>OZ057413.1:53260040-55715040 GCA_964056705.1 Troilus luridus
ACAGTCTGCAATCAAAAGAGAGCACCGTGGGTCCCCCCCCCCGTTATTGCCTGAATGTAAAGAAAGTAAAGTGTTATACCGAAGTAAAATCGCATTGCAGTGCGATAGACATAGATGAAAAAAGGATTGTAAAGCTGTGCGAATTGGGAATGTCTTTAAAATAAAAATATGGTATATCAAAAGGAAATTATCCATGACAGTGAAAGTTTCACAACTATGGGATGCCCCGGAGTCCTCAGCATTCTTTTATTTCATCTGTTGTGCGATATCCCTTCTGTTTTTGGAAGCGGTAATCTGTCGAGTTTCAACTGTTGATTCAGTAGACGAACCCTTTCCAGGGTTGGGTGAAACAACAAGCGGCGCGGTCAAAGAAAATATTATCTCCTCGCATATAACTACTTCCAGAGATAATCCAAATAAATAACTCGTTTCCGAACACACAGTGATATATCAATATTTACGGCAGTGTTTCATATAATAATAATAATAAGCGTATAGAGACACACTTCCGCAAGCACTTCCGTTGTTTTCATGTATTGACTGAAGCTTCATTAGAGTTATTACAAAAACTGGTGACGCAAGTAATGTAAAATAGTTGTTCTATTCAACGAAAAAAATACCTTCTTTAAGTACAAGATTTCTTACTTACCAATACTGTAAGTTTTACAATATTGTAGGTTACTTGTAAATACATAAAGTCTCGAAATAAAGCCATTGCTTTTTAAGTAAAACATACTTGGCCAATAACAATATTATAAAGACGTCCGATTTAGTAAGAATCTCCAAAAACGCAAAGCACGCAGCAAAGGAGAGTCATGGATTTAACCTTGTGTGACGGATCGAAAAAAAAGTGTCACGAAGTGAGATTATTGAATAATTTGGTCACAATTATTCATAATTGAATACAATCCGTAAACAGTACAAATTTTAACGCAATACAAAAAATATAATTTTTTTCGTCAAATTTGTTCTGGTTAACTGTTACCATGAGTAAAAATTATTCTCATCAATCTATTAATTGATAATATATATATAGTTGCTTAATTTTTTTTACGACTACATGGTAGGTTATTTTATGGGTTAATAAGATTTAACTTCCATTTGTATGCTTACTTAATTATATTTTTGCATTTTAAACATGAAATACGTATAAGTAAATTACATGGTAAATATTTTTCATTCATTATTTTATATCCAGATGGAATGCGCCTTTGGATGTTAATGAATATAAACCAATCTAAGATAATGGATATACAATAAATAATAAAATATCTCACAATTGTTTAAATTGCTTGAGTTTATAAGAAATGAATGTTTTAATAACTTTGATAAAGTGTAATAATTAAAATATTTCATTGTTCGTCTATATATAAAAATGTTATTATTACACAAAAACGAATTTGATCACTATTTAAAAAAAAACAGGATAATATCTTAAATGATGTTTACTAGATAGCTTTAGTAAAGCTTTGATAGGTTTATATCATATCACCCTCAACAGAGTCTATTAAAATAAAAACGAAATGTTATGTGGATTAATGTATCATCATGAATTATTATGTTTTCTAAAATTTACAATGATATTTGCATTTATATAAAACTGATAATTTTAAATATTTTGAAATGCCATTATGAAAACTACCACTTCCAGTTTTTGAGTTACGCGATAGACCATGGAAAGGACCTCTCGTATTATTATTAATAATTAGTAAAAATGTATTCAGAGATGTTCAAAACTGATAAATCCGTTGAAATCTGAAAATCGAACCTTTTTGTAATTATTATTACAGTAAGAGAACGATAATGGTCCGGATGGAGGTCAGAAAAAAATCTCTCTAGGAAAAAGGGCTGTTGGCTTTAAAATAAACAGTTCTTACTGAAGAGAATTTTTTCTGACCTCCACACGGATCATTTTCTTCCAATTATATATAAAGTCAGCTAATATTATTCAAGATTATTACAGTAGTATAATATATTTTCCTTTACTGCGAACAAGGAAGTAAAACTCTGAATCAAAATGAAGAAAAATACTAGTTTTTATTAAGAATAAACTACAACTGCCATCGCTCTATTTACTAACTCCACGAAAGATGATAAAATAAAATGAGGAAAATTCCGAGGAGAGAAAGATCAAATCAGACCTATGATTCCGGAGAGAAAATATCTCCGAAGGGGAGAATTACATGGAAGGGCCGAGATGCCCTTTTGTTTGTTTCGCGGCGCCATTGTCCCTTCTTCCTCGAGCAAAGGAATCTTTTTGTACAGCGAAACCCTCTCTACAGTTGCTACAATGTTATACTTTTTATCTCTCTGACATTTGATTAGTTCGTCGCTAATGATAGCAAAAAAGTCTACATGGATTTTGTTTCGAAATTAGAAATTAAAACATTGTAAGGAAAGAGTTCAAAGAGACTCGTCCCTTATAAATCAAAAACGAAATTCATAAGATTTGTGTAGCGTGTATCCTTAACGAGGTTTTATCATAGAACTTTGAAAATATTTGTGTTGTGTTTTATTATGAAACAAAGTATGTATTTTGCCGCAGCTGTAGAATAAACGTGAACTCAAATATCTAAATTAGAATATCATCTTTAATTTGATTTTCTTTATTTTCTCTTTACTATACTAAATTGAATATTTACCATACCACATGAACAGGTATTACCAAAGTTCGGTGTATTGCAATGAGTACGTAGATACAACTGTAAAAGCAAAACCATTAGATATTATTTTCCAACTCTGGTTAATTCAGAAAATATAATTTTTTGTGCTACAGTGGCTTCAAATTTTATCCATATTGATATATATGGATGGACCATGTATAACCATTTTTATTTGGTTTATATTTATGGATGGAGTGCTGCCGATGGGTAGTTACTCCACGTGTGTTTTTCATGTCATAATGTACATATCAGCAGATTTACTAGTTATAATCATATTATAGTTGTAAATATGAATAAATTAAATTTAAAAAAAATATTTATGGACCATAAAGCTTTATTATTTATACATATATATATATATATATATATCTTCTGAATCTCATATTGGATACGTTACTAAACTCAACGTATGGAATTCAGCAATGTTTTCAATACATTGCTTCATATAGATCTAACGATTTAAATATGAGAATAGTCCAAAGCAACCAATTGCTTGTCACTGCTGAATGTCCAGTTGTTTGTTTGTTCATTTAACGTCACTTTATGCTGCTATGGCTAATCGGACGATGCTACAGTGGGAGCTCTAAATTTTGCCTATCCAGGTTTTATTAGGATATGAATCTTTAATGAGTACTTGACACCGCACAAGATCGGGACTGCAAATTTACATTATCTTTGAAAAACGGCATAAGGGATTTTTTATTCCTTTTAAAGCAACCTGCCGGGCTCCGAACCCTCGCCTAGGCCATAGAAGTTTCTATGCTGACTGCGACACAACAACTGACTCTTCTTCAGCTGTCTATCATACAATTTTTATCAATGACCACCACACAACGTTTTGTAAATAAATACCAAATGATGAAACGAGTACCTGACATCGTATAGGCTCGGGACCCCCGTTTAACGTCCCTTCCGAAGGACGGCGTAACTAAGGCCTAGGGCCACCTTCCGGGCTACGAACCCGTGATCTTGGGTTTAGTAGTTTGTTACGCTAACCACTACACCACAGGTCGCCCCGAATGTCCAGTTGCAACAGCTGGTTATGTTTTTCATTATTTGAATATATATATATGCATATATAAAAGGTAGATTATAATTGGGTTACGTTCATACGTTATCAATACAAATAATCAATGGACTCGATGCGATAAGAAATATCCATTATTAGTAACTAACAACACGGTTGTAATGAGTCGTAATGAACTTTGAGTGTATCATAGAATAAAGAAACAATTAACCAATTAGTTTCATGAAATCCCTATTTAACGATAAGTCCAAACATGAAAAAAAATTTATATCTGCAATAAAGCATCACCTATTGGATGTACCTAATGGTAAAGGAAGGTTGTAGTATAAAAATATTGTATTAGCATCAGTTAATATAGATTTTAAATCATGTAAATACACATGGAGGATGAGAAAAAAAAACCTATTGGATAATATACTAGCACACACACTGTATATATTATATAGTATATATTATATATCACAAATAATATCTGTTCATGTATACATATTGAATTGCAGGAAATGAACGAGACGTAAGGTGACCAGAGGGAAGATATGGGTCAGAGGTATATACGGATTCGGGTGTTCCTCACCTCGGGGCCTCCATATATTTCCCTTTTTATTCAATCCACCTCCAACATACTCATATCCTTCGCTGAGCTCAAAATATCGGAGGAAACAGCGAAAAGTGTCTAATCTGGGAGAATAAAGGTCTAGAGAAATAAGATTATGTGTAAAACGTTATTAAATTCCAAAAATATGTTAATTATTATTAAGAATTATTATTAATCTCCCACCGATCTATACATATTGAAAAGAAAATTTAAAATGGTTTTATAAAACGTTCGAGAGCATAACTTTTGTTTTAAATATCAAGTTGTTATGAAGAATGGAGTATGAAGACTAAAAACTGAACAATATAACGGTGAAATCACTTTATTTTAGTCATAAAAATAGATCCTCGAAAACCAGTTAAGGATTTTATCATTAAAAAAATATATATATTTTTTTTTTTCTAAACCTCTTTTATTTTCAAATAATGCAATATACAATATACATTAAAAAATATCATATAACAATAAATTGATATTTTTAAGACATTTTCATATCACATCATATGACATTGTTAGATACTAAGTGATAAAATTAAAAATTTAAAAAAATTAAACAAAATAAACGTTCTGAATTGATTCTATGCATCTATTACCAATAACTGATAGATAAAAAAAATCAGAGTAGGTAACAGCTGTTCATTAAATAATAACTAGTATTAAAATTGTGCCAGGTTGTTAATTTTTTGTTTTGTAATACCCAATCATCTTTTTATTAATAAAACATACATACATACGCCTTTCTAAATATATTAACTAATACTGATTGAGAAAAGCACATTATTTTACATATACAGGGATTACAATCATAAACGTCGCTATAACGAAAACCTGATGAAGTTGAATTAATTCAATAACAATAGTAAATTTTAGTTTGAAACAGAGTGCAAAGAGAGTGGAGAGCTACGTCAGCAATTGTAAGCTTTTGATATATATTAGTGTAAGGATACCATGTTTACATAGCTTCCTTGAAATTCAGCGGTGAACAAATTTACAGGGCCAAATTTTTGGTTTCCAGTGTTTTAGTCTTCTTTCACCCGAATTCTCTATTCACTTGCCATTCTATCCTTTGAACGTAGTTCTGATTCGCCATTCGCAGTAATGTACGTTTCTTCCGCTTCTCTATTAGACTCTTTTATTAGATCTTCTTTGATCATAGTCATTAATCCTAAACGTTTCATTCGAAAATCATTCCCACTTTCATCAGTGAACTAGAACCATTCACCGATTTTGAATGATTTACTGGGCCTCGGAAACATACTAAATTGAAACCCTGTGTTTCAAGTTCATGAAAAATAAGATGGATAATTATTTTTAGGTTTCGCGTTGAATAAAGTAGATGTAAATTTCACAGTGGTCTGGAAATTCTTATATTCTATTGGTACCACTGTTAAAAGTAATCCAATTTGATAAACAATAGAATCAAACATCTCTAAATGAATTTCAATAAGACAATATACTATATAAGAAAAGAGAATATTAAATCATGCTAAAATCCTAAGGTGTTCTTAATTGCTTTATATACAGTTAAAATTAAAAAAATAAATATTCCATATCCACGTTACTCGTTAGATTTTCCTTTTTTTTGTGATCTCAAAAAAAAAGTATAGATTTATTATAAATTCCACAAAGTATAAATATTTTGACTGTACCGAATAACATATTATAGTCTATTCTAAATTCAGTTTCATATCACATAAATTATGGAATATGGTAAATAATTAAATTCATGATCATGGAGACTTAAATAAGTATTTTAATAACTGATGAAGTTTCAGATAATGGTTCCATCATATTCTTTAGCCTTGTAACTTTAGAATTTTCATTGATTGTAATTTTTTGGGGGGAGAGGGAGTAAATACCAAATGGGATAAAATATTTTACATTATACTCAGTGCAAATATTTGTAAATATACCTTTAAAAATGCATATTGCGTATGTAATCATATTTTTATACAACCTGTGAGCGGCAAGGAGGTTTGAAATTTCCACATTTGTTAGTATTTTATACTAGTATGAATTGGAAAACACACACTTTTTATTGTATTTTCACTCTATAAATTTTTTCGTTTAGAAGTTTCTGAAAGAACTTTCACGAATTCGGGTCCCCCTTACTCAACGAATTTTCGTACGATGGCGTCCGTTCTTTAATTTTCTACAAATCTTGGGGTCTCCTCCTACCATATCCTCTCCACGAGTTTCCGCGGGTAAAGTCAATCATTGATTGAAAACCATTACTTTGTATAGTGACATTCTATTAATCCAGAATTTCTGTGTTACTACTTACTATTAGTCTACCCCTTTCGTGTTTTAGATTTCATTTGCATTTACATTTCTTTTTTTTTTTTAGTGAAAGTTTTAGACTTTAATTTCGAATATAATTTAAATGATGATCCATGTGACTACTGCTTTAATTTTTCGTTTCACGCCTTCGATTTTAGCTTTTTGGCGAAATTATGGTGATCTCATAAGCATTTATTTGCGACCCTCCCCTCTCTCAAAACAACAACATTTTCGTCCATATTTATTTCTTCCGAGTTTGCTATGAGGAATTAAAAAAAAATAATTTACAGATGTTTTGATTATCTATAAATTATCGTATTGCATATTATTATCACATTTACTTTTAATGAAGCTTTTGGATAATTCTATTTTAGGGATAAATATTTGTCAATCTCATTTAAGACCAGCTCAAACGAGAAATTAAAAAAACTGTTCAAGAGTAAATCGAGACAAACCAATAAAAATGGAACAGACGTCCAATAAGTCTTTTTGAATCAATCGCACCATGGCACAGATTAAACTTGGTATGTAACGCGTACAGGTACATAGAAGAACGAGTGTTGCAAAAGGCCCAATCAGAAATTTCAATTAGCCGGGAGCTCGGCCCTAGCAGCTATAGGAATTCGAAATCAAACGCTTGATCCGTGTATTAAGGCTGATTGAGGTAGGATTTGCACACGTCGGCAGGCCATAACACTAGGTTTTTCTTTCGTTAGGATAATATAGAAGGAATTTAACAACACAGCTAAGATTTTTCATTTCTTTTTTCAATTTCCTGATACAATTTAGTCTCTTGGTGTAAAAAAAAAAAATGCCACACCTAATATATACTATAATTAAGTATTATAATAAATAAACATACCTAAAAATATATTCCATGTTGTATTTTATACTCTTGCCTAACTTCCATGTATGATATTTGTCTTAGGCCATATTTTTAGCACCTGAATTATTTCCCATGTTAAAAAAATATATTAATAAATTTTAACTCAAATGTCATAAACTTGAAAAATATAATGTTTTGTGAGATTTGAGCTCCTATTGTATGCAGTTTTTATGCTAAAAATAGAAAAAAAAACATAATACGAATATTTACCACGTATGTTCTTTATTCCAATATTTATGTCAAATTTATTTTACTTAAATGATTGCATATTTCGGAAAAAATATCACTGCCACCTTATTCCTCTCTGTTAGCAGAAGTTTTGTATAATGTTTTTGCAAGCAGAAATTTGCATTTTTCACAATTAAACCCTATATTAACCATTATCCAGAGTTTCCAGTTTTGACCCTAGTTTTAATAACGGAAAAAATTAGAAAAACTAAGATTTATATATAAAAAACTTAATTTGTTATTGTAATAATAATATGAATTATTATAAAAAAAATTTTTTTGACTTTCACAATAATATTTTCAACTACCATTGTATTTTTTCAACACGTTAAACTATTGTCTATAGATTTAGCAAACATACAGACGAGGGGCAAGGTATACACCACCCGCAACTCCGAACTTTTGTGAGGATTTAGACAGACTCAACGCCGTGTACAGTACAGAGCATAATTAAAAAAAAAATTAAAATTATACCAATATTAAATTAAATTAAAATATAAAATACTTCAAATGGCTCCTAATTAGTTATTAGCAGTAATATATGATGACTTAATTGAATTAAATATAATCATAAAAATAACTTAATTAATTACATTATAATCTCATAATTTCTTTCTCAGTTGTTAATTTAATTGTATTAATTAATTAAATATAATCAGATTATACTCTAAAACATCATAATACCCTGTATAGAAACCTGTATTGTTATTCTAAAGGAACTTGTCCCAGAATAAATAAAGACATTATTATTATTATTATTATTAACAATCGAAATTCTGAAATATTAGCATTAATAATAATGATTTATAGTATTAATCATCATTACATTGAATATATGAATCTGATAAGTCTGAATATAATGTAAAATATTTTATCACATTTGGTATTTACTCCCTCCCCCCCCAAAAAAAATTACAATCAATGAAAATTCTAAAGTTACAAGGCTAAAGAATATGATGGAACGATTATCTGAAACTTCATCAGTTATTAAAATACTTATTTAAGTCTCCATGATCACGAATTTAATTATTTACCATATTCCATAATTTATGTGATATGAAACAGAATTTAGAATAGACTATAATCTTTTTTTCAGTACAGTCAAAACATTTATACTTTGCGGAATTTATAATAAATCTATACTTTTTTTTTGACATCACAAAAAAAAAGAAAATCTGACGTGCAATGTGGATATGGAATATTTATTTTTTAAATTTTAACTGAATTTAAAGGCATTAAGAACACCTTAGGATTTGGTATTGATTGTATATTTTCTTTTCTTTCATTGTATATTGTCTTATTGAAATTCATTTAGAGATGTTTGATTCTATAGTTTATCGAATTGGATTATTTATAACAGTAGTACCAATAGAATATAAGAATTTCCACACCACTGTGGAATTTACATCTACTTTATTCAAAGCGAAACCTCAAAATAGACCAACGTAACCATACAGAGCTTAACACTTTTCTCAAGGTGAAGAGTGCCATCGAATATGCCCTGAAGTGGATGTCTATGTTCTAAAGGAGCATTAACTTTAACGATTATGTTATGTCGGATCGTCTCAGCGCCTAACTGGAATGAGATGGAGTCTCCTTCTGGAATCACCGGGATGAGGTGGAATACTGCACAGGCGTGCCAACATATCGAGTCGAGATATTTGGAAAGATGGTGAAATATCAATGCATTTTTCTAGGTTCCCAGATTTATATTGTTATTATTTATCTTTTCTTTCAATATTATTTAGGATATACGGATTTAGCCCTGTAACCGGAGGCTCAGAATTGGTATTTCAGCAGAGATAATAATATTCACCAAAAATCTATGTGAGTTTTATTTGGAGTCACTTTTTTGTTTTATTTTCTTATTGATGGGAAACTGTTCATGGTTTTGAAATTAGAAAATTAGCCTGAAATTTATCATTTTATGATTAAAGATTTTTCCTAAGAGCATACAAAAAATGTTTTGTCTAATATGAATGTTTCGACTAAAATCACGAATTGGTCGTAAATAACTTTACAGTTTAACTTTGTTTAATTTATTTTCATATGGAAAGTTTATGCTTTTTCGATTTTTGAGTGGAAAATAGTTGACTGGATAATTCTAATATTGGATTGAATTCGTCAGGGGGTGAAGTCAAAGATAACAAAAAATAAGGATAACTTATTTTACTGTGCCAAATTTTCGGTATAAGATGTAGGCCCATCTTCAGGGCTAGGAAAGAAACAGAAAACTATAGAAAGCACCCCCACACTAATTCAATTCATGATTAGAATTATCTATTCAAACATGAATCACAATAAACAGGGGCAAAAACAGAAACTCCTAGACTACAGAACCCGTTGGTACTACAATGTTTTATATATTTATTAACAGTTTCTTTCCTAGCCCTGATGATGGCCTACATCTTAGTCCGAAACGTTGGTACAATAAAATAAGTTTTCCTTAATTTATTAAAGTCACATATTACATATTGTCAAAAACGACCCCAGGAGCTCAAAATTACATCCAATTTTAAATGTCACTGAATACTAGAGAATTTTTCGCAGCATAGATTAATATCTATTAAACGATTTTAAGTTTTGAAAGTAAGTAAATTGATTGATAGATAAGCTACAAATGTAAGGAATCCGATACACCGTACAAATGCTTAATTTCATAGTAATCTGTATTAGGAATGAATGACTTGTGTTTTCTCCACAGTGAACTGTGGAAGTTGAAATCACCTAGAAAAATGATTGAAGTTGGCTATTCTGGCAAGAAATGGGTTTCTGATAAACATATGATTGCATTAACTTATTAAAAATAGTAAACCAGTTGTACTAATCTACTGATGTTTTATAACATTTTATCATGTTGAAATTTTATTTTGTATTTTGATAATTTCAAATGAAAGTCCTCATCAATGATTTTATATTTCAATAAAAGAACCATTATTAATTTCAGAGGAAAAGTTAGAAACACACTGGAACACCAAATTAAATTAAAATAGTGGCAGAGAGACGAGTTTCGGTTTTTTAAAATTATTTGCAATAAACAAAAGTTCTAACCCTGATCAAAATTAAAAAAATATATGTGTATCTGTTTTCTGATCAGTCGGATATTTACAGGCTTGATGCTTTACCTTTATGTATAACAGCTTCTGCGGTTTAAAAAATATATATTTTCTTTCTGAAATAATAATATTAGTACACCTAATATATATGGGGAAGAAAATTGTCCTGGTATAGAATAGAGAAAGAATTTCTTAAATATGGATGAGCCCTTTAAATAAATAAATAGTTCATCTCTATTTATAAAATTCTTGCTCTGACCTCCACCGAACCATAGGTTATAAACCGTAATTTATTAGGAATATTGTTTTGTTAGCTGTATAAATTATCCCCAATATTTACTATTTTTAATAAGTTAATGCAATCCTACGTACAAAAGAAACCCATTTCTTGCTAGAATAGCCAAGTTCAATAATTTTTCTGGGGGTTTTCAACTTTCATAGCTCACTTTGGAGACAACACCAGTTATTTATCCCTAGTACACATTACCATGCAATTAAAGCATTCGTGTAGTGTATCGGATTCCTTAAATTTGTAGCTTATTGATCTTGACCTTTTGCTTATTTATGATGCCTTTAAGTAGAAAATGGGATTGAAAATAAAGTCAGAAACATAGGCCTAATATGACGATATTGATAATATTATATATCAATTTGACTCACCATCTGACACGAAGACGTGGATGTAGGCTGGCTGGGTGTTGGATGCGCTGCAGGTGTAGTTTCCCGAATCGGAGTCCTTAGCTTCGTGGATCGTGAGGTGGCTTTCCGTCTTCTGCCCTTGTTCCGTCCTCACTTGAACACCTCCTCTGGTCGTGTCATAGTTTATCATCTTGGAGTTGTGGTACCATAGGACGTATTGCGGTGGTGTTGGGCTCTGGAAAACATCAAGGATAATATAACTTACTAAAGTTGTAATGTGTGGTATTAAAACATGTGGCTCCTTCAAAAGAAGGACATAATTCAAAAATAGGCACAATCCTTCAGTAGCAATAGTATTGGTTAAGGCTCTATAATGCAAGAACGACATGCCTGATATTGCATGTATATTTTGAGGTGTATCATATTTGAACTTAAGGTTTTATGTGTATAATGATATCAATTAAAATAAAAAAAGTTTCAAGCTTCTAAAAAGTTTCAAGCTTCTAAAAAGTTTCAAACTATGTTAAATGCAATGTTTAATTTATTTAAAAAATGTTTAATAAAATAATTTTAAAACCATCAGTACCATAGGAATGGTTCGCTTTACCAATTTTTTTTTTTTAAATTCACATGGAACTTTCAAATACTTCTACAGAAAAATGATGTTTTTTCAGTTTTTACATTGTTATTTTGATGAAGCGATATTATAGAACCGGTGAATAACTGGTTAAGTTGAATTTTGTCCAGAGAAAGATAACTACATCGATGGAAGCGGAATCGTGTCATACTGTTAGTACTTGGCATGACACGGAGTTGTAATATAAACAATAACTCCTTTTCAAGCCAATGCCTGAATTAATTGCTTATTCATTACAAAAACAAACAAAACAAGAATTATACTTCCCTAAATACTATGAAGAAAATTTTAGAGAAATTTCGACTTAACCACTTATTCACTTTTTGTGTAATTATTACATGATATTATTAACCACCATTTGTCATTGAAGTTCTTACTTGCAATGTTTCGAAAATATCCAGTGGTTTCTATATATCTTATCTTATATAATTATAGTTAGGAAATAACCGAATTTGTAAAAGCTTAACTTTCTTAGAGGGTCCTAACTCGTTTATACTATATTATCACTACATCTGCTAGAGGAAAAATGAAAAAAAGGCGATGAACATACTCAATACACACAAATATCTATGTGTGTTTATGAGAGCCTGGAGGCGATTTCAAACATTAAACTGTAGGGTCTCAATATGTGCACTTCAAACGTGGAATTCGGACAGCCCTTGAAAGAAGAGATAGGATAAGGGTTTTTTCCAGAGAAAAGATCAAAGGTCTGGTGGAAGAGAAAGAGATAAGATAAAGGATGACAGGGGAGGATGGGTCACTGATAAAAAGGAAAAGAAGTGAGACGACCTTTTAAATTCGGCACCATTGTTAAAGAGCAAAGGCCCTTCAGCAATAAAAGAAGAAGTGAGGAATTACTTAAACTTTGAAGGCAATTAAGTCCTTTAAGGTGAATTTTCATCAATAACAAAGAAGGGATCTCAAGTCACTGAATGACTGTATTCATTGACAGTCATGGTGATCAGCCAAATCAATGCCAACTTAACCCGTCAGTTCCCAAATGTGAACCACTTATGAACTTTAATTTTTTTTTACTTATTTATGCTTATTGATCTCTAAGAAGAATAAATAAACAAGTTTTAAATTTTTCTATGCATTAATTAATCCGCTGGGAAGGTGCCCCCTGTAGGGTGCATTGGGCATCCGGATAACAAAATCACTCAATTTCATAAACTAAATCAAATTATCCTGAATAATAGAATTGAATCAATTTACTTTTTTTTTAATTTATTGTTGTGAGATGTAGGGATATAAGTTAACAAAAATCAATATAAATATATATTTGTTTATTTCACTTACATTTACCTAAAAGTAAAAAATGTGAAAATTATCATGTCGTATAAAATAAAATCAAGGAACAGTCCTACTAAAAATAAAATAAATCCTTACTTATTAGCAGCGTTCAGAACTGTAAAATATTCTCTGACTTTTGAAAATTTATCATTTTTTTGGGAGCTTATTGTTGTCGCAAAGTATTTTTGGATTTCGAGGAATCTATTTCTTCTCACACTTTGGGCTACTGTTTTGTTATAGGTATCACTTTGAGTCTCCCAAAACATTCTAATATATTTAATTGTCATGTAACCCGTAAGTAACAAGATACTTACAACAATTTTCATTTCTTCTACACTTACGTTCTGAGCATGATTGTGCCTCAGTGACCAATGCACCCTACAGGTGATGCTTACTTTTAGATTGGCTCTGAAGTTTTATTTTTGGTGGCTTATATATAATATTGCTACCATTTGTTCCAGAAAATGCCCACCTAACTATAAATGCAAAAATAATTTGAGTACTTAAGTTTTTCTCGTCATGGTGAGTGAAAAGAGAAGAAAAATTGTCAACACCAACAGAAACCAGAACACTACTGAGTTTGAAAGATTATATTGTCTAGACCACACCTGATATCAGCTCCAAATGTGTCCTACCCTTTGACCTAGTTCCAGTAGTACACAAAAACATCGCTATAACCTCGAAAAAAAATTTTTTTTATAGCACATAACAAAAAAAGTGACTGCACCCTAGGGGGTGCATTGGGAACTGACGGGTTAAAATGATTGTACCATCATGGTCAGCCATTCTTAATATTTTGATGAATTACTAGCAATCGAGTGGAATCTAAACTTATAGTTTAGTATACCTTGCCAAATTTACGTTAGAATGGATGATAAAATCATTTTGATGCGGAATAATGTGCATTGAGAATTTGATAATAGTTAGATTGGAAAGGTATGTAGTTTACGGCACTATTTTAAGTATGTCTTCTCTAACACAACATAAACAAAAAAGTTCATATTAACATATATCTCAAACTCATTTATTAAACAGATATCAAAGGTTAAAGATTTATTATTTATTATTACTATTTATGTATTATTATTACAACATTTAAAGTAACTGTTCAAAGGGGCCACTGTTTTGTTGAATGCAGCTTCAGCACGACGAATCCATGCTTCTCTGGCTCTTCGTAAAGCATCAGAATGGTGCTTAAAAGTTACTGCGGCTTCCACGATCCTATTTCTTAGCTCTTCTTGTGTGCCAACTGCCGCAGCATAAACAATGTACTTCATACTCACACAAAATAATCTAATGGCGTTAAATCCGGAGATCGTGGTTGCCATTTAGCAGGTCCGTTTCCTCTAACCCATCGGTCTCCATAGGTTGCATTTAAATAATCAGTGACACTATGAGAAAAGTGAGCTGGAGCACCGCCATGCATAAACCACAGTCTTTGCCTAATGCCTAGCGGAATATCTTCAAGCAGTTCATTAAGATTCAAATGCAACATATTCAAGTAAGATATACCTGTCAGCCTAGGTGGGTAAAAGAAGGGGCCGATGAGTCGCCTAAAAGACCACACGAGACCTTTTAATGGAAAGGTATGTTGGTAATATCCAACAGCAGTCGTATGAGGGTTTTCTTCTGCTCAAGTATGGGTATTTCGAAAATTAAGAATCCCGTTTCTTGTAAAGCAAGATTCATCAGTAACCAAAATGCAGCTCAGGAGGTTAGGATCTCGTGTGCATTAGTCGAATTAACCACTGGGAGAAATTTCTGCGCTTGTTATAATCTTGTGGTAATAAATCTTGCCTACTCAATACGTAAAATGGATAAAATTGTTGTTCGCGTAAAGTTTATCATACGCTGGTAGAGGAAACATTGAAACGACGTGACAATCTTCTGGAACTAGTAGTAGGAGATAACTGAACAGCATCAAGTATTTCTTCTTGAAAATTGCTTAAAAGCATGTCTGTTTGTTCTGCAAAAGTGAATAAATTTGTGGTGTCTCCCATGATAATCATCAACTGAACTGTCTCACAGTATTCACTCACACTAGCAACTACTGTCATTGCTTATCGTTCATTTGTTTATCAGATGATTAAAACCTGTAATAGTATTAAACACGCTAAACTTTGTACAGTCAGTCTTAATGTAGTAAATAATTAATAAATCTTTAACCTTTGATATCTGTTTAATAAATGAGTTAGAGATATATGTTCATATGGACTTTTTTAATTATTTTGTGTTATACAACACATACCGGAAATAGTGCCGTGCAATTCCGAAAAATCCTGTGTATATATATATATATATATATATATATATATATATATACATATATATATATACATTTTTTTTTTCCATTCGTCTACACTTCTCTATAGAGATGTGTAGAATTGAGAATACATATATCTATAGTTCCTTCATAAGCTACTTAAAAATTATATATTGGCGTAATTAGTAAATGGTGAGAGAAAAAAATGTTTGACGGAAGTGCAATGATAACATAAAGGTAGTGAAGGTTACAAACAGCTGGGTGACCGAAGATGTTTGTGTGAAAGGAAATTGCCACTTACTCAACCGCTTAGTTTATTTATTTCATTTAATATTTATTTTTTAGTTCATTATTGTACAATATTTACTTATTAATATTACAGTGGCAAATCCATGTGCAACCTGTCCCCACCTGTCCTGTTCTGTTGTGTTGCTGGCGGAGTAGAGTGAAGAGCTGTTGTTATTAACATTTTTGTGTTTTGTAATTAGCTATTATTAAAGCGTGGGATCGATCATTTCTTTGTGTCTTGGAACCTTATGTTTTCATCTTTAGTTATTCTTATAGTTTTATTCTTGATGTATATACTATCTTATTATCTTGAAATTTTGCTCCTATGATTTTCCTTAAAATTTTCCTTTCCTTTGGCTCAAGGTTTTCCCTTTGACCTTTGAAGTTCATGTTTAGTGTTTCTGGCTTAATCACTGTCTTGTAGTGTGTAATTTTGGATCCCCAGGAAAGAGATTTTTTGTTGTATCTATCTTCTGTTAGTTGGAAAGTCAGTTCAAGTTTATTTTTTCGGAATTCCATTGCTTTCCTTTTTCCAGCATTCCATCTAATCCATTCTCCAAGATATTTGAATTCTGTTACTATTTCAATCTTTTATTCTTGGACTTTGAAGTGTTTACGTGCGTGTTTGATGTTTGTCATGATCTTAGTTTTTTCGAAGGAGATATGAGGACCTATTTTAGCTGCTTGTTTCTTTAGTTTATTTAACTAATTAACTTTTAAGCGATAAAATTTAGAAAGAACTGAAAACGGTTGAAAAAATTTGCCCCCGGCCGGGATTCGAACCCGGGTCGTCCGCCTCACTGTGGCAACACTCTAACCATTTGAGCTACCGGGGTCGCCCCCCCCCACCTAGTTCCTAGGGGATCCCGGTAGCTCAAATGGTTAGAGTGTTGCCACGGTGAGGTATATCGAATTTGAGTTTCAACATCATTAGCCATAGCGCGTGACATTTTCCCTTAATAATTTTGATTGCCTATTCCACCTTGGTACATCACATACATAAGTTGAAGATATATTTCTTTAACGTTTTCTGTATGATTTTTGGTCACGCATAAGAATGATTTCAAAGTGGTTATAATAATTTCAAAAGATAATAGATTGAAGATATTTAAATAAATTTTTCTATTTATTTATCAGCTTTCACGTGCGTTATTTTTTCTCCATAGTTGATGCCCTTAACTGTTGTTGAAATTGAAAAAGAAGCGAGGTAGCTCTGTGTGTAACGCCAAAGTCTACTAATCTGAAGATCTTGTCTCCGGTACAGTGGAAGACATGTAATTACATGTGGGATACAGCCCATTGACTAATATCCCAATTTAGTCGAATTTTCTTTTGTTTGGAGTTATAATTTATTTACTTTAATTCACTTTAATAGCAAGTCACTAGACTTCACGCTTTTAAGCCGCCTTATTTGATGCGAAGCGTCCTCAACTATGCTCTGCATTTCTGGGTTTACGTGGATTTTAATTCTTTCATTGTGACTTTCCGCAAACCTTCCAATCTCTTCTCTGACAGAGTTTACTTTGAGGTACCTATGAAATTATTGTTTCTGACGTACCATGGTATAAACTATGCTTCTGAGTACTTTATTTTGGAATTTTGGAAATTCATTCCAAATATAAACTTTATTTGGAAATTTGTTCAAGCTTGCATCAATCGTATGAGGTTCGAAACCCATCTGGGCTCTGTTAAGTGAATACCCTTGATTAAGGGGAAAACTTAGCGTTAAAGCGGGTTCGCGGCCAAATCAAATCCCTGCATAACTGCTGTGTTAGTAATATTCCGATCCTTAACAAGTACCAGGCCCGAAAAACTTAATTTACTGTATAGGTTTTAAAATTTACCATTCGTAGATTCATAAGAAGTAGAAACCCAATTCTAAAATCTGCTGGAGAGTTCTCTACTACCTAGCACTAGCACTTCTGGAATAATTATCTCCCAACTTTTTAGCCTTGGCGAAGTTCACTTCAAAGGTTTAATTTCATTATGCAAATTGGAATCAACTCTCTTGAAGAGGAGCTTACAGTGCCCGCTATCCTCGCGAATAACTTCCTCACGTGTCAGAACTTAGTTCGAGAACGAAAGCGGTAAAAATTTGAATAATTATGCCCTTATATTATCTTCCAATTAAGTTTCATATTTGAAATTCATTGAGATTGAAGTTTGTAATAATCTACTATTATTACAACAAACTAATGTATATATATATATAATATGCAAACATTATATCTCCTTCTTTTACCGTAGGCTATGAAACATTAATGAACTCAGTAGGGGCATTAATGAACTGAGTAACTGTTTTGATGAACTCATTACCACCATTAATGAACTCAATAACAGTTTTTATGAACCCATTAACAGTAATTATGGACTCATTAATAGTACTGATAACCTAAATCCATGGAACAGCCATCCTCACCAGAAATCCAGACTCTTTACAGGCTTCACTGTCACTTCAACGTTATTAACAACCGATAAAAGAATGTATTGAAAAATGAAACATTAAACCCAACAGTGACAAATCACAACTTATCACGTTCACCCTCTGACACAACTCCTTCGCTCCAGTTAACAGTAACAATGTTTTCATTCAACCGACACACACGAATTATTACTCAGGACTAACATTCGATGGGAGGATGATTTTGATGCCGAACACTAAAAAAAAAAGTCTAACATTAAACAATTGCCTAAGGCTACAGCTACATTGGATCCGATTCGGTGCGACGTGATTCTATCACATACCATGCTGGGGTGTATACATTATACATATTTTACTATACGTTATAGTAAAGTATAAATGTATTAAAAATAATTAATAAATAATCTTAATTTTATAAATTTAAAGAACCAAATGTTATAACTCTCGATATATTTGGTATTTGGTTTGCTAGCGACGTCTCATCGTATCACACCGGATCCAATGTAGGTGTAGCCTAAGGCATATATATTCTTTTTAAATCAAACGGTCAAAACCTGAAAATCATACATAGAATAACAATCTATAATTACTCGCTATAGCTCAGGTTCAGTCTGTTTAAATAATTTCTGCAACGATATCGAACTTTCGGATGACTATAGTACGGTATGAATTGTACTTATCTTAAAGTCGCTTCCGTGCTAAACATCTAATAATAATTGAAACGAGAATACTAGAAACTATGACATAAAAAATGCAGATTGAGAGAGCAACCAAAGAGGGTCAATAACATCCAACCCTAGGAAGTAATCTCTCTGATCCAAGAAAGTATATTTCATGCATGGCAAAATATTTGAACTACTACGAGTGATAATATGTTGAGGGATGTCGAGCCGTAAGTTAATAGAATGAATTCAGATATCCTGTGGCCCAGAGAGGAAGAAGTGGTATATGCTAAGGATAGGACCATATTCGACTAACTCAGGAGTACTTGATGAGTAAAAGATCTCCACTTGACACAGTCAAAGGCTTAGAATTTTATTAAAGCCTACTGAAAACAGTATTGAGCTATTTTAATTAGTATTATTTTTAAAATAATAAAGCATGGGCTATGCAACACTAAGTTAAAAATGACTCATTTGGTTGAAATGCCCAAAATATTGCACTTAACAGTTCGTTTTCATAAATTAATTATTAACTTGTCACTTATACTTCTTGGCTTACCGCCTGTTCATTTCGTGAAATAGTGACAAAACTGAAATTCAATGAATGAATGAATTATGTCTTTATTATAAGAGAAATATAAAACAAAATGGTTTACAAAAAACTACTAATATTTACAAAATTGTACATATTTGTAAAGCGCCTAATAATGTAACTTAAATAACAATAATAAATATTAAGATTTTTCTTGTTGAAAGTTGAATTAATTAATTAATTAATGTAATCATATAATTGCTCTTTATAGGCCTTCCCTTATGGGAGTATTGTCTAACTTCCCGGAGTGACCAGCTCTATTGGGAAGTTACTTTCTACATTAATTCCTGCGATCTTTAAATTCTAAAATATTTCCATGTAGTGTTTTTGAAATCAAAAATCCCACTCCATATTGGCCATTTTCCCTATAAAGAGTGAGCTATCTCTTCTTCCCTTGCGCTATGGTGTCTGCCCACTGCTTAACCTATCTCTGCTGTTATCCATTGAAGAGTTGTTTGCATTTTGGGGCAGTATCTATCCAGGCTGTTGCCTCTTTGTTTGGGGCAGTATCTATCCAGGCTGTTGCCTCTTTGTTTCTTTGGTGTATTTTTCTGTGACTTCTTACCGTTTTTTTCAGGTTGTTCCTCATCATTTATATTTAGCTGAACTTCTTGTGAGCTTTCTTCACTACGTTGTCTCTTGGTTTTGTTATTTTCTAACGTTTCCAGTTCTTCCTGTGTATGAAGTTTTCCAGGAGCTTGTCTTATTTCATTAGTTACCTAGACCTTTATATTGCAAAAGGTATTTAAACAGACTCCGCCTCGTCTCTCTTACATCCTTCGGCAATTTATATCGCTTCTTAATATGTTTGAGACAGGATTTGTTTTAACTGAGATTTCTTCAAATTTATTATCAACTATTTGAATTATTTTAATATAATATTTTCTAATATTTAATTCGATAATTTAGCAAAAAAGTCTGGTATATCCGGATTATTTTTTCTTATAATGCCAAAAACAATAACATCTTTCATTCTGTTGTTACATTCGCCCAGCCGCTTTTGTTTATTCACTTCTTCTAAATTGATTTAAGTTTGGTTTTAATGGTTTTCAAGGCTCCATCAATTTTATTTTCTATGGTGTCTAGTTTATAATAAATGTTACACATTTTTTCTTCAAGAATGCCAAGTTTATTGACTTTATCTAAAATTAATTGGGCTAAGTTTAATTTCTAAAATTAGGTAGTGTGGAAACACTATTATGTAAAATATTATATTTATTGCGTTGGAAAGATATTTACGTTGGAAAGTATATTTACAAGCGGCCAGCTGTTATATAGATAAGATACCTGACATGGAGCTTGGGCGATGTGGTAGGGGGCTGCCTGATCAAGCCAGCAATCTTGATAACCAGAGCGAGACCCGATATTCGGCAAAAATATCCACTGTTACTGTGAGACAACCTTTCGTTCATTTTTTACCAAACTTTGCTAATCACTCCCCTATCACTTAAACTTTCACCCTGTCAAATATCTTTTGCGTAACTGTTATATTTCTTGATTTACAATTGAGAAACGTGGAGACGATGTTACTCACTCAATGGCCAAAACTGAAATTATTTATGCACAAAGTAAGTCGTTTAAAGGAAAAACAAATCTCACAACTGCAGCTTGCGCAGAATGGATTTCTTTTGTTTTTGTTCCAGTACCAAGTTCTCATAGTAATTTAATGTGGTATGAATCGTCCCAGTTTTAAGAAAACAGTACTGACAAGAATGAATTTTATTTCTCTCTGAAATTTTTTGAGAGGTCGTACAAGAAGAGGGAGTAAACTTCGCTAGTAAAACCGTGAGTTATACGAGTTGTATGATAAACTTCTTTAATCTGCACCAGTAACAGAGGGTGTTTGCGAGGTCTGGACATAATGTTTAACGCCTTCTGCAGCTGCTGCCGAAAAGACAATAAAAGAAGTGAAGGAGGAGGTTAAACTCCTGGCCTTATCTCCATCTTACAGGAGCTCGAGTGTTCGCAGCTTATATGTGGGTACCATTATGGAGTCCATCAGAGAAGCAATCAAGGGAGCAATAGTCCAGAGTGGTTCTCGAGCTAGTACCAAAAGCAAGATTTGATATACGCCGTTGTTTCATATCAAACAAAAACGCATGTTTACTGTTATAAGGTCTTAGACAGTATTAGAAAAGTATGCGATTCAGAAATGCTCCGGATTCAAAGCAATTTTTAATAATTATCTTTGATAATTGACCGAGAAAATAAGTTTTCTTTCTAGTTCCTTGGTTATGATCTAAACTTTAAAGAACAAATTAATCAAAATCTATTCGTTCGTTTGTTTTCTCTGAGGCTATTCTTCAAATTTTCTTATATTTTAAAAAGGATCGGTATGGTATGTACCTAGATGTATTTTTATTTATTTCAAGTTAGAATTTATTAGTTCACATAAGAAGCAGTTAGAAATGAAGTAATTAGTAACGACACACATTCATTCGATATCTAAGACATATTCATTAGCTTAAAGTATATGTGAAATATATATATATAAAGAAAAACTACTGAACATCATATAATTAAATTATATATTCTTATTTTTTGTTGGTAATGGTAGGCATACAAACAATATTCAAGCAAATTATCAAATACATATATTAACATTTAATGAGAGCACTATCAATCTAAATTAAAACATGCAAAGATAAATAAATGAAATTAGTAAAGTATCAAAATGTATTGAAAAATAACATAAAACATATTATTTTACAAAAACATGCACATCTACAACATATACTTGCGCATATTTTATTGCAAACATTTAATGTGGGCCCAATAATTGACTACTATTTTTAACATGCATTAAAGGAAAAGGAACAGTCATTTGTTGTTACAGTATTTTTAAGCCTATCTAACAGCTGTTAAATCATTAGTTATGACCAGAGGGGTATAACCACATGGCTATAATATCAATTTAATACATTGGGTCAACATATGTTTACACAGAATTAATTTTAATTGTTTGATATTTATAATATTTTAATAGTGATTAAATCACATATGCAATCACAAAAATCTAATTGGATAAGTATTTTATGAAATATGCATCATTACCATTCGTTCAGATGTATCTGATGTTCGATTAAGAAACTTTGTTATTCAACTAGCTTCGATACAATATTTGTAGTGCTAATTTTATTTCATTAAAAATTCGAATAATATTTATATAAGTGCTACACGAATTGTTCACATGCATACAAGCCTTTTAATCCAAACTTTTTAAAATTAGGGTATTTGATTAAAGAAGTTGACAGAGTGTCAGTATGCTTACTTTATCTCTAGTGTAAATTTTATCTCTATTAAAGTTCCGGTATCCGTTTTAGATTTCTAAAAATTTATGATACTTACGCAGATAGATATCCGCGTATTAAAAAAAAACAACAGAACCGCTATTTATTTTTTTCAGCCCTCCAAAAATATACTTACAATTAATGTCACAAATTATATCCTGCTATTCCCACAGTTAAAACGCATAAATATTCGTGAAATCACTCTTCCAATTGCTTCAGATTCAAGATCAGTTGATTCACTCAAGCATACAGTGTATGTAAGCATTGAAAAGGTTATACGAAATGTAAACAAATTGGTAATTAATGGTAAAAACGGGTGATGTTGCATAAAACGTAATCATTGAATCATATCAGGCACTTTAAAGAACTTCACATAAATAATAAATAGGGTAAGCGTTGTGATATTTTCATAACTTATAATCAATGAAATGTTTAGTTTGATATAACGACGCTGCCTATAACGATAATATGAAAGGACTAATCAAATCATATTAACGTTAAATTAATCATATTCTGTAGGTATTATATATTATCTTTAAATAATCAAAAATTAATCATTAAAAGAATATTAAGTCAAAGTTTATGTTTGCATTATAAAGAAAGCTGTATTTGTTTACTTGTAAGTTTAAGGATTGAACATTCTAAATCGTGAATAAAATTTAAAAAGTTCAGAATCGATTGTTTACATTCAGCGAAAAGATTAAGAGATATAAGATTATTTGGCAAGTTTTTTTAAAAAAGCAATTCTTTTCCCTAATTTATAAAGTATAGAGTTCAGAAGTTCAAATGTCATTATTTACTATCAACGTAAAGATTAAAAGATAGAAGATTATGTTGGAAACTTTTTTAGTTAATTTTGAAGATGTACTCTTTCTGTATTCTTATAAGCTGTAGGGGCCTTAAGGATTAAAAGTTAATTCTTTAAACGACTTATTTTTCAAAGTCAATGTATGCTTTCTACGAAAGCATTAAGAGATTGTTATTATTTTTTTAACTTCCTAGATTTTATATAAATTGTTAATACATGTACTATGTATCATACAAGCCATATCGGCCTTTTTAACTAGAATAAAAGAAATATGAATGTAGAAAATAAGAATTGTAAAGAGTGACAGTTATAAAAACTAGATCACGTATAAGATAGAAGTTTATAAACGTAAGGTATTAAGTTGACTAATTTGTAAATTGGTAAACACACAATCAACCTCTGGGAAGGAATCCAATTTAAAATAAAGTTACGAGCTTAAAATAAATAATGAATTATTTAAATATCTTAAATAATTACTCAAGGAATTCCAAAACCAAACATTTAATACCATAAACCATTGACATTTCTTTATAACGTAACAAATAATATTGGGAATCCAAGTATTGAAATATATTCATTTAAAGATTAACTGTTAAAATCCACGTTTACCTTAAATTAGACCCCACCTGCTTGTATACACACAATCTAACCGGCTTTCGCATCGATTTATCCTCATGTAGGTAAACTTGGGATATAGAAAATTTCATTAAAACATAGAGAATATTGGTTGAATAACAATATAAATAATGTCGACAAGGCATTAGCCGCTAAATTAGCAACAAAAAAAAAGCTCAAACCAAAACAAGTAGTAAAAAAACGCGTGGTCTGGCATACTCAGCCTTTATAAATGACTATGCAACAGAACCTTTAGTTTCTGAGATTACCAGAAACAAAATAGATGAAGAGGTGGAATGGTTAGTTATAATGTTCAAAATAGGCGGGGGTATATTTCGTGAGCAGGACATTATGTTTTGCCTTATTTTACATAAATTTAATCCTCTCATTTATTGAATACAGCAATTGTTCAAATGAAATAACTCTTAAAATGTTTTTGGATAAAGTCATTGTTGCGATATTAGAGGCTAGTACCTGTGACACGCCATTTCTTAATAAAAAAGGTATAGTTAGTTATCATTTCAAAATTAAGTTGGGTAATTTTGGTCATTTAAATTCGTTTTCAAATAAAAAATTCACTTGCCTAAAAATTATAACAGCTTAAAAAGTTATGTTATTTAAAAAGTAAAAACATTGCGATAGTCTCAGCCAAAACGATTTTTTTTTAATGTAACACCTACTTTGTTTACTATAAGCAGTAATATAATCAATATCCTATAATTAAAACTCATAGGAAAGATAACACTAGAGTTTTAATTATTATATGAAGGAAAAAAGGGGCACTCTTTAACGAAACCTTAATACCGATTTAATCGAATGCCGTTAGTGTTCGAAGTTTAGTTTAGATTAAAATCTTACTGAATATCCATCACGTTAATATCCATTCAAGATTTTTTTAAAATTGAAACATAACAAAATAAAAAAATATCCCTTCAATAGAAAGAGAAAACACACTCTAATTAAGTTTAATTCACTAAATGAATGATAATAGTAATTGAACCTTATCAGTCGACGTGAAAAGCTGTTAATAATCTACTAAAGAAATCCATAAAAGCGATATGCGTGATAAAAATGGCGTGAGGGCCAATTGAATCAATTCAGCAAACAGAACGAATGATTTTCTACGTGCGCAATAACGGCCTCTTAAAATCAACTCTGCTGGTCTCCCCTTCTCTGTGGTATGTGACATCACCTGATCATCTCCTTATACAATTTTTATTGCTTTCCAATCATTGATTAATAACCAAAAATAATGCGAATTATTTGTATCCGATGATTTTGTTTCCTATGGCCTGTTTGATCATAAACAGATATCGAAATACGCCGTTAGGATTCACATAATCATCTAGACTTTATAATAATTTGTTGTTCTTAAAACTTAATTAGAATTCTTTTGTGTCGATTAAACTTTATAAATTTACCTTCGCTTTGTAATAAGCCTTTACAGGTTAAAACGAAATGAAATGAAATTTCCACGAGCGAACGCGCTAGTAAAAATTAGTTTATTTGCTAATTTGTTTCATCACATCAAGAAATTCGTTGGAAAAACAAATTTTTTTTATGATACAAAAAGTTTTGATCCAACGAATTACCATAAGGTTATAGACATTATTTATTACAATATTATACGAAAGTATAATATATGTATACATATATATATATATATATATATATATATATATATATATATATATATATATATATAACTTTTAATAAAAGACTTATGTAGCACGTACCGAATATTTTAGTATTGTTTATTCTTATAAAATTTGTAGAATGAGAAAAATATCTAATATTTGGGCCTAATAATAAATATAATTTTATTTTTATTTTATCAAGAATTCATGGATTTAAAGAATATAGAAAAATAATAAAATAAACAATATCATAGAAAGAAAAACTTCAAATTGAATTTTACCCATCCTAACACCTTCATCTCCACGTATGCTGATGACACATGTGTGTTATCAGTTAATAACGACCCATATATTGCATACCAATCCCTTTAATCACATTTATCAAGCCTCGAAGAATGGTGTCGGAATTGGAGCATTAAAATCAATTCCAAGTCCCATCAAATTACCTTTACCCTCGCCGAAAAACCCATGACTTCCTGTCCTACTGTATCCTTTAATAGTACTCCACTTATCCCTGTTGAACTGATTCGCTACCTAGGACTCAACTTAGACATACGTCTTACTTGGAACCCTCACACAAGGCTGAAAAGACAAGAAACAGCTAGACGCTTCCGACTACTTCAACACATACTAGACAAACGCTCAAAGCTTCAGATCAATTACAAAAGACTTATTTATGTGACTGTTATGAGACCTATATGGACTTACGGAATTGAACTATGGGGCTCCACCAAACCATCAAATTCCTCTCGTATTCAATCCTTGCAATCCAAAATCCTTCGCAAAATCCTAAACGCTCCTTATTTTGTCACAAATAAAACCATCCATAATGACCTTAACGTTCCATATGTTACCGATTTAGCCCATTCCAGATACCTATCATTCCATAATAAACTCCAGGCCCATCCAAACCCACTAGTTTCCAACCTTGCAACCAATTCCATCCCTGACAATCCTCCTAGTCGTCTGAAGAGAAGATGGCCACGGGACCTTCTATAATAGAAATGTAATTAGAGTGCTTCCAATGGGTAGTGCCTCTACATGTACTTTCATGTATTTATTTATTCATATAGCCCTTGTACTAGTTGTATATATTACAGTTGTACAATTCAATATAATAATTTAAAAAAAAAATTGAATGTTCTGCAGTAAATACCAAATAAAAAAATATGTATATCATATAGAGGATATGACGTAGATGGAATGTCATGCCATCGCTCGTTTTAGTGGGTTACTTGAATTGTTGGGATCATTTATAAAATATATAATCCGATTCAAGTCAATCGTAAGTAAAAATCACATGAAAACTAAGTGATCAAGAAACCCAACTTCGAGATAAGTGTTTGAGTTTCAAATGGAATAAAGTACTTCTATATTTATTCATGAAACCCTTTCTCTCTTGAGGCTAATAAAGTTTTTAATTACAAAACTTCTTAAACTGGTTGCTGTATTTCAGACTCGATGTCGGCGAATTTCTTATGAAGTAAGATTGCTAAGGAATTTAGCATACGGTGTAGCATTAGCGAGTTCATAAATTACCTCACCGTATTCCTTATTTTAATGTGTAAGATTGAGGTACATTGTGGAGAAAAACAGTGATATGTGATTTATAATTTTTAATTCTACATTCTACTTTTGAATACAACAATTTCGGTATGCTTCCATATCATTCTCGATATTTTTGTTGCTTATTAATATAGTAATATGTTATAGGGGTGATCCATGCTGTCTGTAAAATTTAGAAACAACAATATCATAATATAAAAATATCCACCGATTCACTACGGATATATAAAAACAGAGTTATCGTTCCACTCTAAAAGATCTTTTCGCCTAAAGATCCATTATTCCATCCAGCAGAAATTATAACATTATTCAAAAACATTCACTAACAAACCATTCAAAGTAAATGATAAGAATATCTATCTATCTGTTTTAACTCAATCTGCTGGTGATCGATAAGATTTACCTAATGGCAAAGGCAAGTTCTAGTCTTTTAATAGTATTGTATTACATTTAGTTCTTATACATTGTAAATAAAATTCTTGTACTCAGTCCTCTATAGGTTCTAATGTTATCCTTATCAAGTATGCTGATAATACTTGGTTAGTGTCAAGCAATAATCATAATTTCATTTGTATCTAGTTTATTTAAAGAAAATCTGTCGTTTAACATATGAAACTTAATATAATATATACATTAAAAATAAGCAATAAAAATAGAATGCGGAAAATTTTATGGGCTAGTGTTTTTAAGACCCGAATCATAGTACTCAGATACCACGTGTTCTCAGAGTTATCATACGCATCAGTGGCATGGACACTTAGGGATGCTTCACGTAAATGTCTACAAGCATTCATGTGTTGTTATCGGCGTATGCTCAGAATTTCATGGGTGCAAAATATACAGCCCCTCACGATGGTGGAGAGGAGCAAAAGATATAAATTGGCATTCTTTGGTCATTTGATGTGAATTGAAAAGTACCGCTTACTGGAGTTAGTCATGCAGGGCAAGATCGGAGGAAAGAGAGGTCCATGTCACAGGAGTCCCTTCTGGTTGAAAAACCTCAGACAATGGACAGAATTAACATCGATAGACTTTTTTCGCATTCTCCTTCATATGTATTTTTTCTTCTTTAATTAATTATATTCTAAAAATACTGGTAATCATTCTTGGCATATTATTTTGATATGGTTTGGAACGCCACAACAAAAAATATTCCCCCTCTCTTTCACAGTTTTAATGGGGGCTATATTTTCATATTTCACAGGCTAATGGGAGTCTTTCATAGAATGTTCGGATAATTGGTATGGAGACAAGTTTACTAATTACAAAGATTACAAAACTTATCTCTTTCTATAAACATACGAAAAGATCCTCTGTCTGTAAATAACAAACCCAACAATTCCGGAATGTAATCTTCAGTTCATTATTGATTTCTGCATCATAGATTTGTTATTCTTCATCAAACGATTCACTTATTGCATTTCAAAATGAACCTCTTTATATATCCTTGAATCCTGTTCACGCCCAATTTTAGAAAAAAGTAATCATAGTTGGGATAAGCGAAAAAAAAGAAGAAAATACTCGCCTAATCCTAGAAGGTAGATAGCTAACAACCTACTCTCAACCGAGTTTACAGTTTACTATTAATACGTCTTAATTCTGGAGCTCATCAAATAGTTGGCTAGATCGGCAGTTAACATCAACCTTATTTCTATTCATGAGCTGAAATTGGAGCTAGAATATTAAACAGGTGAACAAATACTTTGTCGACCGGGATTAACAATTCATACATTAGACCTAATCCCCTCGCTTTCTCTTCACCCCTTTTCTAGTACCCCTAACATTTAGATAGGGAAGGAAATAAATAATAAAGAAAGTAAATATACAGAGATACTAGTAATAATGGCCACCTACTGTTCAAGCCATCTCAACCGGTTTTCTGTAATTACTTCGTTGGCTGGCTTCACATTTAGGCTGGACCTAACAGCTTGTTCCCTGACTCGGTCCCTTCTTGTTTTGCCCAAAACTTCCTAAGAAATCTCGTTTCTGCGGTTTATATTCTGGATTGGTGCTTCTTCGTCAGAGTCAGATCAAGAAAAGTTTGAAATAAGCGAATCGCGAAGAAGAACAGTCAAGCTCTATAACTTTTAAACTGCATTTGGGAGATTACGCTCCGACGCTGAGAGGACCTCGCGGGATATTTAAAACTACTGGAATGGTCTTGGTAGCCAACTGTTTCTTTACAAACCATTTATAATAGATAATCTTGCGCCGTATGATATGAATATTGCTAAAAAAGTTTCTTACGAAATGGCTTCGAGGCGTTGGATCTGAATTTGTTGTTGGCTTCTGAGGTGTTGGACGGAATGGTCACTTATATGTATATATTGACCATTTACTTCTTCTGGTCTCTTAAAGCGGTCTCTTCCTGTTTTGATTGCATAGATCCGGCGGCCTTGTGCCGGTTTAGCAGATTCCACCTTCAGCGGACTAAGATGATGTAATTCCTTAATATACTTTCGGGTAATATAAGGCTGTAATATTTTGATGTACGTATATATAATCTATTGTATAAATTGTATACATTGTAATTTTATATTATTATTATGGATGTATTGTAATTGTATTATATTATATAGGAGGTTTAGACACCAAAAAAAAACTAGGCAGTCATGAGAACTGCCTAAAGAAATAAAACTCAAAACTTTGGAATAACTGTGTTCTTTTTTAAAATATATTTTTCAGTTATAGTCTGAAATATTTAAATTTAGTTATTTAAAAATGTAGTTATTCACTATAGTTTCGCATATTATGAATTTTTTTTTTTTATTAAATAATTAAATATTCGAAAGCAGTATAGAAAAAAACATTGGTTATTAGTAAATTATTGTAAAATACATTCATAATTACCACATAATGATTACCACAAATTGGATTTTCAATCTTGAAAAGAAGCTGTTAGAGTAGGTTAATAGAGAAAGATAAGTTTAGATAAAGGAATGGAGGTGTACTTGAACTTGCTTTCCCTTAGCCTGATATCTGCCGACCCACGGGAGATGGAGGAGAGCAGTAAAGCGCAGAGGCAGGTCACTGATCGCGCCGTAAAATCTAAGACAAGCTCATAAAAATTGCACCTGGCCCCTCGAGGGGTGTAAACAAGGGCACGCTGGGTTTACACTCCCCCTTTCCCCCCTTCATACTGGCTCTGGGCTCACCTCATTACCATCTTAGCTCTCTCCTGTCTCAATTAGTTTTCAGTCATTTAATAAGGTTCTAAATCAAATACTATCAATTCAGGCCATCTGTTCAAGCTCAGTAACAGAATGGAATATTGTTTTGTTAACTATATTTTTATATATGTTATTTATTTTCAATCAGAATAGTTTCATTTGTAAGTTATAGTTATATTTGTAATAATAGTATATTATAGTTAAAAGGATTAAGTTTTAATTTGTTGATCGAGGGAAACATACCATAGTGTATTATTTTTATCTGTACAATAGGCTTAAAAGCTCAGATGTGGATCTGATTTGTGTACAATATTAGTTATATAGGATTAACTATTGACGACATCTGAATCCCCACCTCGTCTTTTTCCTCCCACTCAAGAGAGTTAGCCTCTGACTTCACGTGAAGATACACGAGAAGATTTCGTCCACACAATCGCCGATTGTGATTTGTTTGGTGCTGCCGGCACATCACCAGTGATACTCATTGGGAGTATTCACTGCACCGACGATCCCCTATCGTCTTTGTTCTTATGCCACCGGGCGCTCTGTCCTGGTGCTCCGTCCCATCAGGTATCGAATTAGTATTTATACCAAAGGCCTTGAACTTGAGGAGAAGACGTTGAGGATGCAGTATGTCCCCAACCCTGCTTAAAATTTATGTACAACAGGCAGTGAAGGAGTGGAGCGCACGTTGGAGAGGAAAGGGCATAGACATAGACGGGCATATGATTTTCTCTCTTTTCTTCGCCGATGACCAGGCAGTGGTCACATAAAACAGAGATGGTCTGGAAAAAGCGCTGATGGTCCTGGAAAAAGAATACAGCCTATGGGGTCTACGAATAAATTTTGATAAGACCAAATAACTGGCCGTGAACTGCAGAGAGGCCACGGACCTTCATAATAGCGGGAAAACATGCAAGCGAGTGGACTCCTTCAAGTACATAGGGGTCTCCTTCAACAATAGATGGGAACGGCAAGTCGGAACCCGAAGTTAGGAGGAGAGTTGGCCTGGCAAGAAGGGTGACTAGAATGTTGCACCCAGTTCTTCGGAACTCAGTCATCTCAACGGACAATAAAAGGCGTATTTTCAGAAGTATTGATGAGCCCTCCCTCAGCTACGCCTCAGAGACCTGGACACTTAACCCGGGACTCTACTCCAGATAACAAGCTGCAGAGATGGCTTTTGGAGGAGATGCCTGAGGATCACCTGCCTGGATAGAGTCAGAAATGAAGATGTTAGAGACTGGCTGGGCGTGACCGAAGGAGTTCCGGAGAGGATGGGAAGGAACAGGCTCCGATGGTACGGACCTGCCAGCGGACGCCAGAGCGTAGGTGGCCGATTTTTCTATGGGAACAGCCAGGCGGACGAAGAAGAGGGAGACCCCGAACCCGGTGGAAGAACTGCGTGGAGGAGGAGATGGCCGGCAGGGGTCATGAGGACGATGAATGGTGGTATAGAGAAAAGTGGAGAGGCGCTCTGACTTAACCAGGCAACCCATTGAGGGAAAAAAAGGAATGTCTAGAGTTTCTGCTAAAAACATCATTTCTCATTTACCAGGAGCCAAGGGAGACGCCATAAATGCAGTTAGCGAAGCAGATTTTTTTCGGTTGTCATCACCTACCCTATGATAGAAAGTATTGTGCTTTATACGAAAGAGGAGATAATATGCCTGAAGAAAAAATATTCTAGGATGGATTACTCATTTATAGGACCTACAGATGTTCCAGAAATGAAAGCTTTATTTGCTCTGTTGTACTTTTGTGGAATGTTGAAGAACTCGAACCTGAATCTAAATGATATGTACTCTCCCACGTTTGGCCCTCCAATCTTTCGTTGTGTTATGTCTCAAATGTGACTGAAGTTTTTGTTACGTGCAGTAAAATTTGAAACAAAAACTACTCGTGATGAAAGGAAACAAGTTCGCTGCATTCTGGGAATATCGGAGTGCTTTTTGTGAAAACTGCCAGAAAAACTACACTCCTTCAGAAGCTGAAAGGAAAGATTTGTAGTCGAATTAATTACTTGAAATCATTAGCTTGTGCTCTTACAGACATTCACATGAAAAGGTGAGTGTATAATCCAAGACTGCCCTGAGAGCTCCGAGCAGAAATGAGAGGAATACTTGGTGTTGGTGATGAGACCCCTACATCTTCATGTAAACAACCTCAGAAGACTAGAAGGTGCAATATTTGCCCTCGGAGTGCAGATAAGAAAGCGAAAAATTGTTGTACTACATGAAAAAAATCTATTTGTTCGATTCATCTGAAAGCTGTTCACTATTGCATATCTTGCTATGAAAATTGAGAATGTTTTAGTCATGAGACTGGTTTTCGACTACATTTTGCTTAGAAAATTGAATGTAAGTTTTATTTATTTATTTTTTATTTTTTTATTATGAAAGTTACCTACTTTTACTGCCTATGTTTAATTAGACATTTTCATTTACTTGAAGTTAAATTGCGTTTTAATGAAAAGTTTGATTTGAAAATGTATTTTTATGAAGAATAAAGTCATGTAACAGTATTAGAATTATGTTCTTTTTGATGAGTAGAGAGACACTGATACCATAGCACCTCAAACCTTAAAAAAAAGGGGTATGTTAGGACCCCACCGTACCATGTATGTCCTCCCAGCTCACCGTACCATTATGGTTAATGCTATAGTATTAAATAGCGTTAATTAATTCAAGTTTTCCTGAGATATCTACATTTACTTTGAAAATTGGAAAACGTCATGACTGACTAATGATTCCGATGACTATTGTTTCTAATATTCTGTACACTAATTAGGTACTAATTTATGTATCTATTTCAAGTCGAAATTCTATTCTATTCCATTCAATTCTACCATGTCGCTGGCATTGTTTGATACCCTATGACTCTCGTCATGAAGGATACTAATTCTGATATTGTAATACCTAATAATACCAATCAGACAATAATTCGCGTATGATTTTCAACTGGAGATTCGATGTATGCATCGGATTTCTACCGCATGCACATCTCTTTCACTCTATTATTTGATTACCCAACAGCTCTGATCCTATTTGGTAGAAGTGTTACTGAGTCCTATGAGAATTTCAAATCGAAATTTGACACTTGCAAATAAAACATGAATACTTTCTTAGAGGTTCTGCAGGAGAACTCCGAAAGTGGACAAATACTTCTGAAAGGTTCAAAATGTTATCAGTTGTTCTCTTCTCGAACCATTTCGATATTTTGGAATTATCAAGGGCCAAAACTCAAAAGACATTTGGGATAAATTTGGAGATGTTCAAGATTTCTTTGGCTTTCTCGTATGTTAATCTTCTCTACTTACTATTTATGGAAGGATAGATTTCAAGAATATACCGATGCAAAAGAATATTGGTAAAAGTCTGTAAAATTATTTTCGTTAACAAGCAAATAATGATGCTATTTTGATTTAGTTCCATTCTTCGAGTTCGAAGGTAGAAACGCATTGGTGCAATCACAGTTCGATGCCAAAAGGAAATGTATAAGTTACATTGTTCAAATCAAATACATTCAATATAGAGGAATTAATCTTACTATTAAATAGTTTTTGTATTTACCTGCGTAGTAAATTTTATGGTTATCATTCTATTCAACGCATATTAAATATTGTGATATGAAAAAAATTTTTTGATCAAGAGTTCAGAAATCCACCAGAAGGTAGAATGCCTCATTAAATTATGAATTAGGCAGGACATTAATTGAAAAATGTGTACCGAAACTAAAATTATTAAAAAAGGTATATTTTGTTATATTAAAATAAATATAATAGTATATTATAATATAACAATAATAAGAAGAGATTATTACTAAAGCGAAATAATAAGTTGAGGCGGGGGTGAGGCAAGAAATGAACATCCATGTAGAATAGTAGTAATTTAATAATGTTATTTTATTTATTTTTGTTTAACGTATTAGTATTCTCGTAACAAAAAAGGCACTATGATAGAAAGAGAGAAAGTACTGGAGCTCGTGGAAGATCTGAAGAGACAATAGAGCTTCTTTGGGATAAACTTTAACAAGGAAGACCAATCCAGCTCTAAAGATAAGGACAGCCCCGAGAAGTCTGGATAGCAACCCAATAAAACAGACTTTTGAAGAACGACTTGGAACTTTGTGGAAAAGGGAGGAAGGAAGGAGAAAATGAGCGGTCAATGGAGGAGGGATGGGAGAGGGAAATGGAACTTCATTTGAAGAGAAGGCCCTTGACTGGAGATATATGAAGAAGTTGGAGAGGCGGGCGAGTGATAGAGGGCTTGGAAAAGACAGCTGTGCTGGGGATTGAGCTGTAGGAAACCTGTGACAGATAGCAGCACTACGCATCAGATAAGTTTTACTCATGATTAGGATTATGTTCAAGTGTTCAAATTCAAATTTAAGCTAACTATATAGTTCATTAAAGTGTTTCCCAACTGAGGATCCGCAAAAAATACATTTCTTTTATAAGGAGAAAAACAATTCTAACTGAAAAAATTACTCTTATAATTATCGGAAGAACGAAAGAAGCAAGTGTGGACATTTTTAGAATACAAAGAAAATAAAAAAGTTCAGGTTACTTTGAGTCAAGGTACAGGTACTAACGGTATCGGACGATATTCATTTTAAATAAATAAATAAAAAGGCCTAACGAACCAGAAGGCTCGATCCCGATACCACCAATATCTGCTTACAAACCTCTGTCCACGGACCACTACCCAATTCCGCCAGATCACTCTTAACGTAATCTTCCTATTTTTGTCTCGGCCTACCCTAAAGACGCTTCCTAGTCGGTACAGCACTTATTAACGTTTTAGGAGTTCCTTCGTTACTCAGCCCAACAACTTTACAAGCCCATCTTAATAATCCCGACGCTATCACTTGAATAATATTAACCGGAAGCATGTTTCGCAATTCCACGTTGTGTAATCTTCTAAATTTTCCCATGGTCTCATCCTTTTTTGGAGTGAATATTCTGCGCAACACCTTATTTTCGAATACCTTAAGACGTTGTTCATCCCTCAGCATTAGCGGCAAAGTTCATCCGTAAAGAAGAATTGGAAGGATGATGGTTTTATAAATTCTAATTTTTAGATTTCGGGACAAAATAGGCGAGCTTATTAATGTTGAGACCGAATAATAACAAGCATTTCCTGACTTTGATCGCGTCTTTATTTCCTCTCGAATTTTTTTTTCTAGTTACCACGGACCCTAAGTTCTTAAACTTCTCGATTAAACTTATTTCAAACCTATTTCCTATTATAACAATCTCCCTAAAGTCTTCCTTTTTCTGCTAATAAGCCATATCTTTACTGTTATCCGAATTTACTTCCAACCCTATTTCCTTACCTGCATTATCGATATTTCTGTATTTAGTTTTATAGTTTTCGCGTCTAGGCATAACAGTATATTCATTTTAATATATTCATATATAAAAATAATGTTTCTCATAGTGAATATGTACATCAAAATATTACAGATGGCTGTAATATATATTTTGATGTATATATTTTATTATTGTAATTTTACATTATTATGTATTGAAGGTTTAGAAACACAAAAAAATCATGGTGTCAAGATAGATTTGGAATTGAGGAATGATAATAGCGGTTATAACGGGAGAGTTCACTGAGTTGATTTGCTAAATCTACAGTAAAATTTATTGGAAATTGTGAAATATGAATCGCGCTACGAGGCGAAGACACGTCCTTCCTTCCGATGAGACAGAAGTCGTAAAAAGGAGAGGACAATAATAACGATGAGATGGTCCAAGTTAAAAGAGTTAAGTTGTAGAGAGAGTTTTCTTATCCCAAGTTGGCGCGGGCCAGGGCTGCGATGTAAGCCAGTCTTCTTCTAAAACCCTATCGATCCCCCGCTGCATCTTTTATAAGGCCTCGGATTTTACGAGGCGATCAGGGGAGCCCACTTCCTCAGGATTACAATTACATTTTCTCAATTTCGGCGGCTAAATGGTATTCCTCCCCTCTCCATTACCAAATACTAGATTTACGGCTTATAGTCTCCCTTTTCAGCCGCTGGCAGATCCAGGATTAAAAAGTGTTCCCTTGGGTCAATTACTGATTAACTAATAAATTGGAAGAGTGTTAATCACTTATTTCAGTTCCATTCGTCCATTAATGGTATGCATTCTTAAATCTAAGCAGCTCAGTGGTGGATAGCGTGCCGAAGGTAGTGAGTGGGTCCTGGACTTCTTGGCAGATATTTATGTAATTTGTTATCAGATGGAAATAGATCCCATGTGATTTATGACCCTCCTGGGGCTCAATCAGCCTCTATAAAGTGAGTACCCAAAATAGGGGAAATTCACATCGGAGCACAACCGTTGTCCAAGAAACAGTACCACGTACTGTCCCAAGACCCTTCGTCGGTTGTAGTTGTGCAGCCTGTTCTTATGTCTCGTTTAAGTTAATATAGAGTCCATATCATATCATTGATCAATTAAAATATATCCACTTTTCAAAATTATTAAAAATAAATTAGCAGACATACAGATTTATTTACAAAAATTTACAGTAAATCAACAAACAGTTGACTAGACTTGTAAGAAAGAATTAAATTTATTGTTAAATAAAACTTTATAACATGATTGTAAAAAGAGGCTTTCAGATATCATCTAACTACGAGTATCTATGGAATAACATTACAACTTATCAAGTAACATAGTGGCCTCATAACTATACTCTAGAAAAAAAAAAAACCTGTACCACTACGACCCGTGAGTCTTGGGGTTCAGTACATGGTTGAGACTCTACTGTTTCATGGACAACGGTTCTGCAAGGAGGTGGCTTGTCCTTGGTCACGCTCAACCACCAGGTTTTTCCCCCTTATTATGGGTACCCTATTTTGTATAATATTTTATAAAGGCTGGGTGAGCCCCAGGAGGGTCCTAGATCCAATATGATCTATCTCCGGCTGCCCGCCGCAGGATTTGAACCCGGATTTCCGGCATGTCAACTCAGTGCTCTCCACTCCCTATACTATACTCTAGTCGTGTCAATTTCTTTTTGTTATCTCTCTATCTATCTTCTAATCTTCTGTATTTTAGAGGTGATATATGTATTTATAAAATATATAAATATATATATATATATATATATATATATATATATATATATATATATATATATATATATAAGATCAAGGAAGTTTAGATAGCTGATAACAAGGAAGCGATGATGAAACTTCCTGGATTAGAAATCAATTTTACAGAAAAAATACTTTAGCTCATCGACCATTCCTTAACTACTATAAAATATCTAACGAACTTACTATTTTCGAAAACTAACCATAATATCAAATGAACATGTATACTATCCATAAATAAAAATAAAAGTGAAAGCACTAACTTGTTTTGTATTTTCAGCCATTGCTTTATTGAAATGTTCATTCATATAATCCAATTATTATTTTTTTAAATTTACTTCCATTTACTATTTTAAATACTATTGAATTCTGAAAAAGTATATATTTTAAACTATTTCTATCAATTATGAATTTTGTAATAAAATGTTTATGCCATTGTATAAAGTTTCCTTTAAGGCTAAGAACTAATTTCAATCAAATTCTCTGTAGTCTTCTTAGGGAAAATATATTTTCACAGATTTTTCCTGAAAAAATTTGAATGATGGGTTACGCAAGGGGTACTTATAAATCATGTGGATTTTCACATCATTATAAAATTTATTCTGATCTTGAATATTACTTCGTAGTGAAGATAAGGAAGGAGATACAGTATAAATAGTATTTATTTGTCAGTATTGCGTAGATGGTTCCGTAAAAAAATGTAAATATTTGATCATTTATCTTCAAGCAAAGAAAAAAAAAAAAGGGTCACTGAAAAATCACTTGAGATTAATTTTATTCGCAGGGAAGAATAAAATAAATTGAAATGTCTTTATTTTCGTTAGAGCTTGACACAATCTGAAATTTCATAGCAGATAAATTTCATTGAAGACGGTCTTTGTGGAGAACATTTATGAATGATATCTTAAATTTTATTCTACTCTTCCACTATATTACTACCCATTGCCATTGCAAAAAATGTACCAAATTAGAAACCGAATAATGATTATACCTAAAGATTCTTTTATAGATTGTCAGTATTGTTGGGTAAAACGAATTACACATGTTCCAAGTTATATAATTTTAAACAACAATAAAATACTAATTGGCAATCAATTGATACAAATGTAATTTTAATTGTAGTCTGGAATCATCATTAAATTTTCATAAATTGATTGCAATGTCCAAATTACAGAAACCATTCCATTTTGCCCAACTCTTGATTGTCAACGCCGTTGAAGGTGGAAATACGGCTGTTGATAAATATCTAAATATACTTTTTCAAGCTCTTTCAGTCATAGTGATTTATTAGTAGCATCAGTAGGTAATACATCTGACAATAGTGTTTAGAAATGACAAAACTGACACAAGTAAATAACGAAGTTAATTGTCATATGTGATTGTTAAGTTAAATTAGTCATGTGTGTTCGGCAGTGAAGATGTTGACGACACATTGTGGTCGTTTGAAGTTTTGTCAATAATAACTCCGTTCTGTTCTTGATATTACATAAGCAAGAAATACTTAAAAAATAACGTAAACATTAAAAAATAATTAAATTCATCACATTTTTGACTATATTTACAATTTGGCAGCGGAGTGGCTCAGTGGTAGGGCACTGAATTGCCATGCCGGAAATCCTGGTTCAAATCCCGCTACGGGCAAGACTTTTATTTAGTCTGTTTGCAGCCGGAGATGCATCATATGGATCTAGGACCCTCCCGGGGCTCACCCAGCCTCTATTAAATATTATAAAAATAGGGTACCCAAAATAAGGGAGAATAAAATGGCGGTTGAGCGTGACCTAGTACAAGTCACCTCTTTGCAGAACCGTTGTCCATGAAACAGTACAGTCTCTACCATGTAGTGAACCCCAAACCCGTTCGGAGGTAGTAGTGGTACAGGGTTTTTTTATTTACAATTTTTTTACAACTTCCTTACTGGATACTGTATTTTTTTTAAACCTCTATAATTGTAAACAAAATAAATGGAACTGATTCACTCTGTACGTATTCAAAACGGCGGAAAAAAATCTCTCTATAGTAATTACCTATCAGCTACCTTAAACATTAAAACAAAAACAAGTTACCTAGATTAACGAAGAAAAGATTAGTGGGATTAAAAGTATTTCAAAAACCATTTATAATAATAAATTTTTCAAGGTCTACATGACGTGTAAGACCTAACCGATAACTATACCAAAATTCTGAAAGTATTATCACTACAATCATGCAAAGAGGGTTGTCTTTCTACGGACAGTATATGAATTTTTGATACAACTTTATTAGTATTAAAGTATCCATTATTAATAATATTAATAATTGATATAACTTAATTAATTTATAAACAGCCAAATGCTAATGAAACGTTTCTTAGTCGATAAAAAAATGCACCATGGTGAAATATGGGCTAAAGTAAAAACACGGTGAATTAGATTTATGTTAATATTAGATATAAAGATCTTTTTCTTATTCCAATTTCCTTCTTTTTTCCCTTTAATTACTTTAATTAGTCACACACACACACACACACACACATATATATATATATATATATATATATATATATGGTGTTTATATAACTTATCATGCGTTCCTTTTGTACTGGAAATATATGTGTAAAGGCATACAGCTTAAGACTGATGATATGTGGTGTGACTATTTGTGGTTTGGTTTGGCACAAAAAGGGATCTGTAAATCTTATTTAGTAACCTCTCAATTTACTAAATCTAAATTTCGAAAATATTCTTAACTAATCGGCTAGTAAGCAATATAACAGTAAAAATGACACAAAGGCAGATTTAATGAGTCTCAACCGTATATTATCTTTTCATCAATTTACAATCACGTTTATTAAACACAGATGAATATTCTGAGGAATTGATAAAGTGGAATTCAAGAAGGATTCGAATAAATAAATAAAAAAACTATATTATTTTTAAATATTTTTATTTTAAAGACTAAACTGTTTAATAAATCATACAATAATCCAGGTTCATAGGACTTTTCTATTTGATGTAAATGGTATAGATCACTATAGAGATTTTACAGACCCTTTTTTGAAGGGTTGTAAAATCTAGACATTCATATATAAGTTTGATATTTAAGAAAGACATAGAAGAAGAGAACCCTTCTATACTTCTTCATAGAAATAGATATACAACAGAATATCAAAGTGATAACCCAAGGAGCTTAGAAAAAAAAAGGCTTATTGGATGATGCTACATTGGAAGTCCTAAATTTTGGGTTTTCTGAAGGAGGCCATATTAAAGAATTTTCAAGGACTGCGAACCTGCGGTATATATGGTTGTTAAGCTAGCCATCTATGATATCTTCCAAAGATGACATAAATCTTAAATACATAAAGTTACAAACAGGCCGGCTATTATAGATAGGAATTATAATAGTTTATTATGAATACACGACTGAAGCGACGAGTTAGTAAATAATCGCAAATTAGAGAGCATTTGGAGGAGGTTGATTGGAAGGGGGAGGAATTCCATGAGCTGTAATGAGCTAAGTATATATTAGCATTGAGGGAGAGTGCGGTTGTAAATATCGCCCCGGCATTCCACCTATTTCAGTCCGCTCGGCTGGGGTCCTAGGCAGCCTAAGTAAACATCATCCAATAATCGCGGCTTAACAATAATAATCACAAATTATTATTGTTATTCGCTGAATAAGCACGGGAGTAATCAAATCCAATTAAGAGATAATATTGATCAAAGGTGTACGGCTCTGTGATCTCTTTACGACAGATCAATAGGTATTGTATCAAAATAGTGGACGAATCTTTTTTCTTGTTGTTGTACAGTAGATGAGATGTATATATGAGTATGGTCAAATAACCATAAACTCTTTTTCTTACAACACAAAAACATAGTCATCCACTAGTTCAAAATGGATATTTTCGTGGCCAGATAAAACTTCTCGCGATTATATTAATTCCTATGGCGTATAAGAAAGCGAAATTGTTTATTTAATTTACAAATGTTGATCTGACTTGTCAATTTCTAAAACCCTCCTAACTTTGATACGAACATAAAAAAAAAACCATAATAACCTTAATGTCCCATTTGTTACTGATTTGGCCCGAATCCGATATCAATCTTTTCATGAGAAACTTTATCCCAACTCAAACCTACTAGTTTCAAACCTAGCAACCTCTTTAATTCCTGATAATCCTCCGAGTCGTCCAAGAAGAAGATGGCCTCGTGACCTTCTTAGTTGATTTTTATGTTTGAGTACTACCAATTGGTAGTTTTTCTACATGTCTTTTTCCATGCCACTATGTATCGTTCCTGCCATTTGTTTGTTGTATTGCTATAATACAGTTGTACAATTAATATTAAAAAAAATGTGGGGTATAGATAGTCTCGGGATGCATTAAAAAAAACACTTGGAACTTTAGGGCTAGGCTTAAGAGAAATTGAAATTGGTATCTGACTGTAGCAATTGGATATAGGTTGCGGTATTTCGAATATGGAAATAATGAAAGTTGGTACTAACAGAACCCACACCCAATTTAAACTTCAATTTGTCCCAACACCAGGTGCAAAGTTCTGAAAGATTCATTCATCACGTCGGAACTAGGCAGGCCTTACTCGTACTTTTGATTATTAGTTTTTTTTCTCCTAATATCAAAGCATGATAGTTGGACCCTATTGTTATTACTAAGATTGTGATAACTTTCTGGACCGATCGTGTGATTCTATGCCGCTTCCTTTTGCAGTTGTAAACCCACTCAGCCTATCATGAAATTCGCATTTAACTTATATATGCTAAAATATATAGCAACCATCACTAATCACAAATGTCACTCAATAGGGAAAGTAATTTATTCTAAATGAAGAACACCAATTACTAACGGTCTCTTCATAACAAATAGTCTACTTGCCTTCCGTTACTGGTCCCTTCTCTATATATATCCCTTCTCTATAGATATCTTACGATACTAAGATTATATCCTTTAACCTCGGCTATATCTAACCTTCCCTAAATCTTTACATCCCAACTAATACAGATGAGAAGTACGTTAACGGACAAGTTCATTGAACTAGATCCGGAAAATGAACTATAAAGAGCGCTCTCTGTTTTGGTGAAGTTTAGTTCGTTTTAGTCCACACCACTCACCAGTAGGGATGAGAAGTACATGAACGAACTAGTTCATTGAACTAGATCCGGAGACTAATACTGACTGAACTAAGTGAACTAGTTCGTCGTTACGTCGTTCCTTACTTTCGGGTTTAATCGTGTTGTGTACTAGTTGGTCTGTAATAGTTTGGATCAAGTGAAAATTTATAAATTTATTTCATTATATTTGCTTGTTTAAATAACCAATGAATTACAAATTTTATATTGAATAATTAAAAATAAGATATAAAAAACTACTTGAATTTAAGTATTCCTCAGATATACAACACTTTAACCTAACTACTTATTGTACGAATTTTCAACCAAGACTGTGGTAGGGTTGGATAGTGAGAAGAGGGAAATATTAAAACCGACAAGGATCAATGAAAGTTAAATGAACATTTCCACTGCCTATCTGACAGAAACGCGCGCCTATCTCAATATTAAATAAATTAAGACGTCATTTTAATAATTTTAAAATTAACATAATTGAATTATTATAATAATTTTAAGTACCTATACACATGGTAGTTATGATCTATAATTACAATAATTATTAAAATGTATAATCGCAATTTATAATGACAATAATGCTAAAAACTTCTTAGTGAAATAAATTATAAACTATAAAAGGAATGATTCAGTAAAGAACTACTTTCCCCACCTCTACTTACTAATACTACCCGTGTATCTCCAGAAGCAATCCCATGGAGACCAGTTTACCTCCAGATTAATAAAAAATATTTGAGTAGAGCGTTCGTTCCTAAGTCTAACCCTCCTGTTTGGGGCTGCTCTCGTTGTTCGTCAGCGATTCCATCGGACTAACCCTGGAGGAACTTCGAGGGATTTTTCATTAACCATCCCCACATCCGCCACTGGTAATTCACTGGTCTAAACGGTGATGATATCCATGGGGTATGACTATTTATTTTGATTCAATATTTTATGTCTATTATTGTCTTGTATTTTTTATCACGCAGCTTATTTACGTAATCTAAAAGCCCGAAAATCAATATGTGGTCGTCGTAACTGGAATGTAGAAATGATTGCTCTTAAATTTGGGAATTATAATACTCGTAATCACAAGGTGTTTTATGAGATGCATAGCTTTGTATAATTAGTTGCTTTGGTTCTACAAAAACTAGCAGTAGTGTGTAAATGTTCCATAATTAAACGGGACCCGGTATTATTTGCTTTCCAAGATTAATTATGATGTGCTGAAATTTAATTAAAAACAAACAGAGCGGAAAGAAATTCATAACTGAGTTTTGTTGGGAGGAGTATTACATTTAAAACAAATGTTTCATTTTAATTAACTTCAGTTAATTCATTAACAGCGTTCAACTATCAACAGAGTTTAGTTGATACAGCACAAAATGGTAGATCTAATGGTACGCAAGATAGGGCATGCCTTAAACCACTATACATCTGGTTATATTCTACTGGATAGATATTCAAGTTGTATTCTCCCTTGTTGCTATTGCATTTATATAGAACATATTAACAAGAAATTCACCTGTGTTAAATATATTTTGATACTCTATCCATTTAAAATATTGACTATTTAAATTTTAAAAATGGCTTTGGTGATCTTTACTCACCTCTTTTTCATTTTCTACTAGGGACGAGGGGGGGGGGGAGGGTCAAAGATTTAATCACGAGGAAATCATATTCAAAGCATAATGCTTAATTATATATATATATATATATATTGTTTTTTTCACTTCGTTTCAACAATATAACTTTAAAAACATTCCAGAAAACAATTGCTGTGCTCACATAATTACAAAAGCAAAGTTAACACAGGTATGCTGCGTGTGTAAACGCATATTTTATATATTTTTTAGCACACTATAAAAAAACATTTAAAATTACAAGTAATTTTAAATTGTTTATGTACATTTCACAGTTTTCTAGAAACATGGTCAAAATTAAAATTAATTTGTGAAAACAGCAATGCATTTTTTGTTTTCATACAATTACTTAAAGGATCTCCGATTTTATTAACATATTACACTTTCGAATAAATATTCTAATATTATTTGTAACCACACTTGATATATAACACTTCCAAGTCTATTTGAACCTTTTCCAAGTCAACTGTAACCTTTTACATATCAAATGCTACCCTTTCTAAGTCACAAGAAACCCTTTCCAATTCAATTGTAACCGTTTCCAAAGTAAATGTAACGCTTTACAACTCAATTGTCACCCTTTTTATTTCAATTGTAACCGTTTCCATTTTAATTGTAACCCTTGAAAATGTTTTGAAAATTTAGCATACTGTGGGATGGGTGAATTTAGGACCTCAAAACTTGCCAGGATAAAATTAGCACAACCTTTTTCTTCACAACTCTTGTTAGGACAAAAATTAGGGAACTAATTCAAAAACAAAAGGTTGATTTTTTGTTTCTGAGAAAGTTTATTTAAAAAAAGTAAAAACATGTAATCTGAACTTAACATCAGTATCTTCATAGTTTTGGTAATAAAATAATAAACATAATAATATTATTGTTTACATTTGATTTGTAAAAGGAATATTCAAATTGAAAATTTATGACGACGAAATTAGTTGACAGTTGTAATAATAACTAGTTTGTTTGTTTTTAGCTTTCGTACTACATGATGCCAATATACATAGAATTCAATGCTAAGCACTAAAAGATAATTCAGCACAAATGGATTGTAAATCTAAAGTGCATAGTTAACAATGAGGCATGTTACGGCAAACTCCGTAAAATCCCTATTTTTGTCAAATTGGGATTTTTGATGTGAATACGTCTCTAAAATCGCTTCTATAGTGGGAGAAAATAAAAAAAAACGAATGAAAACATAATCGGGGGATAAAGTTTGATGTTATGGCTACTTATCATCTCCATCCGAAATTCAATTAGACCACTGGATAGCTAAAGGATCAAATAATTCATTACGATAAGTGAGGACTTTAACGCATTGTGCACGGTGGAGTGGGAAGCGCCGCTAATTTGAGCTCATTTTGCTGAATCTCGAGATTTCTATTTACTATAACTAATGACTCGAAGAAGCTATGACGTTCGTTTCAGTTTCAATCCATAGCTGTTGTCCAAATCTAACGATTGAATATAAAACAGGTGTGAACAATAGTGACTGTGACTTATTTTATAATAAGGTGTAGAATAAAAAAAAAATATACTGTCGGCCTATACCCGTCGAAATTCCAAATCCAAATACAGAAATCGTATATGGTTGGAAAGGACTTCGCAAGAGCTATAGAATGATAACAATAAAACGCCATGTGACCAAGTTGAGCAGCGTCGGGAACGTAAAAGAATGATTGTGACCGAGAGGTTCAACGACTGTGCCATTAAATCTTCAGCTGGGGCGGTTGAAATTATGCAAGTGGATGATGAAATCGCTTCTATATCGACAAAGCCTGTGTAGTCCGTTTTATTATGTAATCATCGATTATGAAGACACACTGGCCAACAGCTAGTGCACGATTCACAACGATGTTTGTCAACATTCCATTCGGACATAAGTGTGATGTGCGTGGTCGTCAATGGTTTCTGCGCTCATTGAAGCCAACGAAACAAAAACACTTACCGCTGCTTAGCAATACTTTCCCTGAAGAGGAATTAGCGGACTTTAAATTGTGTGGTACGTGTAAAAAATCACTGGACTCGAAGAGCCCACGTTGTCACGTTCGAACGGATTTGTGTATCCACCTAAGCAACACGGGCAGCAATAGTATTATCCGACAAGTCATTAATGTACCCGTGGATGTGGACACAATGGTGCAACATCTAGAACATTAAAGGTGTGAACATTGTCTCGACAATGCTGCAGGGCAGCATTCACCGCCGAACATTATTTACGACCAAGAATTATCGTTTCCTTTGATATAATACATAAATAATAGTATTTGATATAAAAAATATTAACCGTTACGTAAACATATTCACGTACAACATACGGCCGTGTCCATGACACGGCCCCACCCCATTATTTTCGTTGAAGTCTACTCTGAGATGATCTCTATTTATGACTAAAAAGATTCGTTATATGAAACCCCGGCAAGCCCTTAGTTCGACAGTTCGGAACACCCAGACAAAGACACAATGCATTTTGGGTCGAAAGTGATGTCTCACAGCGTTCGACAAAAAAAGAAACATGGATTAAAATGTTATTTTCAATGTATTTCAATGAGATTGAAGCTAACATGGGAACAAGGACTAAAAGTCCAATACAAAATGTCAAATTTCTGAGAACCCTAAAATTAAGACGGCATGGCGAGAGTATAAACATTATATTTGACATGAAAAAAAGTATTTTGTTTTGTTAAAAAGTCACCTTTCAGTATTTTCGTTCTCATATAAAATTCCAGCAATTGTACTCAAAGGGGTTTTACACAACAGGCACCTAATGGGAAATATTAAATTTTGAAGTTAGATATCAGAAGAGTGTTGGGATTCTGTCATCGGTCAAAAGCATTTCAACTATCCAAATAACTGTCCGTTAATTTGTAGAAAACATCGTATTCCAATGTTTCAACGAGTTATTTTATGATGAAAAAAATTGTTTAGGTAAGGAAAATAATAAATAATGTAGATGAGGAATGATGTAATATTCTAAATGTATGATGTAATATTGTAATAAATAATGAGTAATGTAGATTTCATTCCGCTTACACTAGGTGAAAAGTTGGATTTTTTATTGTATATTTTTGTACTCTAAATATTTTCCTACTCCAACCGAATTAAAGGCGTGGTAATTATTCAAAGCCAGGGTCACGATCGATGTGATATAGTTAAATATATATATCGATCTTAAATTATTAAATCAGGCACAAGTGGTTAAGGTCCAAGAATAATTACTCGAATCATTGTTTACAACAACAGGTGAGGGTAAGATAGCGAGGATGGAGGGGAATAATGAGTAGCCGCCGACCCGGGCGAGGGTGTGGCCGCTCGAGAGAGCTACTGACCTTCCTTTCGGGTTATCTCTTGCTCTGCGACTCACTAGCCTCAACCTTATTAAGCTTAATGTATCAGCCTAACCGAGCGGCCGATAACTAGCAATTGAGTAGCTTTTATTATTAATTTTTAGGTATTATTATTAGGAATTATTAGGTAGCATAACAATAATTATCAACATTGGGGACTTCGGTAATGTGTACATAGGAAAACAAATCCATACCTTACCTAACCACTCTTTCAACTAATGTTTGTCCTAGGCAAGTTTCGTTTTAAACGGAAATAGTATTATCTGTAAATATTGCTTATAAATATCATTATAAATTAATGCAATAATACAGCTTTACTAAACGAAATTTCGTTTGGAAGAAAAGAGGCACAACTAAATATTAACTAAACTAAGCACAACTAAAAAAAGTGAGATTTTTCAATTACGTCTTAAACAAAACCTGTGGTAAATCTGTATGTGAAAGAGTGTCACAAAAGTTACTCGAGTTGTCGTCCGCTAGAGAGCAGCCATGTGAGCAGCGTTTTGTGAACAGTAATCAAAATAATCTCTGAGGTTCGGGAAAAAATGGTACATTATCTGTTAACATGTAATTTTGAGCTTTGCCGATTTTCTTTAAATCGGTAGCATTTGATTACCGTCCAAGTAATGAGTGAGATTTTTCAATTACGTCTTAAACAAAACCTGTGGTAAATCTTTATGTGAAAGAGTGTCACAAAAGTTACTCGAGTTGTCGTCCGCTAGAGAGCAGCCATGTGAGCAGCGTTTTGTGAACAGTAATCAAAATAATCTCTAAGATTCGGGAAAAAATGGTAAATTATCTGTTAACATGTAATTTTGAGCTTTGCCGATTTTCTTTAAATCGGTAGCATTTGATTACCGTCCAAGTAATGAGTGAGATTTTTAAATTATGTCTTTAACAAAACCTGTGGTAAATCTTTATGTGCAAGAGTGTCACAAAAGGGTGCTCTTAGAGGTTACGACGTCCCGAGAACCTTTTTGTTCAAGTCGTCGAGCGTACATTTTGAGATCCAAAATGAATTATCAGGCTGAATGTACAAGAGATCTGCTCTGAAGGGCCAGAATCTCCACCAGACTCAGGACACTGGACGACATGCTCGTCAAATCTTTCAAAAGAGAGTAACTTGGAAGGTTTGGGGAATCCCTTTATAGACCAAGAGGTTTGCAACAGCTTCTTTCTTGTTTGAAATTGGAATAGGTGATTTTAATTATCAAATAGGAAAAAAATTACATACCGGCTAGCTATTGGTGATGCCAATGATATTCATCACAAAATCCATGGTGTGATGAATACCAGTGGCTAAATAATTATGAAGCACTACGTTTATAGCTACTTTGATGAGGAATGATGATTGTACTGCAGTTCAAATTTCCTAATTAATAAAATTTTCATTTCTAGCTTGAAGAATGGCAGGGTCTACAGAGAGGAAACCGTTTGAGAAATGCATGACATGCCATTTAATGATTCAGAAATATTCCCGGTACCTATCGGAACAACATAGGAGTTAGGGAAGGTCTAAATAATATAAACTGAAAAAAAAAAAAAGTGATGGCGTAAGAAATAACTCGAAAACAAAAAAGAACACAAGCAGTAAAATGAAATAAGAGAACTCTATCAACTCGAAAATATTGTGACAAAACTTTTCAGTGAAAAACAAGAGCTTATTTAGTGAGAGAGGGTCGAGGTTGGGTGATATTCTTGTAGAGGAGGAGATGTAACATTAGATAATTTGATAGTAATAGTATTGTAGAGTTTTTACAATTTCCCAAAAGGTATAAAATACTGAATTTTTAAATAGAAAAATAAATAAAAAGATAACCGGTAGGATTTCGGGAAGACAATAATTTAGCGATCCCTTTGAACCCTGAGGGAGCGGAGTGGCTCAGTGGTAGAGCACTGAGTTGCCATTCCGGAAATCCTGGTTCAAATCCCGCTGCAGGCCATGACTTTTATTTAGTCGGTTGGCAGCGGGAGATGGATCATATAGGATCTCGCACCCTCCTGGGGCCCACCCAGCCTCTATAAAATGTTATAAAAATAGGGTACCCATAATAAGTGGGAAAAACCTGGCGGTTGAGCGTGACCTAGGACAAGTCACCTCTTTGCAGAACCGTTGTGCATAAAACCGTACAGCCTCTACTATGTACTGAACCCCAGACCCTTCATGGGTTGTAGTGGTACATATTTTTTCTTTGAACCCTGTAGAGTTAGTATGAGATATGATATTAGAGGAAGTAAGATCTGTATTCATCAATACTTATTTTTAAAAAAATGATATTCATCACTTATTTGGTAATGGGTGCCCTTTGAAATCGAATACCACTAGAGAGAAATAAAATAGAGGTAACCAATTAATGAGTATGAATCATTTATCAGACTTATGAATTACATGACCAAAATATTATTTATAATTCGACTAATTACAGTAATTTATACATGACCAAAAATAGTTCAAAATTGTTCCACATCTGAATAAGAACTAGGCTAATAATAACTGAGTGGCAGTGTTATCTTAACGATTTGATGTATGAAGGCTTTCGTTTCTCTCGGGCGTGGAAAGCTTTCTGTACAATTCGTTAATCTTCAATTGCCCGAAACATTTTATTCATTACGTTAACTGAAAACTTGTTTGAATAGATGACTTTTCAAAAATTCCGGAGACGTGAGGAGTCTAAAAAATCAAAACGGCTAAAAAATTATGTCCGTAAATCAGAAAAAAAATTGTTCACTAGTTCAAAAACGAGCTAAGGTGGTGACTTACGAGCTGGGCTTTAAGCTGCTCAAACATCCTATTCATTATCAGATTGACAGGACCAGCAATCCGCTTGGATTTTAATAAAAATAATGATACCAATTCCGCTATGAATTTACTTTCCTGAACATTTAGAAAAAAGGGAGTTACTTCTTTTTTTCCTGTGTAGTATTCATATGTATAAGGCATTAAAAGCGAAAGTAGTTTTGCCTAGGTCTTTATTAATAATTAAATGTTAGGTTATTATAAAAAAGTAGTAATACTAGTAATTGTTTAAGCAATGCATCTAAACTGTCAATTCTATGTGTACAATTTATAATAATATTTAATAATTATTTATAACTTCTTCATTATGAATCTCATCCAGTTTGGATATATATATATATTTGTAGTCCACTGATTGAAATTGGCATGCATATTCCATCAATCGAGTTATTTGTTTAAACAATATTGGAAGTGCGGGAAGGCATTAGCAATGCTATTAGACCAGCGGAGACCAGTGGGGACAGTGCATGAGTCTCGATATCAAACTGTTTATTTTAGGAATCCAATTATATTCATTGTAGAGATATATGAAGTTCTGATCTATCATGAATCTATCTGCGAGAAACGATCTATTTCAACAACATTATGTGGAGACATTTGAAGTTCTGATGTATCATAAATTTATCAACATAATGATCTATTTTTGACATTATTATGCAACTATGGTTAATTTGAGTCAATTCTAGGGAAAATATTTAATTTTCGATTTCCTGAATAGATACTAATTAAAAAAAAGAAAAATTCACATCTATAAATTGGTAATCAAAACATAAAATATCACAACAATTTAAGATCCATGTATAATGTATTTTCCGTCACTAAACCAGAAGCGTGTACGCTTTTGTGGTGATTTTCAAACTCACCTCAATCAACAAGATGGTAAAGTAAGTTATCTTTTGGAGAAAAAGTTGAGAGAGAAAAACTTCCATGAAGGGAGGGGCCGCTTTCACTCAATTAAGAGCAGTTGTAATGACTGGAGGCAGTCATTACAACTCCTTTTAAGTAAGAATCCAATAAAGTAAACAAAGAAAAAAAAATGGTTCCTTTTAGGGCTTATCTAAAATGGAAAACGGAAAAGTTTCCAGCCAAACGAATGCAAAATCAGGCAAAATTAACAGAGCGCCTCGCTGGGGATTGTTAGCTTTGAGTAGCCTGACATGGCTGATAATGGAGGCTACCTCGCCCGCCATTCAAATCAGATGTCCTTTCCTGTTTCAGTTAAATTTCTTAAATATTAACTTATCGAAGGTATAATATTTAATTAAATATAAATAAGGTCACATCCACTTAGAGTTACTCCATTCGTGTCCCAAATGACCCCAACTATTGGCCTACATCTCTAAAAAAACGTCCCGATATCCTGGACATATTTGTCACCTCCCAGATTTCTACAACCCAAACCAATATCAAATCCTTAGACGACCTATAATCAGATCATAGCCCAGTTCTCCTTTTCTTACATTCAAATTTCGCTCCCAAGCCTCCCCTTTCTAGATTAATTACAGGACGTGTAAACTGGGACAACTTCTGTTATGATTCGGAGAACAAACTGGACTTAAAAATTTCAATTATGACCAAATAAGACATTGATACTGCCATAGAAAAATTACTACATCAATAAAAACCACTTTACATGATAATACTTCTAATAATAAAATTAATAATTCTCAGAAGACTGGCCTGCCACAACATATTCGTATCTTAATATGAGAATAACGCAGAGCAAGATCGAAGTTGCTCGATACCCCGCGTATAATATTTTTCTGAAATTGACTAACCAACTAAAATCAGAAATTAGAAAATTTAAAACTCAAAATTTAACTAACTTGACTGAGAATCTAACAACTTCTGACAAAACATTATGGATGACCACAAAAAAGATTCTGAAATTCAAATATTTTAATCACCCACCCCTTAATGATTCCAATGGGGTACTAACGAAGAAAAAGTTCAGTTATTCGGCCAACATCTCTCATCAAAAACTTTTCATCCACATCCTGATATTACGAATCCAACCCACCTTCAATCTATAAAATAAGAGTTACATATTCCCCTCCTAATGACCCTACCCCCCAAAGCATTCCACCCTTCAGAAATATCTAATATTATTCACAAATTACAATCTCACAAAGCTCCTGGACACGACGTCATCACGATCCACCCCTTTAACTTCTTCCTAGAAAAGCCATCCTATTCCTCACCTACATATATAATACTATACTCCGTACTACATATTTTCCTAACCTCTGGAAATTAACCGTCATAAAAATGATACCTAAACCTTAAAAAAAGACGGAATACCCTTCCTCTTACCGTCATATCTCACTTTTACCATCTATGGGTAAAATCCTGGAAAAGCTTATCCTAAAACGATTATACCCCATCCTCGATCCAAACCACATTATAACAGATCACCAGTTCGGATTCCAAACATCCCACTCCACTATCCAGCAATGTCATCGTGTGGTGGAAGTTGTTTCCTCTGCATTGGAACGTAGATATGATCGGAGTTTGGCGGTATTTCTTAACGTGGAACAGGCTTTTGACCGAGTCTGGCACCCGGGATTGCTTTACAAACTCCTCCTATTCCAACCTCCTACAAATTTTCTCATTATTCAATCCTATCTCACTAACAGGTCATTCAAGGTAAATCACAATTATGTATATTCATCCCTCTTTTCTCAATCCGCTGATGTTCCTCAAGGCAGTATCCTCGGTCGCTACACAGTTCATACAGCTGACATCCCAACTCATCCTAATACTATTCATACCACGTATGCGGATGACATATGTCTGTTATCAGTCAACACGATCCAGTTATAGCATCCCATACTCTTCAATCCCATATCACTGACCTAGAAAAATGGTGTCAAAACTGGAAGATTATAATAAATTCCCACAAATCCCGTCAAATCACTTTTGCCCTCCGTCGTAAACCAATGAAGGCTCATATACATGACAGTCATTAGACCCATCTGGACTTACGGAATAGATTTTTGGGGCTCCACTAAACTATCGAATTCCTCTCGTCTACAATCCTTACAATCCAAAATCCTTCGTAAAAAACTCCTTACTTTGTTTCGAACAAAGTCATCCTTAATGACCTTAATGTCCCGTTTTTTGCTGATCTGGCCCGAATCCGATATCAATATTTTCATGACAAACTTCATTCCCACTCAAACCCACTAGTTTCAATTCCTGATAACCCTCCGAGGCGTCTGAAAAGAAGATGGCCGTGTGATCTACTTAGTTGAACTTTCTATTTGAGTATTACCATTAGGCAGTTTCTCTACTTGCCTTAATCTCGTGTCATTATTCATCTTTCATTGTATTTACTGGATGTATACTACTAAACAGTTGTAAATTTCAGTAAATAACTAAAAAAAATATATATATATTTATTACTTGCTTTTTATTGTATCTCTTTCAACGATGGAAAAAAAATGATAATTTATGTTATTGGTTGTTAGATGTTTTCTACTTGGTTTTAGTTTTTATAGGAATCATAATTTATTTTATTTTTTTAATTATTTATTTTTTAAAATTCAACGATATAATTTAAAATTTGGCTTTTTTGAGTTAAGCTTTTTAGTAGCAATTGTTTTTGTTGAAGCTTTTTAATTCAGGAACGACGTATCTGATATTCCATGTCTTTTTTTTTTTTTTTTAATAATGTCATATTTTGAGTTGTATTATGTTTGAACTTAAGTTTAGGCATGATGACATAAGCTGAAATAAAAAAAAAACATTCAAGCTTTTAAAAAATCTAAAGGTTAATGAAAGAATTTATGTACCATCGTTATAAAAGAATGCTTGGCTTTACTAATACCAAATTTTTATTCCTTTAACTCGCATGGAACTTTCAAATACCTCTACCAAATTAAGTTTTTTGAATTATGACCTTGTTCTTTAAATGAGCGACATGTCACAATGTTTGTATTGTACTGTGTCAGTCACAGGCGGTTTCAGTATAATTTCTAGTTTCAATAAAACATGGGTTATATTACCCAATATCTATCTAGTTACTGAATAATAATAATTCAATACAGAAGATGGAGACGTATTAAATATCTAATTTACACTAATATAATATCCTTATTGATTACTGTATCTTATCCTTTATGTTTATGCTAGAATTGATTCCATCCTCAAATGTATTATTATTATCTCTCAAAATATTGCTTACACTGATCCTATATTATAAATTTTTGATGAGAAAAATATAGATGCAATTTTTCCGTTAAATTTGAAAGCGATATACTTTAGAATTGAAGGATCTTCTTGAAGATTTTATCACCAAGTTTCACTGAAGATCTCCATGTACGTTTACATGTAATAATAAAACAGATTATTAGGCCATGTGCATAATAATGTGATATCTCGCATTATCATATTTATTGTGTTTACATATTACAGCCTTGATTGGAATCATGAACAACTGTATTTACTTAAGTAAATGTTATTTAGATAGGCATACAAATTGTAATTTATAAATAATAATTGGACAGAGATTTATGAAAGTGCTTCTTTTTGTCAATATTTTAAAAAATTATTTAGACAAAATGTTAATACATACTAGTAATAATGATCCAGTATAATTTCAACATAAAATAATTGATATTGGGGAAGTTATAAAATCCTTAAAAGTAAGACAAAATAGATACATATTCTTTCTTCCATTATTCAGTCTTAATTTTCATTACATAACCTTAAAGGCATATCTAGCTTAATATTTCACGCATCAAAAACGTTCCTTAATACTTGATAATAGTTTACATATTAAAAAAAAACTATACCACTACAACCCATGATGGTGACGTGAAGGGAGGTGGTTTGCCCTAAATCACGCTCAACCGCCATATTTTTCCTCCTTATTTTGAGTACCCACTTTATAGAGGACCCAAGATCCCATAGGATCTACCCCTGTCCGCTTACCAATTAAATAAAAGTATGTTTGTGAGTGGGATTGGAACCTTCAACTCAATAGCAACTCTACACAATAGGACTAGCAACTGAGCCACTCCGCTCCCATATTTTTAAAAATAGTTGCTATAAAATCACAAAATCTATTGAAATAATCTATAAGATTAATGGGCTATCGTTATTGTCATAATATTAAAAAAAGTACCATACGATGTTGTTTTTTTAACGATTGAATTATGACGATTCTGTGGATTTTATATTTTCGTTTGTCAAGTTGAAAACCATTTTTTTAGGTTATTATATTATAAAAAATTTAGTGAAATTTTATAGTTATAGGAACAGTAGTAGACATGAACTCCTAGTGGCCTCAAAGCACAACGACCAGCCGAGGGAAACTACAGGGTCCTAGGAAGTGGAGGTCCTCGCCCGGGTATGTCCATTGTGGCCTGGAAGAGACAATGCCTCGGAGTAGATTCAGCTCATTAAGTCGCCAGTTGCTAAGGAACCTAATGCTCCGTCTCCTTCCTTTTCTCGGGCTAATTGTTATCCAAGGGGAGTCTTGGGAGCGAGGGAGCGCTGTAGGCGGTCGTGGGAGGAAAGTGGTTGAGATATTATGACATTGAAAAAATAACAAGCAGTGATGGAGTATTAATGAGAGCGAAAATGTTAATTTAATATTTAATTATATACCTACTTTTTTTACTTTCATTAGCTAGTTAGTTGAATAACTTTTATCCTTTGCCGTAATATTTCATAAGAAATGTTATTTACTATGTTTATGTTTACAAATTGTAATGAGCATTTATTAATCCTCTCTTTTAATTAATTACTGTGTTTATTTCTACAGATCGTAATCTTTTTATCAGTATGGTATCAAATATGAATGGAACACGCGATTGTAGGATTATTTTTTTATGAGTTTATATTTGGACACTCCACAGTCCAGAAACGTAACCACCGCGTTCGGGGAAGAGAGAATCTTTCAGCTTGTGACAAAAATTAATTCATCAATAAATAATTAACAACATAAACAATTCATTCCTGCTTTCTTTTCAAAGGGAACTATCTCATTCACATCGTACTCCAGGGGTTAGTGTCATAATTTATCAAAAAATAACCTGCATTAGTTATTCGGAAGAACCTATAGTCTTGCACAACAACGCCAGATCTAATGTTTTCACGACAGACTGCGAAGAAACTGAACGAGGAGGGTTATGATTTTTTTTTTGTTGGCAAAAACGTGTTTAAACAGAATATGCCTCATATTTTCAAGGGTGATAAAATTCGTCAGTATAATTTATATTTTACGAATAGATTTATTTTCTTAAAAAAATCAGGATAATTCCCTTTCTTGTCTTAAGTGGTGTTATCATCATCTAATTAATATATTATTTAAAGCATTTAAAAATCTGCTAAATTTTATACAATTATAGAGATTGTAGAGCACTCCCGGGACATATAGCATTTTAACAATTAAAGGACTGTGGTGGTTAGCATAGAAATAAACTACACAAGCCAGTTACAACAAAAATAATACACGGTGTATCATACGAAAAACAAACATTAATGAATTAGCAGCCAGATGACAGAGACAAATAAGTTCATTCTATCAATGATAACCTCTTAGAAGAAGCAATGAATTAACTATAAATATTACAGAAAATACATTACTATCTTCAAAAAAATCTAGTTTAATGTGTTTTTGGTCAGTCTCACCATGATGGTGGTTCACCCGTGGTCTAGTATAGTGGTTTGCATAATAGCCTACTAGGCCCATGATGACGGGTTCACAGCTCAAAAGATGGCCGTAAATGCGTAAAATGGTAGTCCCAAGCCTCTGCGGTGTCACGTACTCGTTAAAAATCCCTGTCATAATTATATCAGGATAGGCAAAATTTATCATTCCTACTGTATCATTTTCAGATCAGCCATATATGTGACGTTAAATGCAAAAACAATTGAAGGACTCAATGCAAGGTTGATAAGGTACTTCATATTTATATCATTGCCTTTATAAATATAATTTTCATAATTCTTATATTTTTTTTCATCCTCTTTTTCCTAATCATCCTATGAAAAGGATAGTAATTTATAGAAATTACGTTGAACCTTGACCAAAAATTATGCCAATCTGTAATCCACTTCTATTTCCGAGTTTATTAACATTCTTCGCTAAACATAAATAATATCCGGCCTATAAATAATTATCTTGAGATACCCAACAAATGGAATATGTTCCCCTACATTTCATATTATTACTTTAACTTTAAACCATAACAGACGGCCCGAAAAATTTAAGAGGAGAGTCGGGAAATTTCTATTACCTGGGAGCTGAATTATTGTGGCGTGTGCAAGTGATTGCTTTCTGGGCCATCAGGCAATGAAACACAATTTCTGTTGGCAATATTATTTCCAGCAGTCTAAGCACATCTTTAATGGCATCTGTAAGAATTTTTACGACTCAAAATATACACCCTACTCGTTATTTCATTTTAAAGTTTATTTTTCGAGACTGGTCATTTACATTGGATTTCACTAATGTTAAATGGTTTAACATCTACAATTAAATTGCTTCCAATTTACTGAAGTATACAATAAATACTTGTAAAATAGTATATTGGGAATAATAAATACATTTAGCATTTATTCTTTTAAAGTAGATAAATAATAACTTCTAATGCAATATAGTTGTTAAGGAAGAAAATAGTTGGGGGTGCAGTCAAATGAAAACACTAAATAAGTGGTAGCTTATTTTATTATGTGCCGACGTTTCGACCCACTTTGTGGCTAAGAAAGAAAAACAGACAAAATAACAGAACTATAAAAATACATTGAGGACTAAGTATATGATAACTGAGAAAAAATGTATATGTAGATAGGTAGAAATTTAGAATAAAAGTGAGGAATATATATGAATAAAAAAAAAATAAAAAAAAGACGTTTAAGAAAAGTTCTAATTCTAAAATCTTGAACATTATATTCAAAACTATATTATATCTTATAAGTTAATATCATATTCCTGTTCAAAAAAGATTCAAGCTGTTAAAATAAATAAATGTTTTTTTTTGTTTCAAAAAACCACACGCGTTAACCTTTGACGTAAACGTTTAAGAAAACCAACCTTTTATTTGTATTTACACAGTTGTTAATGAACATCTGTTTGTCTTAATTTTTAGCATTATTTTATCATAGTTCAGGTTAACAATTCTTAGATCATTTGTACTTTCAATCATTTCATAAAACAAGACATTTAATTATGACAAATAAAAAAGTTCAACTATTAATTAAAGTCTTAAGTTATTATTAGTAAGAGTTGCAAAACGATCTTTTAGTTAAATATAATTATTCTTATATTAATAGAATTCTAACTTTTAAACTAATGTTGATTAATACAAATTCCATAGGTCGTTAAGCGTTGCCGGTCTTGCGGAAAACATCAAGAGCATGACGGTGACGCGAACGCAAATATTTTTTCCTCTACAACCACTAGCCGCTAAAGAATTTCTCACTTTAAAAAAAATAATTAATATTCCTGGAGTTTAAATAGAAATATATTGATATTAAATAAAAAGCTGAGTCGGGGAGGCAGTTTTTATATATTATTGTACATATAGAATTTATATATATATATATATATATATATATATATATATATATAAATGATGTTGCGTATCATAAAATAAGGGCTTAGGTTACATGACGGAGTTATTACCGACAGCAAAGCTGGCTATGGCGACAGAGATTGAAGAAAAAATCTTTTGAGTATTCACGACGAAACTGAAAAGCGGAACTGAATTTTAAAGACCATACAAAGCGATAATTCATGTCAAGGGGGACTCCTTCCCAAGCTCCAAATTGCCTTGCTAAAGTGCCTGTCGGGGGAATGAATATAACTCCCTAAACTTATAACTCAATTTATAGTTGCAACTGCTTTTATCCGCGTTCACTAAGTATATGATAGTTATTATGAGAAGATAAACGAGGCTGTCATATGTCACATAAAATATGAATTGTATTTTAACTAATGGAAACATCAAATAATCAACCTACAAGGTTTAGATCTAGAGTCAATAAACCAAATCTTCAAGATATTTCGAAACATGTAAATTTCTATTCCGTCCTATCAGATAATGGGCCAAATACATGCTGGAAAGATTCTATTGACTTTCCCACCATTTAGCGTTTTCATGTTTTTCCCCCATCAATACTTTGAGTCAATCTTCCGTATTCTATCATGCATTTTTAACCCTCCTGTAAGCGCGCAGGAGTATAAAGTGCTTCACTTGGAGATTTTTCATATAGTTATCAGGGGGTTGAACTGTTACTCTCATTTCTGAACTAAATTCTTTTGAAAAATACTAGCTTTTTCCCGCGTCTTCGTCCGCGTTGATTTTAAATAGAAATTTATATTGAGTTCAAATTGAGAGTGAATTTTGAATTCCATAAATGAACTCCATATTATATACAATGACTTAAAGCATTTGTGAATTAAGCCGGCGTACCAATGCTTGTCTCTTTGTTGATAGATTTTTATAAACTGTCCTATTTTATAATAAATAGCAAAATTACAGAACTATCGATAAGTTTTCTATTGAAATCCACCATGTAATATCCAATTTTACAATATCTAGGGGTTGATTTTGCAAAATGTTGAATACAATTATTATTATATTAAGATGTAAAGCCTGCTCACTTATTAAATTATTATTATTAGCCTACTCACATCTCTAACTTAACATGATATGATTTCCCGTATTTTATACTACTTTTAGGGGTCGATTTTCAAAAAATAAAAATAAAACTATTTTTTTATATTTTTAATGTGGAAGCTGAATCTAAAATTTCATGGTGCTCGCTTTAAAAATTACGTTTTTTTTTTTTTACAAAGGTTTGTCACCCTTTTCACGCTCTTAGGGCACGGATTTTCAAAAATACTTTCTTAGTGTGCTTTGGCCTTATAAAATGTATCTAGTTTCCAAATTTCAAGTCTATAGCTTATGCCGTTTTGGCCCTACGATGGTATTTTCCGTCAGGACCAACTCTTTTATATATATATATATATATATAGCTTTATACTAAGATTACTTTTCTTAGATGAAAGAAAAAAATAAGGCAATACGACAGACGGACTTATATCATCATCATCATTCGTGGCGCTACAACTACTGCAGAGTCAAGGCCTCCTGCAGCTTGGTTCGCCAGTCTTCTCTATTGGTTGCAGCTGCTCTCCAATTGCGAATTCCCAAGATGGACCTGGCATCCGCCGCCACTCCATCGATCCATCGGAGCCGAGGTCTTCCCACTCTTCTTGTCCCATAAATCCTTTCGTCTAGGACCATTTTAGGAATCTCATCCTGGGTCATTCTAATTATATGACCTGCCCATCGAAGCCGGCCTACTTTTATTATCCTTAAAATATCTGGGCTCTTGTAGAGTCTTGCTAGCTCAGCGTTCGTCCTTATCCTCCATATCCCATTGGTGCAAACTGGGCCATAAATTCTCCTCAAAATTTTTCTCTCGAACCTTAGGAGAAGGGCTTCCTGAGAACTGGGTAATGTCCAGCATTCGGAGGCAAAAGCGAGAACTGGTCTTATTAGGGTCTTATACAAATGCACCTTCGTGTTTTGGGAAATAGCCCTGCTTCTAAAATGCTTCAGTAACCCGAAATAGCATTTATTTGAGGACATAATTCTCCGATGGATTTCTGATTTTATGTCATTATCCGCGTTCACCTGCGATCCAAGGTACACAAATTCCTCCACCCTTTCAAATTTAAACCCTCCAGCCATAAAATGCGATGGTTCATGCACATTCACTTGTGGGCCTGCATGCATATATTTGGTTTTTGATTCATTGACCTCTAAACCTAATCTAGCTGATGCTATCTGGAGACTGTTAAAAGCATTTTCTAAATCTGTAGGGGTTCTTGCCACAATATCTATGTCATCGGCGAAGGCCAAAATCATAGAAGATCTATTGAATATAGTTCCCCCAATTTGTATTCCAGATTTCCGCACTGCACTTTCAAGAGCCAAATTGAAGAGAAGGCATGCAAGGCAATCACCCTGTCTCAGCCCTTTGTGAGTTTCGAAGCTTTCAGTCAGGTCACCTTGAACACGCACTGTGCATTGTACCTTCTTCATCGTAGCCCTAATCAGTCGTATCAGCTTCGGTGGTATTCCCATTTCCAGCAGCTCCTTGTACAGCTCGTTCCTCTTTACACTATCATAGGCCATTCGGAGACGGACTTATATAATACATCTAAATAAATCAAGGTAAGACTGAAGAAACCACTTTTTCCCCCACTTTCTTCTGTTTTTCGACTCAATATTGACAGCTTATATATGTATTTATTTATTTAAATCCAAAATTAATTGTTACTGGGTTTTCCAAAGATCTGTTCAAAAAAACCCGCCTTCACAAGATATTTAGCAATAGACATATGACGAAAGAACAAGGACAAGGAATGACAAGGGAGGGTAATATAGGCGCTATGGTAAGGAGGCATCACCGAGTATTGCTTCTCGCTTCATATGCTAGCTATGCCGCCCGTATTATCCGGATCCCTTTATTACCAGAACCCAGAATGTTATCATCTCTTCATCCCCTTATCTCCCACCTTATAAATCTCTTTCCTCCTTACTGGCAATAACAGCAGTCTGTTGAACTCGAATTGTATCATCCTATTTACAAACAAATAAGCCAAAAATGCCTTACATGGAGAAAAGGACATACAATATTTCTTTCCTGTATTCATAATAATAAAAAAATCCTTAAGTTCAACTTTATCGATGAAAACTTCAAAAAATATATAGTACCTTCCTCCCTCAAAAATGGTGCTATTATTGCCAAGAAATATACATGATAAATTCATCTTATTCCAGTACAGTAGTAAAAAATAGGACAAATAATCCATTAAATTTCTTTATTCACGAACCTAAGATGATTTGTTTGAGTATGATTCTATATTGGAAGTACAGTTTTTGCAAAATTTTCTATTTTCAGATAACTGCTTATGCATCCGTTTTGACTAGTTTCGATATTACAACTGTATATAGTATAGAAAAATAATTATATTCTGGGAGCAGGTCCCTTTAGAATAACAGAGATGAGCAAAATTAAATAAATATATATCTGGCCAAAGGCCTACATCAAAATAAAACAATATTTACATAATAACTTGAAAGTATATAACTAAACAGGTATGTTTTAGTAGAGAATCGGAAAATGTAATACAAAATTAAAATAAAAAAACAGACAAATTTACAATCCAAAGAAATAGGCTTATAGAAAAATAAGTGAATAAATAATAGCATCTAATAATACAAAAAATGATATCATTATGGGTGAGGAATATTTACAGTAGTTCATCAATCGATCAAGTTGAATATATCTATAAATTATTTATTGATTATAAAGCATCTGATTTACATATGTACATACATTAATCTATCTCTTAACACGAACACAGCTGTTTTTTCTTCAGTATTATTTTTTATATGTAAAACATGTCTTTACACATTGTAAAACATCCTCTGCCACGTCTGTCTTTCTGTTCGCGGTAAACTCATGTTTATTTCGGTTTGGTGCGTATTCGATGGCTGTGAAAAACGAATGAAACTTCTTCACACACTCTCGGTTCGTATCAGGTTTTATTACACAACCGAATCATCGAATATGCAGTCGCCTACGATATTCACACTGCTCACTATGGAGAAAAGACAAATTATCGCTATGTTGTTTCTCTTTAGAAGAAACAGAAAACGAAAGAGGAATAATCGACTTCACTGGGTGCACCCTATCCTCACCAAACGGGTGGGGTTTGGTGCATTTTATACCACATTTCCGAAAATAAGGGAGAATGATGAAATCAGAGGATCAATATCAATATCAAGAGAAACACTAATTTTTCATTAAACAACAAAATTTAAAATGCGAAAATGAAAATGAAATAATATTTTCGCTTGCCGAAAATGTAACCGAACCGAAACTAAAACGTATACGTGTGAACGACCAATTGTTTTTGTGAACCTGGGACCCGAATAGAAACAGAAAGAAACCGATTCGTGTCGAAGGAGCTTTCGATTCTATGAGTTGTCTATTGGGTACCGAAGTGTAAAACTAGAAGAGTAGGAAAAGTATAGCCACCTGGGAGGTTTCATCGATGATACTGACTAATCACTTTGTCATAAAACGAAACAATACATTGCGATATATTCCTCATATATAGAAATACACATGTCCGCGATACGAGTAGCATATTGCTAACTTTTAAGGACAGCTTACTACACCTATTTTATCTTATAAAAAATTGATATTGTAAAATGTGGTATCTGGAAAGCTATTGAGACGAGTACAGTATTAATCCTTATCAAGTTATAAACTTTAGTTACCTTCAGCAATTTAAATGTGTATCTTATGGGTTATCGCAAAAACATAACGCCCATGAGAATAAATTCGTATATAAAGAAATTTTTTGTTTTGTTTATAATATCTGCATAATAAACACATTAGATGTAGGCATTATATGTCTTACAATCCGTGCAAAGCCGGTGCAGGTCCTAAAATTAGTTCGTAAGAAAAGAGACGTTTCCATTACTGGTCAAGCAAATCTAAAAATTACCAGTTTTGGCTTTAACGTTTCTGGCTGAAAGATGAATACCCAAATTCCAGGATACTTTATGCCTTTTTAATTTAACTGGTGATATTAAATTCCGGAATTGTATTACGTTGAAAAGTAAATCTTGGCGGGAATTTCAAATAAGCTGCAATAAGGAAAAAAAAAGAAAATGCATATATCATTGGTGTTTTTACTTTATATGAACACAGATATGAACGGAGTTAGGAGTCGGCGAACACATAGCTGAAGGATAAACCGCAGAGGGACACTTGGTTAGCCCTTACTAAATAATGGACGATGCGCCTTTCCAATCCATCTCCTCTTCTGGTCCGGTATTGTGGTCCAGGAATCGAGGGGATTCTGGAGAGGGCGCTCATGATTGAGAGCAAGGGAAGCTCCGGAAATGAATGTCTGAGGTAAGCTCTTCAGTCACTAGTCTGATGAAATTCTCGATTATTCCCTGTTCCGAATCGATTTTGGCCAACGTCAAGAACCCATACTTGATGATAAACACTTCCCACCCGCTCTTAACCTTGTAAGAGGACTTCATATATAGCCGAATTTTATTTTATTTGATCTAAAATGAATAGAGAAATTGTTTTTTTTTCTAGATTTTTTTTCACATTAATGATCACTGACCACTAATGGCTCAACAACTTTCAGGATTACTTTATTTTTAATACTCTTATATTCTTCGCCCGAACGTATGCATGTAACGAAATATTTGAACTCGATTTTAGGCGTCTTCAAGACATCGTATTAAATTGAAACATTGAATACTTCTCAAGGACCGACAACAATACGTTTGCCATAATTTAATAAGTTTGCCTCATTATCATTAATAAGTTAACCCGAATCTTCAGAATTAAAGATTTTTCATATCCGAAGACACGTTGGTGTCTTGTGCTAAGTACTAAGGCAGTCCTGGCTCGATCTTAACCATATGACTACTGCCAAAAAACACTGAGGTGTTTTGAGTATTATCTAATAAAAATGTAATAATAACTTTTGTAGCAAGCCGCACTAAAAAGTACAAAATTAATAATAATTAAAAAGCTAAAGCACACGCGTTTTTATTCAGCTGAACTAAAAAGTACAAAATATATAATGGCCTAAAAAACAAGCTTTTGTAGCTAGCATAGCAAAGAAGAGAAAATCAATATTACTTTAAAATACTAAAGAACTTACGTTTGTTGCCAGTCGAACTAAAAACTAGAAAATAAATACTATTATAGTTTTAAAAAAACAGGTTTTAATAGAAAACAAAGCTAAATAGTAGTGAATAACATTCAATAAGTTTAAAATAAGAATAAAGTGATATAGAATACAATAAATTAAGTTTATCGTAAAAAGAGTGGAGTGTTTTTTAAAATATTTTCATAACGACTCTACTATTACTAATATCAGTCAAAAAAATATTTACATTTATTAATATCAAGTACCCAAGGCTTTTTTTTTACGATTTAATGAATTTTTCTGTTTATCATTATATTCTTGATTTAATATATTGAAGATTGTTTTCAAGTTTTTAGCTTTGTTTTCTATTAAAGCGTGTTTATATGTTAATTGTTACGTTTAGGTAATGTATTATTTATGCGTAATTGCAAAGATTCAAAATATTACGAATATATTTTATATTGTACAGGATTAATGCAGTGTTGAAAAATATTAGTTGACCTTATGTATATATGAGGAAGAAAATGGTCCGAGTAGAGGTCAAGAAATCTCGATTAATGCAGCGATTCATCCGTCCAACTTATTTTTCTTTTCTAGAAGAGAATAATTCAGAGAGTTCGAGTCTTGCTCTAACAGATGATTTCTTTAATCTGGAATAATGTCTGTGAATCGACAATTGCTTGGGAATATATCGGGGACCCTTTGAAACACACCGCCTTGATAGTGGATAACCTTAATTAAGATTGCGGATGAATGAGAACCACATCGCCTACACGTTTAAGAGGCAACCGGTATCAAGTCAACCAATTTAATTTGGAAAATTTACTGACATTATTTACTTTGTTTAATGTTTTATTTATTTTATACTTTTTTTCGGTATTGAAAACATATACTTGAAAAATTACATATTATATTAAAAAATATTACTCCTTGAAGTTTGAAGATCTCTGTTAAAACAAATAAAAACTATTGTAATCCGTATTAGACCAAGGCAGAAGCCTTTGAAAATGGTCAAAAGAGAAAAAAAATAGTAGACGGATGAAACCCATTGGAAAAGGAAGAAAATATAAGAAAAATGTAAGGAAAATAATTTACTGGTGATCTGAGGTCGGGAAGTGGAAGGGGGGGGGGTTAAGGGTAAAAAACTCTCGATTTCAGGCAAAACTACAAGTCCTATGGAAGAAAATGAAATGGCAAAGCTGTATGTAATAAAAAGAGCAACAACTTTTATAGTTACACTTTTAAGGACCTCAAAATTTATGTGAAAAATTCAAATAACCAAGTTTTTGGTTTTTTATTTTTATCTTTTACAAAAAAAGATTTTTTCAAGAAATTCGGCGAAAACTTACCTTTTTATGTCCCAAACACACTAATATTTTTAATTTTAAATATTTATTTTTTCACCTTATTTTGACTTAACATCGAAAAAGCAACCTAATTTTCAATCCACAATTCTCACGTAAAAATATCTGCTTTTTTTTAAAAGTCGGTTGGCTTTTTGAAATCTCTACTTTTCGATGGTGTAAAAAAAATAGACATTACCATTGCAAATGTTCTCAGAAAATGCAAAGAAACGAAAAAAACTCGAATCCGAAATTTTTTTTTATCATTAGGTAGAATTTTGAGCTGTTTATTTAAAATTAATTTCATCTGAAAATTAACTTCCTCTTTTACATTGGAGCATTTTCTGAACCATAACAATTTTAGCATAAATTTGTGAATTTTAAACCATTTTTTCGGCAGCCACATTTTAAACTGTTACATTCAGTTCCTCAGCTGCAGCAAATAGTTTTGAGCAATGTTTCCGGAATTAATTCCTTTTCTGTAAATTTGGACCTTATGCCACGTTGATGTTTCTTTCAGCCCTGTTGATGTTGCTGTTAGTTCGTTACCCAGCCAAATTTGAAGCTGATAATATGGCCCGTAACAATGATGTTCTGCTGAACCTTCTGTGGGTGGGAGATCTGCCAATGTGAAAGATGATTTAATTTTTGTTAATTGATACTTTCGAAATCTTAACTGATTCAGTGTTATATTATCATTTTTACACTTTTAAATAGATTTGATTAATTGTAATTCATTTTGTTCGATAACTTCTTTGTTTGCATCATTTTTATAAAAAATATTTGCCAAATTTGACAAATTTTAATCGTCTAATAATTAATTTCCTTTTTTTTCCTTTTCCATCAAAAATCCAGATGTTGTATAGCAAACAGAAAAACAATGCAGAAAAGCAACGATAATTTTGAAGGTTTCGTACTTGAAACTATTATATATATGAAAAATAGATCTTTTAAATTTCCATAACCTGGCTTGAGAAAATAAATGTCATGATTATTTGAATTTAATTGATTCAAAAGGACCAAAAGATCAATATCTTGACCCACAACAATGACAGTTTTATTTATATCTCTGGCAATTTCTATTGAGGTAATGATTAAAAAAAAATTTGTAATGTATGTCTTTTACACCAGCAGAAAGTAGAGATTTCAACGAACAAAGAGCCCCCCGAATTAAAAAAAACAAACAGATATTTTGACGTGAGAATTTTCGATTGAAAATTTGGGTGCTTTTTCGATATTAAGTCAAAATAAGATGAAAAAATAAATATTTTAAATAAAAAAATTACACTGTGTTCGAGACATAAAAAGGTAAGTTTTCACAAAATTTCATTAAATTTTTCTATTTTTGTAAAAGATAAAAATAAAAAAACAAAAACTAAAAAAAGTGTAAATACAAAAGTTGTAGATATTATAACCTATTACTTTTTATTACCTACAACTTTGCCATTTAACTTTTTTCCATAGGAGTTTTTTCCGGAAATCGAGATGTACCGTTTTTTACCCTTAACCCCCCCCCCTTACACTTTCCGACCTCATATCGCCCGTAAATCATTTTTCCTTTCTTTTATTTTCTTTTTTATTAACTGTTATAATTTTTAAATATTTTTATTTGAAAAGAAAAGATATGTCGAGAGACGGCACTCGGGTCGCCCACCTCTCTAGCGTGGTGCTCTGCCAACTGAGCTAACCTGGCTCGCATCTTGGTCAGGCATATCCTTTCTTTTCACTGATCCCATATCCTCGTGTTCTCGCAATTTGCGATGTATACAATAGGAAGAATTCATTACTTTAATTAGGATCTTGTTGACTTACGTCATTATATATTATTATAATTTATTTTATTTTATTACTCTTCCTTTTCCAGTGGGTTTCATCCTACTATTATTTTTTATTTCTTTTTTGGTTTCTAAAATTATTGAGCCTGGTCTATATATAATACACAATATTTTAACCTTTGTTTTTTTGTTTGTTGTTGCTTAGAGGCGTAAAACCCTAGGGTCATCAATGCCTGTAGATTTTTGATTTTTATAATTATTTATCATTAAAAAAAAATTTATATACACACACATACTAACAAATAATATACCTATAATAAGGAAATAAAACAATCGAAAAAAACAACAAATGCATCTATAGCAGGGGCAATGGATGATCTAATATTGGTTATTAATTTACAGTTTGTAATGAATTTCACCACTTTGTCGATTTCAGATTTGCTGTCTCTGAGTGCTCCATTAACATCGGGTGGTATTTTGAGCTGATTTAGTATTTTAATTGATTAGTATTTATTGATTAGTATTTTATAGGATTAGTATTTTAATTTTTGAAATTATGTTAAGACCCGAGATTTACTTGTTGTTTTTAATGCCTCATCTTATATTGTTACTATTATTTTTTTTTGTGAAATAAAGTATGTTCAGCTGAATGTGCATTAGAGAGACAAGATTTTACAAATGTAATCTAATCAGATAGCATTATTTTATAGTATTCTAATCATTTACCTAAAGTATTAGTCCTTATTAGTTGAGATAAAAATCACTCAAGTCCTACTTTAGAGAAGGAGCCAGCAGCCAATATTAAATTGAGTTCTCAGTGCATTAAAAAGATTGGCAAAATGTCTATTATAGTTTTTTTTTTAAATAACCTATTCACTAAGAATATCAATAACATTTAGGCTATTGGAGAAGGTACGTGAAAACAGTAAGCATCTTATATTCTTATAAGATAATTATAATTAGGAACTGTGTCCGAGGGAATAATACTTAGACTTCCTACAATCTATTCACTACTATTTCTTAATATTTGTATTTCTTTTATTTTTCTTTTTTCTTTCTAAATTTCAATAAATAGGAATGAACGAATAACAAGCCCCACTCATACAGCGGTTGACCTGACTACAAGATCCCTGAGGTTAGACCTTGTTTGTGTTTGGTCAATTAAATTTTGTAAATATTTTCATCCATTAACTGCTAGGGAAGCCACAGACTCGCTTAGCGGATTGCCGTGCCAATCATCATCATCCGTTAATAGAGCCTAAACTGTTTATTCCCATTGGACGATTCCTTGTTTAACGGTTAGTGCAGTTAATATTTCACTGGCTCTACATGGACTTGACTAGAGCTGTAAGCTATCGTCATTACTCAACTGGCCATTAACTTTACATGGAATAATACATAAGTGAAGCCATCTGCTAATGGGAGTTGGTAACCCGCTATAAAGTAAGCATCTCTGCTTGAATAAGTCAGGATGTAGTGCCATGCTGTCCGAGTTTATTGCACAATATATCTGACCTTGGTACTTCCTATCCCTCCACAGAGAGCACATCATCCCTACGCTTTTAGTACGACGAATTTGCAAAAAAAAAAAGGTTAATTATCTAAATCTTTCTGAACAATTGAAATGTAGTTAGTATCAACAATATGATATAAAGACTATTTGAATGTTAAGGACTTAGTGTTTGGAAATGTTCACCAAACAACATAGGTAAGGTTCTCTGGCTTTCTTCCATTTCGCTCTGAAATTTCCTTAAATAAAACCCAAATATTTAGGTTATACTCTGAATATAAAATATACATGAAATTTTATATATCCATGAGTTCACTACATATCCTAAATGAATAGATGGCATGCGTGCCATTATGAAGTAAAGTAGCTTTTAAGATCTCTTGTGATGAGCCTAGTAATGGCTTCCAATCTCGGACATATCGTGGAGGGGCAATTAGTGGGGATTTAGGAGAAGGATAGGATGGAACGAGTAAGATTGCCAAGTCCGAACCCTTCCTTCGGCCAGCACTTCGAACAAGAGCCCCTTGTTACCTCTCAGGGATAGTTGTGGTGGTATTACTGTAGAGTAGGCTTGCACATTCCTCCAGCTCATCAAGGTAATTGAATGTAATCAGGCAATGAGGGTAGGTGGAGCTCCTCTATATGAACGTGCCAAGTCCTCTATGGAGCGGTTGCCGCAAACTAAAAGTCGAAGGGCGGAATCTCGATTGCTCTGAAGTATTTTAGTGTGGATTTGTAAAAGTTACGACAATTTCACTCCTGGGTAACGATTCCTTTATCCTACACGTATGTTCACGCCATTAGGCGTTCTTTGTAAAATAAATTAATTTAATACCTATAAAAAAGTATTCTGCCAAGTAAATTGTGAAACAAATGTCTAAATCACGCTTTACCCCCTATCTAGTGGATATTTGTGGCAACTAAATCTTCAATCAAGAGATAGACTGCGCTCTACTTGTTTTTTCCCCACCTTTTGTTTTTCCAAGTTTTTACTTCCTTTTGGCTTCCGTCCTAGATAGTTGCCTATTTTTGCTCTTCATGTTCAAGGCCTTTGATTTCCACGTTTCTTCAAGGCAGTTAGTTGCCTTCCGGTTTTTCATTCTTTATGGTTTTTCATTTAAAACGACTTTTATTTTCCTTTTACTCGCAAATAAGTGTAAATTCAGCCAGAAGATTTCGCAACCGATTGGTTCAACATCTCGAAAAGCGCCCCAAGCTTTCTTTCTCTGGTCAGACAAATGGATTTGGAAGCCCATGGAGGTTTTAGCGGCACAACTTTATGATCTACGCCTTTGCTAAGTTTATTTTATTTTATTTGGTTTAGATGTCACTTTTTTTTCTCTACAATTGCGAACCTTTTATCAAATGATGCTACACACAGTCCTACCTAGAGTGTGATTTTTATTCAGAAGAAGTCACGCTTCGTTTCGAATTAGAAAAAGGTAACCTACGAGCTTTGACTCAACACGTATTAATGTAGTTTAAAACAGGCGAGAAATTTTATTTTCGAATCACAGGGAAATTGTTATTATTTATTATTTAATTTTCATTTGCACCAGCGCAATTGCCAATTGAGCAAATTCGAATCGAGTGTTTTGTACCGGAACTTTGAGTTTTGGAATGGAAACATCAATATTTGAGTAGGTCTCTTGGCCAATGTCTTTTTAATCTTTTCTTATCAAGTCCATGTAACAACGAGTAGGAAAGCGGAAAAACAAGTTGATATGAGTGATTTTGTGTCGACGAGTGGAATATTATGTATTTGTAATACCACTACCAATCGTTTACGATGGAAAATATGTCATATGCAAAACTTTAAAAAGGAATTGTTCTAGTTTATTTTTTCAACTTCATAAAATCAACTACGAGAGTAAGACGGCTTGAAAAATACAAAGGCAGATCCTTGGAGATTTATGATTTTGAGACAGAAGGAAGGAATGTCGGCTATATATATCAACCTAACTGTCACCCTGTCCTCTTTGTCTACTCCAATTGTTTATAACTTGTATTTTCCCTCATCTATTTCCTCATTTCTCTTTTCTATTCCTCTGCGAAGTATTCATTGGTGGAAAGGTATTTTATTTTCCTTTCGAGAGTAGACAGACCTGAGACCAGATTTCTTCTCTGAGTCGCTGACACTACCTCCATAGGAATCAAACTTTACCAGCACATCATATTATCCATATATACGGTAAATAAGAATCAGTAAAATCTTTTACAAACATAACCACTTCATACTAACTCTAGCCTAATTATTAAGAGTTAAAAGACAAATTTATAAAAGTATCCTAGTACCGTCACTCATTTACAGAGTATCATTATATACCCATCTTAGGGACGGAGAGCTGTTGCAGTATACTCTATTGCGAACAGTAAGAAAAAGTCACAAAACAAGATGAAACTGAAACTGCTGGATGAACACTGCGATCGACCTGTAGTCCCAGGCTCCCCGAAAGAAAACACTTGATGTTCTTCAATGGGTTGAAGAATAATACAAACCAGCTATAGAATATGCTCACTCCAACAGCTCCTGTTCGTTGGCAGAAATTTGTAGAATAGGATTAATTTGTTCAGCTTAATATAACAAAAAATAAAGAAGCTGGAGAAGAAGGAGACAACTACAATAATATAAATACTGAAAATAAAATTTAAAAAAATAAATTCAGAAGTTCTGAATAAAAAAATATATATATATTTCTTACGCAATTCCGTCTAAATATGTTGGTGAACAAAATCATTTTTGGCCGCTAAATATGAAATATATTTAGAAGTGTTTGGTATTGGAGGAAGTTGTATAGTAAGCATCTTTGTCGATAAATAGTTTGTAATATGAATGAGAAAAGTGAAGAAATCACTCTTCTGCTTTATTACAAAAAATTCTTACAATCGTACGCAAGACTATTTTTGGTCTAGTGAGAAATTTATTTTCGAATCGATCTCTCTTCCAATTAATATTTTATAAAAAAGCATTCTCTGATTTGTTACTAAAGTTTAATAAATAACTTAGTGCAATATTGTCATAAAATATAGTAGATTTAATTTATAATTTTTAATTTTATATAACATAAAGTTTTTTGATGAAGAATAAAGAAAAGAATAAGCTGCCATAAGAGAATGTTATTCTAAGTATTATACGATGAAGTTATATTTTGTTGTACAAACATAATTATAACCCCCTGTGGGACTACGACCTCTACAGTTGGCTTTATCTGGTGCGGTTGCTCTTCAGTACCATGCACCACTTTTTCTCTCTTTCTCCAGTGCCCCCCCCTTAGCAGCTTTTGAGTAGGATCATAGCATGTTTTAAAACCAAACTCTGAAAACCATGAAAAGGGTCACCAAGTTGACCAAACATAGAATGTAAAGCAATATTTATCTTCATTAACGGCGTTAATTTTTTTTTAAATGGAGACGGGGTTGTAACAAATTACTTAAATTCAATAAGACAATGTGACTGACTTGGTCACACACCGAATCGTGATGCTATAACGCACACACTAGATCTTTCCGACATATTCTTCTAGATATTCTTCATATTCTTCTATATATAGTCAAACCTCTTATCGCTAGGTCATTTACTTTGACACCCTCTACCGAGAATATCTAATGTCGACTTCTATACGTTCTATCAGGCTCTCTGAAATTAAGACAATAATCCACTTGGAGCGTTTCTCTCAATGATTGAAAAAAATACACTATTTTATGTGGAATATTAAAAATATAGTGGGAAGGTTAGGAATTATAAAATATTAAAATAAGTTTCACAAAAGGTAACGTTTTATTGCCAGCAAAAAACCAAAGTTAAGACTGTAAAGTTTTAGATGGTAGGTGAAACTTCTGGATATTCCTGCAAATGGATTTAGAATGGGGCCAACCGTACTGTCTGAAATAATTCCAGTCCTACGCCTTTAATTGAATTTCGATTAAACCATGCAGTATTATACTAGGTTTAAGAATACAAAAACATTTCTAATGAAATTTGAAAACATATTATATTACATTTGAAATTATATTTTTAAATTTAGGTGTTTATTTTTCTACTATGCGACTATGTAAACCAATAACGGTATTATTTTCGTATACGAAAAGTGGAATAATCATTAATGTGAAGCTTTCATTGAAATATGTTTTACATAGTAAAAGGAGATGAGGGGGGGGGGGGCCGAATTGACATTCAGAACAGAACACTATTATTTTTCCTTTAGTTTCATTTAATAATTATATATCTATTTGTATAATTATATGTTTATTTATTAACCCCAGGTCATCATTTTAACAATTCCTGTAATGTAACAGCGCATTCATCGATGGGTTTATTTACATCCTTGTAGATTCAGATGTATAAATATAATTTAATATCATATCATATATTGTTACTACTAATATGAAAAATACATTATACTATATCTTTTTATTGTCACTCGATATTTTGCACCTGTATAAGTTTAATTAGTAAACTCAATTCTGAGAGTCGATGTCTCTTATCTATGTTTAGTAGAATATTTGTGTATCTTTCTATTGAAAACTAAGTTTAATTGTAGTTACTTTAAAATGCAAGGTAAAACTATGCGAATGTATTCTTATTTGTTGCATTTTAAACAGAATAGAATATGAAATAAAATAAAAATAAAACGAAATCTTTATTTTAGGAACATGTCCTTTCCAACAGCCAAGTTTGGTCGCAAAAAAAAAAAATACACAAAAAATAACATTTCTAGTCATTTTCCGGCAAAATAGTCATAGAAAAACGGGAGACTTCCCGAGAGGGCTTAACAAGCATACAGCCATAGTATAAATGGAATAAAATAGGGAAGGATACTTGGAGCCAGATGTGTAAAGTTTCCTTAGCAGATTTTTCAGTATTGTGCACAAAGATTTGTGAAATTAAACTCACGACCACCAAAGAACAAAAAGTTCTTGATTTTATTTAATAATCCTATGTTTCTGCCAAAATTACTATAATAAAGTTATATTTAGTTATAGTTGGTATTAAGAGTAATTACAATTCTTGACGGAAGTACAAAAGTAGGATGAATAACTTTAAAAAAATCGAAATATCCACTTCGCCCTATATATAACATCTTTATTGCATTATTTTTATATTATAAATTCTTTAGCATTGCTTAACGCTTAATATGAAATAAATAATTTTAAAGAAAGGGAAATGATCGTAAGTATTTTTGTGACCAAACCAAGAATTTATAAAACGTAGTAAATAGAAAAAAAAATAGCCTAACTTGTGAAATTGAAGAACAGTAAGTACACGAGAAAATAAAACATTATTATAAAAAAAAAATGAAAAATTCTAATTAAATTTATTTATTTATTGCCTTTTTCTTTGATGCAAACGATACGATAAAATTATTACAAATTAATCATTAATACAATGGAGTATTTGAGGTAATTTTTAGACGATATTTTCGAATAGTTTTCTAAAAAAATATAGTTTTAATCTTATGCGGTTATCTCATTGTATGTTTGATATTATAATTTACTAAAACGTTTTCCATAAAATTACAATTAAATAAAAAGAATTCCCGAAATTCCAAAAAAGGGACTTTAATAATAAAGCTGAAGGAAAAGTGAGTGTAAGAGAAGTGGAAGAGGACTACCTTAGCGGTGGGGTTATTAAGAAAGGGATAAGTAACTGGGTGAAGGGCTGGGAAGGGACAGTGATGTAAGCGCTGTACTTTGCTCACTTAACTGGCTATCTTTGTCTCTCTCCTATCTGCGGGTCTTAGCCACCTAAGGACCTACTCTCATTGTCCTGTCTTTAATTTAATCTAACTGTCTTGGCTCATCTCACGAAAAAAGGAAGAAACCGCAAGTAAAGATTGACGGGATAACGAATAAATCCGTTCAAAATTTCTTAATTCCCGAAAAGAACCCAACTATTGCAGTCTTACGTAATTATGATCGTCGAGTAAATATGAACAAGAAAAATAAGTGAATTTAAGGGGGGTGTTTGAATGTCTCTTCAATGTAAAACTAATATAGTTTCAGGAACTTATGTTCACAATAATTTAATAATCGAAGTGGAAAGATATGATAGGTGAAATGGTGGGTGATTGATTGGTAATTCCTATATTTGGTAAATCTTTGGTCCATTTGTAAGGAAGTAAAAGTAATAATATAAGTATGATGATGATATTTACATTTTTTTTTTTTTTTAATTTTAATTGGTACATTTAATTATTTTTAAAAAAATCGTCAGTGATCGAGGCGTTGCAACCCAATTAGTTTCTACGAGCAATTTTCGTAGACATTGCCAACACGAGTCAAGGAAAGAAACAACTTTTGTCATGTTATCACACAATGGCTCCGATAGAGCGCAGCAGCACACAAAGGCGTACTAAATGTTACAACAGCGAGAATCAATATCTATAATGAACTGATTTTTTCCAATAAAGCAAAGTTTGAAGACTTGTAATCCAGGTATGAAGTGCCACGATCTGAGCTCAAGGAAGACGAATTCTAAAGATATTTATAACTTTTTACTGTAGTCTGACTATATTCTGGGTGTAGCAAGATAGACGTTTATGTAGATGAGACATCCCATCTACTAGTTATGACAATAAACTATATATATATTTTCAACAACTCGATCATTAACAAATGGAATTGTGAAAGGTGTTAATTGAGTATTAGATTGTAGTTTTTAAGGTTGTTAGTGCCAATAAGAACATCATTACTATAACCATTATCATAATTATTTTCTGTATTCGTATATTAGATCTAACAAACTTTGTAGTACTTTGATGTGCTAAAATATAAACTTTGGTGACAAAAACAACATAACAATAACAGAAGAGGTTCATTTAAAGATTAGCATATTATAAAAATACACTTTTTGTTAAACATAAATTATTGTTATAAATTAAAATAGGATTTCCAAGAAAATGTATTAATCAACAGCCCGGATAATTGAATTTGCTTTAGTAGTCTCCTGAGAGAGGACCTTTAAGGAGTTTTTCATTTAGGCCGTTCAATAAGAATGGAATTTGAAAGCAACCATTTCTCCGAATTCTGTTTATTCTGAGTTAGTTATATAAAATTTACCTTCGTTGCTGGCCAATATCGAGTTCTCAAAACTTGATAATATTTAAATTATGCTGATGTAATAATCCCGCATCTTGGTTGATCCGAACAATTCACTACATCAATTTTATTTAAAATATTATAATCCACCTTATTTAAAGAGAATAGACCAACAAAATAGTTTCTCGCCACCATATTCTGATGCTTAGTATGATTAGAGATAATAATAAATTTCTAGTGTCAGAGTTCAGAAAAAGAGGTTTTTAAATTTATTTTTTGTTATTATAACATAAATTAGCAGCCTAGGGAGGGTCATCTGTGTTGTCGTGTTTAGAACGACAACGCTCTATGCCCAAGATCGCGGGTTCGCAGCCCGGCTGGTTTGCATTAGAATTTTATAAAGGGAGCCAAAAATCCTTGTTTATACCGTCATTTTGAAAGGGAAATAAAATGGGGATTCCGGGCCCGTGCGATGTCAGGCACTTGTTTAAGATCCCTATTCTAATTATACCTGGATATATAATTTGAGGACCCCCCACTGTAGGATCCTCTAATTAGCTATAACAGCATAAAGTGACGTTAAATTAATCAATTTAACCAAACAATACAACAAAAACCTGCTGTATTAAAGTGAAATTCGTAGTAGGGCTGTGAGAATATTCTTTCTTCGCTCAGTTTATACATTATAAATTACAACGGTTAGGCAATTAACGCGAATACAAAATAAAATAAATAAATAAAATCAAGTAAATTTATGTATGTATACATCACTATGACAGTAAAATAGCCAATATCACAAGTAACATTTTAGGATGTAGACATTTTAAATTAGTTAAAATTAAAATGAGTTGAATAGATTCATAAACACGGTAAATATATCCATTTTTTTTCTTTCACAAGACGCTATAGTCCATGAAGGACCTTGGCCTCCTTGACAGTTGTCCCTGACTCTGACCGACTTCCGCGACTCTTCTCTATACTCTCACACCCAGGAGTCTAAGTTCTGCTTACATATCGTCCAGCCATAAAAGTCTAGGCCTGGTACTTCCTCTTTTATCACTTGAGCCCCCCCCCCCAAAAAAAATCTGCTTTGTGTGCCTACTTTTATCCACTCTATGTACTTGGCCCAACCATCTTTATCTTGCTGTGTTGATATAAGAAACTATGTCAGGTTCTTCATATAGGTCCTTAAGTTATTGATTATTTTTTATACGGATATGATTTCTTTCTTTGGTTGGGCCATATACTCTTTTAAAGATTTTTCTCTCGGAATTATTCAATAATACATCCGTGCATATACAACAAAAATAAATTAAAATTCATCATAATCAGCTAGGTATAATAAAATAGGTTAAATTTACAAAAACTATTCCTTAACTCCTTTGATATTACCCTATACCAAACATACGATAAGCAAGAATTTATCGACATTGGAATAATAAAAGACTCACCTTTTCGATGACACAGACCAAGTTGATGGTCCCACCAAGGACAACATGATAGTCAGCAGCACCAACGATGAAGGCTTCTGGGACAACGATCTCCAAGTTGACGAAGTGCGACATTATCCCACTACCAGTGGAAACCTGCAAAGGAAAAGAAGTTAATATTGTTCAAAAACTTCATTAATTTCTTAATGATTCTTTCTGGTTTGTGAAAACATTTTTTTTGTAAACATAGGGTTCGAAGTAAATTACTAAGAATTTTGTAATGATTGTTCTATTGAATCAATGAATTTGATTCACTAAATAAATATAAAAATGTTTGTGCAGAGTAATGAGTGAAAGAGACAACTCGCCCTATTAACGTAAGTAAACAAATAATACAAAGAAAAGTTTACTGCTTGTGTCAAAAATTATATGAGCAAGTTGGTAAGGTATAGATGGCAGATTTTATGAAAACTAAGGGAAGCCCCTTACACCATTAAACATCTTCTGATATTAATAATAATAATAAGGTTTAGTGAACCCGAAGCTTTCATGCCGATACCATCGATCTCTGCTTACACACTCCATCCACGGTCCACCACCCAAACCCAAAGCTGCCAGATCACTCTTAACGCAATGTTGAATTAAAAAAACAAAACAATATGACATATAACAATTAACTGCAGTGAATTATTTTCTGAGAAGGAAATGAAACTTCAAAAATGAAAGTAGTATTATAGGGTTGTAGTAAACCTGTTGTAATTTATACGAAATTTAAAAATAATAAAATAAAATATTTGAGCCGTACAAGGTGGAAAATGACGAATTAATGAATGTTTAATGGCGGTCAAAGGTCATAATTTCTGTATTCTATTACTAAAAAATATTGAATAAAAAATAAATGTTACCATTGAAATCGTTAATAAGTTTTACAATTTATTCAAAGAAGGGATATAAGTGAAAGTCTTTATGATACCATTTAATATTATTCTTACTGTTAAATTTAAATTCAATCACGGATTGATTTAAAAATTATTTTCAGGATTGTGTGGTATTTTATGGCCAGCATTGATTAGGTCAGCAGCAACCTGGTTCTGTCAACATGACCTTACATGAAACCCTAATCCAACCAAATGAATTCTTGTGCTCCGACGTTTTGATTAATCCACTTTCCACTATACATCAAGTAAATATAATGAAAGATAAATAATAGCACTACTCCGAAAGAAGTTTAGGTTTAGGAATCCCTTAAAAAAAAAAAAAACTAACTGAAAGTTTTATATTTACACTTCATATAAAGGTATTTTTAAAAACCTATTTATTGAAACGTACACCTGTATAATAGAATCAAGTAAAGATAAATAATGCCTAGAGAAAGGCAGGTAGAGAAACTACTTAATAGTAGTACACGAACAATAAATTCAACTTATAAAGTCATGAGGCCATCTTATTTTCAGGCTCCGCGGAGGATAAACAGGAATTTAAGACGTTTCTAGGGTTGAAACTAATGGGTTTGAGTGGGAATAAAGTTTGTCATGAAAAGATTGATATCGGAATCGGGCCAGATCAGTAACAAATTGGACATTATGATTTACTTTGTTCGTAACAAAGTAAGGAGCATTGAGGATTTTACGATGTATTTTGGATTGTAAGGGTGGAATACGAGAGGAATTCGATGGCTTAGTGGAGCCTGAAACCTCTACTCCGTAAGTCCAAATGTGTCTTATGATTGTCATGTATACAACTGAGTATTAATAGTGAAATGAATACATAAATTCATATACATAACTTTATAAATGGCAAATATTACATGAAATACAATTAGATTGGAGGTATTAAGTAATAGCGGTGAATAACAGTTAATATTCTCTAAAAAATCTTTTAAAAAAAAATGAAAAAGCACTCTCGTTGGCTCTCCCAGTGGAATTGAAATTGAAGTCAGGGACCGGAGGCTGTTGGGGGCAATCAATTAAGTTTGACGAAGAAATAATATTTGCTCCCTCCGCCACAACTCTATTTAAGTGAAGTGGGTCTGCCTTGTCACCCGGCGCATCTACTCAACCCCCATCACCAGCCCACGCGGGAAAGGAAAACATTTATAAAAGAATTGTTTGTATAGGCATGTTCAAATTTCAAAACTTAACTTGTAATAAATCAGTTCTGAATTTAGTTAAACATAAGCAGAAAGCACAGTTATAATATTATAATAGAATAGAATAGAAAAATAATTTTATTCTGGGACCAGGATCCTTTAGAATAACAAAATTAAATAAATATATATCTGGCCAAAGGCCTACAACAGAATAAAGCAATAATTACATAATATCCTGAAAGTAAATAACTAAACAGGTATGTCTTGGTAGAGAACCAGAAAATGTGATACAAAATTGAAGTAAAAAAAACAGACAAACGCAATAAAAAGAAATAGGTTTATGGAAAAATAAGTGAATAAATTATAGCATCTAATAATTAAAAAAAGTATAACATAATGAGTTAGGAATATTTACAGTAGTTCATTAAACGATCAAATTGAATATATCTATAAATTATTTATTGATTATAAAGTATCTGATTGGGAATTTAGATGATGTAGGAAAAGTTTGGATTTAAATGAGGTTAAAGTAGACGCATGAAGGATATCGAGAGGGAGTGAGTTCCAAAGAGAGATAGAACGGGCTAGAAAGGAACGCTCTAAAACTTTGGTTCTATGGGAACGGATATAAAGAACAGAAGGGCGAGATCTTGTGCCCTGGGATTGGATAGAGGATTTGAATTGTAGGAGACTATAGATATAAGATGAATGTTGTTAGTTGATAGTTTGATATAAGAAAGAACCAAGGAAATAAAGTCTACGGATAGAAGGGAAAAGGCACGTTACCTCAGCGTAACGCCGGGACACGTGAGACCTCCTCGGGGCAGGTTCGAAGACAAATCGAAGGGAACAGTTCATAATTCGCTTCAAGCTCACCTTGAGGCTGATCGAGAGGCCACCATATGCCACACAACCATATTCAAAGTGAGAAAAGATAAAAGAAGTGATGAGGAGCTTACGAATAGACAGTGTTGGAAGATGCCTGGAACGGGGAAATAACTTTAGAGATCTTATTGCTCGACGGGAAATTTGGGCAACGTGGGGTTTCCATGAGAGGAATTGGTCGAAAATGATTCTGAGGTTTCTAACAGAGAAACTGAAGGCAATAGGGTGATCATTTGAGGTTAATTGGGGAAGTGAGTTGATAGATTTAAGAAGAGTGTTGGAACCAATTAGGATGGCCTGAGTTTTCGCAGGATTCAACGACCGTTTATTCAAGTTTGCCCAGCCACTGATCCTATCTAGGTCACCTCGAATTTTGGCACATGCAGCTATTTTCTTAGATATGGGAATCATCGGCGTACATATGGTGGGAACAGTGGACGATTGATTTGGGAAGGTCATTGATGTAACAGTTGAAAAGGAATTACTGGTCATATTTGTTGTATTGAGCCACTCTGTACTGTATATGGTGTAATTGTAAGAATATAAAAAAAATAAAATCTATACCACTACTACACATAAAGAGAAATTGAGTTGAATACATGGTAGATACTGCAATGTTCCCAGTACAACGGTATTGCAGGGAGGCGATTTTAACAAATAAAATATAGAAATAAATTAGTTGAGCACAATTAGAATATTGTTCATGTTTGGAGCATTAGGCAACTCTATAATGCATAAATTGTAATTGTAACAAAATAAAAGTATAATAAAATAAATTTAACTTAACTAGAATATCTTATAAAGACCCATTTCCATTAAACAAGCTTATCTTTCATTGGTGATAAAAAAAAGAAGAATGTATTATCTTGTTTGAGATGTGAGATGAAACCGGGGATGATGTGCATACTTATCAAAGAAATGTCTTTATTAGATTATATAATAGGGATAATTACAAATAATTAGCATTAATTAATGAATAATTGAGAACAGGAACGGTGTAGCTGAGCGTGAAGAGTGCTGAGCTGTTATGCTGAAGCTTGTGGGTCGAAGGCCATGGATGGATCCTGTGGGAACCTGCAAACCCTCCGGGGAGTCATCCAGCCTGAAGTAGGTACCCTTAATGGGGGAAAACCTGGTGGTTGAGTGTGATCTCGGATAAATCAACTCTCTGCTAAACCGTTGTCCTAGTAAGACGTAAGAGAGGATAAGAAGGAAGTTTTTAATAAAATATATGGGTTAGAAACATTTATTTTTTAAGTCGATTACAAGTGAAAAAAAAAGTTGGCATCAATATTCATTATTTTACAGAAAACCTTTTGCCGTTTTTTCTTCTATAACACAAACAGTAAATAGGAATTAAAAGAGTTATAATACAATTAAATTTAAATAATATTTAATTATGTGTAAAATAATAGGTTGGGAAAAAATAAATCCATTATTTTCTCGGTACATGGCTGTAGTGATGGATATCTCGTAAAGTATCGATCAAACAATTGCAAGTTTATGACAGTTGTCAAAGTGACATTAGACACTAAAAAAATTCTTTAGCTTTTGTTACTTCCATTCAGTTATGAGTTATATGGTGTTAACAATGGAAGTCAAAAAAGAGAAAATTCGGTACATTTTACAGGTTTTCTTTGATAAAGGCGGAATTGCAAGCCAGGCCAGTGAAATTGTGAATGCTGTTTATGGTGCCGATACTGTAACAGCTAATTACTAATACTGTACACCTAATTATTCAATTTTGGTTTCGTCGATTCCGTTCAGGCATTTTTGATGTTAAAGATGCACCTCGCACAGGCAGCCCCGTCGTCGAAAATGTCGATAAAATCACATAAATAATCGAAGTTGAGCAGCATGTTAGTAGTCGTAGCATCGCCAGGAGCTAAAGATCGACCATAAAACAGTTTTAAACCATTTGCGCAATGCTGGATTCAAAACGAACCTCGATGTTTGGGTGGCCCACCAATTAACACAAAATAACACGATGGATCGAATTTCCATCTGTGAAGCCTTGGCCAAATGGAATGAAATTGACTCATTTCTTAAACGGATGGTGACTGTGGATGAGAAATGTGTCACATACGACAATATTGTGCGAAAACGATCGTGGTCAAAGCGTGGTGAAGCAGCTGAATCGGTGGCCAAGCCAGGACTAACGGCCAGGAAGGTTCTACTGTGTATTTGGTGGGACTTGAAAGGAATCATTTATTATGAGTTGCTTCCGTATGGCCAAACAGTAAATTCAGATCTCTACTGTCAACAACTGGACCGTTTGAAGTTAGCGATTGACCATAATCGGCCAACAGAAGAGGCGATTATAATAGTTACCAGAACTGAATCAATTGACGGCTTATAAAAAAAGGAAATAAATAAAATAATATACCAGATATCTTTGAAGAGATAGAGTATATTTAGCTCTGCTAATAAAGAATATAATTTGGTGAATATAATATTAAATTATTACAACATTAAATTACAAAAAATATTTCAATATATGAGTTTAAATTTTACGAGTTCATCTAAAAGTATTTAAACTGGCCGACTTATTACTATAACTAACACTTATCATTGATTACGTACTTCGTAATTACTCAATAGTAATTAAATATGTTAGGTCTATGCGACTCTATTTCTGAAATAACCTCTGCGAAATAAACATTGGAAGCGCTATTAAGAAACCGTAATGTTTATATTTCACAATTACGGAAGCTAACAATCTTAAAATCTGTTTTTTTCCTTTTATAAATATTATCTTTATTGCTAATATTGAAAAAAATTTATACCGCGAAGCAGCGGTGTATACAGCGGTCAATATCTCAATATGGGATGGCACCCGACCCCTTCCCACACAATGAAGAAAGGGCGGGAAAAGAGGCTGAAAGAAGCTGAAGGCTTGGACCATTTGTCACTCAGCAAAAACTTCAATCGGTATTAATGCTTGCTTGGAGTGACATCCATTTGTAAATACTACAATCTAAGACACTTCCACGTATCAATCTTCTGGTTTATAATCCAATTCTATCAAAAGCTTTTTTTCCTATCTCACTTTCTTTTTAGTTTTCCTACCCTTCACCCTTTTTTCTATACTACGTTACATAACACATGCATATCAAACGTATGGGTACTACTTTCTTTAGAAACGTACTATCATTGAGAGAACAAAACTTTCAGTGCTTAGATTATTAACTATATTCCTTACATTGTACTTAATTATATACATTCTAATTAACATTGTACTAATCTAAAAAAAAAATCCCACTTCCAAGATCCGTTCCACAGTTTGAGATTATAGAATTGTTATGAAACCTAAGACTCTTCGAGTTATGAAAGTAATAATCTTTCATTTTAATAAGCAATAATTATTATCATGGCGTTATAGTAATTATCGTAACGGTTTATTGATTATAAACGAATGCTTTCACCCTTGTTCTCAAGTGTTGTCGAATTTAGGTAATTTTAAAGAGTGATTTACTCTTCACATTAAACTTTAAAAAAAAAATCTATACCTTACAAACCATGAAGGATGTTAGGTTCAGTACGTGGTAGAGACTGTATTGTTTCACGGAAGTTATTTGTCCTAAATCACGCTCAACCGTCAGATTTTCCTCCTATTTTGAGTCCTAACTATGTGGAGGCTTGGTGAGCACCAGGAGGGTCCTAGATCGCTCCTCGAAAAACAACAAATAATAAATCATTAGTTAATAATGTGCATGACTGTTAAGTGGTCAGACCGAGGTAATTCTTCAAATACTTATTTAGATAGTTTTAAAACTTTGTTTATGCAGTAACATACTTTATTTTATTTTACTTTTATATAATATAGTTATAATTATTATTAAGATTGATAGTTAAAGTTATGATCCATAGATATCATCCATCGATAGATATGATCCATCTCCGGCCGCCAACCGATTAAATAAGCTGCCAGCAATATGATTTGAACTCAAATCCTTCTCCACGGTAACTCAGCGCTCTAATATTGAGCCACTTCTCTCTTCATTTACCCCTCCCCCCCCCCAAAAAAAAGTAAATATGACTTTTGATTCCTGTTTATTTTATAATGAAGTCATCAGAAATATGGTTAAAATGAAGACTTTGCATTTATATTTTTTATTTATTTAAGGATCGTTTACGAATAATTTTTTATAAGGTTAGCAAAATCGCTAGTAGATTGGACGTCTGGATTTAACTGTTTTTTTTCCTAACCCCTTGGCTTAAGTATTTTTCAGGACTGAATAGTATTGAAGGGATCTGTTTTATTGGACCGGGTAGACTTTAAGAGAGGGATGATGATTGGGGGGGGGGATGGGTTGCTGGAATCCTAAAGAAAGATAGGATTCTTTAGGGCTCATTATTTCTTTCTGATTTGGAGGGGATTTAACTCACCCATAAATAATCAAAATAAATATTTGAATGACCACTCGAGTTTGTTTTCTCTAAATCTGGATTCCGTAGATATGTTAGTTCCATATTCAGCGTGATGAATTGGTGCGAGTAGACTAGATAGCAATGGTAATCTAGACATCAGAGTTAATCTATGAGCCTCGGGTAGGAGGTAGAAACGAGCCCGCCCAATTTCTCGGTTAGACTACTCTCTTGGGGTCGTTAATCTACATCTCTGCTCTTTCAAATAGTTCCTACGATCTACACTTGATCTACACAGATGTTTAATCATATCTACAGATGTCGACGTGTCCTGTATGAATGCATGTGAGATGGAATCACATTCCTTAGTTTTAATTTAATTTAGTTAGTTTTCAATCAGGATGCGTTGTCATAAACTTTTTATAATGCCGAACTTAATATAATGGATTGTATAAAAAAAAAAAAAATTACCGTTTCACATGGAGAGAAGATGGCTACTATCAGTATCTTTCGACACACCAAGTTCTCGAGTACTTGTGGACGGATTTGACTCAACAGCTTCCTTCAGAACCTCATCAATATCCATTAATGGTCGCCCGGAGCCCTTTTTTCTTTCCAACATCGCCACGCCACGCAGTGCGCTGGTCAAGGACACCTCCCCCTTTATATTTAATAATTTCACGAGTTGCTTCAGCGGCTGAGATATTTTTTCCCAGTAATGTCTTAAAATTACGATAATTTCGTAGGACACTGTCATGTTTCCAGTCAAGTCCAGTGTTAGTAAACAAGCTTAGAGAATGCTCTAAAGGGATTATTAAGTGTTGGTAAATAATAAATATCATTAAAATATTTACAGACTCCTAAAATATTTACAGACTTTTGAACACTGGAACTTGATAAAACGGTCTTTTTTTTTTATACACCCCATTAATTGAATAAGACGTGTTTAAAAAGTATCGAGTAATATAGCAGCCATGCTTTGTACTTCAAAAGCATGTTCAGTTAAGACATCAGTGGAAAAATTCCAAACAAAAAGCCTTAAGTCTCTAAACTAAAACGTGAAACAAAAATACCTGTCAATATTTCGCCCAGGCATCATCAGGGCAGAAAGAGAATAACAGAAAAGGGAAAAAAAACAGACAAATGAAGCACATACTAACTTCAAATTGCAGCAAGACACCAGAGGAAACATCCGACCATCTCCAACCCAAATTGCAACTACTGAATCCATAGATCTAACGGGATTTAGAAAAACCACCAGGCAAGGTGATCGGATGTAATTTTTCCACTATTTTTTAGTTCAATTGGTTCGAACTTCTGTTAACTAAGTTGGTTAAAATGTCTACTCATGGACGATAAGAATCAAAAACACGAATGAAAAAAAGAATAATTTATCGTTTAGGTCAACTAAACCCTTTCATGCCTAATGTAGCCGTTTTGCTACATCTGTTATGTACTCCTGTTAGCGTTTTAATGCTCAGTGTATCTAGTATTCTAAATGAATAGTTCCAGAATATGTCACAGATTGGAGCACAGTCAAGCTAGCTTTCTAACCTCAGTTTGGACCTATTATTGGATAATTAAAAAAAAAAATGGTATGGCGAAAAAATTGAAAACAAAATTGCTATGGTTATTTAGCTCATTATTAACAGAAAAAGTCACAGGAGATATTTTTTAAATTTTATTTTGATACTTTGGGCATGAAATGGTTAATCAACAGTGTATTCATTAAGTTGCTTAAAATGTCTATTTTTTTTTTTTAAGTGAAATCATCATTAGCTGAGTTTAGCTACTTTTGGTAGAAGAAAAACTTATGCGTTGGTGTCACCGACATACTCCTAACGTATTGCCGATACTGGTGACGCCTAGCGGCCTGTGTATGAGTTATAATATTTGTTTTTGTCAACTACAGTTTTAAGGTTAGAATTATATTGATATAAGAATAATTATATTTAACTAAAAGATCGTTTGCAACTCGTACGAATAATAACTTGAAAAATCAATAACTACTTTCATGAAGTGATTGAAATTAAAAATTATCTAAGCGCTGTTAAACTTAACGATGATAGTAATGCTGAAGATAAAATTAAATTCATTAAATTTTTAATTACAAATACAAGGTATAGGTAATATAACTATTTATTAATTATAATTTTTATGAAATTAATTTTATTTTGTTCACCTCATCATATGTTTTGATTAATAAATAAACAAATAGAAAATTTATATAATTATTGTTCGGAGGGTCAGTAATTGGAAAATCATACTAGTGTTATTAATTTAAATTTAAAATTTAAACTATTCAGATTGTAATTGATTTAGAAATTCAAAAGAGATCACAGTTACTCCAAAGTATTTATTTCTTACTTCTGTCTGAATTCCTCATGACTGTCTATTTTTTTTTTTAGTTATCGAATCAATCTCGTTTATCAAATTCAATTGGTTTCAACTTTTGAATAGCTTATTTATAATTATGCCATTATTTTTACGGGAGGAGGAGGGTTTGAAACTACTCGGGGACGATAAAAGGATTTTTAAAACATATTCGCCATTGTTTATAAAATGCGTATGAAGATGGATTCGCTGAGAGTACTGGCTGGACTCCATACACTGGGAAGGAGGTTGAAGAGGATGGTCTACTAAGTGGAACTAAGCCAGCCATGCCGCCTCCTAAATAACTGATCACCTTCAAGTCCAATGGCCCCCTGAAAATTTCAGCTTCTCCCGGAATTGGTTCCTCCGGAACAGAGGCTTGAATAATGAAAGCGGGAGAGATGGAATGCTGAGCCCCTGGGAAGGTGGTCAGCCAGAGATTTTCATCCCAACTCACCCAGGACGGCTATGGAGGTCCTTCTACATAATCCACCGACTAGGAGTCTCAGGAAGGGAATCCAATCCCTGATTGCTCCAAACTGATATGTCTCAGAAAAAATAATATAACCAAGAGGAAAATGCTATTGTACGAATAAAAAAAATAAATAAATTGGCAGTCATAATTATTATTGCCGACAGAAGTGAATTTAAAAACTTTGGAATAACTGTGTTCTTTTTAGAAGTTCTAAACCAATTATAATCTAAATTATTTTAATTTATATTTTGTAAATTTAAATTAATAAAATAAGTATGGTTTTAAAATATAATAATAATAATAATAAAGTCTTTATTGATTCTGTGACAATTCCCTTAGAATAACAATGCAGGTAATATACTGACACTCCGATCAATAATTTCAACTAGTTTATTAATGAATCAAAACCTTTTGATTGGCCGCACATGCGCATTGCAATTAATAAAATTAATCATTAATCTCAGGAAATAATTATTGCAATTAACCAATTATTTGAGAAAAGAAGAAATCTTGACAAGAAGACATTGGCAAATAATTTTTTGTTGTTGTTGGGGGAAACAAAAAGTTCAACTGGCTATTGATGTTTTAAGTTATTATTAGCATGAATCGCATTACTATTAAACTTACTTTTAGTTAAATATAATTATTCTAATATCAATGGAATTCAAACCTCTCAACTAAAGTTGATTAAAACAAATTGTATATCTCATACACTAGGCCTCGCCAGTATCGGCAATTTGTCACGAGCAAGTCGGTGACACCAAAGTTTTCCCCTACCAAAATTAGCTGAACACAGGTAAAGAAGATTTTACTTTTTTTTTAAATTGACATTTTATTTATTTTATTATTTTATTTTCATTTGCACCTGCGCAATTGGGCATTCAGGAAATTTGATCCTAGTGTTTTTCACCTTGATTTTCTACATGAACTTCTATATGATGATGGAGTAAAAATATCAATATCAATAGGTGAGTAGGTCTCTTGGCCAATGTCTTTTTAATCTTTTCCTATCCAGTCCAGGTAACAGGGAGTAGGAAAGCGGAAGAACGAGTGGGTTTGGGTGATATTGTGTCGATGAGTGGAATGTCATGTATTTAATACGAATATATGATTTTATAGAGGGAATGTTCATGTCGTTGTGTATGGTGTGATTCGAAATATACCATGGTGCATTAACAATTTTTCTGAAAATTTCGGACTGAGTTGTTTGAATCTTGTGTATGTGGACTTTTTTTGCTGAACCCCAAAGTTCTGCTCCATATGTACAAATAGGTTTCAGTATGCTATTATAGATAAGTCGTTTGTTCCGTAAGTCAAGTGAAGATCTGTAGTCCAGCAGATGTGATAGTTGTTTGTTCCGTCTAGTCAGTTCTTGTCTCTTTAATTTTGTATGTACGTTCCATGTAAGTCTTTTGTCCAAGTATAGTCCGAGATAACGTACATAATTTTTGGAAGGTACTTCGTCGTTGTCAATTTTGACTGCTGGACACGAAGCTTTGCGTAGAGAGAAGGTTACATGGCTCGATTTTGAGGCGTTTATTCTTATTTGCCATTTATAGAACCACTTTTCTAAATCAAATAAATGATTTTGAAGAGCTATAGATGCTAGGTTTGGGTTTCTGTGAGAAGAAATAATAGCTGTATCGTCAGCGAAGGTATAGATGTTGGTCCAAGGATGCTCCGGGATATCAGAGGTGTAAACAGAATAGAGAATGGGGCTTAAAACACTGCCTTGCGGTACACCCCTGCATTGAGGAAGGAAGGAGGAAATCGAAGAGTCAACGGAAGTACAGAAGAATCTGTCGTGGAAATAAGATTGAAGAATTAAAAAGTATGTAGGAGGTAAGTGAGGTTTTATTTTCCAGAGAAGACCCTTGTGCCAGACACTATCAAAAGCTTTTTCAATGTCAAGAAAATTCGCAGAGCAATATTATTTTTTTAAAAAGCGATAGATATTGCATCCACGATATGATGACACTGTTGTACAGTGGAGTGATAAGAACGAAAGCCAAATTGGTGGTTCGGTATCACTCCGCTATTTACGAGGATAGGCTTTATGCGATTAAGGAAGAGTTTTTCAAATAATTTAGACATTATAGGGAGGAGTGCAATTGGACGATAAGATGAAGGATTAGTGACAGGTTTAGAAGGTTTAGGTATCATTTTAATTATGGAAAGTTTCCAAAGGAGTGGAAAATAAGTTGTGCGCATGATTGAATTATAGATGAGGGTAAGAAAGAGAACAGCTTTTCGAGGTAAGTGGCGAAGGATGAAGGGAGTGATGAGATCATAGCCAGGAGCTATTTTGTTTGGCATTTTTTTCAGTACTTGATAGATTTCTTTTGGATGAAATGCCGGAGGAGGGAGTGATAAGGGTAGTGCTGTTGTCAAGTTGCCATCTATTTTGTCAGTTAGAGTATTATCCTGGATATCATTTGCCTTAAATATATGAGAAAGATGTTTTACAAATTCGTTAGTTTTTTCTTCGCTCGTCATCGCCCAAGTGTTGTCTGTACGTCTGAGAGGATATTGAACCACCTTTTGCTTTAGAATACTCCTTGTAGCTGTCCATACTTGTCTGTCTCTGTTGTTTATAGAATTTGAATAGTCCTTGCAACTGTTGTTTTTAAATTTTGATAATTCTTGATGAAGGTTTCGGGTTAGTTTGTTGAGTTTTTTTTTGTATGAAGGATATCTTGTTCTTTGCCATACAGCTCTGATCCTACGTTTTTCTTTAATAAGATTTCGTATTGGTTCAGGTAGGTAGGAATCAGGTTTTGGTAAAGTCGTCTTTGGTGTTGTGGAATACCAAACTGCGTTTTGAATACATTCAGTCAAGTGATTAACAGCATTCTCCAGGTCGTCGGCTGTACGTATGTTAGTATTAAGGCTAATTTTATTGTTTAAATAATTTTCGAACTTATTCCAGTTTATATAGCCATTTATTAATGCCAGGGGTGCAGGTTTTGTAAATGGGTGATTTGATAGCTCGAGGAAAATTGACATTTAAAGCAACTTAATGACACACACTGTTGATTAAGCTGTTCAAAACGATAAATTATTTTTTTATTCATTCGTGTTTTTAATTCTTATCGCCGATGAGGAGCCTCAGCCAACCCCAAAAATAATGGCGTAATTGTAATAATACAGTATTTATTCACTAGTTTAAAACAATCATTGCCGTTTTGACAAAACCTCTTATTTCAAAGTATTATCTAAAATATTATAATTTTTTAATCATTGCTTTAATTTTTATTTTGAAGAGAAAAGATTTGCCCCCAGCCGGGAATCGTACCCGGATCTCTGCCTCACCGTGGCAACCCTCTAACCATTTGAGCCACCGGGGTCGCTCCCTACCTAGGACAAATCTGTTCTCTTCACCGATCCATCATCCCCCGTGTTCTCGCAATTTTGCGATGTATACACGAGGAAGAATGTTCATTGAACATTACTTTTTGTTTTAGGATCTTTTACAGGATTTTTAGGACATACGTCATTATATTATTTTTAATTTATTATAATTTTGTAATCATTGCTTTAATTTTTAAATATTTTGATTTTGAAGAGAATTATCTATTATATTAGCTAAAACATTATATTATTATTATTATTATTATTATATTATATTGTTATTATTATTATAATGCAAATGGAAAAAACCACAAGCAGAGCCTTATGTTTCAAATCTGGTGTAAAATACAAACACTTATACAAACAGTCGACGTTTCGCCCATTCAGGCATTATCAAGACACCATAAAAAGTAAGTTCACTCACATCTCAAAACAGAAGTGCAATACATCCCAACGAATAATCGCTCAAAAAGGCTCATAATCCGGGACCGCACCTCCACCCCAAGACGTTCAACCCAAAACTGAACATCATTTTGGACATCATTCAGGACATGATTAAAGGTTAGTTTTGGGTTGAACGTCTTGGGGTGGAGGTGCGGTCCCGGATTATGAGCCTTTTTGAGCGATTATTCGTTGGGATGTATTGCACTTCTGTTTTGAGATGTAAGTGAACTTACTTTTTATGGTGTCTTGATAATGCCTGAATGGGCGAAACGTCGACTGTTTGTATTTTACACCAGATTTGAAACATAAGGCTCTGCTTGTGGTTTTTTCCATTTGGATTATAATAAAATTTAATGTTTCATTTTGAGTTTTGGCTCTAGTTTATTGTTATTATTATATTATATTATCTAGTATTATCTAAAACAATTTAAAAATAAACCCATTAATTTGTGCACATTGTGCAATAAAAATATATAATGTTCGTTTGATGACAAGATAAATATTAATTTTACCTACTTTAATTTGTTTGTAATTTATGTCAAGTAAAAAGTTTTTCATTTAAAATTGTAATTCTTTCTTTTTAACTTCGCTTTATGCTAGTACAGATAGTGGGAAGATGAGCGAGACTCCTAATTTTTGCTGATATAATCAATATTTGATACTTTAAAGGCTCTAATCAGTCATTTTACGTCTACTAAACACGGCAAAAGCAAGTATTTTTTAATTTTTAATAAATCCTATGGCCGCCCTAAACAAACCCACGGCCTTGAGCATAAAATACACACATTATTGTATATCCTACAATCGGTGTACAACTTTCAAAAACAACAGCTCAATCTAATGTTAGCAATTAAGGATACATTTTTAGAAAAACAGCTTTTACTACAAAAAAAAAAAATATATTGATAATGAACATACGTTATCCACTACCAACATTAAAGTATAAATTTAAGAAAATATCCCATTTTACCGATTCAGAGTTTCGAAAGTTGTGTTCGGTTACTTAGTTTAAATTAGTTGTAACCTACGGAAGGGGTACTAATCGTTGAGCTCAGTTCTTACTATAGGCTGTATGATAGACTTCCGGTAGATGATATTGTAAAGAGGACCGACATCTGAGAATTTCCGCACTTGACGGAGGTGGAAAGTGGAGGGTAGAGACAATGTAATCTTGGTGGGAGCGCTATTGGACCGCCAGTCTAAGTGCCTCTCTACTGAATAAGAGCAAATGCAAATTAGCAGCTTCTCAGCCTTCACCCTGTTCATCAACTCTTACTAGATATGTATCTCCCTTCTTTCCCTTCCAGCATTATCAGCTCCACTCCAAAATAGCATGGGAAAATAAACACTGTAAAACTCAGGCTAAGCGGTTTAGCGCTCGAGAGAAGTTATTGAAATTGGTTTTTGGAGTTTCTTCTGAGAAGAGGTGTTAATAAGAATTTTTACCTTAAAATCTATTCGCCAAAGTAGAAATTTAATTTACAACCACGGTATATATGTGGTTAATTCGAATTTCATCCAGAGAGAGTTGACTTTATTTAGACGACTTTCGTATACCCTTCATACTCGATTTTATAGTAATAACACTTTCCAAACTCCTTGTAAGCTTATTCAATCAACCAAATCCACTAGCGCAATCTTCATCCTTATATTCCTCCCCGCAGTTTGAAGCGGCACTGCCCAAGAGAGCTATTCGAAACACGTAATTATAGTTCTGGTTGTGGCCAGGTTCTCCACTCATGTCCTGAGCGTCTGCGGCTATAGTGGTCTTATACAGCCTTCTCAGGTCTTAACAGTGACGCGGCTCAGAAAGAAGCGATGGGATCTCCTGTGGTCTCACTATGCTCTCCACACCTGGAGGGTGGACTCGTATATTTTGTGTGTTCATAAACCAGTAATACTTATTGCTCTTAATGTGATAGATTGAACTTAATGCTATCCAATAAAAAGATATTTCAACTTTTTAACAAAACTTTATTGAACGTTCCGCTTCCCTTTATGTCATGTCATTCTCGTAGGTTTTGGCTTGAAATGGATTTGTAATACAAAAAAAAAACTCATTTTCTAAGGCTAATGCCTGACTTGGCCCCTCATTCACCACAAATGTAACACGATTAAGTTTTCCTAAGTACAGGAAACTAATTTTGGAGAAAATTCGACATAACCACTTACTCAACGGTGCTGTAGAATTTTTATTCAGGCGACTCTTCAAATTCAGCACACCTTCTAATTAGCTTGGTAGGAGCATAACATTCGTGTTATTAAAAAAATCAAACTGCAGAGTTGAGCAAGGCAGTAATTATTTACAGAAATTCCGGCTAAAAATGCCGAAAAATAATTCTGTCCACCTAGCTCCCACTGATCGAAACACTGTTCGACGGAGACATCACACTCTATTTTTCATGGTTATGATGCTCATGATAATCAGTCAGGGCGTGATTTTCGCACCTTATCGCTGTCAGTATCGATGTCAAAATATTAGGTTGCAATTAGCGGAAAACCTAAAGTGAGATGCCTTGATATAATAATGAGAATGGAGAGAAGGAGGTCGGAATTTATGGGCCTTGGTGCCTTAGGGTGGTGAATACGCGAGTGATGAATGTCGAGTTCTGCGGCTTTCACACTTCCTTAGCGCGCTAATCACAAATCAGTTGTTGATAAATTGCACATCCGGGTATCAACTGAACCAGAATAAGTTCTTAGAATCCAAAACATATCTCAAACTTTCAAGTATTTTCTCCTACGTTTTTCTAAAGGTTTTTTTTTTGTAAGAGAATGTGTGGCTAGGTTTGTAGGTTTTAGACCCAAAGTCCAAATGAAGAAATAAAGAAAGCAAAAATCTAAAGAAGCTACATTTTATTACTTCATCAACGTAACATAACTGACGCTATATGTCGTTCCAATCATTATTTTTAAAAATAAATATGAATTCAAAAATTAGCGATAACGGTTATAAGAAGCATGTAGGTCATTCTGGCAGATAGCAAGACCTAATTGCGAGGGGGTTTATGAGATACCAAAGAGGGTGGTCCAAGATTCCATATAAAGGGCATTTTTGGAAGAGAAACCGGAAGAGAGGGCAGCGCCGGACGGACAAGATAAGCGATAAACAATAAGAAAGTCGTTACTAATGGATAGGATTAATAGATTTAGAAAATTTGGACCTATCGTCCAATATATATATATAGATAGATACCTACATAGAACCTATATAGATGCTGCTTTCTCATGCAGATTTAAATAATTAGGGGACCAGTTGTTCTACTTAGGCAATCATCGAATAACGAAACATTTTGGTGGGTGTCATAGAAACTACTCGGAAGGAAAAAGGATTTTCTATTTGATATTTGAATATCCTGACAATAAAAGAAATAGAACTCGTTACTGAAAGGTATGTAGATGTTCTGGATGAAAAGAAGACAAAGATCTCCGAAAAAAGCTGTGTACAGATTCAGGTGTTAAGTTTGGAAGAGAAAGGTATCTAAAATTGTCTCTTTGATAAAGCTGATTATTCAGAAGCTGTATACATCAAAATCATCTTTGCAGATATAAGTTTACTCATGGGGGAGTGAGATTTTAACTAAACATACATTTAATTTAAACTAAGTTAAATCAAATTACCTACAGGAAGTTATGAGTTTCTTCCCGAAGCTATAACATTTAGTGTGATCGATCATCAAAAGCGGAGATGAGCAGAGTTCTAGTAGCTCAAATCCGCCTTTGGGGTTCTATAAGATATAATGCTTCAGAGATATGTTGCTAAAGTATAAAACATATTATATACAAGAATGTAATTGTTATTAAATTTTATCTTTCTCAAATAATAGAAAAACAATAAAAGGTATATCGAACCAAGAGGCCTGGCATCGATACGACTACTCACACTCTTCTGTCCACAGACATCCGCCTAACCAAAATTCCTATCTCACCCTTCTATCCACTCTTTAAAACTTTAACCAACAGTCCAGCGCCTTTTGGCTTTTTAGGAAACTGTTCGTTACTAAGCTCAACAACTCTGTGAGCCTGTCTATACACTTTACATTAACCAGTCTGCAATTCCGCGGTGTGTAAAGTCCTATATTTTCAAATAACTTAAGGCTTTTTCCATACTTCAACGTTGACGTTGGAAGGACTATAAGGACTATAATTTTGGTTTTATGAAATCTAATTTCGGTATAAAAGGTTTGAAAAAAAAAGAAGAAGCTAATTTGTATAATTTGTTTTCCTCTACGTTTTAATGTAAACATATTCAAATGTAATTATTGTTGTTCCCATTATAATCTTACAACTATTCTTACATAAAACCCTTTATTTGAGCATATCTCTCAGGCATAATCTATGTTAATTTTATGGCCTCGGAAAGGGGCTCAGGACAGCCTCTATCTCTGTGGTCGTTTAGATTTAAGCCCTTCTTTAATTTTACACAATGCTCTTTTGATATTCAAACAAAAATAAAAGTTCACTCACGTTTCTTAAAAGATTTACATTGTTCTTTTTATTCTTTAGGAAAATTATAATTTTGAACTTTATAATTTATGAATTGGTGATCAAATAACCATGCAAATAAAATAAAAACAGTCTCCGAATAGCCAGTTATAATACAATATGATAAAATTGTTTTGTTATACAACATGGACTGTTAAAATCACAACAATAAAATCAGCCTACGTAATGGTCTTTTCTATATTCTTCTTTTACATTACTATATGATGTAAAAAGAGATATGGCAGTCCTTAAAAAAAAAGTTTTAATATTTTAATTTTCCAACTCAGTTTGTTCGAAAATATGTTAATGTTTTAGAGACTAACGAAGTAATTTAAATATGCATCGTGCTGTCCTTAAATATGTCGTTAACCTCAACGATTAAAATGTTTTTAAAGGATTAGGCCTGTAATATTGGAGCGCGTGATTTCTTTTTAATTCATTCCCATGGTGTCACCACTAAATAAAACTCATATCTTGACTTTATGAAATTTCTCCTTTCTATAAAGTCATTATAAACTTATTTGCCAAGCATAAGAAGTCCATATGACGTCTTATTTGAAGAACCTGTTCTAAGTAGCAATACTTCTAATACATAGAATATTTAAAGGAAAAATGTAAATGACTATAGAAAAAGTAGAAGGTATATAAATGGAAATATTGAATTTATTATTGATTATTTAGATAAATATATAGACAATTATGTTATGACGCCATCAAATAGATTGTTGTCATAACGTCTTTGTCCAAGGTTTATTTTTAAACAAATATCTATCGATGAATAATGTGTCTGTCACTAAACCCCTAAAAAGTGATTATGCTGAAATCTAAGTAATAATTTATCACGAACAGCTTAGTGAGACGTAAGATAAAGATTCTTATTTCAGGTTATGCCTGAAATAATAAAGTAAAAACAAGTTCTATGAAATTCAGTGTTTTTAGATAAGGTGAAGCAACATTTGTCCTTTTTATTTATTGCACAGTAATGAAGAATCGAAGTTTTAGCAATAAAAAAGGTCTAAAATGGTTTACACCTTTACTAAGCGGCCCACAGAAGTATGTGCTGTAAAATCAATCGTACTACATGAGTTCGTATCGTTTGTTCGAAGATATCTCTACTTGTAGTTGTTGCCAGATAAGTTAAAATAGTTTAAGAATATTTATAGGCATGAAATATTTATATGCAATGTTAGGAGTGTATCAAGAAAAACAGGTATGACAGTATGTACTAATAACGAGTAATTCTTTTGACTGATTTCACTCTCTCTTTCTTTGTTTTTACATTCTGTTCACAATAAAATAGTTTAGGTTTATTTTATGTAAAGTAAAGAAAAAATGTCTTACATTTCACTCTCAACAAAATTTGAATTAACTTATTAACCGGACCTGCAGATATAAGTATAAAGCTTAAAAATAAATAAACCACTTCTTTCACTTTAAATGAGTATTTAACTTCAATAAATGGAATTCTTGAGGATGAGAGATGAATATGATTTAGTTGAAAATAATACTATAAACATTTTGTTAAAACCCACCAAGAACAAATATTTTGGATTCAGTGATTAACATTTAAATTTTGATTTAAACTAAGAAAAAAAACTGCGGTACGTACTGTCTGCCTAGTTTTAAATATTAATCCTTAAGTACTGAGCCATGGTTCTTGGGACCTTTAGGTACCTATTTTCTGGAATTTCCCACCCTTCCGATTATGGGAATCTCCGTGTGACTCAGCACCTTCCTATTCTGTCAGCACCTTATTGAATGTGAAAGTGGAAGGTTGGTTCTAAAGCTTGTTCACAAAATATAAGCAACACTTGGTCCCACGTACCATACCTTAATACTTGTGCGACCTCTTTGATTTTTCAAGATAAGCTTTTATTTAATATTTTATATTTATCAGATGATATTAATCAGTGATACTTTTAAATTTATAAATGTTATCAAAATATTAACTGTTTTTCTTATTATTTTGAATTGATTCATTATTTTATTTTATTTTTTAGCCCTTTTACAGTTATCGAACCCCAATCTTGTAAATTATAAATAGTTGTTAAGACTAATGGCCTGATGTTTTGTGAAAACATACATCTCTTTTTTGACGATTTAGAGAAAGAAGAAGCTGATATTTTCGAATCCGATCTTGATGAAGGACCCTACATCGAAAGTGACGACACAGCGTCGATTGCTTGCATTATTAATAATTCTAATTTTGAAAAGTATTTTTATTTTCATTAGTAGGTTTTTAATTGCTTAAAATCAAATTAAATATATTTTAATGAATTTGTATAAATACACAAGTTTTAGAACATGCCATTTCTGATTTTCACTATTTCCTTCATTCATCTTATTTAATATTTGTTTTACTAAAATTTGATTATTTGTTGATTGTGAAAATGAAAGAAGGTTCATATAAGTATTAACAATCAACAAAACTTTAAATATTTTAGTTTGTGTATATAAATTAATTTTTAAATCAGATGGTCCATTGGGCCAGGTGTCAGTATTAGCGTAAGGAAAAACTATGCCAGTACTTCAGGGTTAAAAGTTTGGTTTATTGAAATTATTACATTTCAAGTGATTCGTTCGTTACTAAGTTGATAGGCTTAGTAACGAACGAATTCCTATGATGTTAATAAGTACTGTGCCGACTGGGAAGTGTCTGAGGGTTAGACCGAGACGTTGGTGAGAGGATTGCGTTAAGAGTGATCTGGTGGATTTTGGTTTGGGTAGTGGTCCGGGGACCGAAGTGTATAAGCAGAGATTGGTGGTATCGATACCGAGCCTTCGGGTTCCTAAACATTATAATTATTATTATCCTAGCGTCTTTTTGGGCATTAATAAAAATCTAATTGATTTCACACTGTCTATCAATCGATAGCATGCAGTGAATATGAATGGTGACCTAGAAATGTTACGGGGGATAATGCTTGTCACATCCTGAGGGATCATCTAAATGGAAGGGGGGGGGGGAGGAAGATATCTGGAAGGCAGCTACGGCCTGTCAGAGCGGCTTGGGGAGGATGAGGCCGCGTCTCAGCTATAGCTCCCGGCTCAGAGCGTCGGCGAATCCGAGTCAATAGCAGGCTAGTTCTCGGGTTTGTAGAGGATTCCCAAAGGGGATTCCCGGACCCAATAAGGAAGGAAGTCCATATTATTTTATATTATTTATGATTATTGACAAATTATATAATATTTGACAAACAGTAGACTTGACTTGTAAGAAAGAATTATCGCCGTTTCAGTATTGTTCAACATTTACTAGACAAACGCTCGAAGCTCTAATTATTTGCAAAAGAACCACGAACATGACAATCATTAAACCCATCTGGATTAACGGAGTAGAAGAGCTTTGGGTCTCCACTAAGCCATCGGAATCCTCTCGTATTCAGTCCTTACAATCCAAAATCCTACGTAAAATCTCCAATGCTCTTTACTTTGTTACAAACAAATTAATCCATAATGACCTTAATATCCCATTTGTTACTGATTTGGCCCGAATCCGATATCAATCTTTTCATGCAAACCTTGTTCCCACTCAAAACCACTGGTTTCAAACCTGGCAATCTCTTTAATATCTGATAATTCTCCACGGCGTCTAAAAAGGAGATGACCTTCTAAGTTGAATTTTATATTTGAGTACTACCACTAGGTAGTTTCTCTACTTGTCTCTATCTGTCTTCTATTTTAGAGTTAGTATATAACTTATAGAAGAGGCCAAGGACCTTTTTATTGCTGGCATCATTGAAGGAATCAACGATGACACTTCCTGGGTCAGAAATCCATTCTATAAACAAATTACATTAGGTCATTGACCGTCCGTTAACTGGAGTAAATAAACGGTGGACCGCTTGTAAGAAAGGTATAGATTTGTTGGGATGTTGAACAGATAAAATATGGATAAACAGTGACTAATTAACTATGCAGTAAAATTATAACTTATTGACTATTGTAGAACTAACTTAGTGAATAGTGTATTTACATAATATAATCTAAAGGCTAGTATATATACATGTAAAAGTAGAGTGAAGCTCAAGGAAGTTTGCTTGTGTTGTCAGCAATGTTACAAAAGCGTTTTAGTAATCAATCGATCATTGACCGAAGGCGACTAGACTATTTTATCCATTAAATGAAATGAAAACGTAAACTAATTGTAAATAAAAGTAAAAGTGAAAACACTATCAGATTTTAATTTTTCAACCATCGCTTAATCTATTAGATCTGATTACTTAGGGCTAATGAACCCACATCAACAATTTCTGATAACTAAGGCGAAGGATCGATACCACTAATCAATATTTCATCGCCATTTTCAAAGAACTATCGTTAAGAATGCAACAACCCCGGCAGGTGATAAACGTTGATTTTTGTTCGAAACAGGAGTGAATTGATAATGTCGATAGAAATCTATAATCGCTTAATACGTGCTTCTGATTTGTGATTTCATCCTAAAAGTATTAGTTTATTCAAATCTTACTCCAATTGAAATAAATAATGTATTGTATAGCCAATTAAATTATGTAAATAGTATAAAGAGGCATTTTTCGTCAAACAAAACGCCATCCTTTTTTATTAGGTTGGAAATGATAATGTAAGATGTCTACCAATATTTGTGTGTACACTATATTACTTTTTTCATATTCTCCACTCTTCTTCTCTTTGATATCACTTCTGTATATTGGTTTTCTTGGCCCAGTTGAAAGCTTAAGACTTAAATTTTCAGCACCCATTGAAGCAGAATATTATCAATCTCGTTTGTAAAATTACTTGTATTCAACCGTATGTATCTGATTGACAGTCTAAAATGTCTTTATAATGAATAATTTTTGTTTTAGTTCCAACTTTGAATCATATTTGTATTATGAGTAGAATTTATTTTTACTACTCTCTGTTTCCCAAGGGCAGGTTTTCGACAGAAAATCATAGAAACAGTATGTGGTAAATGGCATTTTTATAACATTCTGTAATAATTATTTATTACTAAAAAAAATATTCTCTATTTATTTTGTTAGTATTCCTTTTAATTGGTAATATATTATATTCTTAAGGACTGTTTAATAAAAATAGTGTTTTTTAGCCTATTGTAGATGACTGCAGTTAGAGACGGATATCTTAGCTGATCCTACGGACATTTTGAGTAAGTTTAAATGTCACTTTGATAGTGTTTTGAATACCGGAATCAATAATCGAATCCCTGTTTCGGAATATCAGAGCGCAGAACCATTTATAGAAGGACCGAGTAAGGAGGAAGTCGGAATAGCCATCGGAAAATTGAAATCGTACAAAGCAGCTAGGGTCGATAATATTCCTAGTGAACTGATAAAAGCTTGCGAGGAAACAGGAATCTCGAAGATTCACGTTTTAGTTACAAAGATATGGGAACATGAAAAAATTCCTGAAGAATGGAAAGAATATATACTTATTCCGATCACAAAAATGGGGCCGAGGATGGACTGTAATAACTACCGCATAATCTCACTCCTACCGACTTGTTATAAAATATTCTCATTAATCGTAACTTTAGAGTGCTGCCAGTGGGTAGTGCCTCTACATGTCCTTTCATGTATTTATTAATTCATAGCGCCATTGATATATATGTAATATATAGATGTATATATTACAGTTGATCAATTCAATATAATAATTTAAAAAAAAATAAATCCTAACTAGTAGAATTACCGTATACGCCGGGGAAGTTATCGGAGATTATCAATGTGGTATTAGACGAAACCGTTCAACTATCGATCAAATATTTTCCTTACGCCAAATACTAGAGAAAAAACTAGAATACAACGGTGTCGTTTATCAGCTTTATATCGATTTTAAAAAAGCTTATGATTCCATCGATCGTCACATTATGTATAACGTATTGATTGATCAGGGCATACCAAAAAAAATAGTAAATATGGTATGAGCGAAACTTTCGACAAGGTTGGAATCGGTAATAATTGTTCGGAGAAGTTTGAGGTTCGTTCAGGTTTAAAACAAGGTGATTCGCTATCACCTGTACTATTCAATTTAACAATCGAGTGCGTTATTAAAAAGGTGATACACAACAAAAAAGGTTTGAATTTGAATATAAATAGTAAAATATCCGTCCTTGGTTTAGCGGGCAATTTGGTACTCATGAGTGAAGACGCAGAAACTAAAAACCTGGATAGGCAAACGTTAATTAATGCTGGTACGGAAATAGGACTGGAAATAAATTCGGCTAAGACTAAGTATATAGTAAGTAGCAGAAAAGGGCAAATTTTTGGTGATATTGTTGTAGAAGGGAATAAGTTCGAACATGTGGAGAGGTTTAAGTACTTAGGGTCTATGGTAACTGGAAAAAACGAAATTCAAGAGGAAATAAATGCGCGACTAAAGGCGGGAAATGATTGTAATTAATCGGTCTCGAAATGACTAACCTCGCGTCTTTTGCCCCGAAATCTAAAAATCAGAATTAATAAAACAATCATCCTTCGATCTATTCTCTACGGATGTGAAACTTGGCCGCTAAAGCAGAAAGATGAACGTCTTCAGGTATTCAAAAATAAGGTATTACGTAGAATTTTCGGTCCAAAAAAGAATGAGACCACTGGGGAATAATGGAGATTACATAGCGCGGAATTGCGAAGCATGCATCCGGTAAATATTATTCACATGATAGCGTCGCGAAGATTACGAAGGGCATGTTAACTTGCTGGGCTCAATAATGAACGAATTGATAAGATGTTAATAGGCTCTGTACCGACTGGGAAGCGTGTGAGGGGTAGGCCGAGGCGTAGGTGGGAGGTTAGGTAGAGGTGGGCAAAATAGTCCCTTTTACTGAATCGTTCCTTTTGAGATAGTTAATTTTTCAAAAGAACTAGACATGTACAAAACTAAGAGAGGAAGAACTATAGAAAAAGAGGAGAAACTAAGAGGTCAAATGAGGTAGAAAGGTTTCATTTCACTTAGTTCAGTAGTTCGTCTTTCGATCGTAGGTCAGACACCGACGGTCCTCTGTCCGTGTGTGGTAGCTGGTGAGTTGTGTGAACTAAAAAGAACTATAGTTCACCAAAACCGAGAGCGCTCTTTATAGTTCATTTTCCGGATCTAGTTCAATGAACTAATTCGTTCATGTACTTCTTTAGTTAAGAGTGATCTGGATGGTTTGGGTTTGGGTGGTGCTCCGTGGATGAATGTTTCTAAACATAGATTGGTGGCTTCTTAAGCCTTTTATTTATTTAGGCTATTGTAGATAGATGATTCCAGAGTAATAATAGAAACATTTTATTAAAGGGATCGTCTAGTGTTTGCAGTAGTTGCATAACAATCAGCTATGCCAAAGATCCCCAGTTGTTGGCTTTAGGATTTTTTAAAGGGAGTAAAAGGAGTAAAAATGTTTGACTGTTATGCCCTCTTTCGGAAGGTAGGTAAAATGGGAATACCTTGCCTGTACGTGGTCAGATACTCGTTAAAGATCCATATCCTAATTATACCTGGGTAGGTAAAGTGGTTTCGTGGTAAGAATAAATCATTTCGTTTTGGAGTGCCCATGATTTGGAGAGAGCTGAATAATCACAGTGATGACTGTTATTTTTGTTTTTGTTCAGCGCAGGTTTCAATTTAAAAACAGGAAGGACATTTGATACCCAACCAACATACGTTCGGCTATTCGCCCTGTTCCTCATGGACCTGACTTGCCTATTCCTTCATCTCCAGGTACCCTGGACAATATTTTAGACGATTTAGAACAAATGTCACATAGTAGCAACGATAGTAAGGACACCTACGAGGAGGCACCAATGGCCCTAAACTTTTCTTTCAATCAGACTTGAAGGATTTAGTACGAGATCTGGGCCTCCCAAAGGATTCAGCGAAATCAGAAGTTTTAGGGCCTAGACTTAAAGAAAGACATATGTTAGCCTCTGGTGTTTCATTTTTATGGTACCGAATTAGAGAAAAGGAATCCAGCAATGTACCTGGAATCATAGAAATGTTCAAAATCACTATGGACCAGAGGAAGGGAGACTATTCATTAATTCTTCAAAATGGAGTTTGAAAGCTGCACTTCTTCACAATGGTAAACAATATGCTTATGTGCCTGTTGGACACTCAGTCTATTTGAAAGAATGCTATAAACATCTTTAGTTCATTCTATATTAGCTCGGCTATGCTGACCATAAATGGACCATTTGTGGGGATTTGAAAGTTATTTCCATGTTAATAGGTCAACAAAGTGGTTTCACAAAGGTTCCATGTTTCCTCTGTGAATGGGATAGCCGTGACAGGAAACAACACTAGCCCAGGTCAAGCAGACGTGGCCAATCAGAAAGACTCATCTTTCTGGAGTCAAAATGTTGAAAGACAAATTTTTGTGGATCCTAAAAAGATCTTAAAGAAGGGAGTCTTTGTTGGGCCTGACATCAGACAACTTTTAAAAGATGAAAGCTTTGTCACTAAAATGGAAATGGAAAAAAAAAATGCCTGGAATTCAATTAAACTTGTTGGTCCAACAGGCTTGCTTGGAAACAAAAAAGACCCAAACTACAAAACTTTGGTTGCTGAATTGTTACAAAACTACAAAATGTTGGGTTGCAACATGAGTGTCAAAGTTCATTTCCTTTACTCAAATCTGGACTACTTTCCAGAAAATCTTGGGGCTGTAAGTGAGGAACAAGGAGAACGTTTTCATCAAGATATAAAAGAAATGGAGCGCAGGTACCATGGTCGATGGAATGTCAACATGATGGCAGAATACTGTTAGATGTTAAAAAGGGAAAATTCAAAAGAACACAGCCGAAAAAGTACCAAAAGAAGCTTTGTGGAAAAAGGAAAACGTTTTTAAATACTTGTATTAATTTTACAACATATGTTCATCACTTTTATGCTCATTTTAGCTAAGTATCATTTCTTTTTGTCTTTTATTTTATGTAAAAATAATAAAAACAAATCCAAAATCTTCTGTTTGTTTTTTCCCAATATTTTTTTAATTTGTATTTATTTATTGATATTTACGAATGTATTACAATAATACAACAGGCTAAGTGATACATAATGACATGAGATAATGACAAGTAGAGAAACTGCCCACTGGTAGTACTTAAATCACAAGTTCAACTAAGAAGGTCACGTGGGCATAAAACAATTAAAAAACAAATTTTTTTGCATACCTGTGTTATTTTCAATATTTAATCTTTAATTTATAATTATTTAATCGGTTTTATTCATTTATATTTTTTCTATATAAATATTTTAACATTTATTATCTCATTTTTTTCATTACTTTTCGTTTTTTGGAGGTGTTCAGAACTAACTGCTCGATTCTCATATCAATTAATGTGTAATAATTCGAACATATATAATTGAATAATATTTGGCGTGGATAATCTAATGTTAAAATAATCGAAATTCATTTGTAAGGAAGATAAGTGAATTTTGTATTAAAAAATATTGTATTGGACATTACTCAAGACACTGTCTCTCATCTTGCCAGCTAAGTCTCTAATTTCTATAAATATATTTTATTAATAAGTATGATATAATAGTTACCGGAAATCGAATTCTAAGGGAAATAATCTTCTAGGAATGGCAATGTCGACATTTCCTTGTATCTTTTCCGCAAAGCCAGTTCATATAATTGAACGTTCGGATAATAGGCTGTACTAAATTTATATTGCTTTAGATAGATGAGAGTTCTTTTAGTGTTACATTTGTAGTGCATTTAATTACACCAATGGAGCATTTCCATAGTCAAACATTGATGAGAAGTCTTGTCAAACTAACAGGTAACCTAGCAAACTTTAATAACATAATAATTTTGTTTCCATAGTTTGGATCACATAAATTACAGAAATCATTCATACATAGATGAAGGAACATGTAACTTATTACAAAGTTAAAATAGGTAAAAACTTATTATAAAAAATAGTGTAAAAAATATGTCAGAAGTTTTGAAATAGGTAAGGATGAAACATTATAAACCTTTATATAATAAATGGGCCAAATGAGGAACTTTAAAATATACATGGGTTGCGACCAGATTTTGCTGGTATCACCATTACCTAGAATCTTTTATCTAGTATTAAAGTGGTATTATCTACTGTTTGATAATAGTAGATTTAGAATAGTCCAAGATTAGCAGCTGGGGGTCATCTGTGGTCAAGTGGATAGCATAACAACCTACTAAGCCCAAGATTGCGACCAGGTGGTCCTAGTATTTTTTAAATTAAGTGAAAATTACTTGGTTATGTCGTCCTTCGTAAGGGGCGTAAGATGGGGGTCCCAAGTCTATGCGATGTCAGGTAATCGTTAAAGATTCCTGTAAGAATTAAACTTGGATAGGTCAAATCATATCTATTCCGCAGGTTGTCACTTTGATTTGAGGTTCAACAGAAATAGCGTCCTCTGTAGTTTATTATTTTCTTTTAAATGGTAGCCACGTTTCAATATCCAAATTTATTCTTTCTATTCGATACTTCTTATATTTAAATAGATGCATATAATTTTTAATAATTGAAAAGTTTAATATTCAACATTTATTGTATAAATCACAGGTTCCCAATCTTTTACGGTTCGTGGCTCCTAAATAATCGGATTATTTCTGCGGTTCCCTTAATACATCAGATATTTTTCTAAATTTTTGACTTTCTTGAAAAACTGGAAAACTATCCTTTTTAAAAGCGATTACGTATTTAACAGGAAAGAATTAAAAACATATACTTCCAATTTTCCTAGGGATATTATAGAATATCTAATTTCAACCTTTTAATTGGAAAATCCAAAAAAAATTGCCGAATTGTTTAATTGAATATTTCGCGGAGCACACTTCGGGTATCACTGGTATAAATGATTGCCTCATTTCGTAGGTGAAATAAATTTAATTAATTTAATCTCAAAGCACATAGTGTTACTCAATAGCAATAGAGAATGTGCTAGTGGAAAATTCAAATGGGCCCTGGGTGAAATTTTCTCCAACTCCCGCTCTTCATAACGGCGGGACCATACATAACGAAACAGGGCAGTTCTCGTTTTAAGTCCTATTAATACGAGAGAAGCCGATTACTACGGCCCCGTCCAGAAAATTACCATTAAATAAAATATGTGGCCCATAAGAAATGGGAAAATTTAATGCCTTCCACAATCGCTAAGGTCAACTACGGGTACAGCTTTGACCTCACCGGTTACATACACATTTACCTCTACCAATACTTACTAGCTGGTTTGATTACATCCTTTCATAATAAATAAGAGCATTCATTGCAGAATTTTTTAATATATTTCATCATTTTCTTAAAGATAGGAAGGAAGATATACAATTTTAATAATTAACAATAAGTTATTTAAATTTGGTATTTTAATTTTAATAATAATATTTGTTTCGCGATATATTTATTTATTATAATTATAATTAATTAATCATTAGATGATAAAAGCAATTTTTTTCCGTTTATCGCTTGTTTTTCTACTATATTTCCTTAGCCAATATTAATATACATTTTTAGTAATAATTTTGATATTTTATTTATAAGATTTATTTTCCGTTGATAACATTGATATTAGATTATCCTTATAAATAATCTTTAAGCCAGTATTTAAAAATTCAATTCATTTTCGAGCCATTTCTTTTCACTTTAAGTTGCAATGATTCTGTGGAATTGAGCCCGGATCGCCTGACTCAAGTTAGTAACTGTATAACAACTAAAAAAAAATACTAGGCTAGTAATATATATGTATATATGTAAATCATAGGACCAGAATTTCAAGATAATAAGATAGTATACATCAAGAATGAAACTTTGTACAAGAAAATTGAAAAACCTTCAGATACTATGCGAAAAAGGGGAATACATTTTTATGCCCATCTTCTCAGAATGAACCCTAACAGATTAACCAAACAAATCTTTGACTTTTTCCGTAACCGCAGAACAAAACCCAACTGGTTTAAAGAAACTGAGAAAGACCTAGCAGAATTAAAGATTTCAGAAAATTCACAAATTAATCAAACAGCTAAATTAATTGCTAAAGATGAAAACATAAGGTTCCAAGACAAATCTACACAAAAATCCAAACCCATCATTTCGGACGAAGAGAGGAAAAGAAGATAAGATAGAATGAAGAAATACTGGGTACTAAGAAAAGACCAACACACAAAGAAATGATCGACCAAAGGAGGGTGAAACGAAAAAAAAAAATGTAAAAAATACATATTCTCCATAAAATTGCTGTTCAGTTAAAAGAATATCGTTTCAGAAAAAAAGAATACTAAAATAATAACCAGAAGCCGTTTTTCAAAAACAAAAACCAAGCAATAGGGAATATGGTTCACTACATTAGCCTAAATTAAAACTGATTATTTATTTAACGCGACATGCATTCTCTCAATAATGACAAAAATGTTGGACTGTTTATCAGGCGGCAACTAATTTCTGATTTAATTGCTTAAACCTTTTAAATTACTTTCATCTGCATTTCGTTTTGAACAATCTGTTCAGCCGGTATGTGACCACTCCCTCAAATGAGGGATCAAAGGACGAAGAGGCGGCCGCAAAACCGAGGCTTTTTGCCGGTCCGAGTTGAGTCCAGTTCGTGATACCTTCAGATTTAGTGCAAAAACCGCTACTGGTTTTGCCAACCTGAGCCTCCCAACTGTCAGATATACTCTAGGGGAAGCTCCATAAACCCTAGCTCCAGCTTCAATAGCGTCAATTAATATTTTCCAACCTTAGTAATGTTTTTTTTAACACAATTAACACAATGAAGAATAAAATACCCAAAGCACCCGCGATTGCAGAATGCTGTTAGAATGGGACAGTTACGAACACCCAACAGATGAAAATGGTAAACTCTAGAAAATTAAATAGGTTACCGTTGCCAGGTAATTTTAAATCGATACATAAATAGAGACGATTCATACATCCCACGTGGGGACAAGGCCTCCCGCAACATCAACCCCCAGTCATATCTGTTCATTGCTGCTGCTCTCCAGTTACGGATGTGTAAGAAAGTCCGAGCGTCCGCTGCCACTCCATCCGCCCATCGGAGCCTCGGTCTTCCAACACTTCTGGTTCAATTCAATTTTTCTTCATAGAGTTTTTTAGGGACTTCATCTGATCCCAGTAACACAGTAAACTCAACTCAAAACTATTTAAGAACTGAGTTCATTTTTCAGTCTCTTATTGATTCACCCACACTCTTATTGACCATTAATATTTTATGTTTTAAAACTCATATTTTTTAGTATATAAGTTAATTTCATTTGTTAATTAATAGTATGTGCTTAGTAGATTTTATTTTTCATAATTTTTATGATTTAGCTTTTAAATAACCCTTTTTGTATCTTCCTAGGTTTTTATATATTGTTATCTTTGTGGTCCGGGGAAAGGCATTACTTTTGAGGTCCTTTTGCAACCCAAAGAAGCCTCTATTAGCCGCCATTATTCTGCTTTGGATTTCTGGTTGCATTTCATTGATGGCATTTATCTGGGTAACTGGATATAAAAATTCGTTCACGTTTTGGAAGGCGTAGTTTCCAACTTTGATGGTAGTTTCCTTGTGTTCTAGCTCATTTCTTTTCCTCGTGCCCATATATTTTATTTTGGATTCGTTTACAACGAGTCCTATTTTAGCGGCTGCATTAGTTACAGCCAGGAACCCATCCCTCACAGCATGGAATTTTCTCCCTATCATGTCTATATCATAAGCAAACCCAAGAATTGCACCGTATTATTAAATATAGTGCCTCCGATTTGTATTCCCAACCTTCTGATTGCACCCTCCAAGGCTGAATTAAACAAAAGACAAGCCAGGCAGTCACCTTGTCTGAAGCCTTTATGTCCCTCAAAACCTTATGAAATGCCGTTTTGTACTCTGACATTGCAATGAACTTGTTTCATTGCCACCTTCATCAGTCGGACCGATTTTTTTGGGATGCTCGTTTCCAGTACCTCTTTATAATAGCATTTCCCTATAAATACTATCATATGCTTTCTTGAAATCTATAAATTTTAAATCGAATGTAGGAATGTAGCTTCTGGAATCGAAAATTAACATAAAACAAGGCTTTTAGGTATTCAAAACCATAGGCGTCAAGGGACTGAACTTGAAAATTATATTTTCTCTGGGGAGTAACAAAACCTTTAGTCCAAAATATTTATTTTACTTTTTCTACACTTATAATTGTAATTAAAATTGTACTTAGAAGAAAAGCGACTCAGAATTTATTATGATTATTCTAGAAAACGAATTTAAACAGTATGTCAATAAATTCCAAACTTGAAAAATTGATTTTGAAAATTAAGAAAAAAAAAAGTCTATACCACAATTGATGGAAGGTCTTGGGTTTAATACATGGTTAGGGATTATACTGAATCTAAGATATCAGTTGAGCTGGGAGGTCATTTGTTCGAGATAGCGCACAACTGCCGAAGTTTTTCGCTTAATTAGGAGGGCCTCCTGATTCTATATGGTCCATGTAACAGATTAAATGATTTAGCTGTCATAGCCGGATTGATCCAGAGACCTTAGGCACAGCAACTCTACAACTGAACTACCTCCACCCAACAATATTGTTGATATTATTTGAAGAACAAACTCAAAATAAAAACATGCATATTAAGTAATAAAATTAGAGAAAAAAAACAACAACTGTTTATCAGTTGGTTTAAAACATATTCATTCTTCCTTAATTATAAGAGAACAAGTTAGCACTGAGAGGGTTTAGATTAGATTTTAATAAGCATGTATATTAATACTCTTAGAAAACCTGCCTTTAAAAGTGCAGTTAAAATTGGGTTAGTAAATCATTACAGTGAGATTTATAATTTTACCCTCTTCAAGTCTACAACTAATTAAAGTGCATATTACGGATAACGAACTGAGTAGCACCATTGCTGATGCTTGCTCTATAGGACCGTTGTGAAGATTGCCGCCAAATTAGCACGGCCCGAATCGCATTTATATTCGGATCCTAAGCTGTTTATTCATTAGCCCTTAGTTAAGCCATAAAGACCCTTTTATTAAGACCCTGTTTTCAAAACCCTCCAGACACTTCACACTCCCCTCCTTCTCGTCCTGAATTCAAGCCGAGAAAATTGTGGCTGTCAAAATCATTGGGCATGCATTTGTAGATTAATTAACTCCATTTCTTTTAAACCATGTGGTGTTTCAATAATCGCGGAGGTACTTCACATGGAGAAATAATTGTTTAATTCCGTTCAGCGTTAAAACAGAAACTACCTTCTTTATTTCCACGAAAGGTAAATTTTATTAAATAAACATAAATGAGAAAATACTCTACGAAATATTCATTTTAAATAATATTGAATAATTATTAGTTGCCGGTATAAATATGGAGAAGAAATAAATACGGAATTCGAAAAAAATTTCTCCACATAGTGATAAAAAATAAATAAAATTAAGATAAAATAGATGTAGTTAAATTAAAAAAATCACGAGGGTTCCCGACAGAATGAGAACTCAATACTTTGGAATAGCTGTGTTCTTTTTTGAATTTCTGAATCAACTATAGTCTGAATTATTAACATAATTTATAAATTGAAATTAACATTAGTCTAGATTTCATATCTGTAGGCACTCCGAGGAATATACATTTTCGTGTAATTTATTTATTAATCAAAACATGGATAAGCTAATACAACATATGCATACAATTAAATTGGAATAATAATTAGTAGAAGAGCTATATTATTGACATCATCCAAATTCTTGTGTATTTGTATCCATTAGCAACTTAAATCAATACATCAACTAAGACAAATAAAATCCTATAGGGGGAACTTAAAGTTTAACTAGTTATTGATGTTATTTGTATTAATTGCAGAATTATTTTTTATTTTGACTTCAATAAAACGTTTATCAATAATTAAGAATAATGCTAATTCATATTAACATAAAATAAAAATAGGGAAGTGGAAAAAATAAAAATAAAACATGGGAATAATAATAGGATAAAAATATTAAATCATATCCATACTTATTTATATTCGATTTGAGGCCCCATGTATGTTTCCCGTTAAGGGGTGTTGGGTAATGCAATGCTCTTCGTAATCCCAGCGCATCCCTTTGATATCTGATGCACCTCACTCAGGGGCTGGGTGATCGCTTCTCTAAGAGGGTATCAATGAACAATCTTGACAATGTCCTGAACATTTAATTATTTAAGTTTTCTGAAATACAGAAGGGCGATTCCAACTTTTCAGCCTCAATTATGTTTATAAAAATGTAAAAAATAATCTTCTGTTGAGCTTTAAATGTTTTTTTATCAAGGTGAACCTTACTCATTTTTATGAGTGTATTACTTAAATTTGTGTGATGTATTTGATATTTTGATCACATCTCATGTCTGTTGTATGTGAGAATCGACATCCGTTCTAAATACAGGTTTCAGTATTAGTATATTATAACTAAATGAAAAATAGGGAAATGAGATTCAAGTATGTAATCTTCTGTAATTTATTGCAAGGATCTCGATTCAATCGAATATTACTTGTTTCTAAGTCTTAAGAAAAATTTTGTAAATAATATTGTTTTGCAAGGTATATTATCTTGTAAAAAGAATTATAATTAATGTTTACTGCTATGCCTAGCTATACAGCCCGAAAATGATCTCTGGGAAAATGATTCTTGAATAATATTTAAATAATAAAATGGGATGAGATCATTATGAGCTCGTTATACATGAGATATTCTATGTCATTAATGGATAAGAAAGATATCCCTCTCTTCTCCAAAGGTTTACGTGATTTACAGACTGGGATTTGTCAAGCAAATAAAGATCCTTCTTCATCTAATTGAATAACGTTATATTTGTTACGTGCTAGTCATAGATACAAGTTAAGTTATATATCTACTTACAAAAAAGAAAAGGCAGCCCTTTCTGTATATGTGACTTCCTACATCTTGAGTGTTTGCTGACACTGTCCTATATCTCAACTGTCATATATATATCCTTTATCTTCAGGTACAGATCCTAAGGGACACTTAAGCTACCTGCTCAGTGACCCTTAACCTATTTACTTAGATATTCCCAACGTTCCAAATAGTGTCACATATTGTTACATGATTTTATATCTTTTTAAAACATACTTTTAGAATTGTTACATACTATATTTTGAAAAAAAATACGATATTTGGTGAAAACGCTGAAGTTGGGATACTATACAGGGTGTTTCAGGGTTAAATGGCCAAACTAAAAATTTAAACTAAGGACCTCAAAACAAGAAAAAAATTTCCTATGAAGGTATGTTCGCAAACGCTTTGTTTAGGAGCTATTCACATCTAAAGATTTCTTTGTTACGAGTTATTTAGGCACAGTAAATAAATAAAACTTATTTTATCTTTTCCAACTACTTTATTTATTAAATGTAAACCATTAACATTCATATTTAATGTTCAAAGTGATTTCCTTGAGCATTCAGACAGACTTTCTTCAACAGCAGCAGTAGCAGAACGGCCCTGGATATCTGTTATTGTTTCAGAAGACTTAATTATCCTTCTTCGTAAAGAATTAAGGTCATTCACTGGCCTTGCATAGACCTTTTTGTTTAAGCGAGCAGGCCAAGCCACTTGTCCTGCACGGCCAATCCATTGATTAGGATAATTAGCATTTAGCCATTGTCGTGGAGCTCTTCCGTAATGTACAGGACAACCATCTAATTGAAACCACATGTTCCTTCTCAGTTGTAGTGGAATATCTTCAACTAAATCGTGGTAATCATTATTAAGAAATTCCAAAAATGTGTCCGCATTGAGTCGAAATGCGGGCATATTAAAATATTGTCTATTATCCCGAACCACACATTGCACTAAAACTCGTGCTGAAAATGATGCTGACGAATTGCATGGGGATTTTCATGCAACCAGAGATGATTATTTTTCTGATTGAAGATATCTCTTCTTGTGAAGGTAGCTTCATCTGTCCATAAAATTTCTCCTGAAAAGTATGAATTGTGATCAGCTTGATTTAAATACCAATCTGCCCAAATTTTGCTGTAATAAATTGTGTACCCGTTGATAATGATATGGGTGACGTCCATCTGCAATGAGAGTTATCCATACTGTAGTTGGCGTAACATTTAATTCTGATACAGCTCTTCGTACACTGGCAGATGGATTATCATCAAAATATTGTAATACGGTCGCACTCCTTTCTTCATTTCGTAAAGGGGCTAAAAAACCATCAGCATGTGGTACGACAGCAAATGTACCAGTTTCTCTAAGACGTTGAAACGTAGAGTTAAAGGTAGACTTACTAGGTAATCTTCTATTTGGAAATCGCATGGAATATTCCCGATGGGCAGCATTGGCATTACCATTGCAAAAGCCGTACACAAACACCCTATCGGCATATTCAGCATTAGTATAAATGGAAGGCATAATGAGTACTCTGCGAAAGCCTCAAACAAACTGATAAATGTTATTGATAGTTCTATTCTTATTATTATTTGTTATCGATGTTCTATTCCAAACAGTATTAATCCTAAAGTCCATAGTTTATGTACAGTTAGGGAGACAAGGTCATATTAGTATTCTATCCATATTTATCTCCTAAACAAAGCGTTTGCAAACATACCTTCGCACGAAATATATTTTTCTTGTTTTAAGGTCCTTAGTTCATATTTTCAGTTTGGTCACTGCTGCTTTTGAAGAAAGATGCCGAGCCTGTCTGAATGCTCAAGGAAATCACTTTGAACATTTAATATGAATGTTAATGGTTTAAATTTAATAAATAAAGTAGTTGGAACAAATAAAATAAGTTTTATTTATTTACTATGCCTAAATAATTCATAACAATGAAATCTTTAGATGTGAATATCTCCAAAACAAGGCGTTTGCGGACATACCTTCATAGGAAATTTTTTCTTCTTTTGAGGTCCTTAGTTCAAATTTTCATTTTGGCCATTTAACCCTGAAACACCTTGTATAGAAAGGTGCCGTCATTCTGTGGACGTTTTAAGAATGACTTAATTAATAGTTCACATCAGAGGAGCCATTCCGGTGGTGAAGTAATGCAGAATTCCTATCCTATTACAAAGTCTGAATTGAAACTTCTCTGTGAAAATATTACCCAACATCTTTTGAATACGAATATAAATATACCCGCATTAGACAAGCTGAATAAGAGAATTTTAGTTTAGCTATGCTAAACCTTCTCCCCCTAGGCACCAGTGTTCTAATTTCTCTATCTCTACCTTATCCTCCAAAGGGCGTTCGGTCTCATCATTGAGATTCTTTATTTCTTCTAAGTGAGTCGTATATGATTAGGAAGTAAATTTCTTACAAACCAATAGACTGCCATAAGCTGAACTTACGTTTTATCTTAGCTAGAAGGTGTGAAAGTTTAGAAGAGAGTGTCATTGATATTGAAATGTAAAGTATAAAGTTGTGAATTGGATATCCGTGGCTTTACTTAAATAAATCGGGCCCTAGTGATAATATTCAGTCTCCACTGGTCTCAAATTCTGTAATGCGGCTGGGAGAGAAGCACTAGGAGTGGTCCCCCTCAGCTCTCCACAAGTATCTACTCAACTATCTAGTTGAGCTGGGCTCGAATATCTCAAGGACAGTGAATAAAAAAAAGTGTATATGTTTGAATGTGATCTCTAACATTTATTCCTCTTAAGTGTGGCAGATTGTATTATACTGCTATCCAATAAATGTGTATTATTAAATAAAAAGTATAATGATTGTTCAGAAAACCATTACCATTGTGATTATAGTACTGAAGAAATACCAAGTGTGATTTGTACAAATTGAAATATATCAAGTCTACTTTTGTAACGATGTGCTAAATTAAACGAATCAAAGGATAATGGTGGATAATGGCAGTAAGTAAAGTATCCTTTCAGAATGGAGATAAGAGTAAATTACGGTGATTAAAGATCCACTTATCTTTAATTACAGTAATTTATCCACTTATGCATGTTAAAGGAAACAATGGTTTTGAAATAGAAAAATAGCCGGAAATATCTGATGTCACTAATGGACGCTCCTTCGAAACTCTCTAAAAGCTCCGAGTAAATCAAGTAAATGAAGAGTATAAAGTTCAAAGCCAATTCCAACTTTTGTTAACTGCACGTTATTGTTATGCTAAGTGATGCCCAGATTAAATCTTTGCTTCCACGGCTATTTTGCACAATACAGCTTCGGCAAACATTGACTCAAGTTTACATTAACTCCAAAAGTGTTTACTTACACTCACCTTAATAGAAGTGTGTGTGTTCATGGCTAATATGAGTAATATGTAGAGTCTTATCGCCGTGTGCCTCTCTGTACAGGGATAATTAACATGATGCTACGGGATCACGTGTGTTCAATAAATTTTGGGAAAAGGCAAACCCCAGAAATGTTCTGAATTGGCTTAGCTCATTCATATCCCATTCAAATTACCGAATTAAATATGCGTTAACAGTAGGAAAAATTGCTCAATTGGAGTAAGTTATACTTTATAATATTTTTGTTATATTAATCTTATTTGGTATTTAGATATCGAAACAAGATTAAATTAAAGGTGGAAAATACGATTACGTTTACTCTGATCCTAAAGGCAAAAAAAAAATAAAAAAATGTACCACTACAATCCTTAGTAATGAAGGGTTCTGTACATGTTAGAACGGCATTGTTTCAAAGACAACTGTAGTGCAGGGAGGTGATTTGTACGAGATAACGCTCAACACCCTGGCTTCCCCCCCCCCAAGTAAGAGTACCCAATTAGGGCCCTTCAACATAGCATTTCAGTGCTCTACCCACTCGCTACCCTGCTCTCCCTGAGCCAAAAAAAAAGCTTGAAACTACAGTTAGATTTATGGAGTAAGAAGTACAAAATCAAACCAATTCAATATTGTTGATAATTTTTAAATTTTTTTTTAAATTTATTTATTGATATTTACAACTGTATCAAAAAAAAATACATCAAGTAAATGGGCTAAGCGATACATAATGACATGTGAAAATGACGAGTAGAGAAACTACCCACTGGTAGTACTCAAATCACAAGTTCAACTAAGAAGTCACGGGGCCATCTTCTTTTCATACGCCTCGGAGGATTATCAGGAATTGAATAGGAAGCTAAACAGCCTTGTATGTTGTATAATTGTATGTTTTGGAAAAAGTATAGCCGTTTGGGAGGTTTCATCATGTTTGTAGCATATACACAATAAAATACTTCATGTAGTGTAGACATTATGTTACATTTAAATATATTAGTGGGAATATATATTTATGAAAATTTAACTTTCTAAAGGACGGAACTGGACTCATATTTCACAGATAAATATAATTAAAAATTCAAAAAGAATTTCGAACTAATGACAGGATCTCATTATTTTAACAAGACCAGGAATCACTGCAGAGATCTGAAGAATTTTAATTTATGATTTTAATTTCATCATTTTCAGATTTGTTTTCAATGCACCATATCTTGTATTTTTTCTTTTGCTTCATAAAATGAATTTTCAACGATAGACTTCTAAGGATCATAATGAAGAACCTTCATCAATCAAACAATACAAATTCTTTTATGAATTCTTCAAGATGCAGATTATTTAGTTATCATTGGAAGACGGAGAACTGCATATGAAGAATCCTTGCTAGTTTCAAGGTTGTTCTACCGGTAAATAGGCCTGATTATGAGACCGCTCAGTTTAGCAAGACAAATTTGAAATTGTTCAATATTTAGTATACCTGGACTCTCAATTAAACGAAGATAATGCTATTTCCGTTGAAATCAAGGGGGGGTTATAAAATTTGTCAATAGATTGACATCAGCTCTCAGTTAACGACAAGTTGAAAAAAATGAGAAAAAAATAACAGATTACAAAATTGTATTCGTTTGTTAGAAAAACAAATATAAGACTTATTAGTTATTAGTCTGACAAAAAATAACTAATTTCTTCATTATCTGTTAGTAGTGAGGTTTAATATTTAATCTAATAATAGGAAAAGAGAGCGGTGTGGCTCAGAGGGTGGAGGGCTGCTTTGCTATGCCGAAGGTTTCGGGATCAAATCCCTCTTTGGCAGATAAATTATTTAATCTGTTAACAACTTTGGTTGTGTTGTGCGATTTTCTTGGAGCTCACATACCCTCTATAAAGTGGGAACTCCCAATTGGTGGAATACTTGGCGGTTGGATGTGATATCATATAAATCATAGCAACCGTTGTCCTAGAAACAGTACAGTTTCTAACATTAACTGTATCCAAGACCATTCACGCTTTGTAGTTGTACAGGAAAACAATTTAAATGTCATGAGGCTCTGCATAAAGACTTAAAACGGTTGACGAAGACATACGAACCTACTACTTTCAAGAAAAACTACACGTACATCCAAACCCAATAATAGAACACATACCCACGACTCTCATGCCTAAGAACACTAGATGGAGATTAAAAAGAATGTGGGTGAGGGATCTATTACTATAGAAAATTGAGGTAGAGGTACCGTATCAAGCCGAGGGAGAGGTACTGATGGGCACTGCTCCTCTTCACGCCTCTCATGTCATTGTAGATTATTTTACTGTCAGCCAATCTGCTGATTGTCATTATTTTTATTTGACAGGTGTGGATAAATATATAAAGAGAAAAAAAAATGTCATGAGCGCTAAATTTTTAAATCAATTACAGTTATGAATTATTTTAATTTAATGATTTGTAGATGGAATTTATTAACGATAATCTGGTATTTATATCTAATAATTATATGCATTTTCAAGTAGTTTATTTATTAATCAAAACAAATCTGAGTACAAAATATCAATACAATATAATTGAAGTAATAATTTGTATACAGTTGTGCCTTGTATTTGTGTTGTCATAGATATTAATGAACTTAATTTCCATTTTTAGAATGATTTTAGAATTGTAATTTTATTCATTTTATTATATTATATTCTAAAAATACACAACAGGCTTATAGTAACTGCAGTATGAAGTAAATATATTTGATAGGAATTTGTGTATGTATCGTGTAAAAACTGCATCGATTGTCGTTTTATATTTTGTTGTACTGAATTTTCAGCAGAAATAAGTCGGAATTTTTTTTATTTCGCTATTATAGTTGTTGTTTTTTTAAAGTGATATAAGTGATGATTAATGAGTGATTGACACAGTTTAGTCAAGATAGAGGCGTGAATTAAGATTTCTTTTTGTATAACATTTTGAAGTTTTGAAAATCGGAAAAAGAAATGTTTGATCAGTTTATAGTTAATATTAGCATGAATCGCAGAACTAGTAAACGATCTTTTACTTAAAAATTATTATTCTTAAATCAATAGAATTCTAACCTTTAAACTAAGTTGAATAAAACAAATCGTATAATGCACTGGTCGCTACGCGCACAACTCTCACGTAATACGTCATGAGCATGTAGGTGACGTGATCCCATAATTTTTTTTTCTACCAAAAGTCGCTCAACGCGGCTAAAGAAGATTTAAAAAACAAAACAATAGATTTTATTAATATTCATAGCGAAAATAATTAGCTCATAATCACTGCTATTATTTAAAAAAAAAAAAAGGATTACATAGTAGGAATTTCGATTGCAATGGCACAATATGGTAGCTTGTGCCTGACTGAAGGGAGCTGTTAGCTGACCAGAAGGCCTTTGGAGAGGGCCGGCCTTTCAGTGCACCCCTGGCCATTGTCTTTGCCAGTTAGATACTAATCACCGCTAGTCTGTTTGGGATCTACTTAATTGGGCTCTTACATCAAGGGAGTGTGTTCTTCGCTCTTTGAGGATACCCTATGTTCAATAGGAAGTTTCAATGAATCAATGAATTTATAGGAAAAATTTCTCACTGCTTAACATAAAAATGGTAACTTTTGATTTAAATAGATGAATTCAAATAACTTACATATGATGTTGCTACAATTAAATACTAAATTTGTTGTGTTGAAATAAAAACTAAACTGAGTTTCTCTGTAAAATAAGAAAATTAATATTTATCATAACAATATTTTCTTAATAAATTATTTTATTACACAGCCTTACCTGAAAAATAAGTTACGAAATTGAAGCGAATATTTCACACACTATTTACAAAACAATTCTCTTTAAACTGTTCAAGATAAAAACCGACTGAGAGTCACCTTCCCGGTTTTTATTTCCCAGCTGTTACCATAGTAACCGGATCAGTCACATTCAAATGAAAGACGTTTGGTGTACTTCTTTTAGATACATTTATCAGAAAACTTGATTTAATAATGAAATAATAACCACTAATCCACTATATATATACACACAATATAAAACGAAGTCCTCCGCAGCCTCTGTCTGTCCGTTCGCGGTAAACTCAAAAACTACTGCTCAGATTTTAATGGGGTTTTACCAATAGATAGAGTGATTCACGAGAAAGGTTTAGGTATATAATGTGTCGAGGTATTGTTTAAATTTGTTGGACTTTAACGATAATTGTATATTTTTGAAAAAGTATAGCCGTTTGGGAGGTTTAATCATGTTTGTAACATATACACAATAAAATACATTAAAATACTTCATGTAGTGTAGACATTATGTTACATTTAAACCTTATCCACATATTTAACGCAACAAATTGATACGATCCTCCGATTGATAAAACATGTAGGCATAATAATACTTATACCAAAAGCTAATTCATGCTACTTTGGCTATGTCATTTACAAGGTTACAATTATCTGGTAAAAATGGTGTGAGAAAAAAAAGTTATACAATTTGGTTTTAAAAGAAATCCTTTGTGGGAACATAACATGAAGAAAAAGATCCAAAAAAATAAAAGAATAATGCGTAGAATGTTGTTTTTTCATCGTAGAAGTACTCGAAGGCAATTCGTAAGCTTGGCAAGAATGTACACTGGTATAAGTAATTTGATTTAAAATAAAATAATTATTTTATTTAGGTTCAAAGGCTGCAAAGTTAAACTTGGTGTGACGTAAGAGAAATACACAAGGCTATGAGATCTCATTACTTATGACCATTCTCATGAAAGGGGATACAATCGGGAATGGAATAACCATTGAGGCAACCTTCTAAGAGTCCCAAAGAAGCGCAAGAATCCTTGCAATATTTGCAGTATAGATTTAGAAACTGGAATAGTACACGGGCCTGATTTTCACTTTTAAACAGGTAATAGAGAAGTACCTTCATTTGAGAAACGGAAAAATATATTCTCTGCTTTGTGGATCTGGAAAATGCTTTTGGTTATACAACAACGACGCTTAAAGAATGAACTATGCTTGTGAAGACCACACCCCAAAGGATTATGAGACGAATTTAATACGCCAGCAGTGCAGTTTTAGTTTAGTTTAGAACAAGATGGGGCGCTGATGAGAGATAAATATGTAATAGCGGGTGAGAAACATTGGCTTGCCAGGATTATTATACAAGACCTACCTAAATTAACCAACTTAGTTATGTGCTACATTATTCCAACAGTCTTCAGATGAATTATAGAACTTTCTAGGCTACCCAGTACGAATGCCTATTCTAGTTGGAATCTATTTGAATGTTATAATATACTTTATTTTAAGTTATTTTAATACTTTATTGTTATATACTCGTGAAGTATTATTATTGTATAATTATATCGTTATATTTTATTGTCGGTGAAAAATTATTAGTAGAATTGTAAATACATTATAATATTTACAAATAAGGGTTCGTGCATTTTAAAATTCTATGGTGGGGGTGTTTGTGTTTTAATCTAATGCATTTCTTCACCTCTGAGCCTATATAAATTCATAAAAATACAATTTATATATGAAGCGATATTTATACATAATGCTATGCTATTAAAGTAGCAGAAGTTCGGAGAAAACTATACCCAGTATATTGTTTCGAATTTTTAAATTTTAAATATGAAGCGATCTGTGTCGATATTTTACTAATAGTGTTAATACCTACAGGTTGAACTGTGCATTTATTATTTTTATAGCATATGAATAACCGGGTATGTTGTGTGTCTACTGGTCTGAATGATTTATATTTTCTGAACAGTTCGATTGCATTTATGGAAGATATTTGTTTAGGGACTACGAACGTACGTTGTTTATTGTTTTTCCCGAAAGGTATATGAACTATAAAACTATTTTCATTTTCTTGAACCTCTTCGAGCTTCATATGTGTTAACTCTTGGCATCTGCATGCCCGAGCTAATCCAATTATTAGAACTGCCAGTAAAACATTTACTAATTAACTATATTATTTTATTGAAATAAATAGCATTAATGAGTACCTAATTAAGTCAACAAGAGTAACAAAGTAATTCGTGGTATATGATTGATGTTAGCCTACTTTAAAAATTAAATATTCATCATCTGGTGCTTCACTCATAAATTTATTTATTTCTTCCCTTAAGAAAACATTTGCTTTCTTTAGTTGATAATTAGCACCTTGTCTTTTAATTAATGTCTTCAATTTATTGTAATTACTAATATCTATGTTATCATTATTTAAAATGGTGGATTTGAGCAATGAATACAATGATCATAATGTGGAATATTTAATGTGTTTTGCTTTATCAGTAAAATATGGTAAAAGAACATTGTCACTGATTTTATCGATGGAGTTCATTCCGCACCATTCTGTAAAATTATGATATTTCTCTTCATATCTGACTTTAGATGTTTTTGGTAAAAGTTGATATATTGTCTGTTCTTATTATGAATGGAGGAGTAAATTCTATGAATTCATCACTATCTATTTCCATGTTTTATTTTGTTTGTGGTCTGAACACTGTTTTAATGCTAGATCTCCAAATTTCTGATGTGTGAAGGTTCTATTACATTTTTTTTTTTTTTTTTAATTTATTTATTGATATTTACAACTGTATAATAAAAATACATCTAGTAAATGTGCTAAGCGATACATAATGACATGTGAAAATGACAAGTAGAGAAACTACCCACTGGTAGTACTCAAATCATAAGTTCAACTAAGAATCGCTGAATCGGAAAGAGAAGTTTTTAAGGCACAGAATAGAAATAAAGAGATAATCATAATGGGCGATTTCAATGCGAGGACAGGAAATTATTGCAACCGATCCCACGGAGTGATGGGGAAACATGGAGAAGAGACCAAAAATACCAACGGTCAGAAGCTGATTGAAATTGCGTTGACTTCGACCTCCTCATTAGGAATTCCTTATTTCCTGACATGAAAGTGCACAAGATTAGTGTACTTTCAGCTCCCAAAAAAGGAATGCAAAAAGCTTAATAGACTATTTCCGGAAGAGGAGCGGAAATCGGCTCAGATCGTATGATGCTCATAGCCGATACACAAATTCTGAAGCCTCGGAGAATGCCAAGAATTGATACTTCACTGCTCCAGAATCTTTCCTTCCCCCTGGAAGCAAAATTGCGGAAATTTAACGTTGATGCACCGATAGATGAGATGTGAACAAATATCAAAGATAAGATCCTGGAAACTGAAAAAATAGTAGGTGGCATAAAGAAATATTCCTCCAAGGCAAAAAAATCAGGTGGACTGAGCGGGTGAAAGCAGCTGTACAAAGGAAGAAAATTGCGTGGAAAGGATATTTAAACAGTAGAAACGAGCAAATCTGGGAACTGTACGTCCGATGGAGGAAAGAAGCAAAATTAGTTGTGAGAGAAGACACAAAAAAGAGCTGGGAAAGATTTGGAAAAAACCTACAAAACGACTTCAATGATAATATAAAAATGTTCTTGAAAAAGATAAAAACCCTGAAAGGACAAAAGTGTAAACCCACTAGAAACGTGAAAAATAGCGAAGGAAAAGTTCTGAACTGGGAAAACGATATATAGGACAGATAGAGAAAGCACTTTGCACAGAAGTTCAAAGATCCTCAATATCATGAAAATAAGAGGATAGAAAGTAGAACCACCCATATGGGAAGAAGAAGTGATGATGATGTCTAGAGAAACTCAGGAAAGGAAGATCAGCCGCAGGAGACGGTATTTTCCCGGAGCTCATCAAATACCGAAAGTACGAAATTATTAAACTGCTACAGGGCTTATTTCAGAAAATATACGACGAGAAAAGCATTCCCAAAGACTGGGAATACATCATCATTATCCCAATACATAAGAAAGGAAGCCAAAGTGAATGCAACAACTATAGATCTATATGCTTGTCCCATGTGGTCCACAAATTATATTCATTAGTCCTCGAGAAAAAACTCAGAGAAGTAGTAGAATAGGACCTTGAAGAAGACCAAGCCGCATTCAGACCTTTTAGACAAACCCAAGATCAGATATTCTCAATAAGGACAATCATAGAAAAAGCTTGGGATATGGATAAAAATGTATATTCAGCATTTTTAGACCTGCAAGCCGCTTTTGACTCAGTACCAAGAGTCGAAATATGGAATGCATTGAATGGAAAGAATGTCCCTGTAGAACTCATAGACGCCATCAAATCCTCCTATACAGGCTCAAAGGGTAAAGTCAGAATAAATGGTAAGGAGTCTGGAAACTTCGATATGAAGAGGGGCGTCAAAAAAGGAGATTCTATCCTCTTCTCTTTATTATTCTGATGGATGAGATCTTAAAAATCTGTAAACGAAGGACGGCAAGAACAATAGTAGGGAAATAGAACCTGAGAACACTTCATGCTCGGACGCTTCTCTATGCCGATGATATTCTGCTCATAACGGACTCCGTCCAGAATCTTCAACAAGTTGTAGTGGAATGGGAATCGGAGATGAAGAGAAAAGGCATGATAATAAATGCAAGTAAAAGTAAAGTCATGCAAATAGGACGAGAATCCAAAGATGTACAGATCACTTGCGGAGGAGAAATCATAGACAGCAGAAGACTACAAGTACCTAGGTATAGTTCTCAGCAGAAATGGTAAAATTCAACAAAAAATATCCAATAGGATTAAAAAAGCGAACTATATTTATTACCAAATCTGCAATACTGTTGTTGGGAAACGTGAAATTGAGAAAAAGGTAAAAATTCACATTTTTAATGCAATTTACCTTCCCACTTTACTATACTGAAGTGAGATCTGGGTCCTTCTCGACAGATTGAAGAACAGAATCACCGACTCAAAAGAGTGGCTGGCCGAAGACGGAGGGAACACACCAGGAACGCCAGAATAAGAAAGGAGCTAGAGGTGAAACCACTAACCAAAATTCTAGAGAAGAGGCTGTTGAAGTGGTTCGGACATGTGCGCCGAATGGACGAAGATCGCGGACCACGCAAGTTATTTGAAGCTAGACCAACTTCCAAAAAAACAAGAGGCAGGCCAAGGATGTCATGGCTTTATAATGTGGCTAGAATAGAAAAGAGGAAAACCATTGGATTCCATGAAGGCATTGGCGAAATACCGAGAAAGATGGAACGCTTGGATAGAGGCACCTCCACGCTGAGAGGCACTGAGGAGGAAAGATTTTTTTTTTTTTAATTTCGTAGCTCTGGAAGTATAGGAATATATTGTACAGTACAATATATATATATATATATATATATATATAATAAATAAAAACGTCCATATTAGATATACGGTAATATCTGAACATAATTGATCAGTAACCATTCATTCATTTATTATTGAATATTTATTAAATGGAGCTTAGTAAAAACTAATTTACCTTTAAAAACCAATAATCCTAAATAAAGGAAATGGTACAAAACTGACTTAAGAGTTGATACAATTTAAATATTTAAAAACAAGGATAATAATATTTATTATTAAGGCTTATAGAGTCAGTAAATACACTAACATTGAGTACTAACAACGCATCATTCATAATATAATAAGCAAGACATGATTGGTGAACGAATGTCACTGCACACGATCTATCACGATCACTGCACACAATCAATCAAAGAATTCGCCAACTAAAAGTGAAGTTATGAAGTTTTTAATTAGGTTGGCAATGTATTAAATCTTATAGAAAAATTTCATTATTCAATAAGTACAACATACTAGATGAATTATAGGAAATGAGTAATATACATAGTAGTATACAATGTTTATTTAACGTCACTTTATGCTTCTATGACTGATCGGACAATGCTACAATGGCAGTCTTTGTTAAATTTTGCCTTATATGATAGGGATCTTACCGAGTACCTGCCATCTCACAGGCTTACGCCCCCTCCTAAATACGGAATAACCTAGGATTATTGACTTATTTTTAAAAAAACCTGCCGATCGGCGAACCCGCGACCATAGAAGGTTGTTGTACTGACCACTGGACCATAGATTACGACGTGTTTGATGTACATTTTGATTGTTAGCAAATTAAAAGGTCATAGTTCAGAGAAATAAACGTGTTTGGCTAGTAATTCCCTGAAAATGAGAAATTTTGTTGTATTATCTTTTTATTAGGAGAAAAATCAAGCTAATAATATACAATACATTCCAGGTACTGGTGATATAAGTAAAATATGTATTTTTTTTAATTAATTTTATTATTACTCGAAATGTTACAATTAAGTAAAAGTGAATAGCTAATTGAATATAAATTCGAATTATGGAAGAATATATAAATATATATTTCAATTGAGGAATGATGCTTATTAATTGACCCTGGAACAATAAGCTTGTTGAAACAGACTCAAAAACCTCTAAAGCCAGAAGAAATGTTAAATAGTGAAAATACTTTAGAAAGGAGGAGAAAGTTTATTAGATAGCACTAAACTATGAAAACAATCAAATGACCTGTTCTTGCTAACTTAGCGAAGGCAACTGCGAGTCGCTACAACTTACCACTCCCAAAGCAAATATCATTTAGTCTTCGCCTCAAAACTTTGTTGTGAGAGAATGCTTGCTTTTGTTAATCCTTGTAGCCAGTTGGGTTATTATTTCATATAGCATATACATCTACTTAGTGTATTTGCAATAATAATAGAACAGAGGTTTACCACTATTGGTTGAAAATTTAACAAATGAAAATATTTTCGTTCGTTTAGAGGTTGAGAAGCTGAGGAGTATGTTCAAACATTTTTGCTTATCCTACTTGTGTTAACACTTCATTGTGGAATAGTTATTTATTCGACAAGTGAGGAAAGTGCCATTTTATTACATTCCAAATAGCCAATTTTAAATCCTTGAGAGCGCCAGGTCGATACCTTGAAGACTATCCAGATCCGAGGCTAATTCCTTGATGTTTCACAGCAAAGTGTTTTTTTCTGAGGTAGGAGTAGCTGGCCCCTCCGCTCAACCCCCAACCTGGAGGAGCAGCAGCTGATTGCGACCTGGGTCGGGCGATTGTATCGCTACTTCCCTACGCCAACCTATAAAATATTAATTGGCATAAATACAGAACTTTCGATCATGTATTTAATATTCAAAACTATAATCTCTTGAATTATAATGTATACTCGGATGCTATTAGAGGTATTCTTGGGATAAAAACAGTTTCTTCTCGACAACATCCCGTAATTACTGTAGCTTCTATATTTTGTTGGAAAGCATTCACCTGCAGTCTATTCCCATTACACAATTTCAGAGGTTTAAAGGTGCCCCTACATTATGTAAAAGATTATCTGCTGTCAGACCAAATGGATTTAAACTATTCCAACATTCTACGGATAGTGCGGGGCTTAGACAATTTCGACTATTGAATCTATTAATTAAGTCCCTGTTTGTTATCAGCTCGCCTTCGAACTCCTCTAGAAGCATATAATTGGTTTTAGATCCACTATTCAAATCCTTTCGTAGTGAGCGTCGGCCTTATAAAATGTACCTACTGTCCGAATTTCAAGTCTGTAGCTTATGCCGTTTTGGCTCTGCGATGGTCTTTTCAGTCAGGACGAACTCTTTTATATATATAAAGAACATGATACGATTTACCGTATTTTACTCGTTAGTGGGTATTTCTAAAAAAAAATATTAAAAAACACGTTTATCTTCATTTTAACGTAGAATCTAAATCTAAAAATTCTTTGTGCTAGCTTTAAAAATGAGGTTTTTTTTATTACAAGCGCTTGTCACCCTTTTCACCCCCTTGGGGACGAATTTTCAAAAATCATTTCTTATTGCGCGTTGGCCTTATAAAATGTACTAACTGTCCTTATAAAAAGTACATTTTTATACACAACGTTGTTTGTTTTCCCATCTTGCAGTAAAATCTAAGTGAATTGAAGAATTGTTAATTTAACAGACATCGGATTTATTAAAGTATACTAAAACCACATCATTTATAATTTTCAATAAAAAAAAATTCTTTCATTACCTTCTCTTATAGTAGAATACTTTATTATATCTGTATATATTGGTTAACTTCAGTTACAGTAGTTTAATTATAAATTGCAGGGATGTACGCAGTTTCGGAGCAGGCAGATGACTGTTTTTCAAAAGATTAGAAAATTAGATTTGTTAAAACTACATTAGCGCAATCTCTTATAATTTTCTATTACAAACCGTGCAAATTATAACTCTAGGACGGTTTACTCATTGAAACATTCATTTATTATTATTTAGAAAATAATATTCTGATAACAAATACAAAAATGAAATATTTATTATTATATCTTGACAATTACACGAATTGGTAGTGTTTATTAATTATTTATAGTTATATTTATAGTACAGTTGTTGCCATAATTAATAATATTTGGTTTATTATTACTGGTGTTATTATCAGTAAAATTAAATAAATTTGATGATGTGGATGGGGGGATATTGTTGGAATTTAATTGTACTTCCTGAGGGCCTTGTCTTTGTAGAATCATGTTAGCAGTATTTGTTTTAGTGTACATGGAGGTTTTTAACGTAACCTTCTGCTACTGTAGAACTTTTCTAACCACCATGTTGCTTTAATCTTAATAAGTCACTTCCTTCGTTTCCTAATAAAGTAGCAGAAATTCGGAGAAAACTATGCCCAGTATATTGTTTCGAATTTTTAAATTTTAAATATGAAGCGATCTGTGTCGATATTTTACTAATAGTGTTAATACCTACAGGTTGAACTGTGCATTTATTATTTTTATAGCATATGAATAACCGGTTATGTGGTGTGTCTACTGGTCTGAATGATTTATATTTTCTAAAGAGTTCGATTGCATTTATGGAAGATATTTGTTTTGAGACTACGAACGTACGTTGTTTATTGTTTTTCCCGAAAGGTATATGAACTATAAAATTATTTTCATTTTCTTGAACGTCTTCGAGCTTCATATGTGTTAACTCTTGGCATCTGCATGCCCAAGCTAATCCAATTATTAGAACTGCCAATAAAACATTTACTAATTAACTATTTTATTATATTGAAATAAATAGAAATGAGTACCTAATTAAGTCAACAAGAGTAACAAAGTAATTCATGGAATATTATTGATGATAACCTACTTTAAACATTAAATATTCATCATCTGGTGCTTCACTCATAAATTTATTTATTTCTTCCCTTAAGAAAACATTTGCTTTATTTAGTTGATAATTAGCACCTTGTCTTTTAATTAATGTCTTCAATTTATTGTAATTACTAATATCTATGTTATCATTATTTAAAATGGTGGATTTGAGCAATGAATGCAATGATCATAATGTGGAATATTTAATGTGTTTTGCTTTGTCAGTAAAATATGCTAAAAGAACATTGTCACTGATTTTATCGATGGAGTTCATTCCGCACCATTCTTTAAAATTATGATATTTCTCTTCATATCTGACTTTAGATGTTTTTGGTAAAAATTGATATATTGTCTGTTCAACCAGTTCTTATTATGAATGGTCCTCCATTCTATGAATTCATCACTATCTATTTCCATGTTTTATTTTGTTTGTGATCACTGTTTTAATGCTAGATCTCCAAATTTCTGATGTGTGAAGGTTCGATTACATTTAAGGTTATAATTAATATTTCTTTAAAATCGTTTCAAAATAAATAAAATCTATCTTGAATTAAATATAAAAAAGTTCTAAAATTAGTTATTTTAACATTTTAGGAATATAAAATGAATAATATTATAATACGGCCATTTAACATTTAAAATAATAGAGTTTTGATATTCCAATTCGATCTAAGTGGCTGTTACATTTCCTCACTAGTGAGGGAAAGTGGGACTTTCCATACTAGTTTTAGTTGAGTAATGGATAGCATTACTCAATGGTTGCAGGAAAAATATTTTTTTTAACGACTCGATCACTTACGTTTTTTTTAAATTAGTGGATGTTTTGAGTTCGTTTCTATTGGAAGTTTACTATATTTGCCCTTGATTTCTGGTTGTACCTTGATTTCCAAACAGCCTTTTCCAGATGTCCATGAGGTCTAAATGAAGACCCACAGGTAAGGATATTAAATAGCTACTTAGGACTAACAAAGAAAAGATACACAGGTAAGTTATTCCCTCTTCCGTTACATCTTTACTATAATTAAAACTAAGGAAAAATTACCGACTCAGAGGATACTAAACAAATTATCTGGAAATATAATATGAATTCCCTTAAAAGGAGTGTAAAAAAAAAAAAAAGGAGAATATAAATCTATAACGTGATTCATTGCCAAAGAGAGGAAGAAAATAGCAATGAAATGATGGACGGGCTTTTTTCCTTTTCCGCGAAATTATAACAAGGAAGTTGATTGAAACAATTTATATCAAGGTTTTCTCATTTAGTGACTATTAATCAAGCTTATGGAGTTTTGAAAATTTCTCTTATAAAAACTAATTGAGATTTGGTGATTCAGTTAAACAATGTATATCCATTCAAAGATATTGAATTTTACCCTTGAAGAGAAAATTGATATTTCTTGTGCCCATCTATCAAAGAGATGTGGACCTTTTCTGAAGCCTGTTTGAAAAGATTTATTAAATATTTTAATTTCGTTCAATGTATCATTTTTTTTGGTACTTCACGTCGGACGGTACATTTCATAATTATACTTTTGGTAATTAATATTGATAATTAAGCATTGTTTCAGTAATTCGACAAGAGTCATAAATGGAATGTCGGGGTGCGTGAATATTAAACTCTTTAGCTCAGTAATAACACTTGATGAGTTTGAGGGATTTATAACATTCAACTCAATATTCCATTAGTGCCGAACCTACTTTAGCGCTGCCAGGGTAAAATAAGCTGCGCTATAACTAATGATTTTAACAGGCTCAGTTTATTAGAAGTTGTCCTAACGCTAATATTTTATAGCCAAATATTATAGTACTGTACCAGTTATAATATTATAATAATTATCATAGTACCACATTAATATTCTAATTAGGTACTAATTCGTTTATTACTTGACGCGTACTTGAAATATTAATTTATTTTACAAATATTATTTCATATTTAAAGAGGACAAACGTATATCTATGCATTATACACACTTAACTGAATACATATCCACTAATATAATCACTCCCATGTTCAGTTTTAATGAGAAAACAGAGCTGATTGTAATCACCGAAGCATTCTCAAGTATTTATTAGTTGGAGATCACCTAATCATCAAAGCTTAGTGTATAGATTTTATGATGAGGTTCAATTCTAGCGAAATAATAAAGCGAGTTGGTTCAGCAGATTGAAAGGTAATTCCATTAAACCGTTATTATCTAAGTATCAATATAAATCCCAATTTTCTGTTTTAATTAATTCTTACATTGGGGCCACTAACCATTAATTGATTATATTTCTTATAAAACATTTACTCGTTTAAAAACAATATGACTAAATATGAAAAATGGTCATATTGAATCGGGAAAAAAATTAATTAGCATATAATATATTTTATTTCATATTTAATGTTTTTAAATTATTGTAACAACATAACGAATGTAAAGTTTGTGCTAGTGAAATTTTATGTATTTAGATGTGGTAATTTATTATCTCATGTCCAATGATAAAATTTCAAAACCGCTCTTGTTTTATCATTTTTCCAACGTGATAAAAACTATTTGTATTTAGTTTGAATAATATTAGTGGACCTTATATATATGAGGAAGAAAATGGTCCAGGTGGAGGTCAGGAAGAAATTCGCTTTAGTAAAGAGAACAGTTAATTTAAAACCCAACGTTTCTACCAACATTGTAGGTCTTCTTCAGTGCTTATTATGAGGTCAAGGGTTGACAGTTGACTGCAGTCTAATGTTTATTTTGATTTTGTACTGGAATTTTCTATATAACTAAACCGAATTTTTCTTTTGATTCGACTTAAAAAAAAAATATGAATTATTTTTCAAGATATGAAAAATTCAAAAATTTACTATAAAACACTCTGATCATGATATTTTTTTTAAAGAATTGGCTCCAAAATAAAAGATCGGACCAGAAGATGAAATAAATTTGATAATTCACCATCCACTACATTTTAAAATAACGGACGATTTTTATATAAAAAATAACGAACAAATATATAAATTGTTTTGGATTCATTACACCAAAAACGTGGAAAATCCTTATGATAGTATTGAGAACGACACAGTATTTCAATACCTAATTTTAAACTAAAAATAAAGAAAGTTTCATCGATTTGGTCCCATCACTTCAGTTATTAATTACTGTGTATATAAACTTGCCAAGTGCTGTAATTGATTACCGATTAAAATTAAGTATCTGGGTTTGGTGAACAAGTTTACATTTCAAGTTGTTTTAATTTATAATAAGCGAATTTTTTCTAATCGAAAATAACCCTTTTAACATAATGTTAACTCACTTAAACTTTTAAGTTAATCAAAGATAATTCAAGTGTCGGTTAAGTTCCCAACTGGAGGAAAATGGATCGGAAAGTAAGATACTCAAATATAAAGGGAGCGGAGGCGATAAGGAAAAGTCTCCATAGAAGTTATTCACTCGTGGAAATCTTGCTAAGTCTTACTTAATCTGTGGCTCAGGGCTCTTCAGGGGCTTTTTATACAAATATTCCGATAAAAGGGTATCTTTCGATTTTTTCACGATTTTAAATAAGGTTTTAACAAATCAGGTAGGGATTAACACTGTTTTATCGAATTCAACCAATTGTTAATTTCATTATCCAATGGTATTTCGAGAAATTATTACCTATTTGAACAGTGGAAGCTCCAATATTGTATGTTTCATCACTAGACCCACTCCTACCATTCAATTGAAATAAAAAAAATCGTTTCCACATTCCTCTCTTAAAATGCACCTGGTCCATTAAAAGATCTTTTATATCATATTATTGCTAAATGATATAAAACTAATAAAAAACAAAGGGGCTAGGAAAAAAAGTTTATATTTTGAAAATCAAAGAAATATCACATGACATAGTGTTATTGTCTGATAATGTGCCCAGTGATTTCGCAGTCGCTCATGAACGCATTTGTAAGAAAGGTAATATTACGATTATAAAATGGTTTGTTCCGTAATTATGTTTCAGTATCAAATCGATGAAAAATTCTCAAATACTTTTTAAAAGAATTACTTGGACAAATAAAATTTAGTTCAAAGAAGAGCTAACCTGTTTCAATTGACTAGTAGTTTTAAATGACTCCTATTAATTTTTTTTCCCGGCGCTACAACTCGTGGCGAGTCAAGCCCTCCTGTAGCATCAACTGGCAGTCGTTTTGGTGCAATGCTGCTGCTTTCCAGTTCCTAATTCCCAAATGGACAGCGGATCCTCTGCCACTCCATCGGCCCACCGCAATCTTGGCCTGTCGATTCCCCTCTTGGCGTATAGCTTTTTTTCTAGTATTTTCTTTGGGATTTCACCGTCTCTTAATCTAGCAACATGACCCACCCAGCGAACCCTTCTAACCTTTATATAACTGAGGACGTCTATGCCATAATAGAGGCTTGCTATTTCGGCATTCGTTCTTTGTCTCCAAGCATTATCGTTGAAAACTGGACCAAAAATTCTCCTAAGGATCCGTCTCTCGAATCTGTTTAGCATGACTTCTTGAGCTTGCGATATTCTCCAGCACTCAGATGCATTGGTCAGTTTTTGCAGATGCATTAATCTTTTAGTTTTTTGAAATAAATCTCCGACTACACTGAAGAAAATAAAGTTTTTTAATCATTTAACGTTACATAGTGATTCATTGACTAACGGTACAGTGAGAGTCCTAAATTCTGCCTCTCCAGGTATAATTAGCAAAGGGGTCTTTAATGAGTACCTGACATGATACATACGAACCCGCGATCTTGGTCATTGTAGATTGTTATGCTAGCCACTACACCACAGTTCACATGTTGAAAATAAATTCTGATACTGACAAGTTTCGATCACCTGCTAAAACTTTACCGTTATACGCACCCAATGTTCATGGGATTTATTTCTCTATAATTTTGGTAGGGTTTGTAATGAGTTTTTATTTTCAGATTTATTCTTGAAGTTGCAAATACTAGAACGGAAGACTATAATAATATTTAAATATTGTTCAAGACTTACAGGATATTGGAAAGTTACTATTGCATAAGGATATTGATTTAGTAATGTGGTGATAATCATTTCCTTAATAATATGTAAGTACAAATTATGTATTTACAATGCCTTCTAGTCGTACAATTCTCAAATAGAAAATTGACACTTGTAGTTTATTTATTTATTGTCACCATCAGATTATTGTTTTATTTAATATGTTTCGACAAAAAACTGCTTTTTCACATTTAGGGCATGATTATGACAACAATATAGCCTCGACACTTCACCAAAAGATAGTTTAAAGTATATGGGACTGAATCTCAAGAAGAATAAACTTATTCTATTATCCTGTCAAAAAATAATTAAAACGTGTATAAAACGGTCTGGGGTTCAGTACCTGGTAGAGACTGTACTGTTTCATGGACAGCGGTTCTGCAAGGAGGTGACTTCTTCTAGGTCACGCTCAACCGCCAGATTTGTCCTCCTTATTTTGGGTACTCTATTTCTATAACATTTTATAGAGGCTGTGTGGGCCCCAGAAGGGTCCTAGATTCTATATAATCCATTTCCTGCTGCAAACAGACTAAATAAAAATGATGGCCTGCAGCGGGATGGGTTAACTTATTGTGCTATACTAATCAACCATAATACTACGCAATGCAAATGATATGTCGACTAAATAATAATAAACTACCATAAAGTTAATATAAATAAGCCTTAGTTATAGCCTTACTATAATAACAAACGTCCATTATTTACTTACTGATATTTTTGAGTTTACCCAAGATTTCATTCAAACTTACACGTGCATACCAACTCAATTTAACTGGGACATGATAAATATTATGAAAGAAAATGTCAGTAACTGAGCAAGCCCTATTTATTTTAAATTTTCAACGCGTTTGCTATAAATAGTTTTTTCTATTAAAAACGTTTGGCGCAAACATGGTGATGATAGCAAGAACAAAATTATGAGCATCTGAAATTGTAATTTAGTTTATAACCCCATTAAAATGAGGCAACAGTCGTTGGAGCCGATTGAATTTATTTATAGAACAGGTGGGTAGTGGAGTTTGTGTTAATACCAAATAGGTTATTGCTTTTCTGTAGCGTCAACATTCTCTAGCCCACTTCCATAATTAATTAATGTGGCTTCAATATTAGTGTGATTCAAACGATTGACATCAGTTTCGTCCAGCCATGGCTTACTATTGATTTATTATTGTTACGAGTCTAGATAATTAAGGTTTTGAAATAACTTCTAATGTTATTCAGATATATGATGTTTACAGAATTTATAATGAACCGACACTTTTTCTTGATCTTGCGTTGATGTAGAAGATTTGCTTCAACTGTCAATATTTTCAATAGAGGGTAAACATTAAGCAAGAACATTTCGTTGATTTGAAGTAAACAGATATTTACGAGAACTTGATAGAAAAAAAATCCAATTTTTCTTGAAATATCTGAAACGGGATTTTACAGATTACAGAAGTAGTATTATCTAGTTCATGTCATAGACTGTAGCCGTTTTTGAAATGTAAAATCTGATAATATATTAAAATCTACTACTGGTTAAGCAGAAATGTCATAATGTTTAGCTAATTATAACATAAATAAGGTTTGCTAACAAGTAGTGGTTCTGGATCAAAAAACACAAAGTCCATTACTCGTCTGTGGAACTGAAAGGTCAGAGAGACCACTGGGATAAGTTTGTGACTGGGTGCCGAAGTGAGACAGGATCGACTAATAGGAATTCCTACAGAGCCTGTAACTAAGTTGCTACTGCCACTGACAGGACGTCGAATCTCGTTCACTCGCTGCTACAAAGCCTTTGCATACATTAGTATTTACGTCGCTTCATCAAGTGATCAAGTGATAGAGGATCTGTAGATGATAGAAATCAAATAGTATTGAATAGAGGAAGCTATTTCAATGCATTCATTTTCTTATGATCATGTATCATAGCCAACGATCAACGATCACTCTCTCACCCTCTCTCTCTCTCTTCTCTCTCTCTCTCTCTCTCTCTCTGCATATATATTTGGAAGGTGGTAGAAGGATGTGTAATATTGTTGACATGTGTTTTTAAATGAACGGCTATTTGCAATATTTATTGTTAATTAATACTGTGGGAAAAACTTATTGTAACGATTATCACAATAATTTTGAGGATAGTTAAACCAGCGGTACTGGTACGTTAATAATAACAATATTAGATAATAGACGGGTTGACGAATTTAGACGTTTTACTTTAACAACTAGGAAACAGCTTTATTATTGGATTAAATTGTATTTATTATCCCATTACACACAAAGGGCATGTAGAAATTGAAATGAAATGAAATATAACTGTACATAATATTTAAAATTATGATTTTCAATTCATAACTGATTCTTTGGTTCATATTATTTGACTATGAAATATAATTGTTTCAATTCATTCATTTATATCCCACTGCGTCGATACGTAATTTATCTTTCTTGCCAGTCTTTAATTTGAAACTTGTAGATCAGAGTTTTGTAAGTCTAATTTTACATCACATGTGCATTTTTATATGTGTATAATATTAATAAATTATCTAAAAAAATATATGTCATAAAATATAAACAGTTTAACTGATTTATTAGCAGAAGAAACTATTAACGGTAAATATTCCATGTAGTTCGATAAATGTTTTCTTGACCTACTTTCTAAAGGAATCTAATTACTTTTTTTTTATTTACAACCCATTCTAAATGCAATACATCTTTATTTTGCAGACGTAGGTGAAATGACAAGTGGGATAGTGATATATAAACGAAAGTGAAGAGTATAAAGCCATTTAAGCTGCTGATTTAAATGAATCAAGCGCCCTATTTCATTAAATTAAAGCTCTTTTCCGGCCTAGGAATTTTTTTTTTTTTAGGAGAATGTAAATCCTGATCCTGGTGCGAATGAACCTGTATTTTAGTTCACATCTTGTTAGATTATGTAAAAGATCTTTATTTCCGAAAACCACCAATATATTACTTGCACGCTACGGAAATTTACGTATATGTGGGTGTAAATAAATATATACTTATCAAAATGTTGATCTAAAAAAAAAAAAAAGGAAGAAAAGAATTAAAAGAAATCCATAGTTATATCTATAACAACATCTATAAAATGACAACCCTATTCTCAACAAATAAATCTAATTTCTAAAATGATAAAATATTATATCTTAATGTGACGAACAATTATTTGTGGTTTTAATTTAATGAAATTTAAAAAAAACCATTAACACTTTACTTATTGAATTTATATTATATTATATTGTTTGGATTTATATTAAAAATAATCGATTCACTATGACCAATTAAATGAAGCAGCTCCTTACATCCAAGGTTAGACAAACCCGCATGACGCAACAGTTGTGATGGTAGTGTTGGTTTACGCGCCGTGTTCTTCTTTATTCAATTTATTTAATTATTTCATATAATTTCAGCAAAACTCTATTAATTCCACTTCTCCTCTAATCACGATTAAATCGCTTTAGTGTTAAAAAAAAAAAGATTTTAAGGCCCTAAGTATTCCTAACCCGTGTAACTGATTCATTTTCAACAACAAACAGACATCATTCCTTCATATATTCCGATATTACTGATTGGACACTTAATTATTATTGACAGGGAACTGATAATTTGAAAATGCATTATCAAATATCTGTAATTAGCCATTTATCAGAGGGTCTATGACTTTAGGAATGGGCAGAAAATTGTAAAGAGCGATTGGTGGAATTGTTGTCGCCAATTTTTTTAAAATAATAATAATTCATTCTCATTACATTTCTTAAGACTAATACACGCACTAGATACACTGAGAAATAACGTAGCAATTGAAAAATATAGTAAATTTTAATTTTAAGAATCATACTTTAAAAAAACAAATAATTCAGTGTTACTTAATTAAGACTGTTTATTTAAAACAATTAAATTTATTGAATATACGGTTCGAATGATAAGGCTGGCACGAAGAATAGAAATGATAAATAAATAAAACTTACGCAATCGAGCTGTGTGACGGTTCACGCAATAATTGCATTACATGATTTCGCCTTAAGGTTATTTAATTCACTTAAATTTAATTTTTCAAATACATAGCGTTTTTTAAAACTATTATTCATACCTGTGATGCTTAGACCCCTAATTTCCAGACTGATGTTAAATGGACAGTCTTTGAGGTATGGCTGCTAAATCTCTGTTGACCCTATCAACACAATCCAATCTAATTAACAAGCGAATCCTAATTTAATATACCTCAACGGCATTTTCAATTAGATTCCTCACCTTTGTGATTATGGAATGCACTGGTCTATTAATTATCCAGTTGTTATATACAATTTATGGGAAGTTATTGATAATATTTAGTAAAACATCCTTATTTTTACATTTGCTTATACATTTGTGAATGTAATTACTTATTTTATTATTGACAAACAGTTGTTTGTGAGGGTTTATTTCGAATTTGATGAAAGAAACAATTGTCTCACTGCAGCTCATTATTGTCTCAACCCAGCTTATATTTCTGAAAGATTGTTTTCTTAGAATTCCATGGACGCAGAATGGCCTATGTAAAAAAGAAAAAAAATATAAAATTAATTTTATAGATCTTAATAATTTTCAAATATATTTAAACTTATCAGCCATTTACGATATTTAATAAAATATTATTTCAAGAAATGTTAAATTGATTAAAATTGAGCCCACTCCTAGAAAATTAAATGAATTTCAACAAACGAAGAAATCTTTAAATGGTTAATCAAAATATTCAGAAAATGGTGCGTAAAAAAAAAATTCTTCTAATACGAATTTGGGTATAATTTCAACAGTGGCCTAAATCCAAGCCTTCAAACTTAATTGATATCGTAACTATTTATGAGAAAATCTTAACATAAGTTATGAGTCAAGACAGATGAAGAAAAATTGATTAATTAGAAATAAAGTTTTAAAAAAATTGATCAAGTAGTTTCATTCATATTAAATAAAGTATAAGAATATTTCAAATAACTAAAAAACTGCCAAAACAGCTATGTAAAGCACGAAGAAAACACATTGCTCTCTTTAAAATAATTTTCTTAAGAAAATTAGAAACAGGTCGCCGTAAAAATGTTTTCAGTTTGGTTTGGATTAATATATATTTTTTTAAACGGCGACAGTAACTAAATTAAAATATGAGTAAGAATCTTAATATGAGTAAATTTTAACATATACTTGGTACTGCAATGTATTTTTATAGTTTTGTTATTTTTTTCTTTATTTTCTTAGCCCTGAAGATGACCCACAAAGTGGGTCAAAACGTCGCCATGAGTAGTTGCTTTAATATTTGGATAAAACATAATGTTTTTTAAAACTATTGTTCATACCTGTGGTGCTTAGACCCCTAATTTCCTTGAAATTGAAACTATTGAAAAACAAACTATTAGCTTTATTGTTTTTCAGAATAGTTAATTTTTCCTTGATGATTCACTATTTTCTTAAAACGCATACAAATAAGATTAAAAAAAACGAAGGGTAAAAAATGTAAACAGTAATTCATTATTATATTTTTATTTTTATTTCAACGAAAGATCTCACAGACTGTGGTAAACAGGTTAAACAGATGTTATATTGTAAATTTTCTAATTTAGACCACTGTGTAAGGTGTTCCAGGATAAGAGTAATTTTATTTACAGTTATGACATGTTTATGTTTTAGAAAACATATTTTCTAGACAACGCTTCTAAAATATTGAACCATTAAATACTTTTTGTATTGTTATTCTGTGAAATGCGAGAATACTTTATACATAATTAACAAGCTTAATAATTTACGTAAACATTCTTTTTATAATTGATAGATTTTTCAATAACAGGGATTTCAGAATGTTAATATTAGCCAAATATAACCTGAACATTAGACTTTTGTTGATGGAAAATATATTAAGCATATTCTTTATGCCATACGTTTTTTTTTTGTTGCCAAACATCTGTAGTCAGAATTAGATATCGGAATTTGATTTTCATTGCAGCATAAATTGGAAATTTCACAATTTTTCTAAATATCGGATTTTTTCTTGAACGTATTTTTTGGCGTCAGGACCACAAAAATTGTTTTGTGTTCTACGTTTTTCGACGTGTGTGTCTGTAATAACTGTTCAGCGTGACTTTCGTAATAGGTATAATAGGTGTAATAGGTGTTGATCCTCATACATCACAGGGCATTAAACGATGGAATGAACAATTCCGAGAAACAGGTTGTCTGTGTAAAGGCAAAACACCGGGCCGTCCCAGACTGTCCGATGCAAAGGTGGAGCGCGTCCGCCATTGTTTCACAAGCAGCCGGCAGAAATCTGTTAGTCGCGCTGCTCGATAGCTCAACATGCCTTCAACGTCCGTCTGGTATGTGTTACGTCTACGATTACATATGGAACCATACAGACTTCAGCTACTCCAAGCTCTTCGTGAGGGTGACAAAGAACGACGCGTGGAGTTTTGTAACTTCGTTACTGGTAAGATGATGGAAGATGAACATTTTGTATCGCGCATAGTGTTTAGCGACGAGGCAACATTCCATTTAAATGGAAAGGGGAATCGCCATAACGTTAGAATATGGGGAATAGAGAAACCACATGAAATTGTGAACATGGGAGAGAATCTCCAAAATATAATGTGTTTTGTGCGGTTTTACGGGAAAAGGTGTACAATCCTTTTTTCTTTGCTGAGAACACAGGTACAGGAATAACATACTTCGATATGCTTGAGAATTATCTTTTCCTCTGAAGACTGGTGAATCGCCCGTACTAGAAAAAATTATGCATCCTTACATTTCTGGCCTCCAAGGTCACCTGGCCTTACTGTATGTGTTTTGTTTTTTTGGGGGGATTTATCAACGACTCTGTTAATGTGCGACCGGTACCAACAACAATGGATGATCTGGGGAGTCGAATAACACCAGCATTGGCATCAGTTACTCAGGACATGCTCGCTAGAGCGCGGGACGAATTTGAATACCGCATAGACATATGCCGTGCATCTACAGGTGGACATATTGAACACCTTTAAAGGTATGAAAAAAGAACTTTGTGAGTTTCCCATTCAGACAAAATAAATCAGTAATTGTATATGTATATTTGTGTTAGAAATATTAACATGTCAAATCGGATGATTCTTTTTGATACTTCCTATATTTTAAAAGTAAAAAATACAAAACAAATAATTATACTACGATTCACACTTTTAGTGAATTAAATTAATTAATAGGCAGTTTATCCAATTCATAATATCAGGACCAAGAGTAGAGACCGTAAGAACATCAATAGAGCGCACGAGGTCTCTTACACGTGTCCAATATGTTTGTTAACTAATCCCGTGTGCCAAGAGCACGCCTATTTACCACCAGCTTAATAGCGCCACGTGTAGTCAGTCGGAATTCGACAATATTACACAATGAGTAAATAGTATAATTACAAAGTCACGGAAATCATTGCTCAATATAGAACCGACAATATGGTAATATACCTCAATGGGAATACATAAATATATATTTGTATTCAAAATTGTCGGGCAAAACGATGACAAATGTAGTTTTCATTTCTATATAATAAGTTAAGAAATCTGGATTGCTAGTCACGTAGGAAAGAAGCACACGAATCTCTTTCTTGCTTGAAATGGAAATCGATTCTTCTTCTCAAAATTAGTCCAAATCGGCGCATTTGTATGTTTATTTTTAGGTATGTTTGTGAAATGGTGGTAAACTATTTAATAGAAACTGAAGTTTTGATAGACATTACACAAACGTATTTTAAAATTAAATAATCATAATAGATAAAGTTATTACAAAAATAAAATAAAACAATGGAGCTAATGGAGTACATCTAATACATAAATTGAAATAATATAAATTATATGGTAAAATAAAAGTATCATTTTAAATTTTTAAACTAAAAGGATGGGATATAAAGTATTTGAAATTTTGAACTAAAACAATGGGATATAATTATTTTTAATTAAAACAGATATAGAAGTTCAACAATTCTAAATTATAAAATAAAAGTGTTATAGTAAGTTTTTTTTTCTGACCCTCCTTTATTTATAAATTGTATATGTACTGTATCTGTATATACTCACACACAAACACATAAATTTTTAAACTAAAACAAGGGAATATACCAAGTCAATTTTAAGTATTTTAAATTAGACCAGATACATAAGTTGAAAAAAATATATAAACTATAAAAGAATATTGAAGTATTATTTTGAATTTTTAACTAAAACAATGCAATATTAACAAATGACAATAATTGTGGAAATCAAAGAATTAGTAAAGTAGGTCAAAGGAATAATCAGTAAGAAAAAAAGTGTGAACAATCTAATAAGCAGAAGTGATAAGAAAGATCACTAAAGATATTGCTATCACTAAAGATATTACTATCACTCTTTCTTATCTCTACGACTTATTAGATTGCTCTTATTCGCCACCTAGACGACGGTTTCTTATAAATAGTTTATAACTACTTTAGGAATGAATTTTTTGACCTCCAGTAATGTAATTAATAATATACCAAGTCGATTTTATGATTTTCTTTAGAGGTTCCAGTAATGGCTGAATTCGGATGATATAGACGACTTAATCTTTCTTAAACTGGGTTTAGACCACGGCTGAAAACGCAAAATAATTAAGTGAATAATCACGAAATCTCAACCAATAAACATGCAACGTCTCATGTCCGAAATATTTTAGGTCCTGGGTATCAACTCGGTTTAATAAACTAGCAACGTAGATAATAGGCTGATAAATATGTGAATAAGAAACTTTGAGGTTCATCCTTAGACTTGTTCTAGTTTTTATGTCTTTGGATCGATTTAAATCATGGGCGGTTATAGTTTTTAAATATTTACAAATATTTCTCCAATTAATTTTTTTTTTATTTCGTAATTTATTGTTTCTTTTATATATTTTATACAACAAAACAGACAACACTTAACGACACATAAGAACAAAACGATTTCATAACATACTCGGGAACACACTATTTCAAATCATGGCTGATAAGAAGACTAAATAAAAAAATTAGACAAGGGACGATCCTTGCCTTACTGAGAATTTTTTTATTTTTTAAATTAATTTATTCATTTAAATTTACTACTTTATTACATCAATACTACAAGTAAATGGTAGGAATGATACATTAATAATGAAAAGTAGAGAAACTACCCATTTGTGTAACCTACATATAAAATTCAACCAAGAAGTTCAGGAGCCTATCTTCTTTTCAGAGGCTTCGGATGATTATCAGAAATTGAAGAGTTGCTATGTTTGAAACAAGCTCAGTGGGAATAAAGTTTTTCATGAAAAGATTGATATCAGATTCTGGCAAAATAAGTAAAAAATAGGACATCAAGGTCATTATGGATTACTTTGTTAAGTTACGTCGTAACAAAGTACAGAGCATTGAGGAATTCACGAAGGATTTTGGATTGTGAGGGTTGAATACGAGAGGGATTCGATGGCTTAGTGGAGCCCCAAAGCTCTGCTCCAGAAGTCCAGATGAGCTAATGATTGTCATTTATATGAGACTTTTGTAATTATTTGGGAGCTTAGAGTGTTTGTTTAGTAAGTGTTGAACTAGCATGAAACTGCGAGCTTTTTCTTGTCGTTTCAGCCTAGTATGAAGATTCCATGTTAAACATTTTTTCAAGATTTAGTCCTTAGTACCGGACCTGTTCTACAGGAATCAGTGGGATGTTATTAAACGATCCAGAAGGACAGGAAGTCATTGATTTATGACGAGGGTAGCGGTGATTTGACGGGATACTTACTGTTCGAGCGTAATTAGACTGAATATAAAAAAAGATAAACAATTATAATGATATATTAGTAGAATAGAGTCGGGGAATTAAATAATTTGGCCAGATACTGAAACATAAGGTTTATTAAGTCTAAATACAATTACAGGTTATGCATTTTTTACTTAAAGAAAATACAGCGAATAAACAATTTTGCAAAGTAAGAGAAAAAAAAACATGAACAAATTAGAATATTATAAATTAGAACAAATTAACAGTAGGCGACAGGGCCACATGGCGATGGAATGTATAGTCTTTATTTTGTACGATGAATAAAATGAAATTGTCTTTGTTGATATTGGTTGACGATGGCCGGTGAACAGCTCCTTCTTACTAATTGAATGAAAAAGGTGAACTTACAATTGATGCGAAGGATTCGTTTCCTGAGCTCTGATTGCCTCTGGTTAGCAGGCGACCTGGTAGTATCAAGACCGTACTTCTTGTACGGTCTCCATGCGGTGAACGGCGAGGTTAGCTTTAGTGGAGAAGGGCTGAGAGATGCAGATAGCTTCTAGTCTGAATCGGGCAGTCAAGTGATGTGCGAGATGACGGAGTGGGGGAAACAAAGTCTCTTTTATCTGTCGCCAAGGTAACAAATGTGAACGAGGCCCGCGAGATTTTAATTTTAATTTAATAGATTGATTGGGGACTGAACATTTACTATTGTCAAATGTAAATTGAAAGAGATACTGTTGGATATTTCTTTCTACCATAATTATAATTGAATTTGAATAACGAAATCCATTGTTTTTTTCAAAAATAGAAAAAAACAAAAAACAAAATAAGTTGAATCAATATATGCCTATACATAATAGATGTTTTTTAAATTAGTTGAAATTTAAATATTTTTGAACCATATTTTGTTAACTTGTGAAGTAAAGAATTGTCATTTGCTTTTAATTTAACGAAGAATGCCATCACATACAAATAGTAGGTTTTGAAGACTTCTTTCGAATAATTTATTTTAGATAGTTATGAATTAATAACATCTCGCATAAACCAGCTTTAAATTGAACAAAAGTGCTTACGAAGATGTTTAATAGAATAGAGTGTTCGAGGATCTTTGAGGTAACAGAAGGCTAACAGAATAGTTCAGTAAGAGTAAAACATTAACAACCTGTTCAAAAATAGATATCGCACTTAACACCGCGACTGAGATCTCTTACAGCTCTTTATAAATAATTAATATAATCGTGAACTTGAATATCGAGCGAATTAAACCCTATCGATGAAGAAGAATATTCAATGAGTCATTAAAATTCGATGGTAAATGTTGAATACTACTTGTCTTTGATAAAGATACTGAAAATCATATTATTTTACACACTGTTGGTGGACCTACTTGTTTTTCTGTTTTACTACAGTTCAGAGTACTACCATTTTGCAGTTTAATAAAATATGGGATACTCATTTAGGGATAATTTCACCATTAAAACAAAACTTTTAAGTGTAACAAAAGTTTACACTATAAATTATGTTAATTCACACCATCATCGACAATATGATTCTCTACAGATTACCTTACAAACTACAGATTACAAATTATAGCTTTCAAACTAACTAGAAAATTTTAGGGTTAAGAGGAATGCAATTAGGATCGTATACGTTGCGATCAGGATTAAAAGCCGATAACTTCAACATTTTTGGAGGTAAGATTGATTTTTTTCGCTATTTTAGTCAAGCAATGGTTTATGCTCCTGAATTTTCCCGTTCAGAACAAGACTAAAACCACATGAAATATTGACTGCAAAAGTGTCTTATCTAATCACCAACATCATAGTCCATCCTCTCTACCGCTCCTCTACATGTAGTATGAGGTTTCCTTCTGTACATCCCGGACCACACATCCTATACCATTTCTCTTCTATTATTCCATCCCAGGTTTCTTTTCGCGAAGCTTTCCTTAACACCTTCTTCCAAGGTATGTCGGGATCTTCCTCTGGACCTTATTCTATCATCCTTAACCATCTTAGACTGTTATCCTGTTGCTTGTCTAAGCTAGTGAAAATGTGAAAAAATTCAGTCAATTGTGAATTTCGGAGTTATTTATTTTTCATCCTGAATGTGTCATATATAAGTACACATTGGAGCACTTGAACCAATCCAAGTACATTATGGTCTTCAAAAAATTTGCTGTATCAAAGCGTAAGGCTTTTGTTTCCTCCTCTTCTGTTCCCAAACTTTCCTCACTTTTTCAGACCTGGCTGCCCTTTCTTCATCCGTAATGGTGTGTTGCTCCCGTGCTACTGTTTTGATTTAAATCTTGAAACCCTACTCCTTCTTTTTTCTGCCTGTAATTTGTTGCATTGTTAAATTTAACTCTTTTCATCCCAGATCTCTATGAGCCAGTTGTTCTTGATTTTATTTTTAAATTAGTTAAATGACTGTTTTACTAATCTGGTCTCTGGTAATATTTGTATGTGACTAAAAAAACAATTCTTCTTCAGAGCATTGTATCTAATATTGATTCATCTTCCCGATAGGCCACTTCATTAGGCAGGAGTCTCCATTGATTCGATGCTTTTTATTAACGATTGCCCTCATGATTCTCCTGTCTTTTTTTTTAAGTTTACCTGTGGTTGCTTTGGCGTTTACCTGAAATTGTGTTTCACTAGCATAAATTGCTTTATTTTTAACTACAGAACCATAATGTTTTAATATGGCATTCATTGAGTGAGATTTCTTCTTATATGTTGGCTAAGTGACACGTGCTTCTTTCAGTTGTGTTGTTCTGTATTCTATCGAAGATATTTCATTTACATTCCAAGTTCTGATTTCTCCTGGATATTTGAACTTATTTACAATGTTAAATTGTTTGTTATTATATAGTTGAATGACACGGGTTTCTGTCTTGAAGGTTGGCATCATTTTCGTCTCTTCAAACGAAATTTGTAGTCCAACTTTTGCTGCTATGTTTCCTTGTTGAATTTATCTTTCACGCTACAAATATAAGTTTATTATAGAAAATCTGGAAAAAACACAAATGAGTAAGTTTTTAGGACTTCTGTCGAAGAGACTCTATATTTTATATTACAATTATATTGTGATGAAATACCGACACAATTTTATAAAATTCCTGATAGAAAACAAATTAACATTTCTGTTTATACAATGATATCTCATTGCTGATGAAAATTGATCATCGGACGCCCTACAATCCAGAAACAATAGAATTCTTTAAGACTGGGAAGTTTACTATCGGCTCCGTTTGACTTGACCTCTAAGAGCCATGATGGACGGCGTAGAAAAAGCCAGAAGAAGAGGTCAGAGTAACCATAAATCCAAGACAAGCCCAAGTAATTGATACAGAGCTGGGTCATTAGTCAGGAATGAATGGCAGCCAGGGATAAACAATGGTTGCTCTAATGCAGCTTTTAAATAGCAATCTCAGATTAACCGTCCTCACAATAACTCCCTTCAACCCTTTCTAACTCTCTCTCTCTCACTCTCTCTCTCTCTCTCTCTCTCTCTCTCTCCCTCTCTCTCTTTCTTAAACATTCTGTCCCATTGAAGTAAGGTAACATTGTTTTGAATAATGTAATGGAGTTTAAAATTATTTAAATGTTTTCTGTGGAATTCGAACTGTGAGATGATACATTGGTATTTATATCAAAAAATTATTTAGAAAGAAATAGACGTGTGTTTAAGTGTTCTTAGTAAAGCATAGTGCCTGTAGATGTATGCTTAAATTTAGGATTAGATATATACGGATTTAATTTTACTATTTTGCGTTAAGACGGAAAATATTTCGTATGTATTTGTTTTTTCACTTTCTAAGTTTCCGTAAATTTACACATAGAAGTTTCGGGCTCTCTCTCACTCTCTCTCTCTCTCTCTCTCTCTCTCTCTCTCTCGCTCTCTCTCTCTCTATCTCTCACTCTCTCTCTCTCTCTGTCTCTTTCTCTCACTCTCTCTCTTTTTCTCCTAAGCATTCTGTCTGTATTGAAGTAAGGTAAAATTGTTTTTAATAATGTAAGGTTCCTCAAGGTAGTATCCTTGGACCAATTTTTTATACAGTTTATACAGCTGACATCCCAACTCATCCTAATACTATCCTTACCACGTATGCTGATGTTATACGTGTATTATCAGTCAACACCAATCCAGTTATTGCATCCCAAAGCCTCCAATCCCATATCACTGATCTTGAAGAATGGAGTCAAAACTGGAGAATTAAAAAAAATTCTCAAAAATCGTCGACAAACTGTTAACCTGGAAACCTCATACTAGACTGAAAAGAGAAGAAACCGCTCGACGTATCAGGCTACTACAACACTTACTAGACAAACGCTCTAACCTCCCAATTAATTACAAAAGACTCATCTACATGACCATCATACGACCTATTTGGACTTACGGAGTAGAGCTTTGGGGCTCCACTAAGCCATCGAATTCCTCTCGTATCCAATCCCTACAATCCAAAATCCTTCGTAAAGTCTTCAACGCTCCTTATTTTGTTAAGAATAAAGTCATCCATAACGACCTTAATGTCCCATTTGTTGCTGATTTGGCCCGAACCCGGTATCTATCCTTTCATAACAAACTTCATTCCCACTCAAACTTTCTAGTTCCGAACCTAGGTTCTTTTTCAATTCCCGATAATCCTCCGAGGAGTCTGAAAAGAAGATGGCCACGTGACCTTCTTAGTTGAACTAGTGATTTGAGTACTACCAGTGATTTGAGTACTACCAGTGGGTAGTTTCTCTACTTGCCATTAACTCATGTCATTATGTATCACATAGCCTATTTACTTGATGTATATATGTAATACAGTTGTAAATATCAATAAATCAATTTTTAAAAAAATAATGTAAGATAGTTTAAAAGTATTTAAATGTTTTCGATAGAATTTGAACTTAGGCAAAATACATTGTTATTTATAGACTCACCTCCTTGCAGAACTGTTGTCCATGAAATAGTACAGTTTCAATCATGTACTGAACCCCCAGACTAGTTCACGAGTCGTAGTGGTACAGGTTAGGTTATTTATAGGTAAAGGTGGAAAATATTTCGTATGTATTTGTTTTTTTTCACTTTCTAAGTTTCAGTAAATTTATATATGGAAGTTTCGGAATCGCCTATGTGTTGTTTCACTTTTTTTAACCGCTCTTTTAATCCTCAAGAATTTTTTTTATTGCTGGCTACTTATAACTAGTAGGCGGACAACAAAAAATCAAATCTCCAAAAATTGGCTTAAAATAATTCAGTTATGTTTAAACAAGTAAGCAGTGGATTTTTAATTTGAGAGATATGATAAATCACCCAGAGATTATCGGTTACTTTGGTATTGACATGTTTTTCGTTTCGCTGTTTATTAAAATAAAAAGTATCAATGTATTTAATTTTAAATATAAGCATTATAGCTTGAATGATTTATTTATACGTTACATCGACTTTTTTTTTTTTGCTCGATTAAAACTGAATTTTGAGATCCTTGTATACGCTATTTCTTTTAATGCTAAAAACAGTAAACAAACCTAACATGATTATTCAGTTATTTGTCTATACAAATTATTTGTATAACATCTAACTTCTTTATTTAGATAGACTCTTAATAAACCTTCCATTCATTGTATTGTATCATTGTATTTTTTTAGGAATTCATTTATCAATACTATTGTTGATGTTATTTATACGTTACATCGACTTTTTTTTTTGCTCGATTAACAATTGTTAACAACTGAATTTTGAGATCCTTGTATACGGTATTTCTTTTAATGTTAAAAACAGTAAACAAACCTAACATGATGATTCAATTATTTGTCTATAAAAATTAATTTTTTAACATCTAACTTCTTTATTTAGACTCTTTATATACCTTCCATTCATTGTATTGTATCGTTGTATTTTTTTAGGAATTCATTTATTAATACTATTGTTGATTTTATTTGCTTAGTCTACGGATTTTGATCGGTGTTAAATGAGAAGCGGAAAGAGTCTTCTCGGAAATATTTTGTTTTCAGATAAAGTTTAAATTTGTTTAAAGTTAACTACTGCATTTTAAATATTCCATTATGTCGACTGCTTTTAATGAAGAAGGTAATCCATTCATACGAATAGAGGAACTTTATCTTCATAAATGTTGACAAATCAACCTTTACTCTCTGCATTTAGGTTCTATAAGGAATTGAATTGACCTTTTGCTGTTGTATATATTATTATTCTATTAGCTTAGTACGTTGGCAATGGATCCCAATCCCCAATACGGCATGCAAAACCTCTCCACATCCATTACATTCTCTCTAATCTTTTCTTATCCGAACCTTGTCCATTTGTATCTCCATTCCTTTTTCCAATCCCTACCGATCTTCAAATCCTTCCTACTAAATTCATCATACATTGTAACCATCCAAGCCCCATACAATTGTAAATAAATGTTAAGGTTTACAATAAAAATTGTAACAGATCGTAGTTTTTAATCATTTTTCAGTTCTGGCTTATTAAAAATACAATTATGGTATCGGTTTATGAGACAATTACATTTGTTGTTAATAGATGCTTCTTTTTACCTATAAAATTTGGTTCTTTTTTTATTTATTAATGATAAATCATTTTTTTAAATGTATTAGATGTTTCCTAATAAATTAGGTCTTTTAGCTTGATCGTTTGTGTGTTCTTTTTATTATACTCTAAAGATGGAAAAGTCATATTTCATTTATCTGTAATGTATTTCTAAAGAGACATGTGCCGAAACAAATAAATAAACTGCATACAAATAATACGATTCTCCTGATGGAAGTAGATTAAATATAATTAGTTTCTTTTTCTTAACCTCCTTTATTCAATAATATAATACAGTTACAAATATATCCATAATACAATTATTACAATATCATTTATTTTTTACATCCTTCTTTTACCCAAGGGTATGTTAAGATAAAATGGAGTTAGTTTGTCTTATGTAACCTTTTTTATATTTTAATTTTTTTAGAAATTCACCCTAGAATATTGGTGTTTCGGCGGTCATTAACGTTATGGCATAGTATATCTATATAATAAAAATGTATCTTTAAATGCGTTGCTAAGCGCAAAACACGAGAACGGCTTGACGAATTCGGCTAATTTTTTTTCATATTTTTGTTAAAGCGCATAGAAGGTTCTTACGGAGAGAAAACCCGTAAAAATGACGAAGGAAATAATAAAAAGAATACTTTTCTTATCCTTTTTTTTTGCAAAATTATATTTTTTCCTAACCATGATGCTGCATTTTTGATATGTTGTAAAGGCATGTCTGAGCAGTGTATATCTAAGTATGCAACCGAAAAAACGGATGGGAAAACCTTTGGTGGCCGAAAATTTTGAGTTATTTGAAATTTTCGTAGTTATTTAAGTTTTTGGCCTGTATCTCCTAATCGGTGCTGTTACGGCCGCTCAGTATTTTTAAAATAACATATTCATATTTGATAATTTTGTTTAGTTTCAATTATTTTGTATTTTTTATTAATTTAATTTCAATTAAAATAAATCAGCTGTAAAAATACTTCAACGTAATATTTGTTTGAATATAAGAGTGATTTAATCGAAAACAGCTGTGAGACCTTCTTTATTTTTATTAGAAAAAAAGTCTCTAGTCATCATTGTTGTCTCCGCTAGCGTACCTTATGGACCTACCCTACAACAGTCGTCATTTGTTGTCTTGTCTAGCGTACCTCACGGACCTAACTTACAGCAGTCAACTTCTTTGTTCAATAGCGACCCGCGCGGTGCAGTTTACACCAATCATATACTTGTTAATCAGTGTGTTCATTGCGTTTAAACCAGGAGGGAACTTCTATCGAGAAACTCGCCTGACCGGAATACTATCAAGAAACCCGCCTGACCAGCACTTCCATCAAGAAACCCGCCTGACCAGGGTATTATAGACATTATTATTTAATTTTAATTGCGCAATTAAACTTAATTATTTTATAAATTCCTTTTTTTTTAAAGTATCATATGGTTTATTGTATTTAACGAATTCTTAATGTATTTTCATTTTTTTTGTAAGTAGTTCGATGTATTTCTTGTTTTGTTTTTTTTTGTCTATTTCTTGTTTGTTTTGTTTTTTTCTTCAATATAAAAGTTTCAAAAAAACTAGCATTTGGTATTATATCTGACGTCAATTTATATATTTGATTTTACAATTCAAGATTTAACTTGGTAGGTAATTTTCTGTAAAGAAAAATTATCTGAGTCAGATTAAGGCAGCAGCCTATCAGAGATTAGTTCCTATAGGGAAAGCTGTACAAGGGTGCAATCCCTGTTACCCTTACGGTGCCGTAACAGGTACGTTTTTGGTAAAAAACATAAGTAACCATTTTTAAAGTAGATTAAATTTGCTACAATTTGATCCCAACTGCAGCTCTGTAGGTCTGATAGATTTCAATTCAGTCCCTATCATATAATAAAAAACTGGAATCTTAACTATCTATCTATATAATAAAAATGAATCACCAAATGTGTCGCTAAGTGCAAAACTCGAGAACGGCTAATTTTTTTTCTTCATATTTTTGTTAAGGCGCAAAGAACCTTCTTACTGAGAGAAAACCCGTCGTAAAAGTGACAAGGGAAATAATAAAAACAATACTTTTCTTTTCCCATACTAACCACTCCGTTCCCAGCTGTATATATATATATATATATATATATATATATATATATATATATATATATATAAATAATAATAAATCGTCAAAGGTGTTGCTAAGCGCAAAACTAGAGAACAGCTCGACCAATTCGGCTAAAAATTTTTCTTAAGGCCCAAAGAAGGTTCTTATGGAGAGAAATACGTAAAAATAACGAGGGAAATAATAAAAACAACACTTTTCTTGATCCATTAATAAACAATAACAATTTAGTGAGGAGGTCTATTGTAGAACAATTACAAATTTCGTTTCAACACAATCAATTGAATACATTATGTAAAACTTCACTTGATCTTATGCGATCTGGTAATCATTAAGTTGTAATCAGAGCTGGTAAAAGTTCTGTAGGAGAACATGTGAGATGTTTCAATGTACCAACTGTCGATGAAGTTGCCATTGTAATGGTTGGAGAAAATTTGGAAGCCCTTCGTTTTAGGGAAATAGGGCAGAACAACGTCTGCCGGGACATTTAATTCTTAATAAAAACCAGAACCATATATAAATATAATTTTGAGTGTGTAATAACATGGAGTAATAAATATGGAGATTTTTTCACTAGAAAACATTTATATATTTTTCCAAGTCCAAGTTGAATCAATCAATATCAGGTTTGTAGTTGGCGAATGGTTATTTTTCAATACCTCTCTCTCCCACGACGCAAACTAAAGTTTCTTAATTGACAAAAGGGTTCTGATTAATAGCGAGCCATAGAAAGGTCTCATTTTCCAAACTGCCATATGATAAACTATGAAAAGAAGAGAGTTGAAAATTAGATTAGGAAAAGGGAGTGTTTTGTTTAAGTTGGGAAAGTTAAGCGAGGCGGAAGTTCTCAGTGAATCCATGTTTGTCCTTTGTCTCCTCCCCCAACTCCTTGGAAAAGCTACTCTTCTTAAAGAAAGTTAGTGAGACGTGGTCTATTATACAGCAATCTGTTTTCCTCAGGCCAAGGCATAAGTAAAAAGTCTATCTGGAATGCGATGAGTTGTCGTAGATCTAATACAGATAGGGAATATGTAAACAATTTTATTAGAATATAGAATAGTATAACCATTAAAAATATAAATTTAAAAAAAGAATTGATAAGTGCTTCTTGCTGTTTATAATAATTGAAGAATAAAAAAACTGTTGGAGCATATACTCGTACAGAGATGACCTATTGTTCATGCGAATCATGGTTTCATAACTACGTATTAAAAAATCCATAATCTGTCCATTGGACAGGAAACAACTATGCTTCTCCACACGAACTTAAACTCATATTCAAGGACAATACCAGATTAATTTAGATCCAAGGATTATGTCTGTTCAGGGTCAGCATATCCACGACAACGTATATTTATTTACCTGACTGACTGTTTCTGGATTATACGTCGCACCGGCTATTTGACATAATAGAAAACCACAATGCTATTCCTTATAGCCTTGCTTCTAGGCCTGGTCGTTTTGAGATACGTGAAGAACTCACTACTACCTTTAGGCTTGAAAAAATGCGTTTACCCGACAACTGAATTCTTAAGGTAATATATTATTTTTAGTTATCGTATGAAGTTTACAAACCATACATAAATGTTGCGCGGATTACAGTTTTATACATTATAATAGTAGAGGACACCCTCGGATCAGATGGCTAGATGATGTCGAAGAGGACCTGAAACATCTGGGTGTACGAAACTGGAGGAGAATAGCACAGGATCGCGGAGATTGGTCGGCTGTTGTGTTGGAGCCCCGGGTTCTTGCAGGACCGTAGAGCCAAAATAATAATAATCCTTAAAATTTGCGTCAAAAGGTGCATCCTTGGTAATGTCGATATAAAAGTTTTCAAACAATCTGTTTCTCTGGAAATTATTTTTTTCTAGTTATGCCAGCTTTTAAAAACATGTCAAAAAGTTCAAACGTATTCATTATTCATACTACCCTAAATTTATAATCCTAACACAACAAAAGATTACTTACAAGTAGATATTGGTTGTCCTAGGCTACTTGTATTCGACAATATCACGGAACACTCCCGTATTGAATCCTCGATAAGAGGAAATAATCTTCAAATTAATGTTTGCTGTCTACCAGGGGATAGCTTTAACTTTGGGGAAAATAGAATGGCTTAATTGTTGAGATCCTGAATCGAAGTGAAGAGACTTTTCATCTTTAAGGTGAAAAGAGTAGGACGGGATTAGAGTACTTGTAGAGCATTTACACTTATGGATGCATAGGTTGAGGATGTAGTAAGAAATATTTCAAAGTTTCATGTCTTCAACACCAAGGATCATCAATGAAAATTAAAAATGCCTTTCATCTTCGCGAATGGAGTTCAAAGGGAAAAAAAAATGTGAATGAAAAGGAAGCTAAGAAACTCTTTGGCGTAATGGGTGTTGTGATGGAGAGATAACTTAAGTAGGATAAAGATTATTTATGCGGTAAAAAGTACATACGATCAAGAAATAGCTTAGAAGATATTAGAAGATATCTTTTCACAAATAACCAAATCCCCCCTAAACATGAATGTTTTCACCCGCTTCACTATCGGCTATTCCAGAATACACCTTAATATCGAAACGTACAGTTGGGTTGTCTCTTCTTTGTTTTGACATTTATAAGAATCTCACTCACAAGATATATCCCTTGGCATCGACTACAATATATTTTATATTTTCTCAAGCTTCTTTAAAAATTGAAATTCTGAATTTATCTGACATCTCTGCACCATTAGAGCAGCATCAGCAGTTCGCTAACCTCCCCCAAAACTAGTAATTAATATCGAATAAGCAAATGGAATTTTTATAAATTGAATTTTCTTATTTGATATTTTACATATTTATTTATTAATTTTTTTTTTTTAAACTATTGGTTATGGACAACTATTGTGATAGTACTCATATACATTCTTTCTCCACAACGAGCACTGTTTACTTGACAGTAGGACACTGATAAGGTCAAAACTTATTACTCATTATATTATCCATAAAATAGAGCCAAAACTCAAAACGAAACATTAAATTTTATTAGAATGCAAATGGAAAAAACCACAAGCAGAGCCTTATGTTTCAAATCTGGTGTAAAATCCAAACAATTATCAGTCGACGTTTCGCCTATTCAGGCATTATCAAGACACAATAAAAAGTAAGTTCAATCACATCTCAAAACAGAAGTGCAATACATCCCAACGAATAAGCGCTCATAATCTGGGACCGCACCTCCACACCAAGACGTTCAGCCCAAAACTCTTGAGTTTATGATTATTAGCGATTATTCGTTGGGATGTATTGCACTTCTGTTTTGAGATGTGATTGAACTTACTTTTTATTGTGTCTTGATAATGCCTGAATAGGCGAAACGTCGACTGGTAATTGTTTGGATTTTACACCAGATTTGAAACATAATATTATTATTATGTACGGGATAGAATAAACAGAGGTTTAATCTTTTTTTTTTTTTTTAATATTTCTCTCGAGCTTTGACAATATACCGATGTGATATTAGTTGGTAAGAAAGGTATGAAGTAAGTAAATACTTAAAATAATAACAAAAAAACATCTCTCTATTCCATTCTTTGTTATATGCCAACTGGCTTACATGTGTTGATAATGGTTATTCACTCATCGCGGTTTTATCTTGCCTCCTACCATGAAAATAAAATTAATAATGTTAAGGAAAAATGAATTAATTTTCGGTTACTTAAAAAAAAAACTCTTCTTTTTACTTATCTTATTTTATAAAAAAGCTTCTATTTACAGATTGATATTCCTCCGTCGTAAACCAGCGACTTCCTGTCCCCCTGTATCGTTTAATAACATCCCTCTAAGTCCTGTAGAACAGATCCGGTACATAGGACTACAACTTGACAAACGCTAAACTTGGAATCCTCATACTAGACTGAAACGACAAGAAACAGCTCGCCGTTTCAGGTTACTTCAACATTTACTAGATAAACTCTCTAAGCTCCCTATTAACTACAAGAGACTCATGATACATGACAATCATTAGACCTATCTGGACTTACGGAATAGAGCTTTGGGGCTCCACTAAGCCATCGAATTCCTCTCGTATTCAATCCTTACAATCCAAAATCCTTCTGAAAATCCTTAATGCTCCTTACTTTGTTACGAACAAAGTAATCCATAATGACCTTAACGTCCCGTTTATTGCTGATTTGGCCCGAATCCGATATCAATCTTTTCATGATAAACTTCATTTCCACTCAAACCCACTAGTTTCAAACCTCGCAACCTCTTCGATTCCTGATAATCCTCCGAGGCATCTGAAAAGAAGATGGCCTCGTGACCTTCTAAGCTGAACTTTTTATTTGAGTACTACCACTGGGTAGTTTCTCAACTTGTCTTTTCATGTCAATGTATTCACTCATTTTATTTACTTGATGTATTTTGTATACAGTTGTAAATTTCAATAAATAAATTTAAAAAAACAAAAAACAGATTGATATTGGGGTCATTAAATATCACCACAGCAGAGAATTGAACTCAATGAATGATATATTAGCTTGTTTTCTCCTAGTAATATTAAGGGAGAATGAAATATAACGAAGGTACAGAAAATCTAACTATTATATTTCCAGCGGATAATAAAAATGGAAAAGAGAGGGACCTATAGGGAAGGGCAGAGAGCTGAATTATAATGAGATACTCGCCATTTTTTCGGGAGGGAAGGACCAATCACACAATCCTTTGTTTAATTAGATTCGGATTTCCCTCGCGAAGAGAAATATCTTCCTTATACTCGGATTAAAAATTATAAAAAATATAAATAATTAAAAATGTCTGTTGAATAATGGGGATACTCATAAAATATAATGTTTTTCATTTTTATCAAAGGGATTAAATAAAGATTTTTTACCCAGGAAAGTAATTATCATAATTATAAAAATAATTTAAAGTATATTTACTTAAATGTTTACTAAAAGAAAAATAACAATAAAATTAATCTGTTCGTTTATTCATTTAACGCCACTTTAATTTTTTTTTAATCTAGTAATCAATCAAATCAATTTTACATTTCCTTATTTTCGATTATCATAAGAAAACCTTTATTTTTAAATAATGTCAAATGAATTGATAAGCATATAAAATTTATTATTTATTTTATATCCGAATGTGAAATCGTTATGATAAATATTCCCCATATCTTCATATAAAATTAATATCACAAACAATGACTAAGCAGATATAATATTTTGTTTACTTTTGAATGGAATTTTCAGTAATTGCGTATATAAATGAAAAATACACAAATCCGGCTTTGAAATTAATATAAATGTGTTTCTTATTTAGGGATAATAATACAATTTATTGTTAAAGTCAGCAGCTGTATTTACTTATATTATGTTGGTTTAGAGGAATTATATCATGAAGAATAATAACAGGGTGATTATACGTTTGTAATAAAAAAAAACATCAAAGACTCCAATAACTTTATATTTTTATAAATATGTTTTATTAAGTTTACCAGGGATGACGTAATCATGTAATCAAATTTATTTATAATTTTTGAAAAGAACTATTATATTTCCAAATTAGGCTTTTCGTATATGTTCTTACCACATAGTTCAGACTATGGTTGATTTCATCAAGAATTATTCTATCTTTACACTCACAGAGAATGAGGAAAGTTTGGGCCCAGAGGAATGCGAAACTAATTGCCAAGTGTAACAAGACTTAACGTGGTCCTAAGATGGCCAAAAAAAAAGTATTCTATCTTGATCCATAATGTATCCAGTTCAGCCAATATTTTGACTATTGTTACTATAGAGTTGGTTGAAATAAAAACTATTTGATTTTTATTGAAGCTCTTTCAATATGTCAATATTTGCTACCACATATGGGTATATTGAGTAATATTTGATCGATCATTGATAATAGAGATGGTGCATCCAACTGAAAACTGGGTTATTGTTTCAGTTAATTGGTTTTTATAAAACATAACTTGGGAAAAACTAGCTTTGAAGGATAATAAAATTAAAGCAATATAATATAATACAACTAATACATTTTTGTACACTAATTACTTTTAATTTTTGAGTCTAATCAAAAATACAAAAAGAGAATAAAATATCATATTGTTCCTCTCAATTCAAAACAATTTATTTCAAGGAAAGAAAAAAAATATCAATATCCAGTTTCCACAACCAAGTTATTTTGACATGAATTGACAAGTTTATAGTAATATAGGTCTCAAGTAATTATATCAATAATATAATTTTTATGTCAGCCTAGATCTCACATAGTCAACATATTAAATAAATTTCAGTTATAAATATCATGTATATATTTTTAATGTCAGAAACATGTTATGTGACTTCCAATAGAGACTATATACGACTTCCAATAACATTATATTTTTATGAATATTCTTTGTTAAATATAAATGGATCATGTACAATGCTATGACTAAATAATATTAAATTCATAATAACTTGAAAAATCACACCCATAACTTTATAAAACCATTTAAACAAATATTCAACTAGGCGCCAAGGTCATGACGAAAATCTCCCTCTTAGAAGCGAGATGGGGAAGGAGCCCCCTCCACCTATTGGGCAGTCTTCATGATGGTTCTGCACCAGGTGGAGGACCTCGTCCGCAACTTCGGCAAGTCATGGAAAAACGGGCACACCAACTTCGTCTTTAAGTCCCATTATATCCTTAGTGTTTTTCTGTTGTCCACTTTCCTCATTGCTACTTCATTATACTTAATCCAACACGACTACGTCAACTGCGTAGGCACCAAAGGTGAAACGGAAAAGCTAATCGACAATTATGCCTACTACTTCTCAACATTCACAACGGTGGAGGATAAAGATGGGATGATGAACAATGGTATGACGACACACAATTATTACATGTGGGTACCAGTTCTGTTTATTTGTCAGATCTTCGCCTTCAACTGGCCTTACTACTCTTGGCAAAAGCACGGTGGAAAAATTCTTATGAAGCTCAGTGAAGACAAAAGCAAAGAAGGAATGTTCGCGAGGTACATTGAACAACGGTTTGAACACAAATTGAATGATATTTGGCTATCTCAACTTATGCTCATCGAATTCCAGAACATTCTTGTTTGTGTTTTCCAGTGGATAACTACAAATTATGTTTTTACTGGCAAATTTTATCGATTGGGCCTGGATGTACCGTTTTGGAATGAGGTGTTCCCTATCGAGACCAAGTTTAGTTTCAAGACATACGGTCCCAGTGCTACTATACAGGTCAAAGACTATAAATGCATTCTTAGACTTAACGCTTTGTACAAATATTTATTCCTCATTTACTGGTGGTGGTTGGCCGTCTTATCGACGCTCTCTATTCTTAACTTCGTTCTTCGGATAGCGCTGATGTCTTTTCGTGCGAAAATATGGTTCTGGGAGAAACGCATGGATACATGGAGACTCACCGATAGAAGCTGGTTCATGTCATTACGCTATGCAGATTGGGTGTTTTTAAAATACCTTTACACATCAGTGAGTTGGTACAAGTACAGAGCGGTAATCCGGCGTTTGGCTAAACGGCACATGAGAACACTTCCTGGAGACGATGTCCCTTCTGAATCGAGTGCTGGAATGACAACTGCGATGGATATAGAAGAACAGGAGGTAGAAAGTGAGCAAATTTGTTTGTTTTAATTAGATATTAGTATTGCTTTTTTGATAAGACAAATTTTCAATAGATAGATATTTTTCACTTACATTCAAGGATATTCGATAGTTATAAATAGATTCTGTTATAGATCATACTATTTATCTTTAGGCATTTTCTATGATACAGGCTTTATTAGTCCTGTTTTACAATGTTATTATATCAACATAAAATAAATTGCAGTAAATTAAATAAATAAATCTACAAAGTAAATTAGATTGAGGAATGTGTGGATAAACAATACGAAAAAGTAAATGAAATTATAAGATAATATTTAATTGAACTTATTCATTATAAATTGATGGGATGTACAATAAATATGAGATATAAACATCACTCGAATGATATATGAAATAATTTTCAGTATAACATTGACTATTATTATGTATAATGAAAAATCACGCATTCAGGATAAAAGCGGATAAATAAGCATTCCTAGGTCAAATACAAAGGGAAGTGACTTCTCAAAAAAAAACATTCTCAAAACAAATTCATAAGTTGTTTCAAATTTACTATCCTATTGTATTATTAAAACTTTATGGCCAAGCTAAAGTATTATTTAAGAATAAAGAAAAATCTTCTGAAAAACAACCATTTTCTGACTTTTAGGCTCTAGAAAAAATGTTTCCTAAGTATGAATCAATAACTATTCAATAACTATAACAATAACTGATCAATAACTATTACTTATACACTGTGGAGTTGTTAATATCACGATTTAGTTACACTGTAACACGGTGGTAAATCTGAATCCCAAGCGTGAAACCCGTAACCATATTACGTTTATGTGAAGCTGAAAGCCTGTCATTGTGAAGTTTCGCTCCCGTGGTGTTTATCCCTTCCTCCATAAGTTGTTTACATCAAAACGTTATAAAAGAAAAAACGGATTTTAAATACACCGTAAAAATAACCGATTTTAAAAGAAACTACTTTTTTGGTTCGTTTTATATTAGTTATATCTTTTTATTTACAGATTATTTGTTTATTTGTATAGCGTTAGTTGTGATAAATGATTGTAGCTACAAAACCGCGTACTAGTAAAAACATACACGTAAGATATTTGGATCATTAAAACTGTTTTTTAAGCAGCAAAGAAATATTCCCTTATCACTTCAATCTAGTTGTTCTGATATTACTTTTGAAATGACTACTATATTAAATTTATATGATATAATTGAAATAAACAATTAGAAAAATATATATTAAAATCCAACTCTTTTTTAATTTAATTTATTTCTTTTGGGTTATTAATTCATTAAGAAAAAATCAAGATTATAATTAGTTCCGTTTGCTGTAAATTTTTATTCTTACTTTAGGGTTACTCAAAAAAAAAAAAGTTGAGAAAAATAATCATTGAACTATTGAGTTTTGAAAAAATGTTTTTAACACAAGGTTTTTGTCGCGACCTATGAGACAAGAACGAATGCCTTTTTATTAGCGAAGAACTTCTATAGAGAATATTAAAATATCAATGCACATTTGTTAGGTTACCTTCAGTTTCCCAACCATAATTGTTATTTGTTATGAAAAACCTAACTCTAAAATGCTCTACTTCAATTAATTATAAGTTAAGCATTAATTTCGGGCGCCAATAAATAAATACTGAATTTAACAATAATTTATATAATATGACAAAACAAATGATATTAGAATGGACGAATATTTGCATTTCTATAAAAATATCATAAATCGGGTTTTACCCACTCAATTGACATGAAGACAATCAATTATATCCCTTAACTATCCTAATCCCCACTTTATAGCACTTCACTTAACAACACATAAAAATTACAGTACCTTTGTCACTTTGACTAAAAAATTAAGGAACTAGTAACAAATACAATTGAAGAAGACCTACAATGTGGGTCGAAACGTTGGCTTACTAATAACAAGTTCTCCTTATATATGACAATTTTGTTTACCTCTAACCCTTTAAATAAGGATACATTTGGTAGGGAAATGCACTTTAAATCGATGCAAGGATGCAATTTTAATCGATGTTTCAGAATACTTATTTAGATTATTTAATATTTCATTGGAGGCATCATGAGCGTAGTCCATTAAATATTAAATAAATGTTACAGTGAGGTTTAGAACATTGTTGAATACGATAATGTACCCGGACCCCATGTTCACAAACCAGAATGATGATGAAGTTCGAAGTGATCTTTCCTCAGGTAAACTCTTTTAATAATTTTTAAGTATGAATGAATACATTACAAGGCTAGGATTATTGAGATGTTGTTTCCACGTCTGTAACGGGATTTATAGATGGCACAAGAAACACATTTGGGACACTTTTTTTGTGGGGAGGGGGCAATGAAATTTATTTCATTCATACATCCGAATTTTCTGAACTTTGCCACGCACTCAATGGATTACTTTTGACTTATAAGAACAAATACCTCGAGATTGAAGATTCTTTAGAATAAAAAATAAAATAGAAATTGTTACTCATTTATGAAGCCTTCCGAATGAACCTACAAGTATAAATGTAAACTGAATTGATTTTTTAAACCGAATTCATTCCTCTCATGAATAATTGCAGACTGTGGGCTGATTCTACACAACTCATGCCAACCTTGTACCCTTCTCTTTTCTTAATTCGAGTCAATTCGGTGATTTCAAATGAAACTACAGGAGAGTTCTTGACCACATATTGAATCTACAGACGAATATTAGTCGGAATCCCATTCTTATTCATTTAGACAGTAGGCACGTCGGTGTCTTGAACTTCAATACCTTACTCCAAAGTATCCAAACCCTGATCCGTCAACCTATTTTAGAGTCTGTATTCTTTTTCATCTAGCTTTGAATATCCTCAATAATTATTTTTCTTGGGATCTTACCATTGACGTACGAGCCACATTGGTAATAGACCTCAATCTTTCGAGTGTGATGAGACTTATTTAGCTAGTTCAGTTTGAATTCTTTCTGACCCCATAGCTCCAGAGATGGCTCTCAGATCTCTACTTTCCAAACCTTAGACTTTGGTCGAATAACCATGACTCTATTTTTTACTTCAGAACTCTTCTTACCAACGAGTTATATGTCTGTAATTTAGTGTTTGTCATAGAAGAAATTGACATTTCATTTCTTCTTCAAGTCGAAAGTAACATCAGTAAGCGTTAAGAAGCTAAGTAAATATTTAAACAATGGACGGCCTTCTCCGGAAGTGAACGTAAGAAAACAAGGAGGTATTTATGGTTTCTTTTATTCTAAATAAAGTTCATTGTCCTTAGATCTGGATATAGGAGGGTTGTCCAGTGTGATTGCCTCAAATCTACGAATACCTGCACTGAATTGGGCATAGGCCTTCAAGTCTACAGCAAGTTGCGTATTTCTCTAAAAGAATCATAATACAAAAGATCAAGAGGTTTTTGATGCTTGAAAAAATCAACAAATGAAAGCGTGTATGCATTATCTCACGTTATGTTACATCAGTTCATGTTCCATGAATTATTTTATCATTACAGGGTCAATAGCTGCAGAGGATCAAAAAATAATTTACCCAGTCCCGATGCAATCCAGAGCAGGTAATCATGAGGAAAACTATAGAACAGCTCCAGGGACTCAAAACATGTCTGATGCGGGTATAATATTTATTTTAACTCGAACTGTTATTCCTACATTAAATATATTTATGCATATTGACACTTTAAATATGTATAAACATTATGTATTTCATCATTTACTTTGTTTGTCTATGCCGTCACGTCTGAACAAATGTTTTTCATTAATTAATTAAATAAATATTTGACAAACATCAATTAGACCTTTGATGCACCGCTCTGTTTAAAAAAAAATTATTTTATTGAATTGTATAACTGTAATATATACATCTATTACAAGGGCTATCTATATGAATAAATAAATACATGAAATGACATGTAGAGGCACTACCCACTGGCAGCACTCTAATAACATTTCTATACTAGAAGGTCCCGAGGGCATCTTCTCTTCAGACGCCTAGGAGGATTGTCCGGTATGGAATTGGATGCCAGGATGGAAACTAGTGGGTTTGGATGGGCCTGGAGTATATTAAGGAATGATAGGTATGATAGGCTAAATCGATAACATATGGAACGTTAAGGTCATTATGGATGGTTTTATTTGTGACAAAATAAGGAGCGTTTAGGATTATGCGAAGGATTTTTGATTGCAAGGATTGAATACTAGAGGAATTCGATGGTTTGGTGGAACCCCATAGTTCAATTTCGTAAGTCCATATAGGTCTTATAACAGCCACATAAATAAGTATTTTGCAATTGATCTGAAGCTTTGAGCGTTTGTCTAGTATGTATTGAAGTAGTCGAAAGCGTCTAGCTGGTTCTTGTCTTTTCAGTCTTGTGTGAGGGTTCCAAGTAAGACGTTTTCTAAGTTGAGTCCTAGGTAGCGAATCTATTCAACAGGGATAAGTGGAGTACTATTAAAGGTTACAGTAGGACAGGAAGTCATGGGCTTTCGGCGAAGGGTTTAGGTAATTTGATGGGACTTTTTGATTTTAATTCTCCAATTCCGACACCATTCTTCGAGGCTTGATAAATGTGATTGAAGGGTTGGGATGCAATATATGGGTCGTTATTAACTGATAACACACGGGTGTCATCAGGATAGATGTTAGGATGGGTTGGAATGTCAGCTGTATGAACTGTGAAGTGGATAGGACCGAGGATGCTACCTTCAGGAACACCAGCAGACTGGGAATAGAGGGATGAGTAGGAACCTTTATGACTCACTTTAAATGCTCTGCCAGTTAGAAAGGAGCGAATGATTAAAAAGTATGTAGGAGGAAGGAATTGTCGGATTTTGTAAAAGAGACCTGGGTGCCAGACTCGATCTAATGCCTGTTCTTCATCGAGATAGGGTCCCGTGCAGTCCAATCTACGCTCCAATGCAGAGGAGACAACTTCCACCACACGATGACATTACTGGATAGTGGGGTGGGATGTTCGGAAGCCAATCTGGTGGTCTAGGATTATGTGGTTACTATTTAGGATGGGGACGTTTAGTATGAGTTTTTCGAGGATCTTGCCCATTATGGGTATGAGGAAGGTAGGAAGATAGGAGGATGCCCGCTCTATGTTACAATCAAAACAAATAATTAATCATTTTCAAAATCATCCAAAAAAATATATTTTGTAATAATTTAGGCCAGAGATCGAAAGTATTGATAAAAAATTAGCTAAACAATAGTTGTATTACTTCTTTATATTAATCCTAAGTATTGACACTTATATTGCTCAACGGAGTTTAAAAAAATGTTAATATTCTACTTACAAGTTAAAACCTTTGATATACTAAATTAAAACTGATGAATTTAATTTACAACTTGAACCAAATTCTCTGAATACTCCGAAAAATAAAACATAGTAGTTGCATTAAGTACTTAATTACAAAATACAAATTTCTATTATCACGTACACAATTTAAGACAATTGGTACCAAAAGAAAATCAATTAAGTGGTCTCTGAAAAAAAAAATGTTTTTATTCTACAATCGGATACTACGAAACATAAAAAAGTATCAAATTTAAGAGGGGGTAGAATTTCATTTTTTCTTGCTCGATACGAAAATTTATTATTCGGCACTGTTAGACACTTACGAGGATTCCCAAGAAGTTAGGGAAAACTGTTTAAGGAATAAAATAAAGTTTTATAAGGAATTTGATTTGTATTAAGATGGCTAACTGTAAAAATTAAAAATATTTTTAATTTTACTTTTGTTTATTTTTCTAGTTTACAAATAAAACTCTTTCATGATTTCAGTATCTACAGACAGAGAGGTTGTGATACATACATTTTATCCAGTTGAGGATGAAACTAAAGCAACTAAAAATAAACCAGAAACAGATCCTTTACTTGGCGACGTTCATTATTCAGGTAAATTTTTTTATTAATCATTTTAAAGAACTGACAGGGCTTTTATGTAATAAAAAAAAGGTTAATATTGTTATTTGAATTTAAAGGGACTATTATAAATAAACTCGAGACACTCAAGAAATAATCAAGATTCATGAGCGCAAAATTTTAAATAAAGTAACTATAAAAAAACGATGTTTGTAGTGATATTCATATGCCTATGAATTATTATACGGAGTTGTTATACTCTCTATTTAATAATTCACTTACCGTTCATAGTCCATTATTATTTTTATTCTTTACTAAATAAATATAGAGGCATTTTAATCTCGGAGTAAGAAATATTGGAAGTAATAAATATCTGTAACCCACGTGGGTTACAATGTTGATACCCCAAATTTGACTTAATTACTTCAGATTATCCGGTCGATAAGTGCCGATTTTCAATTATATTTACTAGTGGAATTACTTATCCAATCTATCAAAATGCAATTATTAGTAATAAATTAATATTATAGTAATATGTTGTGTGTATATTATGTTTCTTTTTCAAACAAAGTTACCTTTTTACTATATTCTATTCTACACTAGTATCAATTACTTTTTTAATTTGTTTTAAATGAATAGAATAAGGTTTTGTTTAATTTCACAGGAACTGGTTCCTCAAAGTCAGATGATGAAAGCGAAGAAGTCCTTTTGAACTCAAGAAGAAAAACCGTCCAATATAGACATAAAGAAAAAAATTAAAATAGTTTTAAATTTGAATTTCTAATAAAATTCATGAATAATGTATTCATGCATTATTGCCGTTGCCATTGTTATTATTCATATATTATAATCAATTGTATTTGAAAATATTATATTATTATTCATTAAAAAAGGGTGAACAATTTATTTTTGTAATTTGTTTGATAACTTCAAAATGTACCATTATTTTCTATAATAAAAAATTTAAATATACAATTGGACAAGTAGTGAAATATGTCTTTATTGTAACTAAAATAAATTAAATATTTTATACGACCAGTCATTAGTTCTTAACAATCAATAAATCAATAGCAGTTTTTTTTACAAGAAATTGTTTTTTTTTATCACCTTTCACTATTCAAAGAATCTATTTTGTGAATGTTTTTCTGTGGTTTTATATAACTGAATACTATCAATGGGGATCGTGTTTTGAGGATCCAAGATGTCATGTAGACGCGTAGATTATTCCAGACTCTTGCAGGGGATGCATGTATAGGTTCTTGGGCTTCTACTGATCCCGAAAGGCCATATCGCCCGCAGTTCCAGACTGGAGCTCTGTCCTTGAGTACACGATAATTCAAACTGATGAATTGGCTTCAATTCAATAATTATGGGGTTATGACATTGGAGTTTGTACAAAAGTGAGACTGGATGACCCCCTTCGGATTTAGATCACATAATTAGAGTTTTCCTTAATAAATTGTATTAACAATTTCTTTGCACAAGTTATTATCAAATATTAGTAGTTATTAGTTCCTTTTTCCTCATAACCTATGTAGTCCTATTGCACTGATGCTTCCCTGTTTTATTCTCCTAGTATGTTTATATCTATCTTATTGCAAGTTAACAATTTAGACCAAAACGTACGTTGTGCCTCACCGGTTCCTCAATTCTTCTCTGATCCTTTTACCCTAATTTTCTTGAATATCTTCATATTCGATTATTTTTCATACTTATTTTTTAAATGAAGATTCACATGATATTTCTGTTCACAGTATCTGAGAAAAAATATATCCCATGCGTACGGAAATGTTGAAAAAGGGAAAATAGAACGAAGGTTCTTTCTGCAAGGAGGCTGATAAAGGAAAGTAAAGGGTTATTCGAAAAAAAAAAGTCTCAGGAAGCAGAGAACCTCCAAATTGAGTTATATCAAGTATTTGTCTTCCCAAGGCCCTTGAGAAACTAGTTAAAGGTAGAATACAGTTATAGCCACTTCCCTCAGAAATAGCATTGTCCGTAACCAATACCGGAGCCTTTTCAACTAAGCTTATTTTGTAAATATAAGACAAACCTATAAATACAGGTAGAACATAGTTGTACTAAATGACAAAACAAAAAAAAAAAAACTTCATCCCAACAATAACGAGAGGTAAACAAATAAATAATCAATATATTTTTTATGTATTCTAACTTAGAACAAACGTCATCAGGCTCATTTCTCAATATTTTTATCCTACTCATTAAATTGAAATAATTTAAAATCCCGATGGTCTTTTTGGGCGTTGGTCAAAATTATGTTTGTTTGCTTATTTAACGTCAATTTATGCTCCTATTAATAATTACAGTGGGAGCTCTAAATTTGGCCTATCCAGAATTAATTATTATATGGATTTTTAACGAGTTCCTGACATCGTACAGGTTCGGGAGGCTCGTTTAACGTATCTTCCGAAGGACGGCGTAATCAAGGATTTTTTACTCCCTATAAAAAATCTTAGGGCCTACTGCCGGGCTACGAACCCGCGATCTTGGGCTTAGTAAACTGCTGTGCTAACGACTAGACCACCGGTCGCCCCGGGTCAAAATTAACCAAAATGTGAGTATTCGAGGTACGTATGGGTCAGAGATATTTTCGTATTGAAACAGTCTTTTAGTGAGTAATAAGCAATATTTTATATATATAATAATTACACATATAGTTGAATGCGTTTTATTAATACACGTTCTCTTCGATATCAATAGTTATGTTTTATAATTTATTTTAATATATTATGTGTTACTTATGGAACTAAAGTAGGTAACTTGAAATTATAAAATGAGTCACTGTTTGTGACTGTCATATTCCTTGATGATTATAAAAGTAATTAAGTGACAATAAAATAGAGGTACCTACTAAAACCTAACATTTAATGATAAATATTTAATTGATTAGCTGGTTATTTCTAATAAATAATCAATGGCCTTGTTACTCTATATCTACTTGTTTCGTCCTCTCTAGTTTACTAATAGGGATTTTCAGACAGATGAACGTTTTCTTAATATTGAAAAATGTTGATGTTTCGGATCTTATGTCTGAATTTATAAACTGTAACTTAGAATTTAGTTAAAGTTATAATTCGTTACTGCAATTTCTTTTTTATCATCAAGTGATTGCAATTATCAATAATAAAATTTTTTCCTAAATATGCCTCAAACATTATAGTTATAAATAATCTATCTTTATAATATCTGTAACTTTAAATAGTAATTTAACTTAACTTATGTTTATTTTATTCAATAGATATGTTTCATAACTTTACTTCATGATGTCCCTTACATTTATTTGTTATTTAAATCATCACAAGGTGGTAGTTTGTTCTATGAACACCCTAATGTTCAAGTAGCTGGTAGTTTAGTTAAAAAAAAAAAAAAGTTTAAACACCTTAACTTGTTTCTGGTGAAATATGAATCCATTGTTCATCTAGATAAATATTCCAATTCTAATTTATTGATTGTATAAAGTCTACTACCCTTTGTTTAAGAGTGAAGACTAAATAAGATAAGTATATCTTTTCATTTTTGTAGCTTTTAAGATAGAAATGTATTGAAGATTGTTCAGTAGAATTCTTTTAGGTTAAGAGAAAGTATTCGATAGAACCACAAATTTCCCCCCCCCCCCCACATAATTAGTAATACAAATTACTTCAATATTATATTGGATTATTAAATGATTTCGAATTTTTTAAAAATTAATTATAGTAAAGAAAACTTTTAGGGAGCGTAGTGGCTCAGTGGGGTAGCACTGAAATTCCGTGACGAATGTTCTGGGTTCAAATCACGCTCATAACCAACTTTTTATTTAGCCTGTTAGCGGACGACCGCTACGAAGATGGGATCTAGGACCCTCCTGGGACTCACTCAGCCTCTATAAATTGGGTATCCAAAATAAATGTGGAAAATCTGGCTTTGAGCGTTATCTAGGACAAATTATTTTCCCTACCTTACCGTTGTTCAAAAAACAGTACAGACTTTACAACGCACCGAACCTAAGATCCTTCATGGGTTGTAGTGGTACAGGTTTTTTTTATAACAAAAAACTGGTTTGAATTAAGCACTTCTTTGTTAAATTTGACCTTTCCATGCAGAATTTGGTTAGGGATTTTTTACGAGTACCTGACATCGTACAGGTACGGGACACCCTTTTAACGTATTTTCCAAAGTACGGCCTAATCAAGGATTTTTTACTTCCTTCAAAAAATCTTAGGGCCTCTTGCCGGGCTGTGAATAAAGCTTTTGGACCTATTTAATGATAAAAACAAATGAAACTCATAATAGAAAAGTAATATTTATTTTTTTTAGTTTGAACTTCTAAAGTCAAGATTGATGGATACAATTTTGATTTTTCTCATTTAATATCTTAGACAGGAAGTATCAAATCCCTATGATGTTTAATAAAGAGGAAGATTAAATTCAATGCACATTCCAAGGAATATAGGGATATTTATGGGACGGGTATATTTTCCGAAAGTGGGCGCTCATGGTAGTTATATTATAGGCTGTGATATCCGCTTCTAAGGGATCCACTTTTGGTGGGCGGTCCGTTTCTATTTCCTGGGTCATAAAGTTGTCCCAACCCCGGTCGGAATGGGCCCGGCTATTTGCACAAACTAAATGGAAACTCATTGTCAATCGACTTGTTATTTTATGCTCCATAACCGTAGCAATTTGGTTTTGTGTTTATTAATAATTTTCATTATTTCAGGTATTATACAAGTCTGATACCATCAGCTAGGAATATCCTTTGACTCGAGTCACAAGAAAAATCATACAGTTTCACATAACTGATCAGAAAAAAAAAAAAAAAAATGTTCTTAATTTATTTGGGACTAAAGTGATAAATATATTAGATTACTATAAAAACGTTATAAATATATTACATCATAACAGTTTTAATAATAATAATAATAACAATGTCTTAATTTATTCTGGGACAAGCCCCTTTAGAATAACAATACTGGTGTTGTAAGCCATTATGTCTTAGAGTGTAAAATAATTACATTTAATTTTAGGGAATCTTCTTTCAGGAGTTTTTTTCTTAAACCCTTGGGATTGAACTTTGTACAGGATGTGCAGTGAAAAGGTTATGATTTTAGTTCTTTCATTCCTTTCTTCATTTTCCGGTGACGGGGATGAAGAAAGAAACTGCTTTTCTCATTCTACTATTCAGTTATTGATTTATGAGAATCCCATACATATCCAATATTCTCGCCATGTAATCCCAAAGTGAATTTTTAAAACTTTAAAGATAATTTTTAGGAAGCAAAAGTGAACTAAGATGACAACAATAATTAGCTTGTGTCAGTTGGGCAGTTTGTCGTTTCGAGTTAAGGCACAATATGTCTTAACTTTGCATTGGTTTCCTTTTAAATATTATCGAAAATATATAATCGTGAGTTTTATTACGGTAAAAAGAGTTTAATTAGGTGTAATAATTATATTTGCATCAAGAAATGTTCATTTCAACATAAATTATCATCGATACTTATTATAACATTAGTTGAAACGTTTATTTCTTGCTGATATGATTACGGAAATATACACATTTCTCATAATTACACTCTTTTCTTCATTCTAACACTCATTATTTTTATTTTCGAGGATATTAAAAAGGAAACCAATGAAAACTTAAGACATATTGTGTAACAGATACCAACTAGCTTTTGATATTTTTCAAAATGTATCAAATCCTGAAAAAAATCAAAATCTTGTTAAATGGACTTGTTCGGTTTCAAAATCGGCCCTGCGGAAATAACCAGCTTTTAGCACAACTGGAGCTAGTATGGTTAACCTACGAAGGATGCTCATTGAGGTTGAAGAGTTGAAAGCCAGTCTGGATGGTACCGATGAAATTAAAGATATTAAGACAACTCTTAACCGTCGAAACAATCTGACCTTTCCTTAGAAAATGCAGAAATATCGTTATACTTTGTTTTACTAAATTCAATTCCAGAGGATATTTTATTGGATTATAATTATATTTTTTATATTACAGATATTTTTTATTATACTCTCGTATGTATAATTCATATTATAATTTTATAATTGAAGAAATTTAGTTTGCTCATATTAAAGAAATTTTATTATTATGATATTTTGATCTTATTTTATTTGGTATATGAATTTTCGTTTACCATATTAGCATATGATATGTTTTTTCACTTAATAATTTTCAATTTCCTTTTATACCCTTTACGTGTAGCTGGTATAAGCAGTGTACATAATAAGTAATATTTTTTACTTTTATTACTTAATTTTAATTAAAAACATATGATAACGATACACGCTTAAACATTTCTGAGTAGGTTCGAATCATATGTTAACATTTATTTTGTTGTAAAACGGAATGCTAAAAAAATCTCTTACCTTTTCTCTAGCAAACCCGCATCACTATCCCTCAATCGTGATTAATACCCTATCCTCGATTCCCTTCAATCATCGAATCATGCTTCCCCTACAAATTACTCTCCCCTAAGCTATGAATGATCTGATCCCAAGGAACGTTGCTGGGTCATATATCCCTGACACTCTCAAGGCCAAATTCTTCCTTCAATTCTCTTCTCATATTCCTCGCGGGTTATATATTTGTTGAAATTTCAACAATTGATACAGTTGTTTACCGAACTCCCGTGATGCACCATTCTACAATTTCTTTGAATCTTCTCTCGTTCAACTGCTCTTGATTTATTCTACCTTCATTACCTCTACCGATTTCAAAATCGAGGCGGTTTCTGAACCCTGTGATAGATTCTTCCTTATCCGAGTTACTGCTTATCCTCAACCACTCATCGTTTCGTTTTCACAAACCCATTAAACTCAATTGTCCAACCCTGAATGTATCTTCAAACCTCTAACTCGAAAATTATTTCTTCCCACCAGGACTCGTTCTTTTTGTTTCGCCACGGGATTTTATCCTGATTCATACTTCATACCCGACATATTTGTTTTTCCAAAAGTATATATGCAATTGAAAACCATAAAATCCTATCCACATTCTTCTCTTAAAATGCACCTGGTCCAGTTAAAGAGATCCCATATATCCTATTAATATGTTATAATCAAAGAATAATAAAAGCCAAGGGGCTAAGAAAAAAAAACAACTTTTCATTTCTACCTGATTTAAGTTTCCATTGGGATAACTATATATATATATATATATATATATTTTTTTTTTTTCAGTTTATCATTTGAAATCCCACTTAAGACCTGCAATCTATACATGCTCTCCTTAAAACCGGACCAATATCCTATTTTATTGGATATTCATTCGCTTTGGCGGGCAAAAAAAGTAAAGGTTAAGCTGAAAAGAATGAATGACGTCACAGATTTTAGGTATAAATCTGAATTGATGAGATACCTTCTCTAGAATCACATAGGATTGAGTTATGGTCTTTGGATCTAGGAGTAGTCATTATCCAGTCTCACATATATTATTACAATTTTATAAATATTTGAATTGTTAATAATACTGTACTGACGAGAATTTTTGAGGGTTCATTAATGTTTAACTGTTCTCAACTCATTCTCTTCAAGAAACATATTTTGGAACGTTTTTCAGCTTAGGAATTAGGCATCCTAAACGGAAATGGGACAAGTGCAATTCCTCCAGGCATGACTAGAATAGAGTGTATACCTTCGGTAGGTGCAGAAATTCCAGACCTCCCACTAATGGTTGCCAGCCACTGGTCAGATTCAGTATCGCCTTAATATTACTATCACTACAAAGCTACATACATCAGCATCAGGATTTAGTTTCTCGAACCTTAGTTTAGAATATATTTATTACTAATTATGTTATACTGACATTTAATGGTTAGAGGGTTATACACAGTTTCCCTAAATATATACAGTTTAATACAAATAATATGCCATTTGCCCAAAATATTTTTTAATCTGATATATATAAAGAACGATAGTCGCACTAGGTTTTATTCTGCCAATAAAAGTTTTGCTTGTGATTTGTAATTAGAAAGTTTTCATTTTTAAACAATTTGAATATAAAATACATTGGACAAACTGAATATATCTATAACCGTTAAATCATTCCAAAATGTTATTTATATTATATAATGGAAATGATATAATATAATATTATTCTAGAAACAGATAGTTTTAAAGAAAATCTATTCCTAAGAAATCGAGACGGAGAAACAGGGATGATCCTAGCCTGAATTTTCTCACATCAATTGAATCCCGTTTTGTAAATGTAATGTTGAAGAGTTTTTTAGATGATTTGTTTCCACATTCTAATAACTGATGTCAAACTTCTGGATTCGGCCGCATTACAAAGGAGCTTCACAGAACAATAAGAGTTGTTAGCACTGAGGAGCGGTTGGTATGTGTCAAGGAGAAGTCAAGGGTGTTACCAAAAACCTAGAATTGGATAGCTCTTGTAGACGTTGTAATTCGAGGAACAGGCACGTGCAAATGACGAGAACTTGAGAACATAAGCACTCACTGAGCACATTGGTTTTTATAATGCCCAGACTCGTTAAATATCGTATAAATATAAAATGAGATTGCCAATGGAAGAATCTTATAATCGCAATATTCATGCCCAACTACTATATCACCGAAGGGAAATAACACATAACTAAAGGAAGAAACAAAACATTTTTTTATAGGATAATTATTGCTTAAAAATATCTACCTTAAAATCTTACCTCTAGATAAGTTGGTTAAAATAAATTATTGATACTTAAACATGGTACTACCATTTCAGATCAAAACGGGACTCAGACAAGGAGACGGTTTGTCTCCAGTGCTTTTTAACGTGATACTGGACAAGATCATGAAGGAGCTTTGGAAAACCAACAATTCAGGTGCAACCCTAGGGACTAAGAACAATCACGTCAAAGTTAAATGCCTCGCATATGCGGACGACCTTGCCCTTTTGGCAGAGACAGAAGAAGAGGCAATTGCTCAAATAAACACCCTCTCGGAAATAGCGAGGAAAGCAGGCTTACAAATATCTTATGAGAAAACGGAACTGATGACCACAGACTCGGGTTTTAAGAAGAAAAAGTTTGAATCTAAATACGGGAAAATTAAAGTGACGCAGAGATTTAAATACCTCGGTGAAATCATATGCAGCAATGGGTCGGATGGAGAGGGTTTTAAGAAGAAAGTCGCCAAATTGGAGAAATTAAGCTTCGCAACCAGTAATTTTTACAACAAGAAGAACCTATCTATTAAAGCATGGATACGACATTATAATACAGTCATCAAGCCGGTGATACTTTATGGAACAGAAACCTCTTGTCTTCCCAGCCTAGAGAGGCTTCTGAAAATAGAAAGAAGAATTCTCAGAAGAATCTACGGACCAAGGAGAACACCTGAAGGATACAGGTTGAGGTCGAATGAAGAAATTTATAGGGAAACAACGGACTTAGAAACTGACGTTTGGGTGGAAAGGCTAAGGTTCTATGGACACATGATGAGGATGAATCCTGAAAGACTGAACCATACAATTTTTCACCGAATCCACTGTCACAAATATGCAACGGGATATTTTAAACAACTTAGGGATGATATGGACCAAGTGAGGCTAATAGACCGAGATAGTTTTGACCGAGATGAATACAGAAGGAGGCTCAAGGGAATAAAGGTTCTTGTAGGAAAAAAGCGCCCCAAAAAGGCTCTTGCGTGGTCTGAGGAGAGAAAACTTAGGCACGCAGAGCTCATGAGGGACATATGCGAAAAGAGGACGCGGATGAAGAGGAAGCATTAGTTGTGATATTCGCGTGGTCTTTAAGGCCTTTTCGTAAGGAAAAAAAAACAAAACAAAAAACATGGTACTAATTAACGTTAAATTCGAGAAGAGTTAAGAGGAGAAGGAGGAAGGATAGTAAAAGACGAATGTGAAGAATCCTGCACTGAAATGCTTCAGATGAGTATACAATGTGGTTTGAGTTTAGTTGTTCGACTCAGCAGTCTCTTTCTAAAATAGACCGAATTATAAACGATTGAATGGCATTGTCGATCCCAAATGCAAAAATCTTTTAACCAACTAAGATCCGTTGTTTCCAACTATGTAAGAATTTGCGATGGGGTTTGATTTTTCCTTCTCATAGTAAAGATCTATGTCTTTTTCTCATTAATCCGTTTAGCCATTTTCTTCGTAACATCTCAAAAACTGAGCTTCTCTGATGAATTATATGGTCATTCCTGGAACGACATCATAAGGGGTAATCGTATTGTTAATTATTGTACGCATTCCACGATCCCGTGCGAGACGATTCTGAAAAGCAATGTACTAAAATAGTCCCTTTGTCTCACTCAGTCTTTAATTCACAGAGAAAGAGTCCCCAATTTTTCCACCGTCCTTGATCTTGCCAGCTGCATTCTTTATATAACTTTGGCGCTTTATGAGTTGTACCGTTTTTATTTATTTATTTTATTAAATTGTAATTATTTATCACTTCATCACATTTCACACTATAAAATCTAAAAAAAATAAATAATACAAACAACACAAAATAACGAAACATATTTTTCTACCACAATAATTCAATAAACATGGCTATTATTGTTATTATTTATTATTTTATGACCTTATTCTTGTCAGATTATTTCAAGATTGTAAATTTTGAGACCTTTGTTAGCCGTTTCCCAGTATATTTTTTAAAACTAAGAAAACTGTACTACTTGTTTGTACTGTACGGTTGTCCAGGAAGGTGACTCGTCCTAGATCACACTCAACCTTCAGATTTTTCCTCTATCTTGTGTGCCTATTTTATAAAGGCAGAGTGAGCCCCAGGAGGATATCTGGCTCCAAACAGGGAAAAATAATGGCTGCCAGTGGGATTTGAACCCAGGACCTTCGGCACGGTAACTCAGGGCTTTACCACTCAACCACACCACTCCTTTCAAAAACTAAACTTTTTTATTTTGTTAATACATTTTCTTATAACTTGCTGATAACATAATCTCCTCTCATAAGTTACTATGATATGAAAATATCAGAGCTGCTTTGAAAAGGAGCATTAATGCAGAAGGGGAGTGATTGATCCAGGGGAAGAGGAATGTTGACATAATGAGCTACAATGATTAGATTTCCTCCTGATTGATTTATGAAAAAGCAGGCCACCGGCAACCATTCATCCCTTCATACATGGAAATTGAATTTCCCCTTCATCCAGGGCACAATCGTTTGTATAAAATTTACCTGTCCACCGGTCCATTCAGCTTTTCTCAATTGTTTAATAAATTTATTGTCTATCTAATAATTGTTTATTGCATAATGAAAATCTAAAACTCAGTCTGATATTATTAACCAACTTTTTAAAACACACTCGTAGATAACCTGATAATTAATAAAATAAGACTTACCGACCACATCGGTAAACATTTATAAGCCAAAGGAAGGCGTACCTGAAATAAAGAGATAATGACGTTATACATAACAAGTTTTTAAACGTAATATATAATATAATAATATTATTAAATTAAGAAAACATTATAAGAAAGGATTCTTAGGAGATTTCGAGTTTCACGTTTTTTATAGCGGTGAACTTTCCGGTGCAAGTTAGTTGTTCAAAGATGTAATCAAAAAGAAGGACACGAGTGAAAGGAAATGAAAAAAACAGATTGGAGGATATATAAAGCAAGATGAGCCCTTCGACAGAATCGAATCATTCCTCTTTTATAGGAGGATCATTAGTTCAGGTTGAGGAACTGATGAACTTTATATATAAGAACTGAATGGCTAAATCCGGCATTCCGTTGTATCTCTATACAGTAGTTTGGCTAAAATAATAGTCTGACCAGAACGGCTTTAAGATATGTAATAAAATGTTAGAAATATGGAAGATCTCTAAAAGAAAAAAGGAAATAATAAAAAAAAGAAGGAAATATCGGTTAATTATTACCAACTTTGAACAGAAATAAAATACTAAAATCAAGCCTATACTAATTTTATTTTTTTATTTTTTACTTTAAAATTTAACTAATTATAGTTGGTCTTTTCAACTATTATTTGTTGAGTTGATTTATGTAATTAATTTTGTATATAGAATGCTAATATCTAAATTATTAAATTTGGAACAGACTGTTTTGAATGTGATATTTGGAATATCATGGAACACAATTGTAATCTATTTACCACAATATTGCAAACTGGCACATATCACACGTGTATATATTATCGATATAATGGTCAAGATGGTTATGCGATGTGAATTTCTTTGGAAAATAAGACTGCTACTCAAACATAAACAATTCATTAAATATAAACAAATTGCTATCGCAATATAAATAAAATAACAAATTAATGAATAATAATATTTAAACTACATCGGTGTCTTTTTTATTAAATTAAATATTCGTATACATTATACAGATATAAGCCTTTTTTATCTATATTTACAGTATTAATAATATCTCAGACACTATTCTCACTTAGTTTATATTAAGACAAAACCATGGGAACGGAATGTAAACGTTTAAAGTGAAAAAAGAGAATAAACGTTATTTAAAGTATATTCATTCCTTAATTATATTTCAATATATTGGTTTATATCATGATTCGCAAAGTCATCCTTGACATACAGTGCAATGTTTAAAAAAGGACTTTTAAAATTATTCATAATTCAGTAGATATGCATATTTTAAAATTATTTTCAATAAATTGGACTAAGGCATTTAATTAAATGAGCACACCATATTCACTATGGTAACAGCCAGCTCTAACAAAAATGTCAATTTCATCCCAATTAAAAAATAAAATAAAAAACCTGTGCCTGTACGACTCATTAAGAGCATTGGTCTAAGACTGTACGGGTTCCTGGACAACGGTTGTGCAGCAAATTGATTTGCTCTAGGTTTGTCTACCACCAGGTTTTCCCTTAATTTGGGATTAAGCATTAATAAATACTTGAACATACATAAAAAATCAATAATTTCCCAACACATAAAAGAGGAATAAAGCTACAAAAATAGTAACTTTTATAAGCTTAAAGAAGAACTGAAAATAATTTTAATTCCAAAATCTTTTTTTTTTACGGGAATCGATCTGAAATTATTGCGTTTATGCCTTGGTAGGTTTATAAAATTACGGTTAGGCCTATCATAACTTGCAGCATCAAGACATGTCATTTAGAATATATAATGTTATATGTGACACCATTAAATATGTAAATTATTAGATTAAGTTCACTGAGCAGATAGCATAAGTGTCCCTTAGCAGAACAGCAGACACTCATGATGTAGCCAGTCAAGCATAACGAAATGGCTCCCTTTTATTTTTTGTAAGTAGATATATAACTTAACTTGTAACTATGATCAGCACACAATAAATATAATGTTATTCAATTATGAAAAATGATCTTTTTAAGCAACTCCTAGTCAATCAACCACGTCAACCTTTGGAGAAGAGAGGGATGTGTCTCTTATTCATTAATCATATAGAACTACTATATATTATGTTTAACGATCTCAGTGTGACATCCCATTTTATTATTTATATATTATTCAGATCAAAGGATCTTAATTTTCCCTGAGATCATTGTTTGGGCAGTGAAGCCAACATAGCAATACTTTTAATTGGACCATACATCACACAACACAAATTTCAGTTTTACATAATTCATACTTCCTTTAGCAGGCGATCATCGGGCATTCTGATGTTTCAATAGACCAACGACCTTTTCTTTTTAATATAATAGGATGTAAATAGTTGGGGGTGCAGTCAAGAAAACACAGCAAATAAGTGAAACTTATTGTATTTTATATGTGCCTATTATATGTGCTGTTTAATGATGTTGATATTGGTTCTATCTGTGTAGTTCCTAGTTTAATCTCAAACATATGCGTTCATTAACTCATCTGTTGTCTTAAAGCTTCCTTAATAACTTTACGTTCTCTTTTGACAACTAGATCAACTAGTCCATTTCTATTCATTGTCAATTCCTTCGAGGCAAATAATTGCTTTCTAGTTTTACCGCTGTTACATAGTGTCTTAATTTGGTTTCTATACGTATTAGTATTTAATTCTCAGAAAAAAAAACATACAACAAAAGTATAGACGAACATTGGATTTGATTTTGATGAAATGTTCAGCAAACGATTACGAATACCAATTTTTCGTTTGATTTGAAATTATGATTTTTTCAAATTTGTATGGAATATGAAATCAATTTATAGCAAGAGATTACTTTGCTTCATGCATATATAAATTCATGAATAAATTCATGCATTGTCTCATAAATTTTATATGAATAGTATATTCGAATTTATGTTAATAATTTAATTAACTTATTGCGTAACATTATCATTATTCAACATCATTTTTCCACTTTATCATCATTTATCAACATTATCATCATTATTCAACATTATAACATTATCATTATCATTATCATACTACGGCAGACAGGGTTGCGATTGAAATTATTGGAGATAAGAATTTTGTAATTTTGAAGATAAGAATCATTTAATTTGCTCATCATGGCTTAGTGGTATTATTAGGTTGAAATTATAAAATTAATAAATTAATTAGTGTGTGGTGTTTTCAGTGTTATTAATTATATGTTGTGCGGTTCGTAAAGTGCAATATCGAAGTGATGTTTTTATTTGTGAATATTCAAGTGACGAAAGCATGATTTTTCATTAAATTTCAATAATTTTTACTATTATTATTATTACTATTATCATGTGTATTGAATAACAACCGACCCATACTAATAAGGAAATAAATAGATAAAAAGAAATATAAAATAATATATCTAATTTATTTATCTCTATCTTTATATATATATATATATATATATATATATATATATATATATATATATATACATATATATATTTATATATATATATAATTCTTCTGTTTTTGTGGACGTGAATGAACTCCTCCTAAACTATTGGGCCTATTTAATGATTTTTTAAAGTTAATTTTCAAGTGGGTTCGAAGATGATTTAGGTTTTTTTATTGTTTATTGGTGGTTATATTTAGAAAAATACTCACATTAATTTTTGTGTATTTATTACAGAAAAATGCTACGACGAGTTAATATTTTCCAGCTAATAATTAAAAAAAGTTTTAACTTTATATTTAACACATTTAAGCAACAGATATACTCAGACCCAAGTAATAGGTGTTAGAACTTACGACATCAGGTCAGACATTTTAATGTTTTTTTTACATTATATATAAATATATATAATAGATATCTGATAGTATTAGAAAAAATTGTAATGTTTATTGTGTATTATTATTTCAAAATAATTGTGTGTATAAAGAATATTTATTAGTCTACAAGAATGAAATGACTTTTATTATATTCCTTGGAAAATTGGATTTAGAACGTTCTTGCATCATATATACATTAATTTCCGCTGTATAATAAAGATTTTATCGCCATTGATATTGAACATTTTAAAATACTTTTTTTCATTCTGTTGTATAATGGGGGTATTGTTTATCTTGATCTAGTGTATTTTTAATCTTAATTACTTACTGAAAAGATTTCCTTACGAAATAATAATACGCACTGCATGCACAGGGAAACAAAAAAATAATTACAACATTACATTTCATTATTTACGAAAGGTATTTTAAATGAAAAGGCATGTCATTATATGAAAGGGCATTAATAATCTGCTTGTTCATTAGAACCTCTTTCAATTCCTACTAGGAGACTTTTTCCTCGGGTTAGAAATATTCTTTCATTTAATATGAAGTAATAAAAATATGGCATGTGAAAGAAATTTCAAGTCGACCACCATATAAAGAGGTTATTAAACAAGGTTAAAAATTTCGTATTGTTATTTCACAACGGGATGTAATGATACTTAATTGTATGACTGCAGCTGATGGCTACTCGAAGTTTTTGTAAAAATAAAATAAAAAATATTATTGTCCTTAATTGCAGGGTTCCGATTTGCATTAAACAAGAAAAGAAACTTTTGTCTTTTTTCTCATAGGCAGCTTCACGTCATTTCCATTAAGAAGTTATTTCTTTCCCCTAAATTCTAAATGAACCATTCTTTTTACCATGGTTTTAGACCATCCATTCTTTTCATCTGAAACTAAAAGCTGGATAAATAAACTAAACGTTTCTCAAGCCTCATACGAATGTTCTTCCGATTCTCTGCCGAGTCTTATATGATTAAGCGTTTTTGAACAATCTTTTTTTTTTGGAAGTAAATAAAGAGAGGTATATCTCTTGCTAAGAAATTGTATGTTCTAATTCTAGGCGTCTTCATTGCTGACTCGATACCTAATGAAACATATTAGATTAGATTAAAAAGATATTTTACTAGACCTATTTTTTTCACATTTTACAACCATATCACATCAATCATTTATGAAATTTATTTATTAAGTTACCTGGGTTGTATTGTTTCAAGTTTTTAATTGTAGCTTTGATATTTTTTATGAGCTAAATAACTATAGGGAAGAAATATACCAGATAATATGGGAGTGCTGGATGGAAGAGAAGATGCCCCGTGAGTGGTCAGAATCAGTCATCTGTCCAATATATAAGAAAGGCTGTAAGCAAGATTGTAGCAACTATCCCACAATATCATTGCTTAGTATATATATATAGTATATGGGTATAAAGTTCTATCCATAGCCTTTGTAGAAGAGTGAAAGAGTGGGTGGAAAAAATCATGGGAGAGTACCAATGTGGTTATAGACGAGGGAGGTCAACAGTGGACCACATGTTCTCCGTACGTCAAATGCTGGAGAAGTCCTATGAATTCAACGTGGATCTCCATCACTTATTCATTGATTTTCGTCAGGCATATGATAGTGTGGAGAGGAATGAAATGTACAAAGGACTGAAGAACCGTCAAAATTGATTAGGCTACTAAGAATGACGCTGAATGATACTAGGAGTAGAGTAAAGATCCAGGGAAAGCTTTCAGAAGAATTCAAGGTACTGAGACGAAGAAGAATAAGGGCCTGAGAGAAGGGGATCATCCTTCACCTGTGATATTCAACCTGATTCAGGAAGTAGCAATCAGATCTATAAAGACGACCCCAAACGGCACAATTTAAAATAGATTGACGCAGCATCTAGCATATGCCGACGATGTGCTTATATCGGCTAGAACAATCTCAGCTTTATCGGGTGCTATGCAAGAGTTTGAGGGGCCAGCAAGGAATATTGGTCTTGATGTAAACAATGTCAAAACAAAATATATGATAACGACGAGAAGCGGGACATATAGGCATGGACCAGTAAAGATCGGAGACCGGGAATTCCCTGGATGTGAGTCCTTCAGATACCTGGGAGGGATGTTGACAAGAAACCACGACATGACAATGGAAGTCAAGGCTAGAATTACAGCTGGCAGCATGTGTTTTTATGTTCTACGGGAGGTCTTGAAATTCAGGAATCTCTCCCGTAAAAATAAAAGCTTAATCTACAAGACAACCATACGCCCCGTTGTTACGTATTGCAGTGAGACATGGGTCCTAACAAAAGCAGCCAAAGATTCCCTCAAAATTAGGGAAAGAAGAGTATTAAGAACAATATATGGCCCTATTAAGGAAGGCGAGCAATTCAGAATGAGAAGTAATGCACGGAATTGCCAGCGGACTAAGTCACGGTCTTTAGAAAGAGAAGGCTTGGCTGGTAAGGTCATATTGAACGCATGGATCCGAAGAGACTTCCTCGAAAAATGGTGTATGATAATCCGGTAGGAAGGAGAAAACATGGGAGACCCTAATTGAAATGGATGGAAGATGTGGAAGAGGATCTGCGTAGGATGGGAGTGCGGAGATGGAGGAGGTTAGCTTCAGATAGAGCGGAGTGGAGTAAGTTGTTGGAGGAGGCCCAGGTCCTACAAGAACTGTAGCGCCAGACTGCGAGTGAGTGAGTGAAATAACTATAGAGGAAGATTGGTTAAGTTTTATTTTTAGGCCATCCGAGTTTTCTTCCTGGATATCCGAGGGGATACTGTTATAGTTCTTCGATACATGTATATTAGTAAAAAAGCAAATACTCGTATATCATCTTTGTAAAATTTTTAATATGCTTTATTCCTATAGTATTACAATCTGCCACTTATAGGCAATATGTAATAGCGCAAAAATACAATAAAAAGAAAAAATACCACGATCATACGATAAAAAAATACATAAAAAATAAATAAAATATATACATGCGGATAATAAAAGAAAAATAAATACTTGCGAAAATGACAATAAAAATAAAGTTATGGCTCACATACATACCATAATTAAAATATTTACTATATAAAATTAATGAAAAGAAAAACCCCTTTTTTCGAACTCCGTTTAAAAGCTGCTTTCAAGTTGCATGGAGTAAGTTTCTCAATGGTGTGAGCGATAACCTAAAATTTCTTAAATGAAGGTGGAAAACTGAAAAGAAGTTATAAAGTTCGAAGCTATTAAACCTTAACACTAAGTACACCTTGGCTGAAACGTAACGGCTGTCAAACTATAATATGTAATTTTAAATGTGCATCAATCATTCACGACAGCGGTTAAAAAAAGAACATTTTCTAATAACAAATACCATTTTAATATACAATAATAAGAGTACGTAATATATCCTTCATGATTGGTATACTTTTACTGAATTGAAAATTTATAGTATGTATCACTCTATTATATATAAAAGTTTTGTGATGCAATATTTTATCGTCGTTGCCTAGCAATGGATCAAGTATTTTTGTTTAGTATTTTTTCATGATCGATCGGTTAAATTACAGATACTTTTAAAAATTGGGAGATCATTATGTCACTGATACTAACTTCAAGTCGTTACACAAAATAAAGCTATTCTTTTTAAATTAAATGGGTTGAATCGATTATAAAATAAAACAAGCTACCTTTATCTACCTAAGATCCTGCCAGGAGCAAATACTTAGCCTCAAATTGATCATAAAATATTACAGGTCTAGACCCCAGAAAAATCTTTACATCTCCTTCATAGACTTCAAAAAGGCCTATGATTCAATAGACAGAGAAGTATTGCTCGAAATACTGAGGGAATACGGAGTGGACAAAAAGACAATAAGCCTGATAAAACTGACTCTGACGAATACCATTTCAAAGTTAAAATTCCAGGGACTAATAAGTAAACCGTTCCAAATAATGGCGGGGCTTAGACAGGGCGACGGCCTATCGCCGATTCTGTTGAATGTTGTACTGGACAAGATCATGAGAATTTTCTGGCAAAATGACGATGCGGGTGCAGTAATAGGAACAAAAAGGGACAATGTGAAAATAAAGTGTTTGGCTTTTGCAGACGATCTAGCGCTGCTAGCAGAAACAGAGGAGGACGCTATAAAACAGATTAACACCCGGAAAAAAATAGCTGAGAAAACGGGACTACAGATTTCGTATGAAAAGACAGAGGTTATGACAACGGATGCCAGCTTTAGCAAGGAAATGTTGAACACAAAATTTGGGCAAATAAAAGTCACGAAAAAGTTTTAATACCTAGGGGAGATAATATGTAACAACGGAACAGATAGGGCATCCGTGGAAGAAAGAATAGCCAAACTGGAAAGACTGAACTTTGCCACTTGTAACATGTATAGCAAGACAATTTTTTCCTCCAATGCAAAAATAAGACACAACTGTACAGTAATAAGACCAGTAATACTGCATGGTATGGAAACAGCCAGCCTTCCAAGTCTGGAGAAGGTCCTGAAGATTGAGAGAAAAATTCTTAGGAGGATTTATGGACCCAAAGTAACACAAGAGGGGTATAGGCGAAAATCCAATGAAGAAATATACAAAAATTTGGAAGATCTTGAAACAGTCATCAGGACCAGGAGACTGAGGTTCTACGGCCACATGGTAAGAATGAACAATGGGAGGCCGAACAAAAAAATCGTTGATAAAGTATTAAGCTACAAGGGTATAGGTGGATATGTGAAGCAAATAAAAGAGGAGTTGGATAGGCTGAAAATCAAGGATAAAGACTGCTTGGTCAGAGAGCTTTTCGGGAAAAAACTAAAAGAAGTTGGAGTTCTTGCGGGAAGGAAGAAGAGACGAGGGAGAAAATGGACTAAGGAGGAGCGAGAGGAACAGTCCAGGAAGATGAGAGAGTATTGGAGTAGACGGAAGGCGGAGAGTGTGATGAAGAGTTGAGTGATATTCGCGTGGTCCTTGCTGGCCGATCCGTGAAAAAAAAAACAAAAAAAAAAAACAAACTACATCTTATTTCAATATTTCGAATTTGTGACTGTAAGAATGAGTGAAATAAGAATAAGACATTTTTTATTTACAAAACAAACCTAAGATAAAAACGAATCATTATTTCGTTTAAAGTAAAATACTCAATATCTCAAAACAATACTATGAGGATACTTGTATTTTAAGAGGCTCAATGGGGGGGGGGATGCAAAACAAATATAAACTGAACATCATTTCTCAAATAATATCTGGGTATCTCTATTAAAACGTTAAGTACCTTCTGTGGTATACTTAAATGAATATTTGTTTATTTTATTTTTTTTATTTATTTATTGATATTTACAACTGTATTACAATAATACATCAAGTAAATAGGCTAAGCGATACATAATGACATGTGAAAATTACAAGTAGAGAAACTACCCACTGGTAGTACTCAAATCACAAGTTCAACTAAGAAGTCACGGGGACATTTTCTTTTCAGACGCCTTGGAGGATTATCGGGAATTGAAGAGGAAGTTAGGTTTGAAACTAGAGGGTTTGAGTGGAAATGAAGTTTGTTATGAAAGCGGGTTCGGGTCAAATCAGCAACAAATGGGACATTAAGGTCGTTGTGGATGACTTTATTCTTAACAAAATAAGGAGCGTTGAGGATTTTACGAAGGATTTTGGATTCTAGGGATTGGATACGAGAGGAATTCGATGGCTTAGTGGAGCCCCAAAGCTCTACTCCGTAAGTCCAAATAGGTCGTATAGATGGTCATGTAGATGAGTCTTTTATAACTAATTGGGAGCTTAGAGCGTTTGTCTAGTAAGTGTTGAACTAGCCTGAAACTGCTAACTTTTTTTTGTCCTTTCAGCCTAGTATGAAGATTCCATGTTAAACATATGTCAAGATTTAGTCCTTAGTATCGGACCTGTTCTACAGGAATCAGTGGGATATTATTAAAGGATACTGAAGGGCAGGAAGTCATTGGTTTACGACGTAAGGTAAAATTGATTTGATGTGATTTTTGAGAGTTTATTTTAATTCTCCAGTTTTGACACCATTCTTCAAGAGCAGTGATATGGGATTGGAGGCTTTGGGTTGCAATAATTGGATTGTTGTTGACTGATAATACACACGTATCTTCAGCATACGTGGTAAGGATAGTATTATTATGAGTTGGAATGTCAGCTGTACAAACTGTATGAAGGATTGGGCCAAGGATACTACCTTGAGGAAAATATTTGTTAAATGGGGATTTTTATCACTTTTTTTTATGATTGCAACTTACTAGGAATATTTTCTTTTGTATTCTATTACCTTTTCCTACATTCTACATTTATCTTTAATTATTGTTATAAGATGTTATGAATCACGGAGGACGAGGCTATTGAAGAAATAAGGAGAGGTAGTTGGCATCTACAGTTTAGGGAAGAATTATTACAATATTTTCATTTTGGGCTGCCATATCAATACCCAGAATATAGTGAATAAAATATTATTCGTATAATTTATAATTTTTTTCAGATATATAACAAAGTTTAAATAAAAAAAAAACTTTAGGTAATGAAAGATACTTGATTTCTGAAGAGTATTCATATTTTCTTAGGCACACTTGGAATGAGAAAAAATAAATACAAATTAAATTTCAATTTCTAGAATAATATCGGCGTGCCTCTACTATTGTAGAATGTTCAGTATCTACTTAACATATAAAATAACATTTGTGAAATGGGAATTTTTATCGCCTTTTTTATGAATAGATATTTACTAGGAATGTTTTCTTTTGTATTATAGAAAAAATTTAAAAAATTTTAGTTATAAATGTGTAAAAAAAAAGTACAAGATTATACCAAATAAAAAATAAAGAAAGAAAAGAACGGTCAAAAGATCTAAGAACGGAACCACCTAGTTATAAATAAATACTCAATCTAAATTAATTTTGTCCCTAAAGGCCCTTTATCCAACGGGGAAACTTTAACGCTAAGTTTTTCGGACTTGCAGTTGTTTTAATAAATAACCACCCGTGGAAGTACTATCTGCGAAGCTCCCCTAAAAGAAATACTTCCATTCCCGGTCGAGATTTTAATATTTTTGTCTGGGTTGTTATTTATCGGTAGCCGGCAGATGTTATGAATCACCGGGAGGGCTCTATTTAAGAAATAATAGGGCGAGTTCCCTTTGGCTGCTACCGCTGAGGGCAGAATTATGCCCGAGCCACCAGGCGGGTCTTCCTCGCACAGAACCCAATTAGGGGCTCCAATGGTCCTTAAAGATGTCGGGATGTAAATCTCTCCAAATTACGCTGGCTTCTTCTTCCTCTGTCTTTATTAATAATATGTCTAAGGAGGGAGAAAGGGCTAAGTATAAGCTCCACTTCATTTACGCTGTAATGCTTCAGTTTCATATCTGAGGTTTAAGAATACATTTTATGTTTCGTTATCATATATTAGGTGATTGTTTTGCTCAAGACACAGGTTTCGTTGTTAGCTGGGGCCTCAAAACTGAGTATGTATTCGTAACTAGGTGATTCCGTTCTTAGACGGTAAAAAACAGTAAAATTTCCATAAAAATAAAAATCTACATCGGACCGATATTTATATCATGTTTGAACTTTCGGCAAATTTAGGTTACACCTTTGACCAACTTTAAAAATTAGCCATTCAATGTGACACAATCGGTGCTAAAATCCAAGCTACATAGCTTTGTTATATTTTGTATTATTAATAAACTGATCTATTTTATTGAAACAGAATTGTGGCGGATAACAATCGATGTGAATAATAATAAATAAACAAGTTCTTATATTGCAATAGTGGTATTATGGTAAAAAAGTAAAAAGTATAAAAAAACTGTTTATATGAAACCGTAAAATCCTTCAAAAGATAAAAGGCAGAAAATGATAAATTTTAATGTTCATACCAAGGTTTGTTGATAGCACGGAATGGATTGGAGCTTTATAGACTCTTGGTTATTACATTCCATTTTAATTGTCAATTCGAATAAGCTCAATCACGATTAAAAATAAATTGTAAAGCTATCGAGTCGACTGAGAGCTCATCGTATTAAAATTATAGATTTGCTTTGATTTTGATACATAAGTAGTTCAGCTTTTCGCCCAATTATTAACGAATATCTGCTGAACGATTATATTTATGCAAACAAACCTGACAATGATATTAAAAAGTTATAACCGTTAATTACATAAATGAAACTGTTTGTTATTGTTTTTATATGTGTTTTGCGTGTATTAATAATACTACAACTCATTATTTTTCTCAAGGCTTGGCAACCAGCCTCTCGTTTGAATACCGCATTCGTCAACATTTTTATTTTTTATTTTCAATTTTATGTTCTTTTTAAATATATATATATATATGAGGTCAGTTACTCGCTGTCCCAGCTGCCATCGGCCCTGAAGATGACCTACATAGTAGGTCGAAACGTCGGCACTTAAAATAAAATAGTTTCACCTATTTTTGCGTGTTTTCTTGACTGCACCCCCAACTATCAACATCCTATTATATATATATATATATATATATATTTTTTATTTTTATTATTACTATTTAAATATGAAAACATTTTTAAAATTTATTTCTCTTGTTTTAGTGACTCTGATAGATTCAATTATTTATTTCTAATTATTTTAATCGTATAAATACTCTATGTTCAACTTGCAAGTGGACAATTCGGGTGGTGAAGTGTCGGAGGCAAAGACTCCATTTTCGGAAATAAGCAAGACCGATTCATTACTTAAAACGACGGAAACTCCAAAAACGTCAGAGAAAGGCTGCTCCTGGCTCAGCGGGCAACTCACCCAACACAAAAATAAATAAATCAGCTGTGTCAAAAAAGCCAGTGACAAAAACAGCAAAACACCGGAGCCTCCCATAACCCGCAGCAAAATTACCGCAGTCAATTCAAACAAATCTCCAATTGCCTCAACTAGCAGCAACCCTGGGCCTACAGAAAGCAATCTTGGCGAGGACCAGGAACACCGAGGGTTCATTGACGCTAACCCTTCTCCTATTTTTGTCAGGAATATAACAATTTTTTGTAACTACGCTCAAGAAATATCTGAACTTATAGGAAAAACTAATTTTAAATGTTTTTCTAGAGTAAAAGAGATTAAAATAAATACATCCAACAAAGAATTAATTAATCATCTTACAGTGAAGAACTATGATTTTCACTGTTACCAACTAAAACAGGATAAATCGTACCGAGTAGTTTTAATAGGACTACACTCTCCAACGCCCAAAACAGCAATCAAAAGTGACCTCGAAGAAATAGGTCACAAAGTAAGAAATATTTCGTCAGCGTTGCATCCCACCGAAAAGTATCCCCTTCCATTATTTGTTTTCGAACTTGAACCAGCGCGAAAAAAAACAGAGATATTTCAAGTTTTAAGACCAGTAGAACAGGTCTGGTACTTAGGACTACACCTTGACAAACGCTTAGCTTGGAATCCTCATACTAGACTGAAACGACAAGAAACAGCTCGCCGTTTCAGGCTACTTCAATATTTACTAGACAAACGCTCTAAGCTCCCAATTAAATACAAAAGACTCACATACATGACAATCATTAGACCCATCCGGAGTTACGGAATAGAGCTTTAGGGCTCCACTAAGCCATCGAATTGTACTGGTATTCAATCAAACCAGTTTCGAACCTCGCCACCTCTTCAATTCCTGATAATCCTCCGAGGCGTCTGAAAATAAGATGGCTTCGTGACTTTCTAAGCTGAACTTTTTATTTGAGTACTACCACTAGGTACTTTCTCACCTTGTCTTTTCATGTCAATGTATACATTCATTATATTTACTTGATGTATTCTGTATACAGTTGTAAATTTCAATAAATACGTTTAAAAAAAAAGAAATGTAAATGATACATGTCCCCGGGATGTACAAAATACGAGGATTCATTGCCTGAGACGGCCCTAAAGCCTTCGAAGATGAGTATCTCACCCCATGAAGCCGCTCCATTCTTTTTTCACCCGAAACTTATGATTTATGATATTTCAAAAAGAATTAAGTTTTATTAACATGTGCAATATTTATATTACCTCATCGATGACATTGATATCGATACAAATAAAAAATATGAAAAAACAATTTTTGTAAATTAATGGTTAAAAGTAACAACTTACTACCAGCTCTTATAGACCCTAAACATAAATTTTTCGATTAAACGTAGTTGAAAAACATTATTCTTAAGCATGTATTACTGTTTATTTTGCTTGAAAAGACTTAAATAATTAATACAATTATTCCACACTATATGCTCATTGAATACAAGCAGGGATGAGATACACACAGAATTATAAAATTGAAAATATCTTACTTGTTCTAAATATGTCCTTGATAGGTTTTATAAGTTGGTAAACATTTATAAGAGTTTAAAAAAAAAATACGAGATGTAGATTCAGAAGAGCCCTTATTATTATTCTATATATTATTATCGGTATCTACTTTTCTTGGAATAAACCCTGACAAAACAAAGGTTATGAGAATTGGCAGGATGCCTCACCGAAAAATGAGAGTCATAAGAATTAAGGACAAGCCCATCGAACAGGTGAGAACCTTTAAATATCTGGGAGCACACCTTGATGAGAATGGAGTCATGGACAATGAAATCCGGGAGAGGGTCAACTCAGCTGGTAAATTGTTCCATGCACTAAATAAAAGGTTCCTGAATAAAAGAGAAGTATCCAAGGACACAAAGTTGAGGGTATATAAATCTACTTTTCTCCCCATATTAACATACTCCTCGGAATCTTGGGCGTTGACCACCAAACATAAAAGTAGGATCCAGGCTTCAGAAATGAGATTCCTAATGAAGATAGAGGGAAAAACAAGACGAGACCGAATTCGCAACTCGATCATTAGATCAATCCCTCGGAGTGGACCCTGCGGAAAAAGCCATTGAAGAAAACAGTCTAAGATGGTTTGGACATGTTTTAAGAATGGAAAATAACAGGCTGGCCAAGATGACATACGAGGCTAAGGTTGAAGGAAGAAGGTCCAAACGTACCCCGACGTACCTGGGAAGATGGCATTAAGGAAAGCTTCGCAAAGAGAAGTCTGGAATGGAATAGAAGGAGAGAAATGGTAGATCGTACGGTGTGGTCCGGGCTATACAGAAAGAAACCTCACACTGCAGAGCGGTAGAGAGGAACGACTATGATGATGATGATCTACTTTTCTTGACTGCTACAAATAATTTTATCTTATGGTTCTCGAGATTCAGTCAATTCTTTTAACTTTTGGTGACGTTTCGAGACTATGTTGGTCTCATGATCATGCCCTAAAAAAAAAAAAACAACCTGTACCACTACAACCCATGAAGGGTCTGGGGTTCAGTACATAGTAGAGACTGTACTGTTTCATGGACAACGGTTCTGCAAGGAGCTGACTTGTCCTAGGTCACGCTCAACCGCCAGATTTTTCCCCCTTATTTTGGGTACCCTATTTTTATAATATTTTATAGAGGCTGGGTCGGCCCCATGAGGGTCCTAGATCCTATTTGATCCATCTCCTGCTGCAAACAGACTAAATAAAAGTCATGGCCTGCAGCGGGAATTGAACCAGGATTTCCGGCATGGCAACTCAGTACTCTACCACTGAGCCACTCCGCTCCTTCATGATCTTGCCCTAATAATGAAAAAAAGAGCTTTTAATGAATTATATCAAATGTCCTTTGACGAGTATGTTATTTAACATAATTCACTAATAACTATTTTTTCATACTGTTAGGGCATGATTATGAGCCCAATATGGTCTCGAAACGTCGCCAAAAGGCAGTTATAAGAATTGACTGATTCTCGAAAATCATTAGTAAAAAAAAAATTATATATGACTATGTGCGATTTTATTGTTCTTTTGAAAGGTTTGCTAAATATACTTTTCATTCATATATGAAAAATAATTCTCATGCTTATTCTGATTTCGGATTTTAAACACGTCAAGACTTAACTCATTAACTCATTAGTTAAAGATGTCAAGAACCTGAACTCGTTGAGGTGTATTTTCGCCTTTTAAAAATGTTGATTATGAATCGTGTGAGCATTTAGTTTACCTCAATTTCCACTTTTCTAACAGATCTCATATGATATAGTAACTATTTCAATGGGAGTAACAGAGAGATAAATTTTCTTGTTGGAAATGTGCAGGGGAAATGTTCCCTTTGCTTTGGACCTGGTATTCCCCCTCAAGACTTCCGCCACATCTATTTTACAGATGATTTATTCTAAAATCTTGATGGTCACCGCAACTCCAAACATTCCGGCCCATCAACTTCCATCTCACGCCACCCTTCATTTATTCATCCCTTATTTTTTTTTTCTACTCGGCTGCCAAAGTTAGAATTCAATTTGCACAGTGACGTAGTTCAGAAAAAAATTATACTTAAATATCTTACGATTGAGATGCAAAAAAAAAAATCAATAAAATAATCATACGTTTTGTTTATTTTTTTAACATATATTGCTATATGATATGTTTATAAGAGCTGTTCTTTTTGAAAATGGTGTTAGTAATTTTTTTTTTTTTACGATATTTTGACTAATGCGATATCTAAAGGTTTCCATTTCAATTACTTTGAAAATATGGCTAAACGGACAACTTTTTTATCACTTAGTACTCGGCAAAAAGTGACGTGCACCTTTTACATTTTATCATGAAATAATAGTCATTAAAATAATTTAAAAGAATAAACGATTTTTATTAGGATTAAAATGTACTTATAACACTTTCAAAAATAACAGTTCATTTTTTAGTAATTGTGTTTCATTCTTTCTAGCATTTGTTTTTTTAAAGACAAGGATATCCCAGATATGAATCAGTGCACCCCCTCCTCAAGTAGTCCATTTCTTAAATAATCCATACTTCCTGTTTGATTAAAACACTATATCATATAGTAATTTTAAAGATTTGTATTATTAGGTAATACAAAATTAAGTGATTAAATAAAATGCGGTTTGTCAATTGGAATAAATTCTAACAAACCATTATATTTTCTATTATTTGAAGATCTGATGCTACAGGTCCGTGCAGGTCGTAATCAGTGCTTCTTTTCGTTGGCCGAGCTATGAATCGATTCATATCGAGGTAAGTTTTACATTTATTGGTTATGTATCGAGTTTATATGACCTATGTTTCGATTGCTATGGTTAACTATCAAGGAAATCACCGAAGTTTTCATTTTACAAGTAGATATGATAATGAGATAATAATCAGTTTCTTATATAATTATTACTTTCTGCTTGATTAATATACTACATCTTGTAAATTTTTATTACTACTGATTTATTATTATTATTATTATTTATTACTTTAGTTTGTCAATTATAATAAATTCTAAGAAGCCATTATACTTTATCTAATTTGATTATTAGAAGCTACAGGTCCGTGCAGGTTTGTAAGCAGTGCCTCTTTCTCAGCGTTTCCGAGGTATGAATCGATTAATATCGGAGTAGGTTTTACAGTTATTGGTTTTCTAGTTTATTCGATCGATTTTTTCGATCACCATATTTAACTATCTAAGAAATCAGTCAAGTTTTCATCTTACAAGTAGGAATAATATAATAATTTATTAATTATTTCTTTCTGTTTGATTAATACAATACAGCATGTTTAATAATTTTTAGGTTTTTATTTCTACTTATCACAAAAAGAAATTAAAAATCATAATTCATGTCAGATAAATCTACGTTTGATAGGCATTAAATCATGTATAATGATTTTAACATGTTTTTTTGCTACGTTATATAAAATTAAAAGATTCAATGAAGTAGAATTAGTAAACTAAAATATATTCTATGAAGCCATAGAAAAAAAAGCCATGTAGGTTGAGCATTGAAATTAAAATTCTTAAATAGTGACTTGAAGTTTATTTGGATAATCTATTGAATATAATATATTTTAATTTTTTCGCAATATTTTTAAAGAAAAGGGGCTACTGTTATTAACTAAATAAATCAACGCATAACTTCTTCAAGAAAGCAATGTCATAACTCAAAGAACTTAATTTTTCAATAGAGGTGTTTGAAAGTTCCATGTCTTGTCAAAATTAAACCTGACGAGTTAAAGAAGATATTCCCAGATTCAAAACAAAACAATTGCTACTGCGAAGGCTGAAATTTTATGACCTTGAGTTATGTCGTTATTTTTTAGAAGAAGCGATATGATTTATATTTCCATTTAGATATTATTTTATCATTTTTAATCGATATATTAATGGAAGTATCAGACTCCCTAATAAATTTCATAATTTGAGAGAGAGGTTATATTATATATTAGCGGCCCAGTGGAAGAGAAGAATCCCGAGGCTTAGAGACAGCCGGTCCTGTACAAATAGGCTCAGCCCTTCCCAAATCGATCCAGTCATTACTGAACTCTTTGTCGGCCCTAATTCGGAGGGTAAGCCCTATCTTATAGCCACTATCGGGTCAGGCCATCCTCGTATCCCTTCATTAGAAAACAACCTCTTTTTCATACTACTCCTTTTTTCTCGAGGAGCCTCTAATGAAATAACCCTTTTCAGAGTGACCCTTCGAAGTCGACGTATAGCGCCTCACACCGAGACCTTTGAAGCACAGAAAATAATTTACCAGTCGATTCATCGAAATTGTATAAATTTATAGAAAAGAAAAAAATATGTAGACTAATTAAGAATCCATAATATGATCAACTAAATACTGGAGGCGGGTACCTTATTTTACCAATTAGAATTCAAGATCGACGATCCTACTGACATTGATTTGCATTGGCTTTGGTACAACGATGACAAACGAAAAATTTAATTGATATAATTAAATTGAGAAATAGTAATATCAGAAATGAGCCCCGAATCTGAAATAAAAAACAGTTTACTGAAACGAAGTATCAATAAACACAAAAAGAAAATTCTTAAAAAGATGTTTTATGAATCTAGTGTATCGAGTATTCATAAAAAAGGAATATGGTATATGAAATTCTTATAAGTAATTAAATGAAATCGTGTTTAGGGAAAACAATAATAATTAGGATGATAAGCTATAATAACCCTGTCTAACGAAATAATGCATAGAATAATCAAGAGGAAAAAACGCAGATATTTAGTATTGCAATATTAAATGTTTAAATATTAGTAATTAAATAAGTCACATATTTTATGTAAAAAATAATATTTGTAAACTTTCGACCCACAGGGGTATTTCAGGTTTCATAACCAGTTCTACTCAAATTTCACCTATACATAAACTCATCGAAACTGAAAGCGGCATAAATGACTAGACAATTTTTGGAAATATCAAATCTTTTTAAGGGGAGCGGAATTGTCCTATTCTCTTAGTTTTTGCCTAGAAATGGAGTTAAAATACAAGCGACAACTACATTCAATCAAATAACTGAATGAAATTTATAATGAAAATTATGCATTGCGAGAATAACACGATACCGCTTCCTTGAATACAAGAAACTCCACTTTGAATACATTTCGACTTGAACTCTTATTCATCACGGGTGCAAATTTTAGAATATAATAGAATTGTAATTTTATTCTGGGACTAAGTCCCTTTAGAATAACAAATATGAACAGAAAAGGAAACATAACATATATCTGGCCAGAGGGCTACATGATACAAATCATAAAGCGCGACAGAAAACAATTTAAACAAAATTAAATAAGTAATAATAATAATTTTTTTCTATTTCATTGGTATTGGTATATTCCATACAGCTATTCCATACACATGAGCTAGCATGCAATAATTTTCTTTACACGATGAACATCTCCTTAAAAAACTAAATTAAAACAACTAAATAACCCGATAAATTATTCAGTAAATTTCATTCTAAGTAAATGACAAGCCTGGTTAGAGAGCATCTTTTTGAGAAGCCAGCAGAAGATGCAAGGATTGAAATGATTTTATAATATATAATAGTCAGAAAATTCACTCTTCAATTCTTGTGACGTGGATGGACAGAAGACAAAAATAAGAGGTACACGCTATTCGTTATTGTATTCACCTTCTTATTCAATGCAAAACAAAGGATATCGTCTAAGGAGAACAATTATTGCTTTAAAATTGCAATCTAGCTCCTTTTTTTAAAACAAATAAAATACAAAAAGTACAAAGCCCAAAACAGAATAATTACTTCATTTGCACAAACACGAGGATGTCTATAACACATTTAGCCGGGCTAATGTAAAGTTTAACCGGGCGGGAGATGGACTCTACGCTGCCGACTGAAGCTAGGTAAATAGCGGACCCGGTAGCCTTGCATATTTATTATCTACACCTGATTTCCCAAGGGTGTCTGCTTGTATTTCAATATTAACTCCTCTACCTCTCGGAGTATCTTTAGACCTAACTCCTCCATTTTTACATTACATTCTTAATATAATAGCAATGGAGTTGGTGGGAATCTATACGAAGATGAAACTACTAATAGCGTGCATCTTTAATTACAAAACCCTGGAGTAATCTTCTAATTACTACCGAGCTATGTAAGGAATGAAAACGAATGTATGTAACAATAGTGTTTCACAAATAACAGTTGTTGCGTTGTATTAATAAATCCATTCTCATGACCCCCTTGTCGTTTTCATAAGTCATGATTAGATTTTAAAATTAATCAGTCTCGATAATCTATGTTTAACAAGCAACAATAATGTTACTCAGCTAAATGCATTTAATCTTGAATTAAATTAGGTACTTGTTATTAAGTAGATCGCCATAGACTGTTTTACACCACTGTTTATAACCTGAACACTGATTATCTGATGCTGATAATACCTACCTTCTCCATCATAATAATAGAAATTGAAATATAATAGTAAAATGCTTATTCTAAATCCCACTAGCTATGTTCCTGTTTTACCTACAATTTCGATGAAAACGTACCTATCCTGTTTATCGTCTTGTCGAAACCCATTAGATTGTCTTATTAATAGTAATAATAATGTCTTTGTTTATTCTGGGAAAAGTCTCTTTAGAATAACAATACAGGTGTTGTAAGCTATCATGCATTAGAGTGTAAAATAATTACATTTAATTAATTATTACAAGTGATAATGACGAAGGTAATTCATACGCTTTAAGGTGGAGAAGGTACGACCGGAAATTTTAGAGATATGGTTTATCCAGGGTTAGGTCAAATATAATTCCAAGGTTTTTGACGGTTAGGTAGAATTTGATAGGATTATTGTTTAGAAAGGGGGTTGGATTATGGGGAATAATTTTAAGGATATAGTTTGACCCTCTTACTATTGCCTTGGTTTTGTCCACGTTCAACTTCAGCTTACAATCCATTGCTCATCGACTTGTTCGATTCAGATCATCTTGGAGTTTTTCCGTGGCTAGTAATAGATCGGAAGGGGAAAAAGATAGGAATATTTGAAAATCATTAGCATAGACATGTTACTGGGAATGTTAAATTTTGGTGTTCAATTGGAGATCATGGGTGATTTTGATTAGCGCGGATTGAGTTTAATAGCCTGGACAAAAGCTGTTGGGAAGTCAAGGTGCAAACCATCTGATCGATGGAACTATAAGAATAAATGACGTCCCAGTTGACGGAACTTAAGTTGCGATAGGACACCGTTTTGGGAGTATAGTATTTGACTGGTAGCTCATATGAAATTTGAATGAGATCGTGTGATGAAAGAAACGGAATAGGAAGTTGGGAGGAGGAGAGGATTTTAAGAGGTGAATCAGAGATAAAAAGGTCAAACCAGGTATCCGAAAATTGGATGTGACGGGTAGGAGATTAGGGAACAAGGTAAAGATTGAGAGAGAATATTAGGTTTGTGAACAAGGATTTATTGCTGGAATTCGAAAGCATATTGATGTTAAAGTCACCACATATAATTAAATTGGTGTAGGTAGAGACTAGTTGGAAAAGAGAGGATTCGAAGTGGTTGTGAAATGGAACATGAGGAGGTCGGTATACTTCGGCATATAGAAGCGGATGAAGGTGAGATTTCAACAAATATGTGTTCTAGGTAAGGAAAGCTAGAAGTAGGAGATTGAAGAAGGATTTTAGCTTTAAGACTTTAATTGATATATATACCAACTCCTCCTTCCCTGCGGTCAGGTCTGTCATGACGTATGAGAGAATAGTTAGGAAGGGACAATTGTGAGTAAAGAATGATAGGTTTGAGCCAAGTTATGGAGACAGCTATGACATGGAAAAAATTATCTTGGAAATATTTCTGAAACTCATCAAAATGTGCAATAAGGGATTGTGCGTTATTGTGACAAAAGTTTAGTATATTAGCCATTACTGAGGACGAGAGAAAGAAATAACAGGAAAGTGGAATAGGGATAGAAAATGGAAACTTTTCGGGTAAAGAATAAATTAAGTAATGATCATAATGAGTGAATATGATATAGACAATACTCAATAGAATGCAATGGTAGTTTTGAGTAGTATGAGAATTGAACTTTCGGAGACAAATTAAATTAAAGAAATTCGTAAAACTTAACAACTGTTGTTAAAATAAAGGAAACTGTACAGATAGAAAATAAGTTTTAAATATAATAGCACTTCTTATGAACCGGAATAAATAAAGAAATGAAAAATAACTATTAATAAATAAAAATCTATAAAAAAACAAAGTGAAAAGTTAAGGTGATTATTAGACGACATTCAGCTGAACACGTCTAGGTCACTAGGTTTGCTTTATGATTTTATGATAATTCGATCTTTGAAATTACTTCGAACTTCTTTTTCCGAATTTCACCGCTTCTTCTTCCGATTGCGGCAATTCACAAAATGTTATTCTGTTCATTTTAAATAGATAATAACAAAATTAATGAGACAAAACACCAAATTAAATTTAATAGACAATAAACAAAATTAACATGACAAATTCATTTAAAAAAACAATTCGAAAAACAATTTAATAACGCTCTGTAAAATGAGACGAACGCGAGAAGTTATTAAACGAGATAACATGAGATAAGCAGGTAGGCAATATGGCGATCAGTAGAATCATTAGTACCTCTAATTATTAAGGAAAACGACAAATAAGTATACAACTTTTTAAAAAATAGACTAAATAGCATCTAAAAGAGGAAAAAGATGGAAATGATTTAAAATATATTTGTTGACTAATTTTTAAGTGAAAATAAACTGAAATTCTAATACTTGTAGATATAAAAAAAAAACTGTTTTGTTGACACTATAGATCCCAAATTTATAATTTTTTTTCTGCTTTTTATCATACAAACCTTTGTTATAGGAAAGGGAAAGGGAGATATGAATTTGGATCGTTAAATATGACTGTTGCAAATGAATGCAGGTCCACAAAACGGTCGCGTTGGCAGGAAGGATGAGTGGAAGGCATTCCTTGAGAAAAGAGAAGCTCTTGCTGGCAGCATGGTCCGAAGACGGCCAGTATTTAGAACCTAACCACTAAGTAAGTTGAAGAATTTTATACAAAATTTAGTCTAAACTACTCATTATTATTAATTGTCATTAGATAGAAGCAACATCCTAGAAAGGCTTAAAGATTTACTCTTAATTGATTTATGAATAACTAATAAGTGAATTAATTAATTATCAAGAGTAAACTGAAGCGCAGAATAACTACAATTCCATGATTAAAATTAATAAGTACAAAGGTAAGCTATTCGGTGAAGACAGACAAATAGCGCCGTGAAGGTTTATTCCATTAGCTGAGATAAGAGGATCTGAATTACTGCAACATTTAAAACTGCCTCATATTGCCATTCACCAGCTTTAATTAAAAGATACCAATCTAGCATCCATTCTACCCATAAAAATGCCGGAGGAACATTTCACCAAAAAAAGAAAAATAAACGGGTTGAAAATAGAAATAAAATACAAAACTCCTCTGTTTTGTATTAAGCCTTACCAATCAAGAAATTATTTTAGATATACTGCTCTGTTTGGCTACTTCACAAACTTCATTACAAATTAATTCTTCTCTTAACTTTTAATACCGTCCAAACTCCTTATTTTTTATTTCTAAATTGTTCTCTTCATTGAATTACTATGCTGCCTTCAATGCCGGAACGCTGATCAGAATAATATCTAATAATATGGCATGCCATCTTGAGATCATTACAACTGAGGTACAGTAATACTATAACATTAACATATAACATACTATAACATAGTTGATTTACTGGGAGTTTTTTTAGTAAATAAAGATCCTTTTACATCAGATAAAATAACTTTAACTTTATCATGCTTACAAAAATATGTTTCTACTTACAAGTCCATCTCATTGTGTATAAGTACTTACTTCTGAAAATCGCTTAATGCGGTTCCCGGCATCTTGACTTGCTCCCGTCTTCCCAACAACTGTGCTATTTCCTTTTATCAGGTAAAGACCTTATGAGAATTTTGAGTAAAGAGAAATAACTGGATTACCTGCTCACTAACCCTAGGTGCCCTACATTTTAATACTTCTATTACACCTCTATTTTAATATTATAAACAGTGTGTGCCAAATGTACCATAACCATAATCCAATACTACTAAATTTCAGGACAGTCGATGATCAATTCTGTATCAAACATGAAAACGATTAAAGAATCATCAGGACCACAAAATCAAGAAGTCGTTAACAAATTTGTAAGCACTATTTCTTACTTTTCAAAATTAACGCTAATAATGTTCAGCAATCACGCATCCATTTCGCTTATTACCAAGTTAACCAGATAGTACATCTAGTTTTGCTCCATAGAGTTTAATTGAGTTTTACAATCATTTTTAAACCTGGACGGAGTAAACATTAGAGCAGTATTTTCATCCTTTAAGAATTTTCGAAATTGATAGGAATTGATAGCGGGGAATTAGTCAAAACTGTTTAGAAAAAGATACTTTCTTAATTATTTCTTTAAAACTATTCGAATTAAATATGCAGCCAGAATCAGCAAAATTTATTTATATGAACAATTAAAATGTCTAGGCACTTTTTTGGTGATTTGGATAAAGGAAGTGGAGTAGCTCAGTGAAAGAGCGCTAAGTTGCCCTGCCGAAATTCCTAGGCTCAAATCCCGCTTTCTAGTAGACTTTTAGTTAATCTGTTAGCAGCCAGAGATAGATCCTATGGGATCTAGGACCCTCATGGGTCTCACTTAGACTTCATAAAGTGAGTACACAAAATAAGGGCGAAAAGTCTAACGGTTGAGCGTGATCTATGACAAATCACTTCCCTGCACAACCGTTGTCCAAGAATCAGTACAGTCTATACTACGTACTGAACCCCAATTCCTTCATGGGTTGTAGTGGTACATTTTTTTAAAATTTAGATAAGCATTCGGCTATATATAGATTTACTTACTCAAACGGTGCCATTGGGGTACTTAAATTCGAGAAGAACAGCATTCTTATTTTTGTTCTTGCTTTGTTTATTTCCACACAGATGAAGTATTTCTCCCCATGATGATACAACTATACAGTGGTATAGAGGTATATTCCAGATGATTGGAAAATTTCTAGTAAGACAGGATAGTTTCTGAATTTAGTCTTGGGTCAATTGATTATGTTTTTTTTCTAGCCTCTTAGCATTTTATTTTGTTATAATATTATTTAAAAGGATAGACAGATTCTCTTTTACAGCACCAGGTGCATTTTAAGAGAGGATATGGATAGGATTTCACCGGTTTGGCAAGAGTGGTATCACGTGTTCATTCTGAGGTTATGTTTTTATAACGATCTAAGTATATGAATTATGGAGAAGATATTTTTTAATGCTTAATAAAGACCTATTAGGGTATTCTCTTTTTCTGTTCGGATTTAAAGAATGGAAAATTCAAGTACGATTATAGTTGCTGAGCACTTAACCTAAGCGCATAACTTAACATAATGAGGAGCAGACTAGAGGCATATTCAGTTAGTTGCAATGAACTTTGCCCCCTCCCCCCTCGGGACGAACTGCTCTAACTTGAAGCGTCATCTAAGAAGCTTCTTAGAAGTTCCTGCGAATACTCGATTAGGATCCACAACTTGTTTATCTGACGATAACGAACATTGATTCCGCAATCCAGGCTCGCTTCATTGAAACTACACCCAGCGGCAAAGGCTCTTTGAGGAGAGTTTGTCTGAGAACAATTTTGACACTGAACAAGCTGTAATGGAAACTAATAGAAAGTAATTGACTCTTGAACTGATTGGGAAAACTGAAGTATATTTTAAATGTATTTCCACGTGTTTAGGATACTGATAAGTATGCTGAAAATCCATTATATTGACTGATGGTAGTTAAGATTATGATTTGCAGATTATGATTATGTTAACCTTTTTTTTGTTATAGAATATCATAAGTATATCTAATCAATCATTATATAGTTTCATTCACTAGGTTTCGCTTCTTATTCCCAAACTTGTGCTATTAATCCTTGCAGAACTTATAAAATCTCCAAATTTCTCTGTTTAAAACATTTTGCTGGTAGACCTTCAGTCCCAGGTATTTTATGTTGTTTCCTCTTCGTCTTGTAGTATTCGTTCACTATTATCGTCTTCTGAATTTGCATAAACTTATCATTAGATATACTTTAGGCCAACCCATATCCCTAATGAAAAATAAATTTGATTGAAACTCAAACAAACAGGTTATAAAACACCTCCTAAAACTTTACATATTAGTAAACTTATTTTTCTACTTGATCCAGCAGATTCTGGTTCTCTACAATTGATTTTAATCCAAATGATATTCTTACTAACTAATTGAATATAGAATTATTTATCTCATGGCTGAAGGAATCAAACGTAATAAAAAAAATAAAAAGTAATTTTAAAGATTGTAACGACCTTTTTCTTTACCACTTATTTCGACCGTTAAGTCCTGTTACCCATCGGAATAGACCGAAAGTATTGAAAGCCACCATCTATGAGCTCATTTCGGTTGTGAGCTATCGTTACAAGTGGACTTTTACTTAACTTCAATTTATTATCTTAACATTTTTTGCGGTTCAGCGTTGGTGTTATGTTATCCCCGGGTATATTTTGTTTCTTTGATGAATTAATATAACGTAATTTCTTTGGACTTATATTTTATTCCCTTTTTAAACCTATGAACCTGGTCTCAAGAGACATATCTGGTTTCATTGGTATTGACAATAAAAAATACATTTTCCAACTTCTCTATTCGCTTTCTTAAGGGTAGTAAAAGATAGCTTTGTCAAACGAGGATAAAATATAGAAGAATCCTTTATATCCCTTACCTGAAGAATAAGGCCCCTGGGGAATGATAATATGGTAATGTTCTTAACTGGTTGATGCAGGGCGGAGAGTGAGGAGGGTGCTGAGCTGGGAACAAACATCCCTCAGCCCTATCTGCTCCACCCAGCAGTCGTTTTCAAAACCGACAAAACGAAATGAAATCCGCATTTCTAACTGGCAGGGCGATCCTGTAGGGGTGAGGAATTTATCTGCCTCACGAATTCATTTCAGGGTACAGAATTAGACCAGTATCAATTTAATAATAATAATAAAAAGTAAACGTTGGAATTGTATTTAATATAGTTTCTTCAATATTAATTCCTAAAGCGCGGAAGACTCTTGGGCGGTACGGTCCATAGAGAATAGGCACGCTGATCGCGACTATCGCTGTGGACTGAATACTTTTCACTCAGCCAGCTCTATTGCTTAATTAAACGTTCAAGGCGCGACTAATAAATTATTACACTAATTATTTTCTGCCCGACATTTTCAACAATCAGTTATCTATTAAAATGCGTAAAATTTATATTCTTCTTCTTTCGTGACTCTACAGCCCATTAATGGGCCTTGGTTTCCTTGATACGTTTCCGCCAGTCCTTTCTTTCCAGTGCAGATGTTACAACATTAAAATAAGAAAAAAATCTGGAATACCCTCTCAGCTAGTGAGGGTCTCGGGCGATTAGGAACAATACATCAATAATACCAACCATTTGAACTCTTCAAGATATTAACTTTCATAAGTTTGATTGTTTCATAATCAGTCTTTCTTCAATGCCCATGTTCAAGTTATACCTATATATCTGTCTCACATATATTCATAATTTTATGTAACTATTACATCAAAAACCGGAAAAAAAAAATTAAATGGCATAAAAGCACTATTGTTCCTGTTGGTGACTTCCGACAGACGCATTGATGCTCTCTAAGTCGCCATCGATTGCTTTCGCCGGACTTGCGTCAAGAGAACTTTAAGAGTTAAAATGTTTTCACCGTCTCAAGTAAATGCTGCTAATATTTTATGAGGTATAGCCAGACAGGTATGGAATTTAGATTCATCGAACTGGCTTATATCAATAATTCTAAAAAAAAATGTGATGATTGCTACAGATTAGGTTTTTTTCCTCCAATCGTACTCTCTAACCGACGTAAAAACGAATGAAGGGACCACGAGTTCTTTCTGTGAACGGATTTTACCGGTTCAACCGTTTTTACCAATAGTTGAGAGGATGGAAATCATCCTTTTGATTATGTTTTCCTCTTATAACTGGCCTACGGTTGAATGGGTGCTATAGGGTTCAAACGATTTTCCGATTTTTTCGAGATATGATAAAAAGAAAAAGATCCGTGAAACTACAACGATTCTCCTTTTTTTCCTGTGTAATCTGTTGAGCAGATTTTAACCGTTAAAACGATTTTCTGACTTTTTAGAGGTATGATGAAAGGATAACGAGTACGAAAATATGCAGACTTTTCATTCCCTTTTCCTCTAATATTTCCTGAATGGATTTCATTGGCTCAAACGGATTTCCCACTTTTATTAGTCACCCTTAAATGTTTTAAGGGGTTCGAATAATGTTTCGATTTTTTTGGAGGCACAATTAAGATACTTATCATTCTTTTATTCTTGATCTCTTCTATTTCTTGAGTGGAATGATGGATTATAAAGTTTCAAATATTTTTTAGTTAAAAATATCAAATAAAGCAACATCTGTAAAGGTTTGAATTTCGATTACATTGTTTTCGATAATTTAAAATCTCATCGAATTTTTAAATCCAATTGAATGCTATAAAATCTCAACTAATGTAATCGAATTGGAGTACCATCCCGTTGAAATAAATAATCTACTAATAATCATTAGTAATAATTAGAACCTTCCCACTCCATTAATACCGAAATGTAACAGAAGGCTTTTGTTTATATAGAAGCATTTGCAGGTATTTATTTGTAAATTGTTTATATATTGTAAATAAAATCTTAGAGGATGGGAAAAAAACAAAAAAAAAATTCCCACTTCTCATATTTTTCTGAAATTATTCATTTATTTATTCTTGTATAACAACCCTCAAAAGCCATGGAGATAAGAAAAAAAAAATCATAATATATATTGTCACGTTTGAATTTGTTTGAATCTTGGCATATTTAGTTAAGCTGATTTAATAAGTAAAAAACATCATTTGAAGAAACGCAGGACGGAGTAAATTTTCTGATTGTTACAGAAACGAAAAGGAAGAGATTTATTTTATTTTATTAGTTATTGATTTTATTAATTTTTACATATTTTTATATGAAAAGAAAAGATGAGACCCGGCCCTGGACATATCTTTTCTTTTCAAATACAAATATTTTAAAAGGAAGAGAATTTAAAATGGGACAATACAAATTTCTTTAAAATGTCCCGCGGTTGAGTTTTCTGGAAAAAAAAAATTTGCGTATTTTTTTATTGTTAACTGTATCACATTTGAATATAAAAATGACAAAAGGTTGGGACTAATGCATTTAACCTATGCGACCTATATGCCTTTCTCTGATAATTAAAAGAAAGCTTTTTTTTTTTCGATTCCCTTTCACTTCTAGTCAATTGAAGAGGCCTGTAGAACTGAAGAGTGTTTAATCGAAAATTTCATGATCAGAATAATATTTACAACCTATTTATATTTATGTATTTATTTGTGTATTTATAGATGTTTAGATATAAGAGGAGCTAGTTGAAATGATTCTCTCAGTCATAGTTGTAATGATCTCTTAGGCCATCAATCCTGAAGGGTGATACATCACCTTCTCGCGGAACCTCGCTATAACTCTAATTAATGTTGTAGGGAGTCGGCTAAGATTAATATAAAGTATATGATAATGTTGTTATTTTTTGATAAAATTTAAACATTTCTTAAGATTAAGCAATTCATTCTTTCATTAGATTTCAAATTGCGCATGACATTATATTCTGAATAGAATTCTAAAATACTCAAAAACTAAATTTTCAATAAACATATTACTAACATAAGGTAGTGTAACATTTTATTAGTAATGTAGTGACGATAAATTTTCTTCGTGAATTAATTTTTTACTTTGTAAGATATGATTTAAACCATGAAAGGGACCAACTATTTTTTTATTACAATGTTATATCATCGTTAGTTTAAGACAAAAATAATTACGATTGTAATAAAATATATTGTTGTTCAGAAATTTCATAACTTTTTCCTTAGAATGACTTTACATAACACTCCTGATAATTTTCGCAAACATTTGAAAGCGTTCGTCTTCCCATCAATTTGAGAGTAATATCTTATCCTCAGAAATTAAAATTTAGATTGAATCATTTGATTAGTTCTAGTGTAATATTAATTTCAAAATAACGTTCAAATATAACTCTTAAAATAATTCTTGCAATTTTTAGATACTAAACAAAATAGTATGTTGAAAAGTAATAATAAAAAATCTCAATTTATGAATTACAAACGTATTGCTGTTAACGCGATATATTCAAAAGATCAAAACAACAACAATACAACTAATATATTTTCATAATCAGATTAAAAAACAAATAATTGAAAGTGAACCTTTATTTCTGTTTTATATTTCATGTTTTCAAGCGAAAATCTCGAGTTTGAATTTTAAGCGGAAGTTATGCTGAAGCAGCAATACCAATTATTTTAAATTATACTTGATTTTATAAGAATATAAAAAAATAAAAAAACTTTCCAAATTTAATGGCTGTGTGGGAAAGAAAAACATATATTAACCTATCCAATTTGTTCTTATGCTGATTCCTCTCAATTTCTGTCATTCTATCATAGATTAATTGTTTAGTAAGATGATCTCTAAGGCAAATTCTGTAAGGCATGTATTGCCGAATCGTGAGAAATGTTACAGTGCATTTTAGATATTCAAAACAATCATAAATGGCATATACGATATGCATGGGGAAAATAGGGGTCTGGTCAGTGCACCATCATAAAAAAGTAAGCGTTTTGGAAACACGACGAATCGAGTCATTTCCACGAAACAAGTTGAGAGAAGCAATGTTTTTTCTGGTCCTCTCGGGTAGGATAAATATTAACGCATGACCATTTGGAAAGTAATCAGCGATATTCCAGAAAATTATGTATCCCATCAATGGCTATTTGGAACATACGAATCATTTAAAAGCGTTTTATGCAAATGATATTGCAATGGAAATTTCGAAGCATACTTTCCAAAGGAAATTATACTATTTAATTAGATCAAACATTCAAATGCTGCGTCTCATTAAAATTTAAAGGGTTTTAAATGAAAATATGTATATATTTAAAATATCCAAAATTATAATATAAAGTTGAGTTGTAATATGTAAAGCATTTTAGAGGAATGTAAAATACAAACCGTTATATTCAGGAAAAACTTTTTTATTTTTAGAAAGATCATATTAGAAAGAACAACGAATTAACTCAAAATTTGTCATTTCTGAATTAAACCTTCGGTAGCAATTGTATTGGTTGAAGATTTTTAATTTAGGAACGACATATCTGATATTCAATTTCTGACTTTTTTTTTTGTAATAAAGTCTTATTTTGAGTCGTACCATGTTTGAACTTGAAGTTTTATGGGAATAGTGACATAAATCTTAGTAAACAAAGTTTCAAGCTTTTAATAATGATTAATAACATATTTTTTATACCATCATTCCAAAAGGAAAGGCTTTGCTTTACCAATTCCCAAATTTTGTTTTTCAACTCCAATGGAACATTCAAATACCTCTATTGAAAAGTTAGGTTTTTTGAGTTGTGATATTGTTGTTTTCAAGGAGCGATAAGTACAAGAAACTCGTTTAGGACAAATTTTGAAATAACAACTTATTCACTGGGGACGCAGATGTAATATTTATTCTTTTAGCCAGAAAATTCACTCGTCAGTTCTTGTTATGTGGGTGGACACAAGACAATAATGAATAGAAGAGATACAGGCTAATCGATAAAAAGAGTTATGACATTGTTCTTTTGAAGAAGCGACATGTTGAAATTAGCCTTGTTTTAATAAATATAAATTTTTGTTATTATATTATACGATAACAAGTTTAAGGATTTTAAACTTTCAAAAGTATATTACTGAAGAATATAACCAAAGTTTTTAAAGCTGGTAGAGAACAACATGAGATTAAAGTTAGTTACTAGGAGTAGTCCATCAGGCGCTCCAGTATAAGTTAGTAATTCTCTAATTAGATCCCTGGCCTACTAATGTCTAAGTGGATTAATTTCGGCTAAAGTGTGCTCCAGGCCTTCAAGGTTCAGATTCTACCGTGCGGGAGAGTTTTGAAAATCAATTACTGTTAACAACTTGGAGGATATAATAAAAAAACAGATGATGACAATAACATTAAGAGGAAATTAACAACAAAATTGTCGATAATAACTTTGAATATTAAAAGTAGCATTGCAGACTTTGTATTATATATCCCTCCTACAAAAGAACAATGTCAATTCATTATCGAAAATTTTCCGCATTGCACAAAATCTGGTACCAAAAATATTAAGGTAAATAAATAGAATTCTGAACATATTGGTAGTACCATACATTAAGGGTAACTATAGTTAAAACAGTACAAATTATACCTTATTCCAAATTACTTTATTGATGAAAAATAAAGTACCATAAAAAGGAAAAAAGACTATTTTAATAAATAGAAATAAACAAAGAAAACATTAATATGAAATAGATTTATGCATCAAAATGTGAAGTCTATGTACTAGTATAATACATAATATTAAATTAGGACAAATGCAAATTTGTTTTTGCAAAAACATTATATAATTGTTTTCCTAACGGAGAAATACAAGGTGTCAATAATGTTTTTTTTTGGATATCCAATGGCTTAACTACTATGAAGTTGACATATAGATAAATATCAAACAAGTCGCTCCTTAAACAGATATTTCATAATTGAAAAAAACCTAATTTTTCAATAGAGATATATGAAAGTTCCATGTATATTAAAAAAAAAAAAAAGAATAATAAAAATTTGGTATTGATAAAGCAAAGCATTCCTATCGTAATGATGGTATTGAAATTATGTTATTAACCATTAGAAACATTTCAAAAGCTTGATACTTTTTGTATTAAAACAAAATTCAACTAATACAGAAAGCTTTAAGTGCTACTTTAAAAAAAAATATAGTTGTTCTTTGGAAGAAGTGATATGTATAAATTGAGAATCTTTGTTAGCTCTTTATCCAAAAAATCCTTTACGTGCTATATTGTCCTGCCATTAAAATCATATACCAGGAAATATCACACTAGAACAACAAATATGTGTGTACACTGATATCCATTTCCTCAAATCATTTATTTCCATAACGAATCATTAGGAATTCTTAATTACATACGATTTACAATAGGATATAAATACAATAGTTTTGTATATTTTTATTTATTTATTTTTATATATAATTTAAATTGTTTTTCAACTATCTAGTTCATTTATTTCTACATTACCATTTAGTAAGACAAAAATGAGACAATAAAGACACAAATTTAAAAAACAGATATTTCCCGCTATGTTTCAGGAGTAACATTAAGGTTTTTTATATTTTTTTAAGGAACTTCACGATTGTTTTACGAAGTCAGTCGTACACAATAACATTCGATGGCATAACACTCATCAAGGGTACGAACGATTGTAAGTAGAACCAAGGAGTTAACGCTGCCAGGTAGAAGTCTTTTACTCGTCAAATATTTGTAAGTATGCTGTGTATATCAACTCCTCTGCAGGATCTATAACACTTTTCCTTTGTGGACAACACAATATAGTCTTATATTATTCTTTCGTTGAAATTATACCTCGCCAATCCTTAACTTCTCAACTCTTCTAGTAGTAGTAATCCAAGTATTTTGCTAAGATTGTCAAAACTTTTACTGTATCTGAGTTGTCGGCTTTTAGCGGAATTAACTGCCACCGCATTGCCAATGATGCCAAAATAGTTGATATCAATAAAAATTTGTGATTTAAGTTTAAGTAAAGTTACGAGTAGCAAAAAATTTTGAAAAAAAACGCATTCCGCAGGGATGTGACAGCATATTTTGAGTCAGTAGCAAGATAATTCTTGATGTTTATTGGCCATAACCATTGCTGTTCCAACTCCCTCATTGCCTCTAAAAGCGTCAGTATAAATACATTTCTACTGTTGATTGCTTTCGAAGCTACTAAAGACTTTAAGTGAAGTAGAGTGAAGATTATTTTTAGTATACCTTTCTATATTATGAGGTTCCGGGATCGAAATCATTTCTAGGTCCATTACTAACGTCTCTTAAGCTGCGTTCGAATCTAGGTGATATTAGATAAAGCGATATATCACGAGGGATATATTGCGAATAGTTATTGCTAGGGAGATACAATAACAGCAGCCGATAAATCGGCACGCCCAGGGAGGTAAAAATTTGGTTTGTAAATAATTTTTACCGCGTGATGAGCTCAGGTGGGGAAGAAGTTGTAGTAGTTTATCGGTTCAAACGGAGGACGATGAATAAAAAAGTAAACAGTGGGTACATCAAAAAGAATTAAAGTACAATAAAGAGAAAGTATTTGATTTTCTGTATAGGTTATGGAATGGCCATCCGTCACTAGCTTTATGAAAGTAATTACCAATATATCTTCTCTTCTATCAATCATATTCACAGATCGATATTTCGGAGGATAAAAATCGCTGAGTAGACCAAGAACACTTAGAGTGATATGTCACATTCAAAATGTGTAGTAGCGCCTACACAGTATAAACCTTTTCTATCGTCTCTCTCTACAGATTTCATACGTTATATCGTTTCAGTTAAGGGATGGTGTTCGATATTTTCTCTGTGGGGGGGGGAGAGGAAAATGTACAATTGCACAAAGTTCGCGGGCAGAAGGAAGTAGTGGGCTAAAAGCTACTTTTGTGTAGTGAGACAAGAATAGTATCATTCTTCTTGAGCTCAAAGGCAAGTATCCCCACTTCCGCTCACAGGTTTATTATTGGGCTTCCAGTTCCTGAGGATCCTGAGCAAATGTTATGTTTTGGACAGAGTGTAACATATTTATCGTTTTATCATTATTTGATTAGACTGGACCGCCATAATCTAGTTTAATTAGGCTTCGACGACTTAACTTTCGGATCTCCTTGAAACTCTAATATGTCATTGATAGGCAAATCATACGACACGCGTTCACCGTTCTTGAGGCCAATACTTTCATTTATTTTGGTCTCTGATTGGCTAGCAATACCACGAAACGTAAATTATTTACATTAAAATATTTTTTTTAAACTGTGTGCATTATTTTATTCAAAATGACTATACATCTAACAATGTTAAAACCGATTCGGGAGCACAACAAATTGATAATTGATAATATATTTAAATTATACCATTTTTCCTAACCTTAACCAGGTTAGGAAAAATGGTATAATTTAAATTCTAAAAATGGTATGGTTAAATTCGCCACGAAATTAGTACTCAAGTTACACTATCATACCATGAAGCAGACAGAAGATAAACCAAAATTACAACTAACTGTCATTACAATTTACTGTTATATTTACTGTAAAACCAACCAAGGTTCTGTAGTTGAAAAGTCTATTTTATAATAAACACTTTAGTAGGTATTCTTTGAAATATTTTAAGTATTTTTCAGTAGGTTGTAGCGATATTAGCACTAAATGAGTAGGTAGAATGAACTTAGGCGACTAAAAGGGTTTTGTAATGATAAAATTGATGATTTTATTTAAACATTTATGGATTTACTGACAAGTAAATATGCTTTAATTTGGTAAATATTAGTTTCATTAGCAAATCGGACGATGTAACAGTTGGAGTCTTAAATTTCCCCTCTCCAGGTATAATTAGTATACGAACTTAAAGGTATACCTGACACCCCACAATTTAAAGTCCCCTCTGAAGGACGGCCGGCATACCTAAAGTCACCCTACGTCCCGTTTTGAACGGGACTGTCCATTTCTCGCTCACCTGTCCCATTGTCCCTAAATGAAACTCTGGGACGCAAATTTGTCCCGTTTTTCCAAACCACACATAAAATTAAAATGATGGATATATGTATATATAAGTTACAATTAGACTGAATGAATAACTAAAAAGAAAGGGGTTTTGGTGCAAAATCACGACACGCATATAGTTAACAACTGACTTTATCTCTCTTAGACAGCTCTATATTTAGTCTTTTAGACGTGTTATAAACTAAGAATAAAAAAACTTAATCCTAAACTTCTATTGATATTTCCTAATATTTCCTTCACTAGGAGGAACTTCTAAAAAGTAAGAAAAAAATACAAGCACAATCTTAGTAACTATAAGTTACTCAAAGCTATTAACTAAGAATTACATAACAATAAATACAAAGAATATAAGCTGAAAAATAAGGAAGATAACAAAACTGCCATGAAATACAAGATAGCTAAAGTACCACCACAATACGTTACAAATTAAATGTCTTCTTAAACACTATAGAAAGTAACTAAAATAAAACACAAAACGACACTAACGCTCCTGAACCACAGCCTACGGCCCAAGATGTAACACTTAATAAGGTTCACGCAACTCCTCTAAATGGACAGTACGAACCTTGGATGGGTAATTGATATCCCGAATCGTATATAAATTATGTTCTCTAATCGTAATGATTTTAAAGGGCCCCTCATATCTTGCACCCGTTTTATTCCTTGCTCGTAATCGCCGATAAAGAATAGTTCCCAGCGGTAGTGAACACTTTTAGCCACCCTCACGTTCTCATTAGCCTTGCGTACCCTAGAGGTCTTCTCTTTAATCAACTTCTCGCGAACCTTACGCCATGATGATTTCTGTTCAGCACGTCTCCGGGAAAGTTGCGACAATAATTCCGCGGTGGTAACCGTCAGTAAGTCCAAACGATCGCGCCTTGTTTGGCCAAACACAATCTCGACTGGAGATAATCTCGTCACCGAATGGATCGTATTGTTATAGGCTATTACCGCTTTTGGTATTGCGTCGTATAAATCTAGATTCCGCCCTAATTTACCATTTTTTTTCCCTGTAAAATATGAATATAATTCTTTAAAAAATATGTCACATATAATTTAACAATTACTGTTACAGGAATTTTGCTTTAATAAAGTTGGTAAACTGAAGATTTTATTCACACTTTGTTGTAATAAATATAATTATATTGATTTGAATATAATTATAGAAGGCAATGATTGTATTAAGTTATACTTTTTCTATATTAAAAACATTAAAAATTTCTGTTTATTTTCATTGTTAACCTGCCATCAGTCGTATATAAACACATGTCCCGTTTTGAAGTTAAAAGTGGTCAGTTTAGGCATTCGTAAGTATTTTTAACTTAAAAATCTTAACGCCACTTAGATAAAACCCATTTGCAAATTTTACTTTATTTTGAATATATTGGCTTACTTTATGAGATATTTCAGGTAACTTAGATTGATAATGATTTTAGGTATGGCTTTAGTACATTGTTCATTCAACAATTAAGTTATTCTCAACTGTTCACATAGTGGCTCCTAGATTATCAAATGACTAATGGTGATAAGATAATTATTACAGTGACTGGTTAGATAATGCTGATTAATCAGAAACCAAACTGAGAGCCCAGGGGATCTGTTTGTCAGTCTGTACCTTCACCGTTCTTGCGACTGAATCTAATCAGAATTAGATCCCTTTGACTTTTTTTGCAATTCACCACTAGTTTTAAACGGATTTAATAAAATAGAACGAATAACATATAACTGGGATAAAGAAAATTATTATTTGAACGACATTTGAATGTTGATGAGGAAGTGGTTCAATGTACCATGAGCAATGTTAAGGAACCGCAGTAAATAATTTTTTAACAAAGAAGTACAACTTATTTTATTTGTAACTAAGTTTATATCATGGATATTATGAATAAATAATTTGAAAACAAGTGTGGTAATTGGAAACTGATCTGAAATCCATGTTGTAACAGTAAATATATTACCAAATATATTTGTAAACGTTTTGTAAAAGCAATATTGATGTGCTAAGTGCTGGAATGATTTCTATGTTTCTAGTTTATTGATACGAAATTTTCTATTATGATATTGGGCCAGGTAAAACTCTATCTGGTCTTCAATTTTACTCATATTACCCCTACTTCTACTCAAGGACCTGTTGAAATAAGATAGATTGTAAGCGCCAAAGTTCCGTAAATGATTAACTTTGGGAAAACATTAAAACGAGCAACTATGGATAAATAGCATGCAATTTTTTTATCGGAACTCTACGAAATCGCAAACTACTACTAAATTAAATTTTAAAGACATTTTATTAACTTTTATACTATGTATAGTACGGAAGCAATTAGTGTAAGCTGTAAGATTATAATCCCCATACCTTCTTCTTCTTCTCCATACCCTCTTCTACTAGTATTTTACCTAATTATTTCAAATATATATCTAATAATATATATATATATATATACATATAATTCTATCTGTCGTTAGGAAACCGATTTCCTTTAAATTTTATGGAGGAGAATAAGTTATATGTTTATATATAACTGACGTTATGCCGCCTCAAGAATATTCTGATTTTACACAAAGTAACAGGTGATAGGATTATAAGCATTTCTAGGTAGTCATAGTTTTAGTACGAATCACTATGTTTATACAATTAAAACTCTTCCTACTATTTTTGTAATAATAGATGAGCAACAGAACAGTGAATGTCACAAAATACGAAAATAAAACATCAGTTAATATGACTAATAATAATTCAAGATTAAACGGGCGGTTTCTCCGAAGTAATAATTAGGTCCAATGGAAGTATTTACTAAGGAAAGGCAAACAATAGAAGGAAATTAGCCTACAACCGATCAAAACAGAGACACTCTCTCATTGAAATGTCACTCCGAGGGGACAGGAAAAAAAAAGGAATTGGTTTCTGGAGGGTTTTATAGCCCCAATTGCCTAATGGAAATTGCTCATTCAACGGATTAACCGGCGCCTATCTAGCTCTGGCGTTCATGAATTTATTTCCAACTTCACCTCAAACTTGTTCTTGCCACTTAATTTCGAATAACAAATAGAAATGGAAAAATACTAATCAAGAAGAGAAAAATGAAAAAGAGAAAATACCTGATGTTTACATGACATTTCTCGCTTAATGGAACAGTGCATGTCTGTATTGTTATTTATTTTACAAACATATCAACCTATAGAGAGTAATTAACAAGCAAAATAATTGTTTGCGGCAACAATTCATTCACATAATTTTAAGTTATCGAATCTGATACACTACCAGGCGCGCGGCGTACAAAGTACGCAACAGCAGAATTTTTATTTTTTCTTAAAAAAAATAATATTTTTTTCCACATTTCCATAAAATTTCTTTACATATTAGCACTTTTATGCTTAAAGGAGAGTACAGTAAGAAAAATATGAATTTTAAGGGGCTTAGATATTTTGAATTAAAGTAGTCACCTAAAAAAGTATCCATTTATTTCGATTACAAATAAAAGCTATAACAAATTATTTCGCCAATTTACATTAAGAGTAAAGTCTTAAAATTTATGAAAAAAAGAAAATTTCTACAAAATATAAAAGGTTATGCTTTAACACATATGTTTTCCAACAATTGTCAAAATAATAAGAACAATTAAGAATTAAGACAAAGACAAAAAGTAAAAGAAAAAAAAAAGAAAAACCTCAATAAGATAAGTCTAATTTATAAAATACTGGCATTTAATGTTTTAACAAATTAAGGACAAATCTTTAGAACATTCTAAGAATATAATTGTTTTGATTGAATGATTTTTACAACAAAATTGTTAACATTTGTGGCATGTCATCGTGGTTGTTACATTTTTTCCTTCCCCAAGGAGGACATCTTCCTTTCGGTTTTTTTGCTGGAGGTTCACCGGAATTCTCTTCGTCGTTTTTTTCTCGGTACTTCTACAATAATTTGTTTGCCAGAGAAATATTGTTTTACTAACAACAATAAAAACACATATAGGCCAAAATAAAAACGAATTTTTTAAGAAAAACAATTAAAAAGAAAGTAAAAATTACTTACATGACAGGGCCCGTGGCGTACAATTTACGCTAGTTGAGAGATTTGAAAAGAATTTCAAGAACAGGCACGGCACGCGCGAGACAATAACAAAGACTTGTGCATCCGCCTGGTGCCGGGGGTATACTGATAAGTTGCACGGAGTTTCTAGATTCAACTAAAAACAGACAAAGCGATGCATTGATTCAAACATGTCTGGAGTACTTTGTACGCCAGCGCACCCACTCGAGGGTTAAACTATAAATCGTTTAAATTTTATTTATGTCTATATTAAATGAGTGTTGCCATTTTTTAAAAAAAAATATGAATAACTTTTGAACACTGGTTATATTCCAACCTATCCTCGCATTATAAACAAATTTTCATGATCTTAAGTCTCCATTTCTCACAATCAATCGTACTGATATTGACCATTTATTTGTTTGATAAATAATAAAATAATATCCTTATTCTATTCAGAAAACCTAATTTTCTCCGATAAAGCCACAAAACACCCTATACACTTGAAATGGAAAAAACTCGTGGAAAAACATTAAGAGTGCAAAAAATGGATACAGGGTGATTCGATTTGGATTAATATAAATTGAGCATTAAATTAGTGAGTAAAGTTTTATGTTAAATAGCTATTTTATAGACAATAATTATGTAGGTAATAACTTTTTTTTTTAAATTTATTTATTGATATTTACAACTGTATAATAAAAATACATCTAGTAAATGTGCTAAGCGATACATAATGACATGTGAAAATGACAAGTAGAGAAACTACCCACTGGTAGTACTCAAATCATAAGTTCAACTAAGAAGTCACGGGGCCATCTTCTTTTCAGACGCCTCGGAGGATTATCGGGAATTGAAGAGGAAGCTAGGTTTAAAACCAGAGGGTTTGAGTGGAAATGAAGTTTGTTATGAAAGGATAGATAGCGGGTTCGGGCCAAATCAGCAACAAATGGGACATTAAGGTCGTTATGGATGATTTTATTCTTAACAAAATAAGGAGCATTAAGGATTTTACGAAGGATTTTGGATTGTTGATACGAGAGGAATTCGATGGCTTAGTGGAGCCCCAAAGCTCTACTCCGTAGGTCCAAATAGGTCGTATGATGGTCATGTAGATGAGTCTTTTGTAATAAATTGGGAGCTTAGAGCGTTTGTCTAGTAAGTGTTGAAGTAGCCTGAAACGTCGAGCGGTTTCTTGTCTTTTCAGTCTCGTATGAGGATTCCAGGTTAATCGTTTGTCAAGATGCAACCCTAAGTATCGGATCTGTTCTACAGGCACCAGTGGGATATTATTAAAGGATACTGAAGGGCAGGAAGTCATTGGTTTACGACGTAAGGTAAAAGTGATTTGATGCGATTTTTGAGAGTTTATTTTAATTCTCCAGTTTTGACACCATTCTTCAAGATCAGTGATATGGGATTGGAGGCTTTGGGATGCAATAATTGGATTGGTGTTGACAGATAATACATATGTATCAGCAAGGTAATAACTTAATGATAAATTCAAAAAAGTTCCTTCCGCTATTGAAAATAATGAAAATACATACATTATATCTATGGTATATAATTATATATCATAGAGATTTATACAAAATTCAATAATTTATATTTATTAATATATATATATATGTGTATATTTCCGTAATTCCGCAATTCCTTAATTATTATCAAAGTGTGTCAAAGCAAACAGACGAAGTTGGGAAGCACATAAAATGAGAATGGTCGGTCAAAGCATATTCATGTTTAAAGCACAATTGATATGGGAAGAAAATGGAGGAGGTTAATATGCAGATAAAAGTGGAGCGGACAGTTGATGACCAAGGAGGAAACCGTTTGGACTTATGAAGTTCAATATGCTACATCACAGATTTTTTTTCTTTTTAGTTCATTTGTTACTGACTTATTTTAATAATATCCAAGTTTTTTCTTTTCTCATATTTTCTTTTATTACCCGTTATACTTATTCTAAAACCTGAAAACCTGTACCACTACAACTCATGAAGGGTCTATGACTCACTCCGTCATAGATTTGATCACGCTCAAACGGGATTATTTATTATTCAAAACAATTTGTGTTTATATCCATTTTGCATTTCTTGTCGTCAGAAATATCGAAATGAAAAGGTAGATAGTAATGCAAAGGATTGTTCTTTGACATAGGATGAATGAATATTTGGATTAAATACATCTTGAAACCTAAAACATCAAGTAAGAACATTGCTATTCAACTGTTGATCCCCCAAAGAAGAGTTGAAGGCTTAAACAACAAATCATGTGGATCCTCACATTAACCTTAATGATCAGATCAACATAATGTGAGCATGAGCTATCGATGAGCTTTGTGGTAATTAGGTAATTAAAAAACAGTAGCGTTAATTGTTATCACCATCAATCAAGTCGCAATCCATTTGGGAGTTCTCAGCACTTCTGGCAATGATAATACATCTTATCTTTATCGGCTTATAAACGCTTATTGCAGTCATATAAAATCAAATGTCTAAGGCGATAATTAAAATTGAATCGCGATATTAAGTTAGGTGATACTTTTTTTTCTCAATTTTTTATATCATACTTTTTTTATTATTTATTTCATAATATTTCAATTTTTACTTTCATAGTAATGTTTGCTTTCATTTATTTCAACATCGACGTCTCCAGAGTTGAAACCTCAAAAGCATCTGTCCTTTGAGGCAAAGAAATATTTAAAATAATAGAATGTTTAAGTTGAAGCGGAATAGCTTAATGTGAAGAACGGTCAGTTGATATCCCGAAAGTAGCGGGTTTAAATCCGGATATATTATATAACCTGATAATAGCCACGGATGAACCCTGTGGTAACCGGGACCCCTTTTGGGGCTGACGCATGCTTTATAAATTGGGTACACTGAATTGGGAAAAAAAACTTGGCGGTTGAACGTGATATCACAGGACAAATCACCTCCTTGCACAAGCGTTTTCCTAGAAAGAGTACAGATTCTACCATGCTCTAAATTTAAGATTCTCATGGGTTCTAGAGGTACAGGTTATTTTTTTTAAAGACTATTTATTAAATAAATGTTTATATGCACTGTACTTATGTGTGTCAACGTTTTTGTACGATTTAAAATGATTTCCGTACAAGATAAAGCACCCTGTTGTCACCATAATCAGTGAAATATAATTAATTAGTTAAATTTCTAAACGTTAGCGTGCTCCAGATATATTAATCATACGGTTCACTGTCCAGGTTCAAAGCTTTGACATATATCTTTGAAGATTAATCTAGCATAGATTAGAGCTTCTCAGCGTTGAGTTGTATACGAATGATTCCTACAGGGTCTTATGAACAACCAGCTATAATGTTAGTGTTAATGATTTGGAAGCTATATAAATAACTCTGTCTTACCAAAAGAACCAGTTTAGAATTAAAAAGCCACTCTTAACCACCCCTAACAAACAAAAGCATGGAAACAGACGTAAAAATAGCCAATAAAATCTCAAGTCAATAAAAGTATATAAATAAATAGATAAAAGTATATCTATCATTCTTTTATGATTTAGAATTTTAAAAAAATATGAAAATTTAGAATTAAAAAAAAAGAAGAAAAAAAGCTTAACAAAAAGAGAATTAGTAACCTTTTCAGCTTCTCGAATAGTTTCGAATTCCATCCGTCTATTGCTTTGAGTTTATTAAATAATTTCATATTAAAAAAACTTCATAATTGATGATTTAATAACGTACGTTAATACATAGAGGTAAAATACGTAACTATTTTTTTATATCAGCATTGATCAAAATAAATTTAGTTCTTATAAGCCAATTCATTTGACGTATAAAATATCTATAGAAAACATATAAGCGAAATAGAGTCGACCGTAATTTATTGTACTCGTAAAAAAAATTGACATACTCCTTAACCAATCTCCAATACGACGTTCCACTTGTAGTTATGGAACATAATGGGGCGAGATTTTTTTTTTAACGCCCTAACTGAAAAGAAAAGATATGTCCAGGACCGGGACTCGAACCCGGGTCGTCCACATCCCTAGTCTGGAACTCTACCAATTGAGCTATCCTGGCTGTACCAGGCTCGCTTCCCGGTCATGGTCATATCCTTTCTTTTCACTGATCCCATGTACCCGCGTTCGAGTCCCGGTCTTGGAGATATCTTTTCTTTTCAAATAAAAACATTTAAAAATTAATAAAATCAATAACTAATAAATAATAAATTATAATAATTATTATGACGTAAGTCAACATCCAAATTAAATAAATGTTCAAAGAACATTCTTCCCCCTCGTACACATCGCAAATTGCGAGAACGCGGGGACATGGGGTCAAATAAAAATATTTAAAAATTAATAAAATCAATAGCTAATAAAATAACGATAATATAAATATATAATTATGTATAAGTAATAAAATTGCTAGTATAGTTACTTATATAAATTAGGTAATATAAAAAAGTTAATATTAGAAATTTATAAGAATACATTTGTATTTGTATCTGCCGCTCTGAAAATAAAGTATTAAAAATCTAAATTAAATAAAATCAAATTTATAACATGTTTCAAAATGAGAAATATCTGTATTTTTCGTTGAGTAAAAATGATTGATTAAGAACGAATTTGAGGAGTAATAGAAGCAAAATTAAATTTAATGACAATCATTAAATACACATTGTAGTAAATAATTAGATCAGCACAATACAATAACTTATAAATATGATATAATTATTATATAATTACATATAAAATAAGTTTTATTTTATTGACTATTTACTGTTTATTTAACACCTTAATTATTGATTAAATTGATGTTAAAAAAATAAAATGAGAAAAAAAATGTTTAAATTGTTAATAAATCTGTAAATGTTCTAATGAAATCCAGCTACAAGAGGCAGAACAGGACTACACAAGGCCTTCCTTCCGATTCGGACGATTCTTCAAACACAAAGAACTAATTAAAGGTGTTAAGGTTAATTATTTAATTACACCATCGCCTCCTTTAATTCCCTCTTTTTTTCTTTTTCTTGTTAGGCTCGAGACCCTGCTGGAAAAAATTAACTGGAAGTGCTCTGTTATTACATGAAAAAACACACAAAAGGCATTTCGAGTATACTATGAGGGCATTTTCTTCATTAAAAATAAGGTTTCAAATTGAAAAATAAATATTAATTTACAGCTATTTTCAAAGTCAAAGTTATATTGATAATATGAGATAAAAATATGATAATAAATCTGATAATATGAGATATTTTTATTATTAAATAGAATGAATCCTAAATGTTATCTTTCAAAAATGTGTGTTTATCAAATAGTTGGGAATATCCTGGTTGTACAGGAACCTTAATAACTAAATAATATTCTTAGTAAATTAAGTTGTAATTAATCAGAATGTCATCGCGGAAGTAGAGGCCATGAAGACAACATTGACGAGGGGGGCTAGCTTATATCGTACTATGATTGTCTTACTGATTATCAATGAAGTCATAATCTTGGGCATCCTAATTTCATTCCTGGGATGCTCTCATGGAGCAGTAAGAAAGGTGACTGACCTTTTGGAACGATGCATAGAAACTGGTTCTGTTGTGTGTACAGATAGCTTACAGAAGGATGTCGCAGTAAGCAATACAAGCTATTGCCAGAATGATACTTCTAAACCCCACCCCCCCAAGATTAATTTTAGAAATATGACAGTAAGAGGAAGTGAAAAAACAGCGCATCAAATAGTCAAGGAAAGCCGGGTTATTCACCCTTGCCGTGTTAGGCTTTCTCTCTTGTGGAGGAGAGCTACCCCTCCTTTATTGTTCTTTAGAAACTTTGTCTAAGGTAGTTAGTTCAAGAAAGTAGAAACATTGTTGCTTTTTTCAGTAAAATAGAAATAAAACTTTTGAATGAAATGAAATGAAATAAAATGAAACTAAGAAATTTTGGTTTTGATATTTATTTTTTTAAAGTCGAGATTGTATTTTGATTTGAATACTACACTCTTGACTGGTGAATAAGCTGTTACTTCATATTCCACTCTTAACTTTACCAAGGATTATTCAGGGAGCTCGATTGGAAAAAACAAAACAATCCTTGCGTGCCTAAGATATTAGAAACATTTTGTACCACCATTGGTATAGACTATAGGTACATGATGTTATAATTATTAAATTATTTGTATTACCTAAACATTCGAGGGAACTAAAGGGAAACAAAAAACGACTTCATCTCGAGTCAAAGAAAAGGGCAGTGTACCTGTATCAGAATGATGTTTGAAATTTTTTTAATTTGAAACGCTTAGGAATAAAAAAAGGGCTTTTCTTTAAAGCGTTGGATTTTATTGTGAATCTGAGGTTTATGAGAATCTGCATCTGAGGTAAATCTATATGAGGATTTGGATTCAGAAGATGAAGTCAATATATTTTCCATAATGAACCAAACACGCATGAAGAACAATATTAGCTCAGATTTGAAATATAAAAATGGAGAACATATATTTTGATAGAATTCGACAAAAAAGTAGTCTATCAGTTAATAAATACTATAGTGTACATTTGTTTTGAGGGATCACCATAAAGTTGAATATCAAAATAAGTTCCTTTAAGTTGTAAAGGAAATAAAGTTCGGGAATGCATCCTACAAAAATTTGATATTGTAATGGAAATGATTGCAGTAAATTAGGGAACAACGAAAAAAAATCAGGTTGTCCATCACTGAGCGACAATTACCCCTTAATATATTACATTTGTGTTAGTCTTAATTTAACCCAATTGTATTACAATCTATTTAATGTATATTATTAAAATCCAGCTTTTTAACATTATTCCCATCTGATTAAAATCTTTCAAAATTATTGTTACGGTCCGAGAGAAAGGCCCGGAAGGATTAGGACGGCTGAAGGGATTATGAGTTTAGAAAGATCGAGAACCATCTCGATCTGGCGAGACAATTCTTGGAATGTTCTAGGTGTCACCACCCCGACCAACTTTGCCCATATAAAAGGCCAGCTGTTACAGTGAGTATCAGTCAGTAATAAGGTAGTAGTAAAGTTCTCGAGTTCAGTGACAGTGACAGTGACAGTTAGTGGCAGTGTGACCTATTCTGTGATAAGTACTAAGTGAGTGCAATATGCATTGAGTGCAATATGCAGTTTGTCATATTTGGAGAGTATTACGGTCGATGGACTTTAATTAGAGGTCTGTAAGTGTTAATTTTTAGTTATAAACTATAGTGTAACTTTGTTGTATTTGTACAAATTTAGGTAAATAGTTAAGTTATTTAGTATTAGTAATACCTTATAGTTTTTGTATATTATTTTAGTGATTAGATAACAGTTAGGCCTAGGTTAAAATCTGTAGAATATTGTTATTGTAAATTCATATTAGTTTAATAATTTAATTGTTTAAAATAATTTCATTGTAGCCTTTTTAATTTGTTAATAAATTTTAGTATCTTGAATTCAGTAATAGTTTAATTCATTTTACACCCAGTAGCCCGTAACATTATAATTAATTCTAAAGATTTAAGAACTAATAGGATGATGATCAGACGGCGCTATGGTCCTTGGTGGACCTTGGCCTCCTCAACAAATTTCCTCCACTTTGACCGATCTTCTGCGCCTCTTCTCCATGTCCTAACCCCAAGGAGACTATGATCTGCTTCCATGTCATCCAGCCATCGCATTCTAGGCCTGCTCTTTCTCCATCTGGACGTCCCTCCATGACCAAATAAAAAGGCTTAGGGAGCCTTTTTTTACTAATAGGAATAGTAGTATATATTGAAACTATATAATAATAATAGAAGAAAGTATATATTTTTTCTTTTAATTTGGCTATTTATACATCCAGTTACATCATTTTATAATAATTTATTATAGTGATTGTTTTTCCTTTATTAATTAGTATTTATTAATTAAATTGTAATAGTATTCTACTTTAAGAAGCTATATATCATATTTTATTTTTTTATATTGTTATTTTAAAGGGACTTATTCCTGAATAAATAAAGACTTTATTATTATTATAGCAATTATTATTTGATAGTATGTCAGAGTAGTGTGATTTGAGCTAGCAAAGGTCCATTTATTTCAATAAATTTTTTCCTTTAAGAATAACAAAAATTAGAATTATTTTCTCAATCATTTCTGTAACTTTCTTTCCTATATTTTTACTTTACTTTATAAATTTACTTTTCTAATTACTTCCATCTCATAAAATATGTAAGCGCTGTTTCCTAGGTACAAACATAATCCTTGAAAAAGTCCGAAAAACTTTGTGCACGCTAAAAAATTTACGATTAATGAGCCTCTACGGGAAATGAATATTGAAACGATGAAGGGTAAGTTTAGCGAGGGAAATATTAATCTCTAACGTGAGCTGGACCCGACAGGACGATATGTACATCTCTTCCCAGATTAATTGCATTTCGGTTAACATTAGCATCCAAACGACCTTGTTACTCTTTTATAGTCTTTATTTTCCTTTTCTGAAATTAATCATCCACAGCCTTCTCTATTAATACATCAAGTCCGGGTGATAAGTGCCTTCGGTGATTTATGATTGGAGCTAGCCTTATTTGTAAACATCACAATACTACATCATTATTATAGAGTGTTCTATACCTCTATATTAGACTTACTATGGAGAAAAACATCCGTAATCTGATGGTCCTTTTGTATAAGATTTAATTTATAATGTTAGGAATATGTAAATAAATCGGTAAAGGGTCACTGAGCAGGTAGCCTAAGAGTCCCAGAGGATCTGTACTTGAAGATAAGGCAGAACAGCAGACATATAACGAAATAGCTCCCTTTTTGTAAGTAGATATATAACTTTGTAGCTAAGATCAGCACATAATAAATATGTAATAATAATATATAAATTAATCTAGTATGGAGACATAAATTAATTTTTATTTACTAAACAGCTCTTGGTCAGTCAACCACGTCAACCTTTGATGAAGAGAGGGATATGTTTTTATTCATTAATGGTATCGTATTAATGATGTAATGATGTAATTATGATCTCAGGGTGGCATCATATATTATTCAGATCAAAAGATTTTAATTTTCCGTGAGATCATTGTTTGGACAGTGAAGCTAATATAGCAGTCCATTAAAACATATTAAAGAATCTTGTTAATGAAAACATTCTTTTGAGAACGTTATTAATTTATGTAAAAGAGTCACCAGTGGTTTAGTGGTTAGTATAACAATCCAGGTGGCCTTAGGATTTCTTTAAAAAGAGTAAAACCTCTAGTTTCTTCCGATGAGAAGTAAAATGGAGTTACCGAGCCTACGCGGTGTCAGGTAGGGTACACTGGGTTGTGCCAGGGTACGGTAGTGACAGTCGTTATAAACGCGAAACTATACGGAATATGGCGAAGAGTATAAGGGAGGAGAGGCGCGGAGTGCAAGTCTGAACACGTTCCCAAGGATTGCGTAAGTCAGCGCGCGACATTAATCTAAGCAGGAGCTTACATTGCTTTTCGACAGTCAAAAGTAAGTTTCTTTGCTTGATTTATTTTAATAATTACTGTTTTTTATATACAGGTAGATTACCTTGTATTTTTTCTTGTTATAAGTTGAACATTAGTAGTTAACTACGAGTGATTACTTTTTATGTAGATTGTTTGGTTGATTCATGGCGATGTTTGGTATTACATTTTTTGGGTTCGGTTGTGACATTTCGTTTTATTTTTGCTTTTAGATGCCCAGCAACGCTTGCGGAAGACCGAACGAGCACAAAAAAAACCAAAAAACTTAAAAGTGTATTCTCAGAGAATACACTATATTACTTAATACATAGGAATGTAAAGACTAAAGTCGTATCAAAAGGTTTACTCATGAAAAGGTGTTACTGAAAACAATGTATACAAATTTTTGTTGATTTTATGCGGTATGAAAGAAACATAAGTACCTAAATTAGAAGAAGCCAATTTAAACAAGAAACTTGTTGCAAACATAAATGACTGGGTGCCTGCTTTTTCAGGTTTGATTAATCTGTACTCTACCTTGAGAGTCTAAACACTCATTCAGGTTATAAAATGTCCTTTATAAGCCACAAACTATGAATTAAAGTGATGCTTTATTAGATTCATCATACTTTTGAAAGTCGTTTTTGTTGTCTTGGATCGCTCATCATTGTGTAATGTCTCTGTACCATCTCGGCTACTTTACAGCAGATAAAAATAGTGTTTTTATAGACCGTTAAACTAAAAAAAGAAATGTAGGAAAGTAAAATGAAACTAGTTACTTCTCCTTAATGCCTATTAATTGTTTTATATTTGTTTCAATAGACACACCAGTTATTTTTTGTGTTGGGCTATAAATGTCTTAAGTATTTACTGACGGTATGCAGGGCCACTAAAGGGCAATTTCATAGTTTCAATCATACAATATTTTTAACGAGTACCGTACAGGCTTGGGACCCTCGTTTAACGTCCCTCCCCAAGCGCGGGATATCCAAGGATTTTTTTACTCTATTCAAAAAATCCTAGTGCGACCTGCCGAGCTACGAACCCGCGATCTTGGCGTTAGTAGTTTCTTATGCTGTGTAATAGTGGTTAAAAGCTAAAGGGAATTATATTTTAAGAGATTTGACATAAATGTTGATCTCAATATTTACCATAAGAATAAATAATCTGTACGACCAATGAAAATGTTTTTTTCGAAAGGCTTTTTAGATAAAATCGCGGGTTGTTGATTAAAAGTATAATAATTTCAGTAGAATAAAAAATAAATCTTTGTATCGATAATTTAAATTAGAATCTTCGTCCTCTCATGCCCTCAATCATAGCAATAAAATGGCTGGAAAATGACTGAAAACGTTTTAGAGAAAGTAAACTAAGGTAGCTTGTACTTGGGGGTTTGTATATTTTCATTTTAGTGGTGTTATTTGAAATATGGTGCATGTTTTTATATTTAGTGGTATTATGAACTATATTATTCTATTGCAATTTTATGACAGTATGCCTTCTGAATAACTGCCAAAGGCTAATTTACTGTTTAGAGCCTGATTATTTTATTTTATAAATTTATTTAACAGGACACTGAAATAGAGAATGACGTCAGCCGATCGTTTGGCATTTGACAGTAAATAGGATTATGCTAATCAGTTAGGGATCCTAAACCGTATCTAATTAATAACTGCTATAACCGCGAGGCATGTCCTAGGCTGCCATTGTATCTGCCTGCAGTAAATAGCCACTATTTCGAGTGGTCAAGCGTCGTTAGGTTCTGCTCATTGCAGTCCGCCACTTAACTTCCTCGACTCAATACACATCCTCCGAATATTCTTTTGGAACAATATGATTGCTTCATGGAATCAGGACTCAGCTACTTCAACGAGGGATATAATTAAAAAAAAAATTAAAATACATAACCTGTGCTGTGAATTGGCCACAGGAATTAATTGTTAAACTACAATTTAAATACAAAGCAAACTTAAGAAAATAGTCCGGTTGGATATAAAAAATAAATTTCTTAAATAGGGAGAACTGTTTATTGGAAAGCCAACGTTTCGATTTATATTACCTTTTTTATATCTTATCAGATAACATTCTACAATAATTCACATTCCCTTCAGTAATCCTGACTGAAAAGACAATCGCAGAGCCAAAACGGCATAAGCTACAGAGTTGAAATTTGGGCAGTAGGAACATTTTATAAGGCCTACGCGCACTAAGAAAGGATTTTTGAAAATTCCTCCTAAGAGGGTGAAAAGGGTAACAACCGTTTGTAATTTAAAAAAAATCAATCAAATGAATTTTATTAAAGATTTGGCAAAATCAACCCCTAGGTATTACAGTTTTGGATATTACATTGTGGATTTGAATAGAAAACTCATCGATAGTTCTGTAAATATGTCATTTAATATTTAATGGGACAGTTTATTAAAATCTATTAACAACGGGATAAGCATTGGTAGCCTGGCTGAATTAACAAAAGCTTTAAGTCATTGTTTTTCATATGAAGTTCATTTTATGGAATTCAAAATTCACTCTCCGTTTAAACTCAACATAAATTTCTATTTAAACTCAACGCGGACGAAGTCACGGGCAAAAGCTAGTCTGTTTATAAAATGTAATAATTTCCGTAAAGAAAAAACATGTCATCGGAAAAATACGTGGACTATTTTTTTACTGTTGAATTCTACAATACCTGCCCAATGATATGTCTGTTTCTCATCCGCAACGTATGATTAATCCCTTAATCCTTAAGTAAATTTATGTAATTGACTAATTTAGGTTCATTAAATAAAAATACTAGTTGCCAGCTAATAATAACCATATGGGACATTTGTAATAACTTTAAAGATGAAGAAGCTCTTTATTAAAAGCTATAAAACATAAAATAGGTAAAAAAATAATAAATCGGTTATTCATTCCTCTTATAGCATGTTATTGGCGCTACAAAAGTTTTGTCATATAGTTATAACTGTTACGGCCTATGAGGACGACTTTACACTTCCAGGGGCAACGCCCGGCATACTCTTAAAAATGCACAAAAGGCGTCGGTGACGATTATTGATGATCTGAAGCTGAATGGCATCAGGGTGAATCTGGTCCAAGACGGACGCCATCGTGATACCATTTCAGCAAGGTAAGAAGCACCGACCGACGACCTTCACAATTGAAAATGAAGATCGTCGTGTATCGAACTCTATTCTCTACCTTGGCGTCACTCTCGATAGGCATTTCACCTTCGCTATTCACGTCAGGGCGAGGCTGAAGCTGGCCAGAGAAAGTCCTATAGGCTACACCACCTCCTCAATTCGCCGCAACTTTCGTTACGACCAACGCTGCTCTATGGTGCGTCGCTCCTGAAGCACATTTATAAATCCACCTTAAAGAGTCTACAGCAGTTCCAGAACTCCATCCTTAGGCGTATAGTTAAAGGCACGACGCTCTAAATGGCACGTAACGTTAAAATCAATGAGAAGCTCAAACTCCCCTCCACTCCAGACTACATTAGCCGGAGGCACATCAAATTTTTTGATGGGCTGAAGGCGTCTAGTAACCCACTTTTCAGATATATAGTTCCCCCTCCCAGATCTGGGAGATGGCATGGTAGACTCTCCTACATGGAGTGAGGACTTCCTTGTCCTTATCCTTTCTCCCTTTCTTTCTTCCTCTACGCTTTCCTCTTTCCTATCACCTAATCTCGTAAAGCGGTATCTTCCTGTTTTGTATGTATAGAGCCAGTGCCCTTGTGCCGGTTTAGAGAACCCGGCTTCAGTGGACTCAGCCTTGTAAATACCTTCCGGTAGTACAAGTAAATTGTATGTAGATATTTTATAAATAAACGGAGATTTCGATAAAAATATATAGGGGAGAGTTGGGCAAAACGGGATACTCCATTCTTGTTTTTATTTAATAACTGAAAATATGTTGAAGAAAACCACACATTATTTTTGTTGTAACTAAAAAAAAATTATCTACCGAACCCTAACATATTCCGTTTTAGCATACTTGGGTTGGACAAAACGGGATAGGGATTACAATGTTTAATGTTCTGTGTAAAACTAACTGAAAAGCATAATTAAGTGATAGAAAACTGTAAAGCAAAAGTTCCACTTCAAAGAACAATGTCTTCAGTTGTCAGAGACTTAATATAAGAGTTTTTTATGTTTTTTTTTACAAAATGGGAAAGAAGAGGTTTATTTAGGCCTATACCAATCATCCAATCGATCTTTTGCACTATTGATTTTTATTTATTATCACAGTTTAACAATTATTTAACAAATGTGATTTCAAAGAGCTAGGCTTCAATTTAAAATTCTTTATTTTCGTCTGGTACAAATCAAACCAATTTACAATTTTGTATATACGATCAATGTGAGTGTTACACTTTCAGAAGGGTATATCACAGCTGAGGGCAGATTACTCATGGATTTGCCACTGTAATGTAAATGAATACAAACTATGCAGTAGTGAACTAAAAAATAATTGTAATTAATGATGGTTAGATAATTACTATTGAATACAATAAAATAAATTAAATGGTCGAGGCAGTGGCAAATCCATTTCACATGAAGGATCTTTGGCTACCCGGCTGTTTATAAAGTTCCCTATATTTATATCACTCCCGTTACATCACTTCCATTATATGATATATATATATATATATTTATATATATATATATATATATATATATATATATATATATTGTTTAATTATTATATTTGATACCTTATAAATATAAGCAACACTTTCCAGCCATTTTTTTTCTGTGTTAAAGTTATGCTTAACATTGTTTCTCTCAGCTAACTCAAATCCTAGCATTGCATGCTAGCAAAAAACTGTATCCCGTTTTATCCAACTCATAAGTGTCCCGTTTTGTCCAACTCCGTCACTTTTCAAAACAAACATGGCTGCTGCCTAACCGTGAAAGGAAAATTAGATAGACTACACCTGAGAATATTCATTATTAAATGCTTAATCAAATGTAATACTCACCGGAATTATATTCCCATATATGTAGGCACTATAATGTAGAAAACAACGCACCTAAATGTAGAAAGCGCCAAGAAAACAGAGTAAAAAAGTTCTATGAGCTACAACTTTCCATCAACTAGTGGTCTCTAGGCGCGATGCACTGAGAATGATATAATGACAGCCGAGAACAATTTTCTGTCGTCGTAAGCTTGATAGCTGTAGTCGGGTGCCTAGGCGACGTATCCCGTTTTGTCCGACTATCCCATTTTATCCAACTTTCCCCTATATATCTTTCATCTAGTGATAAGGATGGAGCTAAAAACTGTCTCATCAACTGTTTTCATTAGTAATTTTACATTTTATTTTTTAAATATCCTGAGTTATTCTTAAATTTGTAAGAGTGTAAATTATTTTAAATTTTAATCCATCGATATATAGAGCAGTAGGCGTGGAAGAGACTATGGGTCCACAAATTGCGTTCCAGATATTTATTATGCTCTACAGGTACCATTAACAATATTTTAATTTATCATATTATATTTGAAATTACTTAGGAATTAGGAATATACGGTTATAACCTTAACCCTGTTATTTTCTAAATAGAAGTCGTCTCTCAAATATGTCTCCCAAAACCAATTCTTCCTTCTCCCCTTCCCTCTCTTGACAATCCCATCTCATTAAGTGGAACCGGGGTCCCGAGCTGATTGCTTTATTGCCCGAAAAACCTCAAGGTTCTTGACCTTAGGGTTTTACATTTTGTCCTAAATGTTCTCTTAGCTCCAAATCAACACTCTTTTTTGAATTTACCGGATTGGCCATTCCCTTTACTTTATGTAAGTAAACTGTATTTTTTTCTGTACAAAATGCAATCATCAACAAGAAAAATAAACCTGTACAACTACAACCCGTGAACGGGTCTGGGGTTCAGTTTTTTGTTGTTTTTTTAATTCCTCCATGATTTATTTACAATATACAAAAATTACAAATGTAATAAATAGATCCAATGCTGCTATAGAAACTATAAGCCTTTTAATACCTTTCGGACCGGCACTTAACGTTATACCAACGTTGTAATAATAATATTAGGTCGGTTAGAACCAAATCTTAATCACCTTATAACCTCACCGTACTTATCACTCCGCCTCAAAGTAATGATCTATAAGGAAGGTATTCGACCGGCACTCCTCGATGGGGCGCCTATGTTAAATAATGTTTCGCCTACAACTTCAAAAAGGCTCCAAAAATTTCAAAACCGTATACTGAGGCGCATAGTAATGCACACTTCCCTACAAAGGACGAAATCAGATATAATACACGAGACCCTTGGACTCCCGACGGTAACGGACTTCATCACACGGAGGCATATCGAATACTTTACTATTCAACACACTTACACCGACCGGTTAAACTACTAACTAACTCCAGTCAGAAGGAATTACTGAGCCCAACCACTAGAAATACAGAGTCCTACCATCTAATTATCAAGAAAATCCAATTCACATTTCCTCTCTTATAATGCACCTGGAAGATGTTTTCTCTCCTTAATATTTTATTTTGAACACAATTACAAAATCCAAGTGGCTAGGAAAAAAAAATTACCTTTTGGTAATTCTAAAGTTCCTCCCGGATGATGGTGTCACATGCCCTCTGGAGCGATGTGAACAATGGCGAACAATTCGTCAAGGATAGAGTTCTGGTACTGCTGCAGGCCCATCAGGGTTGTTTTGTAGAGGTGTCTCAAAAGCGAAGGACCATAGAGCATTGTAGGCCTTAGTATGGACTTATAAATTTGCAGTTTCAATCGCAGTGAGAGCTGCGGGGACACCAGCAGGTAGTAGAGCCTATGGGATTTATGTATACCGTGGGGTCAGTACACGGTAGAAGCTGTACTGTTCATGGACAACGGTTCTGGAAGGAGGTGACTTGTCCAAGATAACGCTCAACCGCCAGATCCCCCCTCCTAATTTTGGGCACCCTATTTTTATAACATTTTATAGAGGCTGAGTGAACTCAGGAAGGTTCTAGATCCCAGATGATCCATCTCCGGCTGCAAACATTCTAAATAAAAGTCTTGCCTGCAGCGGGATTTGAACCAGGATTTCCGGCATGGCAACTCAGGGCTCTACCACTGAGCCATTTCGCTACACGGTGTGGGCAGAAATCTACAAATTGAAAATATTTATAAAAATTTTTTTAACATTCTTTTTCTTATAACATATTTTTAGAACACCTATGCTAGTGAATTTTAAATCATATACTGCTTTGCACACTCATTTTAAGGGGGTTGGACCTTCTAAAACAGTTCTCCTTTAGGACTACATTTCAAGGAATTGTTGAGATAAAGTGGTTCTTATAACATACATAACTATCATTAAGGTCTATTAATATATAATAAATATTATATTAAATATATTAAATATAATATAAATATTTATTTATATATATTATTAAAGCTGCACCTGAAAAATATCACTTCCCTGAAACACGTTATTCATGGAAGCCACTATACATTATACCTAAATTGAATATCTATAGGAAAAAAATGTAAATATATGGTAGTTTTTCCCTTTTTCATTTAATAAAACATTTATTTACATAAACAATTTCTACCTCTTTCTAGAATGATTTTATATTTATATTTTTATATATTTTCGTAGAAAGATGTTGAGTTCAAGAGAACATTTCAAAGATGTTCAAAGTTATTTGAAATTCCCCATCATGCTCTCTGGAATTTTTATGAGAAATTCATGATTATCTTTTCCCTTTTACCATACCCTCTTTGAAGTTAATAGACTCTATAGCATTTCCTCCATATTTTTTTAATATATTCTCAAATAAATGTTTTCATATCTAGTCAGCAACATAAATAAGAAATTCAAACGCACATTTCTTAAAAGAAACCGTGTTTGAGATTTAATTTAGTAGAAATAAAATTAGTATTTTCCCCCTTAATTACCTCGTGCAAATAGGATACAGTAAAATGGCTGAGGCAGAGTGACGCTTCATAAAATACAGTAAAGTTTATTTTTTCAATGTAGCTCTGAAAAATATCTTGACAAGGGTTTAACTTTTAACTTCATACTAGACTGAAACGACTAGAAACTGTATGTCTTTTCAGGCTACATCAACACTTACTGGACAAACGATCTAAGCTCTCAATAATTACAAATTACATATATACAATACTATTATAAGATCTTTTTGGACATACGGAGTAGACCTTTATAGCTCTTTGTTAAGCCATCAGATTCCTCTCGTATCCAATCCAAAATCCTTCGTAAAATCCTCAATGCTTCTTACTTTGATACGGATAAAGTCATGCATAATGACCTTAATGTTCCATTTGTTGCTGCTTTGGCCCGAACCTAATATAAACCTTTCATGGAAAACTAAATTCCTTCTCAAATCCACTAGTTTCAAATCATGCTACCTATACTGCTACCTCTTAAATTTTTCATCATTCTCCAAGGCGATGGCCACTCGACCTTTTGAGTTAAATCTGTAATTTGAATTCTCATGGAAGTTAGTTTCTTAACTTGCCTTAATTAATGACAAATCTAAGTTTTTTTTGTTTTACAATTTTTTTTGTAATGTATATGAGGCACTTTTTGCACATCTAAAGTATTTTTTTCCATTAATCTATTCACTGAAATTTACAACAAGTAAATGGAACGAATGATACATAATGGCATGAATAAGGACAAGCAGAGAAACTACTTGGTGGTAGTACTCAAATATCTAATAACGTAGAAGGTCAATTTCCCATCTTCTTTTCAGACGCCTCGGAGAATTATCAGGAATTGAAGAAATAGCTCTGCTTGGAACTAGTGGGTTTGAGTGGGTATAAAGTTTTTCACGAATAGACTGGTATCGGGTTTGGCCGAATCAGCAACAAATTTGACATTGAGGATTTTTGGACGATTTTTTTCGTAAATAATTAAAGAGCATTTAGTATTTTTATAGAATTTGGACACGAGAGGAATTCGATGGCTTTGTGGAGCCCTAAAGTAGAGCTCTTCTCCGTAAGTCGAAATAATAGTAATGTAAATGAGTCTTTTGTAATTAATTGGAAGCTTAGAGCACATCAAAAACATGACATAACATTATATAATTGTGGAAACCATAACTAATCTCAATGATACATCAACGATAAGATTACTTTCATTTTTTGTAATCGTTTAGGTTTACATTTATATAAATATTTTAACGCTTTGTTTATTTAGGTAAAAGGGGGGGGGGTTGAATATATTGGAAATAAATCATGGAGGAATAAAAAAAATTATTTAGGTATTTTTTATGAATCTATTAGGCAACGTAATTTAAAAAATAAAGGTAAGAAATTCATCTGTAATCTATAATTAGTAATGAATCAATCCACAAAGAGACTCATTTTATTCATGACCCTTGAAGGGAAAATTATTAGGGAATGTAATGCATGTAACACAGGAGCCTCCTCCTTCAGGTTACAGCCATCCTCCTAAAATTCCTCGGACTTGTCCCAGGGTCCCCCAGATAAGGACGGCCTATCCGTTTTTCTTCCGGACAAGAAGAAAGAAAACAGATACCGACGCTTACCTCAGCCTCACCCTCCCTTATCTCCCCGATTTTGATGGATCGCCATTCACTAAGGGAAATCCGAGTGATAGTAGCCACGGCTTCGATCCTTTCGTTCAGTGGGACTAACTTTATCAGAAAAAAAGACGAAAGAATAAGAAGAAAAAACCCGAAAAGAGTTGATGAAAAAATAAAACTGTAGTTTTCTGCAGAAGACGTCTCAGCTTTAATGAAAGTAAACTTTGAGAAAGTTTAAGAGTTTTAAATTATCTCTAGAAGTTTGATAATGTTACCTTTATGAATAATACTTAGAAGAACAACCCGCGATAAAGGATCGATTGGGTGAAAAACTTATTTTTCCTAGAACATGCTTCTGTTCAACACTTAGCCTAAACTGTCTTGAGTTCAGCTATTATTTTTCTTCAATCTTGTTTCGTGTTTATGAATAAATGTATAGCGTCACCATAATTATAAAAACCTGTTAATTTCATCAATGAAGTCATTGTTTTATAAATGAACCCTTTTTTAGAAACATGTTTTTCAAGTCTTTGGACCATAAAAAAAAATCCATGAACCGTGTTGGGCTTAATAAATGGAAGATATTGTATTAAGCTTTATATGTCACAAGATATGGTATTCTTTCAAGACCAACGACAGACAATTGTCCAAAGACAGAGATTTGTCTGAGATCACATACAAACGTTATTTTTCCCCTAGATTAAAGGTACCCACTTTATCTCCGCTGAGCGAGGCCTGTCTTAAAATTCGTTCAATTGATCCTACGGAAATGGACAATGTGAAATATCGGCCTGTCCTTAAGTTTTGACCCGTTATAGGAGTCGACGTTAGACTCACTGATCTGGGAAACGTATGTGTTAGATACCATCTAGCGCCTTATTTAGGCACTATTAAGGTTTTCTGACCTATTAGTTCTATTTCGATCACTATACCTTTCTTCAGTAATTACGTTTTAATAACAAAGTGGTTTTAAACGAGTAAATGGAAACCTCGGAATAACAGATTGATAGATAGATTCAGGTATCACTTTACTAATTAATGAATGAAGTATTGTCGTAAAAATCTATATTTATTAAATATAGCCTAAAAATCATGAGGTATTTAACCTAAATGTGGTCAGTATGCACATGCGTAGTCGGCATATTAAGAAAGATTATTTTGAAGAAGATTCAAGTCAAATAAGCCCTGACCTCAGTTGTAATCTAAAATAGAATAGATCTTTGATTCGAACTTAGGTTTACAAAAAATGTAAATATGCGGTGAACGTGGTGTGGAATATGTGGTATATAATTTATATATCAATTCTATATCACTGTAGGAAACAAAGTATCTTGGCCCATTAATAGTTTCCAAACTTCCTCTTTTGTTAGGTTAGGGACAATACTGCGCTGGAGATAGTGATGTGGCAAAAAAGTATCGGATATAATTGCCAAGTGAAGTTTAAGTTATGGGTGTAGTGCCTTTATTGGTATCGGTTAACAATTTATCACTCAGACCAATAACCCCTGTCACAATCCATATCTAGTTGTAAAGCTTTTTGTAAAGACTGAGGATGTAGTATGAAATATGTGAGAGATGGAGACTCTTATTGTCGTTCAGATTACAGAGCATTTGCATATTCTTTTTTGGATTTGCCAAATCTCTTAGTTTGGTCAGTAAATATAAACGGTTGTTTATTCTTTGAATAATTTTAATTGTGGTTGAAAGGTAATCTAATTGTCTAGTCTAAATACATTGGCACGACCCTAATACTTTCTATTGAACTAATACGTTCTATTGACTAAAAAGTAGTGCAAGTCGATGTCTCATTGGTTTTTAAAAAAGTTATTGGTGTTTACCAAATAATATTCATCCGATTCTTATCCAAAATCTTGATTATCAGGACTTATTACAACAAAACCTATACAAATAAATAAAATTCCTTAAGGTGAAACTATAACGATTATGGCGACCACTCCTGTTAAAAATATGGCATATTTTATTTCAGATCACAGAAAAACTTTCCTTGAGAAATCACAACGGATATATGAAATTTTTTTTTCATTATGATGAATAATTTATATCATGAAGAATTTAAAAGTTTTCAAGAGTCGAAATTATTTACATTTTTTGTTTATCTTGACTTCAATTCTATGTTCTATGATTCATTGAAAAGTAGGGAGTTTCTTCTTCGGAGGCTTATAAATAATATTGAATCATTAAGAAGAAGTGTTTGAAAAAACGGTAACAATAAACACGAAAGTAATAAATAAACAGAAAAAATAAAGGTAAATAACATAAGGGAGCGGAGCGGCTCAATGGTAGAGCACTGAGTTGTGTCGAAGGTCCTGAGTTCAAATCCCTCTCTCAGTTTAATTTATTAGCGTTCGGAGATGGATCATTCTGGGCTATCTCTGCCCTCACCCAGGCTCTATAAAGAGGGAAGGGGCCCGACAATTGAGCGTGATCTAGGATAAATCACCTCCCTGCACAACCGTTGTCTAAGAAACAGTACAATCTCTACCACGTACTGAAACAAAGGCACTTCATGGGTTGCAGTGGTATAAGTACTGGAATAAATAAAATAATTAAATTTTAGAGTTGCTCTAGGTTTTATTGAATAAAAAGAGTAACTAACTAATATTTAACCAATAATATTTATTTTATAATTAAGTTATATTTCTCCTCTGTCTTTATCAATATTATTAAGTATTCTTGTTAATGGCCTTAAGCCAATCCACAATTTCATAGTTAAAATCACTTAAAGTGATTTATTGATCCTACAGGAAGCCCTCTATTTTATGGGGTAAAATGCGTACAGAATCTTTTCAGGGGCTCTCCAGAGGTGAAAGCCCACTCTAAATCAATTTATGCTAAAGAGGTGATTTACTCAATGTGAAAATTAAGCTAATAGTTTTAGGACCCTCGGAACAGAATCAAGGGAGTCCTGATTGAGTTTCAGAGAACTTCATGAACATTTTTAGTAAGTAAAATGTATTATTATTGCGATAAAAATAGAAACTTGCAATTAATTGGTCGAGGTTTATCTCTGTTTTATATGTCTAACAAGAGAAGCTGAATAGATGTTATTGAGAGAGATAAAATATATAGATGTAAATTGTAAGAAAGCCGCAATAGTGAAGTGGAGGTAAAGAATTCAAGAATGTTCCATAGAATCAAGATTTCATTTAAAACATCAATTTATTGACAAATAAAAAAAATGATTTTTTTTTTAAATCTCGTGGCTTCGTAGAAAATCGAAGAAATAACTAAATTGGAAATGTGTTCACAGAATTATAAAAATAATAGAACTGTGAGGTATTATATAAAAAAGAATGAAACCGTTAAAAAAACAATTTTAATCCTCCATTTTATTATTATTATTATTTTCGAATATTCCCCTCTAAGGAGAGCGCTGTAAACACAAAAATCCAGCTTTTGGTGGGGACTTTTTTCTTACCAAAACATTTTCATTTTTTCACTTTGAGCCTTCTTCTGTTCATCTGTCTATTTACGCCTGCTTAGTGTAGAGTGTCAAGCTTCTGGTTCGTAATTTTGTATCTACAGGTTTTACAATCTTGAATCTCTTCTATGGTGATATTTAATCTGTGGTTTCTTTTTACAGGAATGCCCAATTTCGATGTAGAGACTATATTGAATATTCTTTTAGGCAGACATCGTTCATTCTGGAGATATGTGCAAAAAATTTCGCTCTGCCTTTTTTGATGACTGATTGATGATTTCACTTTTGCCAGAAATTGTCTCTAAAAACTGCGCCGAGGATTTTTATCAGGATATTCCTTTCTTGTTTTTGGATCTCTTTAATTCTCGTCCTTCCTTTGATGCTTGTGGTTTCCGATGCGTATTGGGCTTCGGGTAGAACTACTGTATTGTAGTGTCGTAATTTTGCGGCCGTGGAGATTTAATTTTTTTATCGTAGTGCGACCAGGTGAGTTTATAGGGCTTTCTGCAACTTTGAAACTCTTTCTTCATTTGATTTAGTATTCAGGCCTGATTTTTTGATGATTCCTCCTAAATATTTGATTTCATTGACTTGTACAATTTTTCCGTATTTTGTTGTTAGCGGGAGTTTGTCTAATGATTTTGTATCCAAAACTTGTGTTTTCTCGTATTTGAGATTTGAAGTCCTGTTTTAATGGTGATCTCGTGGAGTTTTTCTAGAGAGTGTTTTGCTTCCGATCTGGCGTTGGAGAGGATGGGGATATCATCTGCGAAAGCAAGGCATTTTATGTGGGTAATATTTTCTTTCCTTCTACCTAAATGAATTCCTTTGACTTATTTTTCCCATATACGGATTATTTTATCTAAAACTGGCCTGAATAGGATGGGTGAGAGACCATGGCCTTGTCTGACGCCGGTTTTTCGATTAGACGGGCTCCGATACTTCTCCCATGCATTTGATTTTTGAAGTAGTGTTGGTGAGGGTATCTCGGATTAGATTTCGGGTTTGAAGATCTACATTCATTTCCTCTAGCGTTTGGAAAAGAGTATTTCGGTCTATGGAGTCATAGGCTTTTCTGAAGTCCACAAATATTACTGTAGTATTAATTAGTATTATGCCTTATGGACAGGATCGTGCGGAGTCTCCAGATCTGTTCGCTACAGGAGCGATTTTTCCTGAACACCGCTTGATATTCACCTATTTCGGGGTCAATCTATGGTTCCAATCGGTTTAACAGTGGTTTGGATAAAATTGTATAGGTGGCTGGGAGTAGGGAGGTTCCCCTATAGTTATTCGGGTCTGCTTTGTCATCTTTCTTATGGATTGGATGGATAAGAGGAGTGAAAAAAGTTTATGAAACTGTGAAATGAATTGAATATTAGGTGATGCACAGGTCAATGATAGCATAAGAAGAAAACTGAGAATTTTAGTACCATTTAAAAAAAAAAATAAATTAATAATTTTATTTAATAGTCTGAGTCTGAATATTATTGAAAAATAATTACAAATTTTTTTCTACCCGGAGGTATTTGAAGTAATTACAGAGTCTGAGTCCGCTGTAGGCGGGTTTTCTAAACCGGCACAAGGCCGCTGACTCTATACATACAAAGCAGGGAGAGACCGCTTTACTGGATAAGGTGATAGGAAACAAGAAAGAGGGGAGAGGAAAGAAGAAAGGTTAGGACAAGGGAGTCCTCACCCTATCCATAGGTCAATGAGAGCACGTCGACCAAGGGGACACTGGCTTGCCACCTCCCAGGTCTGGGAGGAGGGACTATGTCTTTAAAGAGTGGGTTATTACACGCCTTCAGCCTTAATGACGACATGATACGCCTAAGGCTACACCTACATTGGATCCGATTCGGTGCGACGTGATTCTATCACATACGATGCTGGGGTGTATACATTATACATATTTTACTATGCATTATAGTAAAATATAAATGTATTAAAACAATTAATAAATAAAAAACTTCATTTATTTCTTGTGGTTTAGACCGTGTCGGTGAATTTTCTGCCAACGTTTCGCCAGACATGCTGCTGACTTCCTCAAGGCTTAATTGAGACTGAAAATGTCCAGCTAACCCGCGGCCTTATATAGTAGCCACTCGGGTTCACTCGGGTCCACTCGTGATTCATCGGTTCCTTCCGTTAGTCGATCGGGTTTCTTCGGGTCCGGGGTCGGAGTCTGTTTTTCCATGCCTGTGATTGGCTGGTTTCTGATTGCTTGGGGTCTGATAGGCAGGATTTCGGCTTGATTGTCACTGCTGGTTTAATTTGTTGTTCTTGTTGATTGTCTTTCTTCTGTTCTATGTTAGGGAGCCATAGTTTACTTAATTTGTACCCGTCCTCCCTGTTGAAGTTTTCCGGGTGTTTAACTATTTCTATGGCTTCCAGTATCTCCCTTTCTGTGGCCTTGCTACATTTCTTAACTACTCTGATTTTATCGAATTCTATGGCGTGGTTCGTCGTAGTGAAATGTTCTGCTAAAGCCGATGTTTTGCTGTCCATTTTCTTCACACTTTTAATGTGTTCTGTCAGCCCTGTGGATATCAGCCTTTCCGTTTGTCCAATGTATTCCTTACCACAGGAACATGGAATGCTGTATATCCCCGGTGTTCTGAGTCCTAAGTTGTCTTTTGGATTCGGCAAAATCTGACCTATCTTCCTGTCTGTGGTGTATATCGTTCCTATATTAAACTTCTTCAGTACTTAAGCTATTTTCTCTGTTGTGCCTTTTACATATGGGATCGCTGCTCTCTTAATTTCTTCTCTTCTTTCTTCTGTTGTGTGTGGGCCTGCCTTTTGGGCTTTCTTGAATTCTCTGTTTATGATTTCTTCTTGATATCCATTTTTCATGAGAGCTTTCTTTAAATGTCTTTGCTCTTTCTTCAAACACACCGGCTCGGAAATCCTAATGGCTCTTGTAATCAACGTTCTAATGACCCCATGTTTCTGGGCAGGGTGGTGATGTGAGCCTGCATTCAAGTATCGGTCAGTGTGGGTCGGTTTTCTGTATACCGAGTATCCCAAGCGGTTATCTTTCTTCTCAACTTTTACATCTAGGAACGGGATGCTTTCTTCATCTTCAACTTCCATCGTAATGGAAGTACTGAAGAAGTTTAATATAGGAACGATATACACCACAGACAGGAAGATAGGTCAGATTTTGCCGAATCCAAAAGACAACTTAGGACTCAGAACACTGGGGATGTACAGCATTCCATGTTCCTGTGGTAAGGAATACATTGGACAAACGGGAAGGCTGATATCCACAAGGCTGACAGAACACATTAAAAGTGTGAAGAAAATGGACAGCAAAACATCGGCTTTAGCAGAACATTTCACTACGACGAACCACGCCATAGAATTCGATAAAATCAGAGTAGTTAAGAAATGTAGCAAGGCCACAGAAAGGAAGATACTGGAAGCCATAGAAATAGTTAAACACCCGGAAAACTTCAACAGGGAGGACGGGTACAAATTAAGTAAACTATGGCTCCCTAACATAGAACAGAAGAAATACAATCAACAAGAACAACAAATTAAACCAGCAGCGACAATCAAGCCGAAATCCAGCCTATCAGACCCCAAGCAATCAGAAACCAGCCAATCACAGGCATGGAAAAACAGACTCCGACCCCGGACCCGAAGAAACCCGATCGACTAACGGAAGGAACCGATGAATCACGAGTGGACCCGAGTGGCTACTATATAAGGCCGCGGGTTAGGTGGACATCTTCAGTCTCAATTAAGCCTTGAGGAAGTCAGCAGCATGTCTGGCGAAACGTTGGCAGAAAATTCACCGACACGGTCTAAACCAGAAGAAAGAAATGAAGTTTTTTGTATAAATAGTGGCCGTGGAAACTTGAAAGTGTATTTAATTAATAAATAATTAAAATTTTGTAAATTTAAAGAACCAAATGTTATAACTCTTGATATATTTCAGTCATTTGGTTTGCTAGCGACGTCTCATCGTATCACACCGGATCCAATGTAGGTGTAGCCTAAGGATGGAGTTCTGGAACTGCTGTATAAACGTGTTTAAGGAGCGGCGCACCATGGAGCAGCGTTGGTCTAATGATTGATTAATAAATTTGGTATTTAAGACGTAACGAAAGTTGGTGCGAAGTGAGCAGGTGGTAGAGCCTATTGGACTTCTGTCGGACCAGCTTCAGCCTCCTCTAAACTATCAACAAAAATCAAAACTCTATGATAAATGACTTTTTTTCCGAAAGTCCAAATGATATTATTAATTGTTTTAACATACTTATTTTTGTTTTTTAAAATTTATAGATGATGTGATATAAGCTTTTAAAATCTACACTGAGAATCTCTAAACATCTATCGTAGCATTTAAGTTGGCTGAATGTATTTCTACATTACATTCTACAATAAGGCTAAAATACAGAACATGGAGAGAATCCGACTTTTGATATGATAATGGATAAAGCAGTATATTATGATTATGAATATAACAAATAAGAGTACAGTAAACTAAACGTCTGAAGATGAAATTAGCGATACCGAAACGTCAATGACAGCAATGAGTAAATAAATGATTTCATGGATGAAGTCTGAAACGGTTTGATAGCGACAACTAAGCGTGGTTTAGAATAAAACTCAAGCGGGCAGTAGATAGCAGATATAATTACTTTTATTTTGAATATAAATAGGACAACAAACGAATAAAAAATAATAAGAGCAGAAAGATTATATTCATTTTATTACGGAGTTCAAAATAAATCGTAGTAAGAAAAAATGTACAACTACATTTCTCTACTTAAACTTATTTGGAATCACACCACATGACCAGCAGAAAGTAATGTAATTAAATATTTTTTTCTTTGTAAGCCCGAGATTTATGTGATTGATCTTGCTATTTTTTATTAAACTTCATATTATCTTCTATTATTATGAAAGATGAGTGAAAAGTCATTACAAATGGTGAACAAAGGTAGCTGCTGTGAAAAGAGTTTGAGAAGTTTGAGGGAATCTATTGCTGTTAGGGCCAAGTTATAGATTTTGGACGAGACGAGATGTGTTTTCGTGACAGTTGTGGGAAGCCCGCTGAAGGATAGACGGCCTAACTTTTAATAGAAATATTGTCGACTGCTTTATAAGTTTCCATTGAAAGAGGAAAATTTATCCGAAGGCGTAGGAGAAGAATGTATCCTGCAATAATTCTTCTGTCTCTCAGAAGTGATTTAAATGAAAGCAATATTATTCTAAAATAATTTTAAAAAAACGCTAAAATAACAGCAGTGAAATAAAAAATAAAATATATTACCGTGTAATAATAATTCCGTTCTTAAATGAGAGAATAAACTTAATTAGAAACAAAAACGCTAAGACTGGTCAGGGTTTTAAATACATTTATTATGTTTTGACAGAATTCAATGGTTTAGAATGAAACAGAAAATAGTCATTATTAACAATTATTACCAACAACTTAGTAAAGATCTAAAATAACAAGGTGGAGAAAAATAAGTCAATTCTTCTCATACATACAAACAATATAAATAAATTGAGATCAAAATAATAATTAGAAAATATTTAATATATCAAGTTAAATAAATATCATTAAGACAAACGAACATGCACAAACTATTTATTTTCATAAAGGATGCTGGAGATTTGCCTTTTTTTCTCCTGACAAAACCAATATAGAGCAGAGCTTTTAGATACCCCAGAGCTTTCCCACCAATTTCCCTATTGACATAGATTGATAGAGAACAGTGCTGAAAAAGTTAGTTACGGATATGACCGTAAAATCTGGCCAATATATTGGCATAATTTTACGGATCTGATTTAATTTCAACCATATTAGAGGATAATTATGATTATGAGCTCTCAGAAATTGCAGAGAGCGGCACTTAACTTTGTCCCAACAGTGTAATAAGAAGATCAGGTCGGCTAGAACCAAATCTTACAGGCTCAATCACCATATAACCTCACCGAACTTATCACTCCGCCTCAAAGTAATGATCTATAAGGCAGATATCCGACCGGCACTCCTTTATGGGCTCCTTATATTAAATAATATTTCGCCTACAACTTCAAAAAGGCTCCAACAATTTCAAAACCGTATACTAAGGCGTATTGTAAGGCACAACTCCCTACAAAGGACGAAATCAGACATAATAAACGAGACCCTCGGACTCCCGACGGTAACGGACTTCATCACACGGAGGCATATCAAATTCTTTGATAGCCTCCAACACGAATCCACTATTCAACACACTTACACCGACAGGCCGACCTCAGCGCTGACAAACCCATTTACAGACACTCAACATGGACTGAGTAAACTACTAACTAACTCCAATCAGAAAGAACTAGTGAGTCCCATCACTGGACCCCCCCCCCCCCTCACTCCTACCATCTAATTAATCAAGAAAATCCTATACACATTTTTCACATTTCCTCTCTTATAATGCACCTGGTGCAGTAAAAGAGATGCTTTCTCTCCTTACTATTTTATTTTCAACACAATTATAAGAGCCAAGGGGCTAGGGAAAAATAAATACACAAAGATGCACATTGCTGTATGTATTTCGATACTGAAAATAAAATAGTTCAAATAGACCGTCATAAGGACTGCCGATAGAAGTGAGTACTCAAAACTTAATAACTGTGTTATTTTTTAATTTCTAGATAAATTTTGGTTGAATTTTTTTAATTTCATAATTTGTAGGTTTAAATTATTAATATTAGTCTTTTTTTTTTAATTTCATAATTTTTAAATTTAAATTATTAATAGGAAGATGGCCCCGTGACTTCTTAGTTGAACTTGTGATTTGAGTACTACCAGTGGGTAGTTTCTCTACATGTCATTTTCACATGTCATTTTGTATCGCTTAGCCCATTTACTAGATGTATTTTTTTTTTTATACAGTTGTAAATATCAATAAATAAATTTAAAAAAAAATTATTAAAATTAGTCTGGTATTCACATCTATTGGCACTCCAAGCAGTAATTCTATTTTTAAGTAAATTGTTTATTTATCAAAACATATTATGGGCTGAGCAAGCACAATACAAAAATCTATTTAACTATTAATTTATATACAGTTATATTATTAATACATTCTATTTGTATTTACATAGAATGAACTTTATTTTCATTATTAAATTTATTATCATCGTTATGTTAAAAGATACTTATCATCATATGTACTTTCTATTATTTCATTTTTTTTTTAATATGATAGACTTATGTTAACTTAAATGAGAAACAAATATATTGATAGGAATAGGTGTAAATATATTAAAACTTCATCGATCTTCGCTTTACATATTTTGAAGTGCTGGATATTCAATCATTCGTTGTTGATTAAAATAAATTGTATTTCATATAAATAAGCCAAACATCGCGTCTAGCGCAACATGTCGCGCATGTCGGTGACGCAAACCCGTAAGTATTTCTTCTACCGAAAATCGCTCAACGTGCCTAAAGAAGTTTTTACATCAAAAATTTATTTCTGTACGGATCTTACGAAATTCTCAAATTTTCATAAAGAAATATTTGTGTATGGAACTTTTTATACTAAAAGGAGTATCATTCTGTACGAAATTGTAAAAGTTGTGAGATAAACTGTGGTAATATATTTTTTCTCTGGTACTGTGAGATAGGCATGAGGAACAATGGAGCTGACCATACTAATACAGAGGAGAAGGGAAAGATTATGTGAGGAGGGTCTGAAGATTGTTAGGATTCCTGAGGGACGCAGCAATCTGCCGTAGCACCTGATCTATGTACTCCTTTATCTACATCATAACCCGTCACAGCTCTATACTCCATTTCCTCCCCCTCTTCATTCTTCCCGCCAGCCTAATCTCACACTCGTTTATATCCTTTTATATGGCCTCAGGTTCGCTCAACCTTAGCAATATACCGGTAATAGCTAAATTGGTACAATATTTCACACACTCGCACGATATTATTATAAGAATGAAAATATATCAAGTATATTATTTTACATAAAGTGAGTGTAAATACAATAAAGAAATAACAAAGTGAAGTTATGTGCAAAACGGGGAAGAAATACAGTACTGATATGTGTAATTATCAGTTGGTATTTAAGAGATATGATTTAGTTATTGCGTAAATCTTTACCGTGAACGAGTCTGGGGTTCAGAATATGTTAGAGACTTTACTGTTTCATGGACAGCGGTTGTGCAGGGAGGTGATTTGTCCTAGATCACGGTTATCTGCCATATTTTCCCCCTTATTTTCGATAGCCACTTTATAGCGGCTGGGAGAGCCCCAGGAGGGTCCACAGGTCTAGGATGGCCCCTTCCACCGTGGATTACACACCTTTCAGCATGGAGCTCGGCCAGACTGGACCTCGACTCTCGACTTACTCCCTACCAGAGATCAACATACCATCACGAACTGCACTGCACTCCCGTACGGACCATCAGATCACCGGCCTGTGCTGTACCCTTTTAGGACACGACCGTCACTTCACGGGTGAGCAAGTATTTGTTCCACACACCTGACTGGGAGGGGTACAGGTCTAGTATTGAGGAAATACTGCAACTGGTCAAAACACTGAATACAGAAGGCGAGGTGATCAGTGCTGTGAAAATCATCACCACCTATCCAGGACTCGGCCAACAAGAACATCCCCAGGTTCAGCCTACAGCCAAACGCGATCAGGAAGCCCCCAAAGCACATCTTCGCACTTATTGCCAGATAAACAATCTAAAGAACATCTTCCACCGCACTCGCAACTCTGATTTGAAACCTGCCATCAGTGCGATGACCCGGCAGGTATCGGGGCCCCATGAGTGACTGGAAAACCTCTCTTAGACATTAGCAGTTACGGAGGACCCACGATGATCATTGACAGTTCTGGAGACTCGTCAAGACATATGTGACCAAAAGAAGGACAGTTCACCTAACATCTGGAGGCCACCTGTTGACACCTGAGGAACAGGCTGAAGTACTTGCTAAGAACTATGAAGCTAGGGAATCTGATCGGCTGAAAGACGCTCCATCACTACCAGAGAGACCCCTACCGCATCCCAATGAGAAGCAAAACTACTCAACTATCGTCAGCTCGAGTCAGTTCGACGGGTCACCGAAGGGAATAAAGCCTCTGGTCAGGACAATATCCCGATTATTGAAGTACTATTGAAGATATTTCCTAGAAGGGGTAAAGCCTTTCTATTTAATATATTTAATTCCTGCTTGAGGACTTCATATTTCTCTAACATATGGAAACGAGCCATCCTAGTACCACTACTGAAGCCAGGAAAGAGTGGAAGCAACCCAGATCATTATCGGTCAATCACCCTTCTTTCTCATATGAACAGGATATTTGAAAGAATCATACACCACCATCAGATGAAGTACTGCGAGGAGGAGCAGATCGTCCCACCAGAACAAACTGGATTTCTCAGAGGCGTCGCCTGTGAACATCACCTGACAAAGCTACAGGCTCACACCATCACAGCACATGACGCCATATGACACCACATGTGGAGTACCACAAGGGTCTGTACTGGGACCAATACCGTTCGTTGTTTTCACGGCTCCAGTGGTCGCAGTAAAGCATCTTGGGGCAATGGTAGCAGCGTATGCCGACGACATTGGCATCTACGCATTAAGCATGAGGCCTCAACGGGCAATCTCACTGGCACAGAATGCTTCAGCCACCATCATTGAAGACTTGAGGGAAATAGGCATTACAGTGAACCCAAAGAAGACCGATGCCATTGTTATGTCGTTCCCGCGAGGAAAGACCGCTCTGCCCACCCATTTCACTGTGGAAGGGGAAGACCAGCGAGTCTCCAACTCCATCCTCTACACTCCAGTAGGTGTGACACTGGATAGGCACCTCACCATCTCCAGCCATGTTCGGGAGAGACTCAAGCTGCCCAGATTAAAGAGATATAGACTCTATCACCTGCTAACGTCTCCGCAGCTATCACTGAGGCTGAGGCTACTGATATACAAGTCCATTACACGACCTACCATGCCCTATGGTGCAACACTCCTGCGACACCTCAATAAGACCACCCTTGAAAATCTGCAGAGCTACCAGAACTTGGTACTTCGCGAGATTGTCAGAGTAACCAAACTTCAAAGAGTCAAGAGTACGAAGATCCACGATGAAGGCTCCCCACGGTATCAGAGTTCATCAGCCGCAGGCACATAAAATTCTTTGATGGGTTGAAGCCCAGTGCCAACCCACTCTTTAAAGATATTGCCACACCACCCAGGCCTGGAAGGTGGCAAGGCTCTATCCCCTTTGTAAATTTTCTAAGGTATTTTTTTTTTCTTTTGAATAATACCAAAACGACAAGAGAACGCTATCGTAACTTTAAACCATTCACGACTTACCTAAATATGGATTATGAAATTTTTATTCAATAGCCCCAGTAGAATATGTGGTTAAGTCGCTTTTTTCCTGAAATGAGTTTCTTGAACTTAGGGAAGCGGAATCGTGTTGTTTTCTTAGTGATTAAAGGGTGTTCCCTTACTGAACTTAGGTCATGCTTTGACTTTAAAAAGAGCCTTGCCACCTTCCAGGCCTGGAAGGTGGCAAGGCTCTATCCCCTTTGTGGATGTATTCACCGAGGGAAGGGGTCTGCAGTCTGAACTCATTCATTTGCACTCAATAAAGAACCAGCGAGATCCCTCCCCATCCCGTACATGCCAAGGCAACGGCTAGGCCGTAAATTATGAATAAAGTTGAGCATACAGCGGCAAGAGCAAAAGGGCCTTAAAGTACTACATGGTAAAGAGAAACAATTTCAGCATCCTGTAATAGCTTTATGTGTGTTTGTATATATATAGATACATATGTAATCTGAAATTTTGAAAATAAAGGGAGATCAGAAAAAAAAATCTCCAGCTGCTAACAGATTAAATAAAAGTCTTGAATACAGGGGGATTTAAACCGGGATTTTTGGCATAGCAACTCAGTGCTCTACCACTGAGCCATTCCGCTCCCCGTCTAAAAGTAAAGGTGAAGAAATATAACGTTTGCAGCTCGTTGTTACTTGTATATTTATACAACCCCGGCAAATAAGTGGTTAATTAGAAATTTGTCCAGAGAGAGTTAATTGTATTAAAGTAATCTCGTCATTTTTTTTTGTTTGTAAATCTTTTTTTTCTTCTTGAAATGGAGTAGTAATATAAGCAATAACTCTTTTTTAAGTCAAATCATGACCTAAGTTCAGTAAGGGAGGTAACCCTTTAATCACTAAGAAAACAACACGATTCCGCTTCCCAAAGTTCAAGAAACTCATTCCAGGAAAAAATCGACTTAACCACATATTCTACTGGGGCTATTGAATAAAAATTTCATAATCCATATTTAGGTAAGTCGTGAATGGTTTAAAGTTACGATAGCGTTCTCCAGTCGTTTTGGTATTATTCAAAAGAAAAAAAAAAGACTTTAGAAAAAAAAAATACCTTAGAAAATTATTGAAATTTAAATAACAAATTTCTTTGAAAGATGGGATCGCCGACGCGGGAATAATGTCTAAGTATACGGATGTGTTAAAACTAAAACTAAATTATTTTTAGCAAAAATCGAATTTCGTGTGAAAAATAAATTCAGAACAATAATTCAAAATTGGAACAGTAAGATGTTTTCCTAAAACACAAACTTTTTTTATGTTGAACAACAAATTCTCTCATTATTTAAAGTTCTTTTTTCATTGTATACTTGACACATAGATGTGTGATGAACCATGCATATAAATATTCGATTTAATATATCAGTTTATTTTTAATATAAGAAAAAAAATTAAAATTATGAGAATATTTGGTGTTCAGTACACACCAAGTAAATTTTGGAAGCCATCTCACATTTTCCATTTTTAAGTATAATTCGTAAATTATTTTTTTCACATTATATTCGAACCGTAAAAACGATATATGTACTTGATAAAACACCAATTACGAAATTGGGAAATTACAATTGAATATACCGTATTTGTCTATTTACTAGGGATGGTTAGTAGGGTCTACTAATTTGCAGATCCCAGTTTCGAAACGGGCTGAAGATCAATTATTCATTCAGGTCGTGGATATAGATCAATCCTGTTCGACTTGAAGATGCTCTTGGGGCGCATCCAGACTCTTAAAGTGGGTATTGTTAATTAGGGGAGAACCCTGGTTGAGCGTGATCTCGGCCTTATTACTACCCTTTACAGAAGTTGCCCGAGTATTGAAGTTGAAATAGTACAATACTTATCGATTTCAGTCACACATGTACTTCATGAATACTTTTTTTGTAAGGCTCTTATAATATGCCTTTAAAGTAATGATAAATTTCGAAATCAAATTTTTAAAAATTATTTTTTTATTCATATAAGTATAATTTATTAAAATAGTATACGATGCATTATAACAAAATCCTTAATAAAGATATTCGGACACTTATATCAATCCACCGAATATCACCCTTACACAAAATGGTTAGTTTTTTATTCCATTTAGAATATACAATGAAAAAATGAAATAAAAATATACATTGTTTACACAGACTCAGTTATTTTCCATTATTTTTCAAAGGATACAACATTGTCAAAGAAGCTAATTTTAATAAGAATAAGAGCCCACTTCTCCTCTTTAATAAAACAAAGTGCTTGAATTTCCTACTGAACAATATAGTCACATTTTATAACTTTTTCAAAAAAAGTTCCACGTGTTTCATTTCGCACAGAGAGCTATCACAACTCTTCCCTAATGGGTATTTATGTAAATATTTGCAGTCGAAATTATACCAAAATGGAAATAAGAAAGAAATGCATCATTTTCAATAGAGAATGCGTTGGGGAAACAAAGATAATAGGTCTCTACTTACAATTTGTTCAGTTCAGTTTTCATTTATTGACAGTTCTATATAACTACAATCATAGTTACCTGAAACAAATATTTATTGTTACTCAAGGTATTATGAATCAATGATATATTTATGTTGTAATATGTTTGATGCTAACATTAGTATGTACATGATGTAATAATTATATTGGGGCCTTAAATTTGCCACAATTATGGAAGGTTATCTTCACGATGTGAATCACAGATTAATTAATTCAAAGTTATAGATCAATCACCACTACTTTATTTAATGGGATTTTTATGGAATTGATGTATCTTCAAGAGGCTTGAAACATCAAGTTGAGTTTTAAAAAAGAGTTTTGGGCAAATGCGATGTTATTTATAATCTATGCCTATGAACAAAGGTAAATATATTAATACACCGAATATTAATGATCCAACAATTTGGCGGAAAAAACTCTAGTTTACCTCAAATTAACTATTGAATACTGATAATATCTCTTAAAATTTAATTATTCACTTTATACAGATCAGATCCTTCCCATAGTTAAATAGTATTTAACTATGGGACAGATTTATTCCCATAGTGCTTTATTTAAGAAATACGAAGTCCATTTGGCACATATTGTATATGCGATCTTCTTTTGAAAACATCCTCTAAGGGAATCACCTGGAAGCTTTTTTATATTTTCCCTTTATTAAACCTTTCATACTTATCACAAACAAATATATCTAATGACGGTAATAATATAAAATGAAAATTTTACATTTCAGGATCGTTGCATTTAAATTTTTTTTATGTATATGCAATGGAAGCAATATATGTCTGCCAGTTATTTCCACAAACAAAACATATGTCATTTTCATATAACTTCAACTGGATATTTTATAAATTGAATATATTCCGATTGATACAACAAGTAATTATTAAAACAACGATCACTTATAAATTATCTGACAGTAAATGATTAAAATCATGTATTTATTCATTTTTTTTCTTCTAAATTCTGACAATATAGAGCTATTTTAAATGTATTATTTTGTAACTTCTGTTTATTATTAATTATTAGTAGTAGTCCAAGAATAATCATAGTCAAAAAAAGGTAGTGACACAAGTAATTATAACATTAAAAAATAAAATTAATTAATTAAAAGTATAAAAAATAACTTTTGTTACTATTTACACCAAGTCAGCTGAAGAAAACAGAAAAACAATGACTTTCATCAGATAAATGAATTTAAGTCTAGAGACATGTCTCATTTTTGTCTTGTTATATTTGTTATTATTGTTGTTATATTATATTATTACTGTTATTATTTCTTGCAATTACCTTCGGTAGAATCGTCTTGTGTCTAACAATCCTTTTAATCACATCTCGAAAATATATGAGAAACTTTTCCCAATCCTAACACTCCGAAAACTGCGAGATACATGGCGTAATACTTATCGAAAAACTGAGCTCATTCACAGAGTGAACTTTTCCATCATTGGAAACAAATACACCAGGTTACATAAGTCTCAGCAAATCAGCTCAGGCGCTTAGCCAATTCACCAAGACTGTCTCTCAGACTCGAGATCCTACTATAAAAGGCTATCCTAAGACCTACCTTCGGGTAGTACAAGTAAATTGTAATTACTGCTGTATATATTCGTATATACCGGCTTGAAAGTCAAAAATATAACTGCAAACTCCAGGTCATCTGAAAGATATCACACGGAGGACGAAACTCATTCACGGCTAAGAATCCGTAGCAAACACATTTCCATGTGCCACATTAGTTCTTCGACAACTTTTCTGCACCCAATCACTCAATTTTCCGAGGTAAAACTTACCCTCCCTTATTCTCTGACGTTGACTTTGTTTTTATCAGGATCATCTTTCTTACACAAGAGGGAAATATTCTTCCTAAACGAATCTCTTAAGTTCTACTTTTAAGATCGGGCTGTCATTTGCCCTCCCACCCAATGGATCTGCTGCTATTTTAAATACTTTAACCGTGAAGTCGTGAAGAAAAATTGTCACTACTCTATCCACTGTTCCTTTGCACTTATCGGAGATAAAATAAAATTACTTTTCTTATTCTTGTCCTTTGAGATTTATGCTTCTTCTCTATTACCGCATTATCTCTAAAACAATAGAATTCTTCATAATATTTTGACAATCATGTAATAAATCGTAAGAAGTTGATTTGAGTTTGGCAATTGTATACAAAATTTTAGTTTGGGTTCCTTAACGCTAACTATAACCCTCACTTCTGATCATACCTCCATTTATACTTAACATATAGTTATAACCTTTCCTCTTCAAAAACTAAATGTCCCTCTTCGCCATAGAATATTTATTTTTTCTTTCCACAGAACTTAAAATTACTTCTGACTCAAAATTTATAATTTATCCTGTATATGAAAGTATAAACTGCTCCTATGAACGAAAATTGTTGCCTAAATAAAGAATGAAAGATACATTCAACGACTAAAGACAACAATAAATTAAACTATAACACACATTTGTGTAATTTACCACTACAAGTTTATCCCAATTCAAAAGGCTCATCCCTCGATGGCTATACGGTGCACTCCTGTAACTCCTTGGACTTAGTTCAATCACATTTACAATAATTTCACATAATTTAACGTATAACTAACCTCATTAACAGGCGCATATAACTTAAACTTACGCACCGCAAACTCTCTCTCTCTCTCTCCCTCTCTCTCTCTCTCTCTCTCTCTCTCTCTCTCTCTCTCTCTCTCTCTCTCTCTAATAATAGTTAGTGTTTAAACTTAAATTACTGGTAGAAAGCCAGTTTCACGGTCCAATTCTTATGGTTAACAAACCACATTGGCTCTTCACAGAGGTAATGTGATAGGAGATTACACAACTGAGAAAAATATGGAAGGGGACATTTGATTATTACCACCCAAATATCTCACCCTTGATCAAAGAAAGAGCAAGTAAAGAAAAGTTATTGAATAAGTTAAGGGTTCTCAAGTCATAAGTTCAACGAAAGAATTCAGAAATCTAGTCCAGAAGGGAAAAAATTGTACTGATCGGGATGAGAAATGGGTACTATCAACTTTTTCAAAAAAGGAGACAAACGCTAATTTCAAACAGGCGGTTCTTTCTTCTGTCTTGTAAGTAGAAGGTCCTACCCAATATTTTGTTCCGGCCTAGCTGAGAGATTCGCAGAGATGAGGTTAGATCCTATCCAATGAAGATTTAAGGGGGAGGGGAGGGCGATCTCCGAAAGATTTGCCTCAGAATTATTCTTGAGAAATAAAACTAATACTCGCCATATTTTCTTTGACTTCAAGGCAGACTATGAAAACATTGATAGGGAAGAACAATGCAAGGCTCCTTGATAGATTGGCACTTTTATAAAGCTAACTACAATGGGTGACAAAGTGTACTGTGGATGATGTTGGGCAAAAGACGGAAGACATCTCAGCTCAAGGAAAGGGCTTCTCGGAAGAGGGAATCATGAGACAGAATGCAGTCTCGTAGAGAAGGATTTTAAATCTCAGACCAGAGCTCTTGAATGAAGGAATGAATAAGTACCTGACAATACTGGTTTAAAAGGGCCTGATTTCTATCCTCACAGACCAAGCCCTGTCTGTACCTTTAAAAAAAATTGAAATGATAATCTTAATAGAAACTGTAGAAGGCGGACAAACAATAACATGTACTCAATTTTAAAAACACATGTGATTCTAATAATGAAGCTTGAAAGCCTGCAATGGGCTAGCCAATATTTAGTATGGATGAATATCAAGAAGATTTTAAATAAACGTTAATTCGGATAATGTATAATCATAATTTTATTCGATTTTAAAATAAACACCAAGTTTTTGGTAAAGCCAAAACCAATGGAGTGCATAAGGTGGTGGAATTTAATATTTTCATCTGTAGTGTTATATATTAAATGCCCTTTTACAACATAGTTTTTTCTATAACTAGCGTAGTAAAACATCCCATCTTCTGTTTAGCATCACTTTTACATAGCAAACACACTCCCCTTTTCCAAGGAAGGGGACGTGAAGCATATATCAAGGTGGGACTCGAAGCGGAATAGAAGGAAATAGAGGAAGAAATCGATACGAATGCGTATCAAAGGGATACGGTTAAAGATGACAGATGGCCTGGATGCAGATTCGGAGACAAATCTGATTTGTTGAACAAGATTCCCTCTCCTTCCGTTAGACTGATTTAATTCCGACGTCAACCGCGCCCAGCCTCCTTCCATCCAGTCTCTTCTTACTTTATCTCAATTTATTCTCCTATTTTTATTTCTCTTCTAAATTTTTACTTGTTTATATCATTTTATTGAAAATTGTATATTAAATTATCAATAAAAAAAATTCACATATTTATCAGTAAGTTATTAAAAAAACTTATTACAGTATAAATTAGTATTCTTAGAGAAACTTACGTGGTATTCAACAATTGTTTTGAATACTGAATATTTATCAATAAGAGATAAATTTAAAATTAATAAGACAAGTTTTTAAAAGCCGATTCTGATCTACGGCTGTGAAACGGTGACTCTCACCGGCACCCTTGAAAGTTGAATCGAGAGATGCGAAAGAAAAATACTTCGCACGATAACCGAAGCGGATAACCGGAGTGATAGTCTAAACTCTTGGAGGAGAAGGACCAATAAAGAATTTCTCACGGAAACTGGTCAGGCGATATCTCTACAATATCGACGATATCACACAATTTTCGAAACTTCGAGATACGGGATCTTGCTAGTATGAAGTCAATGATTATCTCCTCTTTATTAAAGCGAAAGAGCTAGAAGCAGTTGGTTCGTTCATTTAGTTTTGTGTAGGGTTATACATTGATAAATCAATGTTCTTGGGCGTAATATGACCTTTCAGCAGCTTTTCTTACTGATAGGGGGTAAAATATGGAGACTGGCTGAGCCCTTTTCAATTTTTAAACTTAAAGCTCATTAATAAACATTAGCTAAAGGTTATATCGAAACTAAACTAATCATATCGAAGTAGTTTTCAGTTCAATTAACAAAGTCTTGAAATATATCGAACACCGAATATCGAAATAAAAGATGCTAATGTGTACAATATTTTTTGCGATTTCCAATAAAACTAAATTTCTTTGGAGGTCGTTGCCCTTTTGCTTAGATTTGGTTACTTTCTGAGGAATAATGTATTTTCTGTAGGAGTATAGGTCTAGTAAGGAAGAGTGTCAATGGCCACCATTTTAATTGTATCAGGATTGACATTATCCTCCGCTTTACCTGTTCTGTTCTGTCCAGCTACAGAGCACATGGTGTATTCAAATTAAATTAGGATAATTTATTTAACTAAATTAAAATTACCTTTAATGTAGGACCTTTATAATCAATTTCAAGCCACCAGAGCTCGTAATCTTAATGATAAGCATGAAATAATCATTCTTGTTACGTAAAACTGTCAAACATCTCTCTCTAAAGGCTTAAAACCATTCATAAATCTATCTAGCGCTCAATCACCTTTTTTTAAATTACGTAAATACGTTTGTGGATAGCAATGCCAACAATTATGGTCAAACCAAAACATGGACAAATGATTAGAATATTTCTTTCAGGAATTTTCTGTGATACCTAGTTATTTGTATAGCTTGATCCCAATGACAGACAGCGCACCTTTTTCCGAATTGAACCTTCTGAGAATAGTTTATTGTTTAAACCGACTCCTATTTAATTGCGTAAAAGGATTCTTTATTTTAATAAAGACTGTCAGAACTAAATAAACGTAATGTAGCACAATCGCATCTTAATTGTGCCAAACATTTTTTAAATTAATATTTATAATATTTTTTGTATTTCCGAACCCTTATATTCAGAATTATGTCCTTTTCTCCTATTACGACTCGATCTGAAGTAAATAGAAGTTTATAGGGGGACTGACAAGAATACACGACAAGAGCACAAGAAATTGATAAATCTAATCATGAAGTTTGATCAACGGATCGCCCGAAGGCAGAGGAAATCTAAGAGCATGGGAGTGGATCGGATGTCATCTGCTAACCCGGTGACATGGTCTCGGAGATATTTATTAAAAAGTATGTCCTGCGGTGGACAGATTTCAATCCGCCAGTGCCATCTGTATTGTACACTGGCTTCTATATCGACACACCCACTAAACTTTTTCAATTTCTTTTTTCCGACATCCACATTTCAAAGTCACCGATGGATGCTGATGGCAATGCACTATTGTTTAGTAAAATATGTTGATTCTTAATGATAAATACTGTACATTTGAACAGTTCAATATCACTCAATTATGCAATATTCGATTCGATATTCCAGTTTTAAGAGCTGTTCTTTTTTTTTTTTAATACATTACACAATTTTCGAAACTGCGTGATACGGGATCTTGTTAGTTTGAAGTCAATGATTGTATCTTCTTTATTAAAGCGAAAGAGCAAGAAGGATTGTTGTGAAGCAGCGAGTAAAATTTATTCATTTCGTAAATGTAGGATTTTTCAGTTGGTACGTTCATTTAGTTTTGTGTGGGGTAATACATTGATAAATCAATGCTCTTAATCTATAATATATTTATTAAGATTAGTACGAGTATTAGTACGTACATTTAACACCAGGTGGGGTGGGGCCCAACCTGACACAATAGGTGTTTATTGGTTTAATATATTCAATATTGAACCTTAATAATGAGTACAAACAGTCCGCACAATATCAGGCGTCTCCGGACTTCTCTGTGACCTTTACTTTTCCATAAGGAATGTAACAGCAATAAACCAGGAGCAAAAACAACAATAGATACGGGTTTTCAGCAAAAGTGAGGTAATCAGCATGGGATTTGCGTATACCGTCGATGCTAATAAAACACAGTTATTTATTTTTATTTTATTTATTATTTATTATCTTAAGAGACTGTATGTATATTAATACTTGGTAACTTGGTATATTTTTTGGAGTAATAGAAGGCTTTTAGTTTATGTATCAGCATTGCATCTATTTATTATATTTCTGATTTGTAAATATTGTAAAAAAATCTTGGAAAAATAAAAAAAATATATATATTGTGTTCCAGTCTGCTGCGCGGTTACAAATTACTAGTGGGATTGCACCTTATTTCATTACTGTCTTACAATCTCTTTTATAAATGTATGAAAAAGAGATAACTCCTTTCCGTAATCGTTTTTGGGGAATCTGCCTCGTTAATGACGTACTTTTTGTTACTAATTTATAATACTCAGTAGTGACATATTTTTGTTGGTGGTGACACAGTTTTGTGTGTGACTCTTGGATCAAATTTATCGAAAGTTGCCTACAAATGTAATAGGTCACCCTAGAATGACCCCCGAACCAGACATTACTGATCTCATATTCATTTTGAAATAGGAGCCTTTCTGAGATATATTACTCTTATAATGCGGTCATATATACTAATAGAGGAAAATGTAAATTATATCATAATCATAATAGCATACTCATTAAAACAGCAATAAATATGTAAGTATGAAAATGTATTGTAATAATAGTAAGGTTAATAATTTTTGAGGAATTTTAAAAATTCGAGATTTGACTGCTTTAATTATATTATGGTTCTTTAACTAAGTAGAGATCTAATACGTGTTTATGATCTAGGACATTATGATATTGCAGACTAAAGGGAAGTAACTTCATAAGTTCCTTATTGTTAGCCATTAAAACTTCCTTAACTCCTCCCTCCTCTTATATATGTATGTATAATAGCTCTAAAATTGTAAGGTAAGATAGAAAATATAATGGCATAGAATATAGGGATTATTACGGATAGGTAAGTGTATAGATAAGAGAGTGGTGTAGTCAGAATTTTAGGTTGTAATTTACAATTTCAGTCCATAGTCAATAGCGATCTAGTTCATTACAGAAGGTATCTTTGTATAATCATGTGAATTCATTATATTCATCAACACATAGATTTTCTTCTTACATCTCATGTCTTCTGTTTGTTTACTCCTTGTCATGGTATGTTTAATAAGAACTATTAATTTTTTTAATCGAGGTTTGTTTTATTCACTCTCCCTAACTCTTAACATATGTTATTGGCCCCTTTAATATTATTCATAATCTCTACCAACACGTATTTTCATGTAATGTTTCCAAAGCTTGAAACCTATTCTTGACCTCTACAACGAATTGATTTTTAATTGAAGGGTTCTTCAATTAATTTCAACCTTAGATTTTGAGAGATGCATGGACATCTGGAAGGGCTGGATGTGATATAATCTGCTATACATATTAATAGAAGTACAGGAAATATATAATATAACAATATAACAAATTATTTCCCATTAGATATGAAACTATATTTTTTTTTTCTTTAAGATCATTCTATAACTTACTTGGAATATTGGACTGGAACTTTGGAGGCTGCTATGTTAGCAAAACTTAATCTTACTCATACTCTCACTCAATCCTCTCAATCCAAAGTAGCAATAAAAAATTCTCTGTACTGCGTTACTAATAAGACTCAATATCATGACCTAAATGTCACTCTTTTTCTTAAACTTAGCTTATCCAAATTCTCAAACCTCCACTAGTAAAATAATTATTAATCAAATCCACTACCATAATCCTTAGCCTACTAATATCAGCACTACTAGTATAATCCTCCGCACTGGTTAGAGCAGCCTCTCCACTCACCAACTAAGCATACAGAGGTTATATTATCCTCATTCTGTTCCTACATGCTTACAATGACGGGGTTGGGTAAGAAGCACTAGTGGTCTTATAAAACTTGGTTTACCCACGACAGAAAAGATAGGTTCTGATTTCCCGAAGCATTAGGTGAATTTGGATACGGTTAAGAAAGTTTTCATGATTAATTTATTTTTATTTCCTGCTTTTTCGTAATAGTCCCTTTTCGGATACGTATAGGATAACATTTTCAACCAATGAGTGGATATATTTTTTTTGTTTTGAGATTAAGCTGTTCAATCCACAGAACAGGGATAAGACACCCAATAATTTTTCTGCCTTTTCCAATTTTATCTGTTATATCTTTATTGGAGCTTCCATCGTCTGTTAGCCACCTTCCTAGATATTTACATTCATGGGTTTTTTTTTAAATTCCCAATTTTCAAGGGGTAGGGTTGTATTCCCATGTATCGCGATGTACTCTGTTTTCTTCCTGTGCATTTCCAGACCCCAAGCAGCATATTCCTCCTGAAGTTTTCTTAGCATGTAGCTAATTCTTAGGGTGTAGCATCTTTATCACCACTTGTGACTATCACCTGGACATCAGCTAATTGTAGTTTGTAGAGGACTTTACTACTAATTTGTACACCCATTCCTCTAAACTTCCTCTTCCAAGTTCTTAGTACCTCTTCAACATATAGATTGAATAACAGAGGGGAATAGAGGACATCCTTGTTTGAGAACTTTAGTAATAGGGATGTGGTTTGTCCTTGGTCATTCCTCAGTTTTATCCTTTATATAAGCTTTTGATGGCTCTTATTAAATGCTTGCTTATTTTTACGTTTTCCAGTGATTCCCATAATTTGCATAATGGACCGTATCATAGGCTATCTGGAGATCTATGAAAAGCATATGTACCTCGCTATTGCAAGCATACATTTTTTTAATCAGCTGCGTGAGGGTAAATACATGACCTTTTCGCCCGAAAACCAGCCTGCTCTTCATAGCACAGTTCCACTTCTTATGCACGCTCTCATGAGCCCAGCCAGGTAGTTTTTAATTTCAAGTTCAATTTTTAATAAGTTCAACAGGACACACTATCGTCCGTTTTTCATCCCTTTCAGTGACTCCTCCATTTCTTCAACAGATATCGTTCAATATCGTCTGTTTCGATATTCATTGTAGGCGTTTCAACAATAAATGCAGGGCGCTCCTCGGCAAGTAATCCAGAAAAGTATTTGATCCAGTCATTCTGTGTAATAAGGTCAATAGAATATGTTTTTATTGGATTTTTGATGGACTTTAATACCTTCCAGGGTTCCTTTGGTTTCCGACGATGTATGCAGTTATTTATTAGTGTACACTTTCCTTCCCAGTACTCATTTATCGCTGTTATCTTTTTCCGCTTAACATTTTTGCAGGCGGTTTTATACTGTTGAAAAACATTCGGATTCCTATTTGAAAGCCATGTAGAGTATAACACCTTTTTTTCAGCAACCGCTATTGCCATTTCCTCATTCCACCAATAGTTTTTTTTTCTTCGGAAACTCTTTTTTCACCAATGCTTCTGCAAAATATATATCAAAATATATTTTTTTTCTTACAGGTTGTTGATCGTATTAATTTAGGTCGTAGAATTGATGTAGTATGGCCTGATGTGCAAATGAGAGGCGAAGGAGAGCGCTCTTCTTGAGGTGATTGGGAATGGAAACTATTTTTGTTATTATTAACAATTTTATAATTTTTTCAATCAATTTTTCACTCTATTAATTTAAGGTTATTACTATTAATTCTACAATGTAATTAAAACATTTATCTTGATAATCTATACCATTCTATAAAGTGTTGGGGTGTTACTGGCTCTCAGTTTAAAAAAAAAAATAATACCTGATTTATTATTTATAAATTATAAGACTGATTTTATGATTTATTTTATGTATTTGCTTACACGATTTTAAGTACACATGAACAGCAAAATAAATCGTTTATTTAATTCACTTATTATTATTTTTAAACAAAAGACTTCAGTGGTTGTGGAAGTTTAAAAGAGTATTATTTTTAACTTTTTAATTCTTCGACATTGTTAATTCAATGAGCAGGTAAATATTCTAAGTCATCATAGAAATTATCTTTTTCTTGGTCCGTGGTATTATCCGTTGGTGCATAGATACCTAGGAAGACTACATGGTGGCCAAATATTTTTCCTCAAGTTTAATAATTCTTTCATTGAAACATTCAAAATCTATCACGTTCTTATCCCAATTTTTCCTTAGGAGAATTGAGACGCCAGCCTTTGTTCTATTATGTTATTCAACACCACTATAAAAGAGAATAAAATTACCGTATGGTTCATTTCCCTGCCCTTTCAGTTTTGTCTCTGCCAACACTACTAAGTCTGTCTTTAAGCTATTTATCTCTTCCACTACTTCAGTTTTTTTTCGTATTTAATCCAAAAACGTTGTAAGTTGCTAAGCGTATTGTCATTTCCGTGGCCATTGTCGTTGCCCTTTATTCAATCCAACATCGAAGGTTATTCTTTTAGAATCGTAAGCAGTGAAGTTTTTTTTTTTCCACGATAGGGTGCAGGCCTGTCAGTCAACCCCCAATCTGGAGGAGCGGTGTACTTGATTTCGGGGGTACCCCCCTAGACAGGTTGCCTTCACTGACGTCTGAATACCAATACTCCGTTATGGCTATACCACCGTTCCTCGGTAGTGATAATAGAAATAACATAATTTTATTTACTGATTATGATTTTCCATCTGTGAATGGCGGATTACATCTGGTTCTCTCTCTCTCTCCATGCTTATGTGAATGATGTTGATGTAGATAGAGCACATGGTCCTAGCTCTTTCTGTACTTCTAATATTACTATGTCATCCCAAAATATCCAGAATTATTTCAAATATATTTATATCCCCAAAACATTGCATAACACACCCTGGTCCAGAGAGCATTAAACCTTGGAGAAAAGCCGAAAATATAAGTTTTATATTTTCAATTCCAAACCATTTATTTTTATTTCGTAGTCTCATATTTTTACAAAGGCCATATAGTCAATTCAATAGCACTTTATTTTTATATAATAACATTACACATGATATAACATTGCCCATAATCTCAAAATCACCCACATATCAGATAAGATAAAATATTTTTAACGCAAAAATTGGATAAAATATCTAGCATGATAATGTTTTACGGTTTCAGAACCTCGGTTTAATATTCTAATTCGACCCGTGAGTTACCATAACCGTTTATAAAAGTCATTCCTGTTTCAAGGCACGTTGTGGAAACATCGCCCGCAGCGAATACCTCTTGTAGATATGATCGAAAGGCGCAGGATATAGCCTGCTGAGAATATGGAAATAAAGTGTACTTTAGAAGAGGGGGGGGGGCAAGAACTAACGATAAAAAGGGTGGAAATAAAACCGCAAACAGCGCGGAGTAGCGTCAAACTGTTACGATAATCGTTTTCTACCACCCCATACCGTGCCAGCCCACAATAATCTCCGCCCTGTGTTCCCTATACAACTTCATCTTATTGTATTTACATTTCGCTTCATTCCAAGGTTTTGCAATTCAATTGGCTCATCTATTGCAAACACGTATCCGAAGCCACAATCCATTTTGTAGGCTGCATTTTTATCGATTTAAACATTTGTAGTTCCAAAAGATACATGAGAAGAACAATGGCGTCGAGCTAAGAAATCCTTGAGACGCAGACTTGAGAATGCAATGGTTATCCAGATATTTTACTAGATTAATAAATTTTAATACAGTTACATGGTGACCAGGATTTAGGTTCAATATCTACATAGAAAATGGCCACTGATTTTCAAAATAAATGAGTATCCATCGGATCTATAGCATGCCTGGTACGATCAGTTCGACATTGCTATAGCAATCCACACTGACTTAAATCTTTTCGTAGTAAGAATCAAACAAATTCATTTCCTTCCTATTAGTGTTGGCTATAGCTTACTAAAGTACCCAAGGCATTTTGCTGCCCCCCACCCTTTCATCAATATTTTATAATAATTTAAATCGATATAATATTTATTTTACTAAATCCCTTGTTTTCCTTTTCAAGTATTAAATAAATTATCTGACTTTTGTGTGTAATATGCTATGCGTTCGACTCATCCGAGGCTCGCTAATGACAATCATTTCCATCCTCCTTTATTATTCCTATTCGCTTCCTCATTGATTCCTCTTGAATAGAACAGATCTTTACTGGTTGTGTGAGGGATACAAAATTCTATACAACGCACCTTTAATTTCCATCTGGAAAAAATCTCATTTCCACTAACTAGGCATGCAAATAACTGAGGAGCTTTCCCGGAAAGGGCACTGCAAGGGCTCTCATCTTATTTTTTTATCTACTAACTACACTCTGCTCTCTTTCGGTTAATTGCAAGGCTGTTGTGGGCCGGTTAGCCGGTTTGTAAGGCAAATCAAGACAGAAAATTACAAAAAAATTAAATAAAACAGAAAAACGCAGAATGAAATGACACTCGTTTAGTAATGTGTAATTACATTAATACTTTAATAAGTGTTCAATATTTGTTAGGATATCCATTTTAGACAACCTAAGAATATGGTTTTAATTATTATTGACGGATCGGTAATAAACCAATTCCTTTTTTTTTTTTTACCATTAACTGTTAAAAATCCAAAGATATAAGTGACAATTAATTTATTTTTAATGGTTCAAACATTAAATCTAACTTCCTTGAACATTAAAACATATTTCTTTAGAAAAAAATATAGATTAACATTACATAATAACATCATCATGGATAAAACATTGTATACCACAAACCACTTTTACCTCTTGAATTCTCACCCACTCTCATAAAACACAATGCATGACTTACAATTATATAAATTAAACTTTTTTTCAAAATAAATTTTATCTTTAGGACATTTAATAAATAAATATAAGAATACACTGTATGCTTTCCACAAAAAGTGGGTACTCAAAATTAGGGGGGAATCTGGCGGTTGAACTTGATCTAGGACAAATCACCTTCCAGCACAACTCTTCTCCAAGAAACAATACAGTATCAACCATGTACTGAACCATACACGGGTGTGTATTATTTTTTGATGGTGTAAACATTAAACCTAACATCCTTGAATATTAAACCATATCCATTTTGTTAAAAATATATAAGGCTTAACTCTTCATCTAAGACTAGTTAATAGAGGGTATTAGTAGTATTTTTTTGCAAACATATATAACTTTTTTATTTTTTGTCGACATAAATCCAGGGCCCCCTATAACTTTCTGTCAAATTCAGATAAGCTGGACAAAATCATTAAAATTGTAGAGATCATTATTAAGAACAGAATCAATTATATATTAATGTTTTTTAATAATATAGAGAAGGGCAAGGCGAAATATATATAAAAAATAAATGAGTTAAAAAAAAATCATTTTAATTTCGTTAGCTTAGTTAAGAGAACACGTAGACAATTCAATGAATCCCAACAATTGTTGTTTATTCGAAATAACGAAAACCTATCTTATTGTCCAGGAAAAATAAAAAGATAATTGAATGGCAGCAAAATCCTACATAATTCCTGTTTTCCTTTCACCACAATAATTCTAATTCATAATAAAATTAATAACTGTCATCATAAAGGAAATTAACGAATGAATAAATGAATATACTTAAAAATTCGATGAACGATGATAAAATGAGATCAAAAATTTATTATAAATCTATTTAAGTTATCTCCATTTTTATCCCGTATTGTGATACAATGAGATCGTTTTAGGAATAATTATACAAACAATTTTTTTTTAATTAATGAAAAATCTGTGTGACTCTTGAATTTTCCTCCCTTCCACGATTTCTAAGCCTAAGGATGTTAGTTTATTCGTATTGGCTATAATATGTTTTGGCTGGTCTCTCCATTTAAAAATAGTCTCATTGGTTGCTTAAGATTGAGTGGGATGATTTATTATGAGTTTCTAGTGTAAACTTCTCCTTCAGGTCTCAGCTGCCTAAAAGTGTTTCCGAAAACTCATTCTAGTTGGTGTCCTTAATCATTAAAGTTTAAACTTCAAACTGTTGGAAGATTATTTATGGGAAACTGTAAGCTTTTTCCCTCTATGTATTGATCATCGTTTAGTTAATTTATCTTTTTTTTCGCATTTAACACATACTTCTTCCTCACGCTACTACTGACACTTGGTTCCACAGATCAATCTATTTAAAAATTTTATTAATTTTAATCATTTTATTTTCTGTAATTACTTTCATGAATCTTCTTGCATTGCCCACAATAAATCACTATTTGATATTTTATCAAATTCCAGTAAACAAAAACCAAATACTGGAAATAGTAAAAATTAAAAACATGTGTATTTACAACAAATTAATTACAATAAACTTAATTTTGATTTTAACCAATACAAATTTTTTTAATGATACTATAAATACTTTAAAAAATTAAAATTGTCACTCTTCCTAGGGATTGATTCTCAGTTTCTTGGAGCACTTCAAGGAGTGTATTGTTCACAAAGGAAATATATTTCTTCACTTATTATTATTTTTGGGGGGGAGGGGGCAAATGTAAAAAAAGTTTGTTTATAGAAACTTTATAAACAACCTTTAACTTTCAATAAGGTCCTGACAAGATAGGAAGCTACTGAGGCATACAGGGATTTCCCACAATCCGTAGGGTGGGAAATTTCAGGAAATGAGCACCGTAAGGTCCCAGGGACCACAGTAGTTTAGGATCATGTGACGAATGATTCATTAGAGGTAACTTCTTTAATAACTTACAATAGTTTATTCTAAGTCGGTGTATAGTTTTCATGACTAATATTTTTATATTTTAATTAAAGATACGGTTTATGAAAATACAAAACCGAATACTAAGAGATGTCTGAAACGAAAAAAAAAAATATTAGACAGAAGGTAGAACTGAGAGAAATGAAAACAGGGACACAAAAGGGGAGTTCTCCAGGGACCAGGAACACCGACCGGGGGAAATTCGAAACAGTTTCTGTCGTTTAACGGTACATTTGACGGCGTGCCCAAGAGAAAAAGTAGATTAAAAAAGTCCCTGTACCATCGGAATGAACTCAGTCCAACACAACCCCGTCTCGCTTCTCAAAAAGTTCATTTTTTAGCATGAGTTTAACTTTGCAAGGGTTTGGTAAATTTTCATAGGTGCCCTCCATATTGTTGTTTCCCATTTAATGTTCTGAGCGTTTAAAACTCACAGTCGTCTCTGCAAAATACATATTGGTTATGTTTATGCTTAATATATATAGTTAATTATCATATGAAACTTTTATTTATTAACATTCCTCCAAAAGCTTAGCCTTTGGTAACACCTCAAGGTGCCAGCAGTATTTGTGAAGGCGTAAAACTTGTTAACTTTAACTTCCCCAATGATGGTTAATGGTGATTTTATTTGTTAAAATAACCACATTGCCCATTTATCAGTGAATGAATATATTTTATGAATTTATGTAAAATTAGACAAAAAACATTAGTTGGTAGACCAAATTTGTGTTTTATTTACTACTAATTGAATTAATTTTGCAGACTTATATGACTTTTGAGTAATGTTTAAATAAACATAACACAATAAAGTATATTGTGATCACCTTCGTCTTTTTGAAAAAAATAAACCATGTCATTGAATTCTAACTAGTTTGAAAAATCATTTTATTTAATTAAAAGTTAAAATGTTAAAGGTTGTTTTATTGTATAAAAGGAGACACGTAATAGAGTTATAGGGGTCTACGGTGATTAGATGCGCAATATATGGTACGAACAAGTATCCACTTAGCCTCTCCACCACAACTCCTCTCTCACCTATACGTGGCGAACCCTACCAAGGCGAGCAACCCAGCCCAAGTCGGTGGTAACCAATCCCAGCGGAGGATTGGGTCAGTGAACTAACAAGAGATAGGGGGCAAAAATCCATAAAATCCATAAAACTAAATAATAAAAAAATTGTTTTCCATTAAGCGTATCCTCAAACAAGCATCTATTGCATAAGTTAAATTTGACTTTAATATCACTCACAGAAGCTTTCATTCATTCCAAGAACAAAATAATTAAATGTAAGCCGATACTTTACTATTGCTAGTGTTTTTCATTGTTTCTTTCCTTTTTTTTAAGCAAAAAGGGAATAGAGAAGCCTTCCTCTCAATTGTATTATTATTTTAGTCATTGTTCTTGAATAAAATAAGTTTTATCTCCTCTAGTTTTGATTTGCAGAATTTCATTTAATGTGTGGGGTTCGCAAAGAATTGTCATTTTTATATAAATATCGTACAAATAAAATTTTAATATTTGTTGTATTATCGTTCAGACACTTGATACCGTTATAAAATCGTCTTCTTATGTCTAAAATTCCAATTCGTAAAATTTACTGTAAAATTTAATTGGCTTTTAGAAAATTAATTAATTTTATTCTAAGATAGTTAAATTTTATTCACATGTAGCGACCTGAATAAATTAAATCTGTATGCCTGCTTAGCTACTTTATCCTTTACATGAGTAGTGGATCGATCCTGTGGCCTGGGCAACTTGCTCATGCACCCTTCATCTCTACGATAATAGCTCCTTCATTAGGTCGCAGGGAAAATCTCACTATTTCGCTTCTCTAATAATACCGAAGTGTAACTCGAAAAAGGATTACGAATAGAATATGCAAGGGACGATTTTCTGCTTACAGCAAATTTAAAGAATCCTTGCATAAATTTGATGACTTCCTCTATGCCTGCTCATGAACTGTACGATCACTAGATAAATATCCATTCCAGATAAGGAAGAATCTTTAATCTAATTTAGATATAGTTAAGCCTCTAATGAAAATGTCAAAATCTTTTCAAATGTATTCATACTCTCTCCACACTCCATACGCTGATAGATCGGGGTACGATTTAACAAAACTAACTTTTTAATATTTATAGTTAAATTTTTACTGAATTATCTTGTTTGAATTTAGTTAAATTAATGTTTCTATAAAGATTAAAACGGAACTCTATTTAATTTAAATGTAAATAATGTAAGTGCGGACGAACGTTCTGTTATTCCTTCAATTAGGCTAGTCGGAATGGTCTTTGATTAAATAATAAATTATAATTTTTTTACAACATTTATTCAGATATGCCTAACCTTCTACTGTCAGGACTATTAAAAAAAGTTTTAAAAAAGAATCTCAAACGTTTTATTTTTTTTTAAATCATTATTTCAATCATGATCCTTCTTTCCAAACGAACTAATTATTTTTTATTCACACTGCAATCGCATGAGAAACGTATCAAGCAAATATTTTTCTACATTCAGCCTTTCGAGCAGGGGCATTCAAATGCACTAAATTAAATTTTTCATCTATGAAAATGAATTTTGTGCTTAAATGTTTTATTGAAATATAATTGGATAGAGAACATTTAAAGAATTTTTGAATAAAAAAAAGGCAGTATTTAGTTCCAAAAATAAAGAAATTACAAATACTTGTTAGCATTAAAACCAACATATTCTAATTTGTAACTAAAATAAATTTATAACTATATAAGTAATATTCCAAATAATAAATTTTAAATATTTAGGCAACAACACATGAATTAGCCCTCATAAAAAAAAAAATGTATTTAATATTTCGGTTCTGTACTTTACTTCTTACCCGGCTATTCTGAATCCGTTTTTAAGAAAATTACAAAGGCTTTACAGGTTCTAATAAAAAAGTTTAAAGAATGTTTGTTTACTTAAAATTGGATTCGCATTATCTCTTTTTCGTTGCCGGGCCACAGAGAAAGGGCTCATCTTTTATCCTACACTTTTTAGGTCCTAAGCTGTTTAACGAGAATCTTCTTAAACTTTACTATGACAGCTTCCAATATTTATGCTCTATAGTTTAAGATTAATATTAATTTTTATTCACAACAATCGTTTATTAATGTTTAAGATTTGATATTAGAGCTAATCAATTAATATTTGCTAAATTGGTAAAGGAATAAAGAATTATGATTGACCCCGAACTAAGTCAGAATGTAAAGCAATAGATGGTTTTGCTAAATAGTAATAAAAAAAAACTGTAAAGCTACAACCCAGGGGAGTTCTCTGTTCAGTACATGGTAGAGACTCTACTGTTATTAGTACAACAGTTTTACAGGAAGATGATTTTTCTGAAATAGTGCTCAATAGCCAGATTTACCCGCGTTTAAAAATACTTCAGTTACCCAGGTTTTAGAGGCTGGTGAGGACCAGGAGGGTCTTCAGATCCCATAGGGTCCAACAAATTAAATAATTTATCTGCCACAGCCGGATTTGAACTTGGAATCTAAGGCACAACAACTCAGCTCTCTAAATTTTAATAACATTGAATTAAATACTTAAATTTTTCATAGATTCCTGTGTTCTGTTGAAGTATTTTTATGTTTTGATGTAGATTTCTTCGATTTATTACTAGAAATTATCATAAACTGTACTGTTTTCTGTGACCCAAAAGCAAAATTAACGAAATACAGTTTTATTATTTGGAATACAAAAATATGTTTCAGCACTTAATTGATTCTAAGATTTAAGGTCCTTAATATTGGTAAGTTGGAATAAGGTTAGGATATTAAAAATAGTTTCGGCCAATTTCAGTTATTTTAATAAATTTTATGCGAATAATTATTCTTCAATTACCTTTGAATTTAATCTACCGTATCTGTCACCGAGATGAGCAATTATTGTTAATTTGTATTTGTTTGAACAGATAAATGTCTAAAGATCGATGAGAAGTATTTTTCTAAAGATGTTTCGGACATGATTTTTGACAAGTTATTTGGGGTATGGATTCCAAAATATTTAAACATGCTGCTTACATTCTGCATAATAATAATAGAGTGTTAAAAAAAATTACCGTATTTCAACTAAATTTTTGTATTATTATTTCTTTGATTTATAATACAATTAACACTCAAAGCATAGTCTATTGTTTACAACCTCTATTAGCCATCTCCTAGCCAATTGCAAGACTATGATACCATCCTTTGAGATGGTTGTCAAAAAACTGTAGGACCGAAATTACAATTTCCTCAAAATTATCGAATTTTTCCCTTGAAGAATATGGGCCATGGATTGCAACAAGTAGTAATCCGATGGTGCGAGGTCTGGAATGTATGGTGGATGAGGTTGAAGTTCGAACCCATGAAGTTCTTTTAACTATTCTTTGGTTCAATGAGAAGTATGAGGACCAGCACTTTTTCACCTTCCTAATGGAGCGTAGATGGCGAATAGCATTATCTTAACTAACATTACCAAACTCCCTGGAAAGTTCGCGAGTACTTTTGGATGGATTTGACGCAACAGCTTCTTGCAGAACCTCATCAATATGCTATTAATGGTCGCCAGAAGCCCTTCTTTTTTTGAAACGTCGTATCCCCACTTCAAAATTTTTCAAACCAACGCCGCGCAGTGCGCTGTTTAAGGACACCTTCTACTTTTTATTTAATAATTTCACGAGTTGCTTCGAGCCCTGTGATTTTTTTTTCTGAAATGTCTTAAAATTACGAGAATTTCGTAGGACACGTTCATGTTTCTTCCTTGAAACAAATAACTAAGATAAGTTTTTTTTAAGAAGCCGAATGGGATTAAACAATCTTAGAGAATGTTCTAAACGAATTATTAAGTATTGGTAAGTATTAATCAGGATTAAAATACTTACAGTCTGTTGAAATCTTGAATTTGAAAAACCAGTCATTTTTTTTTTTATACACCCTTTTAGATCGACTGGTAATAGATAATATGTATAAATGTATTAAAGAGGAAAATGTCAGAAATTTTATATGAACATTTTGTGCTAGTAGATTTTTAATACATTTAAACTACCGGAGCGCCTAATAGGTTAAGTACAGAAGGGATTATTAAGAAAAAAAAGACCGAAGGTGAACCTTTATCTCTGGTGAGACAAGGACAGAGCTAGAACATTTTGATGGCTTGAACATGACCCCCGTCCAATCACACTTCTGGAGGCACTAGGCGAAGAAACTTCTGAGTCGACTAGTTACTGCCCTTGTCCCTTAGGGTAGGTGTACAGTCTCAACGGTATACACCTTTCCAAATCACCTCTTAATACAAAACACTAACTTCCTCATATAACGCTGCTTTCTGAAGGTCTAAGTGTTATGTTAGTAAACGCAAGTCTTTTTTCTACCTCACAATTAATATTGCTATGTTATCAGTAAATAAAATGCTTTATTAATTCTTTTGATCAACACCCTTATATTATTTTTTTAATTCTTACCTGCGGGTCCTCTTTTGTACTTAGTGGATATCTAAAAAGACTTTGGTAAATAAGTTTAACCAAAATATCCTCATATCCAAAACAAAACGCTACTATACAAAAACAAAAATAACTTAAACTTAAACCTAACAACTAATAATAATAATCCTAAAGGCCCTAATAAAACAAATTAAAATTTCAAAAAAAAAAAAATTCCTCAAGGTAGTATCCTTGGCCCAATCCTTTATACAGTTTATACAGCTGACATCCCAACTCATCCTAACACTATCCTTACCACGTATGCTGATGATACATGTGTATTATCAGTCAACACCAATCCAGTTATTGCATTCCAAAGCCAGTTATTGCATCCAGTTATCACTGATCTTGAAGAATGGTGTCAAAACTGGAGAATTAAAATAAATTCTCAAAAATCCCCTCAAATCAATTTTACCTTACGTCGTAAACCAATGACTTCCTCCTCTTCAGTGTCCTTTAATAATATCCCACTGGTGCCTGTAGAACAGGTCCGATACTTAGGGTTGCACATCAACAAACGATTAACATGGAATCCTCATACTAGACTGAAAAGACAAGAAACCGCTCGACGTTTCAGGCTACTTCAACACTTACTAGACAAAAGCTCTAACCTCCCAATTAACTACAAAAGACTCATCTACATGACCATCATACGACCTATTTGGACTTACGGAGTAGAGCTTTGGGGCTCCACTAAGCCATCGAATTCCTCTCGTATCCAATCCCTACAATCCAAAATCCTTCGTAAAATCCTCAACGCTCCTTATTTTGTTAAAAATACCGTCATCCATAACGACCTTAATGTCCCATTTGTTCCTGATTTGGCCCGAACCCGGTATCTTTCCTTTTATAACAAACTTCATTCCCACTCAAACCTCTAGTTTCAAACCTAGCTTCCTCTTCGATTCCCGATAATCCTCCGAGGCGTCTGAAAAGAAGATGGCCACGTGACCTTCTTAGTTGAACTAGTGATTTGAGTACTACCAGTGGGTTGTTTCTCAACTTGCCATTACTCATGTCATTTTGTATCACATAGCCTATATACTTGATGTATTTTTTTTAAATACAGTTGTAAATATCAATAAACAAATAAAAAAAAAATAAAAAAATGTTCCACCATCAATAACCATAGGCACTAACTAAAATAATAACTACAATTTAAAACAAGATTCACCATCCCATCTGGTTAGTTTATCCGTCCCATCCGTTTCCACTCATTCCTTTCCAATGCAACTCTCTTCCAGGCTGCCCCTCCTCTTCTTCATCTCCTTGTCCCAGCCTGTCGGTGGGCGTCCTCTCTTCCTTGCGTGCTCTCTTGGATACAAATCTATAAGCTGCCTGGTCCATGTTTCAGCATTCCTTCTGATGACATTTCCGGTCCAGGTCCACTTCCTTAAATGGAATTTTTCCATAATATCTGGGAGGTTAGTTCTTGATCTAATCCACTTATTTGGTTTCCGATCTTGTTATATATATACATATATATTTTTTTTTCTTAAATATAAATGCTTTTTCTGTCCTGTATGAGATGATTAATCAAATTATTTTATTTGGACGCCATGAGCAATTATTGATGATAAAAACTCGACTAATTGTTTACTTTACTCGCCATCCTTCCCATTATTTTCCAGAGCTTGGTGGTATATAACCCAATTAAACCATCAATATGATTAAACTGTATTGATACAATTATAATATATATATATATATATATATATATATATATATATATATATATATATATATATATATATATATATATGTATATACACATTAAGATATGAAAAATATAATTCAGATGAATAGAGGATTCCATAAAAATTCTTAGATATGGAGCGGAATGGCTCAGTGCTAAAGTAATGATTTGTCATGGAGAAAATTCTGATTCAAATCCTTTTATTTTATAAAAATAATTTTATTTAATCTGTTAGCGGCCGGAGATGTATCATAGGGGATCTAGGACCCCTCCGTGGTTCACCGAGCCTCTATATAGTGGGTCCCAAAATAAGGGGAGGAATCTGACGGTTGAGCATGATCTAGGACAAACAATGTTTTTCCATGAAACAGTACCGTCTCTACCATGTACTGAAGCCTGTTCACGGGTTGTAGTGGTACAAAGGTATATATAGGGTTCCTGGTGAAGTAGTTCGTTCCCGGGTCTGGCCATCTCCTCTGACATAATCCTCTTATCACTGTCTTCGCCTTTCAGAGCCTTCGTACCTGCCTAAGTGACCTAGTTTTTGTAAATTTCATTTTTATCAATACTTATCATCCAGATTCATATCTTTATTTCCTATATAAAAGCTCGATATGGCTTTTACGATTCAATGTAGAGCTTAAACTTTATATATATATATATATATATATATATATATATATATATATATATATATATATATATATATACACTTTATTGAAATATTACAAGCTGCCACTTTTAGGCAATATGTAATAACGCTAAATAGCTATACAATCATTAAAAAAATAATACTAAATAAATAATAATAAAAAATAAATAAATAAAATAAAAATATACACATGCTGATAATAAAAACAAAATAAATACTTATAAAAACAAAATTAATACTTGCGAAAATGATAATTAAAATAAAATAATTTCTAATATTCATACCACAATTACAATATTTACAATTTGCCTAGGGTCCCCGAACTAAGCTTCTTCCCCCTCAAAGGGGGCAAAGAAGAGTCCGGGAGGCTCCTGCGTCCTTTCCCAGTCGCTTCACTGGCTAAAACGCCAATGGAAGCTGGTTACGGGCGCACATAGGTCGTGAGTGGACACCCTGGCCAGTGTCGGTACTCCAAATAACATCATTACAATAGGTCTCGAGGCCATTGACGTTTTAGACGGGGGGGGGGGGTTATATGAAAGAGTGGAACTGTAGTGACTGAGCCAGGGGATTGGGACGACAGGCAAGGTTTTGGCGAAAGTTTGAAAATTTGGTAGGGATGAGGTCTAGGGCGAAAGGTCTCTTCTGTTGGTTTTATTGGATATACAGTGTGTTTCAGGGTTAAATGGCCAAACTAAAAATTTGAACTAAGGACCTCAAAACAAGAAAAAAATTTCCTATGAAGGTATGTCCGCAAACGCTTTGTTTAGGAGCTATTCACATCTAAAGATTTCATTGATATGAATTATTTAGGCATAGTAAATAAACAAAACTTATTTTATTTGTTCCAACTACTTTATTTATTAAATGTAAACCATTAACATTCATATTAAATGTTCAAAGTGATTTCCTAGAGCATTCAGACAGCCTCGGCGTCTTTCTTCAACAGCAGCAGTGACCAAACTGAAAATATGAACTAAGGATCTTAAAACAAGAAAAAAATATTTCGTACGAAGGTATGTTTGCAAACGCTTAGGAGATAAATATAGATAGAATACTAATATGACCTTGTCTCCCTAACTGTACATAAACTATGGACTTTAGGATTAATACTGTTTGGAATAGAACATCGATAACAAATAATAATAAGAATAGAACTATCAATAACATTTATCAGTTTGTTTGAGGCTTTCGCAGAGTACTCAGTATGCCTTCCATTTATACTAATGCTGAATATGCCGATAAGGTGTTTGTGTACGGCTTTTGCAATGGTAATGCCAATGCTGCCCGTCGTGAATATTCCATGCGATTTCCAAATAGAAGATTACCTAGTAAGTCTACCTTTAACTCTACGTTTCAACGTCTTAGAGAAACTGGTACATTTGCTGTCGTACCACATGCTGATGGTATTTTAGCCCCTTTACGAAATGAAGAAAGGAGTGCGACCGTATTACAATATTTTGATGATAATCCATTTCCCAGTGGACGAAGAGCTGGAGCAGAATTAAATGTTACGCCAACTACAGTACGGAGAACTCTCATTGCAGATGGACGTCACCCATATCATTATCAACGGATACAAAATTTATTACCGCAGGATTTACGGCAAAGAAGACATTTTTCAGATTGGTATTTAAATCAAGCTTTTCTTTAAAGCTATATATGGTAATCGAAAATGCATTTAAAAAAACATTATAACTTACTTTCGTTATCACAGTAATGGTAGTAAACATTATTACATTTCATATAGCTTTTCCAAAAAAATCTGATTACTTTATACATTGTATACAACGTTTCAATTTGATGTGAATTTTTCATAATGTATGATATTAATGAATTTCAAGAATTCTGGCCGAAATAAGTAATATTGACCGGCCTTCTTTATAATATTATTGAAACAATTAAATCTGACCATTACCTCTCATACATTTGGCGATCAACAATTACTTATTCACTGTATTTTCTTCGCTTTATAGTCATCAATTATTGACATTGAATACGTGAAATTATTTTAGGTATGATTTGGCATTTCCTTGTTCAATTAGAACTAGTATTAGTTTGTAATTTGTGGAGTTCCTTATTTTGTAGTTGTTAGTTGCTAGTTTGGAATAAACCTATGTAATATTGAATAGATGTATATGCACTTCTATGCAATTTAAAAAAATACTTTGATGTAAACATTTATAAATAATAAATCACAAAAAAAAAATCGACTTCATAAAAATAAAAATAAATGACTTTGTTACTGTACATTTAAAGATTTTTTTACTTTACGAACATTGATTTCATAACTAATATAATTAATTTAATATTAGTATTGCAAATTAAGTGAATAGTTAGGGAAGCTGACAAGCAATTACATATGTACAGACTACCATAATTGATTATATCGATTAAAAAAAATTAAAAACAGCGAAGAAGAAAGTAATTTTACCCGTTATAATAATAAGGGCATTATAAACGGAATACATGGTTTTACAGAAACGACGTAAGATTGAGAGACAGAAATAACACGACCAATTTTCCGTAGGCCAATTTTTGTGTTTGCATTCCCGGTGTCGTTCTCACGTGATCGCCTTCTGTTTGTTATCACTAGCAACAACTGCCTTCCTCCACCGCGATATTAGAACAGTCAGGCGAACTGTTAGCCTACTGTTATTTACTCCTCAATTACATTAGATAGATCTATAGTCAGAGGCGAAGCTGTCACTCAATTATACACACTAAACAAACTACTCAATTATGATTAAGAGATTTTTGGAGTTTACTCCTTAAGAAACGTTTTTATATTTAGCCCGAGTTTTTACTAAAAGTGGCCCGTTACGTTCCTTTCTCGATAAGAGTGTATTATTTGTTTTACATCATAGATAGAAATTAAAAGTTAAATTCCGAGACTAATCGGGAAGAGATACGTGTGGTGTCTATGGTAACAGTGTATTCTACTGCTTTATTCTCGAAGTATTAGAATGCAATAGTTTTTTGTATAGGGGCCTTCTTGAAGACACCCATCCAAACAAACACTATTACTACTCTTATTTAGATTCCGCCTTAAACTGTCGGGGTCCATTCATATCACTTGGATACGACCTCAACAGACGACAGGGCAGCATGGCTCTAATAAGAGTAGGAAATCGACTAGCTATCTAGCAAAGCTGTGCAGTTACTATTTAATTCTGTACAGTGTGTAGTGTGTAGTCCTACTAGGACAGGATATTGGTGTACATGGAAGGGGAAGGAAAGCCAAAGAAGCTCCACCGGTAGTGACATCGAACAGCTTTACCGCTCTACTTAATTTACCACCAACTGAGGAACCTTCGGTGGCCGCACCGAAGAAGATTCCTCCAGCTACGTTAAATGAAGTGAGTGATTTCATGAACAAAATTATTAAACCTCGTTAACATTATATCATAACTAACCCACCCCTCTTCCTCCTTTCCTTTCCTTTTTCCTCTCCTTTCCCTCCTCCCTCCTCCCTCCCCTTTTTATACCTATTTCTAGCTTTTAGAAATTTGTAAAGTTTAGAATAAGTTAGTCTGTAAGGCAATTAATCAGAGAAGGCCCCTCACCTTCGTTAATTTTGTACCTGAAATATGGATAAGTTCAACACTCTATTATTTATTTCTCCTTCCAATACTAACCAAGTAGAATAAGGATAATACTAACCCACAAATTTACTATTGTACATTTACTAATCACATTCCATTTTTGTTTCATGTTTCCTGAGGGATCTGAAAAAAAAAAAAAAAAAAAAAAAAAAAATGAACAAAATTAATATTAATCAATATTTTATCAAACAGACGAGGTCTGAGATCCGTACTTACCTCCAATAAGAGACAGACTGACACACATTAGAAAGACATCTAAAAACTCGCGGAATTGAGTACCATAGTTACCACCCAAAACACGACAAAACTCTCAAACAAAATCTTTCTATTCCCATATCTGATGACAGGAAAGCATTTGAAGCAATTAAGGCTTCGGACACAAAGCGTATGCAAAATACAGCGCCGGGCAGAAAGGACGGAAATAATGGAATTATCACCTATAGTGATAACTGTTCCACAAGGTATCACTATAAAAGATATACAAGACAAAGTTCGCCTCGTCAATAGCAGTATATTAACGGTTGTGAAATAAATCCCAAGAAAGGGTATCCTACCGCCCCAGTGCTATAAATGTCAGCAATTTGGGCACACAAAAAACTACTGCAACTAGCTCACAAAACATGTCCGCAAATAGGTGAACCAAAATGCCCAAATTGCGAAGAAGTGCACGTCGCTTCTTATAGGAAAAAAAAAGAAGAAATAGTGACTAAAAGGATGGAGGAAAAGAGATCTAAGCAGATCAGTACTAACAAAACATACCCAAACTAATGATTAACAGCATGACAGTTCGTCCAGGTGTTGCATACGCATCTTTTTAGATGGTACCAAAGTGACAACCGAACCACGACCATCAACCAGTCAAACCATACTCCACCACCATCAGAGCCTCCACAAACGTTCGCCTACATACCTCAACCACCGCAGACGGACCAATCGAATCTCATGATAGCTCTTGTCAATCAGATGGCTCAGCTCATGGCACAATTTAGTTCAATGACGTGAGAACTTACAACCACAATTAAATGATTAAGATGACAAAATTTAACCAAATAAATAAATTCACAATGCTAAATCTCAACTGTTAAAATACAGGGTATGATATAAAAATGTTTGATTAATTACGTATTGGAAAGTTATATAAATATGAATTTATATTAATACAAATTGTGAATTTAATATATATATATATATATATATATATATATATATATATATATATATATATAAATCTATATTTATAATTTTAATTAAAATAGTTCACATTAATTTAAAATATGTTTTTAAAAAAAATTTACAATTAAAAAAAAAAGAATGCGCGATGATAAGTATCAGTAGAGAGCAATTAATTGGCAAGGACACATTTAAAATCCATTAGAAACGGAAAGGGGTAAACTCCAGTCGCGTTTCGGAGCTGACACACACACTTTTGTTTTATAGGTAACAGTTTAGATTCATAGGATCAGAAAAGATACAAAGGCCAACAATAATCACTATCTCATTAGATTGGTGAACAGTATACTAATGAAGAAGATGAGTAATAAATGACAATCCTCTGGGAACTTACAAGAACCATGGTATTACACAATGGAAAGTCTCCTAAAAAATAACCGCATTTTAATATAGGTATTATCATTAATAATTACATGTAGAATATCCTAAATCTACAATTAAAAAAAAAACCAGTAAAGCAACCCCTCCACCTCCAGGAAAACCAATGCACTTTACGAAACTTATCAAAAGTTATAAAACGACAGCTGGGAAAGACTTGTTTAAGTTTGTGAATAATTAAACATATTGAATATATGTATAATTTACAAGAAAATTGATTTGCATAATTAATCAGTATTATGAAACATATTTATATTAGTTTACTTCAATCATATATGAATTCGTATGCCTTTTGAGAGTAAGTAAGAGCAATAAAAATAAGAGTAAGTAAGCCTTCGGATTAAGTAACGTCCCGCCTAAGGTTCAAAGTGATTTGGTTAGAATAATCTCGAATTTTCTCCACTTGAAGAATGATCTGAGCTCATCTTCAGATAATTTTGGCGACAACTGCAGTGACCAGGAATTCTACATATTCATTTAATTATAACCTAAAAACGGATCCACGTGAGGAGATACAGTCTTGGGCATTGAACTGAATTAGTGATGTACTGTAACCCCTTTACAGCTGGAATTTACTTCTTTTGTTTAACTACTAATTTTTATACTTTAAATTATGCGAATTATTTAATTGTAGATTTAGTATGATTGCATATTGAATATATATAAAGATTAGACTAAAGCATAATAATGAAATATATCTAAAAATTAAATAGTAGAAGGAAGCAGGAGGGGATCGACATAACATTTAGAAAGCTATAATGAGCCGCAAATGAAGATGATTCCTGGGGTCGCCCCTAATAGGATCAGCCCTTCCCCTCCAGGGTAAGCCTTACCTTTGGGTAGGCCGTCACATTATATCTCCCCTCTACATCATCTCCTGCCCCAACGTTTCGTCTGCCCCACGAGGTTAAGATAAAGATTGATCAAAGTACATGGGTTGCTTATTTCCATAAAACATTTTTTTTTATTTTTTATTGAAAAAAATATATACAACTTGTCAGTAATACAATCAGCGACCCTCACTGACCATAAGTATTGTATAAACAGATTCACTTTTATTATATAAATTAAAATGATAAAGTATAAATTGTTTCTTAAGGTTTTTTCTTTTAAATTTATTACATATATGGGTTCCTAATTTCTCTTTGGCATAGAATAAAATCAAAAGTGATTCTGAAAAGAAAGTTGAAATGAACTCAACGACAGGATTATAGTCAGAGGGTGAAAGTAGTATGGTTATATTTTGGTTCATTGACTTTAATGCGCCAATTGCGCAGTTTTTAAAGGATTAGATTCATAATAAAGTACTAGTTTAATAAAATAATTAAGATATGTAGCATTGTATTTCAAATACTCAATTAACCTAGGTTAATTGAAAAATTCTTTATTAAATCTGAAAATTTTAATTACTTGTAAATAATAAACACTTGTGTACTAATTTTCAGTGTCTTACAAGACACTATATATGTATACATATATATATTGATACATGACGCAACTATCGTCTAATGGACTAATCATTTATCTAAGAAGAATATATAGTCATTCCTTAATTAATATAATAAACCTGGAAACAAAGACCGGAGGATATAATTGTTCCTAGAGAATCAGGAAAATTCAATGACGGAATCTGATATCATTGGAAAGTTCAGGTAAATGCCACAAGAGGTCGGCATTCTCACCTATCCCTTCCACATAAAAGAGACTAGATCTCAAACCTTCGAACAAGAGTGACCATCTCTCTCATCTGAAGCCTTCATGCAGGAACATACATCTTTCTACCCACAGAGCAATCTTCATAGGAACATCACAGCGAAAGGATCATCTCTTCTATTAAATGCAACTACTAGATTTCAACATTCTGCAGAATAACGTTGACAAATATAATTTTTTAGAGCTCATTAAAATTAAATTAAATAAATTCAAAAGCGCTATATAAATATAATATGTTAGTGTGTTATATCTTGATTATAAGGAGATTTGATAGTAAGAAATTGATAAATATATTTAATATTTGATACATGTAAATTATTTAGTTCAATTTCTTTTATTTGTACATTATATTGAAATTAATTTGTTTATTATATTATTATTAATATTGAGATTAGTTTGTTCAGTATATTGTTTTTAAATTGAAAACAATTTGTTTATTCATTGCTATCCATTGGGGTTAATAATAAATCAATGTTAACAAAATGTATTTCGCCTTATCTATTGATTTCCTGATGTCGATCAATATTTAAATTCAAATAAATGGTAAAAGGTTTATTAATAGTTAATAAAGTAATTAATCCACTCAAGGTAAGATTTTCAGTTTAACTTAAATAATTTATTCCAGTTCTTATCAGTGAATATAGATAATTAAAATCTGCCCATTTAAACCCGTAAACACCCTAGACAAGCGAAACCAAGTTAGTGTTGATTGAAAGTAATTAGTATCAATCTATATAAAAATGTTTATCACTGGTAGGAATGGAATAATATATATGTATATATATATATATATATATATATATATATATATATATATATATATATGTATATATATATATATTTTTTTTTTTGCGGCACGACTTGAAAACATGAAGATTGAAAATGTTATTGTATTCTTTCGATTAAAACCAACCTCGAGTGAAAAATCAATTTAAAAAAGTGAGCATTAAAAAACCTATTTTATAAAACCATCTTAGGTGGCAAATGTTAGAAATAAAAATACTATTCTTGATCCCTATCGGCTGTGTTAAGCAGCTTAGTAGGAGAGAAGAAATCCTCTCCGATGATTGGCCCGCCGTAATCGGATTAATTGTGGCTTTAACATGTAACTACTCCTCCCTTGGTTAAAGTATATTTTATATTGGATTTTTCATCTCTTGTAACACATTTCTTAAACAAAGATTTAATCAATATAGCATTATAAGATAAAAATCCTGCTAGTTTAAAACTTAATTCTACCAGTCAATACCCTTGTCTCTTATAATTATAATTATAATTTAAAATAATCAAGCATTACATTTTATTTATTTTTGTAAGAAGAAAAGTAAGTCGTATAAACAATAAGAGTTGGCTCACCGGTTGTGTTGTAGGAAATTCTCACCGTAGATGCATAATTTTCAATTAATTGCTTATTTTACTAATTTTAAATTCGCTTTTCAAAACAAGCCACTATTAATGGAATAAGAGATTTTTACAGTATTTTAAATTTATGATAAACTGCTAACTTTTTATGGCTATAGTTATTGTTAACACTTTCCAGGGCTAAACATTCGTTTATTAAAATCATAAAATGAAAAGTTTTCAATTAATTTCCAGAATTAAACCTTAACTACAGTGGTGGCAAAAAGTATTTGCACACCCAGTTTTTATAAAACTATCGGTCATAAGGGAGATAATAATCCACTGAACTTCACATTAATAAAAAGTATATTTAAAACTAAAACAATTCTATATGTGTACAATAATTAACTGTTTAGATTAATGGGGGAAAAAAATAAATAATGAAATGCTCTGGCAAAAAGTATTTGCAAACTTCCGATTGTTTGTTTTTTTGAGAATAAATATAAATTTAATATTTCGTAAAAAGTCTATTGACAACAATAATTGCCTGTAGATGTCTGGGCATGGAGTGGATCAAGTTTTTAACCAAGTCAAGACTGATTGTTTCCCTTGGTTGGACCTGAACTTGTTTCAAATGGTGTCTTACAGTAATGTGATGCTTTCTCGCATTCTAATGCAAGATGTGCCATAACGTGTCTATAATATTTATGTCAGTTGATTGAGGAGGGGTGTCCACTTCGTGCAATAAATATTAACTATTTCTTGGTTTTGTTGGCAGTGTGTTTTGGATCGTTGTCCTGCTGGAACACATATCGATCCCTGATATTCATTTTTTCGGTACTTGCATGCAAATTATGGCGCAAAATGTTCACATAACCCTCAGCATCTAAAATTCCGGCAATGGAAACAAGATTTCCCACACCGTGGTATGAGACACGCCCCTATACCTTAACATGTCCACCACCATGTTTTACTGTAACAGAAACATTTTGCTTTTTCAATTCTTCCTCACGCCGCCTCAAAATACTCTTGCGCACATCGGACCCAAGCTAATTGAACTTGCTTTCATCAGTGAATATGACATCCTTCCAAAAAATAACGGGCTTATGCAAATATTCTCTGGTAAAAGCAGACGCATTTTACGGTCTATTTCATTGATATACGGTTTCTTTAGAGGTATTCTACCATGCAGGTCTTCAGAATTCAGGGAGTATGTGACAGTTCCGTCACTAACCCTAACACCAGTAGTTGTATGGACCATATTAGCCAGGTCTCGATAACTTACTGAGGGATGCTTCATAGCTTCATTTTTTATCTTTCCCCTCATCCTGGAATACATCTTTTTCGCTCACTGTTTTCAGTTGTCCCACGTTCCTCTTAACTCTTTATGACGTACCTGACCGTGGAAAAATTTATACTTAATAAATCTGCAATCTCGCGATATGATTTTTGTTGACCCCGCAACAAAAAATTTTTTCCGCCAGTTCCGAAATTCAATTCACTTGTTTTCGTCATGATAGTTAACCAGTGACTAAAGAATTTAATTCCTAATTCTTTAGCATTGTAGGAAAAAATTAGAATGAGTAGATAATACTGGTGTAAGAATTAATAAATTGTAAACAAAGGATATTAGTGATAGTAGACCAAGTGTGCAAATACTTTTTGCCAGAGGATTTCATTATTTTTTTTATTTTTCCCCATTAATCTAAACAGTTAATTATTGTACACATATAGGATTGTTTTAGTTTTAAATATACTTTTTATTAATGTGAAGTTCAGTGGATTATTATTTCCATTATGACTGATAGTTTTTATAAAAACTGGGTGTGCAAATACTTTTTGCCGCCACTGGATATGATGGAAACAGTACAGTCTCTTCTCAGTCATCTTAATACTTTTTTCTTTTATATTATGTTTTTCTTGTATTATTATGTGTTTCTTTTATAACGCAGTTGCATCCCATCTAGAAAATTATTTCTGCTCTAGATTTGTTCTTATATGAAAAAACTAAGTAGTGTATTATTGGTGAACCAGCAGTTTTCCTAACCTTATTCTTTGTAGAACTAGTATCTCTTTATAAATATATAGTGCTTTAATAGTGCGATACTAACCTGACATTCGTAGGTTCCATTGTCCCTCTTTTGAACGTATTTGATTTGCAGTGTCCAGTCGTCAGAACCTTCTGCGTGAAGAACCTGGAACCTCTCGTCGTTCGTGTAAGTGAACATACCGGAAGTGAGAATGTGCCAGTCTCGACGACGAACCCACGTGATCTGAAATAAGAAAAGAAATTATAATTAGATACCACGATCACTGAAATCACGGAATGTAAAGTTCATTCAGAGTCCTAATAGGAAACAGGAATATTCTAGAACACAGACAATTCCACCTACAACTAATATGTAGTAGAAAAACAAAACAAATAGGGCCCCCAATCTTTAATTATTATTTTAAAGTTAATATAAGTTATTTAAATTTAATATTAACTAGGTACATATTTTCTAAATAGGTATATAAATAAGGTATATATTTTTCTCACTAAAAAGACTGGGAATTATTCGATTTAGAAATTACTAGTGCTTCTAGAGCATTGGCTTGCGATATTAGTTTGTCCATTCTTAGTGTGGAATATAAATTCCTTTCCATTTTTATTGGAATATAAATCCATTCCTCCGTTTTTTTAATTTTTACATCAGTATCGTAGTGTATCACTGAGAATAAAGCATTGATAGAAAAAGATATTGTAATATACGATGATTAAATTATAAAAATAATAATTTATATACACATTCTCCTCTCCAAGCTTCGTAACTTACCTCTATCAAATAGTGCTCTGGGGTGATTCAAGTCTTTCCTCTCTGATCGCAACCAATATGTTCGCGTCCCTGGTCATCCTCCTTTCAAAACTCTTCCTCTGTCCTGTGGTGTCCCACAGGGTTCGTCACTATCCCCCACCCGATTAGCCATTTACATAAACGACCTTCCACTTCTTATCCAACCCTCACACTATTATGTCTATGGAAATGGTTTTCAAATATACCTATCCTTTTCCCCTTCCCATCTATTACTAGCCACGGAAAAACTCCAAGATGATCTGAATCGAATAAGTCGATAGGCAATGGATAATAAGCTAAAGTTGAATGTGGACAAAACCAAGGCTATAGTAATAGGGTCAAATTCCTTCCTTAAAAGTATTCCCCCTAATCCAATCCTCTTTCTAAACAATAATCATATCAAATTCTACTCAACCGTCAAAAACCTTGTAATTATATTTGACCTAACCCTCTCCTGGATAAACCACATCTCGGAAATTTTCCGTCGTACCTTCTCCACCTTAAAGCGTTTGAATTACCTTCGTCTGTAATTATTGTTATCTTATTTCTATTTTCCATATATATATATATATATATATATATATATATATATATATATATATCTATATATATATATAATAACCAACAAAAATAGAAGAAATATTAAATATGTAAATGCACAATATTTTGTAAATACTGATAAACTAACAATATATACTGAGATCATTTAATATATTTTTTTAAGAGGATACGTTTTAACAAATTCAATGAATATGATCCATTTTATGCTCTATCATTCAATAAAACAAAATAAATTAGCTATCAAAGTATATAGATTTGTAATAATTAGAAAGATTAACGTGAAAGTGCGACTTCAGTTGGCAACAAAGCCTTCCTAGAAGATTCTCCCTTCTTTTATTGCCGTCTTCAGATAGGAAACAAAAGCTAAAAGAAAAAAAAAAAACCCTACCATATCCCCCCTTTAAGGGGAAAAAACCAGCCAGGTTCCGTAAGGTTTAGTGACCCCGCTTCTGTTTTCATCTTCTTCTGGTTGAAACGCCATCTTCCAGACCCTTTAAGATGGAAATTACACTGTAATGGACTCCCTGCTGCGGATAAACCTCTTTCCTCAAAAGCCAGTTTCGCATTTGAGGTCTTGCAAAGTAGTTAAGTAATAATGGGTAATAGCATACTGTTCTAACAAGAAAACTTTTTGGTTCCCCAATTTTATTATAATCAAAACGGATATGGGGAAAATAAAATAGAAAATAAACCTAAATTTGTTATCAGCAATAGTTAAAGGCATTTGCAACCCTTGTACTGTAAAGCTACTACAATTATGTTTGAATTTTTAATTATTTGAATTCTTGATGTATGATAAAGAGCTTTTTAGTATGATTTTATTAAAAAGTATACTTTTTTAATAAAAGACAATTGAATTACCAGAACAAGTAAGGGATTATTTATACAAATTTGAAGAGAAAGGTAAGAAGTAATTCTAATATATCTTTAAGTGACAACTAAAATATTAAGAAAAAGACGTATTCCAAAGATTTCAAGGTAAAAACTAAATTTAAAAAAAATTAACCTACCAAAAGCACATGGCAATTTATATAATACTCCTAATGCAGAATATGTAAGGATAAACCGTAGAGAAGACAGTAAAACATCCACAATCAATATCGCAACATACTGCCCATATTTCAACGAATAATACATTAATTGTAGTAATAATACTAATCCTTGTTGTTAGTAATAGTTTTTGTAACTCTATCCGTCGAGATGGAATGTTCATCGAAGCAGATTTTGTTTACTTCTTAAAGATTAGAAGACTGCGATGGGCTGGTCATGTGGTTATAATGGAAGACGAGGTTATTCCAAAAAAGGCTTTGGCAGAACCTGTATAAGACACAAGAAGAAGGGGGAGACCGAAGCTGAGGAGGTCAGATGGTGTAGAAAGAGACGCTAGGGATATTCTGGGAGTTAGATGTTGGATGACAGCTGCGATAAACAGAGACGACTGGAAGAAGCTGGTAGAGGAGGCCAGGACTCGTCATCGAGTTGTAGCGCCGTAGAATAAATAAATAAATTCCAATAATAATTGTTTGAATTTTACTTCTGTACATACCGAAATAAAGGAAAAAATTGCAATGGGTACAAATTGGATTTGTAATAAGAAATCTTCATTACTCCAAACAAGATGTAATTTTGAAAAAAACAACTGTAATATAGAATATATAGAAGGAACTCTTCCCACACGTCATTATGGACCAAATCCAAACAATATCTTTGTCTTTAATATTATTCAATTAGCTTCCGCATAAGTTAAAATTAAGAAAACTCATCAAAGAGGTTCCAAGAATATGAACATATCACATCTTTTGGCGACACAGATCAAGTATGATCAAGATTGTCTTAGTACATATACCAGAAACCATGCCAGATACCAGAACACCAATCTGTGCTCTGTGTGGCGAAGTTCATCCGACGAATTATAAAGGTTGTACAGTTAAGTACAGTCAACACAAGTTTCAGAAAAGAAGACCGCACGTGCGAATACAGGTAACTTCAAGGCGAGAGTTAACAGAACACCTGCCCCCTGCAGCCGACCGTGACTGGCTTACTAATTCTACTCCCATCTCGCAACAACAGGCAATATTGGCTAACAAAACATCTCAAAATACAACATCACAACACACAAGATTTCAATAAACAACATATCAGAAACATATCTGTTATATACAGATCTCATCAAATACAACACATCGAGTTATGAAAGAATAACACCTTATCCCTCAATACCGCTTAATAAACAACTTTATTGAATGCTACCTCTTAACTCGGTTTCAAAACACTGTTGCCTCATTGACAATCCAATACTCCAGATTTTTCATTTTATACTAGAGATAAACTACATATTTTTATACTCTTACATACATTTGTTGCAGATTTTTTCGAAGCGTTGGCTGTATAAACTAAATTATTGTTTCATTATTTTTTTTTCTGTGTGGGCCTCTATATAAACACGTATTACTTTAAAAGTGCTTCTTGAGGTGATCAAGAGAAAATAAATGTTCTAGATCTAGCTGAAAGGAAGAGGAGATATTGAATAGAATGGGTGCGGACAGAGCTGCTTGGAACACAATGTCATCCCATCAGTCACTCCAAGAAGCGCTCAAGTGTCGACAAAAAATTGTATCAACGGCTTCGGAATCGATATCGAATAACAATAGGGCCTATCTATGTTGGCCATTATTTATTAGTAGTTTGATTTCCGATTAAACACTCGATATTATTAGATAAAAGCTGAATTATTGGATGCACAAACATGGAATGTAATATCCAAGAATATTAGTAGGAATCTTTAGATATGGAATTTATGTATTCACGGGCTACTGTTCATGTTTTAAAATATTATTACTTTTATTTTTATCTCTAGGTCAATTCCGTTATTCTTTTTTAACGAAAATTATGGAAGAACCTTTCAAAATAAAAAAGTTATAGTTCAATGGATTTGGTGCCAATGAATGATACAGTCGTATGAAATCTTATTGCGACCACTCACGTTGGCAAGGATATGAAGGAGAATCTTTTGCTAAATTATGATATATATATATATATATATATATATATATATATATATATATATATATATATAGAGAGAGAGAGAGAGAGAGAGAGATAGAGAGAGAGATAGAGAGAGAGAGAGAGAGAGAGAGAGAGAGAGAGAGAGAGAGAGAGAGAGAGAGAGAGAGAGAGAGAGAGAGAGAGAGAGAGAGAGAGAGAGAGAGAGAGAGAGAGAGATGGAGTTATTAAAACGATCAAACCTTCAACTAACTACAGGGCTTAGCAAACCTAGATCGTTAGTTTTTAGACAGTTACATAACTGGTGCACGGTTTGGGGTTCCAGTCGACTGAATACGGGTGAATAGTTAGTGACTTCAGTAGGTGAATACTGGAAAACTACATCGCCACCAGCCAATTAATGACAGCGTTTTCTGATCCCTATGTCATCTAAACATTTTATAGTAGGCTCTTAGGTCATACATCGCTGGGTTCATCGATACCACCGGTCACATAGCAGACAAAAGCATTAGATTTGAAAGCATTAGATCTGACCACAATTCGATTCTATTTTATCTAGTTCAGAATGCATGGCATGCATAGAGTTTATATACGCTAGTGGAATGTATTACAAAAAACACTGAAATTAAAACTACAAAATGAGTGATAAAAGAGGCGGATTGCAGAAACGACCCACGAAACCCTCCAGGGACTAAGTGGGAGTGCTCAGCTTGATTTATGATGGACCCGCCATTGGCGACCATCAAGGAATGTCCTACAAGGCTCCTCGTTACAATGAATGGTGTGGTGTCTGGAGGTGCACACCCCTTCTGTAGGAGTAAAGGTCAGGATTTGTTTAAAATAATTGTGCTCACGAAAGCGACGATCTTGGCACAATTTGATCGAGAGTCGGCAACGTATTCTGATAGTATCATGATAGAGTCGCTCTGGGTAAGCTGACAAAAATACAGGAAGTTGGTGCCTTGGAGATAGAAGACCTCTTGTCAGAAATCTCAAAAGAATCATTGAAAATATTCTTCCAAGTGTCATTCCACGAATAACCCGTTTCAAGACATTGAAAACGATGTATTTGAGAGAAGCGCCCAAACTGCCATTAGATTGATGTTCTACAGAATTAGATGCTGCTACCTCGCAATGCTCAAGAATATATTTCCCAATATTCGATATCGACTTTGGAGATCCTTAAAGATGGAAAGATGGGAGATTCCGTAATTATTCCCAGAAATATGACCAAAAATGGAATTGTCGTAATCGTACATGTCAATGGGATCAAATATATTGCAATTACCAACAGTTTTTATGATTTTTAATGAACAAAGCCGAGAAGGGAAACAAGGCTTTGTTTTTTAAGTGAAGGAGTGTTCCATCAACGTGTTTCAAACCTAAGTGTACGGGTGGAAAACAGAATTCGGCATTTGCTATTTTATCTGAGCAGGAGAGAAATTGATCTTGCCCGTCGGAAAGCATGCAAAATTGCTGTCTCCGAACCAGGATTGGTTTATTTTAGGTATGGATGTAATTCAAGTCGCCATCCATGCCGCCTTTGGCAATTTTATGTTTATAATTTAATGTAGCAGATTACATAGTAAACTGAAAGTTCTATTACTAATGAAATGATCTTACTGAAAATAAATCCAAACAAATAATTGTTTTTTTGCTTCTGATCTACCTGTACTAGATTCGAAATGTTCACTTATGAGATTAATTATTAATGCATTTTATTTTATTTTTTCCTCTAATAATAACTATAAAATGTCCCCCCCCAAACATAAAATTTAACGGTAACATAAATAATAACTTTTCTTTTTTATAAAATAAGTTACCAAACTTTTATAAAATTATATAATGTAAATACCGGAACCTAATACCGAGTAAACGAGCTACTCAATCAATAAACTAATTAAAATTTGAAGTAACGAGTTGTTTTCAATAAACTTAATAAAAGACCTGAAGGACGACAAGATTATTAAACATTAAACAAAATAAGAAAAAAAAATAAGACAACAAAAAAATTAAAAATAGGTAAATATTCATTAAATGGTTTCATTAAAGGGTTTCAGTATTCGTGAGTACTAAATTGAGACGGTCTTTCGCTTTAAAATTTGGGAGAGATGGAATGAAGATTTTGTATTAAACGCGACATATAGTCTCTACGAACCAGAAAAGAAAAGAATCGTCAAAGAAAATAGGCAGGCTCTGAATGCTGATATCAGGACTTAACAATAACTTGAAATAAAATTCAAGTATCATAATTACTCTCTTTGAACAAGAGCCGAAACTAATATTCCATCTCCGATAACCAGGTGCTGTGGTTATAAAACTGTATTTCGACATTATCTGAAATATATTCTACCTCATTGCAATACTCATAGATGTGATTGGATCCTGAGAAACTTAGCCTTAATCCCTCGATTAATCTACGGCCTATTGTCCCTATTGTAAAGCGGTACCCAGATGTTCTACTCCACCAATGATGTTTAATCAGCACTTCAATCAGAACGAGATTTACGAAGATAAGCTAATTAGATCGTAATAATCATAATTGCTAATTGGTTCTGTTAAACAGGGTGGGGGGGATAACAGATTTTTAAAAGTTCTTTATTACTGAAAAAAAAAATTTATTCTTGAAATCACATTGAACAACTATGTTTTTGTTTATGTTTATAAACTATCATTATAGAAAAAAAGTGAGAACAAAATGTACTTAACGATTTTACCGGTCGACCACGATATTGTCTCTTGTCATTTTTTCTGCTTGGCATTAAGGGGAACTATATTACGGATTTAAAAAAAAAATTGTAATTATTTTAGTAAAATTCTTTTTATTTTAATGTCTTTTCAAATTAAACAATCCAAAAACATTTAAGTTGAGTTCCAGCGTTTAAAAAATGTTTTGTTTGGGATCAGTAACATAGAGAGAGAGATAGAGAGAGAGAGATTGTAGGGGGGTCATAAGCACTGACCACACCCTCAGTCCCTATTTTCCCTCTGAGCGACCCATCCTATTTTTTTTAGGAAGATCTTAAAATGCTTAATAAATGACAACAATTTAATAAGCCTTAAAACGTAATTTTAATGTACAATTTTAAGCAAATATTAAGATCAAAAGGTTTTATATAAAGGTATTCGAATTAAATTCTTACTTTTACGAACCTCCATGAAAGAAACCTTTACAACGCTTAATAACCTCTGTTTCAACACAATATAGAAAGGGGAAGAACGAGGACGAATTAAACTCAATTTATAAAAAATGTATTAAAATTATTAAAAAGTACTCAGTTATTATTATTTTAAAAAAATTAAAAAATGAAGGCCCGGGAGATGGCAAGGCCCCCCCCCCCTGGTAGACGTTGTCACCGAGGAGCGGGCCTGGACTCCGCAGTCTAAACCCTCTCAATAAGAGCACAATTGCTTTAGAATACCCTAGGGTAAAATAAGGCATTGATTAAAAGTTTTATATGTTTGATATAATTTTGTATTTTTTTGTGTTGTAAATAAGGAGGGTTAGAAAACAAAAAGAAGTAAATCAGTACTTGATTTACAATAAGTACTGTGAATTACACTCGGTTATATATCCATGCTCAATAGCTAATTTTGTAATGTTATTTGTAAATTTTTATTGCAACTAAATGATAAAATATTTACAAAGAAAAAAGGTTTTAAGATCGCAACATTACTAGAAAATTAATATCTGACCATAGCTCAGGTACTTCTCCAATTATTACAGCACGAGTAGGTTCTTTTAAAAAAGAAAAACGCCTGGCAAATCCATGTCACAATAAAAAGCTATTACTTTATTTTAAATTGGCTGCTGGAACCAGGTCTGGAACCATCTTAAATTGGCATGGAACCATAAAATGTCATTTCAAACCGTCGATATACGAGTGTTTCTTTCTTGTACTCTTCCTTGTCACACTAAAAGATGAATTTTGGCAACTTTAATATATAAAACACGAAATGTTAATATTTTCTCTAGTTTTCTTTTAGACTTCTGGATCTGGATCTGTTCCATTCTTCCAGGCATTCTCCCAATTCGGTCGTTTTCCAGGAACGTCTTTTCCTCCGCCATTGAACTCCACAACCATGCTGGCGCCGGGTTATGGACGCCGAGTTGTGGACATCCGAGTGAAAGCATAAAGGGTCGATATCCATCCCATAGCCACAAAGCTTGGGACGAAAACCCCATGTCCTGTGAGAAATCGCAAGAGCCAGTGGCCCGGGAAAATCAACTTTGTAGCTAGCCGTGACCGAACGGGGGTCCGGGAAGTATTTCCTCTGGGAACACCTTTTGAGGTTGTCACCCACCGCCGTATCCACTCAACAATAGTATCTTCTAGGATTATCCTTTTCTATTTCCTGGGATTCTCCGTAACCTTATACTTAAAAAGAAACTTTTACGATTTATACGGTAAACTTATAAATATCCTGACCACTGTGAGAAATCCACATAAATACAACTCACAAAACTTTCAAACATATATATGTCAAGAGAACTGCGTTGCTAAATTCGGAACGCGTTTCTTAATTTCGTATTTGCTGCGATAGTGACACAGCCTACTTGTTATAACAGCTGTTATAAATAAATTATATGATAGGCTACAGTATTAATAGACGGTTATAAATGGTTAAAATAATATTGTGTGCTGAGTAAATTACAACTTGAAGAAACAAGAAGATATAAAGAAACAAGAAGTAAGCCTTTAAATGGTGTTTCTTTTGTTTATTTCAGGTGAATGTTTTGTTGGAAATTATTGTAATTATTATAACTTGTAAATATGTATTGTTAATACATTTATTGTTTATTTCAGAGAAACACAATTCAATCTTTAATTCCTGATCGAAAGGCCTAAAACATATTATGTTTTGGTTCTTGAGTTTCAGTCAGTTATTTCAACTTCTTATGGCGACGTTTCGAGAATAGGTTAGTCTCATATTCATGCCCTGAAAGTGAAAAAATGAGCTTTCAGTAAAAACATTAGTTAAAACATCTATTACAACTTACACGTGTCATCTATATTTATTTTAGTCTGCTATTCAATGTTTTTACTAAAAGCTCATTTTTTCACTGTCAGGGCATGAATATGAGACTAACCTAGTCTCGAAACGTCGCCTTAAGAAGTTGAAATAACTGACTGAAACTCAAGAACCAAAACATAATATTTCCATAACAGTCCAGGTAAGTAGAAACCGACATATATATATATGTTTGTACAACTATTGAAGACTTGCCTTTTGTATTCAGTTATTTAAAAAAATGAAACATTTTGTTGTTATTTGATGTTATATTTTTTTTTTTTTCAAAACAGTAAATACTGCATTTTTTAAACGTATAATTGACATTTGACAACTCATCTTATGTTTGTTACCTTTACCTAAATAAAATGTTTTGCAAAATCTGTTATGTGTTGGAATCGTAATAGATGATTTGTAAATAATTGAAATATCTTTAATTACTTTTTTTTGTACGATAACTCATCGTCAATCCATAACAGGTGCATTTACGCTATGCATCTATATACATTTGCATGTTATTTAATAACTTGTTTATTTACTTTATTTATTACTATAAAGTTCATAATTATTTTCAATGAACAATGGTATATGTCACTTAACCAGATACCCTGTGATACTAAATAAATATTTACAATACTAACTAATATAGTATAGGGTTATCTTCCTCACAATCAGTCAAACGAAGGCAATTTACTACAAACATCAAAGAGCTCAAAATAAAGTGCTAACCTCAACACAGGAGGGATGAAGCCTACCTGTTGAGTCTCTGATACAATGGATAGGTCTTTTGTCAGGGTCTTAGTCCAGAGACTATTTATTTCAGAATTATATAAACCCATTGTACGTTTTCTAAACTTTTAAACAAATAAATGATAAGACTATCATTAACGTATTCACTTCAGATCATGTACAACTTCTTTAGAACTTCTTCTCACTAATTAAACCTTTAAAAAATTGTTGACCGGTTAGCTTTGGTTTCTTCGGACCGATCCCGAGGGACATAAATACCTGATAAATTTCCTAATCTGCACTAAATGTTCTAGTATGGTCGACGAGGTTTGGTTAAGACTGCTTGACAGCTCTCTATTGTCTGAAACTGATTTGATTTCAATTGTTGGACTTAATTAATTAAACAAATTAATTTAACTTATTACGCATGAGCAAGAATATTTAACCTTAAAACGCCTTCGGTACGGCTTTGAAGTAAACAATGATTAACTGATATCCGAATGCCTGGAAATGATAATACTATCTAGTTCTTTCATTACTGTCATTTTGGCTTATAGCGCTTATGTGAGCGGGTGGTTTTTTCTTCAATCTTTTTCCCCATTGATTTTTTCACCTTTTCAACCAAATTGTAGTCTCAAAGCTGCATTACAATCTTTAGTTTGACATTATTTTTTCAACTGACAAGTTGAGTACTGTACTACTAAAGCAGTACTTCAAGCCTGTAGATCCAACAAATCCTCTTCCAATAGACCTCGGCCACCCATCTCCTCCTAGACTTCCTCCGTCCTGTCAGTAGCTTCTTGGGCATCGTCCCCCGTTCTTTCGTTTACCGATGCTCCATCCATCCTCTGTCGAATTACTTCATTCCTGATTCTATTCAGTCTAGTCACATTTTTTTTGTTTCAAAATCTCCGTTTATTCATAAAATAACTACATACAATATATATATACGAATATATACAGCAATAATTACAATATATTCTGGTCACATGGAGACACCTCCTCTATATATCCATCTGATCCTCCTGTATGTTGAGACCAAACAGGGATTCACGGTCCATGTTTCTGAAGTGTATGTTAGGATAGACTCCAATATCTGTGAATATTCGGTGTTAGAAATCTCCTTATTCCAGAGGACTGGATTCAATATTACATTATATCAATATTACATAATACTATATCAATATTTAGGTTACCCTTAAGGGTTTTCTTCTGAGGTCATGCTCAGAAGATCTGGTAGTGTCCAAAAAAGAACTCGGGTAATAAAAAGTAATACACGAATAAACAGTAAAATCGTTTCATCTAATATTTGACCAGTATCCATACTAGTGTATGTTTATACGACCTTACAGAATTTTATTTTATTTGTAATCATAAAATTAAGGCAGTTCAAAAAAAATCTTATTGGAATAGAGCAGGAGGAGTAAACAGCACATAAACGGGTTCCTCCCTTCATTAAAGTATCTCTAAATAAGAAGGAATGAAACCATTTTCCGGAAAGACTGTGTACAATAAGAGGACACCTGGGCCGGGCTACAATGGCCACTGTAATACCAGAACGAGTGTTGTCACAGATATTACTGTCTTTCTGTACCAATTTAACTTAAGCCCTCGTGAGCAGTTGAAATGAGGCTCACGTAGCCGCTTCTAATTTAGAGGCCTGCGGTTGGAATTGCCCGTGCGGCTGGCAGTCCTTGTTGCCTCGCGAGGTTTTATTGCGAGGTCCCGTGGGACAGCCCTCTTACAACCTCTCTCCAACCCCCCACCAACCTCCCACCCACCCGTTCCGCCCTAAAAAAGGGACAGTAAAAGTTGGCCGATGAAGTAGCGAACTCTAAAAATTAACCTGAGGACCTGCTTTCGCCGGATGCTGTTAACCTGAGCAATAAAGTCGCGCACAGTTTTAAAGCCCTTTCGTACTTAGTAGCTCACCCTTGAGCGTGCCTGCTTAGGGCTGAGGGTTAACAGCTCTTTCGGGCAATGGAAATAACGATGATAATAAAATTATATCCAGCTCTCCACAATGAATATCTTTCTCCTATTTTTTTTCTTGTAAACGATAAAAGAAGTATTGTAATCGAGAAGATTTTTAGTAATCGACTTTTAATGGGTATATTGATTTAGCTCAATTCTGATTAGTTTCACCGTTTTGTGTTTAAATACCTTACCAACTTCTCTTACATCTCTTGCTTAACTCAAATACCAGCCGAAGAATTTTAAAATATCTTGAAATGAGGAAATTTGATATATTAGGTTGATGTAACATCTAGTTGTGCACACCTCATTTTCGCCTCTATAAGATCTAAATAAAGTAAGTAATAATGTATTGTAATTATTAAATGACTAATCATTACTTTGTTATTTAAGTATTTTAAATAATAAATTTAATCAAGTATTGTATTTTAATGTCTACAAGAAATTTTCTTTTTCTAGATTTAAACGGTTACATCCATTTTAAATAAATTTCTTTTAGTAATTTTAATTATTACTTTTAGTAAGTTTTTCTATATTTTTTATGAGGGATAAGGGGTAATTAAGAAAACGAAAATAATTGGTGGTGTAGACACAGTTTTTAGTTTGATTTGAATATGGATCCAATGTTTTTATGTTTATAGAAAAAACAAGACTAGCGTGTAATTCAAGCGATCCTGTTAACATGCCGAGTCATGTTTTGTCTATGTCAGATATTTTATATTAAAACACCTGCATACTCGAATCTGTCACCATTTAAAGCAGTTGTGACAAAACCATACAAACATCCTGTTAACTATGAATAAACAGATCGCAATGCGCAGGTAAGGTACAATAATTGTTACATTACAATATCACTGTAGAAGAAAGACCATGTCAATTAAACAATAAAATATTTAAATTTATGAAATATTGGTTCTAACTTGGTCTCACTGGCAGGAATCTCCCTCTGAGATCGAAATGGAGGGATAAGATTAATGACAAATAACTTAAAAAATTAAGACAATTCAAATAGCTTTTTTTTCATATATATTTAGCTTCTGAAAAGGTTTTGAATGTACAAATAACGATTCTCACTACTATTATAAATATGTACATATATATATATATATATATATATATATATATATATATATATATATATATATATATATATATATATATATATATATATGTTTCCTGTTTTTGTTCTAACCCTCCTTTACTTGCAAATTTAAAGATTATATACAGGTTGAAACTGCATTTCTTTGCCGTGTAGTACTTTAAGGCTGCTTTGCTCTTGCCGCGGTATGCGCAACTTATTCGCCTCACCAATATTAGGATTGTAATGATACTACAATCAGGACAAAGATTCAAGATGATATAAATTTCGTTATTTACTCATATTTTCTGTACTACGTCCTTACAGATAATTCCGTAATGTATATTAATTATAAATAAAGTGTTTTTTATTTTAAATCAATAGGAAATCAAAGTTATTGAGCCACAGTCAATAAATTTTAAGAAAATACAGCCATACTGCCCTACAGTTTTGTAAAAATCGGTTAAAATGTATTTTCTATAAGAGTTGACTATATATGCATTTTATCGATTTCTTGTTAAAATATAGTGTATTCCAGAAAAAAGTTAATCGAAGCTGTAAAGTTTTTTTAGAGTCAGAGAAAATTTAAAAAGTTGGAAATAACCGTTGTATCTCTCTATATGCGATTTATTTCAAGCATTCATAAAACAACAACCACCCCAGATGTCAAAACAGTCGGTGTCCAGCAAATGATAAAGCGGATTTAAAATAGTGGAAAAAGAGGTTTTCATGACGGGGACTCATTTATACATTATTACCCTATGCACAACCAAACCGTATTTAACCATAGCTATAGTTCAATAAGATAGCTGTTAAGCACTAAAATGTGAGGATAGCTTGAGTGAGCTGGAATGTCGGCTCTAAGAATAATAACTTTTACAATGATCGCCGCGACTACATACTATATTGATTTTGATGAGTCTTTCCAAGCGCCCTACCTTTATGTAAGGTCATAAGTTTCGATTGGATAAGGAAAGATTACCAAAGAAGATGACGGAGGATCGCCAAGATGGTAGAAAAGGAACAAGTAGAACAAGACTACGGTGGATGGAATATGTCGAGGCTGACCTACAGCTTCTGGGAGAGAGAAGATGGAGAAGAGCTGCAGGGAATCGCTCTGAGTGGAGTATTTGTTGTGTAAGCCATGGTCCTCAATAGGACATAGCGCCCTGAGTGAGAGATATATAGAGATTCTACAATACCATCAAATGATATTTCAACAATCTGTATGATCGTTTATGAAATATGGATGAGCCAAATACGGTTTGGTTGTGCATAGGGTAATAATGTATAAATGAGTCCCCGTCATGAAAACCTCTTTTTCCACTATTTCATCATCAAATATTATTTGAAAATTATCCCGATTAAAATGTTAACTTTATATGATGAAATGAACTGAAATAAAACTCCAACTATTTTTTATAGTGATGGATAAACTTAGGTCTACCTTATTATATATACATGTTTATATAATAAGGTATACCTTGTATATATTTTAAGTAGGTGGGTAGTTCTTTTTATCGATTAGTAATCAAGTGCCTTGTAGAATAATTGTAATTGAACGTATTTTAATTTTATATTATTCATAATTAAAATAAAAACGAGGGGGAAGTTAGAGAGCTATGTCGCCGAATTTAATATGTACTGCAATAGATAAAATATAGTGCTAGACTATTTTTTTTAGATTATATCAACAGGGTTTTAGTATGGAAATAGGCTTTTATGATAGAAAATATTGGTGACGAAATAATTGCGTTCTTAAATAGAAGATTCAGTCGTTACCTATGAATTTGAACACTCATATAACTTTAGGTTTAATTAATACTAACTTATATTCAAAAATAAAATAAAAAAAGGATAGTCTTCTAATATAATTTTTTTAAATTTATATTTTATCGGCTCTGACGATCCAGTTTTATTTTTTTTAATTTATTAAAAATACTGAAAGTTGTATTATAAATACAATGGTAATTTAGTAAAACTTTCATATTTTATATTTGGTGAATTTAACTGGTCTTTAATACCAAACAATTAGAAATTCATGCATATATATGTATAAGTGTATATCGGTTGTGATACATATAATAAATCATTTATGTACTTTAATTAAAACATTAAAATTTTACATATTAAGGGTATGAAACAATTAAATTAAACGTTATTGGTGAGCTGTAATATAGGTATATATAAATGGACCATCAAAGGCACCCTCTATGGTTCATTCGTATTCATCAGATGTTTTCACTGTTCCCCGCGCTAGAGATTATTTCAATGAACGCATAAAAGCCATTAATTATCCCCATTAAAGTTAATGTTTTCTCATGAATACTAATTATTCAGAAAGCAATATTGTCATAGCGTAGTCAATAACCTAATCCATCCGACCAATCAACATTTTATGCGAGCTACAAATGCACCACAGATCGAACCATTCAATATAAAATATTTCATTTTCATAAAGTATGTAAAACAACTGAATTTTATTATTTATTAGAGTTTTGTAGGAATATTGACGGATTAAATAATTTCGATGTTAAAATAGAACTATTGGGGCATATTTCCATTTATTCATTTTATAAACGTACAATATAATTAAATATATATTGTTCTGAATGTGCCATTTCCTCTCAGATTCACACAATGCCAAACCCTATGAAGCATAGTTTTCTAATTTTCGTGTCATAACTTCTCTCCTCTATTTTTTTTTGGTGGATTTCATATAAATCATAAATCATTTTATGTTATAAAGTTATTACTTATAAAGTTATTTTATATTATAGTTTTTACTTATAAAAACTTAAAAAAAAAAAAAAATTCTAGGGATTTTTTACAACTTAAGGAGTCATATCCCCAGTACCCAAAAGCCACTGCTCTCTGTCCATCCAATCCCCCTCACGGAGCCCTCTGGCTGCCATGCATTCCTCCACGTCCTCTATCCATTTTTTCTTTGGTCTTCCACGCTTTCTTCTTTCAGGTGGTATGTACTTATGAATTTTCTTTGGCCAGCGGTTTCTGTCCATCCGCATTAAGTCGCCATACCACTTTAACCTTTTAGTTCCGATCTGGCAAAGGATGTTCTTTTGACTTCCGGCCATGTCTCTAATTGCTGCGTTTGGTATCCGCTTGGTTCTCGATATACCACAGCTTCTTCTCTAGAAATCCATTTCCATGGAAAACAGCCTATTTTCGCCTTTTTCGTGAGTGTCCAAACCTCTGATCCGTAAGTGGCTACGCTTTCTACGAAGGAATGGTAGATCTTCTTTTTAGTTTCCAATCTTATTTCCTTACTCCATAGGGTGGAATATATCGAAATTATTATTTTTTCCCCCTTGTTTACTTAATGCTCGATGTTACCCTCACTACCTCCTCCAGAAGAGAGCCAGTATCCGAGGTACTTTAACTGTTGGCAAGCATTGACCATCCAGTCATCGATTTCAATTGGTAAATTTGGAGCGTTGAAATCCATTTACTCTGTTTTATTTTTACTGATTTTCAGCCCCCATCTGGAAAATGTGTTTAGCAACTTCCTCATCATATAGCTCACGTCATCCGGATCCGATTCGATTATTACTTGTGTCCGATACGATCGATTATCATCGACATACTGCAAATTGTAAATGACATCATCCCTGAATTGTGCACACATTCCCCCGCATGATCTTTTCCAGCCTTCCAGTCCAGTCCCATGATCTTTTAAAAATATATATTAAAAATAAATCCTTTTTTTTTTAAATCTGATCGTGTGAACGCTACTTGAGAAATCATATTTTAAAAAATTTCTAAATAAGCCTTCAGTTAAAAAGTATATTTACATTTTTATCGTATTATTGACTTATGAAGATACATAATTTTACACATTTACCTCATCTTCTATTTATCATTGTAAATCGTATTTGAATATTTTACAATAATATGAATATGGTGTGGCTGAAAATGGTAAAATATCTGGCACTGTCATGCGTGGTCCCGTGTAACACAACAGTTAACTGGATTATGTAGATTTGACGGATTTTTTTTTTCTTTCGAATCGCATCACGAAATGTTTACATATCAGGACGGTTTATGTGAAGCCATTTATTTAAATATTAAATATCATTGATAGTTTTATGTTTTTAGATTAATAGAATTGTTTAAAATATAATAATGTAAAAACTACTAATACATATCTCAGCCTACTTTGCATTTTACATAGGATTACGTTGTGACGGAAATGCGGTGATAACATAGAGGTAGTGAAGAAGAAAATGGTCCGGGTGGAAGTCAAGAAAATTCCCTTATGTAAGGAAGAGCTGTTTATTGGTAAGCCAACGTTGCAATAAAGTATCTCTTTTATTATATAATTCAATCATCTCTGGTACTTATTACTACTATTTACATTATTCTATCAATAGACTAAATTTATTCTTAAGGAATGAACCTTCATTAACTGACTAACCCTGGAGAAGCTAACAGCACGATGAGTGAAAGCTTGGTTAATAGCACCGACATGACACGGTCCATCCCGGAAGAAGAATATAAGAATTTCAATAATGGAAGGAATTAAGAAGAATATCAACGACCGTGGAAGCCTACGTAAACAACAGATCACATTTAGTCTTATACTTAACCATGTATTATTTTAATTTATTTGTATCTTGTAATATTATCGGATATGTATAACATCGGAAACAGTAGGGGATCAGTTTTGAGTTAAACTTCTCATCATTGATGAATGAATGATGTTTTTCAATGTACACTTTTGTGTGTGTGTGTGTGTGTGATTAAGTATGTATATATGTGAGCGTCTAGAATTTAAACCACGTACATATGTATTAATATCATCCAGTTAGATATTGGGGAAAAAAAGACATAAAGGGATTAAATGTAAATCTCTGACAGTATTGTTTAATTTTTCTTCATTATTTATTTTATTTTTTTCTTGTCAAACTTGATATATATGTAACCAAAAATTGTTTCTCTTATATAATTATTGTTATCTTATTTTAATATTTTTTATTTCTCTTCTTCTAATATGTTTTAAAATATATAGGAAATTCGCATTTTTTTTTTGTTCATTCTTTTTTGTATTTAGTTTTTATTATTTCTCACTTACTGAATTACTTGTAATAAATAATTAAATGTAATTATTTTACATTCTAAGACACAATAGCTTATAATACCTGTATTGTTATTCTAAAGGGACTTGTCCCAGAATAAATAAAGGCATTATTATTATATTTAGACCTGAAGAAGACCTGCAATGTGGGTCGAAACGTTGGCTCGTTAATAAACACTTCTCCCTTCTCAAGAGAATTTTGTTTACCTCAACCCGGACTATTTTCTTCCACACACGTAATATATTTAGGTTTATGTATGATATGTTATATGAAATACTTATGTGACGGTTTGTGCAGTACACGCATCTTACAAAAGGTTCATGTTTGATCCAACTAATTGTTTGAAAGACATATGAGGATTTATAAACACGAGAGATATTTATTGTATATTTGTATTTAAGTGTAAAACTGGAAATAAAAACTCAGATTTTATGCTGTTGAATATTGTCCGGTTCGAATCGAAAATATCTTCTAGATCCAAGTATTACCAAGTTTAATGTTTTTCAGGTGCAATGTTCTTATCAATAAGTCAATTTATTTAAAGCAATTTAATTGAAATCCATGTACAGGTCCAGGTCGAGACCAGTTTAACAATAGCTAATTACAAAGCACTATAAAGTTAATACTAACAGATCTTCACTATGCTCCATTGTTATATTAAAAAAAAAAACTGAATATAACTGAATACGTAATAAACATTGAATGAAATGAAATAAATATGTGGTTGAGAGGTGGATTAGACCTCAAATCCCTTTCACACAAACCTCTTTGGTTAAATTTGCTGTTTGTAACCTTCACAGCCTTTATTGAATGATCATTGTTGACCAGATATATATGAGGAAGAAAATAGTCCGGTTGGAGGTCAAGAAAATTCTTTTATATTGGGAGACTGACGACGAAACGTTTCGATCCACATTGCAGGTCTTCTTCAAGTCTAAATATATAAGAAACAAATAAATTAAAGTAATTTTACTTCAGGACATTCTAAGAACACTTCGTAACATCTGATTGTCAGTAAATGGAAATTACTAATTGTTAATAGTTGGCAGAATTATAAAAGAGCTGATGTTTCTTCAAAACAATGTTTCGAAGTGTAGAACTATTTTTTAAAAATTAGTGAAGAGGGTAGATAAAAAAAAGTGAAAAAAAACTTATTCATTTTTAATTTAAAATCAAGGATGAAGATTCCCTAGTGACCTTCTAAGTTGAATTTATTGTTCGAATAGTAAGGGGGTAGTTTCTCCACTTTCCTTTATCTCGTGCCTTTTTTATTTCAAAGGCACTTTTTTTTATTTTTCATTCTATTTACTTGGTGTATTAGTATTGATATATACTGTATATATTTTTATTATTATACAGTGTTAAATTTAAATAAATAATTTTTAAAAAACTAGGGGCGATTAATTCCTCGTTTTTATGTTTTAATGGGGGGAGATCAGAACAGGGTAATTACCGATTGCATTATTTCTTAATTTCATTACGAGCAGTTCTTTCACCCCATTCAGAAGGAAATAAATTTAAAAAAAAGTTTATGGCCATGGAGTGTGTAAAACATTTCATAAGAACAAAAAAAAAACCAAGAGCATTATGAATACCGTAATAGACCCCGCATTATGAGTACCGTACCGTAAAGGGAAAGGAATAAAACAAAAGTAAAAACTGAATTGAATAATTGGAAGCAGTAAGGGAAACAAAAGAGGAACGATAAAAGTTTCTTATTCACGGGCGTATTATTTCCTCCTAAGGGACTCAAATTGCCTCCTTATAAAAGTAAATGGAATAACGCATCGCGCTCACGGGTTTCATTTTCGGGACAATCCCTGGTTTTTTTAAAACCCTCCAAGTCATGACTTTTTTATGTAAAGGGTTCTTGGAATGTACTACTCCTTGATTATTTTGATTCTTTAATGTGTTGAGAGAAGGGACTAGAGATAAAATTAAAGTAGGTATCAACTTTTGTTAATTTATAAAACTTTACCTAAGAAACATATATTCTTGGGTAACTTTTTTAAGAGCATAGCAGTAAAACAATAAAAGGCTTTAAAAATACTTTTTAGTCAGAATCCAGCTTAATCCTGCTGTGTATTGTACCGTCGGCATCATGAAAGTGATGTTGGCAATGTTGGCTTGCGAGTAGTAGGTCATGCATGTATAAGGGTCAGGCCCTTGTGGTCAAGGTGGCTGGAGAGATAAGAAAATGGGGCGTCAAGAACTCCACTGAAAAAAAAAACACTCTCTGAACAGAGCCCGATGAAGTAGGAGCTAGAAGGACGGAAGAACCGAAGACGCGGAGAGGCGAACGATGCTGGGCCCGGGGTATCCGAAGACGGCGAGTCCCGAAGACACACCTTACCAAGAAGAACTCTAGATGTACCCCGGTATCACAGATAAGTGTAATTTAATTCCATATATATCTGAATCATTAAGTATACCTCTAAAAATATATGTATTGAATCATTAATCTAATTTTAAATTGAATAAATAAACTATACTTATTATAATTCTTTTGGTGCTTTCATACCCAAGATGCACTATTTATTCATGAATAATATATTGAAGGTTTAAAGACTGAGTTAATTGGTAAACACCAATACAGACCTCTGGAAAATAATCCAATTAAGACTAAGGCATATAAATCATAATTTGAGTAATCATCCTAAATGATACTCAGGCATCCCAAAAATCAATTAGAATATTCAAAATATATCTAAGAGTATAAACCTAGCAATCCGAAAGCTTGGTGTTGGTAGCACCAATAATTGTTTACAAATTCATTCTTGCAAATGGTTTCATCATTCTTACTGCAATCCTCCCACCTACATCCCCGTCCACACCTCGAAGGTTTGCCTGTTGGCTTGGAGCTTATTAGCTTCCAATTTGTGATTCTATTGAATTATACTAACCGGATGCCTACTAAGCGATTTTGTGTTACCTCATCCTTGTTCTGCAGGAACTAAGGTATTGTTCATCCTTAATTTCAGATCTCCACAGAACAGTTGGAACGATTATAGTTTTATTAGTTAATTTTTTTTTTAGTTTCGAGACAAAAGGCGCCAGAAAAGGAATTTATAGACCTAACACTAAAAAGTATATTCTGACTTTAAGGGCACCTTTAGTTCCTATTATTTTTCTAGTCATAATTGATCATAACTATTTGTATATTTATTTTTTGGTGATATATCAATATCTCAAAAATAACCTTATTTCCTGCTGACTACACAATTTGCATAATTCCAATTTACTTAGAGTCGTAATAAATCTGAGCTTTCATTGTTTATAAACGTTCTGATATTTTGCTTTATACTTTTCACGTATTCCCATACTGAAGCAAATCAGCTAATCCAAGAATTGCATTGCATTGCATTTTAGTTAGGTACAATAGTATTAAATAGGACTGGAAAGTAAAACAATTAAATCACTTGTTTAAACCCTCTCGAACCTCGAACTCGAAAATAATTTCCTATTCTAGATTTATGCAATTATTTGTTCATGCAATTTTCAATTGCATACACTATGTATTGCATATGTTTGGTATACACTGCTGAGTCTTGAAATCAAACATAAAGATTAAGAACAACGCGCCCTTTTCATTCCAAATGTCTAGTATTTGGGGTATCGAAAATACTTGAACGATAGTTGCAAGTTTTCGTCTAAAACCACATTATTAATCTCTAATAATTTTCTAGGAATATTCTGTTACTCGACTAGTATGTTCTAACAAGAATATACTATAGAGTGCCCATAGAAATAATATTCCGTTCATTGCCCCTTTCTTTTGGATTGGAGTAAGTATAGATTCTTTGCATTCTTAGAGATTCCTTTTCTATTTTCTCAGATCTTTTAATAAAAACGAGAATCATAAAAACTCTTGCATCACCGCACTCTTTTATAAATCTACTTCAAACGATTTCACTTTTCCGATAGCTATTTCTACAACCTCTTTACTCCGTCCTTCAATAAACTGTTCAGTATTTTGATATTCAGGAGGAAGAGTTGTATTACTGTTTCCGGTATTGAAAATGTAGTCAACGAAGTTTTTGAAATAATTCGTAAAGCCAAATGGATCGTGCAAGGAACTGTTATCTTCATATATAGTTCATGAACTTCAAAGTTAGAATCTATTTATTCTACGAATTTATCTACGCAATTTACGATCAGTATATACCGTTGTTACATGTTTCATACAGTTATAAATCGGTTTATGACCTAAAGTAAATTGTTTACAAAGTGGATTTTTAACCATTAAGTTTCATCAATGCTTCCATGTTGTCAGAAAAGTAAACTTACTTGACCTTCCTCCTCTTTTACATGTAATATATACCAGCTCTAAAATATATATAAGAGTGTAGAGAGGAAATGGTATGGTTAGACTATACCATGTAAAGATAGCAGTCACTAAGTTAGTTACAGAGTAGTCACTAAGCTATAATGTCAGTCCACAGTTAATATGTCGACCTAGTAAGTTTATACCAGAAAGTCACTTTATAAATCTATGTTATATCGTTCAGTGCCACAATTAGTTATATGATGAGGATCATACGATGGGTTCCTGACCCAGGGACCTACTATGTTTTGTCAATATTGTTATTATGATATTGCTTATTCACCATATAATTCCTACCATTATCCCTCCTACATCTACTATCCGTAAATGTGTAGCCGTAGAATTAAGAGATTTTGTCTACTGTTAGAGTTAGTTACCTGTTGAGCACTTAGACTTGTAATGTAATCTGTACTTCTGTTTAATAAAGTACTTTTTAAGACTGACTATCTTTTCGAATTCGATAAATCATTCTTTCTTACAAGCCGTACGTTATTTCCGATTCAATCATTTTTTTTTTATAATTAAAGGGATTTGAATTTTCATTTTTTCTTCTAATTTTTCACACCAAATTTTGATCTCTGGCTAGAAATTGGTCTTAAAAATCAATATTTTCAAATGAAAATAGCTTCCTATTCTCATTTTAACTGTCAGAGTAAAGGTCGAAGTTTCACGACTACTAATTTATGATCTGCTCCACATTCTGCTCCGCAATTTGATCTCACGTTAAGCACACTATCTTGCCACAAATGTTGCACCGACACTTGATCAATTTAATTTCGTGTTTGCGTACTAGGCGGTATTCAGTATACTAATCAATATCTTAATGTCTAATCACAGTGCTGTTGATGATTTCAGAGATAACAAACTTAGTTTTTGTATCCCATCATCATTACTATATTTGCTTAAACGTTTGGCACGATCGTCGGTTACTTAGCCTCTTCCCTTACACCTTGGTATCCAAGTTGGTAAATCTTTCATTAAAGATGTGATATAATGAATAAAAAAGTATATTAATACTGGGAACGATACCTGTAATAATAATATTACATCAATTATGATTGATGTGGTTAACATTTTTGCATACACTGTTGTGACCTGGTTTGTAGATTTTAGTTCCTACATGTTCTAAGGTCACATGAAGACAATAAAAAAAAAATTCCAAAGAAACTATGTTGTATTACTTCATTAATATAACGAATCATAAACAACACTATAAAACCAACTAAAAATAATTACGAAATAATTAATATACAATGCTACTCGTATTTACTAGTTAATGGAGGATACTTACCACTGAGCCGCAAAAAAAGTTAAGATAAAGCAAAATTTTGGCAATCACTTGACCAATTAAAACAATAAATTGAGGTTAAGTAAACACCCACTTATAATGATATTTCACCTCAAAATTAGTTCACAGATGGTAGCTTCAAATCTCCTCGGTCTACCCCGATAGGTAGCAGTACAGGGCGGACGAAATAAGCGATAAAATTACACTCGTTACACAGTAACAGATTTTTTTATTTCTTATTTTTTCGGAAGAGGTTCAGATTTATTGGAGATAACCCACATTACGTAATGTGTGTAAAAAAATGCTCTTTTTATTGGTTAAATCTCCATATTTTTATCAATGCTTTTCAAACCGTAATAAAATATATTAGATTTCGTACATGTTAATGATCCAAAACCATGGTCATAATACAAAAAAGTTTTATTACTTTTTCCTATTTAACTGTACTTATGTAAAGTTTCCTTAATTTTAATATTCCTACATCGTTAAAAGGTAATTTGGACGGGTGGCTGCAGTGACTAAAGCTCTCAGCTCCTAGCTGGCAAAACTTACAGTCCGTCATGAATTTCCAAATAATTAAGAAGTACTTATCTGTTCCTTGAGGAAACCTAAATAATTCATGAACTAGGATTCCTTCCCAAGAGACACTCTTCTTCGAGCCCAATGAAATTTCAGTCAAGTTCTTGTTAAATTCCTCTTGATGGTGTTGTAGCGGAACTGGTAGTTCCATCGCTAAGGGGATTAAAACGGTGAGAAAACTTTTTCGAGTTTCGAAAAAATATTTTTAGCTTCTACTTTTATTATTTTGGAAAACTTTCATTAAATTAAAAAAAGTAATAATAAATTTATAAAAACTAATAATTCTTTAAAACAAGTATAATAGTTACAAGTTTTTAACTTCAATTAACTTTTAAGTTATTATAATGTTAGTATATCTTTGTAGCATAGTAATATCTTTGTTTTATTTTCCAATAAAAATAAATAACTAAAAACTTTTTTTTGCAGAATTATTACGTAACATATAAACTTTACTCTGGTAGGTAGATTTTTTATTAATTTCATGGGAGGAGAGAGGGATATATTTTACTGATCCCTCTTGTGCGTCACTGTCTATCATAATCCAGGTTAGCAAGATCTTCATGATGGGATTAATACTTTTTTTAGAAAATAGCATTCTTTAAAAAGATATATTCATATAAAATATTCAATAATTACACATTCATTATTCTAAAATTTATATTATTAAATTCTATAATTCGTTGTTCATCCTTCTTTTCTTTCTTACTCTATAAAGAATAATCTCTAATAATATTATTCAATTATTATTAATATTATTATAATATTACTTTTTCATTTATCAATAAAATTGTTTTTAACAAGTATCTTTGTATTATTCTATAATTCAGTCCCTCCTCCTTTGAACTCTTTTATAACTTATTATTAAACTCTTCTATAACTCATCCTTAAATAATGTCGTTATGTCATGCTATTCTTTTATTTTCAACATTTCTATTATTTATTTTTTATGTAGGCACTCATTAAAAGTATGATATCAAGAAATTATTTTATATCGTTAATATTTCTATTATTTCTCTGTTTATTCCACAATCTCTCTTTTTCTCAAATGCCAATCACTAGATTATTTTGTATTATTGAGTATAATTACTTATTTGATAATACTCTATAATCACTATTCCCTCTTCTTAAGATTCTCCTATCTTTTTTTTATCAATGATATCACTTGATGCTTATATGTATTTTTATTATTTACCGTGTATCATTTTGATTGTTCTGTATCTTGAATATTTATCACTTAAGAAGACCTGAAATGTGGGCCGAAACTTTGGCTTTCCAATAAAGTTTTCCCAATTTAAGAGAGTTTTTCTGACCTCCACCCGGACCATTTTCTTTCTCTTATAAAGAATAATATATTGGCACTTACAGTGGCGGCAAAAAGTATTTGCTCACCCAGTTTTTATATAACTATCGGTCATAAGGGAAATAATAATCCACTGAACTTCACATTAATAAAAAGTATATTTAAAACTAAAACAATTCTATACCTGTACAATAATTAACTTTTTAGATTAATTGTGAAAAATTAAAAAAATAATAAAATCCTCTGGCAAAAAGTATTTGCTCACTTTGTCTACTACCACTAATATCCTTTGTTTACTTTTTATTAATTCTTACACCAGTATTATCTATTCTGTCTAATGTTTTCCTACACTGGTAAAACATTAAGAACTAAATTCTTTAGTCACTGGTTAACTATCATGCCGAAAATAAGTGAATTGAGTTTGGGAACTCGCGAAAAAATTGTTTTGTTGCGGGGTCAAGAAAAATCATATCGTGAGATTGCAGAATTATTAAGTATAAATTTGTTTACGGTCAGATAAGTCATAAAGAGGTATGAGGAACGTGGAACAACTAAAAACAATGAGCGAAAAGGCCGTCCGAAAAAGTTGAATTCCAGGATGAGGGGAAAGATAAAAAATGAAGCTATGAAGCATCCCTTAGTAAGTTCTCGAGACCTGGCTAATATGGTCCATATAACTACTGTCGTTCAGGTTAGTGACAGGACTATCAGATACTGCCTGAATTCTGAAGACCTGCATGGCAGAGTACCTCGAAAGAAACCTTATATAAATGAAATCGACCGTAAAAAGCGCCTTGCTTTTGCCAGAGAATATTTACATAAGCCGCATAGCTTTTGGGAGGATGCCTTATTCTCTGATGAAAGCAAGTTCAAGTTGTTTGGGTCCGATGGGCAGAAGAGTTTTTGGAGGCGGCGTAAGGAAGAATTGAAAAAGCAAAATGTTTCTGTTACAGTAAAACATGGTGCTGGCATGTTATGGTATCGGGGTGTGTCTCATACCACAGTGTGGGAAATCTTGTCTCCATTGACGGAATTTTAAATACTGAGGGCTATGTGAACATTTTGCGCCATAACCTGCATGCAAGTGCCGAAAAAATGAATATCCGGGATCGATATGTGTTCCAGCAGGACAACGATCCAAAACACACTGTCAACAAAACCAAGGAATGGATGATATTTAATGTGCGAAGACAGCTGCACACCCCTCCTCAGTCATCTGACATAAATATTATTGAAAATGTATGGCACATTTTGCATCAAAATGTGAGGATGCATCACATAACTGGAAGATACCATTTGAAACAAGTACTGGTCCAAGAATGGGAATGAATTAGTCTTGACTTGGTTAAAAACTTGGTCCACTCCATGCCCAGACGTCTACAGGCAATTATTGATGCCGATTGACTTTTTTCGAAACATTAAATTTGTATTAATTCTCATAATAAAAAAATAATCAAAAGTGTGCAAATACTTTTTGCTAGTGGATTTTATCATTTTTTAAATTTTTCCCCATTAATTTAAAAAGTTAATTATTGTACACAGATAGAATTGTTTTAGTTTTAAATATACTTTTTATTAATGTGAAGTTCAGTGGATTATTATTTCCCCTATGACCGATAGTTATATAAAAACTGGGTGTGCAAATACTTTTTGCCACCACTGTATAATTATTTATCTAAACATTCTTCAACTCTTACTGCTACATTATAATATCATTTCTATCTAAATGAAAATTAATAGTACGAAGTATTTCAATAATTTTGGCTAAATCATTAAAGTGGTCTCCATGAAAACAAATATATCAAGACTGATAGAATAAAATATTAGCCCTCTTCCTTCTTAGTATATCTGTCGGACATCTAAAAGTTAGTTCAGTGGTAATTAATTACCTTTTGAGTAATTCTTTTGTTACTAAGAGCCTAAACATTGAACGCCCATTTCAACGATCGAAACAATATGATTTACCAACCAGGTGGTCTTATATGATCTAAGGTGTTTATATACTACTGATATGAGCAACCATGTTTTGCACCTATTGGATAGTTAAATAAATAAATAAAAAAGAGAACAATATTTACCGGTATAGTAATGTATAAATACTTCATCGCCATGAGGAATGATATTGAACTTATTCTTATTTATTAATCATGAAATATATACAAATATATAGAATATCTATAAATCTATTTATTGATAGAAACAAGAGATAACACAAAACAATACATATTTATTAAAATACTTAACTAAGAATTTTAAACCTAAGAGGCCTAATATGACACTCGTGTGTACTATTGTAACTGTCCTGTTTTTCAAAATTCATTTTATCAGAAGGATTTGTGGTCCAAGATGAGACCAAATAAAGGGTCCACTTTCATCAAGCTAGGATCTTATGAGAATTTAGATTGATGCTCGCAACGTCTCCTTTTCATTACAATACTCCATGGTTCCTCGGTCTCCTAGAGACTGGAAAATGATTAAGGAATGAGACATTGCAGTAGTATTTTTAATACTTAAACTATCGGTTTGTATATTAGACGGGTTGTATATTGGATTCAAACGTCCAACCTCCATATGTTTCCTTTAATGGTAGAAGATTTTCACGGCTTATTTACAGATATCGAGACAAACGAGGAAAACTTGTTCGATTATTCAGTTGGATGAAACGTCATACCCAAGCTAAAAAAAAATTGAAAACTTCTCGGAATGATAAACCTAAAATCAATTAAACTTTTGTTTCTGATCGTTACAGCGTTTCCATCCGATACTGTGTAATTAAAACTTCAACAATGTTCACAAACAAAACGTTATAAATAAAATAACAAACGAGAATTTAATAGCATAAAAGGTTCGTTACATGTAATGAAGTTTTATAAAATCAATATGACCATCAACTGGGAAAGAGATTGAGGAAAATTGTTATTAACCGGAAAGTAATAATGACAACCCAACGCCATCAGGGAACCTCCAAAGCATATTCTCCCTCTCATTGGCCAACGTAATCACCTGAGGAACATTTTCTAGCGCTCTCTTGACTATGGGGTAAAACCGGCCATCAATGCGATGACCCGGCAGAGAGTGGAAAACCACCCTCAGACACGAGCAATTACGTAGGACTCACGACGACCACCGTCAGATCTGGCGACTCGTCAAAACCTACATATCTAAAAGTAGGACAGTGCACATAACATCCGGAAACGACCTGATGACGCTAGGGGAACAGGCTGAACTTTTGGCGAAGGCTTATGAGGCAAGCGATGCTGCTCGGCTGGTAGATGCTCCGTCAATCCCTGAGGGACCACTTCCGTTCCCCAATGAGAAGCCCATTTTCTCAACCTTCAACCACCTTGAGTCGGTACTACTGCGCATTAAAGGCAATAAATTAGAAAACATCCTCTTTGTCATGTTGAAGATGCTCCCTAGGAAGGGTAAAACCTTCCGTTTGAACATCTTCAATACCTGTATGAGAATCTCATACTTTCCTGAAGTGTGGAAACAAGCCGTAGTAGTACCGCTAATCAACCCTGGGAAGTGGGGTGAACTACCTGAACACTACCGGCCAATCTGCTTGATCTCTCAAATGAGAAAAGTATCCGAGAGCCTGGTCCACCACAATATGCTGACCCACTGTAGGGAGGAAAACATTATACCACCAGAGCAGACTGGTTTCCTCAGAGTTGTCTCATGTAACCATCATCTGGGCAAGCTCCAAGCGCACACCATAGATCAGATGAACATCAACAAAGCCACTCCTTTTATCTCGTTAGATTGTCTTCAGGCCTTTGACGGTGTCTCTGACACACTGTTACTCCGACGCTTGGAAGAGTTTAGCTTCCCAGTCTCGTTATGTCGACTGATCCGAAGCTATCTTCGCGGAAGTTCCTTCGTATTGGGAGTCGCGGACAGCTACTCAACTAGCAACACCATCTATGGGGTACCACAAGAGCTTGTACTAGGGCCTGTTTGTGATTTTCATATCACCGGTGGTCGCGGTTAAGCATGAAGTGCAATAGTAGCGGCCTATGCGGACGACATAAGGATTTTCGCTTCCAGTGCCAACGCCCGGCATGCCCTTAAAAAGGTACAAAAGGCGTCGGTGTCGATTATTGATGATCTGAAGCTGAATGGCATCAGGGTGAATCCGTCGAAGACAGACGCCATTGTGATGGTATTTCAGAAAGGTAAGAAGCGCCTACCGACGACCTTCACAATTAAAGATGTAGATCGTTTTTTATCGAAATCTATTCTCTACCTTGGCGTCACTCTCGATTAGGTTTTTAACCTTCGCTAGTCACGTAAGGGGGAGGCTGAAGTTGCCCGTCAAAAGTCCTATAGGCTCCACCACCTGCTCACATCGCCGCAACTTTCGTTACGAGTCATGTGCCAAAACGCTGCTCTATGGTGTGGCACTCCTGAAATACATCGATAAATCCACCTTAAAGTGTCTACAGAAGTTCCAGAACTCCCTCCTTAGGCATATAGTTAAAGGCACGTCTCTCCAAAGGACGCGTAACCTTAAAAACAATGAGGAGCTCAAACTCCCCTCCATTCCAGGGTACATTAGCAGGAGGCACATCAAAATTTTTGATAGGCTAAGGTCGTGTAGTAACCCACTTTTCAGAGACATGGTTCCCCCTCCCAGACCTAGGAGGTGGCAAGGCAGTGTCCCCTTGGTCGACGTGCTCTTATTGGTCTAGGGATGGAGTGAGGACTCCCTTGTCCTTTTCACTTTATTTACTAATTGAAAAAAAATGCTAGCATATAGAAAAAAAATGAAAATTAAATAATTGTACTATTTGTTATTTTTCATTTATTCTTTACTTAAATTAAATAAATGGTATAAAACTAAACACTGAGTTATCATGACAAAATTCAATTTTCATTTGATTAATGTTATCACATTAACCATACACCATAATAATATACTCAAATATTATTTTAACATGAAATATTTGTATGCTCAATCAAACACTTTTTTAAAATATACTATAATTTAAAAAACAATTAAATAGCGCACATGATTCAGGATTATCGATAAAAATTTTATTTTTTGGTGGAGGAGAGCTCTCATTGGAATAAACCCAGATAATCATTGAATAGACACAAGCTTATGTTTTATTAATTTGGTCAATCTTAAATACTCAATGAATTATTAATTAGTTAAATTATTAATAAGTAATCATTTCATTTTATTCTCGTCCCTATTCCGCAATTTCATAAAAACCTAGATTTGTAACAATCCCTTATCTTCATCACTCTTCTTTACCTTCTGGGGTTTTCTTTGTTAAATATTGTTTTTATGCAATACATAGGTCCTAACATTGGATCTTTATATTAATACTTTGATTTATAGGAATTTGTTTGAAATTTGTTTCTCAAAGTAACGGAAATCCCCCTTTCAAGATATTTTACGCATCCAGGCATTTATTTTTTCTAGACAACTATAACCCATTAAGGGCCTTGGGGTTCAGTGCGTAGTAGAGACTGTACAATGTCATGGACAATGGTTGTGGAGGGAGGTGATCTGTCCTTGATCGTGCTCAACTGCCAGATTTTCCGACTGTTCAACGAATTTCGGAATATCAGCAGCAGTAGCGTTTCAAGCTGCTAAGAGATGGATGATGCCTTCGATTGAAATGATGATGGGAAACATAAATAACACCATGTTACGTATCATAAAACGAAAGCCACATAACACACCCTGTCCTTCAGCACAACAGCATGGTCGTCACGTAAATCAACAGTCGTCAAGAATCTTTTTAACACGGGGCTGACACACCGAGAGTGGTTGACTTTAATGCAATAATGTGTAATAAAAAACATGTACCACTACAATCCATGAAGGATCTTGGGTTCTGTGCGTTGGTGAGAGTGTACTATTTCTTGAACAACAGTTGTGCATGGAGATGATTTGTACTTGTTCATGCTCAACCGCCAGATTTTCATATATATATATTTTAGGTATCCACTTTATAGAGGCTGTGTGAGCATCAGGATGGTCCAAGATCCCAAAGAGCCTGTAGCAGCCAGCTAACAGCACATGTTTTTTTTTCATTATTAATTTATCTGTGTAATCAAAAACATCAATTTGTAATGGAACATTAAAAAATATATTTTTATTAGTGAACGAGTATATATTTCAATTATTTATACATCACGTACACTAAAAGCGCACTACAGTTTAAATAAAAGCCACACCCAGATTTGAAGCAAGGGCCTTCTGGACGACAATTCAGTGCTATAGTCCTGAGTCACTCCGCTTGGTCTTCCATAGTAAATATTAAATATTGCTCTGCTTATTATTTTTGGAGAATTTAATTATTATAATAATGTAATTAATATAAAACTGTTAATTCAACAGGAAAGTGTATAAATATGAGAATACTGTACAATTATGAATTGATTTCCTAGCCAGAGACACACTAGAGTGTACTCAAGACATGACAGGACTGTTCTATATTGGACAAAGGATAGCTAGCAGACGAATAGCCCATGTCTTTCCCAATCCCTTCTCATGTTTTTCCCTTCTTCTCTTCTTGCCCCGCGGACAGCCGTCATATCCCCTTTAGTCCATCACTTCTACACTGATTTATTAACTGTCACCCGCCTCTCCTGTTAGGTTTTCCGCAAATACATTTGTTATCTTTATAGAATTTACTTATTTAAGCTATAATACTCAAATTTTGGACGTTTGAACGTTCAGTAGAAAAAATAATCAGTTAGCACAAATCAGTCTGGTAACTACTTGCATCACCATTACCTACGTATTACTGGGATTCAATTTTAATTTTTTTTAAAAACTGTACCACTAAAACTCATGAAGGGTCTTGGGTTCAGTATATGGTAGAAACTGCACTGTTTCTTAGACAGCTGTTGTGCAGAGAGGTAATTTTTAGTAAATCACGCTCAACCGTCAGATTTTTCTCGCTGTTTTGTGTACTCACTTTATAGAGGCTGGCTGAGCCATAGGATGGTCCTTGATCCTACACGAAGCATCTCCGCCTTACAGTTTAAATAAAAGTCTGTTAGCAGCAGGATTTAAATCCAAGACCTTCGGCACGGCAACTCGACCAGTGAGCCGCACCTCTCGTCAATGTTGATAATTTAAATATTTTTGTGTTTTTATTATCTTCATTTATTTTTTTAATAATCATTATGTGTATTATTCCCGTAATAATATTAGAAAATTATGTTAAATCAAGGAGAAACGAACATTTTTTTCGGTATAATTCTGAAAAACTCGTCTTAGTTGTTTTTCTAAATGACAATGACCAGATATTTTTTTTTTTTATTTTGTTAGATTTAACTTTTTCAAATCTAACACTCCTTTTTATTTTGATGCGTTTTAGGCTAGATCGCTTCATACAGTACAACTTACATTAGGTTTCGTCGAATTAATGCGATCAGATGATAAAATATTTAAAAACAATATTATAAAAAATAGAAATAAAAATGCAATATATAATTAACATTTTATGGTGTTATTTATAATCATTTTCATTTAGTACATCATGCATCTCTTCCGAACATGGAACTTTACTACTGCTAGTAATATTGATAGCTTCATTCGAAGTCGAAACCTCCCGAATGTATTCCCGATATTCCTAAGAAATGTCTTTAACAGATGCAAACAATTATTTTTTGAAACACTAACTGCAGTTTCAGTGGCTGCAGCCGTTCCTATAATAATCCGTAAAGCCAGCGTCCCATAAGAGCGAAGAACAAATAAACGGAATTATATAGTGAATATTATCATTTTTTATTACATAATATATTTCGGAAAAGAGAAGAAACTTAAAACGATGAACAACAAGAAATAACTAACTTTACATGCCTTGAAAGTAAATTGAAATATAAAGTTATTTTTAAACTAAAATTTGAATTAATTATTTTAATAAATAAAAAAACTAAACCAATTATGCCAAGTTGTGTAAGGACGTAATTTGTTCTATACAAAATCATCCTGTTTCTCCCTCAGAAATTATCCACACTTTATAGAGGCTGGGTGAGCCCCAGAAGAATCTCCAAATCCCAAAGTGTCTATTCCTGGCTGTTATCATATTAAATAAATTATTTGTCATTGCCGGATTTGAACTCGGCTCTTCGGGACGGGAACTCTGTGCTATATTACTGAGCTATCCGACCCTTGACTAAATAAAGACAAAGTGAAAATTAAACAATTAAGGTAGTGTGATATTTTTCTACTGACGAAACCCTTTTAATCATATGTTCAATTATTTATTTTTTTAAATTCCGTTATCACACAAAGTAATCAGCTTTTTCACCAGCGTTTTCTCAAAACATTGTTTTTGAATCAGTGTGCGTATTTTACTTGTTTACCCATGATATTATGTTCTACTATCTGAACGATGAATATTATGGTAAGATTTGATTTAATAGAATAAATCAATATTTCAGCTCAGAGAAAATTTAACTTAATTAATGGGTTTGCTTTTTATAATATACAACCAAATAAATAATGCGTAGTGAAGCACCAAATTAGTAAAAGTTGAAAAACTGTTCCTATTAGTTTATGCATATATTACTATTGGAAGTATTTAATCATTTTTTTTCCATCTTAAAAACAATATGGGCTATTCGGTTTGTTTACACTACAACCGTGCTCTATTAATATAACCGTTAATATTAATAGGCATTTATTTTAGACATAACCGTTGATAGAGCCCAGTATATCTTGTATGAGAGTCACGGGCGAATCTCTCATGGCTTGACGGTGTGAGAGCTTCCATGTACTAATTAAATTAGTAATTAATTACTAAATTGGTATGGCATTCTAGCTTATTATAATATGGAATATTGTATCACATGCCTTATTATTTAATAAAAATAAATAAAATATGTCAAAAACTAATATACTAACTGTTTTGGACAGTAGTAGTCGAATTCCCATTATTTTAAAACTGTTTTTGAGCACTCAATTGTACGAAATTTTCAAAATCAGCTAGTTTTAAAATAATATAATAATAAGATTTAGATTATTTATTAATAATGTAATGGATAATTTCGATTCTTGCATTTATATATACATATATGTATCAACCCCCCCTGCCCATCACTAGACCTGAAGAAGACCTGCAATTAGTGTCGAAATTTTGGCTTATCAATAAAAAGTTCTCCCTATAAAAGAGAATTTTCTTGATCTCTACCCGAACCATTTTCTTCCTCGTATATGTAAATACTTTGTGTCTTGTTTACTTAACGTTACTTTATGCAGGTATGGCTAATCGGATAATGTTACAGTGGGAGCTCTAAATTTTGCCTACCCCGGTTTAATTAGGATAGGGATTTTTAACGAGTACCTGACATCGCACAGGATCGGGACCCTCGTTTAGCGTACGGCATAACCAAAAATTTGTTCCACCCTTTAAAAATTCCTAGGGCCTGCTGCCGGGCTACGAACTAGCGGTCTTGGGCTTGGTATGTTGTTCTGATAACCAATAAACCACAGGTCGCCCCCATACAACTGTATACACTGTTTGTCTGTGTTTGTGTGTGTAGGTTTACATAGGTTGTTATGATTACATTGTTTTATAATTCTATAGTAAATCGAAGGTCCCCTGATAAAAGATGTATTTCTTTTTTTTACCATATATAATACACCTATGTATTTTTTCATTTCAAAACTGTTCTACAATAGCATTTAATTTACTTTGTTATTTAATAAACTGCTACGTTTTAATATGCTGTGGATTGATCTTAGTAATAATTTATATTATTAAGTTCTTAACAAAATAATGAGTAAAACTTATTACATTAGTAAGATCATAATATTTCCTCAATTTCCTCTCCAATTTCATTTGCACGAGATGATTCTAGGTATAATTCCGAGTATTATCTCTTTCCAGTTGAAATGGAAGCGGACAGCACTTATCCAGAATTTTCACTTACCACGATTTTCCTCTCTTACCGAATTAAGCGTCATGAATATTTAAATAGGAGTCTAGACATTTATTCAAATATGTTTTGAATTATATCATATATTCAAAGCTCTAGGAAAATAGCGTCGCCTTCATGGATGAAGTAGTTTAAACCTTTTAAAATATTTTGTATGCAATATTGTTAACTACAGAAACATGAGAAAAAACCTACTTCATACAGCAATGGTTTTTAATCTTGCTCTGGGTGTTGCAGATATGCCTCAAGGGCATTGTGAGGAAATATATAGTATTAGTTATTCAACTAATAATAACCCCACATCATATCGTCACATAACTACAAAAGAACAAACCGTGTTTCGATCATCCGCAGGAGTACTGACTTCACAACACAACGGTGTGACCACCCGCCAATTTTTTCATAATAGGCCTCACTGCTCCTTTCACAGAATAACTAAACCTAGACTCCTTTACCAAAAATCTTCGGCAATCTACACAAGTGAGATCACCTGAGCAGACATATTTATATCATTGTTGAATAAATAAGTTCATTGTATTCCGGCTCCCTCTAGTAGATAAAAGTTAAACCCAGACGTGGATGAAACTGTTTGGAAACACAGACACACCGAGAGTGATCGACATCGACTTTAAGGGAACAAATATTAAGCTTCAGTAATATAATAAAGTCCTAGCGAAAACAACTGACAGCATCGAAGGCTTAAGTAAAGGAGATCCCGAGAGAACTCGCAGAAACTTTTAAGTACCTTGAATTTTAAGCAATAAATTTCCAACACCAATTTTTATAGTGCAGCAAAATATCTATCTGGGGGGCCATGAGTATACCGTAGAGACAAAAAATATTTACAGCATATCCATAAAAATATAAAATGATTGATTTATACTAATTAATTCGAAGTCATACTATGGTAAACGTAAACATAACTATACTCATTATGTATAGTACACTGTTCCATGGATTAAAGAAAATTACTACTATTATCTATGATCCTAGCAAATACTATCTGGAGAAATAATTTATTAAAACCCCCCCCTACATAATCAACCGTCTCGTGCTCACTATGTAATCAAGGGAGTGGAGATGAGGACGGAACTAGTGTTGGATGTAGTTTTAATCCGAATAGTCACACTAATTTGTGTCTCTAAAGACCTTTGGGGTAATGATCACGTTCTACATAATGAGGAGAGCTTAAAGAAGAACCTTTCATAGAACTTTTATATATTTTTTTTTAGTTTATTACTAAATTTTTTTTAGTTCGGGTGGCTACAATTAACTTTTATGTAATATAGGCAAGAGAGCTCTCTTTCTGTAGCATACTTCTGTCCAGCATCAATCAAAAACTCTTCCACTAACTCACTCTCTCTCTCACTCTCTTTCTCTTTCTTTCACTCTCTTGCTTTATCCCTCCATCCGACACTCCCAATACAAACTTCAAATAACCCACATTTAAAAATAAATTCTATGTTACACAAAATATGAAAAACAATTTTTGGAATGGTATACTTTAAGATACTTTTATTAATTTACACATTAATTTAATTTACGCATCTGTTTTAGATATGAACAGAACCATTTGTAACAATAATGTCTTATATAATATAATTATAAAGATTTAATTCTCAAAATATTAATGTATATAGGAAAACGTGTGTTGTTTATTCCTTTAACGCCACTTTATAATAATATGGCTAATTGGACGATACTACAGTAGGTGTGCAAAATATTGATCCTATCAAGGTATAGTGATCTTAAACCAGTACCTGACATCGCTGAGGCTTGGGTCCCCAATTATTTCGTTTATTACAAAGGACGGCTTAATTAATGATTATTTATGCTTATTAAGCCTGCGAACTTGCGATTTCCAACTATCAAACGGCAGGTGACAGCAAGATTTTTAGCTAAATATATTGCAGCAATTATTTAATAATCAACTAATGGTTCGTAAAGACTGTTAGCTCCATTGTAATAAAAACTGAATAATAAGAACTGTAGTCATACTTCACATCATAAGCGTGACCATTAGAGCATTACCATAAGTGTGTTCTTGCTACTAATGCATTATTTACAATTATGACATTTATAGTATTCAGAAGAAACCATAATACAAAATTTCTTCAAGAGGATGATTTAATTTATTTCTAATCTTTATAAATGACATGATTTTTAATGTGATTTAATATATTAGTGTCCAAATGAATGAGAATTTAATAAATCGAGAAAAAAAGATAATCGTCGCAAAGTTAATTGGCAACACGATAGGATTACAAGAAGTTACGAGACAAAAAACGAGACCATGACTGTAGATTAGAACAAACACTACAATTTTCAACTTATCTTGCTTCCACATTATCATAAATAGCACACAAGTTGACCACCTGACCAAACACGCGAGTCTGCTACACTACGCCAACTCACGCACGCAGAGTCCTTGAATACGTAAGCCTACGGAGTGAGCACGACCTTCCCTGGGGTCAGGTAATGGCTCAGGACAAGAATATTATTTCATAATGACTAAACTGTGAACTATTTGTCGTTTTACAGAAGGACGTGTGACGTTTTACTGAGAACTATCAGTCATTCCTAAAACTTTACTATTATTAAGAAACAATTTCCAGTAACAGTGGGTGGCCAAATCAATAGAGCTGCTACCCTGCAGAAAAGCTTGATATAGTTCAATAATGTTGTTAAAATTAATTATCATTGCCCAAATTGTTCGTTAGAGTGATTGGTATTAATTAATCGGGCTTATATTTTTATATTATTTGTTTATAGATTTACGCAGAGTAGAGCCATTAGGTAAATCCGTGGGGAAAACCTTAAAAAATGTAAAAAATGAAATTATTAAAAATAATGTTACTAAATGATAATAGTATACATACCGAAATCAGCGTAAATGACACAGTTTGAGATATGAAAACTAAATAACTTCAAACTTGCAAGTAGCACATCCAATATTTGGCATGTGAATGCTACTATGTAAGCAAAATAACAGTGGTCACAGTGAATGGCATCCAAACATACTGTACCAGTATAATCATAAGAAATTCTTAAATCAAACTGAACTTTATGTTTTTGATAAAGCCTTCACAGATACAAGAAAAAGTGTCATGAAGATAGAATCTATTGCAAAAAAAATCAAGTGGCTGTTTGGCTACTCACTGTATTACATATAGGTTAGAAGGTATCGCTCTGATACTTATCAATAACTTAACTCATCTCAATAAGTCTACATCTACATTTACTTATGTTATCTCTTGACTGTATCCATAAGTTATCGTGTTGTTTTTGTCTCAACACTCAACACAATTAAATGTCTTTTCAACCATTCATTAGATGATAAAATGAAAGTTTTTATTAAGTAGGGTATAGAAGAGGTGAAAATTGAGTAATTTAGAATAAGGTCGCTTAAGTTTGATGATGAGTTCCATCGACTTTTCATGTTCGTGTAAATAAAATATAATATTACAAAAAGTAAAATTTCCCCAATATATAAAGATTTCCTTGACAAATAAGATTACTCCATCATTTATGCTCTTAATACTTGATATCATTCAAGATCAATTCCATATTGTTATAAGCTTTCCTTTCTACTGCAATCCCTAAAGAAATAGAAGGCAAAGTGCAACCATTATGAAGTACATCGCAGCTTTTCAGCTCATTTTTGTCGAGTCTATGAATAGAATCTCTATTCTTCGAAGTTGTTTTTTATCACAATATGAATACTGAAGCATTAATATTGCTTTTATTATTAAAATAATGCATCAGACATGTATAATCTCAGTAAAATGATATGAACCATTAGATAACAACATATCCCATTCTTGATTCTAAGAGTTAGTTCTGTTAAGTATTTTAAATATAGTAGGCCCTTTGAGACATCCTGTGTAATTATGTGTGGCTCAATCAAATCATTCGGCTGAAGAGCCTGAATACTATAACTCTTTTGATGTTGATCCATCTTTATCAAACAGCAGTTAACAATGTCGGGCACAGAAAGTCATTCACTTTATATAATTGGTTTTGGTCCACCGTTGAACTGTTACTTTGGCATCTCTGAAGATCTTTAGTACCTTCAAACATAAAACGGGACATATATTGCAATAAATGTGAGGTACCCATGACTTGTATTAAGACCAAGATAATGAAAATAGGCACTTTTCAATGTCTGAGATAAAAGTTGTTTTCGGACACAGAATTTCACTTCGCCAAAGTTGTATATAACAAAGTTATCAGCAATATTTGTTTCTTCATTCTATTCCTGGGATGTAGGAAAGTATCACTAGTCTTCTCAGACAACACAATGGGGTCAGCCAAGACCTGATCCCAATGACAATAACACTACAGTAACACTAGACTAAGTAAGTTATAAATTCGTTAAAACCAATCAAAATTATTCATTTCCCTTTGTATATAAATCCCTTCATTACTAAAGTATCTTCCGTTATGTAGTATATAAATGAGTATAAAGAGATATAACCATGAATTATTAAGAACATTTGTAGTTATTATTTTTACATAAAAGCATAATTACATTTAAATTAGAACTTAGCGGCTAAGAGACAGATACAGGACGCTTTGTTGGGTCTATTGACTGAAGTTTACCAAAAGATCTTGAAGTCATTATTTGTACGTGTGAACAGCCAGTCTCTAAGTTCCTGTGTACACAAGTGCGTCTCTGTCCTTTAATTCCACTTTATCATCCTTTTCTCTTCCACCTTCCTTGAGCTTAAAGGATGTTACGTTACGTATTTTTCTGGGGGGAGTTTTCATTTATTCAAAAATAATTTTCATAGGATGCTTAAGATGTCGTGTGTGATCTGCCTAAATGTTTAGCTACTGTCCTGAAAATCTCTGTAAGTTAATTTAGCTCTCCTTGGATACTTTTAATTGTTTTTATAAGCAAAGATGTCTGCTCAACTACTGAAATAAAACAAATAGATTTACAGGAAAACCAATAATGTCTCCTTGAAGCTTATTAGTAACGTCGCCAAATTTTTTTACAGGCTTTCTGGTCATGTGAACAATTTCTTCTAATTGCAGACCTTTAAGCAAGTCGTTTTCTTATTTCGGTTTTCGTGGTATTGGTTGCCATATCTCATTTTACAATACGCAGGAAAACCGTGTTACTAGTATATCTAAGTTTAGGTTATCATAATAGAGTCTAGATGTTAGTGAATTTAAAAATATATAACCCAAAGTTTTAGGTTTTCCTTTGTTAATGAACAGCGATTGAATCCTTCATTATTTTTTTTTACAACGTATTTAATAGAAATATTTTATACATTGGAAATGTGAATGACCATAAAATAAAAATTGTAAAAGCAATAAAGTGGATAATAGGAATACAGAATAAATAGTGTAAAATAAGATACAGGACTACACTCTTCTGTATTCTGGTGTTAATAACAACGAGAGATCAGCCGGCGAAGTGGGTTTCCTGTTCCATGAACATATTGGAAGGAGAGAGGGTTCAATCAGTGATGGTAGCCTATGGGCCGAATGAAAGTGCTGTCTCTAAAGAATAAGATGCCTTATTTAATGCCGTTTAATGCCTTATTTCAGAGTGAAGTGGACCGTGACTGTGAAGGTGTGCCCATAGTTTTAGGGGATCTAAATGGCCGGGTAGGTTGAAGCTACAGGAGGTGGCCCGGAACCTTAGGAACAAATGGAGAAGAGTTCCTCAACGGTGAAAGGATCTTAATTTTTTTTGTGTAAAACGACCTGGTTATAACGAATACACTCTTTCCGCATAAAGAATGTCATAAATATACCAGAGAAGAGCAAGGAAGGAATGAGAAATCTATTATAGATTTTGTTATGGTTAAAAGAGAGGAATTGGTAGAAATACAGGATGCCAGAATCAAAAGAGGATTTGAGATCGGAAGTGATCATTATCTTCTAGTAGCAAACATAAATAGAAAGATGGAAAGCCAAGGAAAAGACCTAATCACCTCAAAAAAAGGGTCATAAAATCGTACCGCTTAAAGCAAGATGAAATGGCAACCTATTTCCTAGAAGAGCCTTAGACCATAGTAAACCTTGGGAAGGTGACGAAATTGATACGAGCTGGACAGCTTTTAGTATTATCCTCATTGATGCCTTGAAATTGGTCTGTGGCGAAAAGAGCGTAAGATGAGGTCCCTGAAAAATTGCCTGGTGGACAGAAGATGTTAAAAAGGCGATCCAAGAAATGAAGGCAGCTTGGAAGAATCATCTGAGCCTGAAAACTCCCGCTGCTTATCAAGTGTACAAGGGTCGGAGAAAAGAAGCCAAGTTAAAAGGACTGGAAGCCAAAAAGAAATCATGTGAAGATTTTGGCCGGAAGCTCGAGGAAAACCAGAAGTTCTTCTATAATGTTCTGAAAGGAATGAGAAGCGAACGACCGATTTCTCTGAAGGGAATTAAGGATAGAAATGGAGAAAATATCTGGCGTGATGAACTCATCATGGAAAGATGGAGGGAGTACTACAAGAGGGAAGAGATGTAGAGCTCAGTGAGACCCAGATGAGGTTTGGGCCGAAGACGACTACATCAGAGAAGAAAAACTAAAAGAAGCCATCAACAAAGTCTAACTAGGCAAAGCAGCATGTCTTGACGAAATTACTCCCGAAATGATTAAGTACATGGGTAGTAAAGGCCAAGAAATGTGTGGAGGCAATAGACAAGGCAACAACAGCTGAATAATATTTTATGTTTAGTGTATTAGTCCCAAATAAGAGTTTATACCTCTTTGGCCATAACCATCGATTTAACAGCTGTTAGAGGGGCTTAGAAAAAGTACTTTTTTTTTACTATGTTGTCTTGGTAGGGCCCTTATTGATGTTAGCTAAGATCTTGCGCAAGTACTTGTAAATATGCAGTATTTTGAAAGTTAATCTTTTGTATTTACTTATTTAATTTCAGTATTGGTTACTTTATCTATGTTTGTTTGTTTCTCTTGTAAGTTTCATGTAAAATGATTGTGGACTCAGTAAAGGTTAAGAACTATTGATTTGTAAATTGACTATTTGAGGAAACAATACACTGATTGTGATGAACGAGGACGAATGATTTACCCTTAGAAAGGTTTTTATTAGCTTAAAACAACAACTGTACAAGAATAGTGAGTTTACAAAACATATAAGTGGTTATCTATCAGGTTAGATAATAGAAGGGAAGTTTCCCTCACATGAGTGGCATTAAAAATCATTACGCCGATTGTTTTGAATCATGTCAAAAATCAACAAAGAACAAAAAATACATAATATTATAAATGATTTATAGTTGTTGTTAATACATTTATCCTTTAGGAAAACACCACGAGGTTACAGATGTTCCTCCATCTTGTGAATCTCATTTAGAAAGAAAAGAGCATTACTAAGGACTGGGAAGTTGCAGTGATCATTCCTGTTTATAAGAAAGGGGAAGTCGAGTGTGCGGCAACCACCTTGGCATATCACTTTTCAATATACCCAGCAAAGTCTACTCTAGAATACTCGAGACAACAACTAAGAAGTTTGGTCGATAGTCAGCTCGGAGAAGAACAATACGGCTTCAGAGCACAGCGAATCACGCAAGATCTCATCTTCACTATGCGACAAATAACGGAGAAGATTGTCGAAAAGAACAAAGAACTTTTTGTTTGCTTTGTGGACCACGAAATGGCTTTGGACAAAGTGAGAAAAAAAGACATAGAGCAGTGCCTTTCTGATAGAGGCATCGATCAAGGGACGACCTTGGCAGGGATGAGTTTTTTTAATAAAACCAGGAATGTTGTTAAAACAAGGTTAGAACCACATATCATAGGAATTCGAGTCAATATCAGGTATTCGTCAAGGTTATAGGTTGAGCCCGCTGCCCTTCAAAGTACTTCTGGATAAAGCGATAAAGAAAGCTAAACTAAGAACGAACAGTTTCAGTTAGGACCACAATCTTAAAACCCATAAGATACTCTGTGTTCGCGGGTGACTTGGTCTTGCTGGCTTTCAACCACCACACCTCCAATACAACATAAACTTTCTTCAAGAGGAAATGACCACGATAGACATGAGAATTAACCCGGATAAGACCGAATGTATGAGGATAGGGAAGAAATCCCGGAGAATAATGAAGGTGATAAGAGCGAGCGGAGAAAGATTAGAGCAGGTTGATTATTTCAAATATGTAGGTGCTCATCTCAACGAAAGCGGCTACATTGATGAGGAAGTTTCTCAGAGAAGCGGTGCAGCTGGCAGAGTATTTAGTCTGCTTCGAAGGGGTTTCTTGGGTAAAAGAGAAGTGAGGAGAAAAACTAAAATGATGATCTATAAATCGAAGTTCCTCCCTGTTCTTCCCTACTCTTCCGAATCATGGACCCCCACCTCAAAATACAAGAATCGGATCCAATCCATGGAGATGCGTTATCTTCGTAAAGTGGAAGGAAGGACACGACGAGGATACGTAACATTAACATTCGGACTAGTCTTAAAATTAAGCCGGCTGAGATAATCCTAGAGGAGCACAAGTTGTTCGGTCGGAGTGGTACGAAACTCGGGCGGAGAGTTGGCCCGGGAAAGAGGCATCTGGTCCAGACTTATAGTTTGACCCCACTCTCCGCAGCGGTAAATGGGGATAAAATGATTATGATGATGATATTGGAAAATTCGAATGGGCATAAACGGGTTTCAATATTAAGGAAATTACATAAATGAACTTGACCCACTTACCTTCCCGCTGATTTAGGTTAACCTACTATTTGTCATACGTTTTACATTTGATAAGACAATAATAATAATAAAATATTTATTTGCGAAATCATACAAATGCCATTTGGGACATATTGCATTTTCGATCTTCTTTGGAACACCTCCCCTAAGGGATTCTCATGAAAGCGTGTTCCTCAGGCACTCCTAGCGTGGTTCATCTCTCTGTAGTAGATCCCTCCTCCAGACTAGTCTCCTTCTCGGATTCTGTGGTAATGTGTCTGTCAGTAATGATTATACCAGTAAGTTTGGATGTCCAGCTAGTGTGTCGTGAAATTTTTGTAGTTTTTCTTGTTTATGTCAGTCGCGAGTGGTATGTTGAGCTCTTTGTATAATGCTTTATTAGTAATGTAAAAGGTAATATGTGTAATGTACCGAAGGAATTTCGATTGAAAAATTTGAATGGTCTGTATGTGGGATTTTTCGCATGAGCCCCACACTTGCGAGGCTATATAAATATTTGGTTTAGTGGGTTTCGTCAGTAGAAACATCTCACACTAAGTACTCTAGGCTTTTCATCAACGTTTTCTCCTAATCATAATTTTTACTTAGTATATTTCATTTGTAACTCCATGATATAGATAGAATAAGCATATATAGTTGAAATATTTCCCGTGAATAGTTTGAACAATGAACTTATTAACAAAAGAGTTGTCCATAAATCCCCTCCAACTTTCAAACATTGAAACATGTGATTTGTTAATGTTTGGTTACGGTAGTAACTTTAGTTGTTTAAATTAAATCAATAATAGAAGTAATTATTATTGCAAATATAGTGTATGGGTAATCATTTGAATAATCATGATATATTCTACAAACAACTTTTGACAAACATTGTAGATAGTTATACAGGAAGGAGAGTACAGGCGAACCTCTGGTATTAATCGTCATAAAGGGCTTTATTGTAATTAAGCCGTTACATGTAGATCCTTAGTGAGTGGTGTAGGACGGCTCTGTTTGATATAATTGTCTTGAGTAGTGAGCGCGTTGGACTTCCCTGTTTACCGAACACTGCCAACAGTCGGGTATACGTCCTGTTTCTGTCTTGGTCCACTATGCCTACACATCTATACCGTTCAATGTAACGGGTAACTATTTATCAACACAAGAGAGTATCAGTCACTCACACGGTAGCAAAATAATGTTGAATTGTATTGTAGGTCCATATCCTGTAATAATAATTTTTTTTTAATTTGATTTTCTTTAACTTCGATTCGACCGCTGATACCATTATTGACGACTGCTCTTCTTGAATTTCTTGAATTAACTTCAACCTAAATTATTATTTTTCTTCATTTTAGAAATAACGAGGTGTATATGGCCAATGTCCATCTCAATAGACATACAAACTGATAAGCGATATCTAGATTTTGATATTTTTGGCCATGAAATAAATATACCCAGTCGTAAAACATTTACTTCTTCCAGGGTGAAGATTCAGTCAAACCCGATCTGTATGCTATATAAGAAAAAAATTAAGATAACTTGTTCATCACAAAGGAAGTCACCTTAAGATGCGGCTTCAAACGTTTTTATTATTAAAAACCCAGGCGAAATCAAGATAAGTATATTAAGGATAAAATTTATTTTGCTTTTAACAAATTGCTCCTTCAAAAGAACAATGTCATAACTCAAAAAACCTAATATTTCAATAGTAAATTTATTGTTCGAAGGTATTTGAACGTTCCAAGTCTTGTCAAAATAAAATCAGGAGAGTTAAAAAATAAAAGTTTAGGTATTATTAATACAAGGCTATGAAACTTCATATTCATACATGATACAACTCAAAATAAGAATTTTATATTCATATCATATCATGGAAAATGGATATGTCGTTATATCAGATATGTCGTTCCTATATTGGATAGCTTCAACCAATACAATTGCTAGTATTGGCTATCTCAAAAGTTCCAATTTTCGAGTTATGTCGTTGTTATTTTCAAGGAGCGAACTGTTATCATCCATTGCTATAGTAATTGTTGGACGGCTTTTTCGACTAATTGTTGCTTAAATGAACAATTAATTCAGGTATGGTATGTTACATCCTTTGCTAATGTTATTAACATACAGCTCTTTAAACTCTTCAGGAATGGTCATGGTTTCAGTACAACGTCACTAGGCCAATCAAGCCGTCCTGCAGAGATTTGATTTACCCACGGTCACGCTCAACTGACAGGTTTTTTAGTGGTGTCTCGCAATCCCAAAGGATCAATATACAACTGATGGAATAAATAATTATTAGGAATAAATCTGTGCCGAGTCGGATCCGTCACTTAGCTCGGGAAATAGGGGTGCCTTGTTCACTGAGCTGAGTAGCTAAAATAAGAAAAAAATAATACTGAACTTCTTTGGTGACCATATATTTGTGTAAATAATGCAACGAAAATGCCTAAAAAAAATGTAGCAATGTTACGTAAAAAAACAAAAAACATTATTAGATAAAAATAATGTGGCTAACGAGGAGAAAGAGTGTCTATTATTGTAATAACAAAGCTTCACTAGCTCGTATTATTAATTTTTTTTTTTAATTATTTTATTGAATTGTACAACTGTAATATATACATCTAGTACAAATGCTGTATGAATAAATAAATACATGAAAGGACATGTAGAGGCACTACCCATTGGCAGCACTCTAATTACATTTCTATTATAGAAGGTCCCGAGGCCATCTTCTCTTCAGACGCCGATGAGGATTGTCCGGGATGGAATTGGATGCAAGGATGGAAACTAGTGGGTTTGGATGGGCCTGGAGTTTATTATGGAATGATAGGTATCTGGAATGGGCTAAATCGGTAACATATGGAACGTTAAGGTCAATATGGATGGTTTTATTTGTGACAAAATAAGGAGCGTTTAGGATTTTGCGAAGGATTTTGGATTGCAAGGATTGAATATGAGAGGAATTTGATGCTTTGGTGGAGCCCCATAGTTCAATTCCGTAAGTCCATATAGGTCTTATAACAGTCACATAAATAAGCCTTTTGTAATTGATCTGAAGCATTATTAATTTAACCGGGAAAAAATATGATTATGTTTTTTTGAGGTTATTTGTTATTTTTTTGTTCTATTGCCGTTGGTTGGTTGCCGGGTTGTTATCACTAACTTTTTTTTATAAAGATTTGTTCCTTTTACATATGAATAAACGACCTGTTATAATAAACTTTTCATTACCATTTAAATTGAAAGTTAAAGGATTTATAAATTGTATATGGATGGAAAGACCTTCGTACGGTTATATCCTGCCAACGACATGAAGTAAATTGTTTTAAAATGGATTCGTAACAAGTAAGTTTCATCAATGCTTCCTTGTTGTCAGCAATGTGAACTTCATTGTCCTCCCTCTTCTTTTACAAGTATTTATATTGTCTCTTAGATTAGGGAGAAAAGATAGAAGAGGTAGAAAGTAGAGGGTAGAGATGTAGAAAATAGTTTACAGCATGTAATAAAGCAGTAAATAAGTTACAATGATGGTTCATAAGAATGTATATGGACATTATATATGTTCTATATTTCAATAAATATATATATTTCTTACTAGTGCTGCACCGTTTGTTAACTGTACCTTGAAACAGATGGAGTGTATTCTTTATTAATTTTTAAGAATAAAAAAATGATGAAGATCTTAATAATTGAATCATCTATAGTAATATAGCATGAGGTTTACAAATACAAAGGTTCCAAGTATTTTAAAAGAGAAATTTTCTTTGCGCAATAAATACGATTAGATTAGCGTTCATTTGGAGATCAGAGTGTTTTGGAAAACCTAAAACCCATTGCATGACCACGGATTTAAGACACAATCTCGTGCATGGACGGATTTCTGATCCAATCACATTAATTATGATTCCAATATTGGACTGATTAGGTAATTTCACAGGTGACAGGGTAGCGATTAATCATACTAGAGAGCAGCTCGGGAGTGCTTCGGGCGACATTGGGCCAACAAGACCTCACTCTCCGATTGAACTGTGTCTGACTTCATGAGAGTTACAGTTTTTATTGGTGGTGTAACCGATAAAAGGTCATGCCATATATTAATAATACGAACAGAATAGGGAAATGAAAGTATTCGTTTTAATGAAGTCATACTTAATCCAGCTTCACAAAATTTAAATTTTGGATTATTTAACTATATTTGCTGGTCAGTGGTCAGGGGAGTGGGTCAGTGGCAGAGCTGCTATGCGAAAAGTTCTGGGTTTAAATCCCCCTGCTGGTAAGACTTTTATTTGATCTGTTCACATTCAGGGACGGATCCTTTGGCATCTAGGATCCTAGGGGTCCACCAAGCCTCCATGAAGTGGGTACCCAAAATAAAGGTGAAAAATCTAGCGGTAGAGAGTGATCCCGTACAAATCACATCTCTGCACAACTGTTGTCCAATAAACAGTATAGACTCTACAATGTACTGAACCCCAGACCCTTCACGGGTTCGCTACAACCCATTATGCTATCGCCAATCTAGTTTCTATCTAGATCTATTCAATTCATCTTTATGTGTTAATTGGAAAGATTCAGTTTATTTTGCCCGATAGGTTCCATTATACAAACAGCTTTTCTGTGAAAGAATGAACTTCGATATAATTGAACGTTGCTGTATTTTAAAAGCGATCATGTTTGTATTATACGCGTAAGAGATAATCAAATTAAATGTTAAACAAAATTATATAAATGTTAAAATTCCTTAATCACCCAGTCTAGCCCCGACTGAATATTTGTTCAACAGGTCCCTCCTTCTAACCATAAATCAATATGGCTATTACGCACCACTAAGATGGGAAACCGAATACCCCCAAAGGCAGGTTGCCGATTAGCTGCAGATGAATCACTATTTTTTCCCTATAGATTTAAACATAATTCCTACAGTAAAACAATTTTTTTATTTAGTGAAGCTAAGCATTCTTTAGCGAAATATACATAGGTTCACTGGCGTCTACCTATTTTTATATCGCTGAATAAATGTAAAATATAAATATCTTTCTATAAAATTTATAAAATGGTATCACGAATGGAAGAGGAAGCTTAATTTATATTTATGTTTCATATTTTTTTATAATAACATTTTTTAAGTTAATTGATTGGAAATATTCAGGTTATTAACTAGTTTCGCACACTCCTATAATTTAATTACTCAACATCTCGATTAGTTGATGTTTCAGAGGTACACTATGAAATTCCTTGGGTGTCTCTTAGTTTTTTATTCAATTAAGGAACTGACTAAAAAAATCTGATCTCTTTTAACCAAGCACTAATTAAAAGTTTGTTTATTTGGTGATGGTGGGAAGCTTATAGTGTTTATAGTGCTGGGTAGCTGTGCTGAAGATCCCTGCGTAAAATCTGGCTGTGGTAGGTAATTATTTGATCTATTAACAGCCCTACTGGTGCTAGATCAAAGTACCATCCATGAAGTAAATACCATTAATTACATTGGTAGAAAAGCCTGTGGGTTCAGCGTGATATATGAACAGAATAATAGCGACTCACTATTCATGATATATGAATAGTGAGTCGCTATTATGTTCAGAAACCAAAACATATCACGGGTTGTAGTGGTACAGTAATAAGTAAATGGAGAACGAAAATAAGGTGGATAGATTAGTTTTTATAAAATTTTATTGATCTTTTGTTAAATAACTGTACACAGAAGAGAAAGGTTATGTCCAGGAGTCTTGTTTTAGTTTTCTTTCTTGTAATATAAGAAAATGTTTGGATAAAGGGAAATTACATTAGGATCTCAAATTTCCAGTAAACTATTAAAATATACCGCATGAAAATATATTTAATTAATATACTACTGTTAAAAGAATTTAAAATCATAAAGAAATAATTCATACCATTAATGAAGTTAGGTGGTCAAGGAATCTGTAATAATTATGTGGTCTTTGACCGTCCTAGGATAACGAGTTCTATATTCACACTTGTTGGCTGATCTCTCAATTTTACCACAAAATCTCAATGCCCTCCTAAAAATATTATATATTTTCTAGAAATATACGAATTTTACAATCCTAAATCAGCTTGGAATACCACTATTCTTGTTGTGAATATTAATTCCATTCTGCAATATGTAATGCTGGCTAAGAGATAATTATTCTCATTAAAGTTAATTTAATGAAAATATTATTAAGCATTGATTAATGAAAAATTATACGCTTATTAGTAAACAATTTATTTATAGATTTTCTTATAAAAACTTTTTATAAATCGAGCGCTTGAGTGGTTAGGACGTACATGTTATGCACCTTAAAAGAAATTTAAATAAAATTAATATACTTCACTAATACACGGAAATAATCACATTCTTTTGATACATTTCAAGATTATTTTAATCACAAAAACAATTATATAATAAGTGCATTGAATAGTTTAGCAATTATTTGTATATAAAATTCAACAACAAAATTAGGAAGCCCATAGTTTTCTGGAAAAGAACTGATAAATACAGTTTGTACACTACTGAATCATGATCTCACTCAAGTCATTTCTTCTCATGATTGAATAGGCATTACCAGAAACACATGTTATATCCAGGAAAAAGTATTTAATTCGTAACCATTTTTATAACCAAACACCTGCTCTAAACATTCTTTATCACGGGCCTAGGACTGATAACATAAGATATATATATATATAATTAAAGATACCGTTAATGAATGTCATTTTGATGTTTTATGTTATTACTTCAGTATTTATGTGACATAAACATAAAATGAAAAGATTTCTTCTATCTTTATCACCTGTTTCGGAAAGTAATTAAAATTCATAGCGCCGTTAAATCTAACTTTCTGCCATTATTTCACGTAGTAATTTAAACTACCATCGTTACTCACTACTACTTCCTCGATCGAGTTTTTAATTTATGTTAATAATTCGAATCCAATTGCTGAACTTATAATATCTGGTGAGTAATATTTATTTTTTTCACCCTCCTAGTTATTTACAATACAAAAAAATACAATAGAGCTATATAACACTTGTAACTGAGGGCTTATTTTACCCTAGGGTATTATAAGGCAGTGTGCTACCCCAGGGTAAAAAAGGCCTCAGTTACAAGCGTTATATTGTATTTTTTTCGTATTGTAAATAAATAAATTAGGAGTATGAGAAAAAAAACAACAAACTAATCTATTGAGTAATATCAGTTGGCCACATATACATATATGTATATGAGGAAGAAAATGGTCTACGTGGAGGGCAGAAAAAATTCTCTTTAGTAAGAAGAACTGTTTATTTTTAAAACCAACGTTTCGACCCACATTGCAGGTCTTCTTAAGGGCTAAATATAAAAGATACTTATAAATTCAAATAGTACATGGCAAAGAATAACAGTATATATAGTATATTGATAATAATAATAATAATATATGCCGGAGAGAATAATAAAATATATAGTTGCCTACGGATATTTGGGTAGATAAAGCGAAAAACAGAGGCAATAGTTATGGAGAATAATCGAAAAAGAGGCAAGGAATAACAAGAAGTAATAAAAAATAATATATAATTAGATAGCATAAAGATAGGTCTCCTTTTCTTTCACAATTGTCCGAAAATTATAATATTTTTATAAATATAACATTTTATATTAATAAATTAATAAAAAAGGCTTAGCGAACCCGAAGGCTCGATGGCGATACCATTAATCTCCGTTTAAAAACCTCCGTCCATGGACCACCATCCAAACCCAAATCCGCCAGATCACTCTTAACGCAATCATCCCACCTACGCCTCGGTCTTCCCCTCAGACCCTTCTCAGTCAGTACAGTGCCTATTAACATCTTAGGAATTAGTTCCTTACCAAGCCCAGCAACTTAATCTTCAGGACGCTATCTCCTGGATAATATTTACTAGATGCATGGTTGGAAACTCTGCATTATTTTTCTCCTATATTCCCCAGTGGTCTCATCCTTTTTTTGTATCGAATATTCTACATAGCACCTTATTTTCGAATAACTGAAGCCGTTGTTCGTCCTTTAGTGTTCAGCCAAGTTTCACATCCGTAAAGAAGAGTCGGAATGATGGTTTTATAAACTCTGATTTTCAGATTTCGGGACAAAAGACGCGAGCTTAGTAATGTCGAGACCGGATAGTAACGAGCATTGCCCTCCTTTAATTGCGCCTTTATTTTCTCTCAAATTTCGCTTATCTAGCTAGCATAGACTCCCTAAGGAAATTTTATATTATAATTATAATATTTTCTACATAAAGATAAGAATGTATATTTACCTTTATATCTTTATAAATAGATTCCCCATTTTTGTTACATATTTTTTATCACTCATATCCCTAGATGACTATTTTGTTATTCTCTACTACGTATACTACTATTCTTATCAATATACTACATGGACTGTTATTCTTTACCATATGTTATTTTAATTTAAGAAGACTTGTAATGCATGTGGATCGAACGCTGGCTTTAAAACTAAACATTTCTTCTTACAAAAGATAATTTTTTCTGACCTCCACCCGGACCATTTTCTTCCACTTATATTTAATTATAATATCATATAACTGGAAAGATTATTCAAATGTAACCTATGATTATTTATAAATCATATATAATTAATTCTGAAATTATGACGATGACTAGCTCTTTTTCTTAGTTGCTTGGTTTATTTATTTTTTAAATCATTATAATGGATATTATATCTCCCTTTTACTGCACTAAATGCATTTTATGCGTGGGATGAAGATGGGTATATGCTGAAATTCTATTGTATGTTATAAATGAGATTCTAGTGATGGTGCTCACTAGTTCATTTTGATTGGCTTCGTTAGGTAGTTTGCCAATTTGGGATTAGCGTTAGTAGATGTTTTTGCCATACCTGAAGTCGGCCTATCGATATGAGTGCGTTGAATAGCTGATTTCTACATTCGCAGATTCATTTATTTATTCTACTAAACAACTCTAGCGAATGCTGTTCAATGTTGTCAATTTTCGCTAGTGGACAGGCGTCCTCCACATTCTCCACACGTGGGAATCGAGTACCACTGTTTGGGGCGGTAGGATTGAAACAGATCGAACTGTACGTCTTAATTTGTGCTACTATACACCCTCATATTGCCTCTATACTCACTATTGCGGAGGGGCGACTTTGGCCAATCCAAAAAAATAATACATTTGAAAAATAGGGTATTGTTTATATGAAATGAATTGCACAAGAAGTCATAAGAGATGTTTACAGGAAACGAATGGAAGTACGGTTAGTTTATAGAAAGTGGAATATTCCCTATCTTTCAAAATATGTATTGATAGTTGTAAAAAATATATTTGAAGGACTTTAACAGGTGCCTTTTAATCCCAATACGCGCAACTATGCTTCACAATGACTAATTATATCGGGAATCTAAAACTCAAGTATTTATTCCAAACTTTGTAGAATATATTAAAAATTTGTATACAACTATATTTTTGGAGAATTTTGAAAAAAAGAGGAAAGGAGATGGAGAGATGGACCTGTGGAGACGTAGTTCCATTTCCAGAATGCAGCACGTCCCTAACAGTACAATAAGGGAACTGGTAGACCACGAAAGAACTATCCTCTACACAAAGCAAAAAAAGAAACTAAAACGGTATTGCTACTTAAAATGAATGCCAGAGGTGTCTTAAAATAATTTTTGACTATCACCCGCCAGAAAGGAGGAAAATAGGGCAACCCAAAAAAACATGGTGGCAGGACCAGGAATTTTTGCGTAAAAAAATCTTTAAGTAATATTATCTTTATATTTTTCCTAAATTTTCATTCATTTTCTGCTAGGAAATTTCACGCTAGTAAAGGTTTTACTTACTTCATTTCTGTTTATTCATTGCGATGTTGAACACTGGCCAGAGCTTTGTCAATTCCCAATATCTTGTTGTATATGAAAATATTTAGAACTGTGATAAAATAAAATTTCCTTAGTTAACAAGAAGCAACCAGAATAGATTATTCCTATATCTTTTTAAAACAACAATAAAACAAACATAAAAATTCAGGACTCGAGCACAATGGGCCTCTTTAGGCCGAGGTGCACGGCAGTAGAAGAGCCACCAACTAATATAATATAATATTTTTATTCATTTATGATAATGATTTGAATTAAATTCTTCAAGGATCAAAGCTTCCTTCAAGGTTTAAGGTTAATTTTTAAATCATTTGCAAAAGGCAACGCTTAATCCTTCAACGCTCACAGGAGGAGAGGGGAGATGAAATTAAAAACTGGCTAAAGTTAAGGACTGAAATTATATCACGGCTCTGTTAAACTTTTAAGCGGGCACAATGGACTTAATAAATGACAGCCTGTTTACTTTTCCGACTCTCAAAACCTCCTCTAGATTGCTCTCTACTTCTCAGTTTCGGCTGCTAACTTTAAGTCATGAAAAAAATTGGATCAATCCCGGGCCTACGAAAGACGAATTGTATTAATGCTTCAATACCAGGAACAAAAGTTTTCTCTTCGAAACCCTCATCCTAAGTCCTAAACGAAATCCGTCATTTCTTCTTCTCGGCACATCGTCGGAAGAAAAAGCCTGATGGATGGACGTTATGACTTCCATTGCTAGTGTTGCCATCATCGTTAGCCCTCAAGTACTCAGACCTCAGGTTTTTTCTGGAATTTCCCACCATTCCGATCATGGTGATGGGAAATCCACGCATGAATGTGAGAGTGTTGGAATCTCAAGAAGGTTAGATCTAAAGTTTGTCCACAAAATATAAGCAATACCTGGTCCCAGGGACCATACCTCAGTACTTGTGCAAGTTTTTGATTTTTTCTAGGTAAGCTTAGCTTTCATTAATGTTTTTTATTTATTAGTTAGAACTAATCAATGATACTTTTAAACTTACAAATGTTATCAAAATATTAACTTTTTTTTTATTATTTTGAATTAATTCATGATTTTATTTTTTAGTTCTGTTACAATTACGGAACCCCAATCAATAAAATTACCCTTGCAAAGCAAAATAGTTATTACAAGACAAAATACGCCTCTTGTTGGACGATTTAGAGAAAGAAGTAGCTGATATTTTCGAATCAGATCTTCATGACGGAGCTTGCATCGAAAGTGATCACGAAACAACATCAAATGCTAGGAATATCAATAATTTTAATTTTGAAAATATAATACCCCACCGAAAAATTTTGAAGATCATAAAAAATGATGTGAAGCCATGGAGCAGGTCATGTCGTAGCAACAGAAGAGAGAAAGTTATCCTTACACGACTTAAGATAGAACATATAAGGCTTACTCACGCTCACATAATCACTAGAGAAAATCGGTCAACATATGATTAATATTACGACAGCATAACAAAAATAATCCACATATTTGAGTGTTATATCCCCACGAGTTGCGCGCGCATGAGATGAGTTGTGATCATGTGTATATGTAACCATATATAATTTAATAAACCAGATATTGTGCCACATTGTGTTCTTAATATTATGAATACCTAAACGGCGACACAACAGAATTGGCGACGAGGATAAAAGAAGTCAAGTGAAGAGGAAAGAGGAAATAAATTAACATTATTCAATAGCCGAGAATACTGAAGGCCGCCATCGATACCAGTTAAACGCAAGTTAACCTTTCTACTACATAATGATAACAATTAATGAATACACACTCTATAATAATAATATAAGAGATATTATTTTATAATAATAGAAATATTAAAAGTGATTAATTTATAGTCAACAGAAGGAATAATTTAAAATTGAAATGGATCCAACACAATTTCAACAACTCCTAACAGCATTTAACCAACAACAGGCTACACTAATCAAATCGGTACAAGCATTGTTGAAACCCCAAGTAACACCAGCACCAGCGGTGGCAACACAGATGATCTTGCCATCATTCGAATCATTCAATTCATCGAAGGAGACATTTAAAATATATAGGAAACGGTTTGAAAATTACCTCAAGATGAAAGGGGTAATAGATAATAAAATGCTCTGTACACAGATGTTTCTCAATTCAATAGGGACGGAATCTTACCAACTCATAACGTTACTGGTAGCTCCGAAAGGACCGGGCGAGATGGCGTACGAAGAGCTGGTCAATATATTAGAAAAACATTTGTGCCCCAAACAAAACACACTGGTTGCTCAACATCGATTCCTGTCGCTATACCAAAAAGACGGTCAAAGGATATCGGAGTTCATCACAGATTTACGCCGGGGACTCACTGAATGCGCATTTAATTGTGCGGCAGCAGATTGCGGGAAAAGTGTTGCTGACTTATTTCTGCGAGCACAATTCATCAGGGGTATCCAAGACAACTCGATCAGAGAAAAACTCTTAGAAACAGACGGGGAAAAGACAAACTTTGAGGAAATAAAAGACAAAGCTCTGGCACTCGAAGCATGTAAAATTGACAGTCGGGAAATTGCAAATCGCAGCCACGTAACATACTCCCCATGCGTGGAAGGAAGTGACATAAATAAAATTACACAAAAAAGAGATAACAAAACACCACGACTACGATCATCGACCTGGAACACTAAAGGCAAGGCATCCTATAATCAAAACAAGAAGCTGAACTACCAGCAGTTAGGAATCGAAAATCGCTGCCTACGATGCGGGCGAAGCAATCATGTGACAAGGGAATGCCTGATGGACCAATCAAAATTGAGATGCGACGATTGTAAGAAGGTAGGACACCTCGCGTCAGTATGCATCTCAACTCGTATGGAAAAACTTAAGCAGCTCACAACACAGGACACTAATTGGACTGATTTTACTACCATTGACGAGCTAAATTCAATTAATAACGTAGTAGATATTCATCGGAACGAAACTATCCCGGGAAAATACTCTTGCGAAAAATATTTCGCAGAAATCAAAATAAACGGGACGCTACAACGATTCGAAGTTGACTCGGGGGCCGGATATACACTAATTCCGGAATCTGAGTTTAAAAAACTAAAGACAGCGAAAACAAAAATAAGCAAAACGGAAGTTATCCTTAGGTCATATACACTAGGCATTATTAAGCCAATAGGAGTAGCCGAAGTCAAAGTAGAATACAAAGGAAATGAATCAAAGGAAATATTATTCATCGTTCCGGACCAATTGGCACCGATATTAGGAAGGACATGGATTAGGCACCTAGGTATACGGCTTGAAGAAATAGATCTCAATCCAGCAGTCAACTCAATTAATCATGTCCACGTCGACTGCTTTTCATGTGCAGAATACATCACATCGGAAAACAGGAAAGAGAGGACTGGATGTATGATGTGTTTGGAAGCGGAAACAATGGAAGATCAAACCGTAAATCAGATATCGACGGAGATCGTAACAAGCACAAAAATCGCTGAAGAGACATTAAAAGACCCGATCCTAAAAACAATACTTCAAGACCTCATCTCCGGAAAACTGCGCGATCCAGAATATAGCACATCAAAAGGAATTATTTTCAAAAACGATCGCGTCTATATTCCAACAGCACTGAAAGAACCGGTTCTACAAGAGTTACACCACACGCATGTGGGGATTGTCAGAATGAAACAGCTCGCCAGACGACATTATTTTTGGGTAAACATCGACAGGGACATTGAAGAGATCGTAAACAATTGTAAGGAATGCGCCCTAGCTCAAAAAAGTCCGGCTAAGGTCCCCTTGCATCAATGGGATGAACCAAGAAACAACTTCGAACGCGTACACATCGATTACGCAGGACCACTATTGAATCACCATTTCCTAGTGTTGGTTGATGCGAAATCAAAATGGGCCGAAGTCAAGATGACAAAAGACGCCCCAACAACAGCGGTAACCATAGAACTGCTAATGGATATTTTTAGTACACATGGGTTTCCAGAAGTAATCGTCTCAGATAACGCGACAATATTCTGCAGTGAGCAGTTCAAGGAATTTTGCAAAAACAGTGGCATAATCCAGAAGTACATAGCACTCGGACATCCGGCGACAAATGGACTGGCGGAAAGATACGTCCAGACATTAAAATCAAAGTTACAACGCATGAACCGATCGGGGCTAATACGCCATAAATTAAGGGAAATATTATTTAGGTATCGAGCTACACCACTGCAGAACGGAAAAACACCGGCGGAGATGTATTTACAGAGAAACATAAGATGTCGACTAGATAGTTTTAAACCCCCAAGAACAAGGCTCAGTAAGACGGACGTTACAATCCCTTTACCGCCAGCCAGACAATTCGACATCGGAGAAACTGTAATGGCGAGATGGTACCAAAACAACAAGCCAACATGGAAAATTGGTAAAATTACACAGAAATTCGGCCGATTACACTACCAAGTAACGTTACAAGGTGGTTACAGCCTAAAACGACACGTAAATCAGTTAAGGGAGGCTGGCTTAGCAGATGAAGAACCGGACAAAACACCAACGGCAAATAAAGAAATAGAAGAACCAAAACAAACCGATTGGTCACCCCTGTTATGGTCGACTAACCCAGCTACAACAGAGACAACGGAGCTGCCTGAGGCACAAGAGACACAAGAGATACCACCTGAAGTACCACTCCGTCGCTCAACAAGACAGCGTCGTCCCCCAGACCGCCTAAATTTGTAAGCCCAAAAAAAAAAAAAAAAAAAAAAGAAAAAAAAATGATTACATTTGTTTAATGTATTTCATTAATTAATTCAAGTTAAGGAATTCTTTTTTTACTTCAAAAGTATTTTTAAGAAATTTGTTTAATATTTTCATTAATTAATTTCATGTCAAAGACATTTATTTCAAATGTAAATTGTCCAGCATCATCTTATGCGGGGGGAGAGTGTTATATCCCCACGAGTTGCGCGCGCATGAGATGAGTTGTGATCATGTGTATATGTAACCATATATAATTTAATAAACCAGATATTGTGCCACATTGTGTTCTTAATATTATGAATACCTAAACGGCGACACAACAGTTTTTAATAATCCATGTGTTTTTTTGCAAAAGAGTGATGCATAAAATAGGACCACTTGCCAATGTCTCTATGGATTTGGAAGATAAGGAAATATATTTCATCAATTAATATAGGTTATAACCTTTCTTATAAAATAACGATTAGTTAAAATATCTAATACAGTTAGTTACCCTCCTTTTTAAGTTTAACTTTTTTTCCTCTCTATTAAATATTATTATTTATTTTTATATTAAATTCACGTACTATTTTCTTATAAGTTTTATATAACCTCTTACCTCAATTTTCTCCCTCCAATATTCTAAAGAAAAATTGAATTAAACTGATGTGCAGATGACCTATAGGTTTGAAGCCTCAAATTTAAAAAAAACCAACCAACCTTAAGTTTAAACATGTAAATAATAGTAAATATAAATTAAAATATTTTTTTAGTAGTAAGAGTAATAGATATTTTTTTTTTTCAATTTGGAAATAGCCTGCTTGATTATGAGAGTTTTTTGTTGCCAGCCTATTAACCCAACCACCATCCAGTACCTCTCCCCGATTTAAAGTCAAAGCACCTAGTCCAGGATAACAATAGGAAACGATTTATCATCCCAAAGTATAAATAAAAATGGTACTTTATTAATTAAATCTCTTAATTCAATCAGTTAAACCTGCAACGTTGCAGTCCATGAACTGTCTCATCCAATACTTCGGCCGTAAACTTTGTGGGCCAACTTAAGTTCACGGTCAACCGCCAGAGTTTTCTTTTATCTATTAAGGGTATCTACTTTATTGAGCCTGGGGAAGGTCCGGGAGGGTTTTCCGATCCATCAAGTTTGATCCACGGGTGTTAACAGGATAAATAATTATCTGCCGGGGCCGGTATTACCTCTCAAACCCAGGATTTAGAGATTACACAGTAGATTACAGTGAGTTAATGCGCTTCCACACAGTCCCTCTCAGTTTACATAAATTAAACTGCGACTTATATAAATAAACATGTTCGAATATTAATTATTGTCGCTGTTTCGAAATGAGACAGTTTAAAAAAAAAGAAGTTTAGATTTAGTTTTTCCAGCCCACACTCCCAGTTATGATTATATACTTCAGAAGTATTCACGTATAATTAATACGAAGTACTATATGTTTCATAAAATAAATAATAAAGAATATTACATATGAAAATAATACAGAAGGATTAAGAAATATACAATATAATTCATGCATTATTATGCATGTCTGTATTACAACATAAAACATAGAAAAAATCCTGCTACAAAATAAGCATGGTTAACGGCAACACAGTTAAGGAAAACACTTAGATAAATATGTGTTCCAATGTACCTAATTTGTAATTATTACATTTGGGAAAGAGATATCTATGCACTGTTGTCTTCAACGCATTTTAAGTTAAAATGAAATATAAATTTAAAATAAATGTGATGAGGATTTTTTTCACAGGAACACTTGAAAAAAAGTTCGCAATCAATTGACGTAAGTTTTACTTAATTATTATGTTTGAGAAACCCATTGGTCCAAAAACATTTTATTAGTGGTATTCAGCAAAAATCTTTACTTAAACTGAAATGGTTTAACAAATACCAGGCCATAGTGAGTAATAAAAGCCGCTAATAAATATCAACGAATTTGGGAAATGTCATTTGAGCCCAATCTATCATACGACGAAAATTCTAGTAACATTTTTGATGTTAGACAGAAAGTATAAACTAAGAAATAAGAACAGTCAGATTAGTCGTAAGACACGATATGACAGAATGTTCCTTTAAGTAATGCTGCACAGAGACCACTAAAGTACGCTTTCAGAATTTTACAGGAAAAGGTAGAGCAGCTGGAGAGATATGTCAATCGTATTATGGGTGACATTATTGGAGGGTTTCTGACTTAGTAGAAGATAATTAGGATAATGCAAATGAGTGATGTAAATAGGAATCGGAAGTGAGATATGAAAAATACTAGAGTAAATCGAAAAGGTAGGCGAATTTCCTAGTCTTCTTAACTCCTGAGAGACAGAGGAGAACTAGCTGAAAGTAATCTTATTTCTTCCTATTTGATAATTGATACAATCGTTAATACTTTGGTTTGGATGAAAAGAAAAATAAACAATGACTAATGTTAATTGAATGTCATAAATAAAATATAATACTCTGATTGTTTGAGCTATCAAATATACAGTTGTTAGTTCTTAAGTTAATTATCATCTTAACATATAAACAAAGTTAGTTACTAATCGTAGATAATTTCTATCAACTCAATAATGGTGCACTGTAATAAAGAGAAAGAAATGCACAAATAAACTGATTAAAGTTGGTAGAATGCAATCCGGAATGAGAATTACAAAGCTATTTACTAGAGACAAGTCCTGGCGATTGATGGCAGTTTTCTGAAGCGAGATCGGCCTACGTTGCCAGCCTATTAACCCAACCACCATCCAGTACCTCTCCCCGATTTAAAGTCAAAGCACCTAGTCCAGGATAACAATAGGAAACGATTTATCATCCCAAAGTATATATAAAAATGCATTAATAATTGTATCAATAGCTTTTGTTTCGAGGTGTGATTAACTACACCCCACTGCGAGGTGTATTAAAAGAAAATAGGAACAAGAATAATTAATAATTTATTATATCTGACACAGTCAATTAAGAATAATGAAAATTTTAATATAAAAATATGTATACATTATAAGTCATATTCTACTTAAAACCGTGGTACTGCTGCAAGTTATGGAGCGTCAGATCCTCCCGAAAATTGGCCCTCAAGTCATCTTTGTTGGTCGCTGAACTGGAGGGTAAGAATATTAAATTATATATCTTTTAGTATAGGAAGCAGTTCGATGACAAAAGAAAAATGTCGTGGTAAGTCGAGTGCAAAGATAGAATAAAAAATAGAGAGCAGATCAAGAATCATTGCTCTGTAAGGGTTGATGTAATAATGTAGCAAGGGAGCCTTAAAGGAACATTTCCGATAAAGGGTTCTTTTTTATAACCCCGCTTAAACGGTTGTCGTTTACCCGTTGCGTCGCTTCGGATTAGCCTTCAACCTGCAAATTTTACTGTTTCAGTATCTGAAATATCATCAGCACAAAATTATTTAAACTTAGATTTCAATTTGTATGCATCGTGAATCCCAGGAACTTTTGAGCAGTTTGAGCACTTATAAGAATTTTTATTGGTTTGGGAAATATGTTTTCCCCAGCATATTGGAAGGAGCTCCAAAGATTTTTGTTAATTTTCCAATTGAAAAGGTAGTTTGTTGAAGAAAAACATCCAATATTAGGGAAAGGAATTTCAGCCTATGAGGATCGTTTTACTTTTCAAGGGGCACAGTTTACTCTCGGAATTTTTTTAATTCTTTTTATTACTTTTAAATACGAGATATTATTAAACAAATGGAACTTAAACTTGATGCCTGAAAATAAGAAGAACTGTCGGTTCCATGTAAACGAATTGTGCATGCATTAATCAGTCATTAATAAGCCTCAACAGGAATAATGTTGATTTGAACAAAAAATCAGACAGTCAGAAAACAACGCCTTTCCAAATGACGTGAAAAAACCTGTCTAAAACATGGAAACAACTGCTATTTCCGTTTTCATTCAGTAAAAAGAAGGAAAAAAAATCAGGCTCTGACTAAAGCAAAGGTCGGGATGAAGCCTGCCGTGGATAATTTTAATGAAATTCCTTTAACTTCTGACTTCTCAACGATTGGGAATTTTATCGTTCAGAACTTGTAATTCTAAAAAGGTTCAAGTTAAATAAGGAAGACGTAATAACTGAGATTAGGAGCCTGGGGTATTTTTACGCAAGAAAAAACATAACTTCTTCTTAATGAATTATTTCGAACAAAACTCTGGAAAATCTTATTCCAGTTCAGTTTTTGAACAGTAATCGCTTCAAATTGTAGAGATACGGAGAGTTCGAATTGACGATGTGTTTAAGCACATGTGCAGATGACAAACACTCATTCAGATATAAATGGCAAATCGGATTCTGCATTCACTAGATAGACCTTATATACATAATATATGATTTTCTATGTGAATAATTGATATTTTTTATTTACATTAATGTGTGCATCCTTGTTTCGAAAATAGTATTCCTACTAAGTGAAGAATATTAGTATAATAAAAGTGCTTTAAACATATAATTACTGACATTTGTTAGAATTCATTATTATAAGGAGGAGAAAAAATATAATCGTAGTCTTTCATCTATAAATATTTATTAAAGCACTATAGTTTCTTTCACTAAAAGAAAATTGTGTTTCGGGGGTTATTTGATAAATAAGAATTCGTATTGCAAGTTTAAAATCAATTCACAAGTTAAGCCTTCTTTAAAAAGATGAGTAAGGTGAATAACTAAAAGTGCATCTAACTTTCAATAAATGTGTAACGATTTTATAATGGCAAAATGAAAAAAAAAAATGTTTAAACATAATCTAGAAACCAACAATTATTAATATTATTAGAAAACAAGAAATTATTTATTAACCGTTCTATTATGTTTATAGCTTCACCAAAGAATGGTGGTTTGGCAATTTAATGGTTTATGCCAATTTCAAGCAATTACCGCAAAATATTAACAAACGTGTTATTATAGTTATTTCAATGCATGTAACATCAGTAGCTTCCTCTCACACGGTTTTATCTCACGTTTCTGCTGCAGTCTTTAAACAGAAAGTAGAAATATTTAAGGTCTTTGCGAGCATTCCTATTATTTATTAGGATATAGTTTGTAATATAGTGTTTTTGTAGTTTACTCCTTAAGAAACGATTTTCATATTTAGCCGGCGGTATGAACACTTTATAAGGAGTAAAATCGAATTTTAGCTAAATGTGGTCCGTTACGTTCCTCTCTTGATAATATTGTATTATTTGTTTTATAATATATAGAAATTAATATAATATAATAGATAGAAATTAAAAGTTAAATTCCGGGACTAATCGGGAAGAGATACGTGTGGTATCTATGGTAACAGTGTATTCTATTGCTTTATTCTCGAAGTGTTGAAATGCAATCATTTTTTAAAACCTCAAATTAAGGTTATCTTTGTTTGAGGTAGTTAAGAAGATAAATATATAACCTCAATGTCACCTTTGAGCTTAGATGTTTTTTATGTTTTGTTATTATGAGAATAGATTTAAAAATGTTTTAAATGGTCAGGGATGAGGTTTGGTCAATAAACTTTCAGTAAAATATAAATATATTGAGAGACGTTACGTTTACGTTTGAGAGAGGTTACGTTGCGCACCTCTCACTTCGAGGCTATCTATGTGTATAACAGCAACCTAACCGTCAATTTGCGATGTCAAATTGTAAAATTGAAAAATACCTACTTACAGCGAAACCAGTTTTAGTATGAAATCATTTATCGTTGGTTCTTTCATCGTTGGTACATTTGGATGTTTTTTATTCACTTAACGTCACTAAGTAAAATTGTTATAGTGAAAAGTAACATTAATTTTCACTAAGTAAAGGCGAAAGTTTAGAGCTAGTACAATTCTTGAAAAATGATCTGAATTTAGGGGTATATTTAGACTTTATTTCTGGCAGATTACTCTACACCTATACTATTGATGCAATGTTTTCACGATTCATAACCCATGTAACTTCTGACGTACACGTACCGTATTTTAGTTACCACAAACCTATTGTCACAGTATTTAATAATGATGATAATAGTACCCACGGACTAAATACTGTTCAAAATCATGTTCATGGTAGAACAAAGGAATCTTCCTAAGTATGATTTATATAATAATATTAACAATTATTATTGTGTGAAATAGTTGATGATATATATTTCATTGGAATGATGTAAATATTTTGAATAAATATTTATATATGCTTTGATTATTTTTTAAGATGCTTTCCTTTACCCTCTTTCTACATAAGCTACACAATACTAGTTCTTAAGAAGTGAACTCGAGTCGTGCATCGGAGCTAACACATTTTTTTTTTTTTTTCAGGTGATATCTGAGTAACGTTTAACAGAAGATCTAATGAAACGATTTGTGGAAAGCTTAAGAAAATATTGGGATTGTCCCACATTGATTACAGTTAACATTTATTGTGCGATGTGTTATATGCTGAGTATTTAAATTATTTCGTACTACTTCTTATTAATTATATGATCAAATTCTTGTAACAAAAAAATCATAAAATCAGGCTGGAACTATAAATATCCTTTTACGTTATAATTACTATTTTATTATTATCATTTCAGCAATATTTGCAGACACAGTGTTTGGTATTCTATTGGCTCATTTATTAAATATACAATTTTCCATCAGGCTTTGCAAGACCACCTCTTTAGCATGAAATTGAATAGTGAACTGATTAATAGTTCTTGCTAATACTAATTTACAGAGAAAATAGACTTAGATAAAAAGATAATTGTAGGATTCAAGCTTAGTGCGCAGAATAGAAACTTATCTGAGAATGAAATCATAACATTAAAATTAACCTTTCGTTGATGGATAATCAAATGTTATATTTGACCAGGAATTGTAAGACCTGGAATCTAATTGCTATATAAATAAATAATGAGGGGAAAATGTACGTTTGCTACGATCGGCGATGAGAACTTCAATCATGAAATACGAGTTTCCACTATTGTCAATTTGGCAAGCAAATAAGAGAAAATTTGAAATCAATGGTTTCAATTTGATGTTACATAATAAAAATATATTGCTCCGAATACTCTAGACGGCTATGCAAACGCCGCAACTATGCTGTGTTCATTCTGCTCGTAAAATATTTAAATTAATTAAGATATAGTATTTAGGGTATAATTTTAAAGGCGCCGAAAAAAAAAACACACACAAAAAAATGCAAACAACTATTTAGATTAAGTAAATAACCGCGATCTATTCACCCATGAAATTGACAAAGTTAGGAGGGCCTCATGTGGCAAATCATCGAAAGAAGAAGATATTTTTTGGAGTAAGTTGCGTACCAGACTGCCAAAGAGATGTGAAATAAACGAATATATTTTTATTTTTTAAATATTTTTATTTGAAAATTAATAAAATCAATAGCAAATAAAATAAATAATAAATTATAAGAATATATTTTTATTATGTAACATCAAATTGAAACCATTGATTTCAAATTTTCTCCTATTTGCTTGCAGCAAACATACATTTTTTCCTCATGATTTATTTCAGCAATAGTTGTCAAGAATTTTCTTTTATAACAGTTCGACGTTCTAATTTTAAAGTGTTTATTTATGTAACAAATTGAATCTTTTTAAAATATTCAATAAGTAAATAAATTGAAACATATAATCAAAATATAATAATTTCTTAGTTCACGAACTAAATAAAGGATCTATACATCAATGAATGAGGCACCGGATGTTAAAGTCCCAGTTCAACGAGTTATTCCCCTACTAAGAAGGGTAATTTCAAACAATAAAACAAGCAATTATAGTGATAATTAAACTTTACTCGAAATTTGCACATTAATTATATTCATTACAACATAACCCTCATAGATCGGGTTAATTAATTAAAAGTAGCAACTTAAAACAAAGAAATACAACTCACAAATCATTGAATAATAACGAACAAGTTTCCAAAAATATTAGTTTCAATTAGTCGATATTAAATTTTAAGCAAACCCATTATTTATTCAATATTTTACATCGCACATAAAATTATAAAGTTGTTCTGTCACGAAACAATAAAGTTGAATATTTAAATCTGTAGCCTTTATTTTTTTCAATTTATTAGTATTATTATTTGAGTTCATTCAAAGTCTACACAAAATACTTAAAGGCGTGCATTTCAATTTTTTACACACATACCTTTCATAATTATTTTCATTTTATTTCAATTCCTCAAAAAGCGAATGTAGACATGACATGAGGTAAAACAAAAAAATTAATAATTGTCGGAATTATGCGTTAAAAGGCCTAAATGATTAGCTGGTAGTGTAAGCATTCCATTTATTTCACTTGGTTAAAAAAGGATTTTCTTGAAATTGGAAAACTTGCAAACAATATTATCCTCATAGGTAATTTATCATGGTTAAGAAAGAACAAGTCGTGATGGATTAATGCCTGTTAAAAATTCCTTAAATGAAACTTTTACAACTTGTTTCTTTTGACTTTACAACCATTTCACTAGAATTGAAACATATCGCATAGCATTTGTTATCGAAATAAACGCTTGACTTGCACCACTATCAATCTTAGGGTATGATATTAATGCTTTAGCGAAGCCACGCAAACCATTATTAATATATTTTTAATAGTAATAAATTTAATTTAATAAAATAACCTGTTATTTTAGCTTTTCGTTTACTCGATTAAATGTTTATTTATATCAATGTGTGATTTCATTAAATTGAAGGTCTTTTTAGTAATCAGTTATTTGTAACAGTTATAGTACGTCCTGTCACATCATATTTTATAGGTTATTTTAATTAAAGTAATCATTTTTGCAGGTTAATCCAAAATATTTATTAATTTACTAGGGTTGAATTAAAGAAAAATGAACAAGAGCCATTAAACCAGTGATGTTATGAGCACAACAGCGCGTAAGAATCCGCAGCTAATAATAATTTGAAGATTAAGATAATTATTATGCGGAGTCGTAATTTAGTAAAGCTCATAGACCAAAATTATAGGACAATGAAAGTGAGCAATAACTCAAAAGAAGGCATAAATCATAAATAGGATGCAGTAGGGAAAAATCCATAAACAAAGTCTTTAGTCTCTAAAATACTTGAAAAAAACAACCGGTCAACGTTTAAGCAATTCAGCCAGATCTATAATTTCTCATTGGCCTAAGTTTTTTTTTAGACGTCTTGTATCTAGGTTGCCACCTCTAGCCGATGATTCTGGACTGTTAGTATGGGATATGCTGTGCTTAGAAATGATTTTCTTTAGGTGTGCGTACTGATGTTGAAACGTCAACAGATTGGTTTTTTACTGTATTTTAGAGACTTAAGAAAAATGTTTTGAGGATTTTTCCTATTGCATCCTGATTACCGGAAAATATTAAAAATTATACAAATAAAATAAAGTTAATCAATTACTAAACCTATATTCATTGGCCTATCCATTATTGCTCACATTTAAATAAAGAACGTAGGATAAGCCTGAACACACATACTAGCTATGTAATTATGTATAACTTTTTAATGGTATTTAAATAAGTTTATATAAGTACTCATCATTGTAGTTTATTAAATATATATATAACCTAAAACCTGTACCACCACGACCCGTGAACGAGTCTGGCGGTTCAGTACATGGTTGAGACTGTAGTGTTTCATGGACAACGATTCTGCAAGGAGGTGACTTGTCCTAGATCACGCTCAACCGCCAGGTTTTTCCTCCCTTATTATGGGTACCCTACTTTAATAATATTTTATAGAGGCTGGGTGAGCCCCAGGAGGGTCCTAGATCCTATATGATCCATCTCCGGCTGCAAACAGACTAAATAAAAGTAATTGCCCGCAGCGGGATTTGAACCAGGATTTCCGGCATGTCAACTCAGTGCTCAACCACTGAGCCACTCCGCTCCCATAAATATACATATATATATATATATATATATATATATATATATATATATATATATATAAATTAAACTATGTAACAATATGTTTATCTTGTATATATGTATAAGTTGTATATATTGCATTAAAGGTATATATTGCGTGTACATTGTATCAAGTGTGTGTGTGTATATATTTTTTTCTATACTTTATGTACGATGTTATTTGGTTATATATTAATGGATATACTACTTTTTGAGCCAATATCGGCTCACTTATTGGAATATTATTAAAAAGTGTTGCCTCAAGCGAATATAGTTAGCGCATTATATATTATATTTTTTGTGTTTAGTGTGTTTATTGTTTAGTTGTGAGTGCAGAGATAATCATTAGTAGCTTTTTGCCCTTAAAATTTAACAACTACAACAACGTAGGATAAGCGTTTTTGGATTCATTAATTCTTCATGTATTGTTCCAGAATTTTTTTTTATTTCGTAGAATGCTTTCAAAATCACATTTCACTTAATGGTTATGTTGCCATATTTCAGACATTTCGAATTATGATATATTTAATTTTTAATATTTTTTAACAGTTTATTACACAAACGTAGGGATAAGAACGCTGTCTTTCCTTACATAAAGAGTTTTTAAAAGAGCCCATATGATAAAACAGTGAGAAAGACGAGAGCCTTATAAGAGTTCCGTTGTTTGCCTCACATCTGGATGTAACTGATCCAACATTTACTTGGCAACTCCTATCGGGCAAATACACTTATAACGAAAGAACAAGTTCCAAGGACAACCGTGATCATGCAATGATTTCAAGATCAACATCAGAAATAGCCCTAAGTAATACCTGTTACCCTAAGTGTCCATTATAGATAGTATTTTCTTCTATTTTTACCCTTATGTCCTTTCTCTATTATTTTAGTTTAAGCAGTTACATCAGTCAATAAAGATAATATAATTATTATTTATGTATTTCTCTAACATTCCAATACTGAGAGAAGGTCGTTAATTTTCTTCGTTTTTCACACATTTTACATGTACGAACAGCTTACAGTAAGAGTTGTTTATTTTGTTAATTAAAAATAATATCAAACACATTTGAGTTACATAAATTAATACTGCAAAATTATAGGGTTAAAACTGTCCATTTTTTTATAGAAAAATAGTATGTTTCTATATAATTCTGATTCGTACACTTACCAATAACAGAATGGTCATTTAATGGCCATATAGCAACAGTAATTATATGAAAAATAGTAAAATGAGTAATATAAAAAAAATAGTACATCCATTAATTAACAAATACAATATTTATTAAGACAGATTTTTAAGTAAATTTTAAATTTAAATCAAACTTATAAAAATTGTATTGAACAAAATGAAGTATAAATGTAATAATAATGAATATAGTATTACTGGTAAAAATTATATTTAAAATATTATATAGAAAATGTGATGTAATAACAAAGTGATATAGTTGGAAACAATGGAATTTTTCATAATCATATTCCTATGAAATTACTATTTTTTATTCATTACATTCTTTAATAATTTACCTTCGCATTATATTTAATTGCTCTCCGAACGAGCATCCGAAACCATCCATAATACGGCAATTAAAAAAAAAAGGTATGTAGATTTTTATAAAAATAGGCACAGGGTAGTTATATATCGTGTCTATACTGTTAACTACAGCCCTTGCTCTAATTCAAATTTTAATTGTAATATAAATATGTCAAAACCTTTTTGGGCCAGGAGACTATTTATGCAGGAGAAATTATAAATCCGTTTCACCCGAAATTTGGATTGCCGATAAAGAATTAAACTGTAAGTAATTCGTCAATGCATGTTTGCTTAGATCATGTTTGTCTTAACGTTATGTAGGTTCTGCCTGTGTACTCATTTCGATCACAAAACTATCAATTTTAATAACATTGTTAAATAAATGCAGATATAATAATGCCGATTAACAATAATAGATACTAAGAAACAGATATCGGATAAATACTAATACTATCTTATTAATGTCATTAAAGAAAAAATGATACTTACTATAAAACGATTTTTTACTAATATTTAAAAATAAGTTTTTATAAAATAAACTTATTCATAAAGCCGGAAAATGAATATGGATGGTATAACAATAAACGTTACTGATTAATAATATAACACTGAAGTTATATAGTAGGAAATTACTGTTGATAAATTCAGAACATGAAGAAATTGGCCAAACCAACAGTTTAAAATCTTCAACCTTCCATCAATTCTATTATTATTATTTTTTTTTAATTTAGAGCAATAATTGAGAATTTAAACACAAATAAAGGGGATAGAGTAGAGAATAACATGGGGTGGGGTGTTCTAGGCCAAAACCCGAGAGTTATCACAACTAATTTACATCGTTGACGAACTTATCACCAAATATTCCAGTGAGGGCTCTACCGATGGCTGCTTCTGCTCAAAATTCAACAAGGGCATTCTTGCCGTCTACGTTTGTAATAACCAGTTGAACGAATCAATAGTGTACAAGATGGAATAGTAAGAGCGAATGGGTCTTTGCTGTGGGATTGTTAGCTACATGTGTAATAAACTTAACCCGACTATTATCCCAAGACAACGGACAGGAACAACCATTAAAATCATGACGGAGGATCCCTACTACAGTGTAGTACGAGAAAACAATTTAACTTTCTTAGTTATGAGCAATGAGGTCTTGTTTATCAGAAATTGCAGAGATGGGATAATTTCGGAAATCAATTATATTGCCAGAAGTGAATTATATTATCAGAATATAAATCATATTATCAGAAGTAAATTATATTTCAAAATGTGAATATGACATTGAAAGGAAATAACAAAACAGTTGTATGAGTTCCTTTGCATTATGCATTAGTGGCAACGAACGGCCGATGTGAAGGCCAAAGCAGCAGCAAAAAGGTAAATGTTTTTGTCTAGGTTTTTAAAAGTTTATATCCAAGAAAATTAATGAGAAATGTGACGAAGAGTGTGAGAGGCTTCCGCAAAACCACTTCCGTCAACTAAAAGCCAAAAATACATCTTGGATCCCTCCAAACGGCTTAACGGCAAAATAATGCGGCATGATAAGCAGGATAAGAGTTGGGCATACTAAGTTGATTCATCTCCATCATCTCCTAAGGCTGAACCAGCCAACCTGCCAAATTTTTTATATTTAAAATATTACTGTCAAGCATCTGTTTGAATATAGAGGTAAAACTTGAGTTTTGAAACGTTTAAACCAATTAAAAAAATAATAATATATTGAAGACACTTGACTATTTAAATTTGATTGAAAAATATTTCAATGGATAATTCTAATGATGGATTGAATTGGTCAGGGGGTGCAGTCAAAGATAACACAAAATAAACAGAACATATCTTTAACTATCCCAACGTTTCGGCCTACGATGTAGGTCATATTCAGTGCAATCAAATAGCGGGTGTCTGGGCTGCGGTAACTAGTGTCAACTGAGTTGATAATTGACATCGTAACTTAAAATTTTTTTTTTTTAAATGACATTGGATACTTCCTTCTATACAGCCAGATATATTTATTTGATTAACTGGTAAGTTAAAGAGATGCCAACAGCACGCGGTTTTCCGAGGCGGTCACCCTTCCAGGTACTAACCACGCCCAACGTTGCTTAACTTCAATGATCGGACGAGAATGGTATGGCCGTTGGCTAGGTTGAAATGTTGGCACGATTAAAAATAAGATCTGCTTATTTTGTGTTATCTTTGCATAAAATAAACAGAACTCATTCAATTCAATCCAATCCATCATGAAGTATTTTAAAGTTACGAAACTACTTCAAGTAGTTCATGAAAAAGAACAGTCATCGCTAGTGGGCTCAACAGTCGATGCAACGTTAAACAAAACAAAACAATAAAAATGTATGTTGACAAATTACAAACAAAAATAACAATGTAACCTAAATAAGTCTTGGCCACCACAGGTAGTCTACGAGCGCATTATTTCGAAAAGATAGTCAAGATATTTAGCCATGTTGAATGATCTGTTTATAAAGCCAACAGACTAAATAAGCTTTTTAATTTGTAGTTTTAGTTATTTGACTTGTAGACGATACACGCATGTTAAAGATCTTCAAAGGCAAGTTCAACTAAAAAATTCAATTAAATTGTTCCATTTCAACGTCCGTTTAAAATACATTCTATTGATTAAAGAAACACGTTTCTGGGAATAAACGTGAAGGACTTGGCACATCGGGAATAAAAGAGAAGGACGAAGTTTGTAAAAAATAGGTATATTTATGAATAGGTGTAACATGGTTCTAATACAGTTTCAGAGAAGATGTAATACTACGGAACATTTGTATGTATTATTTAATTCATGTAATACATTTTAAAACGGAGAATATGGTTTGAATATAAGTAGATCCGGCGATTATAGATCGGCATGAAACCCTTTTTTGACGGTTCTATATTTTAAAATATTGTTCCCTGACTTCAGACCAATGGACTCCAGAAGCTAGAAAAATAAAAATTGAACAATCTCAAAGCCCTATATATTCTGAGTTGGTTTTGGCACTCTTATTTGTCATTATATTTGAAAGCAAAAATACATATTTTAAAATATAATCTGGATAGGCAATATTTAGAGGTCTCGCTGTAGCATCTTCCGATTAGCCGCAGTAGCGTAAAAGTGGAGTTAAATAAACAAATAAAATGTAATGGCTTTAAAGTTGCATGTTTAAAAATGATAATGTTATTAACTTAGCTGGTTCTATAATGTTATTCATACTAAACAAATATGACAAATCTAGTTTATTCGATTTTATGTTCGTGAACGTTCGTTAGTAGTTTTAAAGAGGAAACTTTCTTTTTTAAAACATTCTCTTATAAACACAAACAAACATTGTTTTTCTACAAGAGAAGCGACATATCGTTTCTCTCTCTAAGTGAATTTCAATCTGGTATAGCTAATCAAGGCAATAATACGGTGCTCAGGAAGCCATAGTTTTATTCTATCGACTTCGTATCTTATGAATTGTGAGTATACTCTTGTTTATTGTGATAAAGAATCTTATAATATATACCTATGAATAAGTACTAATATTATAGTATTTATAGTATCATCAAAAGTACTATTTGTATTATCCTTAGGCGCACAGGATCAGTGGCAGATAAACCCAAAATTCAAAAATTTATTTTTTTCAAAATTTTCAATAGTTTAGAAATGCAATGCTTTATACTTCCGAAACTTCAGGTCCAGGACTGGATTAAACCCATGAGAAATAACGGGGCAGTGTGCCGGTTAGACAAAATTTCTTGATAAATCTAAATTTTGTATTTATCCGCTTCATATCTACGAATACAAATTATTTTTTCGATTCATATTACTGACAGTGTCTTTATTCATACAAAAAAAAAAGACACATTGAAAGTCATCGTAATTACGGATAACCAGATGAACATAAATTAATGTCCATGTCAAAGCAAACAAGATCTCTAGCAATTGTTAGACCATCAAAAGTTAGGCGATTCTTGAGAACCGAACCAAAAACTACACTCTGCCAACTTGGAATATCCCCGCCCCCAATCAACCTCAAATCAAGCTCCTAAAAGTTTCCGACCACGTAATAGCGAATCAACACCTCCTCAGTGCTTCTCTCCTTTCGTCCTTCCAACCGAATTAATCTCTAATTGTACATCTCAAGTTTTTCTGTCCGAGTTATAAGCTTTCTCTACAACATACGCAATTTAATCCTCAGCTCTTCTCTTGAAAAATAATGCTGATGTTAGATAATTTTTGATGAAGTAGATATTGCAAACTGATCATTGAGTTGGAAAGGTCGTCTGAAAATACATTATTTATTTAGTAGTGAAGAATTAAGGGTGATGTAATTAATATTTATTCTAATCCATTCAAACATCACACAGAATGGTCATATTTTGTCTAAATAATCTTGAAACTATGATCTTTTCCTTGCATGGTATATATAGGGAGCGGAGTTGCTCAGTGGTTGAGCACTGAGTTGCCATGCCGGAAATCCTGGTTCAAATCCCGCTGCGGGCAGTTTCTTTTATTTAGTCTGTTTGCAGGCGGAGATCATATAGGATCTAGGACCCTCCTGAAGCTCACCCAGCCTCTATAAAAAAAAATTACAAAAATAGGGTACCCATAATAAGGGGGAAAAAACTGGCGGTTGAGCGTGACCTAGGACATGTCACCTCCTTGCAGAACCGTTGTCCATAAACAGTACAGTCTCAACCATGTCCTGAACCCCCAGACTCGTTCACGGGTCGTAGTGGTACAGGTTTTTTTTTTTTTTTGGTATATATTTTTCAGTCTTGTTTCGCTCGAGGTACCTTAAATATTTTGAAATAGTTGTAATTGTAAAAAAACAACATCACATGAAATGTACATTCATAAGATCCAGAATTATCGGACACAGCATTATATTATGAAATCGACTTAATTTGTCAGGCATTTTATTTTTTTCTTAGCTAAGTTTCTCCAAGTTTGATCATAGTGAAATGGTACGAATACAATATCTATCTAACTCCTATCGGAGCAGGATAATATAGACGTTTAGAATATAGCATTTTTAGGCATTGGACAGGAATGAAAATTAACATTACAATTCATAACAGCAATTCTTATAGCCTTTTGAAGTTCAAAAGGAAAGAAAATATATCAAGTCGATTATACTCTCAGAATAAAAGTATCAAAAGCTTAGCTTAAAAAATATAACAGAAAATGTGAAGTCAGCCACATGTTTTGTAAATCACCAAAAGGTGCTGACTAGTTCTTTTGAAGTAGGTTTTGATGGCAAATAAGATATTCAAATAAACACAAATAAGATGTTTCTTTACCAATCCATTAACTCGCAGCACCCTTCATATATATACAGTCTCCTCCAATTGAAATACTCTGTTCACCACCAAAAGACAAGATCCCGCCTTTCCGATCTCTACACTCGTTCCCTCAGAACCAAAGCATTCGAGCGTCCATTCCTCGCCCGCTCCACCACTGTGTGGAACACAATCCCTCCTTTCATCCGCCATGCTTCTTCACTGGCTTCATTTAAATCCTTGCTTTTCCAACATCTCTTGACATTACAAAAAAGATGCTCTCCAAGCAGGCCAATCTTCAGCTTAAATAAATTAGTATTGAATAATTTATTTCTTTGCCTACGTGTTTTGTTTATTTTTCCCAAAGAAGATATAGACTATGTAAATACTTTATTCCATGCTATCCAATTCATTTATTTTATTTAGTAATTTTTTTATTAACTGTTTTATTAATTATTTTGTTGGTATTAATATATTTATTTTCGACAATTAGTTAAAATCCTGTCAAGTTTTATACTTTTTAGTTATTTCATTTCTATTTTTATTTTTATTATGTTTTGGTCACTTTTAATTACTTCATGATTCGTATTATTATGTAGCCTTCTGGCCAGATGTTTATTTTTTTGTTCATGATTGTTATTCTAATTGGTCTTACAATAAAGTTTGTTTTCTATTCTATTATATTCTAAAATATTTATACTCAATATAAAAAATGCATAAGCCAAGAGTATTTTTTTAAATTTTTATTATTATCATCTCATAATAAGTGATGAATTTAAAAAAAACAACCACTTACTCTTGAAATATACAGAGTGTTGTTTAAAAACATGGATATGGGTTCCTTTTTAACACGTTTTATGATTTCTTTTAATAAAAACGTTTTATATAAGTTCCCTCTTCAAAGGGGTCTACTGTTTTTTATTTATATTTACTTTCCTAAACAAATTTTCCTTTCAACCGCATTTCTCCAATTTCATTGATTGAGAGTTGATTTCTCGGTTCCCATATTCTTTGCAATGGGAGAAGGTAATGAATGACAGGTGGATAAATAAGTAATTCTAAACGATTAATTAAGTTGGTATATATCAATTAATTATGGAGATTGGTTAATGTAGAAAATTGGTAATACTAAAATGTCTATATTCCATATGTATTCAAAGATAAATTGATCGGAGTTAATGTACCGTTTATTTCATTAAATATTATAAAAATATAATCTCTGATTTAAACGAGGAATAGATAACTCTAAGTGATTTTCTTGGTAAAGGTTGATGAAATGAAGACATGCGAGGAGTTTCTATTCAGAGTTCTTTTAAATCGAAAAGTGAGTGCAAATGGCGAAGGGGTACAGTTTAAACTATTTTTGGCATACTCTGTTTTCTTCAGTTGCGGAAACCATTTCCCCCGAGCGACATTCTAATTTTCTTCCTTCCACAAACACACGTCCTCTCTTTCTCGGTATCCCTCTTTTCTTTTTTCAATCTTGTTGCTATAGTCGGCAGGGATAGTCAAGTTTATACCAGAAGAGCTGAAACTGAAGGTGCGGTTTCTTATAATTAAGGTAAAAATGTACCTTCGGAGGAAGGAATGGGAATTTATAACAACGACATTGAGTTTTCACAGTGCCTTAATCTATTCACATTTTCTCAATAACTGAGTCATTCTAAACCAACCTTAACATTGGCGAACATTACGAGTTCCTCAGAAAGAGGAAATTATAAATAGATTCAGAAGTAGTAAGAATATATTATAAATACAACTTTCTGAACTGCTTTCCCCTTAGAAATAGCAAGAATACATTCGAAATAATAAAAAACAAAATAGAACAAGTTAAGAGGAAGAAAGTGGTCCGGGTGGTGGTAAACAAAATCGAGAAGGGGGCGGGGGGCCTGGTGTGGCTCGTAGGTGTACAGACAGTTGGCAGTTGTTTAATGTTACAGCTACGAGCCACACCAGGCACACAGCTCCCCTCCTCGACAGTCCTGAAGAAGACCTGCAATGTGGGTCGAAACGTTGGCTCTTCAATAAATAGTTCTCCCTACTCAAGAGTAATACTTTTGACTATTCCCGGGTCTAATAAGCTAAAGTTTAATAATAAGAGTAACATGCTGAATATGAATAGTACCATTTAATATGTTTTAATAAAATATTTATTCACTAACCATTGTATGTTAGGCCCCTTGTATTATAGATCCCTATAATATCGTGGTGGGTGTAGCGCTAAAACAAAGATGTTACAAACCAATACAGATATTCGTCAGAAAATAAAGCCTGGAAGTGTCACTGAGTTGCTGCGACTGGTTTCCCACCTATAAGATCTAAAGATGATGAAAAATCGATCTAAGAGGACTCTCTATGTAGCAGACTGTCCCTGGACCGAACCTCCGGTGGACTATTGGCCATCCTCGACACCACAACATGACTCCCAATTGATTCACAAGGGGAAATCTGTCTGTTGGAGATAAATAATTAATGCTATTAACAGCTACGCATGGAATCGGTTGGATTCACTGACCATTCTAATGCTCACCTAATTGGGGAAAAACCTGACGATCGACTATGATCATGAATGAATCATTTCTTTGCGTAACCGCGCCCAAGAAATATTACAGCCATTATCATATACTGAACCCAAGACCTTTAATGGGTTGTAGTGGTAAAGGCTAAGTGGATATGTTTCTTATGGGTTTACTAACAAGAGATGGAATAATAAACATTATTTTTTGTTATTTCCAACATTCCTCATGTTTGACTCTCCATTGAAAACATAATTTCTTTAAAAAAATATATTAAAAAAGAATGAAACATTGCCCTTACACAAAGAGCATTAGGATACCCATACTTTCCTCAGATTTATTTTTATGAAGAAAAGATGGAAAGGAAATTAACAGGAACCGCCTACTAAGAGAAAGGGATTTTCTCGTAAAAGCGCCGGCATATCTGACAATTTAATGGATTATTCTGCCTTTCACCTTGGTCTTCCTATTCGGTTTTTGTTAAATGAAAACCCAAAACTCTGGAGTGTAAGAAAGGAGTACTTAATATAACAATTAATTTCATTCAGATATTAGAAAAAAGTTTATTTCTAAAGTATTAAAAAATGATCAAAATATCATCCCTTAATTACAGAAGGAAAAAATTATACCAAAGTCCAATCCAAATTCCATTGAGATAGATAAATTAAATAGCGGATATTTGTATTTAAAGCCTATTTTCGTGTCTATGTGTAATGTTGACTTAATTAGCTAAATAATATTTATTGTTTTCTTTTTCAAGTTATCTAATCCCGTTATAATAGCCCTGCTCAACCTAAATAGCCTTTCCTAAAGCAATAGCGAATTCTTTAAATTTACCTGGTGCTTCCATAGCGTGCTCCTTCCAATTTAACTCGATGCAAAGTGATTCAGCAAGAGAAAACATTAGTCTAGTAATAAATGGGAAGAATTTAACGAGCTTCTAAGAAATAAATAGATGAATGGACAGGGGCGAGTTATATATTCTCAGGCATTATGAGGTTAAGTATCCAGTTAAATTAAATGGATAATTAAAGAGATATGCTCGATGTAATTAAGAATGCTATAATACTTACAATGTCCTGCTTGAGGTATAAAGTGCAGCTTGATGAAGAAAAGAGCATTCCCAACCTCTTTGTAAATCTTTACTTTATATAACCTAAGAAATTTACAAGTTGGTACACCTGAAATAGACTATTAGATAGAAGACAATGCATTAAAATTGGATCCCTTCCTGTCTCCAAGGGCACCAAGTGTTATGACATTTTATTTCGGACCAGGAAAAATACAATAAAGATAAATTATTTAATCAATCACACTCATAGATGGACCCCGAAGGATCTATAAATGGGACTTAGGTAAAACCTTGGTTAAGGCTGTAGGTTTTTTTATGTATATGTTATATTGTTGTAATGTGTTGTATTTCAACAATTAAATTTCACCGATCAATCACTTCCCAGCAAAACTGCTGTCTTTAAAACAGGACATTCTATACTATGAACTGAACTCAAGACTCTTTTCTGGGCTGTTGTGGTATAGATTATTTTAAACTTGCAAACGAGTAACTGCACTATAATTTTAATGTGATGATCCGAAACATAAAAATAACGTTTTTATTTTCATTGGAATCTTGTTAGGTAATAACAACAACGTCTTCACACCAAGTTAATATTAATATATTACCTTTAGTAATTTTAATCATAATTACTAGTAATTCAAGACATATCTATGGTTAAATACACAAATATCTATTATATTTTTTATAAAATTTCAAGTCGTTATCGTTGAAGCGTATTCGTCTAGATATTCTATTGTTTTTAGTGCCAAGTAGGGGTTAAATAATTATAAATATGAATTGCACTATCACATTTATAATTGATATAGTTATAATTATATATTTATAATTGATATAGTTATAATTATATATTTATAATTATATAGTCATAAATTATTTATAAATATATAGCACTAAATATAGTTATAATTTAAGCAGGTTTAGTTATCAATTGCAATCACTTTGGGGTAAGCAGAAATACTACATGTGATTGCATTTTTATTTCTTCAATTAAATATAACGGAATTTTAAAAGTGATTGTCTTTATAATTTAAACTACATCTCTCTGCATACAATTAAGAATCTACCAAAACAAATAACACTAAACTTGTTGGAATAACGAAAATCATCTATAGCTTAAGAAATAAGATAAATTATTAAAATAAGAAATTTACAAATAAATATTTTTAATTAGTTGTTTTGTTTCTCCGTTTTATTTAATTTGTTAAACCATATCAACTAAAAATTTTTGGAACGATTAAAGGGATATAAAAATGAAGTTTGGATCAGATCCATTATTACTATAAATAATCAATAGGCAGCCGATATGTTTTTAAGTTACTTAATTATTATTGTATGTATAATTGTGCAGTATAATTATTGCTGTATATATGACTGTAAAATATTATAATTAAACAATTTACAACGAGCTCCTATTTTATATGATTCTTGAAAACATTATTAAATTCTCTATGAGCCAAATCGAAATCATCAAATCAAAACCATTATTACCTAAAACAGGGTAAATTATAACATATTCTGGATATTGACTTAATATGTGGATATTCTCACGAAAATTCATTCACTGTTTTCACGTTTTTTTGGAATTACCTTTTTTGTCTAGAATTGTCTGGATTATTTCAAATGCAAAAAACGTTCATAACAAGCCAATGTAAGCTGTATATAAAGTTTAAAAAAATATTGGCCATTTTTTTTTTTTTTTTTACAACAATGTTAACTTATTAAATGAATACATCAATGATTGATTACTATCACTGGGTAATATCTATACCTGTCTTTGGTCTTTATCCAGGCCACTATATATAGATATCATTCCTACTATTTACTTGTTGCATTGTTATAAATATCTGTTGAACTGTCTATATCTGTCTGTTATCTGTTATAATACAGTTGTAAACTTCAATGAATATATTAATAAAAAAAATGAATAAAGTAATTCCCATTTATTGGTCGGTACAGCTGATTTTTTTGTAATCAATTCTTCAATTTTGAAATTCTTGTATTAATTAGCATTTTTGGCTCTAAAAAAATATAAATAAAAAATAAAAACGTTAGATACTAAAACATGTCCTTGGGAGGTTCTATAAAGGACTCCTCTCCGAAACGGTTAGTAATAAAATAAACAAAGAAGTAGACAATAATCGAAAAGCAATCTTAAGAAGACAATTGAAGCTGGCGTGCTCGCTTCCCATAAGCTATTTCATTAATTGGCTACTCGCGGAGAATCACAGCAATTCTTCCAGTGCTGACTCCACCCCTGTCTCCGCCTAACTGTTGTACAAACTACTTCTATTTCCAACTTCTTTAGTCAGGGACATAGTTCAATAGTCTAGAAAAATAATCTTAAGCAGGTAATTTGCGAAGCTGACTAAATCAGATCCATACCACGTATGATTGTAATCGAGATGTATATTTAAATGAAACTGTTAATAGTTATTAAAATATAGAATAATTTCTGGGGTCGTATCCATTTAAATTCGAAACTACTCCTACATATAGTTAAATATTAATTGATTGGATCTCATTATCCGTTTGGCATAATAAATCAAAAACCTATAATGCATAACAACATAATATACCCTCAGTTATTCTGTATGCGAGCAGAAAGATCTACCGCTTCATAAAAAGAATTTTGTAGAATTATGCTTTGTCTTAAATCAATGACTTTCTGTCCAGTTTCCCTTAGTAATATCCCAATGATTCATGTAAATGCAGATCTAAAACTTTGGACTACATTTTGAAAAACGTTTAATTTGGAATCATCATCAACTATGGAAATGACTTCCTGTCTTCTGCCATCATTTAATAACACCCCACTGATTTCTATAGAACAGGTCCAGTAATTAGGACTACATTTTGACAAACGCGCAACATGGAATGAATCCTCATACCAGACCGTAACGTCAAGAAACTGCTCACCGTTACAGGTTACTTCGATTCTCTCTAGACCAACGCTCTAAGCTTTCAATTAATTAAAAAATACTCATATACACGACTGTTACAAGACCTATGTGGACTTACGAAGTAGAGCTTTGGGGCTCCACTAAACCATCGAATTCCTCTAATATCAAATCCTATCAATTCAAAATCTTTCGTCAAATACTGCTTACTTGGTTGCTAATAAAGTCATTCATAATGATCTAAATGTCCCTGTAAAATATTTGTTACTGATCTGACCCGAACCCAATATCAATCTTTCCATGACATACTATCTTCCCACTCAAACTCACTAGTTTCAAACCTAGCTGCATGTCCCATTCGCGATAATTCTCCAAAGCGTCCGAAAATAATATGACCTCGTGAACGTAAAAGTTGAATTTATAATTTGAATACTGCCAGTGGGTTGTTTCTGTACTTGCGTTTATCTCATGTTTATACGCGTCTACCATTCTTTTTATTTACTTGTATCATTATAATACAATTCAAATTTCAATAGGAAAATTAATAAAAAATAAAGGAAAGAACAATATATAAATAAATCCATAAATTTACCCTTATCAATAATGAAGAAAAAAGAAACAGAATGATAAATATGTAAAAAAAAAGAATAATCGGGGTATCGAAAAATAATTCTGATACAGGACTGCCAAAATCTAAAGCTTTATCTTTGACGGTAAAATCGCTCCTTCTATTCAATAAAACCCCACAGTATCCAATTCAAATGGTCCTTAAAACCAAAGTTTATTAACTTTTGGAATTATTTTAAATATTTATTTTGAGATTAATTCAATATGGATATTGTAAAAAGTTACCACATGTAAATTTACTCTACATTTGATTTACTCCTGATTTCTAAGTTTCAGAATTTACAATTTTTGTTTTACTGAAGATATAAATATTTTATTTTCACTTAACCGGTACAAAAGGAAATTATATATAATCAGGTCTCCTGTTATATTTTCATTTCGTTCACTTGTACTGAATATATTAGTTTATAACCTAAGAAAAAAGTTAGGATATATAAACACAATACAGGAAAAATGCTAATACATGAAAACTCGTTTATTATAGAATATAACAAGCCTCTTTAGCTTGGGTATGAAAGTTGAGTTTAAGAATATTCTCCCACGAACTCTTAATCTGACTTTCATCCAATTCTGTTTTAAGAAACGTTTATTTATTTACTATTTGAAAAATAGAATAGTATATTAAAAAGATAAAGTCCATTTTTTTGGAAATTGATAATTAATTAACGTTTGGAATGAAATGTTCTAACTTTAAAAAATAAATGCATTGCCAATATTACAAGTTAACCCTAACTTAATCTTCAATATATTTTGTCTAAAAATAACCATATGCCACAACCATGCTGGAATGTAAATTGTGCCAAGAATTAATAATTTTGGTTTAATGAAAAAAAGTAATTGTGTTGTAAAGGGATTACTGTGTAATGAATCAATTAAAATTTGACATCAATTTACTCTAAAAGAATAAAGTGTTAGTTAAAAAAAAATAGAATTTTAATTAATGAGGTTGCAGTTTTTTTTTTTTTTAATTAATTATCATTCACTTTTATTCCCTAATATTATTTTTTATTAAAATTATGTTTTGAGGGATAAGCCCTTCGTATATATATTTCAGAATTATCAATAATATTTTTAAAACATCAGGAAAGATGAAGAGATAACTTAGTTGTTCTATAAAGTCAAATACTGATTAACGAGGCAGTATTTTTTATTTTAATAAATTAAATACTTTATCCCTCTATAGTTTCCAAATATTATTTTTATTTAACTATTTTTTTGAGCCAACCATCGATTAAACATTTGTACCTTTTAGGAATCTACTTGTATAAACGCTTAGTTATAGCCGGCTTCCAGGAAGCTAAATTCCGTTAACCCCTCGGTGATTATGTCATTGACTAACTAATTTCTATTGATTATAGTTTAAACCATTATTGGTCTCTTCTAACCACGCGAATTACATCTAGTTTGTTAATTGGGTTTTCCGCAATAAGTTTATTCCCTTCGATAATTAGCAACTAAAGCTGTTATAGCTGTTAAATACGATTGCAAAACAGGAACTATTTCAGAGAGAGGCTATAACTAAGGTAGATTGATGATGACACATACCTAATTATTCACTTATTCAATTATTCACTAATGTAGACTTATTCATAAAATGGATATCAGTTCCACAATGGGAGCGGAGTGGTTCAGTGGTAAAGCGCTTAACTGCCGTGCCAAAGGTTCTGAGTTCAAATCCCGCTGCTGGCAGGTTATATTTAATTTGTAGCGCCCGGAGATGGATCTTATGTGAGCTAGGACCCTCCTTGGGCTCACCCAACCTCTACAAAGTGGGTAAACAATAGAGGGGAATCTGAAGATTGAGCGTGGTCTAGAACAAATCACCTTCATGGACCTTCATTGCCCTAGGGACAGTACAGTCTCTACTACGTACTGAACCCTTCATGAAAAAAAAAGTTTTTTTATATAAATAAGTTCCCCGGGCCATAGAGAATAGAGCCATCCCTTGGTACTACTACTATAATCATCTATTATCTATAAAGGATGCCTTCCAAGCCAATTATATCTCGGAAAGAGTGATTATATTCCCAACACAGAAAGCACAACATAATATTAATATATGATATTGGTTACCCATTTATACAATGTGAAGTAACTCTTCATTTGCAACAATCAAATCACCTCCCGGCACAATCACTGACCAATAAACAGTGGAGTCTCTACCACGTAGTGAACCATGATCCTCTATGGATTGTTGTGGCACAGGTTTTTTTAATTATCAGTTCCGCAAGTTGTGGCTTTGAGTTAAGTCACAAGTTTGAGTTAACTGTTAGCTTTTTATTAATTTACATTTTAATATTCTCGCAAATAAAAATAATTTTACTACTGACTGTATATAGTGATTATTACTGACAATATATAGATCAAGTGACCGACTTACACATACTGTTTAAGTTATATCATCAACAATGCTTCCATGTGTTTGTTGAAAGGTTCTCATCCCTTGATGAAGTGATTACCGAAATATACAAATTTCCCATAATTACTTTATGTTTTAGTCCTAAAACACTTATTTTTATTTTCGAGAATATTAAAAAGGAAACAAATAAAAATTTAAAACTTGTTGTGACTTACCTTGGAGCTACAACCACCGGAACTGATCCCATAAAATGGATGTATGGATGCATTTTTTATAATGGATAGCACTAATCTTATTAATAACTCATACTGCATAGATGCTTTTCCTCTCTGTGAATTACTCTCTAGATTAAATCTCAAGTGGATACATACACTTAAGATTCAATATTTTTTAATAAATTTATTTTTGCTAAAGGCCTTTAGTGACAGCGGAGGCTTGGATCGAATGAAGACCATGGATCAATACTTAATTTGCATTCTGACAGTAAACATGTCCTCCGGAATATTTTGACAATTCCCCAGCTACCCCGAGCGCTACACAGTACCGCTAGGTTAAAAAACGAACTCAACTTATCACCCAAGAAGAAATGTAAGACACAAAAAGTAATACTATAATAGAATAAAAGAATAATCGTGAATACGCAGTAATCCCTAATGTAATTAGAAATAATATTATGCATTAATAGAAAAGGGCTATTAAAAAAAATGTTCTTTAATTTTGTCTTTACTAAATGGCCTGAGGCAGCTTCCACCGTTTCTCTTTTACTTCTAGTTAATGATACTTATAATATGCTTACTTAATTATTTTAAATATCAATATGTTTATTTAAAAAAATTATACTTCCTAACGGCAAATAAAAATCCACCTATTATTTTCATATTTTTATCTCATTACCTTCTTAAATCCATTCTCAAACATTCATTTATATTTTCTCTCTCAAACCTATTTAACAAATTATCTTTCTTGAACGAATCAAGAATTCTGTTAAAATAAAATAATGACCTCAAATTATCACTTAAGGCAGAAGAAAAAGTCTCTACACCGACAAACAAAATTATTAAAGATTTGCATCGAATTACAACAGGTTAGTTATTCCATGAAAAAATTAGCAAGACGGAATTGATTATTTAAAGGATTTTTTACTCTGATTTCTGTTTAAGCAAGCATTATTTTTTTATAAAACATGCAGCCAGCACGAGTTTTTTAGATTTTTTTATTTACGTTTTTTTTTCAGCTTTATTTAAATATGAAAACTTTACTATCGTCTTTCTTAGTTGGAATTCATTTGCCCCGATACCTATATTATAGTTCTTCTTACTAATTTGGATTTTAGTTAATTATTATTATTTAATAGAAACAATTTAATTTAATTTTGCTTTTCTTTCTTTACCTTTTCATGGTTTCGTATTATGAAGATTATGACTTCGTATTAATAGATATAATTGTTACTAAGTCCACTATTTTCCTCTCAAATTTCATTTGAGTATCAGCTGTACATTCTATACACGATTGTCTTCTATTGTCAATTGAAATCATAATGATTATCCATAATGAACTATGCTATGAATAAATTTTATTATATTTCTCAATGAATAAAATAATGCTCAATATTGTCCCTAAAATGGTGTTATGGTTAATATGTTACCCTATACCATTATCAATGGATTAGTTTAGGATAATAATGGTTAGAAACATACTTAAATTTAAAATAAAGAAATTGCCATTGCTAGGTCAAAGCACCGAATCCGAAAATTGATGGAGACCTGAACACTGGGTTTGAAGGTAGTTAATTTAATAATGCGCGATAAATTTTATTAGTAATGAAATGCATGTTAGGGATCTAAAACTTGACACCAATTAAAAAATCGTATGTTTCCTTAATTATTTTTGAGGTCGTAATACAACAGCAGTTGGTGTTCCTAGACAGGCAACAGTTCTGATGGGGTTGTAGAGACAATAAAAGAGTTCTCTTTAATTGTCTCAGTAATCCTGAGTTTTTGTGATTGTTAAAATAATGTGGTTAGTTGCTCATATTGTATGTAAAACCTAGTTCCATATTAGGTCAGTTTATCTTTTGTTCACATGGTTTTGGGAAGTTAAAAAAAACAGACATGCTAATAAATGAAAAGTTCTTCATAAACTTTACAGATCAAGGACCTGATGACTTGTATAGCAAATAATGTATTATTAAATATACATTTGAGAGCGGAGGGACTCAGTGGTAGAGCGATGAGTTGCCGTGCTTAATCCGTTAATGGACGGGAATGGATCCTTTAGACTCTAGGACCCCAAGGATCCACCCAGTATCTATAATCTGGATACCCAAAATGGAGGGATAATCTGGCGGTCGGTCGTGATATAGAACAAATCACCTCCCTGCCCAAGCGATGTTGGATGGTACAGGTTTTTTTTTTTTTAAACATCACATTTTCTCCAAGTAGTGGGAAAAGGACATGTGTATAATTTATGATACTATCAAAGTTAAAAGTAAAAAAGTTAGCTATAGTTGAGGATTTATTAATTGTTGTTCTTGTTAGTTTATCTAAATTCTTCTTTTAGCTAACAGCAAAATTGCAGATTAAAGGAGCGATAGCATGTATCACAAACTCCATTAGCTACATGCTTCAAATAAAGCGAAACCATCATGTACATTTTAATAAGTTAGCAATGATTGTGGTATTATTAATTGTAGTTCTTAACGTAGTATATCGGAAATTGCAAACAGATGATTGTATAAGTTAAAAGTTAGGTCATTTTAGGTTCGAAATCAGCGTAATGTAGCCTTCTCATATTTGTTTACCATAAACCTTGTTGTGCTTCGTGCGAGGAGATGACATGAGCATGATAATTAAGGCGAATCGACTCTGAATCATACATAACACTTTGCCGAAGAGATAGAGCACTAGCCTAGTCTAGATGAGAGAGAGAGGGCGAGCTATAAGAGATAAGGACGGCAGTATCGGAGGCTCACAGGCAATTAGACGGCTCAATCGGTGCCATGCTCCCCTGCGCATTATCCTCTAGCTATCGGGTTATACCCGTCCCCGTTATAGGGCGTCTGCCTTTACCTCCATATTGCCACGTCTAGCGTCAGCCTTTTGTTTTCTAAATTTTCTCAACTATCTACAGTACTAATTTAAGAAATAAAACGCTCAATTAATTAGGGAGTGCATAGCTCTGTTAATAAATACAGCGGCATTGTTGGCGTAGTTCCAAAAAATAACACCTTAAGTGCCTCAAATAAACACTCTACGCTAAATACAATAACACCGGTATGCTGACGTTATTGGATTTAGAGATAGTGCACACACCTTTATTTGTTTATATATGATGCATCCAAATTTTTTATTATTATTTTTTTTTTAATAGAGATCTGAGGTGAATAAACCCTGGTTTAATTTTATTTTTCTTCAAAAGTTTAATTTGGAATATTTAAGTCTTTAAGATATCTCATTATTTCCGTTTTAAAAAAAATAATAAATTCTGTGTATTACAGCTTGCTCGGCACTTTGGTGGTACTGATAATGCACACGTTTATAAAATTTGGCCCGGGAATAAAGAAGCCAACAACTTCATAATGAAAGTGATATTTTGATATAGTGATGCAGCAACTTAATCAAAACGTGAAAACACCAATAACTAAGCTCGTGATCATAAAACTGGTAACACTTTCATAACCAGCAGGTTATATATCCCAATAATTGAGCTCTACATCGACAAACTTAAATGTTTAGTCTGATACAGTAAAAAAATGGACTTTTTAAAAAAAATTATTTTATTTTAAATTAAAAAATCAAATTAGGAGTTTCCTTATTCAGGAAGAATAAAATAAATTATGATTGTTTTTTTAAATTGGACTATATTCATATTATCTCTAAATACTCTCTTAAATTGCCACGCCCAATATTTTTAATTCTTTCATTAGGTTTTCTTCAGATTTCGACCGTGTAGTCAAATTCTTTGCCGACGTTTCGCAAGCTTCTTTAGGGCTTAATCTGAGACTCAGATCCGATTAAGTCAGTCTCAGATTAAGCCCTGAGGAATCTTGCAATATGTCCAGCGAAACGTCGACAAAGAATTTGACTACACGGTCGAAACCAGAAGAAATACCTGACGAATGGATTAACATATAATGTAATTTATTGAATATCTAATATAATTTATTGATATATACTATAAAACACATCTGATATTGCAGAAATCTGAACAAAAATAAATAAAGATTACCGAAATAACGGTTTATACATAAAACACGTATAGTTTTACGTTGTAAAACGAGTACCTGACACGTCCCTACCTGGGGACCACCATTTACGTCCTCTCTGAAGGGCGGCATAACCAAGCATTATTTACCGTCTACAGGAGAGTAGTAAAAGATATATGACATTACAAAGGAACAGTTCCTGAACTAGTGATCTCCACTGCCTGTTCCTTTTTAGGTTTCTTGTCATAATGGTCATTTCAGGATCAGGATTCCCATTTTACACCCATTCAGAAGGACTGCATAGCCAAGGATTCTTTAAACTATTTTAAAAATATCCTCAGGCCACCTACCGGGCTGCATATCAGTGACCTTGGGCATAGAAGTTTGTTATCTTAATTTTTTTTTTTTTTCGCTAAACACATTACAACAATATAATATGTACATAAAAAAAATACAGCCTTTATACCCGAAGATTTGTCAAGGAATTACATATGTTATCTAAACCACGGGTGGCACCACTTTGAATTTGAGTGGAGGGCAATACTTCGATAATTATTCATGCTCTCGTAACCACTAATTGTAGTTATTATTATTGTTATGTGATATAAAAATTAGTAAGCCATATAAAGAACTAAACGCTGTAACATAATTCCAATAACATTCAAATTAAATTATAACATTAATTCACCTCACACTAATCTTCATGGTGTACATCGAACATTTACATGCATTTTTCAAATTCACGCCCCTGATCCATTATCCTACTAACTTTGACCCAATCGAGAGATTGAAATATAATCAATAAACAATTTGTAAAATTCGTATGCTGATGGTGCGGACTCAGTAATTCCATTATTTACCATTCGACCCTGTCATTTTGTAATTTAATATTCTAATTCATTTCGGTATAAGAGGATTAATCAACCACCAGATTTGAATCAATTTATCTCGAATTCAATTAGTTTCGAATGTTATAAAAAATCTCGGAAGATGAACAGTTTTCTACTGAATAGAATTCTATAAAATTTTTTATCTATTTAACTGTAAAATAAATTAATTTTTTGGTGAATGAAATTCATATAAAAAAATAATTCTGGAATCAAGTATCCGACAATAAATACATTAAGTTTTGCTTTCAGTTTCAAGCATGATATAAAACATGTTATGAAACAAGATATAATTACAGATTTTACTCCCCCCTGCTACATATTTTTCAATATCTAATCCTATCTCACTAACAGATCATTCAAAGTCTGTCGAACAGATCCGATACTTAGGGTTGCATCTCGACAAATGATTAACCTGGAATCCTCATAATAGACTGAAAAGACAAGAAACTGCTGGACGTTTCATGCTACTTCAACATTTACTAGACAAACGCTCTAAGCTCCCAATTAATTACAAAGACTCATATGCATGTCAATCATAAGACCCATCTGGACAACGGAGTTGAGCTTTGGGCTCCACTAAGCCATCGGATTCCTCTCGTATCTAACCCTTACAGTCCAAAATACTTCCTAAAATTCTGTAAAAACAAGGTCATCCAAAATGATCTTAATGTCCTATTTGTTACAGATTTGGCCCGAATCCGATATTAATCTTTTCATAATAAACTTTATTCCCACTCAAATCGACCAGTTTCAAACCTAGCATCCTCTCCAATTCCTGATAATCCTACGAGGTGTCTGAAAAGAAGATGGGGTCAAGCCTAAGTTGAATTTGTTATTCGTGTAGAACCAGGAAGTAGATGGATTATTATTACAGTTTTAAATTTCAATAAAAAAATTTGATTTCATTGAAAAATAAATGTGGCACAACTAGACAAATTCAATGGTGATTCATATTTATGTATATATATACATATATATATATATATATATATATATATATATATATATATATATATATATATATATATACATGACAAAAAAACTCTAAGATATAGATTGGCCGTGAAACGAAGGAAAACAAATGTGGTCAGCTCTAGCTTAAATTACTGATAAAAACAAGTATTATTTTATTTTCTAAAAATTATATATTATAGTTTAATTGTTTTCTAGACAATTATAGTTCTATTAAGTGTGTGAATTTGGACCACGCTACAAATATTCCATCAGAACTACGTGCAAAGACAGTCGTTGACACGAGGATATATAGTTAGTTCTGCACCTGACCGAAGCCAAGTCCTCCACGGATCCTCTGCACTGAATCTCTAACGGCTGTTGAGGACTAACAGTGACAAATGCCCATTGCCCCTCCCCTCTAGACCGTTCCTACGGTCGTTACTCTCCTCCGAGTTCGGAACTAGAAAGAAACTTCTTAAAAGTTGAGCTTAAGGATAAAACAAGGAGTTGTTCCGCCGGATTCAGTTTTATGCACGCAACTTTTCCTAACTTAACAGTTTTATTGGTAATCTGAAATTCAGATAGGCTACAACTCGCGAAGCTCCACTCACTCCAGACAACAGACTTCTATTTGCATCATAATGATTCCATTCACTCCCGCACTGTTTTGCCGAGTTCCCAACATAAACAACATCTAGAGTGCTTTTACAGAGAGGAATCAGAGCGAGGAGTTTCAGATTAACTGGAAAGGACGGAAGCTATAAGAAAAAATACAGAAGCAGACTTCGTTGAACGATTCTTATTTTATTTTACATTTTTTGCGTTTGTTAAAAAAAATAAAAAACACATTATACACATATTCCCTTGTTGCTTACACATAATATTACAAAATTAGAACGAAATTCATATCATTTGCACACCCGTGCCTAAGAAAGCGGCATATAATAAAGCTGAGAAGAAATAGAGCACAACATTTTAATTTAAAATGTTGTGCTCTATTTCTATTTCTATTTTGTTTAAAACAAAAGGGAAAGGTGAATTCTGTAGAAGAACTTATTACAGACAATATACTTTTATGTGATGAGTAAAACAATATAATATTTTGGTTAGATAGTTTATTATAGTCCAGTAAAATTAGGGGTTTCACCTCGGAATGAGAGATAGTCGGCTATAAAGTTCTATAAACCTTTATTTTAGCACCCTAAAATTTGTCTCAAAACCTACTTAACGTAGGGTGTCCGCGACTACAGATATTCCAAAAAATAGATGTTTTACACATTTATTGCAAAAATCTCGTTTCCTATGGGTTTTATGCTATTTTTATTTATTATAAATATTGTAGAAGATAAAATTTTCAACAACTTTTGCTTAAACATATTTTTTTATATCTTGAACCATTTTTGAGATAGAGGGCAGAGCGCGCGCAGTGTTCAACTATTTAGAGTATCATTCGAAGCCAACCTGTAGTACCGATTAAAAACACGCCGTATAAAGTTTATAAATTATTAATAATTATATAATTCTAAATAATTTGCATTTTTTATTAACTATTACGTTATAATTAATAATTATAGCTATTGATGAATCAACACGTCAAAAAACTGCAGTTATAATAGGAAAAGATATAAATTTACTTGTCATTTTAATTGGGCGTACACTATTCCATCAACAAGAAATTTTCTTTAAAAAAGTTGCAAAGGAAATGTAAAAACTGAAATATACTCCTCCAAAAGCTTTTTTAAATATCCTCGTTCTAAAAAACACATATTGTTTGTTCACGCAATAAGTGGCTGTGACACGACATCTTCACTCTTTGGAGAAAAAAAAAAAATGTAAAAACACTAGAGAAACTTCCGAATTTTTATCAAATTGCTGCAGCATTTTAGGAAGAAATCTGCCGGTTCAATCATTATTTGAGAATGGAGTGCGAACCTTGTTGGCAATCTATAATGTTCCAAAATCTGAGGACTGTATCGATCGTCTTCGCTATGCACAGTTCATCAAGATAACTAAACTGAATAAACCACCAACGAGTGGAGGAGCTCACCAACATTTCTACCGTGTCTATTATCAAGTTCAGACTTGGTTAGAACATGATTTAGAACTCCAGAATTGGGGTTGGAAAACGCGTGATGAATTCCTGGAAACTGTTATGACAATGAATCCACCAGCTCCGGAGGAATTGATTAACACAATATTCTGCAACTGCAAGAATGGTTGTGGTTCGCGATGTGGATGCAGGAAAGGAGGGTTCCAATGCTCATTATATTGCGGCCAGTCTGATGGGCAGGAAGGCTTGTCTCAATGCTTCACCATACCAGAGTGATATCAATGAAGACGCTACTTTTGACCACGTAATCCTGGAAGAACTGGAGACAAATGTCGTTGAAGACGAGACACAAAGGAATTTAAAATTTTACAGCGACTGGAAGGCGATGATGAAGAAGAAAATAGAAATTAGAACTTGTAGTTCTTATCATTATTCAACTTTTTAAATTTCAACGTTCATAAATGTATGAAATGATATTATAAATAAAAACATTAATTAAAAATTTAATTATTTTCTTTTTATTTAGTTAGGAAGTAAATAGTACAGATAAAAGTAGATTTAAAAATAATTATGACGGAGAAAAATCACAGTTATTTGGTCAATACCTTTCCAAAACCTTTCATCCACATACTGATATCATTAACCCAACTCACATTGAATATATAAAAGAAGCGTTAGATGTTCCCCTCCAAATGTCCCTTCCATCCAAAGCATTCCATCCTACAGAAATATCCAACATTATACACAGATTACCTTCCCGCAAAGCTCCCGGGCACGACCTAATCACACTTCATATCTTAAAACACATTCCTAGATAAGCCATTCTATTCCTTACCTATATATATATATATATAATGCTGTACTCCGCTCCACATATTTTCCTGACCTCTGGAAATTATCCATTGTAAAAATGATACCCAAACCTAAAAAAAACAACAGAATACCCTTCCTCTTACCGTCCTATCTCTCTTCTACCTTGCATGGGTAAAATCCTAGAAAAACTCATCCTCAAACAATTGTACATCATCCTTGATGCAAATCATATAATTCCAGATCACCAGTTTGTATTCCGAGCATCCCACTCCACTATTCAGCAATGTCATCGTGTGGTGGATGTAGTCTCCTCTGCATTAGAACGTGGATCATATTGTTCGGGCGTCTTTCTTGACGTGGAACAGGCTTTCGACCGAATCTGGTATCCGGGATTGCTCTATACACTCCGTAAATTTCTACCGCCTACCTACTTTCTCGTCCTTCAATCCTATCTCACAAACAGAACTTTCCAAGTAAACCATAATAATGTCTATTCATCCCTCTTTTCCCAATCTGCTGGTGTTCCTCAAGGTAGTATCCGTGGCCCAATCCTTTATACAGTTTATACAGCTGACATCCCAACTCATCCTAATACTATCCTTACCAAGTATGCTGATGATACATGTGCATTATCAGTCAACACCAATCCAGTTATTGTATCCCAAAGCCTCCAATCCCATATCACTGATCTTGAAGAATGGTGCCATAACTCGAGAATTAAAATAAATTCTCAAAAATCCCATTAAATCACTTTTACCTTACGTCGTAAACCAATGACTTCCTGCCCTTCAGTATCCTTTAATAATATCCCACTGTTGCCTGGCGAACAGATCCGATACTTAGGGTTGCATCTCGACAAACGATTAACCTGGAATCCTCATACTTGACTGAAAAGACAAGAAACCGCTCGACGTTTTACTTCAACACTTACTAGACAAACGCTCTAACCTCCTAATTAATTACAAAAGACTCATCTACCTGACCATCATACGACCTATTTGGACTTACGGAGTAGAGCTGTGGGGCTCCACTAAGCCATCGAATTCCTCTCGTATCCAATCCCTACAATCCAAAATCCTTCGTAAAAACCTCAAAGCTTCTTATTTTGTTAAAAATAAAGTCATCCATAATGACCTTAATGTCCCATTTGTTGCTGATTTGGCCCGAACCCGGTATCTATCCTTCCATAACAAACTTCATTTCCACTCAAACCCTCTGGTTTCAAACCTAGCTTCCTCTTCAATTCCCGATAACCCTCCGAGGCGTCTGGAAAGAAGATGTCCACGTGACCTTCTTAGTTGAACATGCGATTTGAGTACTACCAGTGGGTACTTTCTCTACTTGTCATTATATCATGTCATTATGTATCACTTAGCCTATTTACTTGTTATATTACTGTAATATAGTTGTAAATATCAATAAATAAATAATTAAAGTATTTCCCTTAATAACTTTATAATTGCACGAGAAGGTAAATGTTATTAGATGATTAGATAGTGAATTATTGAAAAAAATATTAATTAAAACGTAATAGTTAATAAAAAATAAAAATTATTTAGAATTATATAATTATTAATAAATTATAAACTTTATACGGCGTGTTTTTAATCGGGACTACATGTTGACGTTGAATGATGCTCTAAATAGTTTAAAAATAGCTCTATTTCTTTTGTTAAAAAAAAAATTAACACGTGGTAAAATTAAAATTACAACCTTTTTGAAATATTTTAATACATTAATGCGGTATATCTCTGCTAATATATTTAAAATAACAATTTTAAATATCCGATTGGTAAGAACAATTTCAAATATTCAAGGGTCTTTGAAAAGAAAATATTACGATACATTTTCGGTCCAGTTTATACTCTCAAAGCATACGGCGAATCAGGAAGAACAGGGGAGTTTGATAACCTCATAGGGCGTGATGATGTAATTAGGTTAGAAAATTATCAAGAGGATGAAATTGGTTTGGGTACAATAAAATGTTGTCGGAGGGACGTTTTTCTAAGAAAAAGAAGAAGGGCGCTCCAGAACAAGCTGGACGAAGGATGTAGAATTAGTGATCCCTACAAACTTGGAGTGACTACTTTGAGGACGAAGGCGATGGATCGGGGCGGCTGGGGTCGGATTGTGAGGGAGGGCAATGTACTATAGAGCAGGATAAAGAAATAAAGAAAGAAAGGATGTTGGAGGATATAAAGTACCGATTGTTCATGGAAAAATTTATTTTAAATATTCTAATATTTCAAAGCATATTGTGACGGATACAATGAAATTCGGCTTTTCTAGAGAACCGTCAATAAAAAACGGCTATAGTATTGTAATCATCAGTAATGAGTTCAGCAAAAATGAATATTTGATATAAATATTTCAAAATGAATAATTTAAATTACTGATTATATAAAAATTCATATCCGGATAAATAATGCTCATCAGCTCTCATCATAGGACATCAAAATTATTCAGTTTTACAGAACAAAGACCCCCAAACTAGTACCTGCTGCGAACACGGAACCTGGCCGTTGATTGAAAAATTGAATATTTTATGATTTTGTCAAAGCAGGTAGGGAATATCGATCCCAATATCGAATACAACTACGAATCCAGATAATAAACTTTTAAATTGTCGCTAGTAATCTAGAACAGTCGTTTTTTTTTTCTATCTAGTAAACTAACTCCCGAAAGATAAAGATGTCATTAAATAGACAACCTCATTTCAATTAGAACACTTTTATGATCACGGGTTGAATTATTGATTGCACGCTGTTTCCTTATAAATATGTTATATCATAAACTAAATATAATATTATATCGAACACTTTACGCTATGAAGGCAGCAAAGTAGCCGAAAAACGATCCAAAACAGCCGAAAACCATCTCAAACTATTTAAATTAAATTTTTCTAAAATATTTTCTGCAATCCCATTGATTATCCATTCATGCATTAGGTACAGAGAAAAACATATAAAAAATAAAATAAGACATTTACGTTGTAATAGTGTAATATTTTATTTATGGAAATATATTAGTGAATATAAGTTGAGAAGTATCATATTTCAAAACTTGTTGTACCCTCAGCTCGAGCACGTTTCCATGAGCGAAATAAAAGCGTCTTATACTATCAATCAAATTTCAGATACGATATAGGTAACATTGTAAAGGTCAAACGAACAAGGCGTTTCGATAATATGTAGCTTGTAACTTATGAAGAACTCAACATTTTGTTAGAGTCTTTTTTTCGGGAAGTAAGTCTCATAAAAAAATATTTAATTCAAATGATTTTTTTAAAACCTGACCAAAAATATCTTTAAGTAGGACTATCAATATTTTTCTTATTTTTGTCCCTACGGTCGTGTCTCAATAAAAAATGTTAATAAAGAAAGTTATATTATATAGATAGTCTACTTTCTAATTGACTAAATGGTCTCACATCTGGCGAATTTAAAACATCAATAGTTTAAAAGCTACAGAGGTTTAAAAAAATTGAGAAATAGTCACTTTTTAATAAAAATGGAATGAATGTGAAGAACTACTTCCAGTTAAAAAAAAGGAAGACAAATGTAAGATACACAATTAGATGTCACACGAAGACGAAATCTCACTTTTACCCGGCTCTCCATTTTTGGGCTAAACGAGAGACAGCAAGCTTATAAACGTAGATACAGAAGATTCTACCAAATTTTTCAAAATATATTTAGAGATTTTAAAAACGGAAACAGCTATTGGAATCTAAAAATCTAATCTATTCTAAAAATATAGTAAGGAAATAGAAACACCAACCGGTGTTTTAGACAATTGAGATCTGATGGAAAGCAAAGTAGGAATAGATTTAGAAAAAAACAGCTGTTACAGCCACAGTTCGTGAAAAATCGTGGATCTGATGACGCAAGCCTCAGAACTAGCCGACACGTTTTTCTCTTGACTTTCTGAATAAATTCACTTAAAAGTGATGAAAACTCTTCATCTCGAATAATTCGGGATATTAAAAATCATATTATTAACATCAAATTAGGGTCCTTCACTTGACTTACGGAACAAACGACTTATCTATAATAGCATACTGAAACCTATTTGGACATATGGAGCAGAACTTTGGGGTTCAGCAAAAAAAGTCCACATACACAAGATTCAAACAACATAGTCCAAAATTCTCAGAAAAATTGTTAATGCACCATGGTATATATCGAATCACACCATACACAACGACATGAACATTCCCATTATAAAATCATATATTCATAACAAATACATGACATTCCACTCATCGACACATCACCCAAACCCACTCGTTCTTCCGCTTTCCTACTCCCTGTTACCTGGACTGGATAGGAAAAGATTAAAAAGACATTGGCCAAGAGACCTACTCACCTATTGATATTTTTACTCCATCAGCATATAGAAGTTCATGAAGAAAATCAAGGTGAAAACACTAGGATCAAATTTGCTGAATGCGCAATTGCGCAGGTGCAAATGAAAATTAAATTATAAAATAAAAAAAAATTAAAAATTAGGGTCAAGGAATATAAAATAATGAATTGGCCCTTGAAGTATTTTTTCTACGAGACGAATTTATTAATGTAATAAATTAAAAATGTATAAAAAGGATTCCAGATAAAGTCAAGTACAATAATAAAAATAAAATCTCAACTCAAAAAACTATGGAGATACTTTCTTAAATTTCCAAAGCGAATATTTTGAATCAATTCATCAAATGATTCTTTTAGTTTCGACTGTGTCATCAAATTCATTGCCAATGTTTCACTAGTAATGCTGCTAGCTTCCTCAGAACTTAATCCGAGACTCAAATTTAGCTCGGTTCAGTCTCTGATTAAGCCCTGAGGATGCTAATAACACGTATAGCGAAACGTTGGCAAATAATTTGACCAGTAGAAACATTTGATGAATCGATTTGTCTTAAAAGATGTTTGGGAAACGTTTTGAACATCAAGACATCCAGGATCTGGTTAATTCAAATGAATAACTTGACGGAAATTTCGTTTTTCAGAATGATTTAAATTGTTAAATAATTGATCCCTGCTATATTAAGTATACAATTTTGGATTCGACAGTCTCATTACCGGTCATAACGAATACCCCCTTAACTAAATAATTTATTCAGAAATCTCAACAACCTCACTATCATTTTTTTAGCTAAGCCAGAAAATAATACAAAGGTGATGCTTGAGTTTAATGGAGTGCAAATTAATAAGCTTTTAAATATCTGTTCGATTTGGGTTTATATATCGTGACAATAATAAAAGGGATAAATGGGTAAATTAAAATATGAAATAAATTTTTAAAAAATTAAATAAAATTGAAAAACATTTTAATGATTTGATTCCATAACTGAACGAGTATTAATTTTGGAAAATCTTTCGGATTTGTCTTTGATCTAAGAAAATCGTAAATAAGATGCGTCATGCCAGCGTCACGATATACAATCTGTCGCCAGTAAATCGCCTGACCAGATAACCACAGACCAAATAATCCGTCAACTGAACTGCAAACCACATGTTCACTGTATATCCAATATCGCGACATAAACGGGAGAGCGCCCAGTCCATATCTGTCAATTCGAACATCGTATGTCAACAGGTCTTCCAGAAATTCTCTCTAACATCGAAATCAAATATAATTATTTTTCAAATTTTATGAGGGAGCAGAGCCGCAAGGGTAGCGAGCTACTAATTTAAGGGTGACGAGTTTGAGTCTGTTTCCTTTTTTAACAGTCGTGAATCGACTCTTTACGATCTTAAGACCCTTCTGGGGCTCAACCTTTCGCAAGAGAGTACCCTTAATTTGGAGGAAACACTTGGTGATAGAACGTAAGCATACACTGTACAAGTGACAGCTTAGAAACGTTGCAATCCTTATCTTGTACTGAACCTTTCAGGAGTCGTATCCGATAAGTCGATAATGCAAAAAATCATTTCCTCGTGTGTTTTTTTCTTACCCTCTTAATTTATTTATTTACAGCACAAAAAAATATAAAGTTATATGAAGCATATAAAACTTATAACGAAGGTACAGGTTGCAGAGCAATGGTGCACCATACAGCAGTGTTGGTCGAACAATAGCTTTGTATATTTGCAGCTTGAGCCGTAGTAAGAGCAGCGGTGATGTGAGCAGATAGTAGAGTCTATGCGACTTCCATGCCTGACCAGCCCGCTACCACTGCTCCTGGTTGCTTCACTGAGACCACTCTTGCCGTGAAGATGACAAACAGTAATGACCCTAGTACAGACCCTAGAGGTACTCCATAGGTGGTGGAGCTAGAAGTCGAGTAGTTGTTCCCGACTCAGACGACGAATGATCGTCCACTAAGATAGTCGGACCAGACGACAAAGGAAGGCGGGAATACTAAACTCTCCCAAGCTTCGGAGTAGCAGTGTGTGAGACACACTGCTAAAAGCCTGTCAAAGGCCTGTGTGCAATCCAGTCTGCTCCGGTGTGATGACGTTTTCTTCACTGCAGTGAGTCAGCAAATGATGGCGTATTAGCCTTTAGAAATTCTTGCTCATGTGGGAGAGCAACCTGATCGGCCCATAGTGCTTCGATAAGTCTTCTGTTTTCGCCGGTTTGAGTACCACGATAGCAGGTTTCCAGACGAGTACGAGATCCTGAGGCAGGAGTTGAAGAAGTTTATTAGGAAGGCTTTACCTTCCTAGGTAGCATCTTCAGCATTACATAAGGGATATCATCAAGGCCTGATGAATTGTACCCATTCGTGCGGCGGAGCACCGACTCGAGATGGCCGACATTTCCTCGCTGGAATAAAGAAGGTATATATGGGTTACGATAACCACCATCAAATCAATTACTTGGTTTCAAGAATCAGTGAGTTTAAGTAGTATGCATGAAAAAATTTAAACTGTGATTATGGATCTATAGAGGTTTAACTACAAGAGATTTAAACAAATTGTTTGAAGTCAAAAGCGTCAAATATTTCTGCACTCCAGTTGTTCATCCTTAGTTAACGGTATAGTCGAATGAGTGAATCAATAAATAAATCTCAATTAACTTACTGAGGTGTAAATTAAGTCCACATAATGAAACACGTTCTACGGCTTTCCGTTAATTCCTGATTGTTAATCATATTTATTTCGGAATGCAATTGAGGATCATTCAAGATAATTTTCCAAAGGCAATTTGTATAATTAGCAAGAATTTATTGCACTGCCCACAAATGTTCTAGATTGGATTCTTTTTCAAAGCCGGTTTGTTTGTTTGCCAATTTACTAATCACTCAAACATAAAACTTTAATAAAATGATCATTGTTCCAATGATGAATCAGGGTTAGGTACACAGCTAAGTCATTGAAAAAATATAGTTCATAAATACTTACTTTGAATCAAATCTTTATAGACATTGTAACACATTATTAATTTAATATTTGTCTATGAATAAAAAAAGGTTCTTAAAGGGTTCTTCGTCAGGTAGATCTTTTGGTAAGGGCACCTCCCGGTTCATGTCATCTTTGTTGTGCACGATTCAGTCTCTGACTCCTCTCACCACGGCGTCCATCACTAATTCTTTATAGATTTTTATTTATAATGAAGTCTGATATGGCTTGTAGAATGCATAGCAAACGATGATAGTCCATAATATTAAAAGAGGTGAAGAGAGAACATGATAATTTTATTCATTCCGCTATACAATTGAGTCTTTTAGCTATTATAAATTATTTAAAACTTAAGGGATTATAAATTTGATGAAGATGATAAAGTTTAAACAATTATATAATAAATTGTTTTTTAACAATTTTTACTTATTAATTCGAAGACATATTGTCAAATAATACTTATTTATGTTATAGTTATGTATTGTTCAGCATAACTATAAAGGGTGAAGGTGTAAATAACCTCAATATTACCTTCTTCTTTCAGTAGACTGATTATAGATGCCTGTGTTTTATTAATGTTGTTAAATATAGAGTTAATAGTGAACACATATTACAGGTTAGTTATATTGTTTGTTCATATGAAATGTATTATATTGTATTAATTGTATGAATACATTGTAATTTGTGATTGTTGGTTATATGAACACTACCTAAGCCAGCAATAACTGACAGATCATTAATTCTACCAGTAACAACTCATTAGAAATATGTCTATCTCGAGGATATATTTCACGTTGGCGTTTCATATTGTGAAGTGTAACACGAAATTTAAATCATCAGATAATTAAAACAGTGAACTATACACTATTTGGATCATTTGTAGTATCCTGGGTCCCATCCTATACACGATATATACAGCTGACACCCCAACCCATCCAACCACTGTCCTCACTACGTACGCTGATGACACATGTGTGTTATCAGTAAATACGGATCCATTTGTTGCATCCCAATCTCTTCAATCCCATATCTCAAACCTTCAATAATCGTGTCAAAATTGGAGAATTATAATAAATCCTAACAAATCCAATCAAATTACCTTCACCCTTCGCCATAAACCTACGAATTCCTGCCCTACTGTATCATTTAATAATATTCCACTGAACCCTGTCGAACAGATACGTTACCTAGGACTCCATCTGGACAAATGTCTCACTTGGAATCCTCATACAAGACTGAAAAGACAAGAAACTGCTCGACGTTTTCGTCTACTTCAACATTTACTGGACAAACGCTCTAAGCTCCCAATTAATTACAAAAGACTCATTTACATGACAGTTATCAGACCTATTTGGACATACTGAGTTGAGCTTTGGGCGCTCTACTAAACCATCCAATTCATCTCGTATCCAATCCTTACAATCCAAAATCCTCAATGCTCCTTATTATGTCACCAACTAACTCATCCATCATGATCCTAATATCCCATATGTTACTGATTTGGCCCAAACTAGATACCTATCCTTCCATGACAAGCTCCATACACACATGAATCCGCTAGTCTCTCAACTTGCTTCCTATACTATTCCTGATAACTCTCCGAGGTGTCTGAAAAGAAAATGGCCTCGAGATCATCTACTATAAAACTTTATTGGAGTGCTACCGATGGGTAGTTTCTCCACAAGGGTTTTTCATGTAATATTGTACATATTGACACATTTACTTGTTATAATAGCATTATAGTTGTAAATATCAAAAAATTAAATTAAAAAAAAATGTGGATCATTTTAAATACTGTCTAACAGAATATGTTTCATATATCTATTTACACTAATACATAGTTTCTGGTGATTTCTTATTATGGCTCTAAGGCTATGAGTCAGTGATTTAAAAGTTATCCTGAATCAAAAAAAAAAAATTACTATATCGCATCACATATTATAAAGTTAGCACTGATTATTAAACAATAAATTGCAGAATAAACATAAATATAATGCCCATGATTACATTCGGAAAAAATCTCTGTTTTTGGTTTTCATCAGGATTCCTGACATCCCCTAACCGATCAGAGAGATCAAAAGAAACTTAGATTAAAAAGTAAAGTATCACTTACGATTAGTTAACTAAATATATAATTAGTAACGACAATAAACAAATTTAACAACCACTTTCCCCTCACTATTTAGAACAGCTTAAAGACAATACAATTTTTGAAAAATGTTGTAATATAAAAGATTTTTGATAGAATAATTTTGTCTTCACATCATATCAATTCTATTTCCATTAAATTGGTTATAAACAATGAATAACAGTACCTTCAGACTGGCTTATACACAAGAGGCCTATTGATTTTTAAAAAATGCCTATTGAGGACACATCATTAATTTTTATTTTGAAAATCAAGAAGCTCTTAAAAGAATAAATAATGTTAAAACTACTCACAGAAATGACCTGATTAAAATGCTCTTAAAAAAGTCACAGTAATGAAAAAAACATTGAAATGAAAAGTTACGAAACAAAATGCACTCTTAAAAGAAATACAATACAGAGTATATTACATGTATGAAAAAAGTATAATTTATAATGTACAGCCATTGAATTAGTATTCACATTCAGGTTGTATTCATATCCAGTGAGGAAAAAAATATTTATTACTGCCTTTGCTAGATATTTTCAATTAGACGGAGATTAGGTTTGCCTGAATCAAGAGAGAATATTGTTGCGGCTTCTAACCGGAGAGGAATCAATTGCAAGTCAGCAACCGGCGCTTCCACGCTAGGACAATGGCCCTTTGTACCCTTTACGCTGGCCCTATGAATATCTCCATATAATGCCAGATGAGGTAACATTTGGTCAAAGGTCCTGTACAAAAGCAGTAATTCGCGTGCCTAGAGAAGCAATTGAACTACAATCAATCATATAAAAACCACTAACCAAACAACCAAATTTTGCAAATTAACTTTGCATTTTATTTCAGTTCCTTGAAAAGGGTTGAGTGACAGTATTTATTATGTATCGGTGGATTTTTTTCTTTTCATACATCACTGCTGGAATAACAGCCAGGTACAGAAGAGCGTGGCAATTAATGTTGAAGGAGGCCAAGACTCGCTTGCCCGTACTACTTAGTGCCAATATAATAACAATAGATAACTGCATTCACATCCAGGTAGCCTTTTTGTTAAAAAAAAAGTATATATAGAAATAAGAACCTTAGTGTCCTTAGTATTAGTTTTTATTTAGCATCCTTTAGTATTAGTTAGTATTTAATACTCGTATGTAAGTAAACAATACACACGAAGTAAGACTCAACAACACTAATGAGTTAAAACAGTAGTATGTAGTACATTGTAAACATAACACAGGAATCCCTTAAAACGAAGCTTGCTTCAGCAAAAGGGAACAAACATAATTAACATATAAGTATTTATTGTATTATATAAACATATAAAACATGAGGGGTTAGGATAAAAAGTAATGGGTTGACACTTATTGGTGAAAAGTTCATCGAGAAATACATGAGCAAAGTACTCGAACACTAAAAGGGCAATTTCAGAGAAATTGCTTTTTAAATATGTACCTTATTTCCACCAATGACAGCTTTTAAAGTGTGGCTGTATAGTTTAAGCTATTGATTGAATTTGTAACATCAAGAATAACTTGGCTGATTATTGTCCATTTTAAGAAGTTTGTAGTTCGGTCTATTGCATATTGCCATTTTTCAAATGAAGACTAGAAACTACACCTACATCATTGAGAAATGTGAGATGAAATTCCGTATTCCGAGAAAGAAAACTGAGATGAACCGATTGACTAATCATAATACGTTTTATAACGACCAAAAATAGAAATAGACGATAATAATAATTGACGAGTATATAATATAATGACGAGTATAACAGCTTCAGGAAAACGTAACAAGTACATTTTTTAATTAATCCTACACAATTTAACCTTCCATTTATCCTTATTGGTATATGTGCAACGTAGTGTGATTATTTTAATTAGTAAATTATTGAATGATATTAGTGAAAAAATCATAATAATGTAGAAGTTATTAAAAAGAGTATAAAAAACTTGGTGAGCCTCATCGATAAAAAAATGACACGGTCTGTGGATGAAATAGCTCCACAAATCGATTGTCATGTATTTTTCATAAATACTCGATTTACCTTATTTTTTGTGAACAGATTAGAGGTTGAACTATCGCCAATTTAGAGATTGAAAAATGTTTGCCAGCAGAGCTCGTTTAGTTTGAATATTTCTCATACTTGCTTAGGATACATGCATCGAAAAAGGAAATGAATTAGATATTTTGGATATTAGGGCGATATAGGTCATCAAAAATTAAACTCGTTTAATAAAAAAAAAAAAGTTGGGCATACGGTGAAAGGATTGAAAGAAGAACATGAACGAGTATCGAGAAGCGCCTCCCTTACTTCAGAATCATTTAACTTTCTGATTTTAATTACTCTTTTTCCAATTAAAAGTTGCCCTGCTTTTATTAGTCATAAATCGAATTTAAAATTCAAACCAGTCCTTATATATAATTAATTAATTCAATATTTATTGATTCGAATATTAATACAAACTATGCAATCTGGGTTTTAATATAAAAATAATATTTTTCCGCATAGATGAAACTACTATTCGGTAAACGGATATTATTCGCTAACAGCAATAAATAAGATTGTGGCTTTATTGTTATTCTTAAAATTTGTTAATCTAAAATTATTTTTATTTTACTACAGCAATACAACTATAAAACGCGAGTATCGCAAAAAAACTTACTGTCTTCAAAATGAGAGTCCTAACACACTAACTAACCCTAAAGGATATAAAATTAAAATCGGTAAACCTATTTCGTCGTTCTAAGTAAATGTAAAAATTAGAAACATTAACAGTTACAACAACAAGATATTTTAATGGCATTAAAACACATTATTTTAATATAATTTACAGATATACATTATACAATGGTATACAATTATTAACAAAACAAAAATACTGCGTAGTAATATTTATTGAATGCCAGAAGTAATGGAATTTGCCATTCCATTATTTAAATTAATTTGTATTTGCTAATATTTTATAATCGTTATATATATCTACTGAGAAAATTATTCAGTGGTTCATTTTATTTCCTGAAGATAGAAATTATTTCTAAACGTTAAATATTGATTGAAATAAAAAAAAATCAACAAAAGATAAAATACTGGAAATAATTTTGATTTTTAAAAATAATCGGGAATAAATTTACCAATACAAATTACAAAAATCAAAAAATGGTACTTGTAAGTTCTGAAGTCTAATAAAACAAAAAAAAATAGACTTGCAGAAAAAATATTCATTCTTAAATAAAAACTTAGAAGTAAACCAAATAATTTTTAGACTGAGTCTTCCTTGGAGGATTTGGAAGAAAAAAAATTGTTGCCTGTCGTTGCCTGCTGTTTGCATACATATGCATTCATAACTTATTGGGATTTATCCCTAACTTTATGGCCATTTCTAACTCTGAAAAGCTGAATTTCTAACCTCGACCCCAAACCAATAATTCCAAGGCTTAGGAATAAATCAGTATACAATAAAAAGGAAATCCTTACAGTTTTTTTTTTATATCACTGGTCCATTTTTTTTATTATTATTTTTTTTTACTGAGTTTGGATTTAGCATTATGTTACAGTTTTTGGAACTCAAAAGATTCTTTGTGAAAACCAAGTTTAATGCGAATCAGTGGAATTGTGTTGAAATCCTAACAAAGTTTACTTAAATTAAGAAAAAATTTCAAAGACGAATTTCAAAACGAAAGATTTTGAATTTTTATATTTTTTCTAACTTATAATTTCATATTTGAATGTTTTCTTTTATCCTTTCTTATTTCTTATTTATATTTGTTTTTTTAATATTATTTTTATATTTTAACCTTTTTATACCTCGTTATTGAACATCTAAATTTAATGTCTTAAGATCTATTTTCTTTTTTTTTTAAAATTAGACGTTTTTTATATTTTATTTTATTTAACAACTCATTGTTTTCATTTTACAAGTTCTTCTAGTGCCATCTTCGCTTTGTTTCATATATTTCAAATTATTATTCTAGAAGCATGCCTTTGACGGAATATTGTCAAGCCATGATAGTTTTATGGCTAATATCCTTGTATAATCTTCATTTCCTGACACAAAACATACAGAATATTTACCCTTTCCAACATTCCTGTATATTATTATCGTGTTTATCCTTCTCGTATCCAATATGATCCGGCGTTTATATATCACATACTCTCGTAAATGTAATAAAAGCAGGTAATATTGATTCCCTCAGATTTCCTGATAAATCATACTTCGTTGACATTACTGACTACCTATACTTCTAAAATGATTATATTCATTCTGCTCATTTCCCCAATCTTTGGTCTCAAATTCCTCAGATATTTGGGTAGAGTTATTTTTTTTTTTTTAAATCCTCAAAATCTCTTATGCTTTTCTATAATTTCTTGTATCTCTTCTTTCTTACCACGATCATATTAAAATTTCTTACTATGCTTTCACTCCGGCTGAAACTATTAACCGTTCTCTTCCTTCATCACACGTGCTTCTCCTTTATGAACTACTTATTATCGCTTAGCTCACCAATTCTCCACATTCTCCAATTACCAACCCTGGTTCCTTTGAATAATAACCATTTTTTAGCATACCACATAACACAACGACCGCGTTAATGATAAAATGATGTCCATCTTAGGGTAGCGTTTTTCCACGATTACCGTTCTTCCCAGGCTTTAACCGGGTTTTACAATTTCCTGATGTTTTTGCTTTTTATTCAGCATACACGTAAAACATAGTTCCTGTGTCTTTAGTCCATTCAGATGAACGTAGTACTTGGACATCCTCAAAGTCTTCTACCCTCATGGATGAACCCCATCTTCTTCAGCGGATCCTTATGATCTTTTATTCTGACAACATGACCAATTCATTTTAGTTGGAGAGACTCTGAAAATTCCTTCATCGAAATGACGTTAATTTCCTCCTTGACCGCTTTATTCCGGGTTTGATCTAATCTTGTTTTCTCAGTCCTTAAAGTAAATTTCATACCTGCAGCGATACCTCAGCACTCCAGTCTGCTCGTTGCTATTGAACTTTCTGCGTATAAGAGTACATATAAGTATTCGGTTTTGAAGACGCAGAGCTTCACTTTTCTACTAACCTCTCGTTTACCATTAACATTATAACAGACTATATTTGGTTTACTTATCCTATTTGAAATTTCCAAGTCTACAGTCCTTTCCAAAACTGTTCCAAGGTTGATGAGGTCCTGGACTGTTTCCATTTCCTACTTGTAGGACCTTACTTTTATTGGCATTGATCTGCATACATTAAAAACCATAAACTAATTGATTTTATGTCGAGAAAAATGTACATATAAGTTTAAGTTTTACTATTTTTCCAGTGAGATGTAATCTAGTAATATCTGTAATGTATTACTTTATATATGTTGCATGTTTATATATATATATATATATATATATATATATATTTATATATATGTATATGTCAAATAATTATTCAGAAGTACTGATTCATTTTGAAAAACTCCATATGAGGAATATGTTTATACATTCATACTAAAGTTGATTGAATCGCAACTATTTTATGAACTAAATACATGTGTGTTTTAAAAATTCGGTCCATGTAAAAGTAGGAAGAGCAATCAGTTCTCAAGATTTTAAGGCTACACGGCAACAAGCCTCTACACCGATGTTCATCAATATTGCTGACGATGGATCCGTGACCACTGCCAGACATTGTAAGCAAGGGAATTTAATTGATACTGTGCAATCCCTCTATATACATGAGAAACAACTCATTATCTGCCCATTATCGTGGCGAATCAAGTATTTCCTGGTAAAAAAATATTACGAACAGCTCTCTCGAATAACAAAATGCAAACTGTACAAATCGTTAGTCTGGTTTGGGCTCAAACAAAACTTTGATTACTCAAAGCATTTCAAATTAGTTCACTATTTGCTGTTCCAGGTGCTGGAAAAAATTCATTAAAATAACATTTAGCTACTTATAATCAAACTTTAAATGTATATAATGATGCGTCTTGAGCTACTGCGCCCTTTATGACATTGGGAGTATATAGTAGTTTGTTTCTGTGGTTGGTCCAAAAATAAGAATAATAAAAATAAAGAAATGTGTTGAAAGTTATGCATTTGATAATTGACCTAGAATAGGAACTCAAATAGTTAATGAAAAAATATGATCTATAAGTAGTTAGTATATGATATGATAGAATTTTAGTGGGTTTGTTTTAAATATTAGCTAATATTACTCTGGAACTCTGACCTAAATCAATATCTGATTAATTGCAATATTAATAATTACTAGTAACATAAAGTGTAAAGGCATTCACAAAAAAATAATGTATATGATATGTATATGCATATGTATATGTCTATGATACTCAAGAATGACCGACTGAATCTACAACTCAAGTAATCACATTTAATGCCATATATGGACATTACTCTTCTTAATACCATATATGAACTCCTAACATCGAGCTGCCAGAGTACTACAGAATCCCTCGGGAATTACGGTTTTTTAAAAATCATAATCATAGTCGTAACGGAACCCAGTATCACCTTTAGATACACACATGACCAGAAAACAAGGAAGTACCAAAAACTTGCTTAGAAGTTGGGACTTCGTTCCAGCATCTTATACTGGACAATACATCCAATAGTCAGTTTATCAATAGTCCAACATCGAAAATGAGAGGAGATTATACAGAACATATTATTATTTTTTTAATAGCCCCAAAAGCACTGGATTGTAATGCGATATTCTAAAGCTTAAAACTTATTTATTAGTTAATACAAAATTATAGATATTCTATTATTGTTTTTAAATCGATTCCTTGCCGATATTCCATGATCTAACCCACAGTTTACGTTAATTACACTATTAAGCAATTAGTATTTTAACAACACATTGCTAATTATATCGTTATTGTTAATAAGGTGAAACCTAAATATGCTTATAAATATCAATAAAATCCAAAACAATGAAACCCAAAACCCAATCTTTGGATGATAAAAACATTCCCACCGTTGCTAAGAGCAATAAATTAATATTATTATTTTTATAATGTTTCGCATTTTTATATGGTAGACGCACTCCAGTTTATTGGAAAAGAAGAATTTAATTTGATCATAGCTAGCTTCGGAAGGAGAATTTATAACAACATTATCCTAAGCCTTACTTGAAATACTGCCACCAAATACACATTCACTGAACAACTACATGTATTTAATAATGTATCTAAACAATAATTACCGCTCACTGCACTTAATAATAATAGAGTTCATATGAAACTCATTAGAGCATTTTATCGAATAATTAGCCTCTTTTATTACTATTTGTAACGGCATTATGTCATTCTAAGTTGCATACAATTAAAAATGAACGAATTCGGATCTTGAATGGCTTTAGTACTAATTAAATTGGCGATGCTTTATGATATAGTTACTGTAGAATTTATACCTTTATTATTCAAGCACGTGGATCTAACAGTCATGATCAGTAATTGAAATAAACTTCTACATCTCCATAAGCCTTGAAAACTTCTCAAGATAGACTAAAAGGGAGCTGTGCATTCTATATTCTTAAAAGATTAGTAATTCTTGATTATTTTTATTTTACATCATACTTAATCTCCTGGTTCAGAATCTCTGCCTTATCCTATCCGTTCCATCTCACGAATAAGCCGCATAAGGACCACATCAATTTTGTATAATAAATATGAAAATAATTTGTTTTCATCTTCTTTTTAAATTAATAAAAGTATTTTTATTTATAGTTTATTAAGATATGAACCTTAGGTAAATACGATAAAAGCGATGATATTAATATTTGATATAGCTTGTGTTACATGTCAAGTCTTCAGAAGGAATATTTTTTTTTTGTTTGTTTTTTAAAATATATTTATTGAAATTTACAACTGTATACAAAATACATCAAGTAAATATAATGAGTGAATACATTGACATGAAAAGAAAAGTAGAGAAACTACCCAGTGGTAGTACTCAAATAAAAAGTTCAGCTTAGAAGGTCACGACGCCATCTTATTATCAGACGCCTCGGAGGATTATCAGGAATTGAAGAGGTTGCGAGGTTTGAAACTACTGGGTTTGAGTGGAAATGAAGTTTGTCATGAAAAGTTTGATATCGGATTCGGGGCAAATCAGCAATAAACGGGACGTTAAGGTCATTATGGATTACTTTGTTCGTAACAAAGTAAGGAGCAATGAAGATTTTCCGAAGGATTTTGGATTGTAAGGATTGAATACGAGAGGAATTCGATGGATTAGTGGAGCCCCAAAGCTCTATTCCGTAAGTCCAGATGGGTCTAATGACTGTCATGTATATGAGTCTCTTGTAATTAATTGGGATCTTAGAGCATTTGTCCAGTAAATGTTGAAGTAGCCTGAAATGGCGAGCTGTTTCTTGTCGTTTCAGTCTAGTATGAGGATTTCAAGTTAAGCGTTAGTCAAGTACTCCTAAGTACCGGATCTGTTCTACAGGACTTAGAGGAATGTTATTAAACGATAGAATATTGTTTTAAAATTTTAATTAAATATTAACATTTCTTTTTATTCTGAGATTAATTAATGATCGTATTTCTATGGAAATTGAAGAGATTTCCAAGTATAAGTCTATGGAGATTACCTGTCTAAAACTCTATTGAGTTATATTGATAATGGATTTTGTATATTACATAATAATTTGGAACTAAACCAGTTTATCATTGATTGGCTATTTGTCAAGTATCAAAGTAATATGTTGTTCCAGGAAGCAAATTAAGCTCAATGAAATGGCTTTATACCTCGGCTGATGATGAATATGCCAGAACCATATTCTGTTATTAATCGAAAGTCAAAAACATACTTAGTAGTTGTATATTACTAGTAGGCACAAATAGATACTTAACAGTATGTATTTTTTGGACCTACAATAAAATTATGCTTTTAAGCTATATTTAGCTATAATAAATATAATTCCGTATATTTTTTACCAAAAGGCTAATTAAATTTATAACGATAAAGTATACCCAAAATAATAATTAGCATAGAAATGTTTTTTGAGGTTTATTACTTTATATTTATTTTCAGTAAAACAGTGAGAGCCATTGTACGTTATGAAAAGGAAGACGATCATTTGCATAAATGAAATATTCCCTCGTCGAACAAAAACATTTCAATTTTTTTTACACAAGGCGTACTAAGCTCGCCATAATTCAAATACAAATGAAATAATGAAAAGCAAATATTTTATATTCTAATTCTTCTTCTGAAATAATTTTAGTAGCGGTACCTTCATCAACACGATCGTGGAGCAGGTTTTAAAGGAGATTTCTTTTTTATTTTATTTTTACTTTCATTTATGCCTGTAAAAATTTCATTTACTTTCATTCCGAGGGTATCAATCTGTGGATTGTCTCGAGCTCCTTATGTTTATTTTTTGAGGTGGAAACTCTCTGTAAGAGCTCCTTACCACAGGATACCAAAAATTTCCATGTAGATCGTTCTAATAGTTCTTTTTGCCTCTAAAATCATTCTCATTCTCAATCCTGGTCTCTCAAAACCTCGTCAACATTTATAATGAATATAAATTCCTCAAATTCCTCCACGTTCCTCAAACCGAAGTCGAATATAAGAGAAACATCGATGGGGTAATTGGGATATTTTTCTTGTTATATTTTACTTTTATGTATACCCATAATCATTGAACGACGAAATTCCTTTACGTCTACTTCGTATTGCAGAAAAGAAGTATATGAATATTTATTTACATTGTGTTTTTACTATTTAGGCCCCTTTTTATAACACAAATATTTTTATCTCAGAATAGCTATTCATCCGTATACGAAATCCAAGTAAAAAGGTTAAAGTTACGTAGGAAAATAGACAATTCTTCTTCTACAACTGTTAAACCTGACGCCTAACAGAATGCATAAATTGGTAAGAGGCGCTGGAGCAACCAACAGCAGGACTAGAAACGTAAATATGTTATGTCTTTTATAACAAATTCACTCATATAGTTAAACTATCGGCTGATTAGATCCAAATTCAGGAGCTAAGGCCGTGAGAATCATTAGGGAGATCATTACCCTACCTTACTAATTGGGCATACCAATCGGTTTTGATTTCTTTACCATTTTTTCCGCATATGTAACAAAACCATCGAGTATTAAAGAGAACGTGTTGTAATCTACGACTGATAAAATTTTGTTCTGTTTGATGAATGAACACGTTCAATAATATTTATAATACATCAATAAATTTGATTTACATAAAGTGTGAATGAAATTCAAAATATATCGAAAATGTGCAGAAATCATAATCGTCGTTGTCTGTGGGTTTAAATTTATTAATATGCAATATTTATTAAATTCTGCTTATAACGAAAAATAGCTTCATTAACGTTCGTAAAATATGCAATGTTTTTTGTTTCAAAACTCCATTTATTTAAGAAATGTTTACATACATAATTTCACAAGTAAGTATTAAAAGGAACTAATGGAGTTGTTCAAGTAGGAAGATTGAACAAGACATTCACAGGGGCGAGACACGTGAATACTATAGGAATTTTAAAATGAAGGTTCAAGGATATAAAGCACTTACCCTATGCCTCCTAAGAAAATATGGAATTCTAGCAGCATCAAACGAATACAACTGTGAAATCTTAGCCGAGTACTTTAATGACCTTCTAAATAGTGAAAACCCAACTAACTCAATCAAAACAAACAAAATGATGAGCTAAAACCTGCCATCTTCTCCACTAAATCGCGAGGAAATCAAACGCCACATAAAGAGACTGAAAAATAACATGGCTCCTGGTGAAGACTCCATGATTGGGAAACTGTGGAAACAAGCCCCGGAAGAAGCAATTGACATCTTACATTAAACTATTGTAGATACATGGGAAAAAGAACAACTACAAGAAGACTGGAAGCTTTGATCCTTCCTTTACATAAGAAAGGGAATATGAGAGATGTGATCAACTACCGAGGTATTTCTCTTCTGTCAGTAGCCTACAAGATCCGGTCACTATCCATCCTTGAAGACTAGAACAGCAAGTTGAGCACAAACTCGGAGTGTATCAAGAAGGTTTTCGGAAAGGCCGATCAACTACAGAGCAAATACTGAACCTAAAAACCATAATAAGGTATGTGGCGACATTTGTAGACTTCAAGAAAGCATACGTCTCCATCGACCGTGATGTGTTGCTTAACATACTTGCAGAAATGGGAGTCGACGAGAAACTGTTGGCAATAACAAGAGCAGCCCTGACAATAACAAATACAAAATAAAATTCCGAGGATGTCTCTCTGAACCCTTTGAGATCAAGACAGCCGTTCGACAGGGAGATGGGCTGTCGCCTTTGTTGTTCAACTGTGTACTCGAGATGGTTATATAGGAGTGGTGACAGACATTAAAAGAAAGAGAAATTATAAACCTTTAAGGATTGGGACGAAGAAAAACGGAGTAGAAATAGATTCCTTAGCGTTTCCTGAGGATATTGCCCGGGAAAATTCCGAAAATGCAACAGAACATATCAATATGTTGTAGGAAGTAGCAGAGAAAACAGGATTACAATTTTCTTTTCAAAAGACAGAAGTAATGTCATACATCAAAGATGGCACGGCAAAACTAAACACCAAATATGAAATGATAAACCTGGCGACAAAGAGGCCATAGCAACTAGAGTCAGGAAAATGGAAGTTGCTTTCCAAACAACCTGCAACATTTACAACAAATAGTGTTTTTCCATGAATATAAAAATCCGACCCTACAATACTGTCATCAAACCAGTACCACTGTATGCTTGTGAATGGCTTATTCTGCCTGAGAAACGTTTGCTCGCAGATTTAGAGAGAAAAGAAAGAAAAATCTTACACAGCATTCTTGGCCCGAACTACAAAAAAGACATCTACATCAGAAAATCCAAGCAAGAAACATACTCTAAGATAGAGAAGATCACGAGCACAATGCGTTAACGCAAAGATCGCTTCTACGGTCATATACGACGGATGATCGACTCTCGGTGGACGAAACGTACCTTCAGTATCTTTGACTCAAAACCCAAAACAACAATGCCGTGGTACATCAACGTCAAGAATGAGAAGCGAAGCTTTCGGAGATGAGAAACAAAGCTGGTACTAAATGGACAGAAGAACATCGCGCTAAACACAGTAAGCTCATGAAGAAGATGTGGAGCAAACGAAAATTGAAGAAATACCAGAATGTAAAGTGACGCTTGTCGTGGTCCCTAGTTGCCCGATTAGCGAAATTAAAAAATAAAATACATAAATAGTTACAGCATAATTGCAAATACTTCTACGCAAGGCTTGAAAATATGTAATATATTTCTTTTTTTATATTTATAGTTTCATTGAATAAATGTATTTCTTAAATTTAAAATGTCTTTTTTAACTTCCAAGTTTTTAACCTAAATATTGGAATTAAAAATTACTTATTGTGCTTTCCATTAGCGCTTGGTCGAGATAAGTTCTCCATTCAAGTGAAAAAGGAGCAGTTTCCAGCTAAAAATTTTTATCTTAGTTTTTTTAGAGTTCCCGTTTTATTTCAAGAAAACAAAAAATAATAAAAAAATATGTTATTAATATTATCTTTTAGAAATTTCCAACATTTTCAATTTGAAATTTCTTCCAACATTTTCTTACCTGAACTTTTAAATTACTTTCTTATATAATTTAACCTTAAAACTTATTAAAAGGTTGATTTAATACACTATTAATCTAATCTAAACCATTATCGAAAAAAAAAAATAGCAGTTAGAAATGAGAAAAATATCCCTTGAATATTTATTTCCACAATATCATGATTTTTCTTAACTGATATCTACAGGTATAATAATTTAAATGTTAGCCTAACATTTTGATAGGACTGAGCTAAATATAGCCCTATGCATATATTATATTATATACATGGCTAACATATGCACAATAATCAGTGACTGTTATAATCTATTGAGAATTAAATATTTCACTTATCTATTTTTGATGCCGATAACGAATTTCTCCCTTTTTTGCGATTCTCCTTAACTTTCGATTTCCACAGTCTTTATATTTTACATTTATATCTTAAAATTTTGTTCCGTTATTACGATTGCCATTCATTGCGTTATTCTTTTCGATTTTTAACTTATTATTAGACTTTTCCTGCATGAAATAACAAAACATCGGTTTAGAAGAGTAGCTTCTCTATACTTAAAAAGAAAGATTTATACTTCCCGCAATTAGTTAGCCACAACATAAGCTCGTTTAACCAATGATCGGGAAATTGTGCGTAAAATAGCGATTGTAACCATCACATAGAGATTTTTAACCTTTAAGGATCAAATATGGAAAATATTGGTACGTCCGTAATTGTTTTTTTCAAGTAATCGTTAACTTAAAAAAAAATTCCCATAAGCTCCCATTTCTCCAACTTAAAGCACTCATATTGTATGCCTCAATCTAGGAAAAGTATCGGTTTCACTTTAGGGCGCAAAAGCTATTTAAATTTAGCAAATAATGTAACAAAAATGCGAACACAAAGAACTGTGTTCCTATTGCCTCAGTTTTCAGAATCGTTTTGTTCCATGCTGCATTACCTGCTCCAACATTGTGTGTACACTTTTATAGCCTTATTAATTGTAAATGCTTTAGAATTATTTTGAATTCCATATACAAGAGAACATTGATATAGAGAATATGAATATTCTGTGAAAAGAGCTCAAAAAGCTCCCGCCACTATTCACCCATAATTAACAGGCCGACACGGAAGCTAAATTCACCAGTGACATTTTAAAAACCTTTTTTTAAAATACGGCATCGGGAATCCTTGAGGTAAATATGAAGTGGTGAGGAAGTCAACTAATGACCTACAGTTTGTGAGGGCATAATTAACATTCATTTCAAACTCTGTAATGATTATGGGGATGCAACTTGGGATCTCTCTTTCCACTGTATTGAACTATTTCAGTTGCATCTGAATTGATGTAAATGTTGTTGTGCCGGTAGTACCATTTATAGGCTTTGTTCTGATCATGACTAAATTTATGAAATATTTAGGGTTCACCTGTGGCGAAATGGTCGGTGTTTCTATTCTATGAATCCCCTCATCCTCATTTTAATAAGTGCTCTGAATGTTTAAGGTATTAACAACCAATGAACAGAACAGGTTCATATTAAATTCCAAAGAGATTCTGACATTTTTCCCCACTATAATGAACAAAGATATGGAGAAAAAAAGAGCTATTTTTTTCATTTATGCTATCCATGATACGAGTATGTATTTTACTCGTATCATGGATTATAGATAGTTTAAACATGGGAGACAATGTACAAACATCCCAAGTAACTATACAAAATGTATACAGCACATTTCGGAATCATCGTTCGAAAGAATGTTTTAACAATAAAAAAAGTTCATAAACGGGGTCCTTGCAGTAAGTGGTAAGCAAAACTTACCAGTTACCGTTCTATGTCAAAATTCACGGGTAGGAAACCCGGCAGGTGAACCAAAACGAGTAAGAAATCCTTGGTTATGCCGCCTTATTAAAAGAGTGTAAAATCGAAGTGACTGTACGGTACCAGTTATTTTATGATCCTTGTAATAATAATACCTGCATATGCGAAATTAAGGACTCCCATTGTATTATCAACCGATTAGACATGGTAGCTTAAGCGACGTTATATGAACGAACAATATGCAAATTTTCTTAAATTAGATTTAATAATTATTAGAAATATTTTTAATCGTAAATGCTTAGTGTTTGGAATCCCAAGCAAATTTATTTGTAAACGCACATTATAAAAAAACAAAACTGTATCTCTACAACCCGTGAAGGGTATGGGGTTTCAGCTCATGGCAGAGACTTTACTGTTTCTTGGACAACGGTTGTGCAGGAAGGTGATTCGTCCTAGATCACGCTCAACCCCCCAGATGTCCCCCCCCCTTATTTCGGGTAACCCCTTTTAGAGGCTGAGTGACCCCCAGGAGGATCCAATATCCTATAGGGTCCACCACCGGCCACTAACAGATTAAACAAAAGTCGGCCTATGAGCGGGATTTGAACGAAGCACTGAGCCACTCCGCTCCCCGTGACAAATAAACCACAAACCTATCAAGACCGACATAAAAGTTCATCCTAATAACGATTTCAAAACTATTTTGGATGAATATTGTTATAAAAAAAGACTATTTTGTGAAACATTTAATTTTGTTACGGAGAAAAAATTTTAACTTTATTAATTACTTTGTAATTGATATATTATACAGAACTTCTATCTACATACTTCATATAGCGTTTGTTCTTTCAGAATGTATATATTTTATATACAATAATAATAATAATAATAATATATTTTCATATTAACATTACATATCCCTTCCGTAGACCAACAAAAGAAAAAAGTATCTGCTAGCCCTTCTGAAGGTAGACAGATGGAGCACATGTAACCCTTGGATAGTGGCAGTTTGCTCCGTCATTTTTCACCCCACCTCAGGAAGGGATACACTTTTTACGACGGCTTACGGGACCAGAAACAGGTCAGGTATTCCTATCAAAACTGAATTCTTCTGAATTAGTAGTACATATGTGTATATATATATATATATATATATACAGGACGTTTATTGTTCTGCATGTTCCGTACATTTATAGTACATTACATACAATAGTACTTTCATGTTGTTTTTTTATTATTTACATTTGTTTTTGTATTATTTGTAAATAAAACTTAACGCTAAATTGGAAATACAACATTAAAACAAAACTTAAACCTAAGAATATTGAAGATATTAAACATTAAACCAGTTGAAACAAAAATACACATTAAATAACAAATTAGAAAAAAAAATAGTAAATAACCACAAAATTACTACAAAATATATGAAAACAAAACCAAAATTCTTTTTCATCTAAAATATTGATTTCACCTAGTGCTAATTAACCACACTGCTATGGCAAATACCTTAAATTGCTGATAAATGGATATATATATATATATATATTAATTAATTAATATAAATTCATAAGTACCCATATAGGTGAAAGTCTTTTAAAATGATTTTTTATTGTTAATCTGACATCATGTAACTAACATTAAACAGCTTATATGTCCCGCTGAAAATCAATCAAGTACAAAAAAAAATCGGTAAAATTCCAGGAAATGGATTACATTGATTTATTTACAATTCCCTTCATTACATGTATTCAAATTAATGTTTTTTTTTTTTGTTTTTTTTTTTTTTTTTGTTTTTTTTTCTTAGCCCCTTTGGGTTTGAAGATTTCTATGTAGAATGGAAGATATGACGGAGAGGTATCTCTTGTACTGTACGATGTACATTTTAAGAGGAGGATGAGAAGGTGGTAGGTTCTAATTTATTCATTTCTATTTTTAACTTTAGATTTTTCCGGTGATGGGGCTCACCGTGTCCTTTTCCTTTTGTTTGTTGATTTTATTAATTTCTCAGTTCAGGCTGAGACTTTGTACGTGATCTTGCCACGTTTGTGGCCGTCCTGCTGGGGTGAGTGTCCGAAAAAGAGGGTTAGTACAGTATTTCAGGCTGTCGAAAAATTTAATGTGTCTACGTTTAATGAAGTCAGTAACTGTCGGTATGTCGAGAGTAGTGTGTAGAAGGTCCGTTTTTGTTTTGTTTAATGTTGTGTGTCTCACTATGCGTTGCAGTATGCCATTCTGAAACTGTTGGAGCTTTTTCGCTGTTGCCGGCGTGATGTTACCTAATAGTGGTGCTCCGTAAAGGAGTGCCGGTCTTAGGATGCTCTTGTAGATGGTCAACTTGAGGCGGAGGGATAAGTTAGGAGATGTAAGCAGGTGGTTAAGTCTGTAAGACTTGGTCCTAACCGATCTAAGTTTCTTCCTACAGTGGTAGGCTAGTTTAAGGTGCCGGTCAAGGGTGACACCTAAGTAGACTATGCTGCTCGCTGGTCTGTTTTCACGTCCCGCTACCCTATAGACCTTAGGGAGAGGGCGGCGCTTTTTCCCCTGAAAGGAAAAAATTATGCAGTCCGTCTTTTTAGGATTCACTGTGATGTTGAGTCCTTCTAGCTTCTGTGTGATGCTCGCACAGACCTCCTCCGCCTGCCGTAGAGCTCTCTCTGCGCTGATCGAGGTGCTGTAGATCGCTATGTCGTCGGCATAGGCAGCTACAGTAGCTTTTTTGTAGTTGGTTCCAACAATGATATTACTATTTTAATGAATTAATAAATTTGCAAGTGAATATTTCCCATTTAATGATTTTAATGTATATTAGTGTGGAAATTTATTATAAATGTAAAAAGCTATGACTATACAAAGTGTGTTGAGTCTTAAACTTAAGATTTTTCAAAAACTAGGGTTAATCGGATTCTGAAGTGAAAGTATATAAGTTATATTTGTCTTGCTCTTTTTTTCAAAAATAACATCGCATTTTATTACATTTTTAAAAATTACATGATTGGTTATAATTCAAACCAGAATTTATGGGAAAAGAGATTTTGAATGGAAATTCTACCGTTTAAGAGAGTGTTTAAAAAAAGCACTTTACCTGTTTATTCCAGTAAAACAATTTAGTTTTTTTTTTTTTGTATCAGTGTTATTCATAGGATAAAAATAAATAACTAGTCGACCTGTAATTTAAATCTTCGGCTGCCACCTGTGATTTTTTCAGACTTCCCTTATTTCCATTTGCTAATTGGTTTTTATATTATTTTTATAAACGTCAATAATATATCGTTGTTTTTCTTATTTTTTTAGTTTTTAAGGTTATTGTAATACATTTACGTGCGAAAATGCTAGGAATGAATGAAAACAAAATTATTTCAACAGCAATGACAGAAATGCTTCACTTAATCATTTACCGATATTTTTCGAACACCTTTAACTTTTTTTTACCTTAAATATATCGGAAAAATAAATCAATTAAAAACTCATTCATCATTGGATACCTGTTTTAATTATTGTAAAATAATCACTCATAGTTTTACAATAAAGAATGAAGAGCGGTTTTATTATGCTCGTTCGCTTATTATACAACTCATATCACTTCTTCTATTAATTTGAAACATGATATTACATGATGTGCTTAATTATCCCACACTCTCCTACTCTATTTAGAATTTTTTTTTCACGCAGATTGAAACAAGAAGACTTAAAAGCCAAGATTATTTCGGAGAATGGATGGAGCATAAGCATCGGTGATCTTGTGGACTCACTAGGAGCACTCGGCATAATGTAGTGACTATTAAAGCCTACTTCAGAGGATATACGATCATCCTGGCCTGAATATTTTAAATTGGACCTCAGGACCTTCTGTTTTGATGTTCGTTCCTTGACCTGACCGTCAAGATTGATAGTTGTAACATAGAGTTTGATATTTTGCCAGTTTTCATTACTAGCTTTAAAGGAATTTAGGTCTCAAAATTTCACTTCCTTTATTCAATTCTATCCTATTACTTGTAATGAATGGGTCGCTACTAATCAATAATAAATTAAAAACATCTTCGTTTGTCTTGGCTCTGCTGCTCTTTCTCGAATTATGTTCCCGATACCTTTTGATATATTTGTTTCGCGCCTCTTGTGCCTCTTCACTTAATTGCCCGACAGGAAGCAATGCGGCTGATATTATTACTGGACCGTATAGGAAGTATTTGTATGAAGCACTATCCATCACAGCTCCTTATTGATGTCGAGATAACTTTGCTGTTATCAAAACAGCTAGAGCATCTTCTCCAGACATAGAATTTGGTTGTGAGTCCAGCGAAGATTTATATGTATTTCTCTATTTATTGTCCCGTTCTGGAGACGTAGAAATTATTTCATGAAGAATTTTTGATGGATGTACTTGACTTCGGACCTTAAACTCATCTTTGTTGCATATGTCAATACAGAAACGTGAATCATATCCCTAAGTTCTTTAGTTTTTACTTCAGGACGACCACGCCTTATCTCAGTTTTACTAGAAAACGAAATCGACCCCTCCAGCCATTCTTTATTGTAATTTTGGAATCGTACTTGCATTCTTCGGGCTTTTGTGTAACGAGACTCTGTATTTAAATATCAATTTTTTTTACAACCTCCCTCTCTTGCAGTGCATTACATTTCGCATGTTTTTTTATTTCTTCGTACAAATAATCAAATTGTTTTCCAATTTCACTGTTTCCGCAATTCCTCATTATGTCTATGAGCTCTTTTATTTTAAAAAGCACTGCGCTCGATGTCGTTACTAAAACAGAAATAAATTACATTACACTTTCAATAAATTATAAAGAAATGATTCATTATAAATTAGTGCCCACCTCGCTGTCCAAAATTGATTTTTCTGAAAAAAAGCAGAATATGGGCAACAAATTTACATGATTCTAAAATAAGCAGTGATCAAGCTTCGCAGAGCTGTAAAAATCAAAGTTTGGACGGCCTTGGAAGATAACTGAAAACCTTCATGATTCTGAGAATACGATAAATACTTAAAGATTCAATCATAGACAACACCAACAGGAATTAAATATTATTATATGTAAGTTTTTATTTATCCAAAGTTCATAAATTATCAACACATACCTGAACTTGAAGCTGCCATAACAAAAAAAAAGAGTGTGGTGAGCTTACGTGAAGTGAAAAGTGCAGAAGTGAAAACTTCATTGGTAATCGCAATAAATTTATATATTATATAGTAATATTAGAAAATAATATTATGTATTATAGAGTATTGTTATAGATCGTATTAGTATAATAAATGAGAAACAAGTCAGAAATTAAATTTATTATTTATTTAATTTTATATAAATCAAGTTATTTATTTTCTTTTTCATATTCTACAAAGGATACGATGGGTTTGTGATAATTAAATTAAGAAATAAATACTTTTGATTGAATTTTACTTATATATCTAGAAAAAACTCCATCAATAGTTGATTGATCAATGATCAATTATTGTAATCCATATTTTATTGTACTTTCATTTTTATTATTTTACATATTTAAATCCAATTTTAATCTTTCTTGTAGTAATAAGGAATTAAAGGCTTTGACGTTTCTTGTGAAAAATTGATATTGAAATCTCCACTCAAGATCACAGGTAATTTATCTAAGCTCCGATTAAGCAAAGCAGAACTGCTGCTATGTAAATGAGTAATTTTTCATGGATGAATTCAATTATTTTATTTACACTTTGATTAGGTAAGATGTAAATGATAAATGCTGAGCTTCTTTACGCTTTTTTTCCTGTTCAAAATTGTTTTCCATAAGAGACATATTTAAAGATTTTTTTTTTATCTATCTAACTATTAATAAAACAACAAATAAAAAATAAAGAAGGACGAGATTAGATGACTATAGGAGGGCAAAGATAATGGATTGATGATAGCATTGTATCTTCGAATAGTTTGAAAAACTGGGAGTTGCAGGCCCGATTTTCATTAATATCTCTTCAATTTTTTTAACCGGTTGAAATATCAAATATTCAACTTATCAAATATAATTTTTCTTTTTATTACAGCTGCTTTCCGAGTTAATCCACTAGTTTAAATTGTGAAAATTTCTTAATAAAATTCTTATAATAAATGTATTTTATAATAAAATACAAATAAACCACAAATTAGGCAATAAATATTTATTTTTAAAGTGGTATTTTATGCACAATGAGAGAGGGAGGGTTTCAGAAGTTTTAAGTGCTGGGTAATTTTCACTTACGATAGTTAAGCCCTTTGACTGAGGAGCTTTAGGGCTATTTTACACCACAAAGGGCCCAGCTAACATACCTTTTGAATAACAGGTTGCATTATTAAGACAAATCGTCCTTCAGTGGGCACAAAGACCCTTTCACAGCAGAATATTATAGGACACTATTAAAAACACGGTTAAATTAAACCCTTTCACTGGAACCTATCTCTTATTAAAACGGGACCGGGTCAATGTTACCATCAAGTTTAGGGGTGGATTTGAGGGAGCTTTCAAACCGGTATTATTCGGGGCTGAGAGCTTTAAATAAAAGGAACAAAAATTGTATTGCAATTTTAATTTTAAAAAAACTATTATGAATAATATATTCACTAATGATTATCATCATGACTAGAAAAAAAAAAAACATTAGAAAAATTTAACCAAGAAACCAACTCTGTTGTAAATTGCTCTTGCGGTAAGAGATCGCAAAGTTCTCTAACTGATGTATGTTTATTTATTTATTTAATCACCCTTCCTTACCTTACGGCAACAAGGGTTCACTAATGTATGTGTTTTACATTCTATTATCGATCATTTATTTCAGGAATTTACGGACCATTTGAGTTGAGCTCTCGGTTCAATACTGGCGTGCTCCCATCACATGTAATTTGATAAGTGCATGTAAGTGGATGTGATATTAGTTCAAGAAAATATATATCAGTGATTCGATGTTTGAAAATAAAATAATGATTGCTTTATAATAAATGTTACCGGGATTTCGAAAAATTCGAATTATGAAACTTTTATATTATTTTTTTTTAAATTAATATTTTTGTTCATGTATAGTTCATTAAACAAATGTATAACATATATGTAGCTCTATTACTTTAATTTTTTTTAACTTTTAGTTTCTTCCGGTGATCATTCATATAATTAGGTGTTAGGAAATCAGTGGTTAGACCAAAACCTTTTTGATATTCAACATTGATTAACAATACATTTTATGTTATATTTTATTTATTTTTATTTGTTATCTTCTTTCTTTCTGTATTTATGACTCTTATAAACATTTTTTTTTGTAGTATGATTATTATTATATTCTAACCTTTTGTTCCAGGATACAAGATCAAATCGAATAATTCATATTAAATAAAAAACATCCCAACTTATAATATGATTCTTGTTTCAAATACAATTACTTTTAAATACCTCATAATATATCTGGATATTTTACTAACATTTAATATGAGAGTAAATAAACTATATCATTTTAGAGTTAAGTGATAATTAATAAAAAAAACTGATGAAACAATTTTTTTCTCTTTGTGTTTTGGACTGTTATAAACATTGATATTTGTAATATGATCTTAATTATATTCTAATTGTTCATTTCAGGATAAAAGAGCTAATGGAGATTAGACAATAAATTCTTACTTTACAACATGATTATTGTCTCATATACAACGAATTTTAAATGCCCTATGATATTTCTAAATGTCTTTTTTAATATTAATAAATCAATTAGTAATCGTAATATAATTTTATAGTTAAATAATAATTAATAAAATAAACTCATTAAACAAGAGCTGTAGAAAAATTTTATATTCAGAAACGATCATCCAGTTTTGTCATAAAAACTCATTTTTTTACGAACAAACTTCTGTATGTTTTTATGAAACATGGTTTTTTTGGGTTTTTTTTTTATATATAATATTTATTGTATTTTTAGGAAAGAAATGTTTTTTTAGGTATCATGTCAGTAGCTATCACAGATAATTAAACCATATTGCAAAATGTGCAACTTTATATTCAAATTCACTTGGGTCCTCAGTGACCAACTCAATAGGAAGAGAATTACGAACTGGAGAAATAGGTGCGGGTTCAATTACAGCTAACTGAAAATTTATCTCGCGGAGTGCCCAGAAATAAATCTCTGCCTCCAAAGAAAAGGTTGGTAATCTGTAGCCTGGTCATTCCCCGGAATTGCTCAGCGCACAATGTGGTTTCCTGCAATCTCGGTCCTACAACGCAATATTGATAATTAATAAAAAAAAAACGAAGGGAATAAATACGCCAAGAACATTTATTTCATAATAACATGTACAAAGCAAACAAAAAAAAATCAAAATTCATCATTAATATTTATAATTTGATGGAGTGAGTATTCATCGTTAAGTCAGTATACTTGTATATAAGTATATCAGTTTATTTTGAAACCCGGCATGTTGCCCTAAACCTTGAATCCCCCGAAATTTTGTATCTTTTTATTTTATTTCATTCCTCAAATAGAAAGATCAGTTTGAGGTTTTCTACCAATTTTCTACGCCAGGCGTAGCCTGCGTCTGATATACATAGATTTTCCATCCGGAGAGATCTAAATTTAACAGTAATATCGCCTAAATTCCGACTGGCTAGGTAAAAGTGTCGTGGACCATATTATGGCTGTCGATTTACTTAATGTGCCTTCCAGTTCACCATAACTTTTCAATTATATGTCTACACTCTGCCATAAGCTATAGACGTCTTGAAGTATAAGTAGGAATTTTCGAATCATCTTAAGGCGTTCTAACAGTCCCTGTTTTCATTAGAGAAACTGGAAGAACCATCAATAGAGGTTTTCTTTTAATCTGCATTTTTGTCAGAATTTTAGAAGCGGTGAGATAGAATCTGCAAAGTTTATGCAGACATAAGTTAGGCATGCCCTGAAGTCAAGCACAATTTAGTCAATCACTATGGGCATGGGATCACCACTTCACGATTTCAATGTAATACTGTTTTCGATACCTGATCATATTAATATTGACATCGCCTGGTAGTAGCTCTCAAAGTTATTATTATTATTGTTATCTTTTCCTTTTTATTTAAAGATTCAATTCCTCTTAGGGATAAGTCCAAATTTTTCGAATCTTCAAACATCCAGAATTTGCTCACTATTCTGGCTATATCCGAGACTGCTTGTTAAGCTTTCCTTAGGGCATCGAGCGGAAGTTCTAGACAGTGTCCTCCACTGTGGATTTAGTGATCAGTCCATTTGTGTGAATCATAATTAGTGTTACCACGCTTTCCATACGGCAGACTTCTTTCAGTTCAAACGCTAGTTCCTGGCATTTTCGTAGTTTCCAACAGTTGAGTTCACATTAACGTTAGGGATCGCAATATCTTCTCTCTTAACTTTATATCCAGGATTTTTTGGAGAAATCTGTATGGACGGTACTTATAATAATATGATGTCTTATCACCTCTAAGGTTGTTTTTCACTTTGATGAATAACTTTGCCCTAATTGTTATGTCCCTCATTTGTTCGATTGATTCTAACGCGTATTGGTTGATCATTAGGACACACTTCACAAGGAAATCACATCGAAGAAGGCAAAGTACAGCTCAGTTCACACCAACAGTCCAAACAGACTCAGACAGCAGCCTTGTTCCCAGTTGCATGATTTATTCAAACTGAATGTGATTTCTTTGTGCGAGTCCAGAGAGATGCTGGAATAAGCAAAACGTCAACTGGTTGTTTTTGTTCTAGTGTTATGACATTCTGTCATTATTATTATTATTAACTGCAATAATAATTGCCTGCAACTAGATCATACTGAAGACATATTCGAAATGATACAATATGGGATTAATGTTGGTTATCCTCAGTAATATAGGAATCAATGAAACAGTATAAAGGTAATTATTATTGCTGATAATATATCAATATATGCTAAACAGTATATTTTATTTTTAGTTCCCTAGTAATGATTTTTTCGGTCACAGTCAAAGATTCACTGGATCCAACTCTAAATAGCTAAATTGACTACAGAGGGCAGCAACAGTTGCAGAGGCCGGAGAGAGGCCGTAATGAGGCGGGCTGTATGCCGGGCCACGGGGCCGATAGCGGCTGTTGACATGGCGAAATTAAATTAAACCCCGCACTTTCCCGCCATAGCTCTCCAGCTTCCCTGTAATTGACCTCGCTGTGTGCAAGATCTGGGAGCGCTTCAATAGATGGACGAAAATCAAACGGTTATCGAAAGAGATCTGGGAGTACAAGCATCATTAGCACACATTGTATTTTTAATTTTGAGTCGTCAGCAGATGTTCTTAAAATTTTATGAAGTTACCCATTTTTCTTATTTCAAGAATATGTTTTGATACAGACAGGTAGAATGCAGCAAGTATTACATATAAATGTTGAAAAGCTTATTGCTTCAGTTCAAGACTACGAAAATCATTATAGTTATACATGAATCACGAAGAATCTATATACCTTGCGCCCTCAAATTAAGAGTGTTCTATGTATCTTACCGGGCGTTATTATAAAATAAATATGAACTCGGATAATGAGCAACAGACAGTTTTAAGAAATAGGTAACGCAGGCAGGTAGCGAGACTCCATGGTCAAGGAGGTTGAGGAGATACAAGGGATGGGGGTCCAGGACTCTACTTTTGGTAAAAAGATCTCTGAAGAGATCCGGAAGAAGTTCGCGAGGACTTAGCCGAGCCTGAGAGAGAAGCGAGCTTGGGACAGGAGATATGGCGCGAAGCGGGAGAAGATCCGCCATACCGGACAAGAAGAACTCTTTATGTACCCCTGTTTCACCAGATACGTTTTTATTTAAGTTCTGTATGTACTTAATGGCTTTCCTTCTATTGCATCTGAATCATTAATCGTATTTTAAAATATAAAAAAATAAATATACTAATATTGAAAAGGGAAAGGTAAAAAGAGACCTCACATAAATGTTAAGACCGTGGAAAAATTCCAACGAAAGGCACCTAAGTCTCCAAAAATAAAACAGAAATTGAAAATATCTGTCCAATATTTTGCCAATTCAGGCATCCTCAGGGTAAAAAGAGAATAACACCACAGCAAAACATGCATAATGCACCCAAGAAACATCCAACCACGCCTCAAATGCAACTACTGAATCATAAGGAAGGTTACTAGAACCTTATCCAGCTGGATAAGGTTAGATCAAAAACAGGTGATGAATACTCCAGAAATTGAAAATTCAATATACACTCACCAAACTTCAACAAGCGCAACAGGAAAAAAAAATAAAATAAATAATAGTAATAAACAACTAAAAAACAAACATAAGACAAAGGACCATATGAAAAAATGACAGTAAAAGTGCAATAAAAAAGAACATTAACAAGAAACCACTGGACTTATGGCTATTCCACAAAATACATTAATATTGGAAAGGGAAAGGTAAAAAGAGACCTTACGTAAGTGTTAAGACCGTGGAAAAATTCCAACGAAATGTTTAACTTTACTGTTATTCCCTTTCTATCCTGAGGATTGCTGATAGGCGAAGTATTGGACAAAGATTTTCAATTTCTGTTTTTAATTTTGGAGACTTAAGGGCTTTTTATTGGAAGCTCTATAAAACACGAGATAGTGTTGCCATCATAGGATAGCTGACACATTTCCTTAAAATGGAAAATGTTAGACTCCCTAAAATGATGATATAGAGACATTCAGGTGGATGAAAAAACAGAGCGTGACTTCGTTGGCTGCAATATGTTTAAGACGATCATCGTTTGCTAGGCGTCAAAAGATGGAGAAAGGCAGCAGAAGTTAGTTCTGTGTGGAGGAGTATTGTTGAGGAGACCAACTCCTACAAAGACCATAACGCCGTTAGACATAGATAGATGAGTGAATCATTTAAGATATGTAGTTATTATATCTTACAATTACCTAAAATACCTAAAAATGATAAACTCGAGCAGAATGGCCGAAATTGTTCTCTAAAAAACTGAAAATGGTCAAATTTGAATAAGGAGACTGAAGAAGACATTGAAGATTTCGGATTTTCTCCGGCATTAAAGGACACGTTGAAAGACCAAAATGAAAAATTGGCAAAATTCGGACAGAAGAAAGAAAGCTAAAATATAGAGAACGAATGAAAGAGATATGGAAGAGAAGGGAATAACAGTTGAAAATAAAACGTAGTCCATAATGGCTCAGAATTAAAAAAATAAACAGAAAAATCACAAAAAAAGGATAATAAATAATTATTTGTCTGTCATTATACGTACTATAGTACTATAGTATAGTACGTGTAAATATAAAAAGTACAAATCAAATGCCAAAAGAGTTCACATACAGTTCTCTGATACTCTTTCTCTAGACTTGACATCTGTCTTCCCTAGAAATAATTTATTAATATTTTTTTGGAATAAAACAAATTAAAAAAATAAATATCTGTAGTGCTCAGTATGTCTTCGAACTATCTTGGACTGGTAACCACTGTCTTCAGGAAATTCTGACTCGAACATAACTACCTAACCACCCTTGGCATAAACCAAAGTATAGGTATATCATGATTAAGGTTTGAATTTGCAAAAAAAAGTCCGTTGCAATTTTCCAGCATTAAAAGTCCTCAAAATTGTTATACTCTAATATTAATAAATTCCACCGGCAGACGGTATAAAGTATCATGCTGTAGTTGCTAATGTTGTAAATGAAATTAAAAAGAAACCACTGTAAATAATTTAATAATAAAGATCATTTTATATCTATCTATCTATCTATCTAATAAATTCCCAATTAATGGAGGAAATGGTTCCGAAAATACTCGAAGGATGTATTCAATGGAATAGCCAATAACTGAAATAATCAGCAACGTTTAACTAAGTGCGGGCCTAGGTACTAGCAATATCCCATATGAACACCTTGCATGGGTCAATACGTATAATAACTAATGTTACTCATCATAAGCAATCAAGATTCATCAGTATACATTACACGGCACTAGTATTTAGTTGTTCACCTATTCTATCTTCATTGTAACTTTATGTGATCTAATATATCAAATGCATTAATTCAATTAAATTGAATTGCATCAATTTAATTGAAACTATTCTTGGGAGTATAGTTCCCTAGCATACCTCAAACCTGCTCCGTTTTTTTTAATTTTCTTTATTGTGTGGAAATAAAAATTCTTATTACATATTACAAATTTCTAATTATATTTTCATAGATGTGAATAGTTTCCTGTAGTTGAGCGAAGTAGAGCTGATATTGAAATTATTGTCTGGTCTCCTGTTAGCAAGGGTCATATTAATCTAACGATTCATTAACATTATAAAAAACCTATATCCAGTCAAGTATGCTTTTAATAAGACGTTTCGACAATAAATGCCATTTTCAATTATTTACATAAAAAAATCTTGTATCCTTTCAAGATAATAAGTAAATAATTAAATTAAATTAAAGATAAGTTAATAACTTAAAAAAGTTACAAGTCATAAAATCTTTTACTTAGAGGTCAATTGTCCTCCATGGTCATCTTTTGTTAAAAGGTTTAAACTTTTTAAACTCAAAACTATTATGACCTTCGAGTAAAATACCGTGTACATATCACATAGTGGCCTAACAATGAAGTAAACACAGTCATATAAGTAGGGATCAGGTTAAAAACTTTTAAGTCAAATGATTGGACTTAAACATTTTTTTAACTAATTGCTTTGTGAAGTTTATCATTATAGGATAGCCTGGTCGTGGGTAAATAATCAGAAATGGAGCCCATTCTTAAATAGAATTCTTATTAAAAAACAACAATCATAATATCAACTTAGACTCTATTAAGTAATTACAAAAAATTCTGTTAAATTTAGGTTCATTAACAAAAATTTAAACTAAAATGTAATAATCAATCAATGAGAAAAATAAAACAAACAGAAAAACTAAGTCGAAGAGAGGCGCCCACTGTATTGTGTAACTTGTGGATAATTAAAATTCTAGTACGTAGTATAAAAGTTTCTAATTATCGAAAAACAAATGAGAGAAAAAAATATTTACGTTTTTACTCGTAGTTCATAATTATAAAAGGACATCCATTTTGAAACGAACTGTCCAGGAAAAAAACAACTTTGAAATTTAATAAAAAGGGGACGGTATACAAACAACACTCTCCCATCCCATGGTGGTTGATGGGATAGCAAAAAAAAAAAAAACGAAATAAAAACCTTTTTCGTGCCCAAACCATTATTTCCCATCTGACACAAATTAATTTCAAACATGATATAACTTGCCTTTAGGCTGATGGCAGTTGAAAGGGTAGCTCAGATTATCTTGTAACCTCATGATGTTTAGCATAAATTATCTATGTTAACAGTGAATTCATAAAATAAGTTGGTAAATTTGAGTTAAGCAGAGCATTTATTACAACTATTACAAGTTTATCTTGGATACGGCTGGAATTGGTATCCGAGTTAACAAATCTCAGTTAACAAAGATAAAAAGGAAGTTAAATCCCAGAAGGGAAGATACAGGGCTGAAATTTGAACACATCTTTATGGCTTTCTATGTGTTTACATATCTACTATTACGTTATTTGGCTAATCGGAATAAGCTAATGTGGGATTCCTAAATTTTTCCTATCCAGTTATAATTAGGATAAAGATCTTTAATATTTAACCCTTTAACTGCTAAAGACGATATACGCCGTCCTGCATCACACACACCTTCAGTGCTTAAGACGATATATGCCGTCGCACTGTTTTTCTATATATTTGCTAGAGCCGAGTATACACGACTTGACATTGTAATGTTGGTCTTTGTATGGAAAAATGCTTTGAAGATTTTCATACAAAATTAAATTGTTAAGCAATAAGTTTTAGTATTAAAAAAATTTTTATTTAAAAAATAATTAAAAAAAATAAAACAAAATTTAACTCCGCCAGTGTCGGTCCATACCCCGAATCAAAAAGAAGGATGGAAACAATGACATATGTTAACAGATAGAAGTAAATGGGGGTGATGAAGGATAGAACGCAGGTAAAAAGAATGTAGCACAGGCCGGTAGACGGGTAGCCGGCCCGCTTAGCGCCGTGATAGACGTAAAGCTCTTCACTCGCAGGAGTTAAAGGGTTAACAAGTAACTGACACCGCAAAGGGCCAAAACCGCCTTTTATATTCCCTTCGAAGGACTGCATAAACTTTTTCTACCTTTAAAAAAATTTAAAGCCACCTACCGGACCGCGAACCCACGATATTGGGGATGCTAGATTGTTACGCCAACCACTGCGACCAATCAGGATAAGCCATGTGGTCCTGTCTCAAGTTAAAAAAGGTGTTTTTGTCTTAAGTTATAAAAGGTCAAAAGTAAATACAATTTTGCAAATATCTCCTTTTTGACATAGTTTTGAGCGCTATACGATATCGTTTTATTGCAATACTTCAAAAAATTTGTTTTTTCCATCATTGGATACCTAGCCGATTTGGAAAGAGTGATGCCAAGCATACTTTAATCGAATTTTTTATTACATATTTCGTTTTTAAATATCTCAAAATTTTCGAATAGCCGAATAGTAGAAACGAATCAAAAAATCAAAATTCTATTTTATTTTCAAGTATTTAACATTATACTTTTAGTTGTTTACTTCTGAAAAATGTTTTTCTTTTTTTTAATGAGATTCAATTTTTGTAAAAAAAAAAAAAAGTCAAGATCCTTACAGCCAGGAAAAATAATGTGAGTTTAGTGAATTATTTTGGAGCGGAGTGGCTCAGTGGTAGAGCACTGAGTTGCCATGCCGGAAATCCTGGTTCAAATCCCGCTGCGGGCAAGACTTTTATTTAGTCTTTTTCCAGCCGCAGATGGATCATATAGGATCTAGGACCCTCCTAGGGCTCACCCAGCATCTATAAAATATTATAAAAATAGGGTACCCAAAATAAGGGGGGGGGGATCTGGCGGTTGAGCGTGACCTAGGACCTAGGACAAGCCACATCCTTGCAGAACCGTTGTCCATGAAACAGTACAGTCCTTACTATGTACTGAACTCCAGACCCGTTCACGGGTTGTAGTGGCACAGGTTTAGGTTTAGTGAATTATTATATCGTGCACTCAAAATTGCTAAAAAAAATCGGTTCTTCCCGCTTCCACCACTCACAACCATTTCTACGGTACTACCAAAAACCGATTTATTTGGAAATGGTGGTCAATAGTTCGGTTTAAATACATCCTTCCTTCTCTGGTATTGTTTTACTTCTAAGCCCATAACTTATTTCTGGATTCATTAATATAGTAATAAATTCCGTCATAATAATTTTAACAAAAAATCCCGAATTAGGACGCCTAGAATCAACATAGATGAATAAAATAATAACAGAGATAATTCGCGGTGTGCAAGTATTTGAGCCTTTCATCTTTTATACCTAAGTACACAGTAGGGAGGAAGCCAATGCTCTGCTGAGACCTTACTAACAATCTTAATGAAGACGTAGGCTGGGCCGTTTGATAAGTAAGCACTTCAGAGACATTTCTCTTGGCAGTTGTCTATATTAGATCAGCTATTCTCCAGTCGCAGAGGGTTTCCCGAGGTCGGACGGAGGAACGACTTACGCAAAATTACGATTAAGAACTATTTATAAATAATAAACCAACCTAATTTTCAGGTTTAGTTATGAGGTTTTTGATATGTGCTCATATTGGTCTGAAGAGGGAAAGTAAAATTACGGAACAGGGTATGCTGGTGTAAAACCGTCCTATGTGAAACGTGGTAACAGGGTGATCTAGGATAAATCACCTCTCTGCACAACCGTTGTCAATGAAACCGTAAATTCTCTACCATGTACTGAACCCCAGACACTACATAGGTGGTAGTGAAAGTAGTGGAAGTAGTTTTTTTGATGAATAAGAGGTAATGTATAATTTTTCCCAGCCAGAGTTAACTACATTGAGGAAAGGTGGAATTGTGCAGTTCTCGTAGTTTGTGGCTTAGGATGGATCTAAATTCAAGTTTTAGCTCCATTTCATGCGGACTTCGGACTTAGCCACAAATGCTGTCCGGGAATTCCACGTTTTCGCTTTCTAAGAAAATACGAGTACAAGAAATTCATACTGGTCCCAATTCGACTTAGCCACTTATTCACCTAGACTGTTATTTTTGTTAAGTGTTTTTTTGTATGAGCTGTTATTTTTTTAAGTGGTCCATCATTCTTAAGTTTAATAACCATCTTAATTTTTTTTAAAGCGTTTATTGTTTAAAATAATTTTAATGGTTATAATTTCATGATACAATTTAAAAGATGGATAGTGTTAAATTCACAATGTTTGCCAATATTTTTACACTAATTCACAGCTAAGGCGTTAATTGTAAATAAGCTGCGCATACAGCGGCACAGGCACCTCAAAATGACCCAAGGTAAAGAAAGGCAAAATTTCACCATTAGTATATACACATATATAGTAAATTCGTATTTTGTAAATAAAGGAGGGTAAGAAAAAAGTTACAATAATTCAACCGCAAACCCGTGGATATCCTCGATACATGAAAAAAATTACTTATACCACTTTCAAAAGTAACATAACATATGTATGTCTATCTCAGTAAGTTTAGTTTTCATTAGCACCATCTTTCTACATACAATATAGAACATATAAATATATATATATATATATATATATATATATATATATATATATATATATATATATATATATATATATATTTGCTATAGCTAAGAGGATATACGAGGACTTGAATATACCCGAGGGATGATCCCGAGTTAGGAACGGAAGGGAAGGCCACCTCCGGGGGCGGTCCAATCTCGCCTTGTCTCCTTTATTGTCCAGCTGGCGAAGGAACAGATGCCCTTCAGGAAACAGTAGCCGCCTAAATTAAATTCCGATCTGCCTAGGTCTTATTTCCGCGGAGGCAGGTACACGGGCGGGAGGACATTAGGATTTCATGAAGAGCTAGATTGGATCCTTGCCGTGAACCTTTTCAATTTTTAACGTACCTCTCAGCCTCCTTATTGAGTTATTAATTATTTGCCGGCCTCTCCTTGTTCTTATTCTATACAAGTAGACCCTCACTCTCCCCAGCCAGGACTGTACCTATATTAATATACAAGTGGCTACTTGAGAGCTGCCATGTTCTTTATGAATTTAATAAGAGGGCCAATGTTATTGAATCAAGTGAAACGGTTCTTGAACTTTTCCACTTTATCCCCTCTAATGGTTTCTCCCCTTAGATTGTTGGAATTAATGGCTCCCAGCAGAAGAGGAGCCGACTAGATAAAATATTTTCCTTTCATCATTCCCTAACAAGATAAAACAGAGACTGTAATAACCTTAGCAGCTCTTTTTTACCGCCTTGGAGGCCGTTATTGCACGGTTATTATTGCGTAATTATGAGGCCAAGGCCCATTTTACAGAAGAATTTCTAAATTAATACTTGGATTAATTTCTTCGTTAAGCAATATTCTTAAAAAATGGCCTCGGCGATGATTTTCATGGGTTTTGAAAGTGCGCGCGATAAGGACCAAACTTTTATATAGTCAAATATTCAGATAAAATGAATGTACTATATTTCTATTACTAAATATTGGAGGCGAAAAGATATGAACATGATTAGACATGTGAGTCACTGCGACATGTCTAGGCTTATCTACGTAGATATGTCTATAGACCAAATGACTTTTAGGAGTCTGTCTCGGGGAATAAATCACAGGTCTATGGGGCCCAATCGTATGGTATCCCAATAGGACATATTGCGATGCAGTAGACTTCTTGTGAAACATTTCTCCAGTTTGGAAATTACGAAGAACCCCCTCCCCAGTCTGAATCCAGCTACCATGTGCGCAGAATAAACTTTTAATGCGGAAATGAATGACTGGATATAGCTCAGAAGTGTGTGAAACGGTCAGGGAGTCCAATCAGTAAATTACACAAAATAAGTTGTAAGGGACAAATGAAATAAGTCTAAATTTATTTTTGTTTTATATTCACACGCCCCTTAACTTGAGGCTGTCTTTGGGACGTGAAGAGTCCAGATTACAAAAATCGTGCAATAAATAAAAAAAAAAGCTGGCACTAGATCGCTACCTCTAAAGCTCGAACTAACAGTAGCAGATATATAAAAAGTACAAAATTTGAAAACATCCTCTATCAGAGAGAAAAGAAAATTAATCCGCCGCGTGGGACATCTCACAATTAGTCCAAATTATTATATTATGAAGTGCTTAATCACTCATGATATTAATAACTATATCTCACGTTTATTGATTCCATGAAATCTGTAACTAACAAAAAAGTCTAAACTCTCTTAATTTATTTTTGAAAATAACTAGCATGATCTAATTGATCGGGACCCCAAATTTGTTCTAGAGACACAGGAAACTTTCGGGAAACTAGATCAAATTATAATCAGTGAAAAAATCGAACTGTTCAAAAAACTCTAATACTCCACCAATTCAGGAATTTTCAGTTTATATCATATCCATTTTTATTAGTATCAATGTAAATTGATATTCATATAATTCACTAATGAAGAAAAAAAACCTTCATTCCAGTCAGACAAATCTTGTTAAAACATTAACAAAGGATTAAAAAAAACGTTTCGACAAATTTATTTGTCATTTTCAATTTTTGTTCTTCGTAACATCCTTTAAAATTCATAAGTAAAAACGTCACTGCAAAATTTATAAAAGTACCAGTATACTGATACCAGTATATAAGAAAAAGCTTATAAAGAAAATGAATTATAAAGGTGTTGTTTTTACTTATGAATTTTAAAGGATGTTACGAAGAACAAAAATTGAAAATGACAAATAAATTTGTCGAAACGTTTTTTTTAATCCTTCGTTAATGTTTTAACAAGATTTGTCTAACTGGAATAAAGGTTTTTTTTTTCTTCATTAGTGAATTATATGAATTCAAAAGATAGTCCAGTATATAAGAAAAAGCTTATAAAGAAAATGAATTATAAAGGTGAAACCCGAGCACCAGTATCGGCGAAGAGCAGATCAATAGAAGAATTAGTAAAACAGTTTAATAATGAATTATTCAACTGCACTGATCATCATGCTGTAAGTCATAATAACTTTAGCATAAGTATAGATGCACTAAAAATTATTTTTCCGTTTTGACCTCAAGGTATCTATACTTATTGTTATTGGTTATTTTTGATAAATTTTTATGGTTGTAATTTAGTGTACTTTTATAAATTTGGCAGTGATGTTTTTACTTATGAATTTTAAAGGATGTTACGAAGAACAAAAATTGAAATTGACAAATAAATTTGTCGAAACGTTTTTTTTAATCCTTCGTTAATGTTTTAACAAGATTTGTCTGACTGGAATAAAGGTTTTTTTTCTTTATTAGTGAATTATATGAATTCAAAAGATAGTCCAGTATATAAGAAAAAAGCTTATAAAGAAAGTTTAAATTGATATTCATTTGAGAATTGCAAAATTTCAGGGTAATTAACTATTTTTTTGTTATCATGTGACAATGAACGAGACAGCCACACGACCACCCCATCATGAAATGTATAAAAAACTTCTCAACCTATAAGATGCATATAAACATTACCAAAAAAAAATAAATCTCATGTTTTTTTATTTATTTCAGCAATGTCCGAAAAATTCAGAAAATCTTTTGTATCGCGAACATTTATTCATCATTTCACGAGATTTAAGAGGAAAAGCGGATGAAAAGTTAGAAAATTTCACCCTCGCTTTTACTTTTAATCCTTTGTATAACCGGAAACCGTTTGGAATTATAAAATCCATTCACAAGAGAAAAAAAAAAAAGAGGGGCCGAAATGTTTTTTACTAGGACTTAACTGTTTGAACGTGTATTCTCAGGGTTTTAAGTTACTTCATTTACTTTTTTTTTAAATAGGATCATTCAATTAATGAATTCCGAATAGTAGATAAAAGATGATTCAGATTGTCAGTTGTATAAGGAATAACGAATAACGGTGAAATATAAATTCGTGATTACTCAGTTAGATAAAAAATAATCAATAACGCACTGCACTGTCATTCGCTAACAATTTAACAACATAAAATGTACGAAATACCAATGAAACTAAAAAGAAGATAACAACAAAGTAGTAAATTAGTTAAAATAATTTTATTTTCAATAAAGTAGGGGCAACACTGTTAGCTCTGGTAGCAGTGCTGTAACCTTCCGTTCACTATTTTTTTTTCTTACCCTTCTAATTAATTTATTTACAATACAAAAAAATAAAATATGACAATATAACACTTGTAATTTATGCTTACTTTTACCCTAGGGTATTATAAGGCACTTTGCTCTTTCCGCTGTATGCGGGGGCTTTTATTTTGTGGCTGTACCTTTGTCTTGGCTTGTACAATAGGGAGGGATAATTTTCGGGATTCGCTTGAGGGATGGGAAAGGAAAGGGTTGGGAAAATGAAAGGTAGGAAAAGGATGAGGAGGGCCGAAGGGATAGGAATGGGGAACGGGATTGAGGGGGCTTAGACTGCAGAGTCCAGGCCCTCTCCCTCGGTGACAACGTCTACCAGGGGGAGTGTGCCTTGGCATCTCCCAGGCCTGGGAGAGGGTGATATAGTGTTAAACAGTGGATCAGTACAACACGCCTTTAGCCCATCGAAGAATTTGATGTGACTCCGGCTGATGTACTCAGGCACTGTGGGTAGTCTCAATTCCTCGCGGATGATGTTGTTCCGTGCCCTTTCAAGTGAAGTCCCCCTGATTATTCCCCTAAGGATGGAGTTTTGGAAACTCTGCAGTCTTTTGAGGGATGACCTGTACAAGTAGCGTATCAGTGGTGCACCATAGAACAGTGTTGGTCGATAATGGCTTTGTATATTTGTAGCTTGTGTCGGAGTGAGAGCTGTGGTGAGGTGAGCAGGTGGTAGAGCCTATGCGACTTCTACCTGGCTAGCTTGAGTCTCTTCATGGTGTGACTTGTGAAGGTGAGATGCATGTCCGGAGTAACCCCAAGATAGAGTAAAGATGTCGAGGTACTTCTTCGTCCTCCACAGAGAAGGTCGAGGGTAGAGCTTTCTTTCCGCGCTGAAACGACATCACGATTGTGTCCGATTTAGCCGGATTCATCTTGATGCCGTTCAGTTTGAGATCTTCAACTATTTTTGTCGAGGCTGACTGCGCGGTCTTCAGTGGTCTCTGCGCATTGAAGCTGATGCGTACGTACTCCCATTAATTACTATTTCGCATTAAATAAAAATATGTCCCAAATCAACGGCGGATTTAGGGGGGCATGGGTGAAGAATCCATTACAGTACATACTTATAGGCAAATTACATGATCATAGCTGTTAAAATGTATGGATAAAATAACAAAAAGAACATGAGTGAAACTATTGTTTTGATATTTTAATAAACCTTTGAAACCTTTCTATTAATACTACAGGTTTATTTCGAAGTTATTGTTGATTTGTTTGCCCTTCTGCCCGTTGTCTCCCCCCCAGAAAATAATTCTGGATCCGCCCTTGTGCTAAATGGCATTTTTATAATTTCTAAAATAAATAATTTTATTATTGTATTGAATTGTTAGATATGAAGAGTGTTCTTCAAAAGGTTAAATGAAAGTACATATACAGGTAATTACTATTGTTATGTCGTATAAATCACCACATGGTGATGACGCAGACGTGGTTTATAACACAACTCTATCCAATGGCGAGGGAATGAATAAATGAAAATTCTTTTCTGAAATTTAATATAGATTGTGCAAATAAAGCATATTAAGTAATCTTTTAGGGCTTAATCTTGTAAGTAATTCTAAAACGATGAGAAAAACAATTAAAATTTCCAAAAAGGGAACATATAGGTTTTGAATTTTGAATTTCCGTGTTGTAAGTTAGGAAATTGTTCATTTCCAATGGTTATTATATTTTTTTTTTTGTGGATGTTATGATTTATTTTTCTACACTATTGTGTTGTTTCTCTAGTCACTCAGAAGATACTGGTTGAGCCATAAGTCTCTAGACCCTTAGGGTCAATCCGTGGAGATGAAAAAGGGCACGCTGCCCTATCACTGAGCTACTCTTCTTCTTATTGCAAGTATAAGTAATGAAACATTTCTGGACAATTTCGAAAATTATTAAAAATATAATGTTAACACTGAGGTGAAAAACATATGAAAATCTGGAAAAAAGGCTTATAGTTCCAGCATTCTTAACTTGTTTCGCGCGCCGTTTAGATGTATCTTATAAGCTAGTGTTTTATTTTTTAAAGTGAAACTTTTTTTTCTATCGTTCCAAAATTTTTCGTTTCTCTATTGCATGTCGCACAGCTGGAGTCGGGTTAAGGCCAGAGCAGTAAAGGCCAATATAACGGCGCCCAGTCAGCTGACCGTGGAGCATTTTATTTATATTCTCACTTATTCGTGTGTTTGTATTGTGTATTAGTGTAAATGCTTTATTTACTTTATCATTATGGATAACGATATAACTAGTGAGTTAAATAAACCGGTCAACGAAGGAAAAACCAAGAATAGTGCGAAAAGATCCGACGATGAATTAATTTTACGCCGTAAAATTAAAAATCTAAACATTACAAACGGCCGTTAAAGGTTAATACGTGAAACTTTATTCTATCACCCCAAAATTTTTCGTTCAACTATCGCATACTTTTCACATTACTTATTTCTTATGAATATTTGATGAACTTTTTATTTGTATGCGGTTCATTCAATATATTTAAATTTATTTAGGCCTTCAGTCATCTTCGAATAATTTTCCAAATTTTTTTAGTTAAATGCCTACAAACCGAAAAAAGGCTTCACTTGCATCGTGGTTTCATAAAACCACACAACTTTTTTTTTTGTTATTCCTTTCAGGCATGAAAAGTAACTCTTACTGTAAATATTAGCGACTATTAATATATCTTTTTGTATAATATTTGTATGATAACTTTCATTTTATTTTCCTTTGCTTCTTAGTAAATAATTTATAAATAGTGTATATATGATTTGCAAATGGAATTTTTGTGGCTAAATCTACTGCTTTATGATTACAAACAACCAGCCATCTCACATGAGCAAGCATGGAGCTACTAGACTTACTATAAGGACTTACTTTTTATACTATAACGAAATTTTACTTAATCATCTTTTATTAAAAAAAATAATTAACCTAATAAGGCTAAATAATATCAATTTACTTACAATATTAAATTATTTACTATTTTGTATTACGCTCAAATTAATATTATTTTATGCTATTTAATTTCTTAACTTACTACCGAAACAATATTTAGCTATGGAATAAATAGAGAACAATATCTTTCAATCGATTTTAAAAACCAAGTAATTTTCATTATTTACAAAACTATTAGATAAATCAAGTCGTATTAAATTTATTGCATAAATCTAACATACCATCCAGTATGTTCCAATTTTAATAGTCCCTATTAATTAGGTCAAGATTGCATGAAGCTTCATCAGTGAATCAATTATCCTTTTTGTATATTCAATTTAACCTTTACCATTATAAACCATCGATTATCTTGGGTTTATTACATGGTAGAGACTGTATTGTTTCTTGGACAACGGTGAAGTGATTTGTCCTAGATCGCGCTCAACCGCCAGATCCCTCCTTGTTTTGGATACCCACTTTATGGAGGCTGGTTGAGCCCCAGCGGGGTACTAGACCCCATAGGGTCCATCTCCTTCCTACACTCAATTTAGTCACTCCAAACAGAGGTTTTTATGCTGAAATAATTAAATATTTACCCTTGAAGAAGCTTGTTTCATTTACTTAGACTAGTTTTTTTTTTTTTTTTTTTTTTTTAATAATAATTGCTTTATTGAGAAATAATACACTCTGCCACTATCTTGGGCAATGCGTATTAGAGCTAAAAGAGATCATTCATTCCATATGTACAGAATAAAAAAAAAAAAAAAAAAAAAAAAAAAAAAAAAAATTAATAAAAATAAGTAAACCTGAATAACAAAGAGAAAGAAAAAAAATATATATATACATATACATAACAATTAATAAAAATAAAATAAAATAATAATAATCTTGGCCACATTCATATCTATATACAATATTTACGTGAGAAAGAAATAGTTGACTGTGGGTACTATAATAGGATGTTGATAGTTGGGGGTGCAGTCAAGAAAACACGCAAAAATAGGTGAAACTATTTTATTTTAAGTGCCGACGTTTCGACCTACTATGTAGGTCATCTTCAGGGCTATGAGAAAACAGACAAAAAACAGAATAGACTGTAAAAATACATAAAATAGAGGTACAGAAAAATTAACAAAAAGTAGAGATATAAAAAAATGATATATAATGAAAGGATATATGAAGGTATATGAATATATATATACATAATATATATATATAATAATGTATATAGGTGTATGAATATATATATACATAATATATATATATAATAATGTATATAGGTGTATGAATAAAGATGATTACATGGTAGATGGATAGAAAGGTGATAATGCAAAAAATACAAAGAGAGCAATGAAGTTAAACAGAAAAAAAAAAAAAAAAAATGAAAAAGATATGAATATAATGAGTATGGACAATTTAGTATAATAAAGATAGAAATGTATTGCAAAGGAAACAATAGTATGAAAATGGACTCATGGGGAGTATCATAAGTGCAATGAGAGAACATGAATTAAAAATATGATACCTAATAATACATCGAGAAGAATATATTATAGAACGTAAAGAAAAGGAATCTAAAGTATGACAGGCCGAGAAGTGAGATATAAATAAAATTTTAAAAAATATAAGTATCAGAAGTTTTGTAAAGGTATAAATGTTATATAAGGGTATACACTATACATTATATAACAGATATTGTATCCAGGAATACAGATATTATATAGAGGTATACATTAGGTATGAAGTTATATAAATAAAGATGAAAGAATACAAGGAACAATACATGAGAGATATAAGATATCAGTAAGTGAATAGAGATATATTATAAAAAATAATGATGTTCTGTGAACATGAACTCTTTAATTAAAACTATTTAATTAAAACTATGATGGATGCTAAAAGTGATGATGGGAGAAATAGGTGTGAAGGAAGGAGATGGAGAAAGATGAAGAGAAGATATAAATAATAAGAGATTGTACGAACCCGATACGAATGGCTGCTGGGACAATGAGTAACTGACGCGGAAAAAACCGTTAAACGACGGAAGCGCTGGCCGCGATCTCTGTCGGTCAAAGGTCAAAGTAGCAAAAAAAATTCAAAAAAAATAAAAATAAAAATATAAAAAGTAGGGAAAGGGCAATATGGGGAAATATGGGGACGCGTAAAAAATGTGAAAAATAAATAAAAAATAAAGATAAAGAAAAAAAAAGAAAAAAGGGGAGTAAAGAAATAAAATACTAGAAAAGAAAAAATTAGACAGAAACGGGCCGTAAAAGGAGAGAAATAAAATATGATTTGAAAATTAAGGAGTTTTTAGAAAATTAAAAATTTGGGAATAAATTGAGGATAGGTGATGTGATTATAAAAAATGATTTGAAAATTACGGAGTTTTTAGTAAATTAAAAATTTGGGAATAAATTGAGGATAGGTGATGTGAATCGGACTTAAGGTTGACGGCGGAAGAATCTAAATTGATGTGGATGGTTTCCGAGAGAATGCGTTTTTCATAGTTGGGAAAGGAAGATAGGATAGACGTGTTATCGAAGTTGAAAATGTGGTTTAAAGATAGGGCATGGTCAGAGAGTTTGGAAGCGGTTGGGTTATTGGATGAAATGGAATATTTATGTTGGGAAATACGATCTTTAAGTAAGTTTTTAGTTTCGCCGATATAGGAAGAGTTGCAATTTGGAGTGGAGCAAGGGATACGGTAGACAACTTGTGAGCGTTGTATAACAGGAATGGGATCTTTAACACGGGTATAGATTTTGGAAAGTTTGTTATGGGATTTGAATGCTAAACGTAAGTTGGGGATAGAGGAACGTAGGGATTTTTGAATATTATTTGAGAGGGAGGGTATATATGGCAAGGATCTGTATACTGGGTTAGAGGGAGGGTGTGGAGACAAGGTGGGGTTGGGGGGTTTTTTATAGTCTTGGATGAGTTTATTAATAATATGGAGAGGAAAATTGTTTTTTAAAAGTATATTTTGGATGCGGTGGATGTTGGTTTTATGGAAGCATGGGTCAGAGAGGGATAGGCCACGGCGGATAATATTTTTGGCGACGTTTATTTTTTGGTGGTGCGGATGTTGGGAGTAATAATTGAGGAGTCTGCCAGAATAGGTGGGTTTGGTATACCAATCTGTGGATAAGGTGTGGTCAGGATTTCTAATGATACGGAGGTCAAGGAATGGTAATGATTTATTGGATTCAAGTTCAACTGTGAAATGGAGGCGGGGATGGTATGAGTTAAAAGATGATAATAATTCAGGAATAATAGTGGGATTTAGGATAAGGAGGAGATCGTCCACATATTTCTTAATGAAGATAACATCGTTAAGGAATTGGGGTAGAATGGAATCCAGAAGATCGTTTAAGACAATATTGGAGAGGTCAGGAGCGAGGGGATTTCCCATGGCAAGTCCAGAAATTTGGTTAAAGAACTGGCCATGGAAGGTAAGGTAGCCTGATTCACAACAGAGGTTTAAGGATTGGAGGTAAGAGGTGCGATTGAGAGAGGTATGGGGTTCTATGAGTGGCCAGTTGTTATCTATAATGAGGAGAGCTTTATCTAAAGGTATGTTAGTGAATAGGCTTTCTACATCAAAGGAGGTGAGAACGTAATGATCAGGTATGGTGAGGGATGTTAATAGATCACGTAGATGAAAAGAGTTTTGGATATCATATGGGTTGTTACGGCTGAGGACTTGTAAGGAAGGAAGTAAGAATTTGCTGAGTTTTGTAGATGGTGAATTAATGTTGGATGTAATAGGCCGGAGGGGGTTGTTAGGTTTGTGGATTTTGGGAAGACCATAAAAACGGGGAGCTATGGAATTGTAAGAAATGAGGTTTCTATAAATAGGGTATGTAATTAATTGGGAATTAACAAGGCTTTTTAGGTGGAGGTTGAATTTTTTTTGGAGAGAAGAGGTAGGATCTCGGGGTGTAGGTTTGTAAGTAGAAGTATCAGAAAGAAGGGAAATCATTTTAAGGTTATATTCGGAAAGATTCATGATTACTGTAGAATTACCTTTATCTGCTTTAGTGACAATCAAGTCGTCATGGGATTTGAGGAAAGAGCGTGTGAGGGAAAGGTCCTTAAAAAACTGTGGGGAGAGATTAGAAGGGGAAGAATGGGTGTGTTGAAGGAAATTGGAGATGATGTTAGCTATGGAGACACGTGAAAGATCTTGTGGAACATGTGAACGTTGGAGTAGGGGGTCATTGTGAATAAATTCTAAGTCGGTCAAAAGATCAGGAATGATTTTATTGAAGGAAGAGGAGGGTGCAGAAAAATTTGGTCCTAAGGATAGAATGTTATAGACATGTTTAGGGATATCGGTGGAAGAAATATTGTGGACCCAGTTTTTATCTCCTTTTGGGTAGATTTTGGAGGTGAGGGATTTTTGGTAAAGGAATTTGAATTTGGAGATGAGGTGGATTTTTTTACGAGACCTGGTAGTGGTGAAGATGGATGTAACAAGAGCGGTAAGGTTATTCATGTGGTCATGGGTAAGGTGACTGGATAAAAATTGGGTGAGGGCTGGAATACGTAGGTTTAGAAAGTGGATTTGCTGTATATTCTCCCGTATTTTGAGATTAAGTAAAGATTTTTTAAATTTAAACGAAAAATTATGTAACTTGGGATTTAGGGATTTTGATGTGGTGAAGTGATTAAGGGCATTGGTTATGAAATTTGGAAAAACGGAGTTGGATCGGCATTTTAGGAGGAAAATACGTTGTTCCAGGTGATGAGCCAAATGTTTTTGTAAGGAGCACAGGTGGTTGATGTGAGATTTTAGGTTTGGAAATGAAGATTTTATAGAAGAGAAAGATAAATTTTGGGGGGGGGTAGTTAAGGTAAGAGGAGGGGAGGCATTTCCATCATAGTTTGGAAAGTTATTACGATTTGAAGAGATATAATGAGAAGAGAGAGCAGAAGAGTGGCGCTGTGGTGAGGAAGCTGATGTAGGAAGTGATCTTGGAGACGAGAGTTGTTGCGGGGGGTGCGGCGAAGGCTGGTGATGGCTGGAAGACGCGAGACTAGAGGTGTGATGTCGAGGCGAGTAGGTAGAATCTGGGTGATGTAGTGAAGAAGAAAGATCGATGTGAAGAGGTCGAGAAGTAGTAGGTAGAGAATTATGGTCTTGAATACTGGTATTGTGTAGAGAAGATATAGAAGAAAAGTTCTGTTTTTGGCCCCGTTTTTTGTGGTTCATGATATTCATGTGAGAAAGAAATAGTTGACTGTGGGTACTATAATAGGATGTTGATAGTTGGGGGTGCAGTCAAGAAAACACGCAAAAATAGGTGAAACTATTTTATTTTAAGTGCCGACGTTTCGACCTACTATGTAGGTCATCTTCAGGGCTATGAGAAAACAGACAAAAAACAGAATAGACTGTAAAAATACATAAAATAGAGGTACAGAAAAATTAACAAAAAGTAGAGATATAAAAAAATGATATATAATGAAAGGATATATGAAGGTATATGAATATATATATACATAATATATATATATAATAATGTATATAGGTGTATGAATAAAGATGATTACATGGTAGATGGATAGAAAGGTGATAATGCAAAAAATACAAAGAGAGCAATGAAGTTAAACAGAAAAAAAAAAATAAAATGAAAAAGATATGAATATAATGAGTATGGACAATTTAGTATAATAAAGATAGAAATGTATTGCAAAGGAAACAATAGTATGAAAATGGACTCATGGGGAGTATCATAAGTGCAATGAGAGAACATGAATTAAAAATATGATACCTAATAATACATCGAGAAGAATATATTATAGAACGTAAAGAAAAGGAATCTAAAGTATGACAGGCCGAGAAGTGAGATATAAATAAAATTTTAAAAAATATAAGTATCAGAAGTTTTGTAAAGGTATAAATGTTATATAAGGGTATACACTATACATTATATAACAGATATTGTATCCAGGAATACAGATATTATATAGAGGTATACATTAGGTATGAAGTTATATAAATAAAGATGAAAGAATACAAGGAACAATACATGAGAGATATAAGATATCAGTAAGTGAATAGAGATATATTATAAAAAATAATGATGTTCTGTGAACATGAACTCTTTAATTAAAACTATTTAATTAAAACTATGATGGATGCTAAAAGTGATGATGGGAGAAATAGGTGTGAAGGAAGGAGATGGAGAAAGATGAAGAGAAGATATAAATAATAAGAGATTGTACGAACCCGATACGAATGGCTGCTGGGACAATGAGTAACTGACGCGGAAAAAACCGTTAAACGACGGAAGCGCTGGCCGCGATCTCTGTCGGTCAAAGGTCAAAGTAGCAAAAAAAATTCAAAAAAAATAAAAATAAAAATATAAAAAGTAGGGAAAGGGCAATATGGGGAAATATGGGGACGCGTAAAAAATGTGAAAAATAAATAAAAAATAAAGATAAAGAAAAAAAAAGAAAAAAGGGGAGTAAAGAAATAAAATACTAGAAAAGAAAAAATTAGACAGAAACGGGCCGTAAAAGGAGAGAAATAAAATATGATTTGAAAATTAAGGAGTTTTTAGAAAATTAAAAATTTGGGAATAAATTGAGGATAGGTGATGTGATTATAAAAAATGATTTGAAAATTAAGGAGTTTTTAGTAAATTAAAAATTTGGGAATAAATTGAGGATAGGTGATGTGAATCGGACTTAAGGTTGACGGCGGAAGAATCTAAATTGATGTGGATGGTTTCCGAGAGAATGCGTTTTTCATAGTTGGGAAAGGAAGATAGGATAGACGTGTTATCGAAGTTGAAAATGTGGTTTAAAGATAGGGCATGGTCAGAGAGTTTGGAAGCGGTTGGGTTATTGGATGAAATGGAATATTTATGTTGGGAAATACGATCTTTAAGTAAGTTTTTAGTTTCGCCGATATAGGAAGAGTTGCAATTTGGAGTGGAGCAAGGGATACGGTAGACAACTTGTGAGCGTTGTATAACAGGAATGGGATCTTTAACACGGGTATAGATTTTGGAAAGTTTGTTATGGGATTTGAATGCTAAACGTAAGTTGGGGATAGAGGAACGTAGGGATTTTTGAATATTATTTGAGAGGGAGGGTATATATGGCAAGGATCTGTATACTGGGTTAGAGGGAGGGTGTGGAGACAAGGTGGGGTTGGGGGGTTTTTTATAGTCTTGGATGAGTTTATTAATAATATGGAGAGGAAAATTGTTTTTTAAAAGTATATTTTGGATGCGGTGGATGTTGGTTTTATGGAAGCATGGGTCAGAGAGGGATAGGCCACGGCGGATAATATTTTTGGCGACGTTTATTTTTTGGTGGTGCGGATGTTGGGAGTAATAATTGAGGAGTCTGCCAGAATAGGTGGGTTTGGTATACCAATCTGTGGATAAGGTGTGGTCAGGATTTCTAATGATACGGAGGTCAAGGAATGGTAATGATTTATTGGATTCAAGTTCAACTGTGAAATGGAGGCGGGGATGGTATGAGTTAAAAGATGATAATAATTCAGGAATAATAGTGGGATTTAGGATAAGGAGGAGATCGTCCACATATTTCTTAATGAAGATAACATCGTTAAGGAATTGGGGTAGAATGGAATCCAGAAGATCGTTTAAGACAATATTGGAGAGGTCAGGAGCGAGGGGATTTCCCATGGCAAGTCCAGAAATTTGGTTAAAGAACTGGCCATGGAAGGTAAGGTAGCCTGATTCACAACAGAGGTTTAAGGATTGGAGGTAAGAGGTGCGATTGAGAGAGGTATGGGGTTCTATGAGTGGCCAGTTGTTATCTATAATGAGGAGAGCTTTATCTAAAGGTATGTTAGTGAATAGGCTTTCTACATCAAAGGAGGTGAGAACGTAATGATCAGGTATGGTGAGGGATGTTAATAGATCACGTAGATGAAAAGAGTTTTGGATATCATATGGGTTGTTACGGCTGAGGACTTGTAAGGAAGGAAGTAAGAATTTGCTGAGTTTTGTAGATGGTGAATTAATGTTGGATGTAATAGGCCGGAGGGGGTTGTTAGGTTTGTGGATTTTGGGAAGACCATAAAAACGGGGAGCTATGGAATTGTAAGAAATGAGGTTTCTATAAATAGGGTATGTAATTAATTGGGAATTAACAAGGCTTTTTAGGTGGAGGTTGAATTTTTTTTGGAGAGAAGAGGTAGGATCTCGGGGTGTAGGTTTGTAAGTAGAAGTATCAGAAAGAAGGGAAATCATTTTAAGGTTATATTCGGAAAGATTCATGATTACTGTAGAATTACCTTTATCTGCTTTAGTGACAATCAAGTCGTCATGGGATTTGAGGAAAGAGCGTGTGAGGGAAAGGTCCTTAAAAAACTGTGGGGAGAGATTAGAAGGGGAAGAATGGGTGTGTTGAAGGAAATTGGAGATGATGTTAGCTATGGAGACACGTGAAAGATCTTGTGGAACATACCATACCAATCCTTCCACAACAAAGGGAATGTTTGTTCTCTCTCAGCGAGGTCTTCAAAGTTATAAATATTATATTTAAGCCTTTGACATTAACCACATTACATATTTAATCTTAAGCTATATCGATTCAATATGAACATGATGACATATGAACTCTAGACCTCAGAAAGAAGATTGAAGACTATAGTGAGGATTGTATACTCCTACGTTGTATGAACTGTCACAAAGTGCTTAATTATTTCAGGATGGTGAAGTGTGATATGCTCTCTACAGTCAGCAATTATTTGAGCCAAGTTTTTTCATTTTTGACAATGTTGCCTGATAAGTTATTAATTGCTTTCCGAAAATCATGCCATTCTTTAGAGAAAATGCAACAGTACCCTAATAAAATAATTTTTTTTTTACTCACTATACGATCTAGTCTATTTTTTTGACGGTTGAATTATATAATATAGAAATACTATTTCCGAATATTTATTACGACACATGTAGGCTATTTAGTTTGAGCAATTGCTAAAAACTTGTATCGGCTAGCTAAATTCTAAACGCTTCGTAATTTAAAAAAAATAGAAAATAATATCTATCTAAATGAAGTTGGGACTAAAATAACTGTAGAAAAACATGGTTTCAAAGGAAGGAGTGTTCAAAGGAATAATAAATTAATTGCATGATTATTAATAATTGTACAAAATACCAGATAAGGAAGTAATAGACCTTGAACAATTAATGTAAATGACGCGTTAATTGTATTTATGTTTCACAGTGCATCGTTAGTGATCTAAAAATTAAACATTTTTTCTCAGTTATCTCCATTCGTTTATATTTTAAACTATTCATTATTCCACTGTTTCCTACCGTTATCCTGTTGATTAAATTTCTTTGTGAGTACGGAAACAAAAAACATTCTTTTTGAGATAATTGTTTCCTTTATTTATAATTCGGGCTCCAACTAAGAGTGTAGAATATTTTAAAGTATCTTAAATTGGTTCATTTAGATTTACTAAAGCATTGCACGGCCACTGTAGTGAAAATTAAAAATTTTCTTTACAGCTCAATTCAATGTTCAATATTGAAGTCAATATTCTCTCAAAAATCTTAACCTTACTTTTTTCAAACATTTGTTTCGTGTAATAGTTTTGACTTACAGTATTCTTCATTAGTATATTATTTTCTTCAGGAAAGCTTATTTCAGTGTATATATGTTTTCTTCATAAAAAACTGGCTAAGTTATCATGGTTTTTGGTGTTTCACGTCGAAAAGTCTAATGAACTACACGGACCAGAATAATCAAACTTTAGCGGATTGGTTCCTCTTGTTCTCGATTATCTGTCACAGACAGACTTGAATCCTGGTTCTGACCTTAGGATTCCAGAGCCTTACAACTCAGCTATATCATTTCTTCAATTACATGTTCTATCATTTTGCTTATATAAAATGTAATATAACAAATGAAATGCCAATTGTATGAATTAAAAGAATGGTTTCGTTAAGGGACCACTGAGCCTCTCCGCTCATGAACTTGGATAAAAGAGTACTTAAATTAAATAGTTTCAAGAAGGCGGAAACTATTTACGTTAATTTCACCATAGATATTAAAAATGTCTAATGTTAATTTAGTCCAAGATGTCAGGAGGATGTATTCAACAATACTTTTAATAAAATTAAAGCCATTAGTTTCTAATATATTTTAACTAATTTTTTTTAATTAATTTTTTTTATAGAAAGAGAAAGTAAGATATAGAGGGGAAGATGGAGAGATAGATAGATAGTGAGTGCGTGAGAGAGAATTAAAAGCCATCTTGTTTCCCATCAAATTAGAAATAAATTATGTAAATGCATAGAATAAATATGAAAAGTTTAAACGAAATGATTTGTTGCCTTTGCATTTGAATACCGATTTTAACTCAACCTAAGATTGGGAGTCCCGATTTTATGGACTTTTCTTGTCGGCCGTTTTTTTAATATATAAACTGCCTTTGAGAAATTTTGTTGATACCTGAAATGCCATTCAGAATAAGTGCCCCTGTTCGTTCGTGGGATCCATTTAGAAAATACATATTTTAATATCTTTTGAAACACATCGCTCCTTCAAAAGAACAACGGCTTAACTTAAAATTTGGCATTTTTGAGTTAATCTTTTAGTAGCGATTATTTTATTTGAACCTTTTTCAATTAGAAACAACATAATTGATATATGTCATAATAATTATTTTATTAATTTAGAATCATTTCTATTCACCAAAATAGAAATGAACAAACAGTTATGTTATGGCAACAACCTCAAGTAATTAATTAATCAAGTAATTGCTTATAAATTAGATTTGCGACAATGAAGTTTCATAAAAAAAGAAGTTTCATCAATCCTTTCGGGTTGTCATCGATGTAAACTTTCTTGTTCTCCTCTCTTCTTTTACGTATATTTATACTAGCTCTAAGATTACGAAGGCAAGAGGTAGGAGATGTAAGGGAGTAGTCTCTTAAGTTAGATTTTAGATTTTATATCCATATTTCATCTGTTCAATATCTCAAAAAAATAATATCTTTTCTAAATAATTGTTCACCATTCGTTAAATATACAAAATAAATATTTAAAAAATTGTATATATTGTAGTGTAAAGAATGAAGGTAGAAATATTCCAGGATTTCATACTACTATAGGGGCCCTTCGAATTGATCCGAATACTGAACAGAAAGATAAACGTAACGGGAAATAAAGAAAAACAAAAACGAGATAGAACTCCAACCCTCGGGAACATTATTTGAGTCCCTTTATTTCGAATTGAATGAATATTTTACAAAGTACATTCTAACAGCCCTTACCAAGAAATAAGGTAGGGAAAAAATGTTTTATTATGTAAGAAAAGTGGCGATGGAATTATAAATGGAATGTGATTTAAAGTTTAACAACGAAAATAACAGCAATAAATAAGATTGAAGACAAGATGTCGTACTTCTTAACCGACTCTCGGACGTGGTAATTCAATTTCCATATTCTTCTCCTGTTATAAGTTTAATTTTCTTCATCTATCACTTCCTAACTTTGTGTGTACACAATTTTCTTCTCGAGCATATTGCTTCAAGAAACTTTCTTCCAATACCTCGTGCAACTAGGAAATTGAATTTCATTTTTTTTCGCGAGAGTTTTATTTACATAAAAATACTGAACAACTCGTACGCAGAAGGAAAGAAATTTACACAAGCGAAAAAAAAGTTGAAAATTGAATATTATTTCTTTCTAATATTGAAATGAAATATTTCAATTATAAAACGAAAAAATATCACCATTTGTTTTAGGTGTTCTGAAAATAACGGTTTGAGCCTCAAAATAAAATTTAAAAAACAGGAAACCATTCAAGGTATTCGTAGGAAACATTTCGGGTGAACTTACATATCCTCTAGATGAGTATTCTACATTAACTCAATTAAATAAAAAAAAACACTACAACCCGTGGAGGATCTGGGGTTCAGTACATGGTAGAGACTGTACTATTTCTTGGACAGCGGTTGATTTTTCCTAAATCACGCTCAACCACCGAATTTTCCCCCCTTAATGTACCCACTTTATAGAGGCTGTGTAAGTCCCAGGAGGGTCCTGGATCCCACAGGTTCCATCTCCGTCTGCTAACAGAGTAACATAAAGTCTTGCCAGCAGCAGGATTTGAACCAGGATTTTCGGTATGGTAATTCAGTGCTCTACCACTGAGCCACTCTGCTCCCTAATTATATTAAATAGATGATTAAAACTTGTCGACAACGATTATATAGCTACCTAATCTAGTGTAGATATTACAAATTTATTTACAGGTAAAAATGGTTAGTTAATATACATTGTTATCGCCAATAATTAAATCTGACAAAATAAATGAAACTCTGAATACCAAATCGTAAATAAGTTGTGGCATTTAATTTGAAGGTTTCGAATTAAAAGGATATTCACTTTTTATTGCTTCACCGTTTATAGGTGTGTTTTTTAATGCAAGGATGAAAAATAATTTTTATTCTGGAACTAGTAGCCCAAGAAAAATTAAATATAAAATTAAAAGGAGATTTTTCATGCTCTTGAAATAATAGTCGAAAGATAAAATTATTCAAAATCATTAAATGAGATAGAGGAATTATAGATAATTATCAATCGTATTTTTTAGATATGGTATAATGAGAATCGAGTTTTCCTCCTTCACCTACATCACATCTAAGCTGAGAGCAGCCTCTAAGGGATTGACACAGATCATCCTCCTATCCGCCACCCCTGGGACTATCCCCTATGTGGTAATGAGATCCGAGCAATGCTATTTATACTTATTATACAAGTTTGCATACATACTGTTCAGTCGCGGATCAATTTCATAAATTAAAATTAGAATCTCGCAGATCTGTTCACATTTTGTTTCCATGGCGACGAATAAAGAGGATGTTCAGTAGCGTAACATTTAAAGCTTGGTATATTCAAATTAACCAGTCACCGCCGCCATGATCGGCTATAGCCACCTAGATTAGGAAAGAAGATTGAAACACCATCTGTTGGCCGAATCGCGATCTTCACTTCACTTGACTCTCCGCATTCAGACTGCAAGCACACATCTCTCTACTCTTCTCTACTGAATCCTAAACCTACGGACATTCACCAAAAGGTCGCCGTTCACCGCAGGACATTGATATATTCGCCCAGGGCCCTAGATCGCCTAGCACCACCAGAAGAGACAAGAGGTGCAACCTCGATACCACCAGATCGCCTAATACCAGATGCAGTCAGAATTGAGGTGACGAAATTGACTCCACCATCGTAAGTCCGCCTTTTCTCATTCAATTTAATAACAGCAAAGACTATTTCATTACATTCTCCGTTCGAGCTAAAGACTCTAGTACTCAATCACCATGCGGCCATTTCGCCCAGGGTCAATGTTTTTGGTTATATGATATATTAACTCTTTTCATAATCATTTCCTTTAGTAAAGACTGCATTATCTCCTTTTTTGTACATAGATATAAGTCATCCTTTGTTTGTTTCTTTCTTTATTTAATTGTAAGCTAATTCATTTTCATGTTTGTATTTAAAATTAATAAACCACATGTTTCAGTATCTCGCCAATTGATTTAAAACCCCGACTCTATCTTGCTATTATATTTCATTTCATCATTATCTTTTTGTTTCCTTCTATTCAGTCTAATCACGCCCGTACATTTTGGCGCCGAAACCCGGGAGTTTAATAAGAGCATTCATTTTCTCGGCAGATACTGAACCATTGGTGTTTCACGGCCATATTGCCTCATTGTTTACTTAGTTATTCGGCCATATTGTTTACGGTTACTTCCGCCACATATGTGACTATCTATTCAATTCTATTTAGGTTATAATTGTTTAAATTTAAGGCTCATTATTCAATACTATTATTCATTGTAATTTCTTTCAGCCGTTTTTTATTAAGTGTTAATAGTTTAAAATGGCCAATCGTCGCCAATCTAATTTTAAGGGAAAATCTCAAAAGGCAATATTTATCAGTTTATTAAAAGACGTCCAATTTCTCGCCAAAAAATGTAAAACAACTGTGAACAGTAACGAAATCTCATTAGCTCAAATTTATATTGATCAATTAAAGCAATTAATTTCCAAAATGCGTACCGCCAAGACTGCCCTACTTATCGAATATAAGGGACGATCGATCCCAGCCGATATTCAGGAACAATTTATTCAGGTCCAGTTAGAAGCCGTGGAGTTAGAAGCAACGATATTCGATCTATGTAATACCGCTGCCCCGACACTTAACCCGCCGGCCATTTTCCTTCCACCTCTTGAGTTGCCCCGGTTGAATGGGGTTATTTCAAAATGTCAACAATTAAAAACATCGAACATTCCAAATCTGGGGGATTATTTATTGTATACTATCGCATTCCAGAAACTTGATCCGGTCACCCACAGAGAATTTAAACTTCAGCATCCGGAAGAGTTTCCAACGCTCGCCGAATTATTGACCTATATTTCCCGCCTTAAAGCTGCTATCACCGCCGCTACACCTTTAAACACCGCCCCGGCTCATGAACTAACAGATGAGTCACTTCCGCCCAAGGCTCAATCTCCGATACGACAATTCGCTCCCGCAGCGCGACCGGAAACATCAAATAATTCACCGCACCGCTCCCCCCGGTCAGTGTCTCCGGAATGTAAGCCCCCTCAGCCGCACGACAATTCCGCTCAACGCCTCAGCGCCACCGAACCCGGACATAGTTCTTCATCAACTGTTCCCACCTTGCAAGATTCGTCTCCACCACCCGTTCGGGAATCACCTAGCCAGTCGCCAACCTTGGGTCATCATTTGCTGGTACCCTGCAAAAATCCATCTCCTCATAAGACTATCTTTCCTGACCCATCGAAAGGTTACCACAATCCTGAGCGATCTTTTCGTCCTTCTCATCGGGCTTTCTCCAGAGATGTCTATCGTCTCCACTTATACCCCCTCTTATTTTCGCCGGATAAAGCCTCCGCGCGTCGATCATCAAACTCGCAGGGATCACTAAAAAACTCACCCCCATATAATCCGACCTGTCGTGATACACCGATAAATCACCATACTCTCCCGCAATCCTTTCGCCCGGGTCTCTGGGTTTTCCCCAGAGATATTTATCGTCACCGACTCTACCCCCATCTGCGTCCGCCTGAGGAAATCACCGCTCGACGCCTCTATCCTCACTTACGGCCGCCTGAGAAAACTGTTCGACGCGTATACCCCCCTCTTACGTCCACCTGAGGAAGCCACCGCTCGCCGATCACCAACCACCGGTACAACCAGGCCTACCAAGGGACTCTCTTGCACCTTCGAATCTCTTCTCCTCTCTCTCGCCTTCCAGCAACCATCGCCGATCACCGTCGATAGGGATGCTCGCCATTCAAAAGTTGGAAGCACCAATTTGTCACTTCTCTTACATATTCACCAATCTCCTCACTCCTATCCGCTACTAGTCCTTGGTATTCTCCATCTAGCTCATGATATTCACCTAGTAGCCCAATATATTCTCCTACTTAATCCTACTCATTCTCCCGCTTCTACAAATTTTTCTCCTGGGTTTTTAGTTCCAATTATTCCCTGTTGTTTCCTTCCGATTCACCACATCACCGTCATATTTATATACGCCTCCCTCATATTCTCCAATTTCACCATCTTATTCTCCATCACCCCCTTTGTACCTACCAACTTCTTCCTCATAATCACCCAGTTCATTAATCACTGCTGCTTCTTATCTATTCACCCACATCACCTTATATGCTCCTACCTCTTCATCATATGCTCCTACTTCACCATCATATTCGCCTACTATTCTCCAATTTCTCCATCTAATTCTCCAGCACCCTCAACCAGTTTATCAATCACTGCTCATTCTTATCTATTCACCCACATCACCTCATATTTTTCCACCTCTTCATCTCATGCTCCTATCTCACCATCATATTCGCCTACTTCCCCCTCTTATTCTTCAACTTCACTATCTCATTCCTTCTACACCCCCTTCGCACTCACCGACTTCGCTCTCACACTCACCTCCCCATCTTATTCCCCTTACCTCATCTTCATGTTCACCACCTTTTCTTTCATATTCGCCAACTTCACCATCTTTCCCACTATGCTCCTGCTTCTACAAATTATTCTCACGGTTTCTTTCCAATTGTTCCCTAACATCTCCCTCCTATCCACCTACGTAAGCTTTACATTCATCAACATTTCCCTCTTTTTCGCCAAGTTCACCAAGCAACACTGCTTCTTGCATTCTCCTACCTCATCCTCACATTCCCATACTTCCCCCTATTATTTCTCAAACTTATTCCTTCTACATCCCCATTGTATTCTACTAATTCTCTCTAATACCATCATATTCACCCAGTTCATCAAGCAATACCGAGTCTTGCGTATTCATCAACCTCTCCCTCTTATTCTCCGACGTCTCCCGCTTTCTACCATCCACAATATTCACCTACAAGTCCCAGCTACCGCGGCTCTCCCCCATTAACATTCAACATCTCCTCATTGCACAACTATACCTCCCACATATTCACCCAGGTCACCATCTTAGTCTCCATCGTCACCATCTTCTCCAAATCATTACTCACCTACAGCCCACCATTGTAGTTCGGTGTCTCACTCTCTCCAGTCCACCAATAACTCGGTCACACGCATACGCCCCCTTACCCTCTTATGATGCCACTATCGTGCCATGGCGGGGGGTATGTTCAGTCGCGGATCAATTTCATAAATTAAAATTAGAATCTCGCAGATCTGTTCACATTTTGTTTCCATGGCGACGAATAAAGAGGATGTTCAGTAGCGTAACATTTAAAGCTTGGTATATTCAAATTAACCAGTCACCGCCGCCATGATCGGCTATAGCCACCTAGATTAGGAAAGAAGATTGAAACACCATCTGTTGGCCGAATCGCGATCTTCACTTCACTTGACTCTCCGCATTCAGACTGCAAGCACACATCTCTCTACTCTTCTCTACTGAATCCTAAACCTACGGACATTCACCAAAAGGTCGCCGTTCACCGCAGGACATTGATATATTCGCCCAGGGCCCTAGATCGCCTAGCACCACCAGAAGAGACAAGAGGTGCAACCTCGATACCACCAGATCGCCTAATACCAGATGCAGTCAGAATTGTGGTGACGAAATTGACTCCACCATCGTAAGTCCGCCTTTTCTCATTCAATTTAATAACAGCAAAGACTATTTCATTACATTCTCCGTTCGAGCTAAAGACTCTAGTACTCAATCACCATGCGGCCATTTCGCCCAGGGTCAATGTTTTTGGTTATATGATATATTAACTCTTTTCATAATCATTTCCTTTAGTAAAGACTGCATTATCTCCTTTTTTGTACATAGATATAAGTCATCCTTTGTTTGTTTCTTTCTTTATTTAATTGTAAGCTAATTCATTTTCATGTTTGTATTTAAAATTAATAAACCACATGTTTCAGTATCTCGCCAATTGATTTAAAACCCCGACTCTATCTTGCTATTATATTTCATTTCATCATTATCTTTTTTTTTCATTCTATTCAGTCTAATCACGCCCGTACACATACCATTATCTGAATTCTAGGTACAGTGATGATCGAGACTGTGGAGAAATCGTTTTCATGATGGACAAAAGAATGATGATAAACGAATGTCGGTAAAAAAAAAAAAAATCCATACTGACGCCTAATAATGCATTTCGAAGGTTATACGTACGGTGAAGAGGAAAAAACAGGTTTATTAAATGGTATGTAGTACTTACACAATGGTTTAATAAACAAGGAGTGAATTGAGCATATTTAAAGCCTTTATTTAAGTTCAAAAGAATAGGAAAAGTTTTTTTTTCTCTTACTCTCCTAATTTATTTATTTACAATACAATATGACAATATAGCACTTGTAACTGATGGCTTCTTTTACACTGGGGTATTATAAGGCAATTGTGGTCTTTCAGCTGTATTCGAGGGCTTTTATTTTGTGGTTGTGCCTTTGTCTCGGCTTTTACAATGGAGAGTGACCATTTTCGGGCTTCGCTTGAGGGATAGGAGAGAAAAGGGATGGGAAAAGTAAACACCTTCTGAACTTATAACTGAGCAATGCTACCTCAATTCATGGGAATTAGAAGTTCACACAGATCTGATGCATCAGTATCTAATTTCTTTTCCTCCTTTGCAAAGAAATAATGAACATTTGTCTTTTTTTAGCATAAGCAGTAATGAAATTAAAATTCTAAAATCACACTTTCAATTTTGATCCGGATGCGACCTTGTTTCTAACATAAGTAGCTTAAGGCTGATTATGGCGATGCTAAGCCCCAGTAGACGTTCGCCCACAATTCATTAATTATAAAACATTGTTTACAATTTATCTTGGGTAATAACAAACAAATCTGTACCACTACAACCCTTGAACGGGTCTGGGGTTCAGTACATGATAGGGACAGTACTGTTTCATTGACAACGGTTCTGCAAGGAGGTGACTTGTGCTAGATCACAATCAAACGCAAGATTGTCTCCCTTATTTTGGGTACCCTATTTTTATAACATTTTATAGAGGCTGGGTGAGCCCCAGGAGGGTCCTATATCCCACATGATCCATCTCTGGCTGCAAACAGACTAAATAAAAGACTTGCTGCTGCAGGATTTGAACCAGGATTTCCAGCATAGCAACTCAGTGCTCTACCACTGAGCCACTCCGCTCCTGATCTTGGATAAAAGAGTACATAAATTAAATAGTTCCAAGAAGGCAGACGATATATAAAAACGGAAACCTTAATTTCACAATAGATGTTAAAAATGTCGAATGTTAATTAAATCCAAGATGTCAGGACGATGTTTTCAACAATAATTTTATTAAAATTAGCTTAGGGAAGCCAGTAGTTTATAGTATATTATAGCTAAATTTATTTATATTTTTTTATAGAAAGAGAAAGTAAGATATAAAGGGGTAGATGGAGAGATAGATAGATAGTGAGTGAGTGAGATAGAATTAAAAGCCATCTTGTTTCCCATCAAATTAGAAATAAATTAAGTGAATAGATAGAATAAATATGAAAAGTTTAAACGAAATGATTTGTTGGCTTTGCGTTTGAATACCGATTTTTATCTCAACCTAAGATTGGGCGTCCCGATTTCATGGACTTTTCTTGTCGGCCGTTTTTTATATATATACTGCCTATGTGAAATTTAGTTGATACCTCAAATGCCATTCTGAATATGTTCCCCTGCTCTTTCGTGGGATCCATTTAGAAAATACATATTTTAATATCTTTTGAAATACATCCCTCCTTCAAAAGACTAACGGAATAACTTAAAATTTGTCATTTTTGAGTTAATCTTTTAGTAGTGATTATTTTATGTTTTATTACATAACTGATATGTGTCATAATAATTATTTTAATTTATAATCATTAAACAATAAGTTTTGTGATCTTGAAAAATGTTTAATGTTTAATAAAAGAATAGGAATGATTTGCTTTACCGATAATTTTAATTTTTTTTTTTTATTCACATGAGACTTTCAAATACATCTTTGAAAAATTAGGTTTTTTAACTTACGACATTTTTCTTTTGCAAAATTTATCATTTAATTTTTTCTATTCCAATGTTGAATTCAATCAGGGAGTATTGACAGACAAACATTTCAACAAGGTCTAAATAAATAAAGCCTTGACGAATAAATTTCGAATTATATTATAAATCATGATAAATTCCTGCCCATTCTGAAGGAGGATATTTTTTAAATGAAAAAAAAGGATTGTCCAGAAAAATAAATATAATATAAACCTAATGGGCGCCATTATTGTTGGAGGGTCGGAGATTGACGAAGGAATCCAAAGACGATATTAAAACAGCTCTTTGCCCCGAGGCAACTAATATTTACCATTGACTCCGCTGCTTTTCAGAACTGTTCCGCACGTTTTCATAATTCCGGCGGAGCCTATATTGCTATATCCTGAATGCCGAGTGGTTGATCCTCAAGAGTATATTATACATTCCATTTGGTATAAAAACATTTCTTCTTTATTACGGTTGTACGATGTGGCTTTCATCACTTTATTATTTCATTTATTCAATACAAAAAGTAATAGTAAAGATTCTAGAACAGGTTTGGAATTTTACTTTGAGCCTGGGTTCGAGAAAAATCATTTTCGTGTGTTGTTTTTCACCGGCTTCATTTTTAACTAAAAATAATTATTAAAAAAAGAACCTGGCTAATCAAAAAGCAAATGAAACGAAAAATAAGGACTTAGAAATGAATGAATTACTATTAAGATAATTAACGCTAATCCGACCGGTAAATGTCGTAAGTGCTGAACCAAAGCCTTTAACTGAAATTATATTCCTCTCATAAAATCTGCGCACGCTACTTGTTCATGATATAATATGATGTTATGTTACGATTATATTTGGAGGCTAAATCGTAACTACGAGGAAATTAGCCTTGCTATATATATTTTTTTTTAATTGAAGAGAAAAGATTTTTCCATGGCCGGAATTCTAGCCTCATTATATCTCATTATAGCCTTGCTATAACTCATCATTTGGTTGATTTCGATGAAAGTATAGACAGATAATTCTATCTTAATTCTCTTCTATATATCTACAGCCCTGGTAAATAAGTGGTTAAGTCGAATTTTCTCCAAAATGAGTTTCTTTATTTCATTATCTCTAAATTTCAAAATTTATGAATGATCTCAATACTTTATTAGCTTATTGAAGCTTAATCCTATTATACTGAACTTCCAGAAGGCAAAAATAAATAAAAGTAAACCTACCATGAGAAAAAATGTCAATTCTTTTAGTAGCTGTTCCAAAAATTTCTGGTTTAGTATGATAAGTTGTTATCTTGCAGATCTACCATTATTTCTATCCCTTATGGAAATTGACTCAGAAGAAGCAACAAATCGCACTAGTATTTTTAAAGTGACATAAAATAAAAAAACCTTCGTTATCTAAAAAACGGGAAAAAACGTCAGTGAGTTTAGAATACCATCAGGACACTAAGAGCGATACAAGTGCCTTCTGACAGACAACCTCTGAAGCTAAGGTTAATGCATCTTTGATGAGTGATAAAGAGATATTTACCATTTTTCATGGTCAAAAGCACCAGAAAACAACGATTTTCTAGTCGAGTCCCTTTAGAAATACAAGTGTGAAATAGTTTTGATACGCGGTCATAAGGGCTTAAGTCACTATTTGAGCATTTGGTGGTTATATTGTTATATTATACCACGAAATCAGAGCTACCGGTTGGTATTCAGGTCTTAGGTCAAAGTTTATTTATAGGTTAGCTATGCCAATTGATATTATAGCCTTAAGTCAAGTTTATAACTTCCTTCCTGGTATTGAGGTCGTAAGTCAACATTGCACTCATTACCGTTCACTATTTAAATAAATTTTATTGGCTTATTATGCCGACTTAAGTCATTTGACTACTCCAACAGTGGCACAGTTGGTAAGAATGGAGATAACGTACATCATGGGGAACAGGAATGAACACGTTCACTTGAAACTCGGGCAGCCAGAGCTGTGTGTGTCAAGTATGTATCAAGATCTTTTCAAGAGGAAAACAACTTGTTCTGCTTGCTTTGGATGAAATGACTACAGATGAAGGTAAATAATCTTATTTTAAAATGTAATCAAATAATTGAGGCATTGACATGGAAAAAATGTAAGTCACAAAAATGAAATGAGATAGTAAAGAAGGAAAACCACTTTGAAACCATCAATAAAACACACTTTTATTAATACAGTAAAGTTTAATTCTATTTTTAAATTTGATTTTAGTTTAATACAGTACTTTAACCTTTTCTACGAATGCTTATATATCATATTTTTATAAAATTTGTGTTATTGGGGATCCATGAACGTTAAAAGAATTTTTTTTTTAGGCGGATGACAGATTTCAAGATAATAAATTCAGAGGTAAAGGAAAAGGATCTCATGGATTTACTTCTTCTGATTATTTCCCAATTTTTATAACCAATTCTGCTCTCCATGCGGAGTATCCTGACCTTCAGGAAGTTGAACTGGAGTAGTCCAAAATTAAAGGAATGGAATTTTGAGATTATTTGTTAATTTTGTATTTCTTCAAGTATGCCATTAGAATGTTTTGTAATGTAAAATTAATAAAATTATTCTATACCAAAACTATGGTTTACGTATGTCCTAACATACCTAAGCGGTTAAATGGTGAAATGTTAAAAAAATTAAATCCTTGTTAATTCCTAAATTGTAATTTTGGCTTCGTTAATAAACAACTTTAATATCATATTCAAATGTTGTATTCTTATCTTTTTTTTTCCTTCTGGTAAAGACTAAAAATCCCAAATTAAAAAAGAAATGAGTTTATATTATTTTTATAAGTACTACTTAATTATTTATTTCATATAATAAATAATTATCATTACAATTGAAATTTTAGTGAGCTTATTTTGTGTAACATAGACACAACTAAAGCCAAATTAATCCATAAAGAGGTGTGCAGTCAAAAGGGTGTGCAGTGAAACACCTCTTCACAGTGCATTCAGTCAATGATCAGATAAGAAATAAATGTATCCTTCAGATAGACTTTCTAATATATTGTCTTATAAAAATAACAAATAATATCAATAATTAGATTTTTCATAATGTTTTTAACTTTGCTGTTGTTCTCCTGAAAACTTCAAATTTTTGAGTTAAGCCCTAATGACCGCGCATCAAAGTGAAGAAGTGTGGAGTCAAAAGGGCTTAAGCCAAAATAAGTACAAAATACAGAATCAGGAATGGTCAGACAAGAAATAAATGTATGCTTCAAATAGAATTACTGCTATATTTTTTTATTAAAATAACAATTCCAAATAATATCAATGATTAGATTTTACATAATATTTTGAACTTTGCTGTTGCTCTCCTTAAAAATTCAAAATGTTGACTTAAGCCCTTATGACCGCGCATCAAAGATATTTTAAATATGCTAATATATATGAGACTGACCGTTCTCTCGCCGAGATTCCTGACCCTGCAGTGGAGGAACGCTGTGCCCCCGAGCTGGACTGTGTTGTTCACGACCGTGTTGTTATCGAACGTGGGTTCCGTCAGTCTTTGGTACTCGTCGAAGCTGGAGTACCACATCTCAGCCGCTCCCCTTGCAGTGAGGCTTTCCTTTTTACCTGGAAAATAACAAATGTAATTATAATTAGAACAAAATGCGTATCGTTAAGGCAGAAGCTTTTAGATGATGGAGTCAAACAACATTGGGGGAGTAAAAAGACCATTCATCATCATCTCGCGTGATGATTGGGTTTGAGAATTGACAATTGAAGAATAAATCGGAAAAACAATGATGTAAGAAATTTTATATGATGAATGATGATTATACTCAAGAATACTAAACATTCACCGAATCTGTACGATATGAACAACATTCCATCCATTATTTTTATTTAAAACCTGAGAAATACAACACTATCTATCGTTGCATGAAAAAGAATAAATATCTAAAACGGTTTGTGACACTAAATTTATATTTAATGTAAGAATACTTTAGGTTTAGCTTTATAGGTAATACGTTATTTGCTTCGAAGAAGTAACAATGTATCTGTACGGTTAAACTATTTAAATAGTTTATAATTACATTTGATAACAATATATTTTCCATAATTATAAATTATTATATTTTCGGAGAAATCCGGGCCATTTTTTTACTTACATTTTATAAATTAATGCTTGACTATGACTCATACCGTGCCATTATCATGTCAATGTTTGTTGGAATAAGTTGATTACGTCTGTACGTAAGTTTCTGAGCAAGAGCTAAAGTAAGTAAGCAATTTCATATTCGGTTGACTGAAAAGACTGGAGAAATCTTTACGACTATACTATCTAGACATAACTAGGTTTCTCGACCGAGCAACGCGACAGCAACTTGTATCTGCTCGAATTTAATGCGTCGAATGTCTATGATGAATTGGCTTATGAATATCAACCATTATATCCTGGACGGCAGTGCAGTTGGCCCATTTTATTACATGAGATATTTTGATAAATACGGAAATATCAGCATACGATTCAATGAGAAACACTTTGAGGTGAGTTAGTTTTATTCTAATTCTTAGAGACAGACAATGTTGCGTCTTTTAGCTCTTCATAGGGCTGAGTACTGTTTTCTCTTATGATGCAGATTTCTCTTCTAAATCTGAGGCAAGTTTATTCACATTCATATCTAGGGGTGCCTGTTTCATATCTGTTTCCGCGTTTACGCATTAATACGGCCTTTTTAAAAAAATATGACGATGCTACAGTGGGCATCCTGAATTTTGCCTGTCCAGGTATAATAAGGACATGTATTTTGAACGAGTATCTGAGTCGAGAAGCCTCTAGGGCGCTATTTTACGTCCCCTTCTGAAGGGCGGCATAACAAAGGATATTTAACTACTTTTTTTATTTTGAAGAGAAAAGATTTGGCCCTAGCCAGGATTCGAACCCGGATCTCCGCCTCACCGTGGCAACGCTCTAACCATTTGAGCCACCGGGGTCGCTCCCTACCTAGGAAAAATTTGTCCTCTTCACCGATCCCATGTTCCCGCAATTTTGCGATGTATACACGAGGAAGAATGTTCATTTAACATTACTTTTAATTTTAGGATCTTTTTGACAGACGTCATTATATTATTTATAATTTATTATAATTTTTTAAACATTGCTTTAATTTTTAAATATTTTTATTTTAAAGAGAAAAGATTAGGCCCCAGCCGGGATTCGAACCTGGATTTCCGCCTCACCTCATTCTCCTTAAGAATTTTACCTTATAGGGCTATATTGCTGAAAACCCACTAAGTCATTGAGTCTTTAACAGAATATAGTTCCAGGTAACTTTCCGATCACGAGCTGGGGGCGTGATCTCGATGAGAACAGACATGAGTGGGCGCCGAGCGGTGTACTTGAAACATCCAGGAGCAGGTACCTTTTCCTGTCCCTACCGCCGGGACCCCATTCGTCTTGCGAGTTGTGAGGAAGCAAGAACTAAGAGTCTTTATGCCTTAACATATTCCCGCACCTTATCTTGGTGACCTCTTCATCTTCTTCACTTCATTGTTTACTTAGCATTCATCCCGCTCTTACTATTGTTTCAAGGTTTAACCCCCCCCCCCCCCTAAAACCCTCTCATGCCGTGTTTTAAATATCTTCAGCGATTATTCCTTTTTGGATGGAGCTAGCTGTTCGCTATTTGATTAGGACCCTGTTTTCCCTTGGGAGCTTCACTCCCTCGACTGGTCCAAGGAGACATCGCCTTGACGTGGCGGACCAGCTTGCTCGTACTTAGAATGTCTCAATCGCTTATCTTTAATTATTTTATTTTCACGTCTGTTTTCTTATATTGGTCATGGAGACTGTGCCTGTTCAGCGACCTTTTGTTATGGTGGGGCGGAGATCCGGGTTCGTATCCCGGCTGGGGGCAAATCTTTTCACCTCAAAATAAAAATATTTAAAAATTAAAGGAATGATTAAAAAATTATAGTAAATTATAAACAATGTAATGACGTATGTCAAAAAGATCCTAAAATTAAAAGTAATATTCAATGAACATTCTTCCTCGTGTATACATGGCAAAATTGCTAGAACATGGGGAATATGGGATCGGTGAAGAGAACAGATTTGTTCTAGGTAGAGAGCGAACCCGGTGGCTCAAATGGTTAAAGCGTTGGCATGGTGAGGCCGAGATCCGGGTTCGAATCCCGGCTGGGGGCAAATCTTTTTTCTTGAAAATAAAAATATTTAAAAATTAAAGCAATGATTAAAAAATTATAATTCGATATGTAACTACCTTTAAAAATGCTAAGGACACCATGCCGGCCTAAGAAACCAACAAATGTGTGTGTATGTTCTGTACTTTTAATCCGATGCTACTCTATGTTTCATTATGGAATATTATTATTTCCTTCTCTTTTGAACTTTCTGTTATTGACTTTACAGAAGTGAATCTCATATGAATTTGTGGCATTTCATTTCAGGCAATATTAAATGGAGCAGAGATGAGAAAGCTTTTGATATTTAAATTCTCTCTGGAATTATTCCTCGAGGAAATTCTCACCTCCCACTCCTCGAGAAATGCCGGATCAAAGCGAAATTAATGAAGGAAATTAATTTTTGAAGAAATTAGCATTGGCCTTTGGCCCGGTGGAGACCATCCATCTGCCAGATCGTAAACCAATTTATATTCGAGAATTCTAACTTAAAGTGCAGAGGTGCCCTTCTCTTGGGTTGTACAATATAGTCTGAACTCCAACATTTACCTGATCACTTTGTCTAATTAATGAGAATCGCTATGTTGATTACTGGATTGGCAATCAACAATGAAATGATGGGTGCTTTCGCATCCATCGACTTAATTGATAACCCACTTAAATCAACCATATACCAGATGAAGTATGGTTAAAATTCCTCATGTGCGACAAAGTTTATTTAAATGTACCAAGTAATCAGGACGATTGTAGTGTATTGCATTTTCCCAAAGAATAACATCCACTGTTTTTCACTTTCAAAAATGACCAGTTGAATTGAAAATAAATAAAGTGAGACTATAAAATTAGTGAATGTATTATTATCAAATTTTCTATAATTAAAAATAAAAACCTGTACCACTACAACCCTTGAAAGGGTCTGAGGTTCAGTACATGGACTACCATGTGTGTACTCTATCTTGGACAACGGTTGTGCAGGGAGATGACTCGTTCTAGTCTTGCCAGCAACGTGATTTGAACCCAGGACCTTCGGCGTTGCAACTCACTCCTCTAACACCGAGCCAATCCGCTCCCATTGGCATTTATGGTCCAATGCCTTTGTTTTTAATATTCCATCCTTGTCCAGGGGAGTGCTAAACTTCTCTCTTTTTTTACTATGCTATTTTAAAGTTTAAGCATAAACTTTAATTAATTCCTAATGTTCGATAAAATAAAGAAGCAACAACGAATATTTTAGCATGAAAAATGTTGGTCTATATGTATTTAAATTCTTTACTTTTTTATGTGGAATATTGTTGACAAGAAAATCATAAGAGTGGTATAACGCTAACTCACAGTTGAAGTTTAAATCTTCTCACTGTCTTGAAGATGCCCTACGTCTTAGGCCGGAACATTGGCACAACAAAATAAATCAATATTATTTTGTGACCATTTCATACCACTCATGAATTATTTAAAGTTTCCAAGAGTATACAGGATGGAATTTTTTTAAGGAGTAATGAAATATTTCCTTTAATTGAAGATGTTAGACAGGTTTTGGAAAAGGTATTAAATTATTGATGTGTATATAAAGGTTATTGGTCACGTCAGTCAAAATTATTTAAAGTTGACTTTATCTAATATTTGCAATGGTGGAAGCAATAAGGAAAACCAAGTTCATATTAATATGAGTGAAATTTATTTACGCAAGGCAGTGAGTATATAATTAATATTTAATATGCAGGGCTACATTTAAAGTAGCGTTTTTTTATTTCCTTTCCAAAAATGTATTAAAATTTAATTAGTGAAAGTGGTTAAACTTTTTTATCAAAATGACTAAAGATAGCCGTCTTACTTCAATTCAACGTATTGGGGAAAAAAACCTTGTTCTCTATTCGGAAAAAAAAGTTATGCTAACATAATTATCTTCTAAATAAAATGTTCCGTTTTTCTTCCATTTCATCATTTGTTGTGAATAAAAGAGCCAAGACCCGCCGTGTGTTTTACTTGAATACGTTTACACAACGGGTTATTTTTTGTATGTATTATATTAAAGGAGACGATAGTTCTTCGGAATACACGTCGTAAATAATGTTTAGTGGTGTTGAATACTGGCAGAACCTCTGAATCAGGTGTACTTTTATCACACTGTAGATCCTCGGTTGGGTCATCATCGGTGGCATTGACTGGCACACAACTGGTCATTGTGTTATCATGAAATGAATCGAAGTACACCGTAATCAAGCTTATCCCACTGACTTTTATCATTGCAGGAAATGCGGTCGCGGTGGCAGTATACGTGCACTGATCCGATCGAATCCCAGCAACCCATGTTGCTCAGGTGGATATACAAAGTCGTTCGAAGGTGACAAGGTGCGCACTTAGTCTAAGTCCAGTGATTTTTTATACGTACCGCCCAGTTTAAAATCCGGTAATGGTCTTCAGGGAAAGTATTACTGAGCAGAAGTATGTGTTTTTGTTTCGTTGGCTTCAATGAGCGCAGAAACCACAAACGACCACACCCATTACATTTATGTCCGAATGATGATTGTTACAAACGTCGTGAAGCGTGCACCAGATGCGCTCTTAATTAGGTGTCTTCATAATCGACGGTCGTACACAATCGATAACTACAGGGTCCGTTATCGATATAGAATCGATTTTACTATCCACTTCTATAATTTCAAACCCTCCCACCAGCTGTAGATGTACTGGGACTGTCGTTGATCCTCTCGCAATGATTTTTTTACGCTCCCGGCACTGCTTGACTTGGTCATATGGTGTTTTATTGGTATCATTCGATAGCTCTTGAGAAGTCCTATCCAATTAAATACGATTTCTGATTTGGATATAGCTTTTCGACGCGTATAGGCCGGCATTATATATTTGTTGATACTTTTTTTTTATTCTACACCTTATTATAATCACTGTTACTCTTTTACACCTGAACCCAGATTATACAGGCTGGGTGAGCCCCCGGAAAGTCTTAGATCCCATATGATCCATCTCCGGCTGCTAACAGATTAAATAAAAGTCTTGCCACCATAGAGATTTGAACCCAGGACCTTTCGGTGTTGCAGCCACTGATCCACTAAACTCCCTATTCACCGGGGCTTCAAATATATAATTTGGAATTTCGTTTTTTATATTCAATTTTTATATAATTATTTATGTTTTTAAATTACAAATTCGAGGGATATTTTATGTGGGGAAGAGAGCAGGATAACTTGACAATTATAAAGCAATTACTTAGACTAAAAAAAATTTCTAGGTATATATTTCCTGAAGTCGTGGCAAGTGGAACTACATTGTGTTGAAAATAGCTGTAACGTGATACCTTTTGGACGCCATCAATCTCCTGGAACAGCTCGTTCGCACTCAAAGCTGATTCATTTTATTCTTAGCTGCCCACCTGCCCATGCTCTACCACTCAATGACAACAATTCTATTGTATTTTTATTTGTATTCTATTAATGTATCTTTCTGTTAAAGATGCGGTATGATAGTCAATCCACTCGCCATTGGTAGAACACATTTCTCGTATGGTATTTCATGTGCTTTAAATCATATATTTATCTAAATACGTGTATGGCATGTGTACATTCATAATTTAGGGTAGGAACCTTTAACCAGATAAACAGTGCTTATTTAAAATGGTAAATTGGGACGACCTGTAGTCTAGTTGTTGCCATAACAAACTACTAAGCCCAAAAACGTGGGGTTTTAGCACGACAGGTGGCCTTAGGATTTATAAAGGGAGTAAAAAATCCTTGGTTATGCTGTCCTTCGGAAGGGACGTTAATCGGGGGTCCCGAGGCTGTACGATGGCAGTTACTCGTTAAAAACCCGTATCCTAAATAAACCTGGATAGGCAAAATTTAGAGCTCCCAATTTAGCATCGACCGATTAGCCATAGCAGCTAGTGACTTTAAATAAACAAACAAACAAATGGTGAATTTGTTTAAATATTTTTTTAAAACTTTATACTTTTAGATTTATCATTCATCAATAGAAACGTTCAACAAAATGAAGAAAGTCTCAAATATCTGCATTATTATTTATGTTTATATAATGGAAAAATTGTTTCTGTTTTTTTTAAAGTCTCGTATTGCTGTTGATATAGAAAAAATGATCAAACATATTCCGTTTCAATTTATAAGTTAAAAATAAAATATAATTACCATCAGTTCTTTATTTTCCTGATTCTAAAGTATTATTTTCGTAAGAAATTGGCTTATAGATAAATAGGAAGTCATAATTTCTAAAATAACACTTTGTTATTTTAGATCCAAATTCAAACTTTATTGTCTTCGATACATGCATGAAACTGCAATTCATCATCATCATCATCATTCGGCACTACGATCATCGTAGTCGAGTCTTGGCTTGCTCCAGTATCGACCGCCAGTTTTCTCTATCGTGTGCTGCTACCATCCAATTGCGGACATCCAATATGGGCCGGGCGTCCGAATCTACGCAGTCCTCACAGCGAAAACATGGTCGGCCAGTCGGCTCTTCTCACACCACAGATTCGCCTCCTGAGGACTTTGGCTGGGATTTCATCATGCCCCTCCAGTGATCTGTCCGGCGTTCCTTTGTAGAAACTTGTTGATTGAGATTGTTTAGGGGAAGCAGGGTATCAGCCTGCTACCCCCGAGTCAGGTGGAGGGGCTGCCTCCTTGGAGCTCCCTGACTAGCTCCCCTATGCTACCAAGGAGAGGTGACCATTGGGTGTGTACTGTAGATGACCTTAGTCTGTAGTGTTGGGGTGTGGTTAGTATACTGAGTAGGTTTCAGTGTATTTGTCCCCCAACCTGGAGGGCCAGTAGCTGACTGCAGTCTGACGACTGGACGATGGGGTCGCCATTTCCCGACATGAAACTGCACTTCCATTCCTTAAATATCGAATTCCGTTCACAATCGATTCCCAGCAATTTTGGAAAATCGAGATATTTTCTGGAATATCTCACTTTAAGGTTATTTGTATATATACTTTACCTGTAATGAATCTAATGATAGCTAGATTTTATATTTACATCTAAATTACGTAATATTATATAATACAATTTTATTTTCAAACTTATCAGATATATATATGTACTACCAGACCTTTTTTCAAATGAGGTTTTCGAACTTCAAGCAGGCGATAGATCACGAGAGTATATTTTTTAATATAAAAATATTTGTTTTAAAAATATTATCCCGATAACGTTACTGTGGACGTGGATAATAGTTTTAATTTACAATACCTAATAAGATAGTTTGCTAAAGAAAGCTATATTATTAACATCACTGTAACTAAGTAAGAAGATTTATTGATTTCAATGTTCATGCTTCAATAAAGCAGATATTTAATAACTGAAGTTATATCCGAATTAAAAAAAAAAAAATTAAATATTCACTATTAATACAAGTTTTTCACTAGATGTCGAAGGTATATCACAAAATTTCTCATGTAATTAATTATATTTCATATTAAGTCACTTTTTGGAGTTGATTAGTGAAAGGAACTCCTAAACTTCTAAAGTTAAAAAAATATGTTATAATGAAAACAAGAAAGCTGTACTTATCACATAATCCTAAGAAAGAGATTTTTTCGAAATTTTAATCTAAACCTGATCAAGTCCTAAATTCCTGAACTCATCGCTTTGATAATGGACTAAAACTTGAGCCGAAACTTTGTCGCTGAGAAAAAGAAGTTTTTTTCTTCTTTTTTTTTATCTTACCAACAACTTCTCTTTGACGAAATGTGATTAAGCACTTACTTCAAAGCATTTTGGGTATTACAGATGTAAATGTAAATCCAAACATTTCAATAAATAACAAAAACATCTCTCTTATTATAATATCTATCTTTATTACATGTGTGTTATTTTTTATAAGAATTGCAATATTGTCTAGGAAATATTGATTTCCTATACAGCGGGCAAAAGTTATGGTTATTATAAATGAATGCTGTTAAATATCCCAAAGCAAAATTTAATTGTAATAAATTTATTTAAGAAATTACAATATTGACTAGATGAATAGTTATAAAGAAAAGGAGAGAACCGAATCTAGGTTGGTATTTCTATGAATACCTCACTATGAAGAATTTCTGTGTGATTATGTCTCTCTCAGGGATGGTAGCAAAGAAATATAATGAAAGAAAACAACCAGGAATTGTTTTTTTTGTATGTATCTTTTTGTATTGAGATACAAATGTTGAGCTAATGGTCAATTAGTTAATAAATTAGTTATACTTGAACTATACAATGAACAGGTAAGAACTAGACTTAGACAAACAAAATACATGACTTGTTCAGTTGTAAATAAATTCCATCACTTAAGCATATAAAATTGTCTAGCAACATTTTTATGGTAAGGAAATAATTCATAATACTTTTCAAGGAGTTTTATTTACACTCATACTTTTATACATAAAACTTAACTCGCTGTTAATACAATATTAATAAATTAGGAATTTAGTCAGTAGATACAGCCCAGTTACCTAATCTAATGTTTGAATTTTACTTATAAGTAAAATATTATAATATTGAAGGCGGGATCGTTTACTAGGTAAATGGTAAAGTTCATCGAATCGATCAGGAACTTAGTTGTATCCAGTTTTGTTAGGTAACTCGCTGCAATACGCTTATCAAGATGAAATAACCAATGACGGAATTATTCTGCTAACAGTTATAGTAGATAACCTATAACATTATTAAATAATAGACAGTAGTAATGATGTATTATTTAATTTTTATTTCTATCATCATGGTATTTCTGAGCATCGATGAAAAATAAGTTTCAATCATTATACCAAAGCATTTTATAATTAATAAAGAAAACAGGACAGGACTTTAAAAAGTTGTGTATGAATAAATAGTGGAGTTAAAACAAAATTGAAATAGAATTTGAACATAAAATATTCTGGTATAAACTTAAATATACAGTTTTCAAATGATCCACGTATAATTCCATTTTTTAGTATAATAAAAAAAGTAAAAATTTTTTTCAATTATTGCTTTGTCTATCGCTGTATTCGTGTATGCGAAGATCGATTCGGTTCCATTTCCATAAAAGATGTATACGTTTTTTTTTATGATCAATAATTGAAAACGAATTTGTTTATTTTAGATATGGGTCTAAATCGGCTTATTAGTTTGTTTAACAATTTTACATTATAAGTTTTATAAATATTAAGGAAAGTATAAATAAAACAAATAAAATTTCATTTGTGTATAAATTAAAAATTATGTGTTTTATGTCAAATTGAGTTTTAACTTATTCGAAATGAAATCGAGTATTGTAAAAAAAAATAACCATTCTCCAGGGACAACAGTAACAACTATACAAAGTTTAGATATTTTTACATATGTTTTTACTTTCCTAGTTCAACTTGATTCCATTTTCATATTTCCTAACTGTGTAAAATTGGATCTCCCAGGACGATTAGTTCAATTTCATGGATTGGAACGATGCTGCTTGTAATTTGAAATAAAGTTTAACTGCCTATAACGTGTTTAAAATAATCATGAAATAATAATTGGTCTTATATTATCAAAGGTAATTTTAAAATCGTACTTTTATCTGTAGCGAAAAGAGAGGCATCAGGTATTTTAAGATGTAATCCACTTGTAGAAAGAAAATAACCAATATTCTACGATGTGATATTTATACCAGTACGATGAAACTAATTTAGTATATATTTTCAATAATTCATAATCTATTTACATTCATTATCTATTATTGATTATTAGTGGATTCGAACTATGAGGTGATTATTATAGATAGAAATTAATCTCGTACATTGCTGTTCGCTCCAAATAAACCAAGCAAAGGAATTTTAAAGTGGAATAGAATTTCAGCTCCAAATAGGATTTGACACTCACGGTGTTTCCATATTTCATTTGGCGCTGAGTGATCTTCTCTGACAGCCTTTAGAGTGGCCAGAAGTAGACATTAAAAAGGCCTCTTAGATCGATGCTTAAAATATGCTCATTAATCACAAGTTATCCAATATCAGTTCACCCTTCGGTGGGCAGGATACAATCGAGCTCTTCAATAGGTCATTTCTTCTTTCATTCTTATTTTCTTTTATCTTTCACAAAAACGTCTTCGTGTCTAAAGGACTTTATAATATTTTTTTCTTTGATGTTTAAAGAAGAAAAAAATTCAGACTTTTCGATGTGAATTTTATCTTATAATATTTCAAAATCTGTTTTTTACATACTATTTTAAGCATTACAGCAATAGGTAAAAATTATGGAGAGAGGGGAACTCATCTTGTACACAGGTATTATGCGACTTATACTCATTTCTATATTTCTAAAGTTTCCCATGGACTGTTTTTAGATCTGAAGCTATCCTAAATGGGTGCTACCAAGAAATATATGCCTGAAAAAAAATTATCATTGTTTTTAGCTCGCTGAAATTTATTTAAAAGAATTGGAAAGAAGATAAATTTTGAAGCAATAATATGACTTCTGATTTATTGTTTTTTCAAATGTAGCATTGATCAATAGCATGATAGTGCGAATAAATTATAAATAATATATATTTGTGAATAATATACATTTATTTAAAATACTTTGAAGGTAATGTATGAGAGGTGGTAGTGTAACAAACACTTAATTAAGGATGTAATAACGCTGGTTAATTAAGGAAATCTTAAAAAGTAGCTTAGTAGTTATGTGTCCGTTGATCCGTTTATATTCCGGATTAATGCATTTTCAGTTTCATGAACGGAACATGCTTTCATACCGTTATATTTTAGTATTAAAGCATGTTACTTGTTACTGACTATTTGGATTGTTTAATGAACTTTCAGAAATTGGAAGGTTTGAACTGAGATTCATTATTATTTAATAAATTATATTATTACATTTACTTTTGTTCTTAACTGTTAATAAATTTTTGTTAGAGAAAAACACAACCGAATATAAGGTCAACTTTTTGGATTGATCTTTAACCTAATGACATTAATTTTTCGATCAAATTTTGTGTGTTGAAATCTTTCTTGTTATTATATTTATTATTTTTCAATTTGTATGCTTATTAACTCATTTTTTTCACGAAATGTTTCAAAACTAAACAATTAAATAAAAACTGCTAATTCTTGTTCGCTCCATCTCGAGTAATTGAATATATTTGTATGTATAGAGTGTTTGTAAGTGTGTGTATAATAGTTTGTCGTTGTTTGACATCATACTTAATTTTTATAAATAGATTTTATAATAAAAACATACATTGTGTGGAATATTCTCATGGCTTGCATTATAAGGGCAGTTTTCTGTATCCTTAGAGGTTGTTTCTTATCTGGAACATGGGCCGCTAGGGCTGTTTACACCATAAACATGAGTACGCAAGCAACTACCGTTAGGTTGCCCTTATTTGTTATGTGTAGGGACCTAGCCCTTCCAACAACCTCAAAAGTACCTGTTTTAAATATAATTCCAACTATATTTATTATTTATGTAAGTTTTGATTTTTTATAATAATTCTTAAGCGAAAAATTCAACTCTTATTAGCATAATATTAATCTATACTTTGAGACATAGAATAAGATTGTGAAATCTTTAACAAAAACCATATGGAAATAAATTAATCACAACAGTGAATAACATGAACAGTCCTAGTTCATGTATATAAAAATATAAACAGTGAGCCACTACAATCCATGCAGTGTTTTGGGTTCATTACGTGGTAGAGACTGTACTGTTTTTTGGACAACCTTTGTGCAGGGAGGCCATTTGCCCCATGATCATACTCACCCACCAGAAGTTTTCCCCTTTTTTGGGTACTCACTTTATAGAGGCTGGGAAGCCCCACAAGGGTCCTTGATCACATAGGATCAATCCCTTTTTGTTGGCAGATTAAATAAAAGTCTGCCAGTAAGCGAGATTTGATCCCAGGACCTTCGGCACGGTAGCTCAGCACTCTTCAACTGATCCACTCCACTTCCCATACAATGTTTGAACAAATCCGAAAAATATTTAATTAGAGTAATAAATAAAGGTGATTAATATAATACTGAATACAATAAAATAAATGATAAAAAAAAACCGTGTAGCAATGAGGAAAAACTAATTACATTAGGTATTTTAATTAATCCAAATTTTAATAGAAAAGGGATGGCATCATTGTCGCTTTTTCCTCATTTCCCAGAGCTATTAATAAATTGGTAGGTTGATCTATATCGATGTGGAAATGTTTATATCTAGAAACCTTGGAATGGCCAGGGGGAGGGGCCCAGTCAATAAATTTTATACACAATAAGCATAACTTATTTTATTTTCCCCAACGTTTCGACCTGGACGTTTTCAGGTACAGAAATGCAGAATAAAACAGTCCCAATTTATTTATTTGGACTACTGTCAACCTCCCACTTATTGCACTCATCGCATCTCAGCGAATGATCGTTAGTTTTTATAGGTCAACGGGGGCAAGCCTTGTATGCTCTTGCAATATTGTATCAGTGTATATAGTATAAGTCGTGAATCATGAAAAATCTCAGCTTATGAACCAAAAATCAGAGTAAAATACCAAGTCATGGGAAATATGGCAGATAGTTTTAACAATCCCAGTAAAGTACATTTAAAAAAATCTGTTAAGAAATGCTTATTATACTCTTGACACTTAAAAGAAAATCCACTGTTAATTCTATACCAATTCTAAATAATTCCCCAATTCTTTAACATGAATTCAAACCTTCATAAACGTTTAGGTTTTTCTATAATATGTTGGAAAAAATTTTCTTCAGAGAAGGATTATAATTTTATAAGAACAACTACTAAAGACAAGAGATTTTGCTGTGCAAAAAAGCCAACAAAAACAAATTCATACTCTGGGAAACTTGATTTCCCTCATTCTCAGAAACCTCAATTTCATTTGTATGACATTAAACATTCATAAAAGGACGAGTTTTCCTGAAATATTAACATTTGTTGCTTTGCAGTGACCGAGAAAAAAATTTATAAGTAAAGGATTATTTAAAAAATTACATTTTTGACGATCGAGTACTGGAAGATAATTTTGTCTACTTTAGATTAGTACTATTTGAAGTCAACTAACTAGAATTATTAACTATTTAATTCAATAAAAAGCGTGTTGTGTTCTTATGTTTAAATAAGAATCATAATTTACCATTTTATTGTTAACAGCATATCTTAGTATATTATTTTGTTTTATTGCTTTTGAGGTGGAAAACCGACACCACAAATTTCTTGTACACACTCTGTACATCTACTTTGAAAAATATTTTTGGAGTGGAATGACAATTAGAACGTGCAAGCACATTTGATTCAAAATAAATTTGATTTAATTTGATCTCCTCGAAAAATTGTTATTAATTTTTCCCTAATGGTATTTCACTGAAAACAAGTCTAATAGAAACCCTTAAATAATTATTTCATTAGAATTTAGATTATTTTTATTACCCCAGGTAATGGAGAAAAACGACTACCCTTGTATGGGAAAGTAGAAGAACTCTGAATTCTGAATGCATAGTAAGCTGTCGCCGTCCGCTCAGGTTTTTATCCCAGTTAGGCCCAACATATAAAAACCAACCTCAGTTCCAGCTTGGAATTTTTTTATTGTTAGTCTCATTTACTTTTTTGCCCTAAGGTAAACCATGTCCTGCACAAATACCGTTTCAGAAGGCGTAAATAACACTAACTTTCAGGTCGCACGGTTAAATTTGTCCCTTTCTATATACAGTTTTATTGTTTAAAAAGATATGGTTAATATTTTATAAATAATTAATAAAAAAAACCGGTATGACTACAACCCAAGAAGGATCTTAGTTTCAAAATACGGTAGAGCCTGTACTGCCCCATGGACAGCGGTTTTGCAAGGAGACAATTTGTCTGAGATCACACTCGACCACCATGTCTTCCTTTAAATAAGTGTCCTCACATTGAAATAAAAAATAAACTCTTACATTGATCGTCAAATCTCCTTTACCTTCTCAATGACCTACCCGTCGTAAACCAATGACTTCCTGTTCTCCTGTATCATTTAATAAAATTACACTGATTCCTGTAGACCAAGTCCGGTACTTAAGACTGCACCTTGACAAACTTTCAACTTGGAATTCTCATCCTATATTTAAACGACAAGAAATGGCCCGGTGATTCAGGCTTCTTCAACATTTACTAGACAAACGCTCTAAACTCCCAGTTAATTAGAAGAGACTCATAAACATGCCAATAATAAAACCACTCTAGACTTACGGAATGGAGCTTTGGGGCCTTACTAAGCCGTCGAATTCCTCTCATATTCAATCCTTACAATCCAAAATCCTCAATGCTCCTTACATTGTTACTAGCAAAGCAATCCATAATGACCGTAATGTCCCGTTTGTTACTGATTTGGCCAGAATCCGATATCAAACAATTCATGAAAAACTTTATTCCCACTCAAATCCACTAGTTTCAAACCTGCGATTCTCTTCAATTCTTCATAATCCTGTGAGGCGTCTGAACAGATGTTGGCCTCGTGACCTTCTAAGTTGAAATTGTTATTCGACTACATCGGGTAGCTTCTCTCCTTGCCTTTATCTCATACCATCTTTATCATTGTGAAATGAATTGAAATTTATTTTAAATATCAATAAATAATTTAAAAAAAAAAATAATAACAGAGGCCAACAAGAAAAATTTGTTTGAAAACATTTTTAACTTCAATACTTGATCCTTTTTACATTTTTATGTGCTGAATCCAAATCTGGCCTTGTCTCACCTATAGTTTTAGGGCCCAAGATTTATCCTGATCCCCAAGTTTAGTTAAAAAGTATGATAGATAAAACTTTTTGACAAAGTCTGTAATGTTTCTTTGGTGTTTTTAAATCACAAACACGCCAAAAATATAACAAAAACTGTCAGCAGAATTTTTACAACCGCGGTTAGACAATGTACTGAGCACATATACAGGAAATGTGAAAGTGATGTAAGGTTGACAGTAAACAAAACATCACCTATTTACAAGAAAAAGAATCAACCTTTTTTTGGCCAGCAAATGTGTTTCAGCAGTGCTACGAACTTCATCCACACCAATAGATCTAGTTATCTTAAATATAAAAGCTGTTCAGATCTTTAAAAATCGCTTAATTTAATAAATTAACTATTAAATGTGAAGAAACTGTGGGTGATACAGCTTTTTTTAATATCACATTTGGATTCAGCACCCTAAAAACTATAGGAATAATGTATTTTCAGTACTAGAGTTTTTTCATCGTTGCCCTGTGTAATTTATCTAACATAGCTGGATTTAAACTTGATACATTCGGCACAACAACTCAGGGCTCTACACACTGAGATACCCCGCTCCAATTATTAATAATAATACTTTATAAGCAGTTAATAATTTATGTAAAAGCAGTGTAAATTTACTATCTTATATGTTGATTGTGACTACACTGTACCCTATATTTAGAATAAAAATCACTGATAGTGTTATATATGTAACTATTAATTGTTTCTCCTAAATAATCATTGTTAACTTACTTTAATTGTTTTTATTTCTCTTCTTCTAATCTGTTTTTAAAATATTGTTACTGGTGGTGATTTGCATTTTTTTTGCATTATTATTTTTTTTTTTGGTTTTTACTCTTTCTCACTTACTAAATTATTTGTGATAATTAATTAATAGTGATTATTTTTATACTCTAAGGCATAATAGCTTACAAAACCTGTATTGTTATTCTAAAGGGACTTGTCCCAGAATAAATAAAGACATTATTATTAATATTGTATTAAGAAATAGTTTAAAATGTCATTACTCTTTTAGGCACTTGACGGCTCTTATCAATAGAGTTAGTGCTCATTTAGAAGAGAAGGGATAACGATGAGAGTAATCCACTGTTAACGTTTGGCTCAAGGCCTCCCACCAATCCAAATACTAAGCATAAGTTACTCTCTAACTAATGGCCAAGAAAAGAGATCACATTGTTTATCTCCTATGTATGTGAACATTATAAGCCCAAGACATTAGTTGTCACTGAAGATCAATGATCAACTTCACATTTGCTGTGAGTCGGGAAGTTATCGGTAACTGCCACTTCAAACCAAGCTGTGGCAGATAAATTATTTAATTTTCTATCTGCCATGGACCAACACTGTGGGATTTGCAGACCCCCATGGAGCCCGCACAACCTCTAAAAAGCGAGTACCCTTGATAAGAGGAAGGACTTGGCAATTGAGCGTGTTACAGGGCAAATCACCTTTGGTAAAGATTTCATATACCAATATGAGTGATCAAGTCATAAAATTGGTTATTTAGAATTCAGATTCAAAACATAAAAATTACACAGTACTTTTGTAATTTGTATTTTATTTTTTGTAACGAAAAAAATGTTTTATTTACAATATTCTTATCAAATTATCTGCAGAGGCATCCAAACGTCAGTATTTCGAATTTCTTTGGTAGATTCCTAAAAATTGTTGATTTTCGACCTCGATATCAATTAATTTCCTGAACCAAATCGACAACCGATTCTTATCCTGCGCATAGTTAGTTTTTTTGTGAGTTTTGAAATAGAAAGATGTTTTTACAAGAAAGCAGTGTTGTTTTGGTCTTTGAAAATAAAAAATACTGAAAATCACAGATCCCGTTGTTTATTTTCCTTAAGTTTTATGTATGTTTAATTAATTGGTATTATAACTGAAAAAAATTCTCAGACTGGTAAGACTTCCCAATTTCACTGCTTCTCATTTTAGGTTTATCTCACGTGAAGGATAAAGAGCAATCCTTCCAAACCGAAGGAAAGAACCGTTTAAACCGGGCGATGGCGAGGATGGACTAGAATCAAAAATTGACCAGACGCAAGAGGTGGAGTTAGGAGCTAATGGCTTCCTATTAAAGCCGTTATCAGAAGCTATTTCAATAGTTCATTCCTCCAGGATCCTCCATCAATCTCTTCCTTCCTAATCTTTCTTGTTCTTCCCTGCTCTTTTTCCGATAGCTGGCTACTTTCTCTCCCGATCTAGGCTGATGGATGATAGTCATCATCAGGGGACCTGATGGTAGGACTGCTTCTAATTATTCAACTGCAACTTCATTTCAATTAAAATAGTAACTGTCAAATGAATTTTCTTGTGATGTTAGTTTATTTAACTAGTTTTTATTCGGTCCCTTCCTTGATAAGGAAGATAACAAAAATGTATAGTTCTACATTCTTATGTAATTTACTTAAAATAAAATTTTCAAGGATGAGATTCGTCTGAAATAAGTAGTAATTTATTTCAGTTATGTTGTAATTTATTTATTTATTTCATTATTTTGTTAAAATAAAATGTCATTTCAGGCTTCTTCAACACTTATTATAGAAACGCTCTAAGCTTCCAATCAATTACAAAATACTTGTATGTATATACACATTTGACTATTTAATATCTATTTGGAATTGTAAACTAGATCTATGGAGCTCCACTAAGCCATCGAATTCTTCTCATACGCATTCCTTACAATCCGATCTAGACTGAAACGACAAGAAGCAGCACTCCATTTCAGGCTACTTGAACAATTATTAGAAAAACGCTCTAAGTTCCCAATTAATTACAAAAACCTCATATACATGGCAATCATAAGGCCCTTCTGTACTTACGGAGTAAAGCTTTGTGGCTCCACTATTCCATCGAATCCTTCTCATATCCGATCCTTGCAATCCGAAATCCTTAATGCTCTTTACTTTGTTACAAATAGAGTCATGCTTATTGACCTCAATGTCCCATTTTTAGCTCGTTTGTCCCGAACCCGATTTTACTCCTTTCATGATAAATTTATTTCTCACTGAAACTCACTAGTTCATACATAGCCTTCTATTGAAATACTGATAATCCTCCGGGGCGTCTGAAAAGAAGATGGTCTCGTTACCTTTTAATATGTATTTATTTTTTGAAAACTATCACTGAGTAATTTATCTTTATCCATGTTATTATTTATTACTCATTATACTTATTTTTATCATGATAGTACAGTTGAAAATTTCAATATGTAATTATATATATATTTACTAGCTTACCCGGCCAAGCGTTGATGTGGCTGTTATAATAGTTTTAAAAAAATTTACGTTAAAATTTGAATGTAAATGAAAAAAATGAATGAATGAAAAAAATAAACTAAATAGATTTTGGATTTTACATTTCATTCATCTTATATCTAAGTATAGTTTATGATAAATATAAAATATTCAAATTCTTAACTGATAAAATATAAACATTAGTTTAATAAATGAGGTATACATTGGATAATTTTTAATTGTGGATATTTGTTTAAGTTATATTGTTTTAAATTATAATAATATCACTGAAATCGGTCCAGTAGTTTCGGAGATTAGGCCGGACAAACATCGTGACAGTAGATTTATATATATATATATATATATATATATATATATATATATATATATATATATATATATACATAAGATTCCGGTTATTTGTTATATGATAGGGAGTGAACTCAGAATCTATTAGACGTACAGAGCTGCAGTAAGGCTCAAATTGTAGAAAATTTAATTTAACTTTAAAAATGGTTACTTCGGTTTTTCCAAAAACGCACCGATTAGGAGATAGAGGCTAAAAACTGAAATAAGTCCGAAAATTTCACTGTTTTTCGGCCACCAAAGGTTTCACCATCCGTTTTTTCGGATCTAAATTTGGATTTACACTATTCAGACATGCCCTTACGACATATCAAAAATGGAGCAGGTTAAAACAAAAAATAATTTTGCAAAAAAATATCACGGTCATTAATCGAAATAAAACAGCTAGTATTTTAAGTCGGACAATGTTAAATGTCTGTGCTAAATTTCATTAAAATCGGTCCAGTAGTTTTGGAGATTAGCCCGGACAAACATCGTGACAGGAGATTTTTATATATAATAGCTTAGACAGGACAGTTTTTCAATACCATTTCGATAGGAGAAAAGATTTGAAAAATGAGTCCTAATATTTATTACTCCTGTTTATGTTACTTTAATTATGATTATTAAGGTAGTTCAGAAGTTTGTTTATAAATCCATATTTTAAAATTCATAAGGGCTTGATAATTCACACGTGACTGTTTCATGAAGGCGCATATGAGCGACTGAACCCGCCTGGTAAAAACGTCATGCAGGTGCACTTACAGACCTAATATTCCTTTGTGAACCATCCAACATGGAATATTATGTAACATGACTATTACACATGCAAACTTTTATTCATATTTTCCAATTATAACTAAATTCTTGCGGAAAAATTCTTGTGTATGCATTTCTCAGTAAAAATATTACAAAAACTAAACAGTACGACGTGATCTGATAAAGTTGCTAGTAAATCTATGTTAATGATTCATAGTTATGTTATTTATTTAATTAGTGAACAATTACAAAGGTTTAAACAAAGTTAACATCAAAAAATATATAATATAATAGTTTCCCTAAGTTTCATTTATTGATTTGATTGATCAGTAAAAGGTTCAGTATAGTAGATGGTATAAGCTAAAGAATTAACACCAGTACAATTAAAATATAACTGATATACTCGTATACATAGGTAATATAAAAATTATAATTAAAATATATCTATGGACCAAAATACTGTTAATTATTTTTAAACAAATGTCCATTATATTTAACAGCAATTCAAAAATATGGAACAGTAATAAAAACAAAACTTAACAAAGAAATATATATTTTAAATTACTTTTTAGGGAACGATGTGACTAAAAAAATGACTTTTATTTCTCATCGTCCATTCCCTGCCAACATCTAATGTCGTACGGCACGAACCTCCGACCTAATTCACAACTAATCGAAGGATATTTAGTGCTCCATTAACATACACATATTTTTGCATTCCATTAATTTTGGTTATAATAGCATCCAAAATGTTTGAAAGCATATATATGTATATATTGATATCAATTAATAAAAAAATAGAGAAGTAATAGAAATTTAAAATATTACAAAATTTGACATGTTATTTATGAAGTCAGTAGAGCTCAATACGCTATGGCAAACATTTGAAACGTTATTAATCTAACATAAAATTATTCATTATCATATGAAGTAGTATTTATTCGCTATTGCATTGTATAATATGAACAATAGTATTATCTAATGTTACTATAGTACATATAATGCCAGTACTGTATTCAACGTGATATTGCAAAATTTATTACTTTTCAAACCTTTATAATATACCACTTTTGCTCATCATCTTTGGCTAATTTTATATTTCATTAATTAAATACTGATTAAAGCCAAAATATGTTCAAATGATATTTACAACGAAAATGTTACATGATTAATGGTATTTTATACTTTATTTAAATTTACTATACCACAAAAATGTGTATCCCTACAACATGGAGAGTCTTGAGTTCAGTACGTGGTAGAAACTCTGTTTCTTGAACGACGGTTCTGGAGGTAGGTAGGTGATTTGTCCTAGAACACACTCAACCTTCAGATTTCTCCCCCTTATTTTGGGTACCCACTTTATAGAGACTTGGTGATCCCCACGAGGGTTCTAGATCCGATATTTTTTAGCTTTATAAAAAGAATAGTTCGTTAGTCATAATAATAATAGAAAGGATATTTTTTATGGATATATAAGAATCTAAAATAATGAGTAAACCTCCGAATAACGTATTTTATGTTAGAACTCTTTATTTCGAATAAGACAATCAATATTAACAAATTACATTCCCAGACCTAATATTACTTTGTGAATTTTCTAAAATAATACAATTATTGAACATGTAAATATAAACATTTAAATTTTCCAATTATAGCTAAATTCTTGTAGAAAAATTTTTTTGTTCGCATTTTTTTAGTAAAATTATACCAAAAATTAAACAGTAGGGCGTGATGCGATGAAGTTCCTTGATAACACATGTCAATTACATATGTAGTAAAATTTATTTAATAGGTGAACAATAACAAAGATTAAAACAAAGTTACAGACCAAGGTTAAAAAATCATACATTTATATAACAAAACATTAATTAAATTTGAACTTTGAATAAAACATCATTCATATAAGGTATGAAACTAGGTTCCTTAACAGAAAATTTAGAGATCATGAATAGAATCATGCTATGATCCTGGTACAAATCTTATTGTATGATCTTATTTTCTGATCTATTAGCCTTAAATCGACTCGATCTCTGGAAAGGTTACAAAAGGTGAATCGTGACATAAACCTTATTGTTGAATTTAGTGACATAGTATCTCCAGCCAAGCACAGACTCCTCGAAGATTTCTATTTTGCCTGATACAATTGTAACATTTGGGCATCGTATTAAAGAATAACATAAAGTTTCTTGGTCGACCATCACGTAAAGCGGTTAATATAATTTCGATAGTATTTTTTCATCCTAATGGTAAAATTATTTTAATTATAAGTATTTTAAATGATATAAATACTAAGTGACGGTGCAATGGCGAAGAATCAAGAGTCTAGATATTTACATATATTTAATGAAAAAATGGGGTCCGAAAGTTTTTCAGTACTTGTTTGATTGTTGACGGAACGGGTAGAGTTCAACTTTATTAATCAACAGATGTTTATGACATATGTAGTAGGTAATTTATTTATATTAAAATGATACAGTATTCTAGTTACACTGGCTCTAGACATCGTGTAATTACATGGCGGTTATTGTTATTGGTTATTGGTTACACATATAGAAGTGATTATTGTAAATTTTTACCTTACTTCCTTCAGTAATACATTTTTTTATCTAAAAAAATTTAGTTGAGGTGCAGTTTTATCCATAGCCCGTAACTACTACATTACATTTATTTTATTTTATTGAATGGGTTATTTGTCATTAATTTCTTACGCGTACACCTCTGCATGAATAATATCAAAACTAGCACTAGAAAATTATTTTTTTTAACTCTTTCATTCCAGAGTTAATATGATCCGGAGATATGAACTTAAGAACTAATAAGATTATATTTGAACCCAAGAACTACTGAGATGGATTATATTCAAGATTCTGGTTAGTCTAACCGGCATGTCGTGTTAACCAGGCAGATTTGGTTGGAAGAGTGACTGAAATTCAGAATTTTTATCATTTTTCGTTACGATTTGTAAATATGGAGAGATAAATTAAAGTTCTTAATTTATGAACTAGGCGAGACAGTTCCGGGAACGTCTGCTTCAGCCTTGTGAGTCAGTGACAGTTAGTGTTAGTCGGTGTGATGAACTAGTCAGTGATAAGTCAGTCAGTAATGATAAGTGAGTGTAATAAACTGTTTCTGTTTATAACTGTGTCTCAGTTTGTCAAATTTGGAGAGTCTTACGGTCAGTGGACATTAATTAGTGAACTGTAAGTGTTAATTAAGTTATAAACTATAGTGATATTTTATGGTATTTGTACAAATTTATGTAAATAGTTAGGTTGCTTAGCATTAGCAATAACTTATATTATTTGTATATTATTTTAGTGATTAAATAGGAGCTAGGCCTATGTTATAATATTTAAAATATTGTTATTGTAAATGTATGTTAGTTTAATAATTTAATTGTTTTAAATAATTTCATTGTATTCTTTTTAATTTGTTTATAAATATTAGTAACTTGAATTTAGGAGTAGTTTAATTCATTTTACACCCAGTAGCCCGTAACAATACTATAAGGATATTCAACAACAGAAACAATTACTGAGTACAGACGTGAATGTACTACACATAATTGATTCCATTACACAGTATAAATAAATGCTTCAAATCATGAGATATGTTAATTGCAAAAATACATTCATTAATACATTAGCAGAATGAATATTTCGTGTAGATGGTCAATTGTTGAAATACTGTTTGTTCAAAATGTTTGTATTACCAATTGGTCCGTTTTAATCTCGCGTGATATCATTTGCGTGTATTACTTTGTAAATGTTAATGTGTAAATGTTACATCCTCCGTCGTTAATGGCACTTGGGTGAGAAGGTTTTTTTTATACAAAAAAATATTTAAAAAAATGTTATTCTTGATTTTTATTGTAATTAATAGTGTAGTAGTAAAAGTTTTTTTGTAAAATATGTTTTATAACGAATAATGATACAAACTTGAATTTTCATTGTTACCAGACTAATAATGATTCCGTTTCATAACGGCGCATATCATTGACTAAACCTGCCTGGTATGAACGCCGTACCTGTTAGTCTAGGCAGAGTCTAGGGGTCAATCCATTTGGTTGGTTACTAAGAGGTATAAGGGGGCGACCTCTGAATACCAAGCCCAAAATCGTGGTTTCATAGCTCAGCAAGTGGCCCTAGGATTTTTTAAAGGCAATAAAAAATCATTAGTTACGCTGTCCTTCGGAAGGGGCGTTAAATGGGGGTCCCGAGCCAGTACGATGCTTGGTACTCGTTAAAAATCACTATCTTAATTAAATCTGGATAGGCAAAATTCAGAGCCCCCAATGTAGCATCGTCCAATTAGCCATAGCAGCAAAAAGTGACGTTAAATGAACAAACAACAAAGATGAGGTATGAGGAATCGGAAGGAGGAATCATAAATACTTTTGTTAAGAATAAAACATATTATCAAACATTTATTTATGTCAGGAAATATTATAATTGATGAAGTATTGAGCTAATGTATCATCTCCACTGGGAAATCGACAATATTCCGAATAAAATTAATTATATTTTTCTCTGTTTTTTTACCGTATTGTCCTACAATAGACCACGGCATTTCAACCGTTCTCTCTTAGTCTTGATATTTGCTCAGTATTTCTTCATAAGTTGTCGGTGTTTCTCCTTTCTTTTTTAAGATCCCTTTTAGCTTCGTCCTGAGACGGTTGCCTTCTTGAATACCTCACATAGTATGATTGATATTACATTAATATAATTTGTAAGATATAAGTGGATAAATTCCAACCATAAATCCTTAAGTATCCAAAAAAAAAAGAAGAAACAAAAATACCTGTCAGGTATACTGAGGTACTTTTATTTCATGTTTACTTTGGAAACTTCCGGCTGTAATGGTTATATCGATCGATCATACTGAAAATCATAAGAAAGCCATACATGATTTGTTTATTTTTTACCAAAGATCATTAGTAAAATAAATTAAAAATCTTTAAACTCTGAACATCATAAAAAAATAATAAATATAAAATTAAACTATTTGTTAAGGGCAGATGAAGTAGTAACCTTATAAAGTATTATTAGTTTTAATCATAAAAAATTAAATAATTTTTTCGTAAAAGAAAGAAAATTATCTTTACTTATTTTTGACATTTTTTATTGAATATAATAATTTAAACGTTTATTTCATAGTTGTACAGAATAATGTAACTTTAAAGGTAATTTTATTTATTTAGTAATAAGTGTAATATTTGTAATATGTTTGAAAACATATGTAAAAAAAGAAGAGAGAAAAACAAACGCGGAGTCGATCGGCTTTTGTTCGCTCCGGCTAGAACAAGCCAGAGAGTGTTGGCACGAGCCTCTTGACGTGCACATCGTATGCACTATTGGAGCCCAAAGTAGCATTTTGAATTTGAAGAAGATACTAATTTGCTGCCATCGATTCGACCAATTCGAATTGACCCAGTCGATCATCTCAACCTCTAATGTTTCACCATCTTCGCTCGCCCTGCCTACCAAAATTCTCTGTCGTCTCAACAGCCAGCTCGCCCTGCCGAAAATCTACTATCTACTGGAATCTACTTCCACACGCGGATAAGAGTTTTTTTATTATATCATTTCAACTAGAAAACCACAAACATTTATTATTTTGTAACCGATTTTATTTGAACATTAATTTATTTGTAATTTAATAGAGTTATATTTATTATCGATTAATTAAAAATAATAATTGTTTTTCTTTTGTTACTAATTAGTTGTTTATAATTTAGTTAATATTAGTAAATTCATTTTCTAATTATAAAAACGTTTAAATTGTTCTGTTAATTTAATTAATTGTTTTGTTTTTTCATTCTCAAAAGTATTAGTTATTTAATTTATGAAAATTGAATTATGTTATTAGTTTAATAAAAGGTTACAATCAAAATGATATGCGATCAGGTATAATTGAATCAGAAATTTATTTTACTTATACACATTTCGGAGCTATCATCGAAAGGTCCAATAACTATTTCAAGGTTCCTCAAACACTATTATATCAGTTTTATGAAATAAAAATTGAATCCAATGTCAGTGTATAATAATTCAATATGCCTTCTCAAAATTTAAGTATTTACGTTTATTTCCCACCATATTAGCAAAGGTTTTATAAATTGATAAAAAGGCTTAACAAACACTAGTCGTCAATGATCGTACCACCTTTTTATTTAAAACAATTTATTTTCACGGTTTAACACCATCTATGGAAACACGTAAGATAAATAACAAAAAAGAATCAATACAAATTTCTTACATAAACAACATTTTTTCAGTTTAAGCAGTTAAAGCCATGTTTAGATGGAAATAAAATGTACATAAGATAAGAAAATATATTGAATCATTTTTAATATCCGGGCTGTTGTTTTTATTTTTAATAATATTGCATTGTGTTTATTTAAAATATTCGGAAGATATAATTGTAATAAATGATTCTCCAATATGTTAGCATTATTTGATTAATTAATTACGGTGTATTAATTAACTCATTTTATTAATTAATTAAGATGTATTAATTACCTCGTTTTATTAATTAAAATGAGGGTACACCTCATTTTACAAGACAACTGTTAATTTAGTTGTACTACATTAAGTACTTAACATTTTAGTGGAAGAAACCCGATATTATTCTAGAAATTGAAGTTCAGTTTAGTAATTATTTTGTGTCTCCCTAATGTGCCAATTAAAAATTAGTACCACTTAGTACTGTTGTTAGGTACTGAGTATTTTGCATAAATTAAAATAATGAAATGTATATTATTTAATTTAAGGGTATTATATATATATATATATAAGTTATAATTAGACTGAAACACAACTATAAAAAAAATAGGGTTTCGGGCATAGTGACGACACAGACTCAAGATAACAACTAACTTTTATTTATCTCAGCTCTCATATATATAGTCAATAGTGTTTATAACGAAATAACAACAACCTTAATCTCTATGAACATATTATTTACGTTTAGCGTCTATTTGTCCTTATAACTCCCCCCCTCCAGTTCCTTCTCCTGGAGGAACTCTTTAAAACTAAAAATAAAAGTAACATAAAAAATAAAAATACAAGACTGAACATAAAAGTAATTTACAATCCCGTAATTAATAATAAGAAAAGCAACATAACATACTCTGACTTATCGCTACAAAAGAAAAAGAAAATACGTACATCAGTAACAAAAAATACTTAATCACTAACCTAATTGGCAAAACACTGAGAAAAGAATACACAAAAAAAAAAAAAAAAAATTATTTATATCTAACACAAATTACAATCTTCATTCCTGAAGCACAGGTTCCGGTCCGAGCTGGGACACTCTACGGGGAACTCGAAGCTCTTCGAGATGTACTGTGCGGACCCGTGAGGGAAAATTGATGTCGCGAATGGTATAGAGATTGTGCTCACGGATGGTAATAATTTTATAGGGGCCATCGTACCGTGCGGCTGTTTTATTCCGCGCTGTCCTTAATCGGCGGTATACGACCGTTCCCAGAGGCAGTGGTCCTCGAGTCCAGACTCCCAATCTCTCGTTGGCCTTAGCCACTCGAACCGATTTTTCGCGAATAAGTTTCTCACGGACATTACGCCACGACGCTCGGCGAGCCGCACGAGCCCGTAAAAGATATTCTCGCAATACCTCGTTATTAGCCGTTAAGAGATCCCCCCGATCTCGGCGAACCTGTCCGAACACGATTTCAACAGGTGATAGCCCCGTTACCGAATGTATAGTATGGTTATAGGCGATCACCGCCCGCGGCATAGCTTCGTACGGATCCAAATTCCGCCCTAACTTAAGGAGTCGAATGTGCTCCGCCAGAGTATTATGGAGGCGTTCAACCGCGCCTCTGCCGGTAACGTGATGGGGGGTATTTAGTCGCCACGAAACTCCCAAAATCTTAGCTTCCTCCCTTATCAGGGCGTTATCGAATTCGCGTCCGCAGTCCGAAACGATTTCTTCTGGTACTCCGTAAGTCGCGCACCATTGAAGTACCCCCTCCCAAACTGCTCCCGGGGTTTTCTCCTCAATTGGATATGCCATCGCGAGTTTGCTAAATGAATCGACGGCGGTGACCCACGATTGTCCCTCATTGGAATATATGTCGATTTGGATTAACCGTAGGGGCTCCGACGCTGTGGGGGAGACTACTTGTTCTGCCGCCGGTGGCTGTCTATCGTATTTAGCCCTTTGACACACCGAACATCGCTCGATATATTCGCGAACAGTTTTCCCCATGGCTTTCCAAAAATACAGTCTTTTTAGGGCCCGTACTGTTTCATCAACCCCTCGATGGTTTGATTTGCCTTCGTGGTGGTCCGAAATGATTCGACGTTGTCTGGACTTGTCCGAAACTGTTTCGACTTCTCGTAAGCAACGAATCATCGGGTACCCTACCCCTATTCGCTCTTGACGCCATAGTCTGCGTAGTTTATCCGTGAGGAGCTTATTCCCAACAAAAATATGGCAGGGACGACCAGGGATGGCAAATTCGGTAAATATCCGCTCCAGCGCGTCGTCATCCACCGTAGCCGGAGCACGCACGATCACCACCGACGACCCTTCGGCCGTAAATGCTCTCGTTTCGACACCCGAACTTTGTTTCGACCGGAGGATGATCTGTAGTCGTTTGTTATTGATAATCTCGTCGACCTCAGGTAAGTCACTAGACCGTTCCGACGTGACGGAATTATCCTCAGAGTCCTGACGAACCAGCGGTATTTCGGGTCCGTTTTCCGCCCAGTCCCGTAAGTATCTGAGGCCGAATGGTTCTGCGGAAGATCCTTCCCCATCGATCGCATTCACTACGAGGTCCCTCGATAACCAATCCGCTACGGCATTGTCCGCCCCCTTCTTATGGACAATCTTGAAGGTATAGGCCGCTAGACGTTCCTTCCACCTCGATATGCGCGCCGAAGATTCTTTCAGAGTGTTCACGTAAACTAGGGGTTTGTGATCCGTGAATAACTCAAACACCCTACCATAAACATAAGGTCGAAAATATTCTATCGCCCATACGACCGCTAGCAGCTCCCGTTCTATCGCGCTGTAACGGCTTTCCGCTTCGTTTAGCTTCCGGCTGGCATAAGCGATAGGTTTCTCACCTTCGGGAAAGTTCTGGGATATAACTGCACCAATCGCGACCTCACTCGCATCTGTAGTAATTCGGAACATCAACCGGAAGTCGGGGAACGCTAGTAAGGGTTGCGAGGTTAGGACCTCCCGGCAACGTTTAATACTTTCCAGCTGAGCTTGCCCAAGCACAAACCGCCTCCCTTTTTTCAGTATTTCCGTCAGTGGTTGTGTTAATTCCGCAATAGCTGGGATAAAACGTCGGTAATAGTTCACCATGCCTAAAAAACGCCTAACGCCACGAACATTAACCGGCAATGGGGCCTCCTGAATCGCCCTAACTCGTTCCTGATCAGGCCGAACTCCCGATCGCGAAACCACGTGACCCAGAAATCTGATCTCCTGTAACCCAAACTTCGATTTTTCCCGCGACAGTTTAAGACCGAATTGTCGGACTCTGTAAAATACCGCCTTTAAGTGTTTGATGTGATCCGCTTCCGACCGACTGAACACTATAAGGTCGTCCATGTAGACCTGAGCAAAGTCCTCCCCCAAGCCTCTTTGAAACTCGTCCATAAGACGTTGAAACGTTAACGGTGCCCCCCTTCAACCCAAAAGGCATCCTAACAAATTCGTAATGCCCGCGTTCCCATGAAAAAGCGGTTTTTCCGATATCTTCCTCGGCCATCCGAACTTGATGGTACCCACTTTTGAGATCAAGTGTGCTAAAGATAGTCGCACCCGCTAATTTATCGAGTATGTCTTCGACGCGAGGAAGGGGGTACCGCTCGTCTTGCGTCGCCTCGTTTAACTTGCGGTAATCCACCACGACTCTATATTGTTTCCCTCCTCCCGGTGTGCTCTGCTTTTTCTCTACGACCCACAGAGGGCTATTAAAGGGAGAATTACTGTGTCGGATAATTCCCTGCTTTAAAAGTTGGGCTAACTGTTCCCTTATAATATCCTTCATCGCTTGGGGGTATCTTCTGTCTTTAACGTAGACCGGTCTATCTGCTTTGAGTACAATTCGTTGTACCGTCTTTCCCGTGGTCGGCAGAATTTCATCTTCCCGATAAAAACAGATCCGTGTATTGATTGACAACGTCCTCTACGCTCTTCCGACTGCACTCGACTGCGCCAATCTCGACACGGTGACCTGATCCCACCAGTTTGGTTCGGTACGTCCGTTCGCCTAACCGAAATCGACAGTGGCCTTGCTCAACTTTCATTTCCAAGCCCGCTTGTTGCAACAAATCGCATCCCACTATTAGATCATATCCTGGCGTTAAGGCCTCCGTGATATGAAGCTTGATTTCCACGTCCTTTCCCACAAATCTTTTGAAATTAAAGTAACCTTCCCCCAAGGTTTTGCATCGACCGCTGACTGTAGAAATTACGCAACTACATTGACGTCGCGTCCCCCACATGCCTAATTTTTCCGCCCCTTGTTTACTAACTAGTGAGTTAGTACTGCCCGTATCCACGAGAAATTTGAGATCTAACCCCCTCAACTTCGCCACGGGCAACCTTGTCCCTCCTCTTTCCATCCCGTTATTATTAATAAACAGTTCGCGTGAGAGGTTGCCCCGCCTGTCATCGTACCCTCAATCTAGCTTAACATGACGCGTCGCGACCCCGGATCCGGAAGGAACACCCCTCCAGGGACTCCCACCTCCTCTTACCTCGTGTCCTCTCGAGGCCGGAACGCTGCGCTCAGATCGTACACTCTCCTCTCCTGAAGAATCAGCGCTCGAAAACTGCCCTCTGTCTCTCCTGTGCGACCGTCTCCTGCTCCACTCCTGATTGTTCACCTCCATAGGTTCTGGTTGAGGACCTCTCCTAGTTGGACGTGGATTACGCCTTGGACACTCTCTTGCGACGTGTCCCCGCCTGCCACATTCGTAACACCTCGTAAAATTACATTGCGCCGCGAGGTGGCCCGGTTGATTACACTCGTAGCACCTCTTTTCTTGCTTCCTTCTACGGTCCTCGGGTATTCTGTTGGATCGCCTTTCGAACGACCTGCCGTTATTATTACCTCTAGGCGGGCTCTGGTGTCTCCTCCTCGGTGACTTCACCTCTGTCCATTCTCCTTCCGGTCTCTCGAATCGAGTCTCGTTCCTTTCGTGGGCATCTATGAGCTCGTGAGCGCAGTCTACGAAATCGCGGTCTCGTGGCAGTGAACCCGGGCGGTCCATATAGTGGTTCAATTGGACCTTCAGAATACCCCGTACAAATGCCGTACGCTGGGCGCCTTCCGACTGACCAAACGTCTCCACCATCTTCTCCACCAACCTGTTGTAGAGTACCAACAGTTTCTCGGCGAACTCTCCTTCCGTTTGGCCCTGCTTCCGGTGCTCCTTTAACATGTAGAAGATATCCTCTTCCGGCGTCCATCTTCCTCCACCATATAACTTTTTCAGCCGTATTTTGAGCACATCCCAAGAGTGAGTAGTGTCCCCCTGGATGGCATTGAGGACCCGCCTCGAAATCCGGCTCACCAATGACGCCTCTAGAAGCACTACATCGGATTCCTGAAGCGTGCCGTTATCCTTTTTGGAGTCGATGAGCTGCTTAATTTGATCGGCCCCCTTTATAAAATGTTCGAGATCACCCAAAACTCCATTGAACGGCTCCAATTGGCTAATTACCTCGTGGATGAACGCGGAATTCTGGGTTCTGATCTTGACAAGCTCGAACTGGGTCGTCTCATTGGCCGTTTTCAGTTTTGCTTCTAAGCTTGCCCTTTCCACCGCTGCTTGGGCCAGTTGATACTCTAGCCTCTTAATCTCATCACCTTCCGTCATTGTTATTTATTCTTCTGCCTGGCTTTACGGAGAAAAACTAATTAACCTTTAACTCCGAAGTGCGGATTAAGTACGTATTTATCTTTTTTGTAAATCTCCCGGGTTTCGGCACCAGTTATAATTAGACTGAAACACAACTATAAAAAAAATAGTGTTTCGGGCATAGTGACGACACAGACTCAAGATAACAACTAACTTTTATTTATCTCAGCTCTCATATATATAGTCAATAGTGTTTATAACGAAATAACAACAACCTTAATCTCTATGAACATATTATTTACGTTTAGCGTCTATTTGTCCTTATAACTTATATATTTATATATACTAAACTATGTATACATATAAAATACTTTGTCCTGAATGACTGACGGATCAACGCACAGCCTAAACCGCTGATCGTAGAAACCTGAAACTTATAGAGTGTGTTCTTTGTATGACGTAGGCATCCGGTAAAAAAGGATTTTCTGAAATTCTACCCCTAAGGGGGTGAAAAAGGGGGGCAAAGATTGTATGCTTGCTTGCGTGATTCTTACTCGTAAAATCTACATATTTTCGCTGAACAAAAAAAATCAAGTAACATAGTTCACTTCTTGCTGCTAACGTACGACGAGTGAAACCGTTATACAAAGTAATCGTTTTCAATAAATTCAATAACATTACATACTGATCCTTTACTGAAACGAACAACAGCAAACTTCTGTCCGTCCCGTTTGTTGATCAGTGCCAATGTATGTTTTACGGTTGTCCTGATCAGTCTGTGATGAAATTTGGTATGGATAATCTGCGGAACGACATAGGCTACTTTTTATCAACACACCAGGCGAAGTTTATATAAAACTGTAACCTGAGTGACTAACACACCCAACGGTCAACGCACAGCAGAAACCGCTGAACTTAGCATCTTGAAATTCCAAGATAGGTTCTTTGTATAGCTTAAATGAGCACTAGGAAAAGAAATGTGGACAATTTCACCCCCAAGGGTTTCCCCCTTAATATAGTAGGGGTTTAAAGATTGTATGGAATCCGTCAGTTTTGAAGTTAGACATCTGAAATTACGGATGTACGAGTAAATTATAGTTAAAAAAAAATTAAATGTTTAATTTTTTTTTGTTTTGCTAACCACTATAGCACATGTCGAATCTAAATTATTTATTTAAAATGATCTGTCACGAAAATTTTGTGGGCTAGTAAAAGCTAGTATTTAATAAAAAAAATAGTATTTTTCTCCTTCATTGCATTCGCTGAGTAGAAATAACTAATAATAAGTCCTAAAATAAAAATATTGGAATAAGATGTAGCTTGTTTTAATTGTTATGGCACAATCCATTTAAATTAAAAAACAGTTCAATTTTGTGAAACAGTGCTTCAGGAAATAAGGGAAAGTGGCTTGGCTTTGGGATTTTCCATTTTTTTTTTTAATATTTATATTTTAACTCTTCGTGAACGACGAAAGACTAAACAAAAAGTAATCATCGGTTACCAGGTAACGCCAATAAAATATTTTATCCCTAAAAAACTTGTTTATATAATAGAAAAAAGAACATTTAAAGTGAAAGACTCCAATACTGGTTTCAGTTCTGCTTTATTTGATATTGGACGTGCTCACAAATATTTGTTTTTCTTTGGTTACTTCCACATACTTAAAGGACTCAATCAAAGTATATTGCAATAAATTCTATGCTTGTTTCAAAGAAAGTTACTTAAATAATTATTTTAAATTGAACAGCGAATCCCGAAGTAGTTTCTTATTGCGATCCAACATCTCACTTCAACTTATCTATTTCCACTAGGATTAAACGGATTTAGAATTTCAATTTTACAGAAGGTCAATTACAATTTATATTTTTAATACTGTTAAAGGCCCTGCCGTCCTTAACCTTCCATTAGTCGCGGCACCAAAACGCATCAGATTGGTCGCGGCAATCTGACTGACTACTTTCGGGAAAACTAGAATTTTTGTTGAAATTTGAGCTTATATACGCAAAATAAGTACTGAAGGGGTTTGGGAGATGAGAGTAATACCGAAATACCATTTTCAATAATTATATTTCAGATTCAAGTGAAAAAATTACAGGATCCATAAATTTGTTTTCTTGTTGGTAACCTTTAATTTTTTTTTTTCATTTATCAATATTTATTCTTATAATGAACTCTAATAATAACATAAATTCTATTAATAATAAAAGAAAGGTTTTATTATGAAAACAGGCATGGATCACAGCTACATAAAAACTTTTAGTTCTACTCGTACTATATCTGTGATCTTCTCTTCCCTTGGGCTAGAGAATGTGTTTTGAATTTTTAAAATATTTTACTGGTATATTCCACAGTCATAGCCAACAAATGCTCATCAAACAATAGGTTCCATCCTTAGCAGTTTTCACTATTCTCGCAGCACATTATACCCCAGGAAGATTTCTGAGAGATCGTACACGTTAGTTCTATCAATAACGAACAACGCGAAATAATACGAACAACGCGAAATAATACGGCTGATTAAATAATACGAATGAAAAAAAAAAGTTGATGTTTCTATGATGTAGGTAAAATTTTCGATTTTGGTCGCGGCGATTTGTCAGTTCGCTTGCTTCATATGATCCGTCCAGAATGGTGCAATCATTCTGGACAGAGAGGCACTACACTCACCCGGGTCATTTACGAAACAGCTACTTAGAGCATGAAAGAATTATTACACACAAAAACACAAAGAGAAGGGGAAAGAAAAATATACCTTTGCGATCTGTCAGATCGGCCTCGACTAACCAGGGGTAAAAAAAAAGTGGTTCGCCATTTTTGTAATTTAAAAATATCGTTCATGTTCGATAAAATAGCCGAAGGAGCCTGATGGATAAATATCATTAAGGAATAAGTAAAAATATTAATTTTCACTCTGCCGAAATATTGATTATTGTTCAGTTTTAATGGATTATTTTATTTTTAAGAATACAATTAATGTCTTATTTAGAATTAGGATTTTTTCAAGAAATCGATCACCTACTCCATGGACAGTCAGAAAAACATTTTTGACAAAAATAAAAAGCTGAGGTATGACATAATTAATATGTTTAAATATAAGGTCCTCAAAATTAACATTTAGTGTGATTAAATCAGAAAGTAAAAATTAAATTCACATTGTGAGAGTCACCTGAAACATCGAATGTTTTTTAATTACTGCTAAGACAATGATGCGATGAGATGGTTTCTAGGAAGTGATAAAAGATATAGATGCGTAGAGTTAGCCAGCTAGTCACGGACTTGATCCAACTTAAATACAAATTAGTGTTCCTTAAGTATTGGCCTTGTTAGTCTCCCTAATTGAGCGCGTCATCCTTTCATCATGCGACAGTGTAAGCGTCAGGAGATATGCCGTTAGTTTATTTTAATGGCTGATGGGAAGTCTAGAAAGTTCAGTGAAATTCTAATAATATCCTTAACACTAGAACTGCGAACCGGTCAAAATGACCGGTTGCATCATTTATTTATAACATTTACTCTTTGAGTCTTGTTTAATATTTTACGATAATGTCATGATGTTTATTAAATTTATCTATACAATAATATTATAAATTATTTCGTTCTTACGCTTCTAATTTTCAGAGATATCTGTGTGTTATACCTAAATGTACGAACCGGTCATTTTGACCGGTCATGAAAATATCATGAATACATGTTGTGTATTCCCGGAATTCAAAAATTCTACGTTTTAAATTTATTATGCGTAAATTTGTGTAATATATACAATTTCAATTTAGTGTTCTTGTGTGCCGTATATAGTTGCAAGTTGCAACACGCACTACTCTTTATGCTATGTTGATACTACTCGTTATGTTATGTAATTACAATATTTAAATGAAATATATTTTATTTTATTTAAAATTAAATTATCTTATGAATTTATAGTTTTATTTCTTGAATCCTACTGTTTTGTTTAATTAAACAAACAAACCAGTCATTTTGACCGCTTGGTAGAAATAGGTATATGGTAAATCTTCGTAGTTCTAAAGTTAATAACATGTATTTTCTTGTAAGAACGTAAACGAAATCTCAAGTTCATCCATTTTATCTAAACGAGGAAGAAATATCATGATAAGCATTGATTACTTGGAGTACACATATTTAAGATTCCTCAGAATTGTGAAATCTAAAAAAATATCCTTTTAAATGCATATGATACAAATATCCAGATTACATTAACTCTGCGATCTAACGGATTTGAAAACGATTTTTTTCAGAGTAGAAATTATTTTTAATAATTTAATTTATAAAAATTATAATTTCACTATTTATTTACTTGGAATAAACATTTACTGTTAAACATGAAAGAATATGAGCATAGTAGCATAAATAAATTTTACATCCTCCGTCGTTGGGACATGGGTTTTTTTTTATACAAAAAAATATTCAAAAAATACGTTAATCTTCATTTTTATTGTAATTAATAGTGTAGTAGTAGAATTTTGCTTGTAAATTATGTTTTAAAATGAATAATAATACAAACTTGAATTTTCATTGTTACCAGACTAGTAATGATTCCGTTTCATAACGGCGCATATCATTGACTAAACCTGCCTGGTATGAACGCCGTACCTGTTAGTCTAGGGGTCAATCCATTTGGTTGGTTACTAAGAGGTATAAGGGGGCGACCTCTGAATACCAAGCCCAAAATCGTGGTTTCATAGCCCAGCAGGTGGCCCTAGGATTTTTTAAAGGCAATACAAAATCATTAGTTACGCTGTCCTTCGGAAGGGGCGTTAAACGGGGGTCCCGAGCCAGTACGATGCCTGGTACTCGTTAAAAATCCCTATCTTAATTAAATCTGGATAGGCAAAATTCAGAGCCCCCAATGTAGCATCGTCCAATTAGCCATAGCAGCAAAAAGTGACGTTAAATGAACAAACAACAAAGATGAGGTATGAGGAATCGGAAGGAGGAATCGTAAAAACTTTTGTTAAGAATAAAACATATTATCAAACATTTATTTATGTTAGGGAATATTATAATTGATGAAGTATCAATCAAATGTATCATCATCACTGGGAAAGCGACAATATTCCGAATAAAATTAATTATATTATTCTCTCTTTTTTACCGTATTGTCCTACAATAGATTACTTTTAGTACACATATTTAAGATTCCTCAGAAGTGTGATTCTAAAAATAGATCTTTTTAAATGTATATGATAGAAATATCCAGATTACATAAACTCTGCGATCTAATGGTTTTTAAAACGATTTTTTTCAGAGTAGAAATTATTTTTATTATTTAATTTATAAAAATTATTCATCATTAAAATATTTTTCGAATGTGAAATCGATAACATTCTGAGTAAATATAGTTCTAATCAATTTCCTTTATTATTATAATTGATATACTTATGCAATAATAAATATATGTTACAATGTAACCATCATAGTTAATTTATCACATTAATAAAAAAACTATATTTTTTAGTTAACATCCTTTCTAAAATAAATAGAAATTCTTTTACCTTATAATATCACGAAAAATCCAATATCGATTGCACGACATTTAAATCATTAGCATCTTAGATAATACCAAAAATTACTAGTGTAATCTACCTAACTAATTATTATACCAATAATTATAATCTAGCATATGCAGATGATGTGCTCATTACAGCCCGAACGGCACATGACCTTGGAGGCGCTCTAGAAGAATTTCTCAGGGAAACTAGAGATCAAGGCCTGGAAATTAAAGAAAATAAGAGCATTTACATGCGAACATCAAGAAATGCCTAAATAAAAGAAGAAGAAATTCAGGTAGGGAACTGGAGCTTCTAGATATGCGACGAATTCAAGTACCTAGGGAGTATGATAAGTTTTGAGAACAGAGTAGATAAAGATGTTAGATAAAGTGAAGCACGAGTATAGCGGGGGTAAATAGGTGTCTGTTCGGCATACAGAAAATATTGTGCTGTAAAATGATCTCAAGAAAGGGAAAGTATCTCATAAATAAAACAATTGTGAGCCCAATTTTAACATACGTAACCGAGGCCTGGTCACTGACAAAAAATTGCAAAAGGATCATTAAAGTATGGGAAAGAAAAGTACTGCGTAACATATTAGGACCTATCAGACTGCAGGAGCTCAGTGGAGAATCAGGTCTAATAAAGAGCTAAGAGGCTTGCACGAAGAGCCTGATATAATAGAAGTCATCGAGCTCAAAAGACTAAGATGGTTGGGGCATGTGGAGAGGATGGACCCAAAGAGAACCCCAAGAAGGATGATGTATGGGATACCGAATGATTAAGAGGGAGGCTCAAGATTAAGAGGGAGGCCCTGTCTCAGGTGGCTCGACGGTGTGGACCTGAAGGCGATCGAGATGAACCGCTGGAGGCGCCTTGCGGCGGACAGAGGCGAATAACGGAAGAAATTAGCAGAGGCCAAGGTTCTTCAAGGACTGTAGAGCCCATTATTAAATAAATAAACACTATATATATATATATATATATATATATATATATATATATATATTATAGTGTTTATATATTATTAGATGATTAAATATACGGGATTTGAAGGTTCAAAGATTATGGTAGTGACGAATGGGGTGAAGGTACAGTGTTTCAATAGAACGAGGATCGGATAAGGAATGTTCTGTCAATAGCTGCTGTTCGGAGGGATGCTGTATATAGATCTGAGAGTCGAGAGCGGGTGTTAAGGGAGTGGACTGAGGTTTTTAATTGAAGGGGATCAGGAATGTATGATGGTCTGTACAACAAATATGTAACAGAATACTTTTATAAGCTGCTTTGGCAACGCGCAAGGTCCACCACATTTTAAGTGGAAGAATAGAATGAAAACTGAAATTCAGGATGACTAAGTTCCTCCATATTTGTACTCGTATTTGCAACATCCTGTAGATTTTTCACATTATTACAAATTCTGAGCGTCTATATAATATAATTTTATACATACATACACTTTATTTGAAAGTACGATACCTTCCAATTTCCGGAATTCCTCGATAAAAGAGGCCCAATAACTACTTCAGGCAGCCGGGACGGCAGAGACTAAACGCTCTGCTTATTCAGCAATGTTTGGAAACCTATCAAGTATTCCAACCATTTCCTTACCTGCCAATCTTCCCTTGTATGTAAAGTTCCTTTCCCCGTTTATATAACTGTATATATTATTTATTGTGTTGTTTAACAAATGCTCTGATTTGTTAAACACTGTAATCGTGTAACACAACAATGCCATAAATGTTAATACCAAAATGTCCTGATGATATCAAATTTAGTAGATATTAATTAGTTGGCTTTATTATGTTTATTTTTTAAAACAAATTGAACAAAGTTTAATGTGACATACAATAACCCACCTGGACGATTTCTTCAGGACTGCTGTATTTTCGTTACTGCAGGACAACAGAGCTATCACCCCAAAATAAGTTATTACATACTGACATTGATTTCAATTATAATTTAAAAACAGTCTTAATATATTCAAAATTATAATAAAAATTCAAAATTCATAAGATAACGAACCTAACTGAAAATCTAACGTCTTCTGACAAATCATTATGGATGACCACCAAAAAGATCCTTCACTTCAAAGACTTTAACCATCCACTCCTTACTGAATCCAATGACTGGACAAGATCTGATGAAGAGAAAGCACAGTTGTACTGTCAATTCCTTTCTAAAACTTTTCAGCCTCATCCTGATATCATGAATCCATCTCACCATGAAGATATACAAAGAGAGTTAAATATCCCCCTTCAAATGACCCTTCCTCCCAAAGCATTCCATCCTTCAGAAATATCGAACATTATTCACAGACTACCTTCTCGCAAAGCTCCTGGACATGACCTCATCACGATTCACATCCTAAAACATCTTCCTAGAAAAGCCATTCTATTTCTCACCCATATATATAATGCTATAGTCCGCACTACATATTTTCCTAACCTCTGGAAATTATCCGTCTTGAAAATGATACCTAAACCTAAAAAGAAACCGGAATACCCTTCCTCTTACCGCCCTATCTCACTTTTACCATCAATGGGTAAAATCCTGGAAAAGCTCATCCTGAAACGATTATACCCCATCCTAAATGCAAATCACATTATCCCAGATCACCAGTTTGGATTCAGAACATCCCACTCCACTATTTAGCAATGCCATTGTGTGGTGGATGTTGTTTCCTCAGCTTTGGAACGTGGATTGTATTGTCCAGCGGTCTCCATTGATGTCGAACAGGCTTTCGACCGAGTCTGGCACCCCGGATTGCTTTACAAACTCCGTAAATTCCTACCTCCTACATACTTTCTCATTATCCAATCCTATCTCTCCTACAGATCATTTACAGTAAATCATAATAATGTCTACTCACCCCTCTTTCCTCAATCTGCCGGCGTTCCTCAAGGCAGTATCCACGGCCCAATTCTCTACACAGTTTAAACAGCTGACATCCCAACTCATCCTAATACTATCCTTACCACGTATGCGGATGAGAAATGTCAATTATCTGTCAACACTGTTCCAGTTATAGCATCCCGTACTCTTCAATCCCTCATCACTGACCTTGAAAATTGGTTTAAAAACTGGAGGATTAAAATAAAAACTCACAAATCTCATCAAATCACCTTTACCCTCCGTCGTAAACCAGCGACTTCCTGTCCCCTGTATCGTTTAATAACATCCCTCTAAGTCCTGTAGAACAGATCCGGTACTTAGGACTACACCTTGACAAACGCTTAACTTGGAATCCTCATACTAGACTGAAACGACAAGAAACAGCTCGCCGTTTCAGGCTACTTCAACATTTACTAGATAAACGCTCTAAGCTCCCAATTAACTACAAGATACTCATATAGATGACAATCATTAGACCCATCTGGACTTACGGAATAGAGCTTTGGGGCTCCACTAAGCCATCGAATTCCTCTCGTATTCAATCATTACAATCCAAAATCCTTCGGAAAATCCTTAATGCTCCTTACTTTGTTACGAACAAAGTAATCCATAATGACCTTAACGTCCCGTTAATTGCTGATTTGGTCCGAATCCGATATCAATCTTTTCATGACAAACTTCATTTCCACTTAAATCCACTAGTTTCAAACCTTGCAACCTCTTCAATTCCTGATAATCCTCCGAGGCGTCTGAAAAGAAGATAGCCTCGTGACCTTCTAAGCTGAACTTTTTATTTGAGTACTACCACTGGTTAAGTTTCTCAACTTGTCTTTTCATGTCAATGTATTCACTTATTTTATTTACTTGATGTATTTTGTATACAGTTGTAAATTTCAATAAATAAATTTTTAAAAAATAATAATATATTCAGGTAAAAAGCTAATGTATTTTCTCATTATTTGGAAATTCCATTTTCATTTAAATATCCCTTTAATAACATAAACCAAAAAAGTAAAACTATTTTCTGCTGACATTAGAATGGCTGTTTTCTTTATCTTACGTATTTGGATGGATAGTGGTAAACTGTGAACAATGATTTTCAAAAAGAAATTTGTAGTATTGATATTGAAATGGAATAACTTTTCTTATCTAGCTAGAAAAAAACAATTTATTGCATTATCGGAAGCGATATTGAATTTTATACACTGACTTCGATTTCAATTATATTTTTTAATAAAAATTTCAATAGATATCAGTTTTTTTATAGCCATGTGATGTTCAGAGTTTAAGAAATTTAAATTTATTTCAGAAATGATTTTCACTAATAAACTAATTTTGTTCAATGTTAATTTCGATTATCAATTATGGTGTTTACATCAACGATATAATCAATTACATGATTTTATAAATTATGACATTAGAGATAAATAAATTACAATTATTTTTATTCGGAGTGTTATCGATTTTACAGTGGTCTTTACACATTTGAAGAATACTTTATATATTTATGTAGTCAATAATCTTAATATTTTTTTTTTTTTTTAAATAATATTAAAAAATCTTTTTAAAAAACCTCCTTGCTAAAATGTAATATAAAAATTTCAGGGTAAATGTAATTTAGAGATATTAATCTATACTCAAGGCTCTGGTTAGACTAAGCTGCAAGACATTCTTACCAGGCCGGTTTAGTTGGTCATATACGCCGTAACGAATCAGAATTTTCGGGAGTCTCATACAAATGAGAATGAACATTGTTTGTAGATACGAAATGCTAAAATAACATTCTTTATTACAATTTTAATAACTATAAAAGTAAGATAAATACATTTCTTTAAAGAAGGTTAATATTTTATTATATGTATATTTACTTCCTTATATGAAAAAGATGTTCTGAAATAAGTTAAAATAAATGATGGTTTTAACGTTTAGTTATTTTAAAATAATAATATTCTTTTGGAAGGGCTCAATATGACTCAGTATGACAACAAATGTTTATTCCCATTAAGTAAAATCATTAATAAGTGAAAGCAACAAACATGATAAGTCCTCTACATTAAAAAAACAGTTAAATAATTACTTCAAATTCTAAAGTATGTCAACTGAGAAAATACATAATTAAATTAATTGTAAATTAACATTTATTGTAATTATTATTATAATCATATTAAAATCCATATTTACAAATAATAATGAAGATGATAATGATAATTATGAAAATATGTTTTTATGGCGTTTAGAGGAGCAACCGTCTAATAATCATACTATAAAGTTTTAAGACGCGTATTTAAACAGTCTAATACTAAATTGTTTAGTTTAAAAAAATGGTTTAAATTAATTACTTGTACTTCATAATCGGTATTTACTTATTTATCGTAAATGATTATTAACCTGTAAAGATTCTTGTTTTTGTTTAAACATTCACATGGGCAAGATTGAATATTATAAAATAACATTTACTATTTAAGCATGGTCCAAAATTAAAAACTTTTTTGAAACAAGAAAATACTTTTAAAACAGGTTCTAATAGTTCCCATTTTTAAAGGAATATATTTATGTTACATTTATTGTAATTATTATTATAATTATACTAAAATCCATATTTACAAATAATAATGAAGATGATAATGATAATTATGAAAATTTGTTTTTATGGCGTTAAGAGGAGCATCCGTTTAGTGGACTGATAGAAATTTGAAACTTCCGTCAGAGCGTCAGTTATCAATGTTTCTCACTCAAACCAAGTTATTACGTTACAATACCTATAATAATATCTAATAATTCAATGTTTGATTGGAAACACTGAGTATAAAAAAAAAAATGATCCCACATAATAAAAATTATATCCATAACTGATTGCGCCTGTTACTTTTTTTTTTTTTTTTGAATAATTGCTTTTCTTCCACTCAAACGTTCAATTATGTAAGTAATCATTATTCAGGATGTGCGAAAAAAAACAAAAACAATAATTGAATGTATAAATTATGTATTTAGTTTTTTATAATATTTACTAAAATGTAATCCTTAAAGTTGAACGAAATAATTTTGGTTAATCACAGCCACGTGTTTGTTTCGACTTGGAGTAATTTATTATATTTTTATGGGCATATTTTCAATATATTGCACAACTTTTTTGAGCATTCCAGTAAAGGTGGTGTTTGGCATTTTATGCATTTGTATGCTGTTTTTCGATTTTGTTGGTTGTTTTTTAGTTAAAAAGTCTCTAATTTATATTTATCGAGTATATTCTAATTTATAAATATATAAAATCTAAGAAGCGGATATATTAAAATAGTGAATGTATTGGAATATCTGTCAGTGAGACGTGCAAAAATTTGCGCCTATGTGGAATATCCGTCTGTCAGACGTAGTTTTAATTTTAAGGGCACATTTTCAATACACAGTCATTGCACACATTTTTTGAGCATTCACGACAAACTGGTATTTGGCAATTTTTGCATTTGTATACTGTTCTTCTTTTTTTTTGTTAAGAGCAAAATCGGCAATTGTTCTTTGTTCAAGTTTTTATTACTTGGTAAAGTGCATTAAGATGGTGAGGTTCTTTGAGGAGGTGAGAACTATTGTACTAGTATATTTTAATTAAAAAGCCTCTAGTTTATATTACTAGAGTATATTTTAATTTATAGATGAATAAAATTTAGAAAAAACTAACTTGGAATATCCGTCTAAGAAGCAGATATATCAAAATAGTGAATGTATTGGAATATTCATCAGCGAGACTTGCGAAAATTTGGGCTTACCAGGAAAATCCGTCTGTCAGACGTAGTGACTTGGATTTGAAGGGGTGTAAAGACCAAAATCGTTGTAAAAAAGGTTTGTTGACGTTGACTGGACAAAGATGCATTCCCAACTGAGACATTTAGTCGCACAGACTCCTGAGTTGACTTCCAGTGCTATTAGTGACAAAAAGGTAAAGTGTATCTGTCTACTATACGGATGTTCCGATTTAAGTGTTAAATAGAATTTATTCATTTAAAATGTATACTTCGAATTATTCGAATAAATATAAAATATTTGAACTCTAAACTTTGTCATTAAATATCAAATATCATATAAACATTATCTTACAAATACGTATTTAGTGCCGGAGTTTTGTTGCTCGAAGACTTTTTTTTAATCGTAGCATAATTCCCTTCTGATCATGGGTATCTTTTACTTTCAATTTTGAATTTCATCTGTGCCACTAGATGAAAAACAAAGTAAAAGCTAAATTCTCGTAAGAAAATGAAGAATATTTGAACTCTGGTGAAATACAAAAATAAAATGACTTTTTAACTACACTGGAACGTTAAAAATTATCTTTTTCTTGGAGCAGAATCGTAAAACAAAAGTTTGCGTAATGTTGTTTGCCGTTACTTAAAGTAACATGTGTCCCTATTAAATAAATCAGGAAAATAAAAAATAAATAACCAAGACTCCCTTTTTTTTTTTTTTTGGTCCTTTATTTTCATCAAACGTCTCATGAATATTTTATAGAAAACGATATTTGGTAGGACTTCTCATTATGTAGCCTAGATATTCTAGGCTTCCTGTGTTTTGTTGTTGCTATGAGTTGAGGCTCGTATCGCATTCCGTGGGGTACATCTGTATTTGTAACGTGATACACACTAGGAATCTTAAGTACCCTCCGACAAATCCACATCACGATGGTCTCAACTATCCGTTACACTGGCTCTGGCATGTTCCAGCTTTCTACAACGTATTTTTCTTATTATTCTAAAATAACTTTCGTTCCAATTTTTAGGTTAAATAATTTGCTATTCACTTAATACATATCCTTTTTTTTCACCGAATTGCAGAATCTAGATTGCAATAATGTTTCCTAATGAAATATTTTTATGAAAAATAATATTTTTTTTATTACACTTTATTAAAATATTATAATCTGCCACTTGAGGGCAATAAGTAATTGTGCAATGTAGCTATACAATCATTCCATAAAAACAAAACATAAAACAGTAAATAAAAAATATAACATAAAATAAAATAATAAATGTAATAAAAATATATACATGCAGTAATAAAACAAAACAAATGCGAAAATGATAATAAAAATAAAATAATTGCTCACCTTCATACCATAATTATACTGTTTACAATTTGCCTGGGGCTACGAATTAAGCTTCTTCCCCAGGGATAAGGGCAAAGCAGAAGTCCGGGAGGTCCCTGCCCCCTTTCCCAGCCACGTCACTGGTATTAAACGCCAATGGAAGGTGGTTAAGGGCGCATGATAATTTAAAAAAAATTAATATAGTCAGAAAGTTTATGTTTTATTTATAGTATTTCCATCTGTTTATTTAAATTTCTTTGAAGATACAATTACAAATTTTTTATGGATGCATTGTTAGAGTTATTTTATTTTTTAATTAAGAATTATATTGTTGAATGAACCTACCTTTTCAGGCATCAGTCCTTCATTATCTGTATTATTATCTTATGTGCTCACAAAGACTTGTAATTATCTTGCAAGTTGTTAACTGTCATTATCATTTCTATCATAGCTTCGACCAACAGGTTTGCCTTTTCATAGAGGGTCATGCACAGCTTAAGTTTTTAATATAATTATAATATAGTTTATGCAGCTTATATATAAGCTTTGCGATCATTAAACCATTGGCTAAGGATTAAGTATCCTCTCCTCATTTTTAGTTATATATTTTCATTAGTGGAAAAAAACTAACAACAGGTATAGTACCAATGGCTAATTCTGACTATAAAACAGCTTAAATAGCCTGGTAGCGAAATATAATTATGACATAACTGGAATATAAATTGTCTGTTACTGTAATGTTATTAGTTTTTTCTTTTCTTTTAAATAAAATTTACTTGTCATAATTATAATTAAAATAAGATTTTTCCAACAAATAGGGCAGCCAGTCAGGTTCCAGTAAAAATATTCAAACATGTAGAATTGTACTATAAATAAAAATATTGTTATGGAGGCTAACAAATTTGCTGACTGTTATCATAATTGTTTTAAGAAACAGAAATGACTAGCAAATACTTAAGTGTAAGTGTAACTATAAAGTCCTAAATCTAATATTTAATGCCATTCAATCAAAGATTTAAAAGTTATAAACAGTTTTACAATTATCGGCTAGAGTAACATCCATGATGTTTTTACCCAGCGGGTTTAGTTGCTGATATGCGCCGTTATGAAAATGAATCATTGGAAATCTGATACAAATGAATTTTAACACTTAGATCGGAACATCCGTTTAATAGAAAGATACACTTTACCTATTTGTCGCTAGTAGCACTGGAAGTCAACTCAGGAGTCTATGCGACTAAAAGTCTTAGTTGGGAATGCATCTTTGTCCAGTCAACGTCAACAAACCTTTTCTACAACGATTTTGCTGTTTACAGCCCTTCAACTCCAAGCCACTACGTTTGACAGACGGATATTCCACATAAGCGCAAATTTTCGCACGTCTCACTGACAGATATTCCAATACATTCACAATTTTAATATATCCGCTTTTTAGATTTTATACATTTATAAATTAGAATATACCCGATAATTATAAATCAGAGGCTTTTTAACTAAAAAACAACCAACAAAATCGAAAAACAGCATACTTTTGCATAAAATGCCAAACACCACCTTTACTGGAATCCTCAAAAAAGTTATGAAATATATTGAAAATTTGCCTAAAAAATAAAATAAATTACTCAAAATCAAAATAAACAAGGGGTTGTGATTAACCAAAATTATTTCGTGCATTTTTAAGGATTAAATTTGATGTAAATATTATAAAACACTAAATACTTATACATTCAATTCTTCAATTGAATTGTTATTTTTATTTTTCGCACACCCTGAATAGTGATTAATTACATAATTGAACGTTTGAGTGGAAGAAAAGCAATAATTAAAAATAATAAAAAAGTAACAGGCACAATCAGTTATGGATATAATTTTTATTATGTGGGATCATTTTTTTTATTTTTATACTCAGTGTTTCCAATCAAACATTGAATTATTAGATATTATTATAAGTATTATAACGTAATAACTTGGTTTGAGTGAGAAACATTGATAACTGACGCTCTGACGGAAGTTTCAAATTTCTATCAGTCCACTAGACGGTTGCTCCTCTAAACGCCATAAAAACAAATTTTCATAATTATAATTATCATCTTCATTATTATATGTAAATATGGATTTTAGTATAATTATAATAATAATTACAATAAATGTAACATAAATATATTCCTTTAAAAATGGGAACTATTAGAACCTGTTCTAAAAGTATTTTCTTGTTTCAAAAAAGTTTTTAATTTTGGACCATGCTTAAATAGTAATTGTTATTTTATAATATTCAATTTTGCCCATGTGAATGTTTAAACAAAAACAAGAATCTTTACAGGTTAATAATCATTTACGATAAATAAGTAAATACCGATTATGAAGTACAAGTAATTAATTTAAACCATTTTTTTAAACTAAACAATTAAGTATTAGACTGTTTAAATACGCGTCTTAAAACTTTATAGTATGATTATTACGAATATTTATTATAAAACTAAATGCGATACGAATATATGGTATTGCATTATAAATTGTTGCAGCTTAAACAAAGGTGTTTGTAGAGTGGAAACTCCCTCTCCTGGTGTTATGATTCAATCTTTAGTGAATATTACATTTTCCACCTTTATTGTTATGGAAAATGAGAGAAAAAGAAAAGCGGGGATTATCCATTATTATTTCTTTGCGTTGTTGTGATATGGAATATACGACGCAATGTATAGCAAGTCATTTTGGAGAATTAATTTCTTTACTGGCAATTGCTCAGTTTATTAACAAGTTTTTGAACTAGGTTTTTTTGTGTGTTTCAAGAAAGTATAACTTCAGAATATTCAATTCAATTCATTTATAACAGGTGTGGAAACCAAAATGTAACGAAGGTCTGCAATCCCAATCAGCACAGTAACAGTAACAAGTTATATCTTATAATACCAATTATGTTTTTATCTCAACTGATTATTACGTTCTACCACGCTTTCAAAATCATAAAATGTTCAATGAACCCGAAGGTTCAATGGCAGTAATTATCGTTCACATCCAACTCAGTAAGCTATACATTAATCCGTTCCTCCTATCTAGGGCTAGCTTTAATCTTTTAGATATTCGTACATTATTAACAACTTCACGAGCAGCAATCAATCCTGCTATACTATCACTTAAATTTCATTAACAAGGTGCATGGCAAATTGCATTGTTTAACCTAAATTCTTTAGTATGCTATTCCGGTTTGGGTCGCATTATTCTATGAAATACATAACTTTCATGAAATAAGACCTTACAATAAAGTTTTACCACTAATATTAACCCCCATACACAAAGTTGGAAAAAATAATAATTTTAATAATTCTTATTGAAATGATTAATTTCATCCCTGCCCTCACTGTTTTAAATAGACAGGACATTTTAAGTTCAATTTATTTTAGGGAGGAGTTACCAAAATAAACATCAGGCATTCGAATGATGGTAGGTTCCATTTTTGCAGTGGCAGTCCTCCAAGATAAAGCTCTTACCTTCAGTCAACCCAAGATCTTCTCTTTTAGATTTCAGACTGTTATGTTCAGTTACATTGAAGAGAGAGTAAAAGAAGAAACAGGGTTCCTTATTAACACATGAAATCGATCTGTTATATTGTATTATTATTTTATGGTGTTATGGCTCAGCGAGTCCTGGCCTCCTCCACCAGCTTCTCCTAGTCTCGGTTTTATGCAGTCGTCGACCAACTCCTGACTTCCAGAATGTACCTCACGTCTCCGTCCACACCATCCGATCACATCAGCATCGGTCTTTCCCTTATTTTCGTGCAGTAGAGAGCTTCATTCAAAAACTTTTTGGGAATAGCCTCATACTTCATTCAAGCCACATTTCCAGCCCATCGTGTCTTACAATCTTTAAGGAATAAAAAATATCCGCTTCAATTGGATAGACCTCTTTGTTTGATTTCCTTGCCAGTTTCCGTCGAGATAAACTGCACGGAATATTCTTCGACGGATTTTTCTCTGTACAACAAAACTGAGCGGATCAAAGTTTTGTACAGATAGAGCTGTACTGACAGACTTGGTCTGCCGGGATATAAGATTAGAAGAGAATTCCTTCCATATGTAAGTAGGTAGCACCTGCCTAGCACCACTAGACCCCCCCCCTATTTTTAGTACCCACTTTATAGAGGCTGGATGAGCTCCAGGTGACTCCTGCATCTCATAAGAGATAGATCTTTTCAGTCACTAATAGGGTAAATAAACGTCTGCGGGATTTGAACCCAGGACGTTCGGCATGACAACTCGGCGCTCTATTGCTGAGCCACTCCACACGCTATTAACATACAATGCTTTCATCAAACTATCTCCTCCCTGAACTATCTCTAATCTCTCTTTCTACCATCGTCTCTATCTTACAACATTTTAGAGTATCAAAGAAAAGGGGAAATCAAGGAAGAGACATTGCTAAAGACAAGGAAGCAATGTCGATAACTTCAGGGTTATGTACCCACAGTCATCCAGAAATCCTTAGGTCTTCAAACCCATTCGATAACTATTCATGTTTCACAGTTTCAAATTATAGTAAATCTAACATATAGACATAGCCCTCTACTAAAAATTCGAGCATTCTTTTGATATTTTACTGTGAACAAATTATAATAAATGTAGGTATGTATACAGGGATAAGGAATACAGTAAACTTCTCTGAGGAATTTATAATGCGGTAGGTAGGGTAGCGCGATATATCAGGGCGACGGTGAAAGAAAGGATTATCGCAGAGGGCGGCTTTGGGCCGATCCCTGGCTTCCCCTAAACCAAAGCTCAATCTCAATGCTCCTTCCTTTTTTTTTTTTTATTCCTTTCAGCCCTCACGTTTGCTTTTAGACTTTTTTACATATTCTCCGGCGAGTCACAGCATTAATCAATCTTCAATTTCCTAAATCATAATGCGATCCAGTGCCCCATGAATAACACTTCTGAATGATGTGCTGGAGTCGCTCCTCCAAAAGAACAACCACAAACTCTAAAAATAGAGTTAACCATATGGTAGCAATTGGATTGGTTGAAGTTTCTCAATTCAGGAACGATATATCTGATATTCCATTTCTTCGATTAAATGATATTATGACTTGATGACTTTTTTTAACAGCCCATTACACGGATCGCCAAAAGGAACACCAATACACGCCTCGGTCTATGAGATAAAAAATGATGTAGTTAATAGGGAATATTTTATTGAATCGACTTTATTAGATTTCCCAAAGTAGAAAGGTGCACATCCAACTCAAAATTAAGTATTCTATTTATTATAATGAGATTTTCCGAAAATCAGCATTCTTTCGAAAACAGCCAGCTCATTTCCTTTGCCTTAGTATATGTTTCAGAGGCGTAGTTTCGGAGTGAGGAGGATCCCGCGAAGAACCTGCTGGAGGGAAAGTTAGACCATGCTAGAGGAAGAGGAAGACATAGGATCTGATGGGCAGATGGAGTGGCACAGGATGCCAGACGCATCTTAAACGTCCGTAACTGGAAGGCAGCTGCATTAGATAGAGCCGCTTGGCGAAGGCTCCTTGAAGATCCTAAGATTCACACAGGGTTGTAGAACCGTATTTTATTGTATTGTATATTGAGATTTTCAGGTTTATAAAGCTAAGAATTAGACAAAAAACTATCTAAAACGAAATATACTTGTATCTAAATTGAAAGCGCTGAAAAATCCGCATTAAAGCATAGATTCACGGATCATGTCTGTCAGATACAACGCTTGTAATGGAGTGTCATTAAAGCCATGATTTGTATTGTTTCATGTTTGGATATGGAATTTTATGGAAATAATGACAAATGTTAAAATGAAAAAAGTTTCAAGCTTTTATAATTGTCGAATGCTTAATAAAAGAATTTGAATAACATCACCGCAATAGGAATGTTTTGGTTTACCAATACTCAAATTTTTATTTTTTTAATCTCATCTGGTGTAGTGTAATTTTGATAAGACATTGAACATCTAAACACCTATAGGTACTTACTCTATTGAAAAACTAGGTATTTAGAATTATGACATTGTTCTTTTGAAGGAGCTAGTATCATATAATAATATCATTACTGGGAGATTTCTTCACCCACGCTTCCGTGAGAATCCATAGGGTTTTAAACAGAAAAGCAAAAATACAATATGTTCCAAACGGCTTTTGCATGATTTATAAATGAAATATATATTATTGTAATCGTAATTACCACCCTTATTGTTATTATTATTATTATAATTATTGTATCAAAGCTATAGATTAGAAAAAGTTGACATAATTTACATGGTATTTTCCATGACTTATTTTTCTGCATTCTCCTACCCCTGACTTCTATATTATTGTATTCTTCCACTACCATGCACTTCTTATTTCTTACCCTTGCACTACCATGTGCTTATGCAAATATACATAAGTAACTGGCAACTAAGGTGTATTGTGATTTTCTGTGCTAATGTGGAGAAGTATTTTATTTCGAAATTCTTTATTGAACCTCGCTCCATGCTAAACTTATTGCTTTTATTCAGTTATCGTTTTTATTAAATATATAGCCCCCGTTTCCATAGTATACAATTTTGGAAGCCCCTATATCGAATATATCAACGCAATTGGAAAGCAATAAAGTGAGTTTTTCTTACATCTTGTACCAAATTTATACTGATATGTACTCGTTCGACCCACTCTTCTATACTCAGTAACTTTAGAAATATTTTTTTAATGCCATTGATATAGTTGACATTACCTTTTTGGCTAAAACATATAACACTGTATTAAAATAAAATCTAGAAAGCATGGCAGAATTTCGCTTCAAATCTCACTGACTGCATATTTTGAACATCCTGAATTTGTATTGTAAAGTACTTTATTTTCTATTATGGGTTAAATCATATTTTGGTTAGGAAGAACCATTTTCAAACGATAAATAAAAACTGAATAATCCCTTAAAATGTTCACCATAATTTCCTTTTTCCGATGAACAAAGCTTTAAAGCTATATTCAGAATTCAGGGAATTATCGAGGTGCTTATTAAATGCGGAAGGTAATGTTATTAATAATTGAAATATTGAACTTTTTGATAGAAAAAAATATAATTAAAAACTGATATAAATGTCCAAAATCTCGTTTTCCTATCTTATAATTTGAACATATCCCTGAATTGTTATAAAATATAAGATAACAAAAATGCCACCAAGCACTTCGTCAGCCATAAGTATATTCTCATTTTAAAAGGAAACAAATTAGCATATCAAAATTTAAATCTCTTTTGAGGACATCAATTTAAGAATAAATATATTAACCTTAAATAGAACCTCAAAGTTCGCGATTTTAATTTAAAATTTCTTAAATTCAGTAAAGAAATTGCACCATCTGACTGGTAAAAGGAATCCATTTATGAAAGCTTAGTATTTAAAAAATTGTCTAGAGCATTGTTGGAAATGGTCGGGGGAGCGTTCAATGATTTTTACACAAAGAAGTGAATCCTTTCACCCGGATTATTAGTTAATCGCAATGGCTTATAAAGAAATATATTAACAATAACAACGGTGAAAATATAACAATTTTTCTTAGGCACTAATGATAACAATGAAAAAATAAGATATTTTTATTTTGAAGAGAAAAGATTTTCCCTGGCCGGGATTCGAACCCGGGTCGTCCGCCTCTCCGTGGCAGCGCTCTTACCATTTGAGCTAAGAGGGGTCCCCTCTCAGTCAGGAGAAATCCGTTCTCTTCACCGATCCCATATGCTCGCAATTTTGCGATGTATACACGAGGAAGAATGTTCATTGAACATTACTTTAATTAGGATCTTGTTGACTTACGTCACTATATTATTTATAATTTTTTATTAATTGTTTTAATTTTTAAATATTTTTATTTTGAATAGCAAAATTGCGAGAACACGGTGATATGGGATCAGTGAAGAGAACGATTTGTCCTGACTGAGAGGCGACCCCTGGTAGCTCAAATGGTTAGAGCGCTACCACAGAGAGGCGGACGATCCAGGTTCGAATCCCGGCAAGGGCAAATTATTTCTCTTCAAAATAAAAATATTTAAAAATTACAACAATTAATAAAAAAATTATAAATAATATAAGTGACCTATGTCAACAAGATCTTAATTAAAGTAATGTTCAATGAACATTCTTCCTCGTTTTACATCGCAAAATTGCGAGAAAACGGGGATATGGGATCGGTGAAGAGAACGGATTTTTCCTGTCTGAGAGGCGACCCCTGGTAACTCAAATGGTAAAAGCGCTGCCACGGAGATGCGGACGACCCGAGTTCGAATCCCGGCAAGGACAAATCATTTCTGTTTAAAATAAAAATATTTAAAAATTAAAACAATTAAAAAAAATAAGATGTATAAATAAATATAAAATGCCTAAGATGCATACGACCAACAATTTTCTCATAAATAAAAAGATTTCTAGCTTTTAGTCCTTTCTTTGAGTTATTCCTGCATTCTGAGTTAGACCTCCATCTACAACTTAAATGTATATAATGTTATAATGAAGGGTGCATACACAGCAGGTTGGATGGATTAAACTTTTGTTAATTTCTTTATTAAATATCTACACAAAATATTTCATTAGTAATAACCTTTTGACTCACAGCACAAATAATTTAAAACCTAATTTTTAAATATTATCAATCAGTCTTGAATAACGTCAAATATATTTTATATTTCATTTATTATCATCAAGGTGGTCCTATATATTTTAATGAGAAATTCCCTTTCAAGAAATGAACTACAAAAGGCTAGGGCCAAAAAGCAGCTCACATTATTAATGGAAGGGACGCATTAGGGAGCGGAGGCCCTAGCCTAGGTAATCTTATTTCCTCTTACAAATTACTGGCATTAACTGACTCCCCTCCATCTTACGGGAGCCTTACGGAGTGTAAGAGGAGAAGTGGTTCTGCACCCTGCCTAGGCCGTGCCAGGCTTCTAGTTCTATCTCCTCACCTTATTAGTCTTACTCTCCTCCTTATCTCGAAATTTGAGATAGGTCGAAAGCCTACGATGAATATTATAAATGGGGTAGTTTGAGCTCCGGCGAAATAGTTATAGCTTTCGATATGAGCCCCGAAAATTATAAGGGAATTAAATTTCTGATTCAATATACCAGATCCCATGTCATTTGATTGTAACCTTTTATTAAATTAATAACATTAATCATCTTTTATTTATTTAAAAAAAAAATTTATTAAAATTTACAACTGTATACAGAATACATCAATTAAATATAATGAATGAATTGATCCGTAAATGGATTGGCATGAAAAAACAAGTAGAGGAACTACCCAGTGGCAGTACTCAAATAAAAAGTTCAGCTTAGAAGTTCACGAGGCCATCTTCAGACGCCTCGGAGGATTATCAGGAATTGAAGAGGTTGCGAGGTTTGAAACTGCTTTGAGTGGAAATGCAGTTTGTCATGAAATGATTGGTATCGGATTCGGGCCAAATCAGCAATAAATGGGACGTTAAGGTCATTATGGATTACTTTGTTCGTAACAAAGTAAGGAGCATTGAGGATTTTCCGAAGGGTTTTGGATTGTAAGGATTGGATACGAGTGGAATTCGATGGCTTCCAATCCCCAAGCACCAAAGCTCTATTCCGTAACTCCAGATGGGTCTAATGATTGGCATATATATGAGTCTCTTGTAATTAATTGGGAGCTTAGAGCGTTTGTCTGGTAAATGTTGAAGTAGCCTGAAACGGCGAGCTGTTTCTTGTCGTTTCAGTCTAGTATTAGGATTCCAAGTTAAGCGATTGTCAAGGTACCGGTACAAGGTCCTAAGTACCGGATCTGTTCTACAGGACTTAGAGGGATGTTATTAAACAATACAGGGGGGCAGGAAGTCGCTGGTTTACGAGGGTAAAGGTGATTTGATGAGTTTTGTGGGAATTTATTTTAATCCTCCAGTTTTGACACCAATTTTCAAGGTCAGTGATATGGGATTGAAGAGTACGGGATGCTATAAATGGATCAGTGTTGACAGATAATAGACATCATCCGCAAACGTAGTAAGGATAGTATGAGGATGAGTTGGAATGTCAGCTGTATAAACTGTGTACAGTATTGGGCCGAGGATCCTGCCTTGAATCATCTTTTATAAATTAAATAAAACGATACGTAGAATCTCCTATTCAGGATTTTCTATAGAAAATATAGAACTCTGCTTTTTTTTACGATGTGAACTATAAGGAGCGCGTGGTAACTACTGTCTTGCTTGATATAGACGGAGCAAACAAAGCCGATCGACTACACTTTTGTCTGTGTTTTTTTTTTTGTTCTTCTTTCTTCAATTTCATAGCATGGGCTATTTAATCTTATTGTTAAACATACGACTATTTCCTATTGCCCACTAAAAAAATTATTCTAAAAAACATGAAAATCATCGTTTAAATTATATCGTTTCTGAGAAATGTGAAGAATAAATAAATGTTCTTACTTTTACAAAATATTGATTTAATTTTAATTATTAAAACAAAAATCTTTTATAAGAACATTAAACTATCTGGCCTTAACAGGTGCCAAATAAAGTGTAGTGTTTAGGATAACAACCATCTATACTTATGGTCGCATCTTAGTGGTACACAGTTCGGTATTTGGTCCTAGGATTTTTAAAGGAATAAAAATTCTAGATAATGCCGTCTTTCGGAAGGAACATAAAAAGCGGTGTCGAGCCTCTTCTATTCTATGATTTCTATCCTAATAATACCTGCACAGGAAAAACTTAAGACTCCTACTGCTGTAGACAGATTAGTCATATCAGCAAGTTAAATGAATAAACAACTATTACATAGGTATGCTAGGTTGCCAACAACGAGCGACAAGTAATAATGTTTATTTGCTTTTATAAATTGCCTAATATACTCAATCAGATTATTGTTACTCTCACTCCACAAACTTTAAAAAATAAAGCAAAACAATTAATTTACATTTTCTAACCAATTTAGTGAATGAGGCATCTTGAAACTACCTTTAACGCGAATATCGTAAATCCTTAGGGCATCGACGCCATGGCAATCGCCAAGATTACTTTAACCATACCCTCTATTTTTCATGAAATCCTTTCCAGCCCTTTTACATGACAGAGCACCCTTTACCCTTGAACAGAGTACACAGTCAATTGACAAAACATTAATATGATTAAACTTGGTCTTGTTATTATTTGATTTAAGTAAATTTATTACTCAGATATTTAAAAATTATTTTATAAACAAATATTGGATACTTATTCCGTGTGTACTTATGTCAGATTGATGGTAGTGGCAGTTAAAGATCAGTCAAGTGATGTCATGTAACGTCGTTTCTACACCACTATCTTATAAGTTTCGTAATTTATAAAATTGGAATGGCTGGAAAAAATTTGATTGAAAAAATACCTCAATAGAACAATGTCACATCTTATATGACATTGAATAACATAACGAGCAATGTGTAATTCAAGATGAGTAATTTAAAATGGCATTATTTTCTGTTAAATGAAAATGCTAATTAAAAAAGGCTGTTATATGTCAAAGAACCGGTAATGATGCAATCTTCTATTGCCCATATTAATAAAAATAAATAAATTTTGGATAATTAAATATCGTTGGTTATTAATTTTGTATTTACGTAGAAATGGTGGGGGCATCGCCGATATAGATGAAAATGTTACGTCATTCATCGGGACTTTACCCCTACCACCAACACCCTGGGAATAAACTCTAAATTTGGTAATCAGACTTTTAATTCAGGAAATCTAGGAATGTTTGAAACATATAATAACTTTTTTTTCAATTAACCCAATATGATCCATTGATTCAGGTTATTTAATATAAGAAATATGCTTAATTTACCATGACTTAGTGTTCGGAAATATTTTTATTATCTGAATTTCACCAAACAAAAAAAAATTATAATTCCAAGTAAATAAATTTCTTTTTTCTGAAATCTTGTCATAAAAGGTAAGTGCGGTTTAGAATTTCTATATCCTCTTTTTTCCCTCTAAACACTCGCCACTTTCTTGTTGTAAGATAGGTCATATATTATCCCGGTTAATATTTATTATTTCTTCTAAACATTATTTATTAACAGATTTTAAATAATTTTAGTCCAACCTGACATCTGTCAATAAGATCATCTGGCATCCGTGAACGAGACCGGCTTACCGTTAATGGTATAGCCACTTTTAGGTAGAGTATTCCATTTAGAAGCTCTTCCTAGTGCCCTGCCATGAATTAAGCTCTTTATAATAATGGTTAAGGATTTTTACAATATGACAAAATATCGTTTGATCTTATTGAGGTCAGTTTTCTTATGAACAATTTCCGATTGGATCAAAATACTTTTTCTAGCCTGTTCTACAAATATTTTTAGAGATAACGTATCTTTCTATTATATTAAATTATAAAGATGTGGCAAAAAAAAAAAGAATTTTGATTTTGAATACACACAATTAAATGAATTCAATCATAACAATCATCTTCATTCATATGACATAATTATTCGTATTGTGAAAAATAAAGAATACCTGTTCCACTGGTATCGATTTTATAAAGAATCATCATTATTTTGAGAAAAATAAAAAGTTAACATATCATTTAAATAAAATCATTTTATTATTATTATTTATTTTTAGTGTTACAGCCTTTTTTTGATATACATTTTCAAAAAAAACATATTCCTTCAAAAGAACAATGTCATCACTCCAAAATTGACATTTTTTAGTCAAGTCTTCAGTAGCAATTGTATTGGTTTAACCTTTTTAATTCAAGAACGACAGATCTGGTATTCATTTCCCTAATTTTTTTTAAAACTTTTTTTTAATAAAGTCATGTTTTGAGCTGAATCATGTTTGAATTGAAGTTTTATGGGAATAACGAAATAAGCTAAAATAAAATAAGTTTCAAGCTTTTACAATGTTTTTAATGGTTAATAAATTAATTACAATACCATTATTATTAGAAATGCTTCATATTTTGAAAAGAAACGGAACTTTTAGATTACTCTATTGAAAAATTATTATTTTTTTTAAATTTTGGCATTGTTCTTTTGAAGGAGCGACATGTGACAGGAAAACCAAAGTAATATATAGAATTATCCCCAACTGTTAACATTCAATGTTAGCTGAAAAAAGACAAGTGGGAAGAAATTCTGGTAGAGGGGCGAAGATATATTTTTTTAGAATTTTTTAGTATCAGTTTTTATGATTTGCAAAAAGTGTCTTTAGTTATTTAACAATCAACAAAAATCCTAACAATCTTGTACGTCCATTCAATTGTTCTACAGATGGAGTCCATGAATCAAATCAAATTTATTTTAGACATCCCTGAGGCCATTATAGAGCCCGAAAACTCCGCTGCGGGAAACCGAACCTAAACAGCTGTGATTCGATATCTGTATTGACAGAATTATCCAATTAGACGGCTCAATCTCAAATTCAGAGATAATTAGCAGCCTCTTTACTAACACAACATCCTAAGGGTTCTCTCGGCCCGAGTTCTAGTCCCGCTGTTGAGCGATTGATCCGATTCCGCCTCTGGTTCTCGGACAATGCCCTTCTAAATGCTCATTTCGGGAAGTCATAAGCTCTTGCTTCACGTAGGACTGAAGGAGAAAATATAGTAATGATTACCAATTTGTAGTGTTTTTGTACCTCGAATTATGGCATAATTGGCCTATATTTGGATGTCAAATATTGACATAAAAAAGTTTTAACGTCTCAAGGTAGCAAGTAATCTTGTCAAATAGAATCATAATTTGAGGGTAACAGCAATATTTTTTTCTGAAAATAGTTAAATAAGTTACTTAATTGTTCATTTTGATTGATTTATTTTTATATTTAAAAATGGTTTATTTACTGATTAGTACTGAACCGACAGTATACCATTCATTCCTTACTTACTAACCATTACTCATATCATACAAGTATATATACCGAAATCTGGAAGTAAATTCAAGAATACCCTCATAAATAAATTGTGGTGATATGAAATTTACAATTTGTTTCATGGTATGACCATGTTTGTAGGATGGGAGATGACCGTAAGGCTCGCTGGCTGATGGAAGCAAGGCCATTAGGAAACTGAACTGTAGGTGGGCCAAGACTTACCTATAGTGAATCTATAGATGGGCTAGGAAAGGAACGCTGCTGTCCGAGGGATCAACTCCGAAGAATGGCTCTGGACAGAGAAACTTATTAAAGATGGACTGAGGCTACTCCACGCCTAACAGCACTAAGGCGGTAGATAAAGAAAAAAAAAGAAAAATTTGTTTAAATAACTTCAATCTGTATCACCATGTTTTAAATATGAAAAAAAAAGTATTTGAATACGGCTCATGTTTTCTCATAATATTCATAATTTAGTAGGTAGGTAGCTTATGTCAAAACGGAGGAGTCTTTTTGGCAATAAAAAATAAAATAATAAAACAGTAAAATTTTTACAGGGTTTCGCATAGTTCGTTTAATTTTAAAGCCCTGGAAGGTGAAAGTGACATGAACCATTGGTTTTATTGATTAAGTAATTTTTCATATTAAATAACATAAGCTATATTAATTATTGAACACATACCTTTCTGTGGCTTGGCTTCTGGCAGTTGAACAAGTGTGAAAAAATAGAGTAGAAATATAGGCCGCAGGGCTCTATTCACCATCTTACAGCAAGGCGTAACTAAAATAGAAAGAATAATTATATATTAATAGTTAATTATAACATTTTATATTGCCGTCTCAAAGCCAATGTGGAATATATGGAAATTTAAGGAACTAACAAGGTTGCGTACGAAATACAGATACAGAAGTGACGTAGCTTATGCATTCCAAATTAACGACGTTACATATTCAGTTAAATATTCTATATTCTATAAAGGAATATATAAATACATATTAAAATGCAACGTAATTTGCGAAATTTGCATATACGCACCTTTGACTTTGAGCTTACAATATACAACATATAAATTTATCAAAATACATTTTAGTCGTAATATAAAATATTATGTATTAATATATTATAATGAGGATAGTGGGTTCTGGAATCCCAGTAAATCAATTTCTTATTTACCTCATGAGCACGTCCGTTGTTGATTCCTTATAAAATTTTACCTCTGTTTGATCTAGTAGTTTTTTTTTCCACATAACAAATTTATATGTATACCTTTACCTGATAAAGGTATCCATATAAATTAACTACTGATTAATATAGTTTAACTTAACAACTGATTCCTGAATCAGTAGTTAAGTTGACTAAGTTTTAAAGATTGTGCTGGGCAGGTCAAGTTGCCAGAATGGATGTGAGTGACACCTCGAAGGAACTGCAGAAAATCTAAACCGGACTAGGAGAATAGGAAGCCCGAAACTGGCTGGATGGTTGGCAGAGGATGCCCTAATCATTGTTAGTAATTGGAAGAATGCAGCGCTGGATACGGGTGACTAGCGAAGAACCTTGAGGTTGTAGCACCAGATTAAAAATAATTTTAAGATGCATAAAAATAACAATCCACAAGCCAAAATAATTTTGTAAAAATAAAAAAAAAATAAGGAAACACTAACGATGTTAATATCAGTAAAAAAGCAGTAAATATCTGAAATACTGTATTTGAAAAACTATCGAAAATCCTCACTGATTTGAACTGCAATAAGAAATGCTTAACATGAATTTATAAATTAGAGTATAATAAGAATAATGATTACCATGCTTGAGCTAAATTTACTCTTTATCCCCGAATTAATGAGCTATAACTTAGAGCAAAAAACCTTATTTGAATAATAATAAAAATAAGAGAAAACTAAACCGCCCCGATCTCTAAAAAATACAGTTTTTCTGATATTTACATAACATGAAGATCATATAAGATTATTTTAAAGATTACAAAATCAATGATTATTCACGTAAACTAATAAACTGATCTTGCACGTGAATATTCAATTGAAATAAAGAGAATTTCAGCATGAGAACCTAAATCTTGTAACAGTCTATCCGAAGTAGATCTTTCCGGAATATTCGTACATTCCAAGGCGATATCATATACCACCCCTTACTGTTAGAACGCCATAAATATAAAATCGAATGAAGGGTTTGCTGTAAATCTGAAGATAATATAGATAAAAGAATATGGCGGGAGTAGGGAGGGAGATGTAGATTTTATAGAGTCGACATAGTCCCTTCTTAGCGAGAAAAGCTTTGCTGTTATTGCCCGGGCATATAGAGCCTTCCTCTGTTATGGCATGTAATATTGGGGGATCAGCGTACCCTCTCCTCCAGTAGATCGCTATCGACCCCACATCTCCCCGCGAGTCTAGTCCACATACAAAATTTATATTAGTCATAATCCTTATATCAGTAGGAGGAAGGCCCAATAATATACATGAATAATTAACACAACCAACATAAAATATATTACTAGTAGAGAGCGAGGTGACTCTGTGGTAGACCACTGAGTTGCCGTTGTGAAAGTCCCGGGTTCGAATTCAGCAGTGGGAGATTTTATTTAATCTGTTAACAGCAGGGGGTGGAATCTTTGGGACCTGGGAACTTACTGTGGCTCAACAAAGATCTATAAAGTGCGAACCCAAATTGTAACCTAGGATAAATCATCTCTCTGTGAAAAAACCGTTTTCCAAGAAACAGTGCAGTCTCTACCAAATACTGAGCCAAAGACCCTTTGTAAGTTTTAGTGGTACAGGTTATATTTTTTAAAGCTATATGCTCCCGAATCACCTAAACAGTTTAGTTTGATGATAGCTGGATTATAAAAAGTATAATTTATTATTAAAAAACGGTTAGTAAGAAAAAATCTAGCTACGTCATTAACTCCTTTTCTATAAACTAAAGAACTACTATACAGTATAAGTATTATCGATATTTTTCATGATTTACTACTTTCTCACAGAAATAATCTATGTAGATCACTGTGATGTAGTCAGCTTACATAAGCAAATAGGAAGATAAGAAATAGATTGGACGATGAGTTAAATATATTCAAAGCAAAAGAAGATTGACACCATGGAAGAAAAGCATTGAACCATTCAAAAATGTGTACAATAGCTTGAAAAGAGGTCTAGGGTTAAAGAGGGTTATACATATATATTGATGAGGAGTAAAAAATATTAAAACTTAACATAGAAATAGGACCCGAAGAGTTAAAGTATTATTATATCTTAGTTATATAATATTACAGGCTACTGGGTGTAAAATAAATTAAAAATAACTAAATTCTAGATACTAATATTTATTAACAAATTGACAAAAAGAATACAATGAAATTACTAGACAATTAAATTATTAAACTAATATACATTTACAAATTAATATTAAATTAAATCAACTAATACAACTAATACAAATTATATACAACTAATACAAATTAACAATATTCTAAAGGTTATAACCTTGGCCTAACTGTTATCTAATTACTAAAATAATATACAAATAATATATATACATACAAATAATATGTATATATACAAATAAAATCCAAATATGACAAACTGAGACACAGTAATAAACAGAAACAGTTTATTACACCCGCGGACTGTCACTGCTCACTGATACGTTAGTTGACAAGTTTAGTACTGACTCACTTATCACTGACTCACTTATTTCTGACTGACTTATCACTGACTAGTTCATCACACTGTCTGACTAGTTGGCAGCGGACGATATTTATATAAGCAAGGTATGTAGGTCGAACGTTATAGACAACACGGGAGTGGGGGAGGCCGTTCTCGGATCTTCGAGATCCTTCTAATCCACCTTAATCCCTTCAGACCGTCTTTCTCTCTCTGACCTTAACAATAATAACAATATGTTAATGATACAAGGCCGAAGCCGAAGGTTCGATGCTGATATCACTAGTTTTCGCCTAAGTTTATTCTTCCATACTTCTTTCAAAAATACTAGATTACCCAAAGCGCAATCCTAACCACTCTGTGATATTCTCCTGAGAGGTTTACCTCTCGGTTTCGCTCATGTTAGCAGTACAAGGACCAGATAGGAATATATATTCCTCCAGCATTACAAGACTTGATTGATTTCGAAAATGAATTTTTACTGTATTGACTCTATCTTTAGACTATGGATATTATATAAACGCCTCTAGGATTACCGACCATTTACATTGCAGTTCTCATATTATGTTATTCTGTTGACGATATGAACATATTGTTACTCCTACTGTAAAAAAAAGTGCCACTCCCTATTTTCCATTTTTCCAGAATGGCTCCTAATGTTTTCAGTGCTCTTTTTCCAAACAAATATAATAGTTTAAGGCCGTCACACCGTCCTATAAAAACGAACATTGGGCATGTGATTTATCGAATGAGTCAGCCTGGAGAAAAAGTAGTATCTAACTCCAATAATTATTGGAATGTGTGTGGAGGGCGACTTTTGAATCTTGCGTAAACAATATCGGAGTTAGATCCAATTAATCAAACGTGTGAAAAACAATCCAATGCTTATTTTTCAACAAAAACATAAAATAGTCGTCGATTGTATACATTAATAACATAGTTTAATAATAATAAACGATTATCTTCCACTTATTTATTTCTATAATTCCTAAATTTTATTTTAACAAAAAAGTGCAAATATTTATAAATCTGTACCACCACAACCCATGATGGGTCTTGGGATTTTTGACAACGGTTGTCGAGTCAATTGGACGTTTTATTAGCCAACGGTATACTTTATGTTTTTTTATTTACATATATTTAAAGTTATCTTACACACTAGTTAAAACGATAATCGTTTCCATAAATCTGGGGTCAAAAACGTTACTGTGTTATATACATTTTGTAATAGTGCATATAACCTCTACTTACTTTAGCATTTAAGTATTTTTTTCTGGAATTTTTGAGACTTCGGTATTTTGTGGGAATAACTCTACAGTTTTACGTATTACACCATCGTTACCAATAATTAAACTTGCTCTGTCAGTCTCTCTCCCTCTCTCTCTCTCTCTCTCTCTCTCTCTCTATATATATATATATATATATATATATATATATATATCTATCTATCTATTTCTCTCTCTCTCTCTCTCTCTCTCTCTCTCACTCTCTCTCTCTCTCTCTCTCTCTCTCTCTCTCTCTCTACTATACATATATATATATATAATAGAAAAACTGAGGTTGTTGTAATCTTGCTAGGCAAGTGTAACATTTTCGAAAGGAGTATCAGGAAAGAACAATGCAGAAGCTGACAAAGAATAATGAGACTCCAAGCCCCGGGCAGTTCTAAAGGGGAGAGGTGGGAGTAACAAGATGCCACTCCAGTGGAGCTCTTCCTTAATGTTTTTTAATTGGGACGACGAAAATACTCTTACTGAAGCTAGAAAATACTGAAATTCAGTAAATAAGAGTATAAATAAAAAATATAAAAATTTATCAAAAATTAAACGTTTTTTTAAAAAAGGATTTATTTTTAAATCCATTAACGTTTACGTAAAAGTACATACATAATTTAAAAAGATATTACAAATAAAACCTCCACCACTGCAAACGTCCACCCATGAAAGGTCTTGCGTTCAGTGCGAGGTAGAGACTGTACTGTTTCTTGGATAATGATTGTACAGAGCGGTGGTTTGTCCTAGATCACTCTCAACCGCCAGATATTCTCCTTATTTTGGGTAGCCACTTTATCTGGTAATTGAACCCAGAACATTCGGTACAGCAACTCGGCGCTCTACCTCTAATCCATCATGATTTGTAAATACTTTCAGTACAGTGGTAATTCATGGTTCATTATTTATACGAATTCGCTGCTCAATCATATTATATAAACAACCCTAATAATTAAAAAACATATCAATGAATATTTTCTTTCACGTCTAATAAAACAGAAACATGGCGCATCTCTCTATATCTCCCTGCCTCTCACACCCCTCTCACTCTCTCTCACACACACACACAGTTATCAAACATTTTCGGAAATTATTGATTTTTTCGATTACAATTTCCTTCAGGAAACGCTTCTTAACATTTTTTAAGTCGACACATATTTATATTGATTTGAAAAATAAATCTTATTCTAGGTCTAATAAGTTATGGGATGAGAAAATAGCGTTATAGTACAGAAACGTCGAACGTAAATATGGCTTTAAGTTGATGAATGAAAGAAAATTTGATTATAAAAACAAACTTTTAACCCTTTAAATTTCAGAAAATTAAAAACATCCAAAAGGGAGTAAAAAAATACAACTTATCATTTTCACAAGAATGCACCCATCCCCACATCATTTTTTGCCAGCCATACAGTTTTCGTTCACTTCCGAGACCGTTTTTAAAAACGACCGCCTGTGTACCCTCCAAAAGGATATTTCGTGTTGAGCGGTGCTAAAAGGCCGTACAAGTAAGAAGGTTTTCTCTCCTGTGGTTTCCTTTGTTCCACTCCCTCACCTGCTCAATAGCTTCCACAGTGTGAGAGTGAATCTGAAGTGTTTGAGTATTTTTATTTTAGCTCAACGAAATCAATATAGGTTTTTCCTACTTCGTAATCTCTAAACACACACACACACGTTCATACACTTTATGGGTGTCTTAAGTTATTTTTAGTAATGCTTTCTAGGCAGAAATTGTTTGAATATAACTTAATACGCTTTAATAAATAGCCCTAGGTAGCGTGGTACTACGATTACAAATTAGCCTAAATAAAATTTGCCTAACTCCTTTCAATATTTAATTTGAAAATCACATAAAAAGTTGTATTTTTTTACTCCCTTTTGGATGTTTTTAATTTTCTGAAATTTAAAGGGTTAAAAGTTTGTTTTTATAATCAAATTTTCTTTCATTCATCAACTTAATATGGCTTTAAGTTGATGAATGAAAGAAAATTTGATTATAAAAACAAACTTTTAACCCTTTAAATTTCAGAAAATTAAAAACATCCAAAAGGGAGTAAAAAAATACAACTTTTTATGTGATTTTCAAATTAAATATTGAAAGGAGTTAGGCAAATTTTATTTAGGCTAATTTGTAATCGTAGTACCACGCTACCTAGGGCTATTTATTAAAGCGTATTAAGTTATATTCAAACAATTTCTGCCTAGAAAGCATTACTAAAAATAACTTAAGACACCCATAAAGTGTATGAACGTGTGTGTGTGTGTTTAGAGATTACGAAGTAGGAAAAACCTATATTGATTTCGTTGAGCTAAAATAAAAATACTCAAACACTTCAGATTCACTCTCACACTGTGGAAGCTATTGAGCAGGTGAGGGAGTGGAACAAAGGAAACCACAGGAGAGAAAACCTTCTTACTTGTACGGCCTTTTAGCACCGCTCAACACGAAATATCCTTTTGGAGGGTACACAGGCGGTCGTTTTTAAAAACGGTCTCGGAAGTGAACGAAAACTGTATGGCTGGCAAAAAATGATGTGGGGATGGGTGCATTCTTGTGAAAATGATAATTGTGTTTTGTATAGAAAAGAATACCTAAACAATGGTTCGACTTTTTTTTTTAGTATTTTGTAGAGGAAGGATTTCACAACTTTAACATTTTGTGCTATTGACTTTTAAAGTATACATTTTATACTTAAAAACTCATTAATTATTGGCACATACATTTTGGAAGGATATGTAGGTAATAAAGTAAAAATCAATAACAGAAAATATGCTTCCTTAACAAGACGTACGGTCATTAAATGTAGCTTTGTGTCTGAAATATTACCTAAGTAGGATAACTTCACCTGTAGTGTAGTGGTTAGCTTGACAAATTTTATACAGCAGGCCACGGGTTCAAGGCCCGGCGGGTATGTAGAGATTTTTAAAGGGAGTAAAAAACTCTTGGTGATGCGTCCTTCAATGGAGACGCAAAATTACGGCCCCCATCTTTTGCTGTGTGGGGTACACTCGTTAAAGATCCGTAAACTAATTATGCCTGCATAGACAAAATTAAGGGCTCCCAATTAGCATCGTCCGACTAGCCACAGCAGCCTCCAATAAAAAAACAAACCTACAAGCAGGAGAATGGGACGAATATATTTTTGTAATATGCAATAAACTCTTTTATGCCACAATACGTATCCATAAGACACTTGAGTTGAGTGTTCATGCATTTTATAGCCACCTGCCCTGGCACTGTATTGAGTTGATCGTTTGCTTTCCCCTGTTTACCATAAAAAGTGGCTTCTGTAACTGCTTTTGATCTAAAATCTTATAAATGTGACTATATCTGTATTAAATATAGTTATCTTTATAAAACTTTGAATTTAAGTCAGTCTATACATAAAACTATATTTTAACGGATTGTTTTTTTTTACCCGGAAACTATAAAACTAAATACAGAAACATTGATGAATGCTGGCAAGGAAATGCAGGAAGTAAATTCGAATAAGATCAAGCATATGGTTAGTTGCATAAAATGGAAAGGTTTTAGGGATATTGTTTTAGGGAATTAATTTGAACACGTTCAGAAGTATAAGTAATTAGGGTCAATGGAAACTAAAAAAAATGAAATTCAAGAGGAAATATAGGCGGGAAATGCTTGTTATTATTCGGCCTGGACATTAATAAGCTCTCGTATTTTGTCCCGAAATCTAAAAATCAAAATTTATAAAGCCATCATCCTTCCGACTATTCTTTACGGATGTGAAACTTGGCTGCCAATAGCTAAAGGATGAACAACGTCTTAAGGTAGAAGAATGTTCGGTCCAAAAAAGGATGAGACCACCGAAGAAGAATTTAGGAGATTACACATAGCTGAATTCCAAAGCATGCACCCAGTTAATAAATAGTATTCAAGTGGAAGGTTGATATCGACTTCTAAATTTGGTGGTCTTAGTAACGAAAGAATTCCTAAAAATTTAATAAGAGTTATACCGACTGGGAAGAGTCTGAGGGGGTCGATGCGTAGGTGCGAAAATTGTGCGTGTTCTGGCGGGTTTGGGTTTGAGTGGTCCATAGCGGAAGTGTCTAAGCAGAGATTGGTAGAATCGGCATCGAGCCTTATTATTATTGTTTTTTTTAATGTCAGAAGATGTTTGATTACTGATACTGATTAATTTATCGTAAAGAAAATCTTAGTTCTTAATTATTATTATTATTGAATTATAATGCAAAGCCCGTAAATAGTCACATATCTTAGATCATAAAAACAAATTGTATCTTATTTTCTAAAAATGCCTGATTATTTCATCACAATATTATTAGGCAGAGACATTCGACTAGCGCACTCAAAGCCATGTTTAAATATACCCCTGGGTCTGTTTGCTTAAAGGCTTGTGTGAGCCAAACACAGCTCTAACGTGAACTAAATTCTAAGAGCTCTCAGCTTGTTAATTCCGAAAATGTTCAGTAACTCAACTCCATTCAAGTCTATCAGGAAACTTTCTAAAATTTATAACTAAATTAATTCAATAAAATACTTAATTAAATACAATAAATAATAATATAATACACATTTTATTAATCAAAGTATGGAAGAATACACATATGAAATTTGGAAAAGAACAATTTCATTCTATGCACACCTATGTAGAATGGATACTAGACGATTCACTGAAAGACTTTTCAAACTGCGCAAAAATGAACAGGGATACAACTAATTTTATTGTATCTAGTTTGCCTAGCATTTTAATATTATTTTTATTATAAAAAGCATTAATATTTATTAGAAATTATACTACATTAAATATTGTAAACTGTAATTGTATAATATAAATTCTTGGTGAAGCATATACTTACAAAATTAGCAATATCCCTAATACTTTTTGCACTGTCGATTTTAAAAAGGTACAATAAACTAATACATGGTGTACAGAAGTGAAATACATGGGTGAGCTGAAGATTTCTCCAATATATAATACAGAGGCATCATCCCTGAAGGGAAAACTGAACAAATATATAGGTTTTTAGAAAGCACCTAAAAAACGAAAAATATATTGCGACTATGAAAGTTATTTGGGAGCTGAGGAGGCAAGAAAGAATCCGAGAAAATACAGGTAGTCAGTCCATAATGGCTTATTCAGAAAAAAAAAATAATTAAAAGAAATTAGTATAAACAGCATGGACTCATCATCTTTACGTTTACATTTCAACTGTGTTTTAGAAATATAAGAAGATACTTTATACAGCTTAAAACTTGTTATATATATATTGGTTAACCACAGGACAATACCTCACCGTCTGTTTGGCTTTTGCTATTAAATACACATCGATCACACAAGTTTCTGAATATGGTAATGTCGGAATAAATCTGGCACTAGAGTAAACTACATGATTGGTAATAACAATTGAAAATTTGAATCATTCATACAAATCGGATAGCTTAATATTCACATTTTGAAAAAATACCCGTTATCCAGATTACATTAACAACAAGAAATATTAAAGAGGGTCAAGACATCTTCAATAGAATAATAATAATAATAATAGGGGTACGCATAATCCAAAACAGAATTTGTCGGCCGATGTCGGACTGAATTACTCGGACATGGATGTGCTCACAATGCTGCCGACGTAGGACATTGCCGGTCTTCTGTAGTTGATTGTGCAGCTTGACAAAGTGAAGACGCGTTTTTAAAATGGAAGAATTCGAAGGAATGTATCTTTTAGATAATTCGTACCGCAAATTAATTCTTCGACGTCGACGTCAGGGTGTTTGGGTTAATGAGATATTTATGTAAAGAAAATAACTGGGTGAATACCACCACCTTTTTGAAGAATTAAAATTACAACCCATCAAAGACTTTGAATATTTTAGAATGCGTTTTAGCACATTTCAATATATTTTCAATATAAAGACAGTCGAACCACTAATAACAAGGAAGAATCAAACTATAGTGAATGTATATTTGCATGTAAAATTATAATAAAAAAAAAAACACTGGGCAAAAATTTTAAATACATGATTTTATTATTTAGATCTTACTTTTTACAATTCTTCATTCAGTAATAAATCTTTTAAGGTATTTTTGAAATCGGTTACCAACAATTTTGAGAAATATATAAAAAAATCGATCACTGTGCAGACTGGCGATGAATCCCAACAAATTCGGACGATGACGGTTATAGTGGTGTAAGCACCCTCTTTGTTTTACATAGGTTTGATTTGATACGCCGATAACCTAAGGATTAGCGAACTCCAAGGCTCGCTCGACACCGTTACCACTAATCTCTGCTTACAAACCGAGGACGGACCACCACCCAAACCCAAATCCGCTAGATCATTCTTAACGCAATCCTCCTACCTACGCCTCGGTCTACCCCTCAGACGTTTCCCAGTCGGTACAGCGTATATTAGCATCTCAGAAATTCATTCATTACCAATCCCAGCAACTATACAGAAGTAAATTAATCTTCGCGACGCTATCACTGGAATAATATTTACTGGATGCATGGGCGATTCCGCGTTATGCAACCTCCGAAAGACCGAAAGACCGAATAATAACAATAAAAAGCATTTCCAGCCATTAGTCGCTCCTTTATTTCCTCTCGAATTGCGTTTACTCTAATTACTATTGACCCTAAGTAAGATCAGGCAGCATCATTGGATCCAGAGCTTGGAGGACCTTGGTGCAGGACAGAGAAGAGTGGAGGCGACGCCTTGATGGGGCCAGGACCCGTGCTGGGTTGTAGACCCCGTTTTAATTAATTAATAGACCATTAGTACTTAAACATCTCCACATGTTCGAACTTATTCCCTGATACAACAATATCGCCAAAATTTCGCCATTTCCTGCAACTAACCATACTTACTCTTATCCGAATTTACTTCCGGACCTAATTCCTTTCCTGTATTCATCAGCGTTGCTGTATTTAGCTTTATAGTTTTTTCGTCCTCACCCAACAGTACGAAATCGTCTCCAAACCCAAGCACGGATATTTTACTATTCATATTCCAATTCAAACCTCTTTCGTTGTGTATCACGTTTTTTATAACGTACTCGAGTGTTAAATTGAATAGTACAGGTGATAGCGAATCACCTTGTTTTAAACCTGAACGAACCTCAAAGTTCTCGGAAAAAATATTACCGATTCTAACCTTGTCGAAAGTTTCGCTCAAACACATCCTTACCAGATGAACTAATTTCTTTGGTATACCCTGTTCAATCAATAAGTTATGCATAATCTTACGGTCGATGGAATCATAAGCTTTTTTAAAATCGATACAAAGCTGATAAACGACTCCGTTGTATTCTAATATTTTCTCTAGTATATTTAGTAAGGACGATATTTGATCGATAGTTGAACGGTTTCGTCTAAAAGCACATTGATAATCTCAAATAACTTCCTTGGCGCATTCCATAATTCTTTTAGTTAGGATTAATGAGAATATTTTATAGCAAGTCAGTAGGAAAGAGCACTCCGTTTATTGCAGTCCGACCTCGACCCCTTTTTAAGTCTCTGGATGGGGACTGCATCAGGGGAATCATGGAGCAATTTGAAAAATAGAATAATGACATACATAAACAAATTTAAGATCATTGTGGGAATGAAGAAAATGGGGTTTTCCTTACGGATACACTCTTTACATTCCTTTTTTTTCACTACGGCTTTTCTTCACAAAGCCACCCTTCACGCTCCAATAAGTTTTTTAACCGGGGTATTTCCCTCGACTGGCCTTATATCAGGGATATTATTTCCATAATATCTGGATGGACATGAGTGAGTTTTGAATCAACCTCAGAAGGTTTGTGCTATTCTCCCCGAGGAGGAAAAATAGAAAAACAATAATGTGTGAAATGTCAAAAATCAATTTGTCACTAGCGTACTTGCTTTTTGAGCCAAAATTATAAAAATTATATAAGTGAATAACAAGTACGACTTGTGGGGCCAAAAATGTAAATGCTTGTCACTATAAAAAAAGTTTGTATTTGTAAATTAAGAGTAAAATATTGTAATATATATTTTTTTTATTTTGCTAATGCTATTTATATCCCTTTTATTCATTGATTCTGTGTGCAGAATTATCATAAGTTAAAATTAAATATAATAGTGATGGTAATCAAAAAGTGAGGGATATGCTCACGGGTGCACCTCTTGAGTAACAAATATGAAATATACCCTCCCGGATTAAGTAAGTTTTATATAGTATTGCTATATTATACTTGTATTAATTAAATAATACAATACATACTTAGTAATACTATACAAGAAGGTACTGTATTAGGAGTAACCAACAAGGCCAATCACAGTGGTTATTATTGGAATCCCATGTAACGCCTCCTCTGCTTCAGGGGGAATGGGGTATTAGGATTGATTCGCTGCAAATGTAAGGTCCTTTACAAAACCGCTCCATTTTCCAGTCCCTGTCAAATTTGTCGGAGTCCATGTTCCTCCAAACTACTTACTTTTGGTCATCTCAGATTGCCGAGTGTTGTGAGTCGGTCACCCACTGATCAGTGGCATCGAAAATGTCCTTTGATCATGTTGGGATGGTAACTAGACTAAAAAGTCGGATAGCAATGGTGTTCGTTTCATGTAAAAAATCCGAATGAAAATAGGTACGTATTAGAAACAAAAACAGTTACGTTCTCAATGATCCAATACCCTGTGACGTATGCCTCCTGGATGAGCTACGAGGTGTGAGCAGGTAGACTAGAGTAGAGTGCCAGCAATATACTTCAGTTGTAGGAGGAATTTTACATAGTTGAAAATTCACATGAAATGAAATTTTACACATTGCTGATGAAACTAATCAGCAGAATGTCATTAATGAAATCCAATATGGATTCCGTACTATCGATACAATAATTAAAATCCCTAGAACTTTAAAAAACAGACGGTAATACGAAAGCAATCAAAATACGAAACTAAACGCCTTTGAGTGAGCTCGATGCCGATACCAACAACCTCTGCTTACAAACTTCTGTCCATGGACAACTAGCCATATCCGAATCCGCCAGATCACTTAACACAATCCTCCCACCTACCTCTCAGACGTGTACCAGTCGGCACAGAGCTTATTAACATCTTAGGCTACACCTACATTGGATCCGATTCGATGCGACGTGATTCTATCACATACGAATCTGGGGTGTATACATTATACATATTTTACTATACATTATAGTAAAATATAAATGTATTATAAATAATCTTAATTTTATAAATTTAAAGAACCAAATGTTATAACTCTCGATATATTTCAGTCATTTGGTTTGCTAGCGACGTCTCATCGTATCACACCGGATCCAATGTAGGTGTAGCCTTAGGAGTTCGTTCGTCACTAGGCTCAGAAACTTTACAAGCCCATTTAAATCTTCATTTAAATGATGGTGCTATCATGTGAATAATTTTAATTTGCTGCATGCGTCGCAATTCCAGTTCTATAGGATTACTTACAGATTGCCATGAAATAATGAAATTTAATTCTTAAATATAAAAAAATAGTAACTTATTGATTATTCACTATTTATATTCCATCTTTCAGCTTTGGCCATTACATTCCATGCGAACTTTTTTTTTAATAATTTATTTTATGTAATTTACAACTGTATTATATTAATACATCCAGTAAATAGATGGAATGTATACAATGACATGAAATGACAAGTAGGGAAACTACCCAGTGGCAGTATTCAAATAGCAAGTTTTTTAAGCCAACATAGAATATTAGTTGACACCATTGTAAATACTGCCTAATTCCCCGTTTTAAATACCGTCACCCGATTAAATACATGTTTTTATATCCCAAACCCTATATGGCATGCGGGTTTTAGGCAACAGAGATATACCGGATAGCACATACGCTATATCTATGATAATTGTACTAACTAAACTCAGTTTTCTTCTTATAATTCAATTAACAACATCCGTTTTGTGACAACCATGTTATTCGTTTCGTTCCTCGAGAGTTCACAGCCCTGTTTCTTAAAGCGTGAATAATTACTTGTGAATATTTGGAATCAAACGTAATTAATTGTATTTAAATGAAATCAATGTTAATTCATCAGCCATTATCATTCTTTCGTAACAACTTGTTTAACATTCTTATTTGCTAACGTTATTATCAATCTTTGTATTAACGATTACTAATTATCGTACACTTTGGAATATTCGCAACAATAATTTATTGTAATTTTATTTACCTTTGTGGTGCATTACTTTGTGGAATGAGCCAAAGTAGTCCTCTGCTTTAGGTCATCATGCGGAGGAAATACAACGGAAAGAGAAGATTGAGAAGAAGGAGGACATCCTTGCTAAGCAGCCTCAGGAAATGGATCGGAACCATCTGCAGAACTCTTCCGTATAGCGGTCACAAGATCCGAATGCTGTCCCCTACATCCGAAACGAATAACCCTCTTCAAGAAGCAGAGGAATTTCCCATGAACTTTATAGATTTGACATAAATATTACAATACATACCTCCATCAAAAAGATCAACGGCATAACTCAGAAATGCTAATAAGCCTTTAGTAGCAATTGTATTAGTTGAAGCTCATTAATTCAGGAATTACATGATTCTTTTATGAACTCATGTTTTGAATTGTATCATGTTTGAACTTGAAGTTTTATGGGAATAATGACACGAGTTAAAATCTAAAAAGTTTCAGTTACATAATGATTGTGTCACATAATGACATGTGAAAATGAAGAGTAGAGAAACTACCCACTGGTAGTACTCAAATCATAAGTTCAACTAAGAAGGCCACGGGGTCATCTTCTATAGACAAGTATGATTCGGATAATTAAAAAAAAAAATATACATAAAAAGATTAATATGTGTCATTTGCTTATTAAGACATAAATTAAAATAGCTATATTCATACCCTACAAAGGGATGGCATTTGAAAGTGCAAGTTAACAAGGGAGATAATTGTACGGGATATTCCCTAACAGAGAAGCAAGGCTCTGTCCGAGTTCCGATAATGACCTAGAAACCTTTGTTGCTGGCGAACAATCCTATCGCCGGATAAAGGTGGAGAGGTGAATCTGTTTGTACTGCCTTCCTCCCTCTCCCTTTCAAAACTTTAATAGTTATCAGCCTGTCGGGAAATTAAGGAAAAGTCCCCAGGGTCGTTGCGGTTTTGAATTTACCAAAAATTCTGAGAGGGGACAAATATTCCGGAAAATTCGAATTATGTTTAGATCGTTGACTAAAAATTGCAGTAAGTTATGTGAAAATTCACTAGAAAGTGTAAACATATAAATAAAGGCTTTAGTAATTGAACATGATAAACTGGCATTATGGCAGTTTACAAATATACTATGAATTATCACTGGTTTTTATCTATATAAGTCTATATATTAGTTTTTATAAGTGATTAGTTGTAAATAGTCGTGTGCCGGTGGTAGAAGTGCACCAAGTTAAAAAGAAAGGCATGATTTCCCGAAGCGTGAAGTAAATTTTGTATGCATCAAGATTGAGTATGATAATAATAATAATAATAAAGTCTTTATTTATTCTGGGACTTTTTATTTAATTATGTCCCATTAGGATAATAATACAGGTATTAAAATATAAGATATTATGCATTAGACTATAATGTAATTACATATTAATTAATTAATACAATTTAATTACCAAATTAGTAAGGATTAAAATAATTAATAAAAAAAATTGTGAATTATTTCCAATGACAATATTTAAACAGAAAAACATATTATACAAGAAATAAAAATAACATATAAATAAGATAACAATAATTATATAGAGAGAAACAATTGATTGTTACATATGTATGGAAATTATAACGTTTAGTCGAAAAAAACAAAGCAAATAATGAAAGAAAAAGAAAAATAATATCAACTAAGATAAATTGTTTTAAACATAGCCAGTTAGATGAGTAAACCGTCAATTACATAAATGAAACGCAATTATATATAAATAAAAACACATTATTTTTCAATTAGAAAATTTGAATCTGAAAACTATTTAAATACTATTATTATTATACTAGAACTTTTAGATGCATATATATATTTATTCATTATTGATTTAATAAATAAATATTTATATTAAAAAATCCAAACGTTTTCGTATGATAGATTTCTTCAAGTAGTGCAAGATGGTTTGCTTCTTGTCCATTTAACGTCACTGTATGCTGCTATGGCTAATCGGACGATGATAAATTGGGAGTTCTAAATTTTGCCTATCCAGGTTTAATTAGGATAGGGATTTTCAACGAGTACCTGACATCGTAAAGGCACGGTACCCCCGTTTAACGTCCCTTCCGAAAGACGGCGTAACTAAGGATTTTTTACTCCCTTTAAAAAATCCCAGGGCCACCTGCCGGGATACGAACCCGCGATTTTGGGCTTAGTAGTTTGTTACGCTAACCACAAGACCACAGGTTGCCCCGGATGGTATGGTCATAGCGCCGGGTGGGGTATAACACAGAATACATGGAAAAATTATTTGGGGTTGTTTGTTTTTTGGAAAATTGGCAGCAAGCTCTCTCTTCTCCTCTTAATTCCATTCTCCTATATGTTGTTTGCTTAAATTCGTTAAACCCTTGGGTCAAACAACGCCTGTTGTAAGGATTGAATCGTTAATCCTTTTAGGGAGTTATTGTTACTTATGAGCATTTGCCTGATATGTTTAAAAATGAATTAAGCATACACCATTAAACAAAATTATTTACCGAATACCGAAAGAGCTATTATTATTCAAAAGAAAACACCTTTTAAGGGTGGATTTCAAAATTAATGATAATTTATTCCAAGTATGTGCCCTATATTTTCGTTCTATAAACTCGTAATATAATCATAATAAATATCTATATTATATTTTCATAATATAGCATAATAAAAAAGTACATTGTACTTTTGTGTATTGGCTTGTTTTCTTATTTCTATTTTTTTTTAATTATATATATATATATATATATATAATTATATTCCGAATCTGTTAGTAGACAAGATTTTCCGTTTTTTGAAACGAAATTAAAATTCTTGTCCACCGCTATCCCACAATCAAAAATAAAACTCATATTTTTCGGGGAAAATACAACTAAAATTGCTCTTTAAACAATGCAAATTTTAATTTAAAAAATATTAATAGTTTTTATATACCTATAATAGTCATACAAATGTAGAAACATAATTACAGGTGAAATCGCTATTCATTATCAAATCGAAAATAAATAAATAAAAGGCTTAACGAACCCGAAGGTTCGATGCCGATACCACCAATCTATGTTTACAAACCTCCGTCCACAGAGCACCACCCAAACCCAAACCCGCTAGATTACTCTTAACGAAATCCTCCCACCTACGCCTCGGTCTACCCCCTCAGACGCTTTCCAGTCGGTACAACGCCTATTAACATCTTAGGAGTTCGTTCGTTACTAAACCCAGCAACTTGCCCATCTTAATCTTCGCGACGCTACCACCTGAATAATATTTACCGGATGCATGCTTCGCAATTCCGCGTTACGTAATCTCCTATATTCCCCAGTAGTATCATCCTTTTTTGGACCGAATATTCTACGGAACACCTTATTTTTGAATATTTTCGAGTTCCTTCAGCATTAGTAGCCAAGTTTCTCATTCATAGAGAAGAGATGGAAGGATGATTGTTTTATAAATTCTGATTTTTAGATTTCGGGACAAAAGACGCGAGCTTAGTAATTTCAAGACCGAATAATAACAAGCATTTCCCGCCTCTAGTCGCGCCTTTATTTCCTCTTGAACTTATTTTCAACTAACTTCCAGTTAGCACCGACCCTAAGTAACTAAACATCTCCACAAGTTCGAAATTATTCCATGCTACAACAATATCACCGAAATTTCCCCCTTTCCTGCTACTAACCATATACCTAGTCTTATCCGAATTTATTTCCAGCCCTATTTCCTTACCACCATTCATTAACGTTTGTGTATTTAACTTTATAGTTTTTTCGTCCTCACCCAACAGTACGAAATCGTCCGCAAACCCAAGCACGGATATTTTACTATTCATGTTCGAATTCAAACCTCTTTAGTTGTGTATCACCTTTTTTATGTCGTACTCGATTGTTAAATTAAATAGTACAGATGATAGCGAATCACCTTGTTTTAAACTTGAACAAACCTCAAACTTCTACGAAAAATTATTACCGATTCTAACCTTGTCGAAAGTTTCGCTCATACTCATCCTTACCAGATAAACTAATTTCTTTGGTATACCCTGTTCAATCAATACTTTATACATAATCTGACGGTCGATGGAATCATAAGCTTTTTTAAAATCAATATAAAGCTGATGAACGACACCCTTATATTCTAATCTTTTCTCTAGTATTTGGCGTAAGCAAAATATTTGATCCATAGTTGAACGGTTTCGTCTTAAACCACATTGATAATCTCCTATAATTTCCTCGGTGTATATAAAATAGAAAAGTATGTACATATAAATTCAGTATTGTAACTGAAATTAAAATTGATTAACGATTTGTTAGTGACGAAGTACATTAAAATTAAGTGGTGTGTATTCAAATCAACCTTTGGGAGAGGGAGTGAATTTCAATTTTGTGGCAGATGCGAGATTAATCTCAAATCTTTCATTCTCAGATGCTGTATTAAGTAGGTGGACTAATGGATAACTCACCCTTCCGTTTTTTGTTTAGAAGAAAAAAGAATATACTTTTTAAAGCTTGAGTTAAAAAAAAAAAAATTATATACTTTGGTTTCCATTAATTTTGTTTCCAAACTTCGTAAAATCATATTATATTTAGAGCTTAGTAAAAAAAGAACTATCGGATAATTTATTTATTATCATTTATGGAAAGAAAAAAATAATGTTAATAGACAGCCTTAATAATCGTTGATACATACATTTTTTTTTTCTATTTTTAAACAAATTTAACGAAAGCTGTTGGGAACCATTTTTAACCAACATAGAAAATAGAATATATATATTTTTTCTGAACCTCCTTTATTTTATTAAATTACAATACAACATATAGAACAATATGTACATGCAAAATATACAGCGTTCTATTACCCCGTAGGTATGTCAAGGAATTACAAGTGTAGCAGCTAGTACACAATTGCTGCTTATACACAAGTAGTGTTGGATCTGACGTTAGAGACCTCTTGTAATATGTGAGCTATTGTGGCCGAACATACCTGCTAGGGACAGTGCTACAAGTGTTTACGTTGGTTGCCACAGTGTGATTTGTACATATTCAGAAAACTAGGTAACATATTCAACATGAAATAAACCAAATATTGAACCCCGGAAAAGTACATTCAGTTTATTCCAATGTAGTAATTGTTTTTATTCGCAGAAATACGAGTACTTTGAAGTAAATTAATTCTATATATCACGGAAACATATTGTTGGATAAATTATATTTTATATGTACTATTATTTTACTTTGTTTTAGCAACCGACTATTTTGAATCACAATGTCCATCTCTAAACGAATCTGTATGCCCATAGATTCATATACAACTGGCTCAGTAGTTCATGGAATTTCCAAAAACATTTTTCTTTGGTGTATAATTGGATATCGCAGTTGAATAATTGGACACTGGCATTTAAAGCGGCCAGAAATACAGGCCTCCACGGATTGACAACCAAGTTAAACAGATTACGGAACAGAGATTCCCTCTACTGTAAAAATTAATGATGTCGCAAGAACTTTTGGTATCACAACTGTACTGGCTCACAAATCCAATGTTGAATAGTTGGCATTTTAAAATGCAGAAATTATACAAAATATACCAAGGAGAAGTAACACGGTCCAGTAGAATTTTACATTAGTGTATGTTTTAAATATTTTAGGGATACATTGGCAGGCCCCCTATCGGAAATCTTTGGTAGCTTTTAGAACAACTGCCTTGTATGGTAACTTCCTTTGAAGCGGGCGATGCTGTTCGTCATATTATATATCACCTAATAGAGCTAATGCAATGCAAGTAAAATCTTATCTTTGATGCCATCTAAGTAGATATTCACAAACATACATTGATTCGACCTACTTCAAGCGAGGTTCATTTCGTATCCCTATCTTTCAAATCTTAGCGTACTAAGGGTTCGTCACCAATCCACTGCCGCCTGGGTTGGCCCTTTTTCCGTTTTCCTACTGGTGCACCATCCAGCATCATTTTAGGCAGCCTGTAGGGGTCCGTTCTTTCTATATGACAGAAATATCTTGTGCTGCTATTCCTTACAGAATAACAGATTCCCCGTACAATTTCATTAGTTAAGCATTGATTCTGATCTACTAACTGTGCTCCTATTCACGGGTCCAAAGATCTGTCCCAGGACTCTGCTCTCCCAAACCAGAAGAGCTGTGTTTTTGGTAGAGTCCACGTATCACATCCATACATTACCACCGACATAAATACCGTTTTATCCAACAAAAGACTAGGTTTCCTGGAAAGACTTTTGTATTGAAAAGTTTTTTGCAGGTCATAGAAACACCTGATTCCTGTTACCATTCTGTTCTTAATTTCTATTTCAAAATTGTTTCTCTCCGTTATTACTTTTCCCAGGTACTTGAACGAACTAAAACTGTGAAAAGTGTTTTCACTCTAATCAACAATATGTCTTCTCTCGCCGGTATGTCTAGAGATTTGTATATATTTGTCTTTTTAAAGTTCATACTGAGTCCCAAGATTTGTACTGCCTTCCAAGACAAATGCAGTTTCCTCATTTTTCAACAATCATAGGCCACCAGTAAGTTTAGAGCGACTGCTTAAGTGTTAGATTGTTCGTATTCGATTTTTTAAGGACCATAATACTTCCCCATACCACGTCTTTGTTATATGTTTAGGTTTCAAATACTGGCTATTGGGTTCGAAAACACTACACAACATAAAAACCAAGTTTAATAAAATCTATCTACATTAGTATAAATTTCATAATTATGTAACTAAACCGGAGTTGTTATATGTGAAAGGTATTCATGTAGCCCGGGTGATTGGGGATGCAGCGATACACTGATACAGCCCTAAGCACGTAGCGATGAGAGATGGGGATGTTTCGAATTATATTCCAGTGAAGCAGTCACCTCCGCTAGATTACTATGAGCTGGTAAACACCATTAATTCGAGCGTATTCCCTTCTGACAGTCTATTTCCAGCTCTCGGCTGTCAATATTCGAAATTGGAGTATTTTCAGACTATAAACAAGCGCAGCTATCAGAAAAACGGGAGCACGTTTCACCACGATATTCCGGCAATGTTTCAGTGGAGTCAGATATCAAAGTGAAATTTAATAGCTGCCTCGACATCCCTTACTAAACTATAGATTGGTGAAAATTATTTTGAAATTATTATTTTTAAAAAATACAGAATAATAAACTGGAGCAAAGACAAAAATGTTGTCACACAGTGGTTTAATACTTCCAATGTGATTATTTAAACATAAAACAATAATATTATTCTTAAGGCTCTGTTATAAAATAATATCTAATTTAATATAAATACAATTTATAAAATAGAAAACAAAGAACGTTACATTTGAATTGATATCTATTACTATTTTTTAACATTTATGAGATATTGTACATCATTTTTTTAGTGATTTCGTGGGAACTTATAGTTTTTTATTTATTTATTAATAATAATAGTGTAATGAATAAAATTTCTTTATGCAATTCATGATTTAAATTATTATCCAATTAGCTTAGTGAAGACACATGATGTCTTATTGAATGATCAAGCTCAATTGAATATATGTCATTTTATTATCACTTAACATATCGTACCGTTTAACATGGCATTTCTCTTACCACTTCAATTCGGAAATCAAATCTATAATACAGAAAGATAAATTATTTCCGGTTAAATACGGTAAAAGTATCCTAAGCAACTAATGGCTAAATTTCTCACTTGTATATACTTCCTTACAAGAAATGTCAATTCTTAAGCATTCAGGTTTATTCTTTACCACTTAATCAGCTGATGTATTTTGAAAGGTAGTCAGTTTTTCCTTCTGGTCCAGTATTTCACAAACATTTATCAATTCTAACATATTGACCTTCAAACTAGAACAATTAACTATTATTATAACTTTCATACGGTTTCGATAAATGGTATGCCTTCTACTACAGTGTTCTTGGAAAATATGAATACCCTTAATTTTCCTGCCACTCTAAATTGAAAACTATATGACACCATATTTTATGGTCCATAGCAAAATTCAACAATTGTTTGCATTACTGTTTTTTTACAGCGAAATCTTTTTCATGGTGCTTATGTCCAATAGATTTGTTTTCATAATAAAAATAAAAGGGTGTTACTGACCGTATTAAATGGATTGAAAAATAATTTTATTCCGAGACAAGGTTCTTTAATAATTATAATTGTTTTTTTCTAGGGCAGTGCTTATACTAACTCTCTACTTGTTGTGTTTTTTTTAGCTGTAAATTTAATTATGGAATTACACATTCAATAAATCCAAATCAATGGAGTATTTTGATGATTAATCAAACGGAGAAACAAAAGTAAGTTTCAAAAAAAAAAAAATTACCACTAAGAACCCATGATAGTTCTTGAGTTCAGTGCATAGATGAGATTGAACCGTTAATAAGGTAACCTTTCTGGAGCTAGGGGATTTGTTGTAGTTGACGTTAGGTTTTTCTCAAATTAATGAGAAAAGAATCTGAGTGAGGAGTCTGCAGATCCTGCAGGGTCCATTTGTGGTTGTTAATAGAATAAAAAAAATATCTACCACAGTCGGATTTGAACTCGAGATCTTCAGCAAACAGCTAGCACATTCTTAAGGAGAAACTGATAACGGATAAATGTCGCCTCTTCTCGAAAACTCATGAGTCCATACAGCAAGTGGCAAATGGATGCCATTCACTGGGGCGGTCTACATGATCAGGCATAAAGAAGTGGCGAAAATATATCACCATCAAGTATATGCAGGCTATTAGGACTGTTGGGTGGAGATGAGGTGCCTTATTATCGCTATCAGCCGGAAAAACATTTATAAAATAATGAAATAAAAATTCACTGGGATGAGTAAATAATCACGGACCACAGGGTAATACATAAACGTCCGGAAATTTTGTTAAATTCAATTATGATTTCTATATAACCAGTGTTAATATCAATCATTTTTAAGAATTTATTGCCATTTTTTGGTCCTGGCCACTTTCAACCATAACATCCACTTTATCTTGCAATTGTGTCTTGTTTTCTGTTTATCACCCCTCTGTTGGGCGATAAGGGGAAAACAATTTTCTTTTTTTGGCATTTGTAAATGAATGTACTATTCCTATCACTTTAATTCTATTCTGTAGGTGGTAGGTTACTTGTTGTAGGTGTTGCATAATCATATTTTTGCAGTAAGGAAACAGAACAGCAATGGCCTCCCAAAGTCGATCTCCATTGATAAAATTTCTTTTCTTCTTTTTATTTAATCTCGTTAGTGATACAGGCGCATTTGAAAGTGATACCTTCTACGAAGCGATGCAAAAGCCTTCCTCTTTACTTGGAGACTAGCCTGTTTCATTCCGCAAAAATGTAATTTTATCTGGTCTTACCCATAACGGGGATTTTTTTCACTATCATGATCCTATTTCTCCAATACATCATTATTGAAACTTCCATCTCAATAAAGCCATCTGCCAAGATATTTGAACTTTAGTTTCCCATTATCCAAGGATAAATCTCTAGGATTTCCATGAAATGTCATGGACTCTTTATTCTGCTTTTTCATAACTAGATTCTCTATATTCCTCCAAAAACAGATCATCATGACTTGATTATAAGAAAATCGTTGGGTATGGAAGCGTCCATTGAATATATTTATATCCATTGTCATATATATATATATATAAATATATATATATATATATATATTTTGGATATCTTTAAATCATCTTCGATGTATAGTTGGGAAAATTATGGAGGTGGAGAATAGCCTTGTATTAAGACCTTTAGTGATAAAACTGTTAAGGAAGATGTATGTTAATGCTCTTCTGAGTATCGATTCTGAGGAACATTGTATAAGCTTTTAATGTCCCTTATTGAGTGACTACTCACTACTGTAAGGACTAGCACAGTTTGCATAATGGATCCATGTCACAGGCTTTGTGTTGATTTATGGAAATTATATGCACCTCGCCGTTATATGCATAATTCTTATTAATTAATGGGAATATATTTATATACCAATTATTCTTTACATCGCCAGTATAAAACTTTAAGTATATGATCAATATACTCCGTTACTTTCTTAGAGCATTCACTAGCGATACAAAGCTTAATACCATAAAAGTAAATGCTGTGAACTCTCATATTACTAATGCTACTACATTTTAATTCATTACATTTTAAAAATCGGTGTTATTTGCTCTTCAATTCATTCTTCACAGTTATAATTTTATAGATTATTTAACCAGCAAGGTATTATTAATTTAATCAGAAAAAATACGTAATAAGCACGATGGATATGTTCCCATTACCGGGATATCTCATTTTTTTTTTCCATTTATGTGTTTCCTTAATCAATGTACGAGTATAAGGATCTAAGGATATAAGGGTATATGTATCCTCGTATAAGGATATATGGATCAATACGATATACTCCGAGTTGGAGTATCCTGATAAAGTTATTTCTGTAGGTGGCCTAAAGAAATACTTTTAATCGGTCAGTTAGAGTTATAAGGTCGACCCTTACACATACTATCCAGTCCTCCTCCAGTTTCTGGCCATAATAGCATTTATTCAAAAGTTTTGTTGAGGAAATATTATTTCTCAACATTCCTTTATAAGTGGTTATTACCTTTTTTCTTACCTGTAGGGCTTTTTATTTATTTTATTCAATAATATTCGAAAATAGTCTGATCCCTACACGAGAGCTGTGTGGAATATTACGTTTTCTCCCTTATTTTCCCTTTATCGTTCATTCGATAATTATTACTTTTTCACTACCTCTATTTTCCATTAAAGCCTCAACAGCAGCTTCTTTTATTTAGTGTTTTTCTAGGAAGGGAAATACAATTTAATTTGTCTTAAAAAAGAATCGACCGATTCTTGTTTCATACATTCCATGTTAAACGTTATCCACATTTTGGTTGTACAAGGCTTTTCTTTTTTTTGATTATTATTGTAATTATTTTTAAAAAATAACAGTTCGATCTTAAAATTCAACTCATCCGTTCCAATGCAGGGCGAACCGAAGAAAGAATTTATTAATTGTTTTTTGTTTTACGAAACCATTAATTAAAGGGTTCTTCATATTAATAAAGCTCTAATACTTAACTAAAGGACAATATGCTAACAATATATGCAATATTCCATTGCAATATATTCCGGACAAAATTAACAACTTTGTTATGCTTGAAGAACGACAGAGGATTGTTGACTGAAACCATTAAAAACCCACGCTTAAGAACTCTAACTGTGGTCGAAGTCCATCCCAAGAGAAATCAAAGCGGATGATTTTTTTAAAATGGAACCCCTTCTCTCTTTTTTATATCAAAGCTGAAAACTCTATTTAAATTCCTTTATTTTACAATCACACTCGACATAAAATTTAAAAGTATTCCTCATCCGAATGGTTTTGTATCTGAAAAGTGATCATATAATCCTCTTTTGTTGTTTATTGGTTTAAGTAATGAAGTATATTTTCGGAAATTTTGATGAATAAAATGATCTTCATTTTAATTTAAAATAACTGTCGACATTAAAACATTTTAATCGATTAATTTACTTTTTGATTATTTTAAACATGAATATATATTTTTCATTATTTATTTATATACAACTGTATAATAGAATACATCGAGTAAATATAGTGAAATATAAATAATAGTATGAGATAAAAACAAGTAGAGAAATCAACCAATGGTAGTGATTGTAAGTATAATATATTTTTTGAAAATCAGATTGTATTGATTGTTAATGCATTATTCCGAATTTAAAATTAGTCATACAGAAAATAGTATATGAGTAATATACATGTGTATAAATAACTTTTTTCGGGTACAATTCTAGAAAGCCCTTACGAGTCCCTTGTATTATAAATAACCTATACTTAAATTATTATTTAAAATTAATTATTTATGGAAATTCACAACCGTATAATAAAAGACACATCTAATAAATATAAAGAATACACCATATAAATAGAATAAAGTACAGGTTTCCCGTCTCTCTCCGGCGTCTGATCGGAAAATATTCGGAAACTGGCCTCAAGCTTCAATGCAAAGAGAGCTCTGAAGATCGCCCAGAACGAGGATGCTGTCATCATTGAAGACCTCCGGCTAAACGGCATCAAGGTGAATCCGGCTAAGACGGATGCCATCGTGATGTCATTTCAGCTCGGAAAGTAGAAAACTCTACCCTTGACCTTCACTGTGGAGGAAGAGGAAAAACCATTATCCACATCGATACTCTATCTTAGCGTCAGTCTGGATAGGCATCTCACCTTTACGACCCACGTCAGAAAGAGACTCAATATAGCAAAGTAAAAGACGTATAGGCTCTACCACCTGATCACGTCACAACAGCTCTCTCTACGACTCAAGCTGCATATAAATATATATAAGACCGGTCATCCCTCCAAAGACTGCAGAGCTTCCAAAGTTCCGTCCTTCGAGGAATAGGTCAGGGGGACTACAATCGAAAGGGCACGCAACACCATCATCTATGAGGAGTTCAGAACACCCACGGTGCCGGAGTACATAAGCCGGAGGCAGATCAAGTTCTTTGATGGGTTGAAGGCCTTTACCAACCCACTCTTCAACGTGGTATCGCCACCCCCAGGCCTAGGAGATCCTTTCCTTATCCCTTAATAAAGTAAAGCCCGAAAATGGTCCCTCCCCATTTGATAAGCCAAGGCAAAAACTAAGCTCCCGCATACAGCGGTAAGACCATAATTGCCTTACCCCAGGGTAAAAGGAGGCCTCAGCTATAAGTATTAGATTTAAGTTTCTGTATTAGATATAAGATTCTTAGATTTAGTTACCAATTGTAATTTAAGTGTAAATACATTAGGAGGGTAAGATAAAAAAAAAAAGAAAAAAAAGAGGAAAGAAAAACAAATAACAAATAAAACTTAGAAGGTCACTAGGCTATCTTCTTTTCAGACCCCTCGGATGATAATCAGGAATTGAAGATATTGCTAGGAATATAATTTGAAACTACTGGTCTTGAGCGGGAATAAAGGTTGTTATGACAAGATTGATAATGGATTCGGGCCAAATCAGTAACAAATGGGACATTATGGTTATTAAAGATTACTTTTTCTTAACAAATTAAGGAGCATTGAGGATTTTGGATTATAAGGATTGAATACAATGGATTTCAAAGCTCTACTCCATAAGTCCAGAAGGGTCTTATGTGAGCCTTTTGAAATTTATTGGGAGCTTAGAGCGTTTGTCTAGTAATTTTGAAGAAGTCTGAAGATGTGTAAACCACGAAACCCTTAGAACAATTTCAATATTTTGTACGGTGAATTTCCTAAGCAAATAATAAAAGAATGAAATATAATTAGTTTGCCATCGCTTAGGTGAATTCCTCCAAATTTCTACGGTTCAAAAAATTTAAAATGCCGATGGAAGGATGCTATCGTCCACGTGAAGTGAGGGGGGCTCTAGCCAGCGCAAGGCTGCCCGTTTGGCTGTTGATGTTGATTCAACTAGATATGTGTGGAAGGCGCAATAAGGCGCAAGCTAAGCAAGATGAACAGCGCTCAACAAACAACAAAGTGAATGGTAGGATTTATTAAAAACACCTATGCAAAAAATTCATTTGTCACATACTTTGTCGTCGTTGAGTAGGGGATTGTGATGTTTATTTTTAAAAATAATTAACATATTTATTTTTTCTGTATTTTATTAATTGCATTCATTGATGAATGAGACCCGAAATTAAAAATATACCTGTAGCGTTAACAATAGACATTGAGAAATTTTTCATCAATTCCTACTTGAGATAAACCAAATTTTTGTTAAGAGGCCTTGATGTTCACCGCTCATACAAATTTAATTATTTTTCCTGGTGCTTGCAGACTATGTTTATCACGTTTGTTAAAATTCATAGCGAAAGGCCTCGGCACACGACTGTCTCCCCGCCTATAAAATATGTTAAAACAAATCCCGGGTCTTGTAGAGGACCTCTTCATATTCATGTTGTGAGAAGCTGGCACTGACTGACTTAAAAAATGCATCCATTTCTCCGCCCTAACACCTCGGCGGGAAAGGGATGCGTGAGAAATGTTGCAGACACTTCTTTTCCACAGCCAACTGGAGCGTTCCCATGTCAGGAATGGGATGTCAGTGGAGGTTGTTTTTGTTCAATTCCTGCTAGGTAACTGAAAGTTTTATTTTGAGTGACTATTGGTTGATCGTATAAATTATATGGAGAAGGTGGTTAAATAAATTTTCTTCTATGCTTTCTAAATTAACATTTCGAACATTGTTGCAGATCTATACCAGGGCTGAATAAACAATGAAATATATACAAAGTATTAATATTATTTTATTTAATATATCACATCACTTTAAAGGGAGTATAAAAAGATTACCGTTTTTCAACGAAATATTTTTATTATTATTTATTTGATATAAAATACAATAATACTCAAAGTACAGTCCATTGTTATCTACCGTCATTAGCCATTTGCTCGATCCCACATTTATACCATTCCTTGGGATGGCTGTGAAAGAACACTTGGACCGAAATTTCAACTTCTGCAAAATTATCAATTTTTTCGAAACAAGTAGTGATCCGGTGGTGCGAGGGCTAGACTATATGGTGGATGAGGCAATAGTTCGAACAGTATTATATAAGGGAGTCATTAGGCCCATGATAATTTACGCATCCCCAGTCTGGAGTTTAAAAATACAAATTAACAAAATACAGATCTTCCAAAACAAATGTCTAGGAATCATAAAAAACCATCTAATGTATACTCAAATCACCACAATACACAAAGAACTGGACATCCCAACAATACACGAACAAACGACATAAAATTCATACACCAACAAACCCCCAGATTCTTCACCTCATGCAAACTATCAGACAACACACTCATACAAGAAACAATTATACAACTGAACACATACTATTATAAATTATATCCATTTTGTTTTGTTTTCTTCTATATATTAATATGTTCTTATATGTAAATTTTGTATTAATTAGTAATCCTGTGTACTTCTTTTTTCTTTAGGGTTTTTTAATTTTACCAACAACAAAAATTTATTAACCCGTAACAACCATTGTATGTAAAATCAATTTCATTGTAAGGGATTATCCCACCAATGTTTAAAAATATGTTTATAATTCAAAATAAAATAAAACCGAATATTAAATAAAAATAAAAAATAGTTCGACCCCGTGCAGTTCTTTAAACTTTTCTTTGGTTCGACAAAAAGTGGAATAAGAGGAAGAAGAATGGAAAAGTGAAAACTCCTTTTCGGTTGATCAAAGCACGATAACGCATTCAGTCATTCCAGTTGTTTGCAGTAGAGTTTAGAATTCATAGAGATTCAATCAAGCTGTGAAGAGTTACACATTAAAAATAAAAATAAAACGCAAAGCATGGATTTTTATTTTCAAATTGCCCTCTCGCAGCAACCGAAAAAGCAGTTTCACCGCGACATAAAGATTGCTCACAGATATTCCGATTTCGCCAGTAAACCCACTTTTCATCGCAGGTAACAATCTTTCGGTAAAATATCATATCAGAAGGTTTATTCAACGAATTTTCACGAATGTATAACCTGTTAGCTGATAACTGAGGAGTAAGTTCGTGAGGGACCAGGCTATCTTCCCATTCTTCCCAATGGAGCTTAGATTGCGACTAACAGTATTTTTCGACACATCACACTCCCTGGACATAGGCCAGCCTGAATATGCTGAAATTGGCATATATAATGCTTAATATTTTCGAATAAGGCAGAGTTTGAAGAATGGTACTCCAAGCGAGAAGCTATCTGAGCAGAAGGATTTATTCTGAAGGTAGGAGTCTTTTTTTTTTTACTGATGTCAGAATATTTTTGGATGTAGCAATTCGGTAGTTTTGTTCGATGATAGAGTCTATCTATCAGTTATGATAATCAAATATTTCTTTTCTTTTGTTTTAATAACTTGATCACTAACCAGATATGATTGTGAATCTTGTAAGTTGAAAAAAGATGTAGTTATTATGATAATTATTATTGACAGTTGTCGGGTGTATCTTTTGTTTAAGTATATTACCATTTGCATCATTAGATGATGTATTGGGTTTGTTTGCTTTCCTAATTTTCGGTATAAGCCACTATTAAACATTGTTTCCGCATAGCCCTTTCCAGGTATCCAAGAGATCTAAGGGAGGAGCCACAAGTAGCACACTCTCTCTCTCTCTCCCCCTTATTTTATGTATCTGTGTTTATATATATATGGAGAGACAGAGAGAGAGAGAGAGAGAGAGAGAGTGAGAGAGAGAGAGAGAGAGAGAGAGAGAGAGAAAGAAAGAGAGAGAGAGTGGGAGAGAGAGTGAAAGAGAGAGAGAAATTTAACATTGTCTTCTAATTCACCCCTATTAGCAATTAGTGTTTAAAAATTCAAAGCAGAGATAGATCTGACCAGTATACAGCTGAGTTTGGAATGGAAGTTTCTATTCTCAACCAAACACGTCAGTTATTTCCTTGCCGTTGTTGCGGTTAGAGACCGACCCTACAGTTCGTTTGGGCCCGGGTGTACAAGTTCAGTAGTGGTTGTCTGTTGAGGGTTTACTGGAATAGTTTCAACGATACTTGACGATTAGAATCAGTTTATCAAAATGTTTTTCACACAAAAAAACAATACTAAATAAATTTAATGGAAACAAATAAACTTTTCCGGGTATTTCTCAGCTTCATTTAAAGGGTCATTAAGGATTAATGAATTAAATGATTATTGAGTAACTAAACTTTTAAATAATTGATTTTACGGACTGTTAATTGTCTTTTGAAACCATAATTGCAATTTTTTTTTCTTAACCTCATTTATTCACTAATGTATCACAATTAAAATTACAAATACATACCAAAATACACAATATAATAATTATAATACAAATATATACACAATATGACACATCCTTATTTTTCCCTCGGGAATGCTAAGGTATTAAAAAAAGTCTGAGTCCGCTGAAGGCAGCATAATTGCCATATTTTCTTAATCAAAATTTACAACAAAACGTAATCTTCTTGATTATATAAAAATATAAAATTTTATTATTTTATTTATATTAGTTTAGAAATTTTCTCAGCACAAAGAAAATTATAGATAGATTTGCTTCATGTCTGTCAAAAGGCTCTACGGAGAATTTCGGAAATTTTTCAAAATGAGTAATGTCTTTTATAAAAAATAAAAAAATAATAATTTTAGTATATTCAATAGTATAAAGTTCCGTTTTGTTTATTTCAACTAAAAAGTTACTCTAAATTATATTTACCGGCCATCACTAACTACTTTATTTACTTTTCGGGAAATTCGGGAAATTTTGAGTTTTTGACCTCTGCTTCTTATATACACATATATTTATACAATACACACCATAGAATGGAACGTTTTTTTCAATCAGTGAAACATATATATTTTAAATAATATTTTCCCTCGCCGTAAGAAAGTTGAATGACTTTTATAGTTATTTTCAGGAAATAACAATTAATTTTCGTGAACCAACAATATGCTAGTAAACCAATAGGATGTTTGATTTAGCACGTGATAGAGACTGTAGTGTTATTGAGATAACGGTTGATCAAAGAGGTGATTTATCCGAGATTACGCTCAAACTCTAGGGTAAACCAGGTTAGATAAACTTAGGATTCTTCCTGGGTTGTAGTGGTCCAAAAAAACTAATCAACATTAGACTGAATGTCTTTGAACAAGTCCTTATGCTGATCGGGCATGTTTCAACTTTTTAAAATTATTTTGCCCTTAAGTGATTGATTATCTTTGTTTATTATTTTTTTAAGTGGAAAAACATAGATAAAATGATCTCGCCCATCAGGCACAGATTTATCACAGAGAATACTCAACAGACAACTTCTACTGGAGTTGTACAATCAGTTCCAACTATCGGCGGGTTCTCTAACGACAATAGCAAGGAAATCATTGACATGTTTGTTTCAGGACGGGAACAGCCCTTGCAAACTCAGCTGTAAACTGGTCGAATCTATTTCTGTTGTGAATACTTAATTTCATATTGCTGTTATTTAAAATTGAATTAATTTGTATACATTGTTTTTGAAAAGTAGTTAGATGGGGAGAGATAAAGGGAAAAACTATAGATTCGTTCGTATACAAAGAACTATGTCAGTTCACTCAGCAAAATTAAAACTTCAAAATACTACTTGGCACTTAAAAGTACTAGAGCCACCTGCCGGGCTGCGAACCCACAACCTTGGGCATGGTAGGTAGTTGTGCTAGCTACTACACCACAGCTCATCCTCAGATTTTTGCATTATTATGTAAACACTATGACTCATAGATTTCTTGAAGTAAATGGCTCTAAAACTCTCTCTTTTTTCGTTGTTCAATAAATCTGTCTAGCCCAATTCTATTTTCAAGTATGATCACTGTTTTTTTTGTTTTGTTTTTTTAATTATGAGACAATGGCTATACTTGCTGCACACTAATAATAATGATAATGAGGGATAACGAAACCGGAGGCTCGATGCCGATACTATCAATCTCTGCTTACACGCTTCTGTCCAGCGATTACTAGCCAAACCAAAATCCGCCACATCAATCTTTTTTCAATACTCTCACCTACGCCTCGGCCTGCCCCTCATATGCTTCCCAGTCGGCACAGCGCTTATTGACATCGTAGAAATTCGCTCGTTACTAAGCCCAGGCACTTTACATGCCAGTCTTAATCTTCGTGATGCAATCACTGTAATAATATTAACCGGGTGCATGCTCCAGAATTCCGCGATGTGTAATCTTATAAATTTTCCAGTGGTCTCATCTTTTTTTTGCCCGAATATCCTATGTAACACCTTATTTTCGAATACGTTCAAACATTGTTCATCCTTCAGCGTTAGCGGCCTAGTTTCACATCCGTTGGGAGGATGGTGGTTTTATACATTATGAATTTTAGATTTCGAGATGAAAGACGCGAGCTTAGTAATGTCGAGACCGAATACTAAGCATTTTCTGTTTTTAGTCGCTCCTTTATTTCCTCTTGAATGTCGTTTTTTTCCAGTTATTAAAGACCCTAAGTGGTTAAACTTCTCCACATGGCCAAACCTATTCCCTCCTACAACAATACCATTCCTCCTTCTCTGTTACTAACTATTGGACAATGACTAAATAAGTCAAACTTATTTTGTGTAAAATTTATTTACTCCACACCCCTACCATTTCACACTTCCCTAAACAGAAACAAATCCGACCTTCTGCGTGGTTCCGGAAGGACCAAGATGAAGGCCTCAATTGCCATTTAGCGGATTGCGGTGGGGATTGAACCCGGCTCCGCTGCCAAAAACAAACAGGGCCCGGGCGCTATCTGGATGTAAATCAGGGGAGATTGAGCCGCGAGGAAGCAGCGCTAGGCAAATACAGCTCGGACAGCGGGAGCCCTGATATTGATGGCTCCCCTTGATTTATACCTTGGCCCTACGTTCATCCTCTTCCATCTCCGTCTTCTTCCTTCTCTATCTCATCCTTATCATCCTCTGCGGTTTTACCAGATGCTACCATCCTTCCTTTAAGTAGTGATATTTTTTTATAACATTATAGTTATGTAGGTGAAAATCATACGTAGGATCATAAGAGTGGCGTTTGGTTTCAAATTCGGTCACATCCATTTTTAAAATTTTTTTTAGGACTGATGAAAAAAGATTTAATTTTTAAAAATAATCAAATTTATTAATGTTTTTATTCTGGCAATAATCCACTTTAAACAATCATTACAGACAATCTTTTATGATTTTCTCTTATTTTAAATCTCATTTAATATAAAAAATATGTTGGATATATCTTAATCAGAAAATATCAATATCTGATTAGTTTATGGTTGATAAAAAATAAATAAAATAGAAACATTTGAAAACAAATAACATAAATAGTTTTGATTTTTCATATATCAAAAAAAATTATTTATTGTAAAGAATGTAAACACTTTTGATAGGAAATGTAATCTTTTGATTTTTGAAGAATGTAGACGGTTTTGATAAAAACACAAACAATTCATCGTTTGTGGCACTAAGAATTTATAAAAAATAAAAGAAAAAAATGGATGTACATAGAAATGACCGGACAAAATGAAATAATTGTATTAATTATTCAAAAAAATATTGAGTTATCTGGGTGTAGTCCGATAGGCAACAGCTCCTCTCTCAAAGGGACTTCAATAGAGAAGGAAGTGCTTTATGCCAAAGAGAAAGTCCTCGATCATGATCCCTAGAAAATTAGATAAAAATAGTTGGATATACCAGTTAATTTGAATCTTCTAATGGTTCGTCTCACATGTTATTTTCCCATAAAAACCTTTTCTAACACAATGTCTATTTAATGATTTTAAGTATTAAATAATTGAACAAATTGATAATAATAACATTTATATTGTGAATCGCTTTTTGTCTCGTTATGAGGGAAATAAATACGATAACCAGTTTTAAGTCCTTAAAACCATTTCGGTCTTGTGTGCATTTAGGTCTTCATTAGGTCAGTCTGCACACATTGTAACGACAGCTTTGACTAAACTCGGACGAATTATTGCGAATTTATATACATTTATTTCAACTAAAGAACATATTTGAAATCCCGTTATAGATATCCGATATTGGTAAAATATGAGCGATGGACTACATTGAATAAATACAGAAAATAGTGAATGAATCAATACATTAGAAAGACTTCATCCATTACTGACAACTATAAGGGCAAAACGGATAAGAAACAGAAATGTATATTAAAAAAAAAATTGAATGACAAATTACTTGGTTGCTTAGTGAAAAAAATAGTGTGCTTAGGATTCCAATATAAATTCTTGAGAAAGCAAAAGTTACCATCGATTTTTATGGTATTTTAAATTAAAACCATTCTAAAAATTCCGGTTTGTGCCATGTCAGACTATACCCACGAGATTAACATCTAGCTTAATACCATACAGAAATTAATTGTAGATTGATAAAATGAGTTTGGTCAAATCCGGAACAGAATATAAAAAAATAACAACCTTGATTAAATTGAAGTTATTTTTTTATTTATCCAACTAGAAGTAGAGCGGGGTACTACAACGCTTAGTTGACGGGGCTAATTCAGGGTTCAAATCAGGCTATAACAGATAATTTAATTATCTGTTAGCAGTCACAGATGGACCCTGCGGAATCTAGAGGGCAACTAGGTAATTAGGCACATATATGGGTAGCCATAATTGGGGAAAAACCTCGCGGTTGAGCGTGACCCAAGACAACTCACCTCTCTCCACTACCTAGAAACAGTACAGTATCTACCATGTACTGATCCCAACACCCTCCATGTTGTAGTGGTATAGTTTTTTTTTTTAATTAACCTAATTTCGTTGAATACATTTATATTTTCCTTCTATTCATTGGTTTTGGTTGAGCGTCAAATGAGACAAATCTGTGGAACCATTCTCTACCTCGTAATAAATCCAACACCAAGCCCTACAAGTTTTTTTCTTTTAATCCAAGTAGAAACTATAATGGAACTAATGAATACATAAAGCCATATTCACACTAACGTGAGGTTGCGTAAACGATAGTAGGTTAAAGTTTAAAGATGGAATGACCACGGAATCGGGTGAATAGCCAACCTACAGGAAGTATAACCTTTTCAAGGAGCCATAACACCAGCTTTATCATTGCTAACAAAGGCCTCGAGAAATATATTAGCCAACGAGGAAGGAAATAATTCTCGAATTCTATGTCTGTCCTCGCAACGTTTGTCGTCCTCCTGGCATAATGGCTCCGAGCTACTGTTAGCAAGAAATTCTTTGATTGTCCTACCGTCGTACAGGGTCGTACATCTTTTCAATGTAATGGGACTCTCTTATGACCTTAAACGTACAATGGATTTACTTCTTTTGATAAATTTAAAACTTGTTCTAAAAATTATCCATTCATTAGACACCAAAAACACAATTCTCTAACTACAACAACCGTTAAGTAGGTCGATAAATAAATATATTCACTTACTTATTAATACTACATCGCTCCTTCAATATAGCAAGCCAGTTTTTGAGTTACAATTGTATTGGCCGAAGCTTTTTATATCAGGAACGACATATCTGATATTCCATTTCAAATGCGTTTTGTTTTTTTTAATTCGTATTTCAGGATGTATCATTCTGTTTATTCATTTAACATCACTTTACTGTGGCTTATTAGACGATGCTAAATGGGAGTCTTAAATTTTGCTTACACAAGTCTATTTAGGATTGGGATCTATAACAAGTTACCTGACATAGTATAGGCTCGGGGCCTCATTTTACATCCCTTCCAAAGGACGGCATAACTAAGGATTTTTCACTTCCTTTAAGAAATCATAAAGCCACTTGCTGGGCTGGCATCCCGCAATCTAGGGCATAGGAGGTTGTTATGCTAACCACAAGAGCACATGTTACCCCTAAATATCATATTTGAACTTGAAGGTTTATGAGAATAATGAAATAAATTAAAATTAAAAGTTTCAAGCCTATAAATCGTTTCAAATGGTCAATAAAATAATTTCAAAACCATCAAAACTAAAAGAATGCTTGGTTTTACCAATAACCAAAATTTTATTATGGAACTCTCAAATAACTAGTACCTATTAATTAATCAGGGTTTTTGAGTTATGCCATTGATCTTTTGAAGGAGTGATAGGCATTTATTATGTTCTGAATTTAAGTAAAAAGGTGTTCGATACTTTTTCCTATTTACAAATATTAATTTTTCCTACAAATATTACATATAGTCTAACCAAGTTCAGGATCGATCCAAGGACTTACTTCAAAGAAACTGACCTATTCAAAACCCCGTTTATTTATGTATTGCAATGCGAAGTATACTATATGGTCCCAGAGTGCGTTTTAGTGTCATATTAGGTACCCTGGCACTACAGCGGTGTTGGTTCGAAGGCATTGGTTGGGCGGGCTGAAATTGTTCTTTTAGCAGGTCCTCAGAAAGTCTCGATCACTCCACAGTATTTAAATAGTTCAGTATTCTGTAAGAATCGGCATAAAAGAACGTTAAAGATACTTTTAACTAAAAAATACATGTATATATATTGTAATTATTAAAATATTTTTATTTTGAAGAGAGAAGATTTGTCCTGCCCGAGATTAGAATCCGGCCTTCCGCATCTCTAGTTCGGTATTTTACCAACTATCTACCAGGCTCGTAACCAGGCCTGACAAATCAATTCTCTTCACCGATTCTATATCCCCAGTACTCGCAATTTTTGCTATGTATAAGAAGAAGAATGTTCATTGAACATTACTTTAATTAGGATCAGGTTGATCTACTCGTACGTCAGTTTTAAATTATACATCCCCATATGCATCGCGAAAATTGCGAGTACTGGGAATACAGGTTCGGTGAAGAGAATTGATTAGTCTGGCCTCGTTACGAGCCTGGTAGGTTAGTTGGTGTTGTACCGCGCTGGATATGCGGAGAACCCGGGTTCGAATCCCGGCCAGGACAAATCTTTCCTCTTCAAAATAAAAATATATGATTTAAAAATTAACTATTACTTTATTTATTGTCCTTAATCATTTAACGCCATTTTATGCTAATATGGCTAACCGGAGGATGCTACTGCGTTTTATGAGTTTTTAATTTTACCTGCCTATGTATAATTAGAGTAGGGATTTTCAATGATGTCCTGACTCACTACAGAGCAAGTAATCCCATTTAACGATTATTCCAAAGATGCCATAACGAAGCATATTGCACTCGCTTTAAAAAATCCTAGGGTCCAATACTGGGTTGCGAAGTGGTTGTTATACTAATCAATCACAACACCAACAGCTTTGTTTATAATTAGCATGGATTATAAAGTTCGTTTTCAGAAACTAGAATATGAGGAAGTATTTTGCAGTTTCAGAATAGGAAACTCACTCGGCTTCCCTATGGCCATGCCACAGTTCGATATTTCAACCAAACATTAGTGTACAAGAAACTAAATTAAATATCTATGATTCTGTAATATCATAATACAATAGTATTATAATCATAGTGAGTGATTAATTAAGGTTTCGTCATTTTACAGAATTACGTGGTTGTAACTATATTCAAATATCAAGAACACGAATTACGGCGATACTCAGGGAAATTGTTTACCATTCGATGTCTATCGCAATTATTATCGGGGATCCAGTTCATTGATCCAATTAGGTTTCATAAAAAAAAAAAAAATTATAATACATATTATCTTTAACAATATTGTGATAGTATCAGTGTTGTTTTGATAGTAAAACAATGGACAATATATAAAAGTGTAAGGTAGAAAGCAGATGAGAAAGGGGACAGTAGATAGTGATTTTTATAATTTGATAATCGGAGATGCATCTTATTTGTTTTTTTACAGTTGGAAATTTTCGTACAGTCAATATCACGCTTTTTTTTTCATACCATACTTTATGATCATTTGTAAGTCATGACTCAGGGGTACTTCGTACCCTGGACTTTGGAGTCTAAACCCCCTGATCCCATTCCCCATTCCCACCCCTTACTCTCCTTCGTCTTCTCCTCATCCTCTTCCTTCCTTTCCTTTCTTATCCCTCTCCTTTGCCTATCGTTTTATAGTAAAGCAAACCCCGAAAACGGTCCCTCCCTATTTTTAAGGCCAAGACAACATAAAATGTAATCTCCCGCATAGAGCGGAACGAGCACAATTGCCTTAAAACAACCTAGGGTAAAATAAGGTTGTTAGTTTTAAGTTTATATATATGCTACATTGTGATTTGTATTGTATTTGTGTTAACATGGACGAAGAGAACGGCTTACGGTAAAGAGCATCAGGTGCATATATCAGCACTTATATTCAAATATAATTCTAATTACCGCCAGCATAAGGTTTGTATTGAAAGTTTGAAAGAAGCAACCTAACTTGTAATTTAAAACAAAATTATTGAACCGAATGATAATTGAAATCGTTTTAGCGTATCGCAATCACCCACTACATGAAAAGTTTAAAGAATGGCGTGGACGAGGATACTGTTTAATTTAAATCCCTCCCCCAAACAATATGGTTATAATGAAGAATAGAATGGGGCAAACTATAATTTCAATTACGACTGGAGTCATTTTCCAAGTAAATTAATTTTAAAGAATTGGTAGTAAACTATTATCCTGGAAATGAAATGCTTTTTCGCAATTTCTACTAACTAGAATCGAATGATTCGTAAACAGAATCATCGGTTTCTGCAATCGTATGATAACTTCTGTTTAACTATTTGAAACTAATGATCACATATTTAATAAATCAATCTTAAGCTCTCAGGTATCCATATACTTCCGATTGTGGTTTGGTTACGAGGGAAGTAATTTTTTTTTTTGAAATCATTTAAGGTTGGTTTTTTTTTAAAGTTGAAGTCGTGACTCAGGGTTACTCCGTACCTCCACCAAAAAAATATATATATATATAAAAAAAATATACACTTCCGATTAAAAGCATCGAATTGCCTAAACAAACTAGGGAACATTTCATTGGTTTGTTTGAATTCAATGATAAGCAAACCTTTGCAGAAGAAATGGAGTGAAAAGGAATCCTCTTTTGGCAATTCCGGAGGGATCAATGTTGCGTGCGGAATGAAACAGGTTGATGGAGCATGATAAGGATAACCCTAATTTGTTTCAATTTTCCATGTCCACTGTGTACATATATTTTCCCCAAAATACTCAAAATTAGCTTTTTACATTCGAATAATTCATGAAGTTCATCAGTTTATAGAGAAATTTCTAATTATTGATGGTTGATTCCAACTATATATGATTCAATTACATACCGATTATCGATTCAAAACCCTCAGTAATAATCATACAGTCGTTTCTATTATTCATAGCAGCAAAGCATTTGATTTATAACGTCACACTCGACGGGTATTGACCAATTTCGACGCCAGTTGTGAAATAAAAAATTACGATCAGCCCGAAAAGAGGTAATAGGTATGGGGTAAAGAGGACATCTATTCAACAATTTATTTTACTACTTCGAATTATCCGAACTTCAATCAACTAACGAGAAAATATTGTCATTCTCGGAGTGTCAAAACAAAATCCTTACTGTGGCTTGTATCAAAGCTTCCATGGCATCACAAATAACAATAAGATTCATTAATTTGATGTAAGAATAAGCAAGACTTTAGAAAAAAGTGTTACCAATTTCCCAATCCAGACATCATCAGGTTATAAACAAACAATTTCATTTAGACCCATCAGTCAATATCAGCAACCTCTTGTTAGTATATTGTAAATAGGCAGTAATTTGAATTTTATTAGTAAAATCTTTACAGTAAACCTAGAATTTGTTTGAGAAAAATTGATAACTCAAAAGATAATTTTTGTTGATTGCGACTTTGAAGAGTGTTTTGCGTATATGCTAGGGCAGCCAGTACCTCCGTCCCATATCCATTACCATCGATGATTATGATGGATGACCAATTTATTCGAGAACCAGTATAATAATGGAACATATTCCATTATTTTTTTTACTATCTTCTACAATTAATAAATTATAAATAGATATATATGTATGTAGTTATTCATTATTCCAGCACTGCACGAATTTGACTGAAGCCTTTGTTGACATCTTTTAGCAATTGACATCTTTTAGTCAAGCAAAACATAAAATATTTATTTGATTTGATTTATTATGATAGTTTATAGTTGGTGGTTGGACTTTTGAATTTTTGTGTGTATTCAAGTGGTTTTGAGATGGTTTAGATTCATTTTTGTTTTGATTTTGTGCGGATTCCAGAATAGTCCAGACTCACCCACAGGTAATGTTTCTTAATTTGTTGATTTATTATTGTTTGTAACAACAGTTTGTCGAATATTATGACATTGTAAAGATGAATTTTATCCATTGATACAATACTATTTCTCGTTTGCTTTGATTACCATTAGGAACTTGAAATAAGAGATTCTTCAATGACAAATATAATGTTTTAGTGGCTACGGAATAGTATAATTAGTTTTTTATGTTTAAAGATATTATTATGATATTTTTTAACTATTAAACAACCTATATAGTTTATATTAGTATTCTTGACAATCAAATGTTTTATTTAAACAAATTGTATTAGATAAATAATACGTTAGTGGATAATAGTTTACCAGATAGTTGTAATGATGGATTGAATTGGTAAGGGGTTGATGTGAATGATTACATAAAATGACCAAAACTTATTTTATCGGACCAACATTTCGGCCTTAGATTTAGGCCATCAGCACTAGGAAAAGAAAAATAATTTCCATTTCAATAAAGCGTCAGATAATAAAGAATTTGGATTCTATTGCGGAATGTATCGACCTATTTTTTTATATCTATATCAACAGATCAAATTGAATAAAACAAACAATAAACAATAATAAGTAACTATTTAAGAATCTGTGCAGAGTTTATCAATGATCAATAAATGTTTTTTATTTTACTATATTATTTTATAACTTCTTATCACATCATAGTGGTATCTTTCACTAACTATTACCCATTTATTGTAATCTTATCGCGGTTTCCCTGGTTTAAATGATAACTGACGGCAGATGATGTCAGATATTTTAATGATTCTTTTTACATATATTTTCATCAAAACAGTCCAAATAATTAAAATCTATTAAAAAAAATGTTATAATTTTCGCATTCAAATGGTCAAACTGGACAAACCAAAACGTCAGTTGGGTCAGATATTTTTCTATAACTATCGGATGATGCTTTAGCGGGAGACCTAAATTTTGCCTATCCAGTTATAACCAGGATATGGATTTTTAAGGAGTACCTGACACCACGCTGGCAGGGGATCGCCATTTTACCACGCCTCTAATAAATATAAGCTGCATGGGCTTATTTACGCATACATTAACGTATAATGTTGATAGTTTCTCTTAGATTCAGGATGATTTTTATCGTAAAACGGTGACAGATCACTGCCTGGCCCTGGCCGTGTGTTTTGGAATTAAAAACATACTAGTTAGTTTTAAGCTTTTGATCAGATAATTTAAAAGAGCGATTTTTTCAATAAATATCCAGCGAATAAATACCCGTTTTGATTTATTTTTAAGAATATTTCTTCATTTTCTTTTTAAGATTTTACTTGTATACTGGACTCAATCTTCTTGAATTATATAATTTAATAGAGATTGATTTAATACATATTATATTCATGACCATGGAGGATAGAAAAGTTCCAGGATTTTATATAAGTTTTAGCCTTTTAACTTTGAAATAATGATTTACCTTAAGTAATGATTTGGACTTATAAATTTAAATGAAGTTGTATGAAGAATTTCTGAAATTGAGAATGACAAATAAATGTCGAAACGTTTTTTAATCATTTGTAAAGCTTAAATAACAAATATTGACTGGAATATGTTTTTTTCTTCTCTATTAAATTATATAAATCAAGAATATTTCTTCTTTAATTTATGTATTCATACCCTTACCAGTCGTAAAATTCTCCATTCAAAGGCAACATATAGAAACAACAATTGGAACTAACATCTAGACATTCATCGCCGTTAAAATGTAACTCGAAACCGAAAAATAAACATGGTTTATAGATGGCGACCCACAAAGAGGGGTGGTTTTAAACCGTGGCTAAGAGCCAACAAGGTTTTTTTCGAGGATAGGCCAAATAGTGCGGGGTTGAGGTTTACAGCCGGAGCGCTAAGTCAAGAACAAGCCTTCCCAAGTAGCCCTTAATACCTCCCCGGCTAACTCTCCGAATCAATTCACACCAACAGCAAGGGCTTAGGCCTAATTTCCGCCGAGGGCCTAAGTAAGTGCCATGTTATTGTCTGCAGCTTCCGGGCAACTTAAATTACAAAAGTTCAAAAGGTCCTTCATCTGCAATTAATTTACAATAAGGCTTACGCTGAGCCGAGGTGGTGAGGAATTACCGATTATTTTCAAGCCTCAATTTTAAGCAGGGAAGAGTAAAACAAAAGAATTATATATGTATATACATTTTTTTCCTTTCAAAGTAAAGGACCGTTTATTTATTCGCACATTCCATACTATAGTATACTATGTGCCTTTAATTACATTTTAACTATATGAATAAAAAACATATGTGATAATTACAATATGTGCAAAAACATTATTACTTATATAATATTACAATTTATAAAAAATTAAAATTATAAAATGATTATCTATTTATAATTATATGTTTAAATGTTTGTTCTTCTTTGTCTATGGAACAAGTATTGTCATTGAATATGTGAAATCTGTGTAAGTATGATTTGGTATGTCCATGTTCAGTTAAAACCTGTGTTAGTTTGTAATTTGTGGATTTTGTTAATTTGTAGTTGTTGGTTGTCAGTTTTGGAATAAACCTATGCAAACTTGGAGATTTATTTGAAACTACCCGCCGTTCGTTCCATTTTAAAATTGATTCTTCCCTAATATTGAATTTGATGAACGATATACGTGTTTTGTGAAAAGATGGAGGTCAAGAAGGAATTCTGTCGCTTTTACGACTGAGTACTTCTCAGCTTGATTGTTGGAACATGTGGAGCTTAGCTTGTTCTGGGCACTTCGCATCTTCCCATACGTGTCCCAAAGTAGCCAATCACAGCCTACATAATTGCCTTCTTTACTTCCGTCTGTATATGTTAGTGATTTCTATATCCGGTCCATATCATGTCAAGTACGTGTAGTGTTTGGCGAATGTTAATGGGTGTAGCCATGTTACATGCTATTGTCGATTTCACTATAGTTTTCGATACGCAGTTTATTCGATGAAAGTCGTACAATTTCGTTTAAATCGATAGACACAATGCTAGGCATATATATGATATCGTTTTATACGCCTTGACAACCCTGATTCCAAATTTTTCTTTGAAGTTTCTGAAAATGGTATTTTTTCTCAATTGCTGATTGCCAAATTGGCACCGCGTATAGTGAATATCAACTTTTAAAATGACCCATCCCTTATTTATTATTAATATTATTATTTTGTTTGAATTTGCAACACAAATCATTTAATTAAGCATATACTTAGCCAAATGATCAGAATAAGAAATACTTGAGAGGGAGACGTGATATGTTGTGTCTCACATAAATTTATTGAATACGTGAAAAATATCAAAACTCTAAGTACCGATCATGAAGAGTTCGTGCACGTGAGTTTTCCGTTTTCAAAATCCGACATAAAAACTTGTTTATATTAAATTTATCGTTTAATTTTAAACGTAAATTCCTCATATATATACGATTTGATTTTCAAAAAAATAAATAAATCAGAACTAGGGCCTTATATTACTCCTAGTTAAAATATCCCCAGTCTTTTTATTACAACGGCAATGATGCGATTCAGTGATGCAAAGTCCTGTTAACCTTAATTTTACTTTATTTGTCTTTTTTTATTCTATTTATTGATTTTTTTAGCTCCTGGTTGAGGAAAAAAGACTATTGGATTAAATGAGAGTATAGTTGAAAGAATTTTATTTGTAATTTATTTAATTTAAATTATATTTAAAAATTAAAATTAAATTTTAAATTATTTTCATCCTAAACTATAAAAAGATAGAAAACAATTAAATTCTGAGAATGTAGAGAGGGTTAGAGATGAAAATGAAAATTTAAAATGATGAGAGCTGCTGCAATATAGAAAGAGCAGGAGTTGATGGTTTGGTATAGTGTACTATTACACACTAGATGATGTTTCTACGGTAAATGAGAATAGATAAGAAACTTATCACTTAATGGTGGAATACATTTGACAAATATTAGAGAGTAGATGTTTTCTTAAAAAGTTAAAAAAATGAAAGGGTCTTTAAAATAAAAATAGCCTCTTTTAAAAGAGACAGGTAAAAGTCATAGAAAAAAACTCTAAGTATACGATATCTCAACTTAAGAGGATTTTAAAAAGCAAGAGAGAAAAAATATACATCAAAGGATAACGCAACGAAAGGAAAAGATGTGGGGGTGTTTTATATTGGAGGGGTATGAGAGATTTACCAACACCGACGAGTTACTTTAAGAAACCAGCTTAAAAATAAGAAGCAAAAATGGGAAAAAGGCAGTAATAAAAGATTTATAAAGTGAAAACATGAACCGTAAACTTTGATTAATGGAATTGTACATTTTATGTCTGAACATGATATTCATAAAAATAACAATCATCGAAGTATAACGTATATATAGATATAGATATTTTTTCACTAGTGAAATTAATCAATTTTTACTAACACGACTCTTTTCCGGCTTGTTTCTCTTGGTTTTAGTCCGATTCTGAACATAAAGTTTCAGTAGCATAAATTGCTTGACTAAATTAGTGTATTTGATCCTGAACCCCTTCATATTAGATATATACGCACACTTATGTGTGTACATAGATCTCTAAGAGATCTTGGATAGGTCCGTATTTTTCAGAAGCCTTAGTTCCAAACTGTCGCATGATGTCATTTTTTTCCATCTTTCTCTAGTTTTGGATGAAAATAGTTTCTAAAAAAATATATATTTTTTTTTAAATAACGCTTCTGAAAAATCTAAAATTACTCTTTATTAAACCAGTAGTCTATTTACTGTACAAAACACAATTATGAATTTCAAAAAATAAATAAAAAAAATAAAAAATTTAAGCTAAGGTTAACAGGAAATCACATCACTCAGTCTTTAACACCTACGATTCCAGCGGTTGGTGAATCCTGTTTCTTCGAAACTCTCCTGGAACGTAAGGATGGTGAGATATCAATGATTACGACCAGTAAAATCCGTTCAACGAAATCAATAAGCTTATTATTACTTGTACTCGATCGATTGGATTCCCAGACCGTGTTCCTTCTGAGCACATAATCACATTCCCTTTACAAGCGACGATTATATTCGTCATTCCGTAAAAGCCAAGGGAATGGCCTAGCCGCTAATAGTGAATGAGCTGCCGCATACAGCGTTAAGAAATCAGGCCCCATAATATACCACCAGGTAAAGAAAGGCAAAATGTCAGTATATATGCATATATATTACATATGTAAAAAAAAAAAAAAATACCACTGATTGTCTCCGAGGTGGAGATGTCAGTGATTATACGTTATTTGTCACTTCATTCATGGTAGGAATGATAAGACGAAACTAAAAAATACAATATATAAGTAGGTAGGTAGATATTATTCCGTGTTCTGACATTCTTTAAGTTGTCCATTTTAAATATTTGATTTAGGTAGTAAACATGAACTGACTTTTCACCGTTGATCTGAGGAGTTTCGATTTCATCTTAAAAAAAACTTGGAATTCCAGCCCCGTGGAAAACGTTTATCATTTTCTTTATTGACGATAAAGACCTCAAAGCTTGCTGTGAACAAAGACCCTCATTAATCTTTCTTCTTCTTCATCTCAAAGAACAATATGGCGGTACTTTTAGAATTTCCGAGGTATCGTTCAGGCTAGTCAGAATCTGCTTCCATGGTTCTTTCATTAGGTCGCATGTTTGGAAAATATTTCAGCCGTTTGCAGGGCTTTTTTTTACTTTCATAAAATCGGATCAACTTTAAATATTTTTAGAGGTGTAATTTAATTAAGCCTATTATGACCGATTCTGTTGCTAACGATTGAAATTTGTTCTTTTTAAAAAAAGTTTGAATCCCGGGATCTTATAATTGGCTGCTTAATGTTCCACCTATGCTGTAAAGATATTTTATTATTATTTTACTAGGTTTGAGTTTCAATTAAAGTGGAGTAGAACCATTCTTTGTTGCTAGAACCATGATGACCTAGTTATCGTCAGCAATGTAAACTTCATTAAGCTCTTCTTCTCAATTAGATGTATATGTTTAAAGCAGCAGTAAAATGTTTTAAGACAGATGATAATAGAGTATAGTATGGATCTTTAAGAGAGTAGAGTTGTCAGAATGTTAGTCCATAATTAACAGTATAGTTGATTCGTGGCAGAAGTTCTTCATTGTAAATCCATGTAAATTCATTACATTCAGAAATAAAATGATTTTCTTCTTACGCTTAGAGTCTTATGTTTCCTTACTTTTCTAATAAAACGCAAATTACCGAAAGGCCTACGACTGCGCGGGTCAGTAATATTTTTAGAGTTTACTTAGCCCGCGGTATGAAAATTTTATGAGGAGTAAAATCGAATTTTAGCTAAATTTGGTGCGTTACGTTCCTTTCTCGATAATATTGTATTATTTATTTTACATAATAGATAGAAAATAAAAGTTTAATTCCGGAACTATTCGGGAAGAGGTACGTGTGGTATCTATGGTAACAGTGTATTCTATTGCTTTATTCTCGAAGTATTGAAATGCGATAATTTCTTAAAACCTCAAATTAAGGTTAGCTTTGTTTGAGGTAGTTAAGAAGATAATATATAACCTCAATGTCACCTTTGAGCTTGGATGTTTTTTATGTTTTGCTATTATGAGAACTGATTTACAAATGTTTTAAATGGTCAGGGAGGAGGTTTAGTCAATAAACTTTTTAGTAAAATATAAATGTATTGAGAGACGTTACGTTCCTTTGCGCACCTCTCACTTCGAGGTTAAGTATGTGTATAACAGCAACCTAACCGTCAATTGGTGTTGTCAAATTGTAAAATTTAAAAATACTTACTTACAGCGAAACCAGTTTTAGTATGAAATCATTTATCGTTGGTTCTTTCAAAGATAAAGACACAGTGGGTATTTGTTTATTCACTTAACATCACTAAGTAAAATTTTAATAGTGAAAAGTAAATTTACTTTTCACTAGGTAAAGATGAAAGTTTACATTTAGTACAATTCTTGAAAAATTAACTTAATTTAGGGCTATATTTAGACTTTATTTCTGGCAGATTACTCGGGACAACTAGATATGGTACAACTATTGATGCAATGTTTTCACGATTCATAACCCATGTAACTTCTGACGTACACGTATTCTATTTTAGTTACCACAAGCCTATTGTCACAGTATTTAATAATGATGATAATACTATTCACGGACTAAATACTGTTCAAAATCATGTTAAATGTTGATGGTAGAAGAAACGAGCCTTCCCAAGAATGATTTATATAAAAATATTAACAATTATTATTATGTGAAATAGTTGATGATATATATTTCACTAGAATGATGTAAATATTATGAATAAATATTTATATATGCTTTGATTATTTTTTAAGATGCTTTCATTTACCCTCTGTTTAAATAATCTACAGAATACTTGTTCTTAAGGAGTAAACTCCAGTCATGCGTCGGAGCTGACACACATTTTTTTTTTTTTTTTATTGCTGCATTCACCCTTACTGAAGTATATGATCGTTTAGAAATTCCATGTGAATATTTTTCACTTCATTTTTTATAGTATTCGTATAGATTCGATCTTACAAGCATGGTGAGGTGACTTCCATATAATCAAGGATATAATTTTATCAATTCTATTGCAATTCATATTATCTTTGTATCTTGCTACATATTTAATTTAGGGAGATTTATTTTAGCCCAAACGTCCTCCAAAATTTAGATAAAAAGCGAAGCGTGTAATATGGTAATCTCAGAAGAATGAAGAAAGCAAGATTGCCCAATTTAAATTTCCATTGGAGTGCTGAAGGGAGAAAACGGCAAGGAAGACCACGAAAAACATGATAGAAGGAATGTATGATAGTACGCATGACCTTGGTCTGAGTGAGGTAGATATACAAGATAGAATATAATGGAAAAAGAATTAAAGGAAATTTTTGGTTTAAGGTTTCCTCAATCAAGGACAAAAAAAGTTATTAGCTTATTTTCAGACCTTCATCTATTCAACGCAAGTATATTTTCCAGGGCTCATTATAACTTTGACTTTTTCACTGGAAAAGGGTTTATATTTATTCTTTGAATATACTCTCCTGCGATCCGAAGAAGAAGCATTGTTTTGCAGATGGTTTAACCTATTTCGATCTCGTCAATGTTTGTATTTCTTAATTTTTCGTATTTGTTCCATTAAGCTTTCTGTAAATACCACTCGAGGAAGGGAGTTTTGAAAATATTGACTGCTCCAACCCCGTTAACCCTTAGACGATTTAATACGTTCGTTTAAACCTTTGTCATTGAAACACAATTCTCATTGGTCATTAGGTTAATTGAGCAACCTTAGTGAATAATGTTGTATGTTTTCAGATACTCTTTTCGAATGATGTGGAGTTATATCCTGTTACAATAAATTTATCAATAAACTATTGCAATGACACTGTTACAAGACTGGTTGTATATCCACACAAATGCATTCACAGTTTCAAAAACCTTGAAAAGATGAAAAAAAAAGAATATCGAATATTATATTTGGATTCAACAAATTGGAAGATTCATGGTTTTAAATACGGTCCTGTTAACCCATGCTATCTTCCTGATTTGTTTTCAACACACAATACGTGCTTTGGACGTATGACAACTGTACATACATAGTAATAATATGTACGAATTTTCTGGTAAAATTAATATCTTATGATATGGAATTTCCAAGTTCTAGAAAAATGTTGTCACTAATAAAATAGTGTATTTAGGAAAAAGCTTTTAAGAATTTCAAGGAGTGGAATGTACATAATATACCGAAAGGACTAATAGAATATCAACTAGGTTCGAGGGAGCTCATCTGACATAATGGAGGAATGCGTGAGATAAATCCTTCACCATCAATCTTGGCAGAAGAAGCGAGACAAGGCTTCACCCACGCATGCCATTTCCATATCTTAATCCTCTCACCAAAAAGACATCCGTCCCTATGAAGACCTGGAGTTAGTTTTATTTTTAAGGACACCCCTTTGAGAACTTCATTACGTAACAAGTTACAAATCAAAGAAAATGCGTTGAAATTAAGAAAATATTAGTCATTAATTCTAATTATAAAACACTATACGAGTTGGCATATCGAATAATAGCTCACCGCTATTAAAAAACAAAATAAATCTCTAAAAGCAACTGAAGATTATCTGAAACTCTAAAAAATATTACCAGGTATAGTATGTTTATCCAAGTAGTGTATTTTTTATTCATGTTTAATTTTTCCTAGAGTTAACGAACGGTGGACGTCTTGTACAAGATATCAAGATTTATTGAGTTATTGAACATTTATGATATTTGCGTTATTATCTTCAGTAGGACATTCTTAGAAAAAATATATAGGAAAAAGTAGGAAACTATAGTCCCGTGAGCAAGAGGTCGCACATTACAAAGGAAAAGTTGGCACATCTTGGAATAAAAGTAAGCAATATAAATACTGAACAACATTTTATTGGTATTATATATATTCAACTAAACAATACAAAAAACTTAAATTTAGTGCACTCAAAGTTAATATCAGTTGTTTTTAGCAATAATTCCTTAAGAATTCACCCCACCCTCATAACACTGTTCTGCATCAAAATCCTCCCTTAAACAAACATGTTGTTTTATTATGTTTTGAAGTGTGCTGAACACGGATCCGAAGTCAGATAATCTCCATCAGGCACCATTTTTTGTCAAATCTGTGTTTTAGGTCGTAAAATGAGGTGTTTTTAGACATTTTGAAAATAAAAGAAACTATTTAATTTTGAGCTTTTATAATGTAAAAGAAAATAAAATAAATGGGAGAGCATAAGAATATTGGGCTAACATTCACAAAAGAAGGGACTATTGCCTACTGGCGGGCTTCCTCAGGTACCTGCCCCAGGCCCTCCTCCTAAACTTAACTGTTAAAAAAACAAAATTCTACTCCCACCACTCCATATCAAATTAGGTCTCATGAAGAGTTTTTCGAAAGCATTAGACAAGGAAGGAGAAGGTTTATTCTACTTGAAAAAGAAGTTCCACAGATTAAATGAATCAAAGATTAAAGAGGGGATTTTTGTGGGGCCTCAAATTCTTGATCTTCTTAAAGAGTTTGAATTTAAAAGACGATTAAATGCAACAGAAAAAAGAGAACTGCATTCGAAAACGTGTGTCAACAATTTTAGGGAACAAAAGAGCAATGAAATTGTGGAAGAATTGCTTTCATCATATAAGGCCATGGGTTGCAACATGCCCTTAAAAATACATTTTTTTGCATTCCCATTTGGATTTCTTCGCACCCAACTTGGGAGCAGTTTCAGATTAACACGGAGAACGGCTTCATCAAGACATAGCCCAGATGGAAAAAAGGTACAGCGGTAAAAGCAATGAGAAGATGCTTGCGGACTTCTATTGGACACTACAATGGGAGACAGGTGATGAAGAGTACAGAAGGAAAAAACATACAAATTAATTGAGTACAGAACTAAATAATTTATTATTTTATATATTGTTGATTTTCACAAAAAAAAAGTTTATTAAATTTATGAAAAAAGTATTGTTTTTTTTCCAAAAAATATCTCCAATCTCTAAAAAATGGTGCTGGGTAGAATTTGTTTGACTTCAGATTCGAATTCAGCACATATGAAAATATAAAAATCAGGAACAACTTCTCAAGGGAACAAAACCTTTTTTTTTTTTGCAGAACAGTGTAATTGGAAGCTTCATGCCACCTTTCTTAGCATTTACTGCATTGAATCCAGTCCTCTATCGATGGTTCTTTGAAGCTCTCTTTACACAATACGTATGTTAGAATAAGGTTTACCCCAAGAAAATTACCTTTAACAGCCCTTTCCTTAGGGTAGCTTCAGGGATTATTTAACAGTACAAATAAATATTTTAAATTGATGGTGAAAAAATTGGGTGGTAGGTTTTCACCATTTAGAGTTCTACCAATTTAGGAAACCGGTCCAACAATTAATTAGTTGATGGAATAAGTTTAGAATGATGTCAGTTAAACATCAACAGAACGTTACCTTCTACCGAAATGTCTTACAGTTACCCCTTAGTATTGTATAATATTTTAGTACTGTCACTAGCCCTGTAGGGCCTACGAATTTAATTACTGCCGTCAGGTCTTCTAAACGGTCCCTTGGGCGGTTTTGTGGTCTGTCAAATAGCCGGGGAACTCTTCCCCTTTCAGAGTGGTCTATTTATTATCCTTCGCCGCAGGAGCCTCCCAGACATTCCGGCGGCTTAGATATTAGATCTAAAGTTAGTACGAGGGAGAGCATCTCTGCGAGTGGACAAGGAGCACCGGCCTCAACTAATGTAAGTGGTTGGATTACTAATTGCGAGGAACAACTTGCTCTCCGACCAATGTTGGCAAATACTTCAAAGTTGTCTCCCGCTCAAGGATCCTGATGTGATATTAGAAAGGAGTAGTTCGGACAAGAGCTTCAATCTCGGATTATTAATGTTCGCTCTCATGATAAGAAACGCCCTTCAAAGCAACTTAGTACAAATTATAAACAATCATATTATATGAAACGTCCCATTTCCAGGGAAGCAATGGAAATTAAACTTCTACGAGCCAATAATTTAAAGTTTTTTAGTTATATTTACTCCTATGTTATAGAAAAATAAAATGGTTTATTAATATTATTTATTTTTGGGATGAAATGAATAATTATTTAAGATAATAATTCAAATTATTATTTATTTTAATGTCCTAATTATTCCTTTGAATATAATTTGTTAGTAATATTTCTCATATTGAATGTCATTTAATATATGAACAATAATGAAAAATGGTTTATGTAAATAGAGGATTGCCATTTAACTAGCAAATTATTGCAAATTGACACTTATCTAGTATAACGGGTGTACAAACAGAGTTATTCATCAGATAAATCAAGGTTTGTGGTAATGGCATCTGGATCTGGGAATCTTCTCCCAAGATCATCCCTATCTCCTGTTTTCCAGTGTCGGTCCTCTGTTGGAAGTTTTCCTTCTAGAAGAAGTCTTCGACTCCTTCCTTCCGTTTCTCTTGAAGGCATCCAACTTTAGTTCTACCTTTGAGTGACGGTAAATCCCTCTCCCCTACTTTTTACTGCTTGCCTAACTGACTAAATTTCTAACAATTCGTATTCTCCAAATTCATATCCCCCTTTCCAATAATAAAGCCCGATGTGGATTTTACGATAAGTAGCATTACCGATATAGAAAATAAGTAATTAAACGAAGAAAATACGTCGAGCTCACAACTTTCTTATAAATGTGAAACCGACCAAGTAGTAGGCCAAGAACCCTTGGAAACATAATATATAAAGATGCCTTCCACCCGAATTTTCATATGCTTGAATGATATCGGGCTCCATTTTAAAACGCAAATTTGGGATTCTTCCGTCCTGGCTCTTTAAAAGTGCTGATTGTTTCAAAATGTTAGAAAAAACAATGGAGTGTTTTTTGACTCATAATACAATGGCATTAAATTGCTATGAATAAAACTCACACTGCCATATTTGCGGAGTTGTAACATTAATCCAAACACATAAAAATCCAGTCACTTTAAGTTTTCTAAATATACGACTAATATGAAAAACTTAGCAAGCTTTAGTTTGGAGTATCATATACGAGGTGTGGCTATTAAATAACGAGACTGACGATGCTGCGGAACAAGTACGCATGCGCCAACCGCCATTGATTGACAGCTGTTTACTGTGAAGCTTTCTCTTTAGTATGCAGTTAGTCTCGCTTCTGTAGACAATACCGTTTAGTCAGAGCCTACGTTCGCGTTAATGTTGTTTTTCTTTTTTGCCGTATAAAATGGTTAGTGCCATAGGAGCGACGAATTGTGAAATTTCACTTCAAACTTGGAAAAACCGCTACTGAAACTTATAATTTACTGAAAGAAGTGTATGGCAGTGATTTTGTTATCACGGGCCCGTGTTTTTGAATGGTTTAAGCGTTTTAAAGATGGCGAGAAGACGTTGAAGATGATTCGCGGCCAGGTCGCCCTTCAACGTCAAAAACGGATGACAATGTTGAAAAAGTTGGTAATTTGATTTTGTCTGACCGTCGATTAAGTATTCGTGCAATTTCTGAAACTGTAGGCATTGATAAAGAATGTGTAAGTCAAATTTTACGAGACAATTTTAACATGCGAAAAGTGTGTGCCAAATTTTGGCCTAAAATTCTCACATTTCAACAACAAGCAGCTCGCAAAAATGTTTATACTGGCCCTTTGGATGCCATTAAATTTGACCCAAATTTATTAGAAAGAATAATAACGTGTGATGAAACGTGTTTTTTTTGGTGGAAACGAAGCGCCAATCCATGCACTGGAAGACCCGAACTTCACCGAGAGCCAAAAAAGCTAGAATGACCAAGTCAAAATTTTAAGCAATGATGATTGTTTTTTTCGATATTCATGGGATTGTGTACATTCACTGGGTTCCTGAAGGTCAATCTATTAATCGATTCTTTTACCTTGAGGTACTTCCAAAACGACGTGAAAGAGTAAGGAAAAACCCGAAATGTGGAAGGACAGTTCACCAAGACAATGCGCCAGCTCATTCAGCGTTATCTTTCAAGAGGTCCCTAGCCCAGTACAGCATCCCAGTGTTAGAACATCGACCTTATTCATCAGATCTTGCAACATGTGACTTCTATCTGTTCCCTAAGGTGAAATCTTCATTAAAAGGGACGAGACAAGAAAGCGGCACGCGTCCTGAAGGAGCTGACAGAAGATGATTTTAAGCACTGTTTCCAACAATGGAAAATTTGCATGAAGCGTTGTAGGTATGGAGGAGGGGTGTATATTGAAGGTGATAGTAAGTACTTATGTATAAAATAAAAATAAATTTTATTGCAACGTCAGTCTCGTTATATAATAACCACACCTCGTACTTAATCCAAATTATAAAAAAAAAAAACTGTATCTCCGTGAACAAGTCTGGGATTCAGTAAATGGTAGAGACTATACTGTTTTAAAGACAACAGTTGTGCCAACCCCCATATTTTGGGTACCCACTTTATAAAGGCTGGGTGAGCCCCAGGAGGGTTCTAGGATATGATCCATCTCCGGCTTCTAACAGACTAAATAAAAGTTTTGCCAGCGGCTGGGACTGAGCCACTCCGCTCACTTGTCCAAATTACTATTTTAAAATTATTTCGTTGCAGTTATTTTTTAACCATATGAAAATAGGTTTAATGCTTTCGTTAAAAATTTTACTCCCTGTGTATGTGCATTGCATTGCCGGATCTGTGGTAGAACTAATAATTATTCCTAGTTTAAAAGTTGAACCAGGACGGTGGTTTTCTTACTGGAGCTATGGCTCCATTACACATATAGAACCGCTCGGAGGAACAAAATATCAGAAGTAATAATCGTATCCACGTATATGATAAATGAAACTAGATGATGTTATTGATATTGTCGTTGATTGTTCATCGTAAAATAATACCTCAAGCTTTGAACTCGATTCAGAAATATAACAAATCGGACTATGCTTTGAATAGGAATCTGCCGATCCTAAACATTCAGCCACTTATTCATTTCTTTGGATTAATCGAAGATATTTTTTATATTTATGTTTTATATTTAACAAAACATTGGATCTCGTAATCATCAAGCAAAACCGATTGGAGAACCATTTATTTCAGAATTGTTTAAAACCAGTCTATTCTTGTAAAATAGAACAATCGAGAACTTTTTTCGAACACTCACTGAAATCATCCACGAATGATTCATAAATATTCGATGTATAAAATCAATTCTGAGCTAAGATATATTTCAAAAACTTCAATAAACCTTCCTGATTGCGGTGGGTTAGTACTGATACCAGTTAAATCACATGCGAAGAGGGTTTGCTAAAGAATGAGGAAATTTTAAGTCCAAAATTCAGGTATAACAAATACAGGTATGGTAGCATTCATTGATTCAATAAAGAATTAAAAAACAACACAAGTGGCCCTGTTTCAACACAAATTATTCCGGACAAGTTTACCAAAGTTACAGGACAAGTTTGCGTTTTATTAACGGTACACTTGTTCCATAAATGTACCGCTAATTAAACGCAACTTTGGGAATTTTTTACTAATGATGTTATTATAAAAAATAAAAACAGTGATTATGTTGAGTTATCTAGAATAGACATGGGCATATCCTGTCAATTGGTTACACGCTATCGTTGTGAATACACTAATTGAAAATGATAATAGACTGTACTTTACTATTTTCACCTTTATAATTGTGCTGTAAAGATGGTGAAATTCCTATGCAAACTATAGATTTTTTTGAGTTTAGAGAAAAACAAAATAGGTATTTACTGAAAACTATTTTCTCAATGTTATCATTGAACACATGTTTGAAGGATTCTACTTCATTCTTCGACTGATAATATATATATATATATATATATATATATATATATATATATATATATATATATATATATATATATATATAAATCCAAGTACTGGATATTTAGTTAGCCTTGATTGAGGTTATGGAACTTTCATATTTATATTAGATCACCTGGTGGTAATAGATCAGAATCTGTGTAACTTTATTAGTTGGATTACAACCTGTAATTTAATTTATAAAGTCGGATAATAACTGATTTTATTAATCTGAAAAGATTACATATTAACGTTTGAAAAGATATACAAGACATATTAATACACTATTTACATAACACAACTAAATAATGCAAACCTGAAAAGATTAATTAAATTACAGGTTGTAATCCAAGTAATAAAGTTACACAGATTCTGATCTATTACCACCAGGTGATCTAATATAAATATGAAAGTTCCATAACCTCAATCAAGGCTAACTAAATATCCAGTACTTGGATTTTACATATATATATATAAATGCTGATAATGCATTTGCACCACAAGTTATGGCATATAATTAATGCTAGAAGCACCGTCAGCTGACACTGACACAGCTGCCTCTAGGTAAATTATATTTATATAATTTTAATTGTTTTAATTTTGTCATTAATTAATATTATTATCTATATAAGAGTTACTATAGATAATAATTGAGGTAGATAATTATTAATACTGGTATTGGCTATTAAATAATAAAAGTCAATGTACCCCCAGAAACAGAATGCAATTTATATGGTTAAACAAAGTCAAAATCTCAAAATTCATTTAATTTATATGCGCACCAGATGTTTATATTTGATGCTATAGTATATTATGATTTTATTAGAAGTTAATATTTTTATAAGAACGATAATTTAAAAACGACCTTTTGTGAAATTGGCAGCTGAGCTGTAATGGGAGGTGTAATGGGAAATCGTCACTGGTTAACAACTTTTAATGTATTGTATTATCGTTTATCCAGGTTATATACCTGTGCCAGGAAGTGGGCTGCCGATGTCCAAATAATCAGTGCCGAAGTGATTCAGGTATAAATATTGCCATTATAATACAATTCTAGCCACGACGAGGAAAAGGGGGGACTGAAGCGAGCTAGGCAGTGGGAGAAAGAGCGCCACATCCCTTTGAAAGGCCACCCCGAGGTGACTACTGTGTAGGTCGTTTACAACTTATCGACAACATATCTATGAAAAATACCTCATCATTAGGTTTCTTCTGCAATGGACAATGCATGTTATTGGTTTTGTATTTAAAAATGTACCCCAACACAACAACCTATGCATTGTCACGGGTACAGACTTGGTATGATAGAAAATAGAGCACAGATTTCTTTTTCATTTATTTATTATTTATTATTAGTTTAAGACCTTTTTTTATTAATATCTGATTTGCTACATTTTGAGTTTGTTACTATAAACTTTAAATAATAAACTGAAATTTCATAGTGTTTAAAGAGAAACTTCTTTATATTTTGTAGTAACTATTAATTCCTAACCTATAAATGTTTTTGAAAAAAGACCGGAAGATTAACCCAACAAGGAGAATAAAAGATTCATTTTGCTCAGGAATTCCTTATGCTTCTTAAAACCGAAGTGAAATATGTTTTAAAAAATGACAGCCATGGATGTAAAAGTTTCTCGGAGGGTTTAGCCCCTAAAGGGAGTTCTGAAAATTTAAAAGCCCTTTCAGACAGCAACTTATCACAGGCTTTTATTAGACATCTCCTAGTCTACCTCGGAAATAATTAAATCTTTGGAAAAATTTTACTTTGAAAATACTCTTTAAAATGCAAAATTCATGCCAGACTTAATTATCTTTTAACCAATTTAATAACCTTAATTGCGTTCTGATTTGAATACAGGACAAATTTGTAATTAAACTATATCTGGTATAAAACTTTTTAGAAAAAAACCTGTATCACACTAACCAAGAAGGGTCAGTACCAGGTGACCACGCACAACCGCCAACTTTTTTCTTCAAATTAAGGGGACTCACAAAGACTATGTGAGTCCCAGGAGGGTATGCAAATCCTACATAGTCGATCCATGGCTGATACTGAATAAATAATTAATCTAAGTCACTGGTCTTGATGGTGGAAGCTAATGATCATGAGCTCAGTACCCTAGACACTCAGTATATAACAGTCATTATCTTTTTAGTATGCCTATAAAAACCATAGAATCCACTAAAAAAAGAACATGAAAAATTCAATTTGCACTCACCTTTGAAACAATCGAGTATCTTAAACTAGCCGACGGGATAACCAATTCACAAAGTGAATGAAGTCGGTCATAGAATAACACAAAGATCCTGAAAACAGACAAATACATAAAATTAATTAATAAATACATTAATTTTCGCACTTAAGTAAAATCATATTGAAGTAGGTAAAATTTCTGCCTTCTGGTTACTCGGTTTAGCCTTGTAGATAACCTTTTTTTTTTTTATAACATCGGTGGTAAGTTTGAGATATTGTATATTACATGATATTTGTAACGCTATATAGAATAGAATAGAATAGAGTAGAATAATAATTTTATTCTGGTGGGACCAGGTCCCTTAAGAATGACATATGTGAATAAAATTTAATAAAGATATATCTGGCCAAAGGGCTACATTATTAGAATAATATGATGTTTAGATAATAACATAAAAATAAAAATAAACTAAAATGTATGATCTGGTAGAGAATAAAAATAAATAATTATACAAACAATACATGTATGTAAGTTTACAAATTTACAAGAAAAAGAAATAAGCTGAGAGACATATAATAAATAAATAAAACTACCCAACAATATTAATATATATTTATATGTATATATACACTTAGCCGCGATTTATTAAATATACTCTTTCGTATAATAATAAATGTTCAATTCACTGTTCAAAGTTCACAAAACAAAATTCTTTATTCTCGAAAAGCTCTATTTTCACAGTTGATTTGAGTGTCGATGTTCGTGGATGCCAGCCACGTCGAAAACGGTTATCACTGTATTCTTTATTGATGATGAAGACCTCAAAGCTTAATATGTAATTTAACGAATTGTAAATTAGGATCCTCGGTATAAAGTCGAGAAATGTATTAAAAACTCTTGTTGGTGGAACTGTGGGTCTACCAATTCGACTAACTACACGCTCCGATGTCATTGTTGCCTAGAGCTCAGTTAAACTTTTCGAACAAAGCATGAGAGCGTGCTTCGCATAAAATTAAGCTTCAAAGAGGTCCTTGGATGATTCCGACATGAATACCCTCTCATTTATGTCTTTCTATAATAAAATAATGTCTAGTCTGCCGGTGATAATTATGGACCAAAATTTTGTAAATTTTAACTCATTTTCAAAAGGTTGAAAGAAAACAGTTGAAATGGACACACCCCTTTGTGAGACAGTGTGATAATCATTGTAAATTTAGCCTACTTGATTAACTTAAATTAAAAATTTATTGATTTAAAGATATTCAAAAGAGCCTACTGGAAAAAAAGAGTCGTTATATGAAGAAATTATCCAATTTAAACGCCAAAGATGGCACTAAATTAAAATTACTTCTGATATTTAAGGCCAGATGTATAAGTTTGTAATAGCATGAATTAACTTTTATAAAATATGGAACATGAGGAAATAATATATACCGTTTATTTATTTATTTTTACTCAGTATAAGATACATAAGTAACTCATTTTACTTATGTATTCGTTTTACTTTTGATGATGAGATACTGAAGGCACTTGAAAAATGTTGCGTTTTTTCAGTAAAAAGAAAATTAAGGGCCAATAGAATACAAAATCAGTTCATTAAACAAAAATAAAATACGGTTTACAAAAAATAAATAAATAAGCAAAATATAAATAATATTTTTTTCAAGAAAACACGCGTTCCGATGAAATGAATGTTAGCGAATTTATTTTTTCCCTATTTTACCGTGTAATTTGTGTGAGCCGCACCTTTAAATTTGAATCCGTTAACTGAGAAATATTGCAAATTGTAAAAAAAAATCAATAACTAAGTAAAATAAAGGTGTTAATCTGTCAAGAAAACACTACGTTTAAAATCTGAGACATTCAGAATCAGTAGTGGATAACCCCAAAATTTCAAAACTTCACTTGTTCACAATTTTATTTGTTTAATTGAGAAGTCATAAAACTTTGGTCAAACATAAAATTTCCTGTCATCAATTCAATTTCGTTTATACTGTGGCTCACAAAAGCACGACTGGTGAAGATAACGCAAAAGGCGATGTTAAATATGTATATCATTTCAGAATAGAGAAAAAAGATCATTAAAACTAATAGAATTAACCTAACAGATAGTAAAAGTAATTGAGGATAAATAAGCAATCGTTTTAAATACTAAATAACATCCAAAACTCCACTGGAAGTTTAGCGTTTTTAATACATATCCGTTAGCGTGTTTGTGCAATGTGTTTTTTTGTTAATTTGGAGGATGTTATGTTTCATTTCTATTTGGATGAGAGAGAATTTCGCTTCGTATCTAATCGTAGTACTTTTTTTTTGTTTTGTTTTTTACAGTATAACTTAAGAGAGCGGAATGGTTCAGTTGTTGAGCACTGAATTACCATGCGGAAGTTCGCAGGTTCAAATCTGGCCGCTGACAGAATTTATTTAATCTGTTAACTGCCTGAGATGGATCCTTCAAGGGATCTGGGACCCTCCAAGTCTATCACCCAAAGTCTATAACATGGATACCGAAATAAGGAGATAACTTGGCGGTTGAGTGTGATCTCTGACAAATCACATTCAACCGCAAAGTTTTCTCCTTATTTCGGCACAAATCACCTTTCCTGCGCAACCATTGTCCAAGAAACGGTACTCGCTCTATATCGTAATGAACTCATCATCCTTTAGCTACTGTAGTAGCAGAGTTCTTATTTTACTTTAGCGTCGAGGAACTTCCAGCGAGGCTATTTTGTTTACTTTGAATAGTATTTATAGAATTTCAGCCCAGGGATGGGGGCCGTATCTTAGGGACAACTGATATTTTTGTCCTCTCAGGAGAAGGATGACCGGGCTATAGCCGTGGTATTGGGTTTCTCCCAAGCTGGAAGAGCTAACGGCTGGGCGATTGACCCGCCATCCTTCTACGACAATGGTAGTAGAGTTTGTTTTTTAATTAACTTAATTTCTTTCAATGCATATATATTTTTTCTTACATTATTATGTTTTTTAATGAACTAATACATATATTTCAAGAGGTCTGGTTAGAGCCTTTGAGGTAAATACGACTTAACAAAGCGAGAGGTGAACTGGAGGACTAAGGATGTGTAGTTTATGACGGGCAGACAGGCGGAAAAATGATGGTGGCTAGTGAGTAGGCATTGGTCCAACTGACCCGCTCACGTAGTGACCACTCTGAGTTATTTCACCCCAGGGCCAAGCCAACATATGGCTTCATGGCACTACGCTCCCATTTCTCTTTTTAAAGGCTCCATTTTTAAGATAGAAATAAAACAAAAATTAAGAGAGCTCTCACAGAGCATTATAAAAATCAACATTATAAATATCATATGTTTTTAATTACAAGTTTGTAATAATAAGATATAGTAACTATCAACAAAAAAATACAAATAGTGGGTGAAGGTACACATACACAATTAACAGAAAAACACTTTGGGAACCCTACCATCTTTAAAAGAAAAAGCTCTGAAATGCTTCAAGAAGTTCGGAATAATCGCAAAGATTAAATCACGTGAAAAAGTTTGTCAAATTGATTTTGATAAGGATATAAATGGAGAAATGTTCGTTGAAAGTATAGGGAAAACATTTATATGCAGCATTTGATTATTACATTTTGTATATTTCATATGAATATATGTGAATAATGTTCAGGTTATAAAAAATGGAGGATAACAGTTACAAGACAATTGCCATTGGACAAATTTAAATGTATCTATACAGAATCATAATATATGATGAAAGAAAAAATCCGTAAAATTTACGCGTTTCGGACTCAATTTACTTTATTGAGTAAATGAGTATTTTATTAATCTAAAATAAGAAGCAAACTATTATAATTGTTTTTTTCCTGGAATAATGGTACCTAATTTGTTTCGTTTATTTTAATTACAATTAGTAGAAATATATTTGAATATTTAAAACTCAGCAATATTAAATAATTCATACATAGAATAAGTAATTACTATTAACAGTCGTACATATTTAAACTAGAGAGACTCAAGGATATTATATTTATGTTGAAATTTTACATTGTATATTGTAATTGTTTTCAAATAAAAATTTTTAGGATGAGAAAAAAGTAATATGTAACACAAAGAAGTATTTAAATTTTTTACTGTCATTGTGGAGAGCAACAATTTCCATTCGTTAAGTACTCTATGCTCATTAATCTAGAAATTTCTGAAAGAAGGATTCTCCTAGTCCTATAAGATATTGGTATGAAAATAGACTATTAATAAAAAATTCCAGTTTTCCTGTTCACTTTCACAGTAAGCTTCCTTTGGATTTTAGGTCTAGGAAGTGGGTGTAATAGAGGACCTTCGCCTATTATTAGTTTTAATTAATCAAAGCTTTGTAGGAGGAAACTTCATAGGGGCTTTGTATTTTAGTATACTGAGTTAGTTTATATTTCTTTAGGTAGAATGTGAAAAATGTTGGCCATCGGTACATCAAACTATATTTCAATTTTAACCAACTAAGATTTTTATTTAATGAGGAGCCTAGAGTATTTTAATTACACTAAATAACTTAATCCACTTCCCGTATCATATAAAATATTCTCTTATTTAAAGGAAAGAAAAAGGACCATGGAGGACAATGGACCTCCAAGAAAAAAAATTTAGTAAATGACTAATTAATAATAAAAAAGATAAATGTTGACTTGTAACTCTGTCAAGACGATAAAGATTAAGTTCTTAGATGGATGGAAAATGACATATAGTCGAAACGTTTCCATATAATAAAGGTGTATTGCACAAATGACTGGAAAAAGGTTTTCATTCAGTGAAGGAATTATTAAAGGAAAGTGTAAATTTTATCAAAAGAATAATCATTTAAAAATTTTATAGTAATGCATTATTTTAATTCAAATGGTTACTACACTCAAAGAAGACAGACATGTGTCATCAGATCCAGAGTATCAATTAACCTATTAATATAATCACTCTACTTCATCAAAATATTATAGCAGAATAAAATTGCTTGGTGGTTTGATTTACTGGGACTAGATGGTTTTGTTAAATGTAATTATTTAATTATAATGAGAAAACTCAGTCAGAACATTGAAATATTTCAAATAAGCTATATATGTTTGAAATATATAATATGTCCAAGGTAAGTAAATAAATCGAATTATTGTAGGCTTATACAAACTACTAACCGAAGTCCTAGAAACAGTATCTACTACGTTATAGTTATATTATATACAAGTGAATATAATTTCTCAAATATGTTAGTGAGTAACAACGTAGTGATCCTTCACAATTCTTCTTGTCATCCAATTTGAACCTTATAAACTAGATATATCCTTCCAAACACTTGTGGTAACAATAAATATCATACTTTTAGAAGAATGCACAATTATTTTATAAGAGCTGTATCATTTGGATGCATAAATATTACTCATGAAGAGCCTTCGGTTCAGTGTGTGATAGAGACTACTGTTTCTCGGACAACGGTTGTGCAAGGGTATTTGTCCTAGATCACGCTCAACCGCCCCAGGGTGAGCCCCAGGATGGTCCCAGACCTCAAAGTATCCGTACCTGGGTGTTAACAGTTTAAATCAAATTTGCAACACCCGGATTTGACCCCGCGATCTTCGGCACGACAATTCAGCACTCTACCACAGGGCTCTACTCCGCCCCCCAGATGAGCGCCCTTCCACCAATCTTCACGATCCATAGTCTACAAAAACTATTCCTATATAGAGTACAATATAATACATACATACAAGAAAAATTATGAAACAGTTAACTCAAGCAAGAATAAGGTATTGTGTCTCAAATTGAGATGAATATCAGAATAATAAAAAAAACACTTCTTCTTCTTTCGCTTCCCCTATAGTGCTTTCCAGAGTAGGGGAGCGTCCAGCTAGGAGCCGAATCTATTCCGGTCTCTTGCTAGGATTCTGGCCGTTGGAGATATTTTCCTCTTTTTCTGCTGAGGTGTTCGATGTACTCATGATAAGAGATCTTTAGGCGGTCTCGAGGTTTTTCTCCATCCTGCATGTATTCCATCGTCTTGAGAGGGTCCCGGTGATCATTCATCCTGACCACGTGGCCGAAGCATTTCAGTTGTCAGATTTCCAGGAGCTCTTTTAGCGGGGTAATCTGCAGTTCCTGACAATTCCTCTCGTTGCGAACCCAGTTTCTTTTCGTCTTTCCCAACACTCTTCGCAAGTTTCTCATTTCCGACGCGGTAATTCTGCTTTCCTGTCTCTCCGTCAATACCCAGCTTTCAGCTCCACACAGCAATACCGGCAGGTACACTGACTTGAAGATGTGGAGTTTGACGTTCCTTCCTACCTCCCGCTTTCCCCCAACAGTATTACAAATCTGGTAGTAGACTGTATTCGCCTTACTAATTCTATTGGGTATTTCCGCGTCCAGCTTCCCAGTCCTGTCTATTACTGTGCCGAGATAAGTGAAGTCAGTCACCACTTCTATGTCCTCTTCATCGCAGGATATGTGAACTTCTTCCTGCCGCCTACCCACTTGCAGGATCTTACATTTGTTGGCATTGATGGTCATTCCTTGTTGTCGGAGTTCTTCACACCAAGTTCAAACTAAGTTTAAACTTATCAAGTTTAAAAACTTGATATTTCACGTTATTCCCTAGATTAGTCGATAATTATTGTCTAGCACGTTACTTTATTACCTTATTTCTCATGGTTTTAGACCGATTCTGAACCTGAAGTTGTGGGAGCATAAATTGTGAAGCAATAAACTAGCAAAAAATGTAGAAATCTAAATTTTTAAAATATTTTTGCTATTCTTTTGATCCTCCATTGTATAATAAATAATTAGTTCTGTTTTTCTACTAGGGTGTATTGTTTTTCAATATAATCCGATTTAAGCGAAGGAAAGGCTTGAATTGAAGGGCGAAGGGCCTTTCCACTGTAAAGAAGAAAGAGAGGGAGGGATAAAGAGAAGGATAGAGAGAAACATCTGAATATAAGTGGCTTTGCCCCAACTACCCTTATATAACTGGAGCCTGGAGGAGCATACACTCGTCTGAGTTAATCGGAAAACATTTTAACTTCAGTCTAACTTCTAAATGGGCCGGGCAAGACACCCTCCAACTTTCGTAGGATACTACAGAGGGCGAGTGTTCTTGGCATACATTACACAGAGGACCTTGTATCTCAAAGTCGTTTGTTGGTTGAGTTGGTACGTTATGGAATGTATTTTGAAAAAAAAAATCGGTTTTTCTAAAATTTAATACTTCCAGATTGATTATCATATTTATATTTAAGATTTTTTTCAGTAGATATTTCGGGATTCACCTCTTTTCCCCATCAGTACACAATTATACGACGATTTAACTGAACCAAGATTAATTAGGAATTATACAACGAAGAGTGGAACGGGGCGTAGTATCCTTGGAAAATCGATTACAAAATTCTTAATTGAAAATGGTACATTTTAATTGATCTAGAGGTAAGAAGGAACGGGGGAGCTCATTTGGTAATGCCAGGGCAGCAGTTGCTGTAGCGTAAGATGCCTGTTCAAATCCGGCTGTGGCTGATAAGTTATTTAAACTTTTAACACCTATGGTTGAACTCTGTGGGATCTGACGACACTCCTAGGTCTCACCCAGCCTATATAACTAGAGTAAGCTTAATTGGGGAAACACCTGGTATCAGACAAACCAATTGTCTGGACAACCATCCTGTCTGTAGCATGTACTGAACCCAAACATTGAACAAATCTTTATATAAAGAAAGATCAGGAGCTTCAAAAGATAGACAATTCATGATAGAATTATATGGAATCAAGATTACCGGTAATATTAAAAGAGAGAGCAGAAACATCAAAATGTCATATATAAAAAATAATACTATCTGAATTTATTAATGTTATAATTAATTTTGAGGGAAGAAATTAAAGATTCTTCAAATGATTTTTTAAGTCACGAAATTTAACTCCTCCCGGCATGTTAAAAACCATTATCTTTCATCTAATTTTGACCATGATTTTTTATATTTAGAAACTGTCAAAAATTGCCAACACGAGTCTAGAATATCGACCAACAGTTCCCTTTACCCAAAATCTCAGAGTTAAATTAAGTATTCAAAGTGGTATTTAAACAACATTTAATCGATTCATAAAGTTTTATGATTCCATCAACCACCAGTTCCTAGTTGAAAGAACGGGCAATAATAAAAGAAGATAATAAATTTAATAAAAGGGAGAATGACATTCAATAAAAAAAACAAAAAAAAAACGGATGCTTCTATTGCAACTTGAGAATATTTGTTAGTTCTTTCTTAAATTTAATTGTTCCTAACGTGCTTTTTCAAATAAATTTGATCTGGAAAAGCAAAAAGAACGACCTATTAAAAATTGGTAATGAGGATGTTCGGTGGATATTTTTTCCTATATACTGAGACAAAATCATGTGCAATGAGTGAAATTCCTGTGTGTCGAACTCACATCGTACATTTGTGTCTAAAATTATATGCTAAAATGTGTGTGCTTTTTTCGTTACCCTTTATTAATCTGATTGTAGACACTTAGTTCAAATCATCTACTTGGTTCTAGATCATAATTATATTCTTAATATATTCTATTATATATTAGCATACTTTTAGGGAATATAAGGATATCACTTATCTTCTAAAACTCAGAGGTTTTAATTTTTCTCATAAAACGAATAAACGTATTGAATGTTACATTTAAACCTCCGGGAATGAAAGAACGATCAAAGTCCTTTTACTTTGTAATATTATTCCATCTGTTTTTCTAAAGCATAAATGATTGTTAAAAATGCAAAAGAAGGCCCTGGTTGAACCACATGCGCTAGCCTACTCTCGTCTTTCCTTCACCGAATTTTTTCAATAATTATTTGCATAAATATTTTTCTATATATAACTTGCTGTTTCAATAATAAATTTTTGTTTAAGTATTTGAATCTTCCAAAAAATTTCATTTTACTGTTTTGTATTCATATTCAAATATGAACCAATTTATCATTCAAAAATCAATAAAATAGAGCCAAGACTCAAAACGAAAAATTACCTTTTATTATGGAAAAAAACACAAAAAGCCTTAAGTTTCAAATCTGGAGTAAAAACAAACAATTAACAGTCGACGTTTCGCCTATTCAAGCATTATCAAGAAACAAAAAGATTAAGATCAATCACATCTCAAAGAAGAAGTGCAATACATCACAACAAATAACCTTCCAAATAGGCTCATAACCTGAAACCGCACTTCCACCCCAAGACGTGTTGTGGGTTGAACGAAAAAAAAACACCTTATGTGTACTAGTTTTTGAAGAACGGTTTTACAGGGCGTGGGTTACAGTACATGGTAGGGACAGTAGTGTTTCTTGGACAACGCTAGTGGAGAGAGGTGATTTGTCCTTAATCGCGCTCAACCGCCAGATTCCCCCCCTATTGAGAGTACCCACTTTATAGAATCTGGGTGAGCCCCGAGGCGGGTCCTAGATCCCATAGGATCCATCTCCAGGCTATTAACAGATGATCTAAAAATAAAATAGAAAACAAAAATAAATAAAATAAAGTCGTCGATTTGAACCCACGACTCTCGGCACCGTAACTCAGTACTCTACCCCTGAGCCACTCCGCCCCATGTCAAAATAGGATAGGAAGTTAAAAATGTATTAGTTAAAGGGTAGTTTGTATCTCATGCGCTTGAACAAATAGCAATTAATAAACTCTATTTAGAATAAATAACAGTGGTACAATCCAGACTCTATTACTTTATTTGAACTATTAACATTATTTTATTTTTTGGGTTGGGTTGGATTTATTGTATTGTTTTCTTTAGCAACGAAATATAGCTCACTGTACTTTCAATTTGTTTTGTTTTTTTATTTCATGTCATTTTAAGCTTCTATGGCCAATCGGACGATGCTTCAGTGGGAGCTCTACATTTAGCTGATCCAGGTTTAATTAGGATAGGGATTTTTAACGAGTACCTGACATCATACAGACTCGGGACTCCAATTTAACCTTCCTTCTGAAGGACTGCATAATCAAGGATTTTTTTCACCTTTTAATGAACTATAGGGCCACCTGCCGGGGAACGAACCTGCGATCTTGGGCTTAGTTGGTTGTTAATCTACTACAACCGCTAGACCACAGGTCGCCCCAATTTTTTGTTATGGTAACACTTGAAAAATTATTATTGCGAACCGGATAATCACCCTGATTGTTTAATAATTATGATAAAATCGATTGAAAAAGAAAAGTTTTTTAGTGCTATCGATAGGTCTTGGCTGACAAATGATGGGAGGTCAATGAAGCACTCGGTTCTGCTCGACTGATAACAAAGTGGGCGGAACTTGTAGCCCTAAAGAGGGAACAACATTTCCAATAAATTGGCAAACAAAAAAGAACGAAAAGAAAAAAAAGAGAGAGCGGGCAGTAGATTACTGAAATTGAATGTGTTGGCAATTAACCTGATTGCCAGTGAGTGGTTTATTAGCTTAATCCTACTTTAATTAACAGATCCCTCGGGGGCCTAGCTTAGTGACACCCCATTCTTTACACTTTATTTTATTTTGTTTAAGGCCATTTCAATCTTTCACTCCACTTTTTATTACAATTTTATCAAGTCTAACAACTTTCCTTTGTTCTTTTTTAATTAGCAATGGAGGAGTAAAAAAATATAAAATAAAAACACTCTCTAAAAACTCCCTAACAAACTTAATTGCAAAAGAATTTATACTTTAATTAATTTATTTATTATCCACCGGCCTACGCGAAAATTGAAACGTCCCATATACGCATTATATGCGGTATGGATATGAGGCAGTAGCCTTTGATGAAATTCAGTGAATGGAGGTTTGGCATGATAATATAAGAGAAACCACTTGTAATTTATATTTGAACATAACATTGAACCAGATTTTCCCACAATCAAGAGTACGCACTTTATAGAGTTGGGTGAGCCCGGACAGGGTCTTCAGAACCCATTGGTCCAATCTGTTGCTTTTAGAGATTAAATAATTTATCTGACACAGCCAGATTTGAACCAAGAGCACAAATAATGTATAGAGAACGAATTAGCTAAAATGTAAAACCAGGCTACGAGATAATTGACATGTGCATTATTTGAGATGTGTATATGAGGAAGTAGCCATTGATGAAAATCAGTGAAAGGGGTTTTGTACGATTATCGACAGATAAGCCGCAGTTAATTTAAATTTAAAAGTATAAAAGACTTTATTTTTGGATATTTATGCAAATATAATTAAAGTTATAAATAATTATATCCAACAATAAGCATTGATAATGTCCTTAGAGTTTTGTTTAAGGACGTATGTTAATTATGAAATATTATTTTTTTAAATTATATAATGTATTTCTATTATTATCAAACGGTTTTGAGGTTATGTTGGTATAATTTTACCGTTTGAACATCAAATTTAAAATGTCGAATATCGGTTAACCTATCATTTTTCTATTTTTACCAAAAGTTAAAATTAATGACACTTATCGTACTACGTAATTAAAATTTCGTTGGTCAAAACAGTTGTCCATACAGGCTTTAGATGTTAATCGGTTCAATTACTTGAATTGGTATAACATATTATTTAATGAGAACTTATTTGATTATCTTATTTAATTGTACACCAAAACCATGTAAGTTTTCAATCAGTTCCATATTTCTTTCAAAATAAAAATAAATTCCAGTTAAAGAAAATCAAATGACCAACTTCTCTATTGAATGAATCAAAAGAAAACGTATACATTTTTTTTTTATTCATAATTATTATTATTTTATTTACATGTGTTTTTCTTTCTTGGAATCTATTTTTAAAGGAATAATTTTTGTTGGTGCATTTTATTTTAATTGTTTTTATTAATTAAATTGTAATAATTAATATATTTAATTGCATTATACTTTATAATTAAAGTTTATATAATATATTTATATAAGTTTTTTGCATTGTTATTCAAAAGAAACTTTTCTCAGGAAAAATAAAGTCTTTGTTATTATTATTATTAACTTTATTATAAATTGATTATAGTATACTAGATTATAAATTCTAATAGTTTCTTAAAACTTCATATTTAATATACACACACATGTGCTTCGATAGTTCGGGACTGCAATTTAATATCGACGGTCCCGAAAAAGTTGGAAAGAATCTATATTTTACAAAGCAATCATAGAATCCATATACACTACAGTCTGACATTGGTTTTGGCTTCGCGTATAACACGATCCATATTAATTTATTGAAATAGAAATAGATAGAATCGGAAGAAGTTTAATTCAAAAAGAAAGAGATTTAAGTTGGCTTAAAAAGTTTCAATTGGGAAGGACCTGGTTTAATAAGAAAAAAACAAATAAATTATCGTTTCAGTGAATGTGAATAATAGATTTTGCGTAATGCCCAACATAAAATATATAAAACATAAAATTGTCTTCACTAACAATGATATTATTTTATTTAATGCTTGGCACTTTAATTTATTAATTTATTTTTTTTCCTAGCCTTAATTATTTTTTTTTAAATTCCTGTTCAATTTTTTTTTTACCGGAACATATTATTAATTTATATTTATTTTCAAGTTCTTATGTAAATATAGTATCATTCTTATAATGTAGCCCTTTGGCTAGATATATATATATTATAGATATAGGTATCAGAGTAAAATTTATCTATTCTATAATATTCTATTGAATATAAAAAGTGAATTGGGATCCACCATAGTGGCATTCTGCTTAGTAAATAAAATATTATCTCAAAGAGAGTTCTTCTCAGAATAAAAAAAACAATAAAAACAGACACAAGACACTTGAGACGAGTAATATTCTTATTTTAGATTGAAGATTGCATGATATCGTGTGACACATCACGTAAGAGATGTGGTTAAACTTAGATGCTCTTAACATGTGGTTAACAGTACTGTTAATAATTGGAAAGTCTTAATAGTAAAATAGCTAATCTTAGCACATATTCTGCATAAATACAAACTATGTATACATATATATATATATATATATATATATATATATATATATATATATATATATATGTGTGTGTGTGTGTGTGTGTGTGTGTGTGTATTTAGTGTATTATATATTTATTGTTGTTTTTTGTTGCTGTTTAAAGGCGTAAAACCCTTAACTCATCAACGCCTATGATTAGCTTTATAAAATACATACTCAAACTGGACGAAGGAGTAAGTTTACAAACGATTTGAGCGTATGATCGAGACAGTAGGCGATATACTTTCAAATAGTACTTCAGAAAGACCAACGCGATGGTAGCTCCGTTCTCCACCAAGAACCATCGATTTTCCATACTTATTCCTCCATATTTATTCCATAATTAATATTTATTTTTTAGTACATTATTTTACAGTTATCCGCAGTTATAGTTGCGGAGATAGACTTCTGGAGAAGGACATCAGGAATTTCAAGGCGTGATAGGATACCTAATTCAGTGGTACGAGAGATAATGGGTACTAACCTTTTTATTCATGAAAAAATCACAATAAAGTGATTATAGTAGTTTGGACATCTACTGAGCATGGAGAGTAATAGAATACCCAAAATGAACATGCACTGGTGTCCAAAAGAAATTAGAAGGAGAGGCCGTCCAAAAACTTCATGGATGAACCAAGTTCAGGAAGTCATGGCAGGATATGGCCTTAATGAAGTAGATTCATTTGAAAGGAAGGCCTGGGAAAAATTTGGTTGGAGAAAACCTTAACTTTAGGGAAACTCTCAATAAAAAAATTACAGTTCTCATTTACATTTAGATTATATTATGTTTTTTCCACGGGCGATCAACATCTAGGTTATTACGCCGATGTTTATTTAAACTAGGTTATTAAGTATTTCAGTTGCAAATCCATCGGTAATCTATCTCCATCTGTTGTGTTTTCTGATTTATATCATTCTTTCGTTTCTGATATATATGCCATATTTTGACTTTGACCTGTACCTTGTACATGGCTATAATCCCACGTTTATCGATTATTTAATAAATTCTTTAAATAAATTAGGTTTCATTATTAACAAGAGCCACACGCATCTAAATAAATATATACATACCAATGATTGAATGACGTTAATAACCAATGAATAGGAATCCATTGTAAGCAGTTATAGGGACGAAGAGCAAATTGGAGAGGGTGGGCTGTCACATTCAATGTCAAAGCATCAATTGGAGCGAGGCCCTAATTTGTACATTAGCTAAATGACGCTGAGATTGGGCCCAGTGACCACGCGCCGATGCCCGATGACAAAGATCCACCGAGTATCAAAACAGAGCTTCGTTAAACGGCCCACTAACTTTGATGCATCATTAATTGTAATCATTATCCTATTTGAAGATGTATCTGGTAATCAAATCAAACCTATATTGACACTTTTATGTGAAAGAAGTAGATATAATTCGAAATTAGTTTTAAGAAGTGGGTACACGAAAATTATGCGTTCACGATCAAAAGCGGTCAAGGTACCCACTTTACAGATGCTGGCTGAGCCCTACGAGGGTCTGTTGATCCCATAGGGTCCATCCGAGGCCGTTACCAGGTTATTTAATTTATCTGGAATGCTGGATTTGAAAAATAAGCCTGCTCGATACATAGACTTTGATCCGAACAGTCCTTAACTACGAAAATCTGGAATGAACTTCTATAACCTTTCGTATATAGCATTATACGAAAATTTATATACGAATGAATATTCGCTGGGCGGGCTATGTTGCCTGTCATCAGGGACCTGAAAACCCGTAACTAGCGAGCAACCGCACTTGACAGAGCTACATGGCGAAAGCTCATAGAGGAGGCCAAGGTATATATAGAGCCACGGATGATGACGGTAGTTTGATTTGAACACGGGACTCAAGTAGCGGTCAGTTCCATTTTTTTTTTCATAGACCCATGATTTTGACGATTGCTACAGTGTTGTACTAGGGAGTAGTTTTAAATAAATCTCTTTTACTGTACTTTGTATATTATAAGAGGGCGTGGAGTGGGAATGGTTGTGATTTTTAATTTTTTTGTACTTACTTATTGCTCCATCATCACATCACATATCCCCCAATGGTCACTCATTTTCACTTAAATTTGAATATTTACTACTCCGCTTAAAAACTCTAAAACGATTGCTCGAAAAGTCGTACGAGAATATAATAGTTCTCAAAAAAATCTTTTCTCAATTTACGCTTAAATCAAGAACCGATTACTTTTATTCTTAAAATTATATAAATTAGCCTAAAACGTTATAACGTCGCACTACTTGGTGAACTGTACACAGGTGGCTGGTACAGACCACATCAAACCATGAATGGTCTTGGGTTTAGTACATAATTGAGACTCTATTGTTTTTAGGAACAATGTAGGAACAACGAGATCTTTATTGATGCTGGGTTAGCCTTAGGAGGCTCTCTAGATTCCACAGGGTACATCCGTGGGTGTCAACAGATTTAATAATTTACCTGCCAAAGCCGGATTCGAACATGGAACATTCTGTTTAGCAGCTCTGCGCTCTACATACTGAGCTACGCCTCCAATTCCCTTCAATGTTCCAATTATTGTCAGGGGTCCGTTATTTATTGACTTTAATTATATGTAGGAAACTTAATAGTGTCAAATTCGTAGTATTATGAAAGGAAAATTTCTACAGATCAAACCGAAGTAACTTAAAATAAATCATTGTAAAAAAATTGTATTTATAAGTGGCTATTTTTATATTGTATTATAAATAGGATATCTATTGATCAGAGGATATCTAGTGTTTTGTACTTAGTGCTTACGTACTCTAAGACTACGTTAGATATTAGATTCCCTTTCTACTGTAGAATTAAAAGTAATGGAGAGATTTATTTATTTTTTGCTGTGATTGAATTCTCATACGCCACATAGAATAAACGAAAATTCAAAGTATCTGACGAAAAACCACACCGTGACAAAGACTCTATTGATTTAGAACACACTACCCTTAATGAAGCTATCCAACCTTCAGGTTATATTGTATCATAATTAACATTACTTTATTTCTGCAGTGGATTCCCATTATTAACTCTACGTGTAAACTGTGTGACCTCACTGCTTCTACTATTTTAGCCTTCGACTTGGGCTAATTTGAGCTCGCAACTTGTTACAAATGCATTTCTCGTGCAAATGACTAATCTGAATTGCTGTTGGATACATTTGCCTAAATATACCTGGCATTAGCTTAATGGCCTCCTCTCATGGGCTATTCCATCCAGTTGACCCTAGTCAAATGGATGAAATGGTCAACGTAATTTTTTCCTTACATACTCGGGCCGTAAGTCCGTTGGTCCGTGTACGTGTAAGGATAAAATTTTATTTTTATGGGGTATTGAGTTAAAGATATTAGACCACGGGAAGGTTACAGGATGCCTTTAAGTCATATTATTCCCTTTTTATAAAAAGTTTCCTTTGGGGGGGAGGGGGGGGAGGGGGGGGGCGAAGTGCTTTTCTTCTTATAAAGGGATAATCGGACCCTGGTAGGATCCCTTTTATTAGAGGAGCTATTGATCTTATTCGGAAGTTCTGATGGCTGGATCGCTTTAAGAGTTGACCAAAGGGAGAGCAGTCGAGATTGTCTTGAATTCTAGATCCTCATATCTATCAGATCCGGCCGTAAAATAAATCAAAGATCAGTTAAACGATGATCGGTTCTTCCTCGAAAGTGCAACGAAAAAAAATCATTGGAGAAGGTCACAGATAAAATATTTATTTTTCATATTGCATAGAACTTATGACTAATCATTATTACACCATTAATACTTAGGATATAAATTTTCCATAAATAGTATAAATCAGCCCATGGTCAATAGAGTATAGCTCCAAGTTTTAAAAAATGATTTTTTCAAAATTTCTCAATACATTTAAAGCTATCCAAACTTCAGGTTCAGAACCAATAACTATAAATGAGACGGAAAAGTGTTGTGTTGGACAAGATTGTTTGACTAAACTAGTGAAATATATAAAAAAATCAATTTTTCGAGTTGAAAGGTTCTTTGTATATATTTTTTCTTTCATTGTATATTATGATTCTGTATAGATACATTTAAATTTGTCCAATGGTATTTATTTTCAAGTTTGATACTGTTCTATTTGGTACAAGGATATAATTTTTGTGAATTGTTACAAATTATATAATAAATACATTTTTTTTAAATTCAATTATTCGAAACTTGGGAGTTATCCGCTTTTGATTCTGAATAACTCATATTTAGTAAAAATGGTATAAATCCCGCCCAAAAAAGCTTGAAGTAAACGATTACTCAATCAAATTAGTTTTATTCGATTAATTTATCCAAAATCAATTATAAAACATTCTTTTTCATAAATCAATGATGAGTGGATTAAGGATAGGAAATTACAAGATACAATTTTGCTTTATATTTCCATTATGAATAGGTTAAAGCTGCTAAATGTGCGTTGGGTGCGTTTTTTGAGCACAGTACTAAATACAATTTTCCAAGGTTAGAACTTAATATGCTCAAGTAGAATATTTATCTCATTATTTTTTACGGTGCTGGCCTATCAGGGTGGTTTCTGCTGTTATTGGCGCTGGACATAATTTTTTTAAATCATAGAATACAAATACGCTGTATTCTACTTTCATATAAGTATCGGTGCAAAAAAAAAAAAAAAAACATACCCCCTTTTACTGCACAAATGCTCAAGGACATTCTGATGTATTATTTATAACTTGGGCACCACGCACTTGGCTACACTGTACTCCCTGGACCACCCACCTGCAGGCTTTTTCAGTGTTGACATTTTTTTTAAATCAGTGTTGTAAAACAGAGAATAAAAGATAATAATCCACTTGTATGAATCTTATCTGTAAAATCAAGACCGAAAGAGATACCACTGGATACACATACATATTATATTCCATTATGCCCAATATTCACTACTTTTCTTTGTGATAAATTCTTTTCCGATTAATATTCATCAATATTATTCACTTGAATTAGTGCGTTCTAGGCTCCTCTAAAAAAATCATATTTGGTTACAAATTGATTAAGTTTAAGATGGTGGTGTAAGAGCACAATTTCAGGCCTTAGTTATAAGTTTTATATGTTTGATATAATTTTGTATTGTAAATAAATAAATTAGGAGGGTAAGAAAAAAAAAAGATGGTGGTGTCAAATCGTTCCAAGCTTCCGGCTAAAGAAATATAAACTCTGAATGTGTGAATAAAATACGTCTGTGAAAAGTTTATAAAGTAAGGTGTGACGAATTCGAGCCAATCCGCTAGTCGACAAAAGACAAGTCAACTTCAAACTCGTAGAAAGCTACAGCTGAATCGGCCATTGAAGCCAAACTAATCAGATGAAAGAAGGGAGGGGGGGAGAGGAAATTATAGGAGTTGTTGAAGAAACATCCGCCCTGGGGAAGTTTAGCTTCTTCTCTAAAGTCCCTTGTGTCAGGCAGTTCCACCCAGCCGAATTCAACTCAGCCTTATTTCGCTTTATGTTAGGGTAGCGCGGTAATAAGGATATCGGGTTTCATTCTCGTAAACAGTGGAATAACAGGGTATTTACTCCATTTTAACAGAACCTGGAGGAATGAATAACACTTTTGAACTGCATCTCATATCATCGTATATCATATCTTATAATTCCAACGATCCTATAATTGCCTAAACTTAAGTCAACTGACTAGGAGGTGCCAGTACTCGCTGATATGAGATACTCTAAGCCGTTGGTTCACTTCCTTCTATTTACTGTTATAATTTTTGATCCAATGTCAATTGGACAAAAATCTTGGTGGTTACCGATATTATTATAATCGGTAAATTCAAGGAGATGAAATTGGTAATATTTTGTTGATCTAGAATTTTTTGGAGATCCTGAGAGCTTTAGATTATGACAGAAATAGTGGAATAGACTATTGGACGATTAAGAGCAGTGAAACATCATAGTTCAAAGTACGTTATCCAAACTGAATATTTTTTTTAATACTATTTTCGATCTCAACAGCAGAAAATTAGTTTGTAGTTCTCAGTAGACAAATAATTGGACGTTTTATTTGTCGCCGAATAATTTTATGAGCTCGTATAAATATCGTGACAGGAATTAGGTTTTAGGAGTTAGAGGTGAAATAAAAAAACAAGTATTTATTTTTGGCTATTGTTATGAAACTCAACTTTTTTTTGTCCGATTCAAACACACATCCAACTTTTTTAATTTCAAACCAAGTTTGCAAATTGTCATTATTTATTCCCGAATATTGACAAATATTACTGCTAACTCGTTTAACATATTATCGTAATTATATATGTAAGATTATAAAAACTTGTTTACAACAAATCTTAATAATACGATTGTTTGTACATTTAATATAATATACTTTATTCACACTTAACTTAATAACAACGAATAACACAGGCCAACAAAAAAATGGTTTTTAACTTTAATAGTTGATATTTATAGATTTTTATGAGCTGAATCTAAATCTGGCCTTAGTTTTTTTGTATCACCCATAGTTTTCCACCATTGTTGATCTCTCTTCTTGTATACATAAATGCTGGTTCCAACAAGTTCTTTTCTTTTAGTCTAGAGCCAAGCAATTCAGATTTTTCTTTCGTTAAGCCAAGATCCCTAACCATGTCGTTAAGCTCGAATTGAGTAAAGAGCTCTACATATTCTGTAAAACATTGGAATTTTTCATCAGAAAATACTTCCGTTGGAATAGAATTTAAATCATCTGGTGGTTCAGGGACCGGTAAATCTACACCGTGCCCTATTGGTCGGATGGCGGACGGAAGGTTAGGGTAGCTTAGCACCTTCTTGTTTTTTTGAGCTACGATCAGTAATATCGACACTGCAAAAGTAGCAATCGTCGGAATGATTTCTTGGCTCCCTCCATATCATAGGAACATCAAATTTAAAGTTTTTTTCTCCTTTTTCGACCATTTTCTTAGATCTTTGACACATACATAACATGGCTTATGGGGGGCCCAAGATTTATCCTGATCACCAAGTTTAGTTCCAAAGTATGATAGATAAACCTTTTTGACAAAGTCTGTAATGTTTCTTTGGTGTTTTTTAATCAAAAACTCACCACAAATATAACAAAACTGTCAGCAGAGTTTTTACAACCCTCGATTACATGTACAAAAAACGTGAAAGTGAGGTTGACAGTAAACAAAACATCAGCTGTTACAGAAAAAAACACATCAACCTTTTTTGGCCAGCAAATGTGTTTCAGCAGTGCTACCAACTTCATCCACACCAATAGACCCAGTTTTTCATTTATTTATTTTAAACATTATAGCTGTTCAATTCTTTAAAAATCAATTAATTTAATGAATTTAACTATAAAATGTAAAGAAATTGTGCGTGATACACCTTTTTTAATATCATATTTGGATTCAGCACACTAAAAACTATACGAATAAGGCATTTTCAGTACAATAGTTTTTTCATCGTTGGCCTGTGTAATTATTGATAAGTCTCCCAAAAAAGCCTATGTCAACTTATCCGTAATAAAGTATATGTAGTAATAAATGAAAGTATATGTACAATGATAAGTAACTTATTCGTTTCATTTTATTTCTAATGTAATTTGTTACAATTCACAAAAGTAATATGCTGTATTACTTATTACTATACAAAGATACCAGTCTCAACCTCAAAAACATAATAGACAAATTTAAATGTATCTATAAAGAATCACATATACAATGAAAAAAACAAAAATATACAAAAAAACTTTCAGCAGTGAGAAAAAAAAAATTATAAACAAAAATTGTATCTATACATTCTTAGTAACTTATATACATCTACATGGACAATAACAATAACATAAGATAATTTGATATCCTAAAATAATAAATGCTTTTTACTTTTATGTACATGCCGCTTTGCAGAAAAGTATCATAAATTTTATGTTATAAAATGTAGAAAGTGAAATTTTCAACATAGTTTTTATAAAGAAAAAGTTCCTTAACGTTAAAGTAAAAAAAGTCGATTTTTTCTGGAATTCTAAAATTATAGAGTTCAGTAAAATATCAAACTATGAATCTTTTTCATAATTTACAGAAAACCGAAAAAAATTGGGCATTACTTATACTACTTTTATTTATTTTATCCTTTTATTTTACTTATCAGAACAGATCATTTTTGATTATGTAAGTTTCTCTGAGTCAATGGTTACATTTGGCACACTACTCTCCATTATTACAACAAGTCGCTAGTATGTATTAGTAAATTAAAACGAATGGACTCGGAAATGTATCGTTTGCAAACATGAAAGTTAACATCGCCCATTACTCAAATTATAGAGCTCACGTTTCCGACTGTTTAAAGAGCCATAGAAACGAAATATGTTGGCTTACGGTGGTGTTTACATTCATAACGTTTATTGGATGTTAAACTAAATGCTATTTGGTAAAAAAACAACGAAAAAAACAACGAAAAAAACAACACTAAAAAGAAACACTGATAATAATACTGATAAAACATCAATTACATAAGCCTAAAACATTGTAACTGTATGATCACTCAAGTGATGTCTACGAAAACACTTTCTATATTTAAAGGAACAGAGGCAGTAGTAAAAAAAATTTGTGAATATATATATATTTTTCGGTTGGCTCTACAGCCCTTGTAGATCTTTGATTGCCTTAACCAGCCTTCTCCACCTCTGTCTATCCTGGGCCGCTGATTACCAGTCTGGAGCTAGGAGCTACATGCCGCACCTCAGCATCTTTGCTGACCATGTTTATACATCTGGTCTTTAGCCTCCTACGTGGTCTCTTGCCAACTATTGTGGCATAAGTATATATATATATATATATATACATACTGTCAAAACAATACAGCTTAACTTTATACTGTTTAACTTTTTATGAAAATGAGTTAGTAATGGTAACGCATTCTACAGGTTGAATTACATACTAAGGAAGGCGCGTATTAAAGTTAGTAACATGGCAGAGTATGATTTTTCGATACTTCTCTTATTCACAATATATATATATATTTTATATAAGATTATTATTATTAAAAAGATAAATTCGAATTGGAATTACTATAACCTCATGCTTATTTGAAAAAAAATTAATAAGGCATAATATATTTACTATAATTATAGAAATGGATTTTGAGAATAATAATAAAACTAATAGCAACGTACCTTTTACAAAGGTAATATACTATAATATTATACATGTATTTGATTTGACCGATATCTTTTCTATATTTCAATTTAGTTAGAAACAATTTTTGATTAAAATATTTTAAAATATAGAATATAGAACAATAACGGTAAAAAGAATACATTCACTTGTAAATAAATAAAAATGTAAAAAAAGTAAACAAAAATAACAGTTAAATAAATACGTTAGCAACGACAATCGAAAGAAAAACACGGTTTTTTTCTTTGAAATAAATTCTCTCGGACTGCGTGTAAAAAATGTAAGCACTGTGAGACAAATTAATAAATTTAATGAATGATTAATAACACATAATTAAAAAAGAAAATAAACCAGGCATTCATTAAATTGAAACAAAATATTTAATTAAAATTTAAATAATTGTATAAAACCAATGCTTACAGAAAATGGAAGGTAAATAAGGAATTAAATAATATAAATTACAACGAAGCAGTAATCGATTGACATTTGGAAACGTTAATATAGGTTGGATCGTCAAAAAAGATTCCAAAATTAAACATTATACAAGATATTAGCTTTTTACAGAAACTAGGAAATCCAGGATTTTTATTTTTCATAGTCCATAAAGGTAATATAAAGGGTATGAGGATGACATTTATAGAAAGAAGGGGGATTTTTCTTTTCCTCCAAAAAAGATTATTAAAAATAAAAAAGTATTATGTATAATTTTTTCTGGCGGAATTAAGTAAAAACTGAGGTCTAATTCGTTTTATTAAGTTTTTCCATGGGAAAGGACACATAACAAATCTAAGTAGTAAATAAACTAAAAAAATTGAAATTCAGTATTGTTTTATAATGGTAATTAGAATAATAACGAAAGTTTGATGTGTTTGGATGCAATTTTTTTCTAATGTATGAATTAAAAATATATCATTGATATTGTTTAACAAGTTGTGTAAGATCATTAATAGGAACAAATCATAACCAATTTATACATAAAATTTAAGTGAAAAATAATTGAATGGATATTTCTAATAGTAGATTGAATTGGTCCGGGGGTCGGGTCAAATATATCACAAATTTAGCAAAACATATTTAAAAGAAGCGAGGGGATGGTTGACTGGAAGATCTGAGTAAGGAAGAAAATAGTTGGGGTGCAGGCAAATAAACCACTAAATAAGTGGGTACTTTTTTTATTATGTTCCAACGTTTCGACCCACTTTGTGGGTAATCTTCAGGGCTAAGAAAGAAAAACAGACAAAATAACTAAACTATAAAATACATTGCAGTACCAAGTATATGATAATATAAAAAAATATATATGTAGAGTAATAGAAATTTAGAACAAAAAAGTGAGGGATGTATATGAATAAATAATAAATAACGAAAGTTTGATGTGTTTGGAATTTGTGTTTTATTCACATATATCTCTATATATATATATATATTTTATATTATCATATACTTGGTACTGCAATGTATTTTATAGTTTTGTTATTTTGTCTGTTTTTCTTTCTTAGCCCTGAAGATGACCCACAAAGTGGGTAGAAACGTCGGCACATAATAAAATAAGTACCCACTCATTTAGTGTTTTATTTGACTGCACCCCCAACTATTTTCTTCCTTACTTAAAACTTATTTAAATGTGCCAAAGTTTCGGCCTAAGATGTAAGTCATCTTCATTGCTGGGAAATAAACAGAAAACAACTATATAAAACTTTGCAGTACCAAGGAAAAATAATAGAATTGATAAGAATATAAAGAAATACAGAGAGAAATGACTAGTAAGAAAAAAGTAATAACTGTAAGGGTACATTAAGTAATAACTGGCGAGACATAATAAGAATGGAAAACATAGTTATACAGGTAATGAGTTCTAAAAATTGTGTAACATTTTTTTTTACATTTAAGATAACTAAAAATTATGGTTTTTATGTGTAATTTGTTATAAGATAGGATTGGGAAATATAATAACTACAATATGATCAGTAAAATTACAATTGATCACACCTATTAAATAGTTATTCAGTTTAATAACTGAATTTCAGTTATAAATAGAAATTCAGTTTTAAGAAAAAGAAAATGTATGAAATTTAAATTTGTGTTTTAATTTAAATTTATTCTCAACTAAAAACTCACCGATTCTTCTCCCTGCTGTACTTAGGTATTATTCTTTAAAGTGGCTTATGCAATCTTGAAATCTAAATATCTTGTGAATTGCTTCATATGATATCGCTCCAACAGAGATACAATGTTGAGAACTAGTGGTCTACTTCCAACACCATTGGGGTTATTCCCTTGCACATTCCCCAAACCTGAGGGTCAGAACCCAGCGGTCTCATTTATCTTTCAGAGCAATCAATTTTGCATTAGCATTAGCCTCCATTCAATACCGCCCTAATAGGGCTCTGCCCATCTGACTTCTAGCCCTTTTCCCATCGAATGGTTGCTTTTGACAAGTCCTTCCTAACTAAAGTTGGCGCAGATTAGAACTTTATCCCTCCTGCCAATCCTCATACATCAACTGCCTACCCGTTCGAATCTCTTCTTTGCTACACCGTTTTCCAAGCCAAATTAATTTACCATACTGCAAGAACGAAGAAAATAGTATCTCTGATTTATTTATATTTTCTCCATCTTTTTTATTTATTTTACTTTTATCTTCAGATCTTAATATTTTTATTTTTTGTTTTTGCTAATACTAGATATATCAGGAATTTAGATGATACTCGGAATATTGTATGAAAAGCTTGATGCCGTAGATGATTATGAAAAACAAATGGTAGGCTATGAAAATAATTAGGTACTAGATCTTTTCACAGAGGTAAAATAAAACAGGGGGGGGGTGTTTAACGACTTTCGTTTTTCATCACTTATCTCGTCCGCCCGGTGCTGCTACCTATCGGGGTAGACAGGAGGGATCTTAATATGTACCACAATCAGTGAGCTCATTTTGTCAACTACCTGTGTCAACTTACATGTGTTTTATAAATCTACACCTTACCTCAATTTGTTGTTTTATTTGACCAAGAAATAGCCAAACTTTTCCTTTCCGGCTCAGCCGTAAGCATCCCATTAGCATAGTGAATTTTATTAAATAAAATTGTTTTATTGTTTTTCCTTAACATTAATAGTTTCATAATTAATTTTTAGTCGCTGTTATGCTATGCTATGGTGTTAAGCTCGGTTATGTTATATTACATAAATGGAGTAATATAATTGGACTTTGTTTTTTTTTTTATTTGGTTCATATACAAAAATGTTATTGGAGATTGAGGAACTAAATTGGAGATTATTATAGTCGACAGAACAAAGACTTTCGAGGAATTTAGAGAGATAAAATTGGTAATTTTTTTGTTGATCCATGACTTTGTGGATATCCTGGAAGCTTTTAATTATGGCTAAATAAGTAGAATTGCCAAAGCGGGAACCGAACTGGAGGGAGTTACTCGCAAGGTTTTCTGCTGGATAGTAAGGACTCGACAAGAATTGGAAAACTTTAGATAAGTTTTAAAATAAAAATAGGTTGGAAATCGACAAAAGTTTCTGGATATGAAGTTTCATCATTAGACGAATAAGAGTAGTGTACGTGATAGTTTAAGGTAAGTCTGTGTAAGTAACAAAAAAGTGAATATTGATTTTTGAAACTAGTTGTCCATCCTAACAGCAGATTAATTTTGATACTCATTAGACAAATGACTTGGCGTTTCATGTAATATTCTAGAATTTTCATAACAGGATTCACCTTTTAGGGAACTAAAATTGTCAGGAAACCCTTTTTTCCTAGATTCCGCTAACATAAGTTTTATAGCCTTGAGATAAATCTTGCCTAATTCAAACACTGATATATCCAATATTTTAAAATTTCTAAACAAGTTTGCGAGTTTACAATAACCTTTTTCAAAAATATTATTGCTACTATTTTTTTTTTAATTTAACCTTCATTCTAGTTAAATAATGCACCATAAGTAAGGTTATGAAAAGTAGTTTTCCATATACTCACTCGAAGAGATACCTGAGAGAGAGAGGGAGTGAGAGAGAGAGAGAGAGAGAGAGAGAGAGAGAGAGAGAGAGAGGGGGGGGGAGAGAGGCCAACAAATAAAAGGAACAACACTTAAAATATACGATACTCCATTTCTGAAATATAAAATCATATCTCAACTGGAATAGAATCCCAATTGCTGAAAATTGGAAGAATGCCATATTCAAAGGGTGTATTTGTATGCACTCAACAACTTCAGCAGTTTTTATGTTCTATGAATGCAGAATTTAATTCCCTACAACTTTTCATCTACCTTGTTACTCATTTCTATCCAGATATTTGTATAGTACTCTCTCTCTGTTTTTCGCTAAATCTTTTTTTTATCGCGGATTTTTCGTCCAGTGAGTACAGATATATTACGTTCCGTACACACTTGATGAAAATATTAAATTTCATCAATTTAAGATTCTGTAATATAGAGAAAACAATGACTGTGAATCATATCGCACATGTATATCTAAAGTGACACAACTCAAAAATCGACATTTTTTTAAGGTCATTTATGACCATGCAAGAAGTGGGTAAATATCTCTTTATCATTCATCAAAATTCTATCAATCTTAGCTTCAGAACTTGTTAGCCCAGAAGGCATCTGTGTCACTATTAGTTTCCTAATGCTATTTCTAGCTCACTTACAGTTTTTCATGTTTTTTATTCCAACAGTTAGGTCTTTGACTTGACTTAAGTTAGGTCGAACTTTCAAAGTGCAGTTTCAACTAGTTATATGTTCCTCAGTAACAAGAGCAATGTAGAATTTGATTTTCGCCTATATTAATTAAATTCTTCTTGTATTTAAATAAAGGAGAAGTGAGTAAGTACTATTAACTACCCCCCCAAAAAAAATAAAAAACATTAGGCAGTCCTGAGGGCTCCCGACAGTAGTTAAAACTCAATAATTAAATAAAGGTCTTAATTTATATAATTTAATAAAGAAGAAAAAAACATATTCCAGTCAATAATTGTTATTTAAACTTTACAAATGATTAAAAAAAACGTTTCGACATTTATTTGTCATTCTCAATTTCAGCAATTCCTCATACAACTTCATTTAAATTTATAAGTCCAAATCATTTCTGTAAAAACAATAAAAAGATATACTAAAATACAATCATAAATAACTTGTCAAAAATAACTAATAACAATAAGCATAGATACCTTAAGGTCAAACATTATTTCAAAGTTAAAAATTTATATAAAATCCTGGAACTTGTCTATCTTCCGTGGTCATGAATATATTAAATGTCAATGTGTAAAAGGTCAATAAATTTAAATGAAGTTGTATGAGGAATTGCTGAAATTGAGAATGACAAATAAATGTCGAAACGTTTTTTTTAATCATTTGTAAAGTTTAAAAACAATTATTGACAGGAATATGTTTCTTTCTAATCTATTAAATTATATAAATCAAGAAGATTGAGTCCAGTATATAAGTAAAATCTTATAAAGTTCTTATTGTTTTATGAAAATCGAAAAGTTTAACAGGTTATTGATCTTTCACGCTATTATAATTATAATACTTTTATTATTATGAGTAGGACAACTATTAAACACCGTTTTAGTTATTATTATTATATCAATCTAATTCTAACATTAATACTTAAGTTGATTAAATCAATTTGTATAACTCATACAAGGACCGCCACGGGTTGCTAGTTTCGCGTAACACGTCACGAGCATGTCGGTGACGCGAACTTATAATTTTTTTTATACCAAAAATCGATCTACGCTGCTAAAGAACTCTTCAATTCAAAAAGAATAAATTAAATTCTGGAAAATTTAATTTGATTCATTAAAACGGATTAAAATTATGTAATGTGTTTTTTTACTGGTCTAATCTGTACCACTTTACGTAGAAATAATGAATTACGGCCTACTATTAGTATTAAAAATTATTCAAGTTGAACAACAACAGTATAGCTAAATCTGGTAGAGACTATGAAGATGAGCTGGTTACCGAGGGCGGAGTGATGGGCCTGTCGTTACCGCGGCTGAGCAGTTTCTGATCAGGAAGGGATAAGGATCAATCTGCATATATTTTATTTGCATATCCCATCGAGCAAGTTATCCCACTTGTGCGCCCTAAGAGGATTTAATCAAGGGCCTCACACTGATAATGCCCTACCTGCCGCCGCCCGCTTCTCTCATAGTGCCGCGAGGCTCCATCCATCAGGAGCATATCAATTTTTATAAATTTTATATTAATATTTATCGAAATTTTGTGTTATGCAAAACCCTGAACTTTCATAAAATTTCTTCGGGTACTTGATAGGATACAGTTTGCATTTATTATTTAAATTCTTACTTTATCGCTTCTGAACATTAGGTGCCAGATGTACTTGGATAAGAAAAGAAACTTGAATAACTCTGGATATTATGTTCCCATTCTACTTTGTAGTTTCAGATATTCAGAGTTTATTTTTTATTCGTATTTATTTTTTATTCATACAGTAGTTTTAGGATGAGCGGAGTGGTAGAACACTGAGTTGCCATGCCGAAAATCCTGGTTCAAATCCCAATGCAGGCAAGACTTTTATTTAGTCTGTTAGCAGCCAGTGATGGATCATATTGGATCTATCCAGGGGGTTGACCCAGCCTCTAAAAGTGGAAACAAAATAAGAGGGAAAAATCTGGCAGTCGAGCGTGATCTATGACAAATCACCTCCCTGAACAACCGTTGTCCACGAAAGAGTACTGTCTCTACCATGTACTGAACTCCACACCCTTCACGGGTTGTAGTGGCACATGTTTTTTATTTTTAGTTAAAATAAGGGGAACGGGGTTACTCACTCCTTAGATTCCTTAGTTTCTGTGCTGAGACAGGTAAATTATTTAATCCGATAAAAGCCTTCAATGAACCCTATAAAATCTACAGACCCAGCCTCTTAAGTTGTTTTTTATACGACCCTCAGAATTCTTCTAATAAACTTTCCTAGGTACTTTATAAGATAAAGCTCCCATTAATGCTTTATAACCTAATTTTCTCGTTTCAGAACAGTTGGTGCGAAATCTTAGAGTTTATCTTTAGAAAAGAAATGGCAAAACGAAACAAAAGTCAAAAATAAGTGAAGTCTAGTTAAGAGATCTCAAATGGGAGCAGGATAGTCCAGCCTGTAAAGCACATATAAAATCTAACAGTGGACAATGGTATTTAGAAAATAAGCTTAATAGTTTTGAATTCATGTATACTACGAACACTATTATACTATAAACACAGTATTATAATTCTAACGGAATTTATTTAGAAAATTATCATTGAAAAAAAAATTGTATTTACGAATTGTTATTATATATATATATATATATATATATATATATATATATATATATATATATATATATATATATATATATATAAGATTTAAGATGATGTTGTGTTTTCTTTATTTTGATTTGCAACAGGGGGAGAGGGGTAGATTGCTACCCCAGTGGGTGGATTGCTACGTTATTGTGCTGAAGAGCTTCGAGGTTCGAACCCGGCTAAGACAGATAAATTATTTAACATTAAAAGTTAAATATAAGATTAAAAGTCTTAAATGAACCTTCAGGAATCTATTGACCCTTCTAGAGCTCACCCAGACTCTTGAATTTTATGCAACCCCATGAATTATTTTAATGAAGCTTTTTGAAGTACTTCATAGGATTAATCCTTTTAATTCTTACTTTCACATCTCAGAACAGTAAGTGCCTGATATATTGGAATAAGTGGAGCACTTTTAAAATCAAATAAGAGGCGACGAAATATAAAAAACTTAATAGTTTTGACAGGAAGAAAATGGTTTGGGTGGAGCTCAAGGAAAGGATTTCTTCAAATAAATATTTAAATAAGATTTAACTATTTATTTAAAACCAACGTTTTGACGCACATTGCAAATTTTCTTCATCGCTGGATAGGCAACATGAATTAAAATTATTCACGAAAAAATATTAATAATAGAAATAGATAAACTGAAATATAAAATAATGCTATTGGGGTAGAGCAGTTTACAATGTAGGTATGATTTCAATTATAAAAGAATAGAAGTATTATTCGAATTGTATGAGCTACATTCAAGATTAATAGTTTTAAATCCGTGTGTATTATGAACGCAGAGATATTACAAATTTAATTCTCCTTTACAGTCTAAGCTTATGTAGAATTTCATTAATTTTCAGTTTTAACAAGGAGAGTGAAGTAGCTCTGAGCGTGGAGTGCTGAGTTTCTGAGCTGGTAGAAGCTCACTATAACTTTCTATAAGTCCCGGATTCGAACCCGTCTGTGACAAATAATTTATTGAACCTGTTGATAGCCATAAATAGACCCTGTGGAATCTGCAGACCCCCTGGGTCTCACCCAGTCTTTTAATGTTGGTACTCTCAATAGGAGAAAAATACACTTGAGAGTGATCTCGCTATATTCCCTCCCTGCACACCCGTTCGCTTAGAAACAGTACTTTCTTCGCATTATAGGCAGTATCGATTTTTTTTTTTTAAAGATAATATACGTCTCAACATTATCTATACCTATCTCAAAGAAATAAATTTAAACTCTCCGCTTCCTTATCTCTACTAAAAACAAGGCGAGCCTTAAAACGAATTTCACGCTCCGCAAACAGCAAACTATAAAGATAATATTGGATTTTCGGATATATTATAAACTGAACTTTCTATTTGGGTAACAGATATTGTAAATATTTCTTTAGAAAGACATGCCTGCCTAATTCCCTTCTATCTCCTAGGGTAGGTAGTCTTTACCAAATCCATTCATGTGATTCTTTTGTGTTAGATTATTCAGTCCATGCTTGTTTTACAGTTCTAATATGTTTTTGTAAATTTTCTTTTTAAATTCTATTTTAATCTTGATAAGATTATACTATCTCTGTTTCTATTTTAATTTATAAGTTTTGTATTAAAATATGAAAATATCCATAGTCGTTGACACTTATATTTTCAACATATTATTATCAACGGTAAAAACACAGAAAGAACGAAACTATTGAAATTTAAAATTGTTATCAACCTTTATTTTTTTGTGATTTGTGTACAATCTCATAACGAATAATTTTACAATATAGGCTAGTCTTCTTCATCATCATCATAATCAATACTCTCTACCGCCTAAGCAGTGTGAGGAGGAATTCCACTTCTCCAGCTCGGCCGGTCTTCCACCAACTGTGCTCTTCAGTTCCGATGGAGCCCCTCTTCTCAAAGCCCTTCCTCACCTCTTCTTCCCACTTCCTCCTAGGTCGTTCCGCAGGAGGTGTCCAAGCCATCTCAATCTGTTTTCCTCTATTAGCTTGTTGGCTGGTTTAACATTCAGGTTCCACCTTATAGTGGTGTTCCGGACTCTACAGGCAGAATTTTCCAGAGAAATCTCATTTCTGCTCCTTGTATTCTGGATTGAGGTCTCTTTTTCAGTGTCCATGCTTCTGAAGAGTACGTAAGAATAGGGAGCAATGTTGACTTAAATACAGCCACTTTCGTTTCCTTTTCTACTTCACTTCGGTTAAGAAATCCTCTCTTACCCGCTTCAGACATCCTGCCCGCTTCACCGATTCTCTCGGTCACTTCCAAATCGATGTATCCGTTTTCGTTTAGATGCGCTCCCAGGTCTTGAAGTTCTCCACTTGTTCAGGACTTTATCTTCAACTCTTTAATATTATAATTTCTAAATTAATGTTATTTCAATCTTTTTAGATACAGACAGCCTACAGTTTCAACGATGGGATTACAATTTTCCGACAGGGAAAGTATTGTAAAATCCATTTAAATATTTTTAAAAGTTTCATATAAATGTATATAAATTTAGCACATTAGATGGAGAATTACTAATACAGTTACGACGTATTTACTCCAAATGCTCACTAGTAGTATTGTGATAGGAGACGCCCTATTAGGTTTGTCAACAGTATGAATTGTAGAAACTGGTGGACTTAATCAAACTAACTGTGCCCTACCGCTCCAACAGATCCGATAAGTAATTAATCATTAATTAATAAAGGATGTATTACTATGATGTTAATTAATTAAATGAATGTAGGGCTTTGAAAGTCAGATCATTCTTTAACAATTAAAATGATTTTTTTAAATATAATAGTATCTTTAAAAATACATAATTGTGAAATTAAAATTATTACATAGGGGGTTTCACTGAGCTCTCTCATTATAGAAACGAAGGAATCTGATTGACTTTGTTGCTTTAAAATGTTACTCGTTTATATCTTAATATTTTGCAATTTAAATAAAAGAGGAATTAGCTTATTAAATTCAATACAATTTTTGTTGTTATTTAAATATAGGAGCATATTCCAACAATATATCCCATTTCGAATCTCCATATTTGATAAGTGCCATTTTTTAATTTTTTATTTTTATTATGTTGTTTTTTTTCTCTGCTTACCAAGCTAAGTAAATGTACAAAGGCTTGTACATTTGTTGCCAAAGCCAATGCTTGTAAATTCATTTATTATCATTAAAAGAGTCCATTTATGATCTCCAATAAAAAAATATTAATACTTGTAAAAGATATGAAGTTTTTTTTACTTCCTGAAAAATTTCACTTTCGGCACTTTAGCAATCCCAGTCTCCAAATCTTAGATAGAAAAATGTTACTAAAGGTTAGGTAGGGCCAGGGACTTAATATCTTTAATTATGTATTTCTATTGGATACCATGAATTAAAATGAATACAAACGCTCATATTTTAAATACGTGATAAAAAATATATAATAATCACGGGAATAAATGTAATCATGAGATAAAGACTCTAGTATTTTTTTTCCTGCTTAAACACTTTTTAAAACAAATACTACAATCTAAAATATAGAATACAGGTAAATTACAATTATAAAATCTAAGAAACTTTTGAATAACTTGTAAAATTGAGATTGATCCAGCGTTATGTGGTATGGTATTTACGATTATTTCTGTAAAAACATCAGACTCAAAGTTGTATTTGTATGACTTTCCTATAGTTTCGAAATAATATTTACAAGTGCGAACATTGAAACTATTATTAGTTATTTTATGATTATATTTTTGATTGGATCGCATAGATTTTTTATTGTACTTAATGATTCTCAACGATTCACTTGAAGGTCTGAAATTATCCCCATGGACTAAATATGCAGTGAGATGAAGACAAATTGCATTGTAACCGTGTTTTTTACAGAAAAATATCAAAACGCTGTATCATCAATGAACTCATTTCTTTCATTGTTAAAAATATGGGTAACTAAAATTCTGTAAAATACTATAGTACGAATTTATATTTCAAATGCTTACAGAAGACAACTTAAGCTACTCACACTATTCAATGTTCGTTCACTTACGGTACCTTATTATATTTTGAAAACTGGATTAACAGTTTTGATTCAAAACGGCTACATATTCAGATAATTAAATCCACCAAAAGCTCCGATTTTGTTTATTCATTTCACATCACATGATACTGCTATGGCTAATCCTGGCAGTGCTACAGTGGAGGTCCTAAATTTTGCTTATGCAGATGCAATTAGGACAGGGATCTTTATCGAGTACTTGGAATAGTACATTCTCGGAACCCCCATTTTACGTCCTTTCCGAAAGACGGCACAGCAAAGGATTTTACAACCCTATTAAAAAATCCTAAGGCCACCTATCGGGTTACAAATCCTCGATCTTGGGAATAGTAGGTTGATATGCTAACTACTAGACCACAGGCGACCCATCAAAAGCTCTGTGTTGTTATACAAATCGTACATATTTTTTATTTGATGTTTGGCATAAATGTGTGAGGAGATTTTACTATTAAACTTACTACTTATTTTAAACATTTACTATGTTTTTAATCAAAAATTTGTGCTTGGTGGATTTGTGTAGTTATTTTGGATGTTGAAGATTTAGTTTGTATTTTAACGTAATGAATAAAGAGAGTCTTTCTAGATCATCAATCTTTTTAATTATCCCTTTTAACCGATCCTGTTCCAGTTAACAAAACCAAGGACAGATCTTAGCGTGCAGGTCTACCAACCCAAACGGCTGAACCTTTAATTATATCCTAGAAGCTTGGATTTAAGACCACTGCAATGGAGTTATATGTCCAACCGTAGAGCGGAACTGGTGAGAAATGCTCCAACTGTGCTTGCTAAATCGGCCTGCTAAAAGTTATCCTTTATCGATTCTATTAACCCGGTTGTTGCTGATCGAAAACTAAACTCCCTCTTAAATAACAATGCTGTACGACAGAACACAACGCAAGTTTACTAACTAGAAAGGTAAAATTTTCGGGTACAGTGAATCAAATATTGATGGAAACTGAGATATTTATGCCAGAGCAAGGAGGAAAGCATCCTTTCCAAAACAAAATAGGCCTTTCAACTCTAAATCCCAAATGTCCTCAATTGATAATTTTACATTTTTTGGATTTTAATTAAATATTTTGTTTTTGCGCAAACCGAAAAAAAAATTATTTGAACAAATCATTAGGGATATAGATGATTTATTTCCTATTCAAAATGTTACTTGTACCATATTCCAAAATTTGTTATTATATTGCATTAACATAAGTTTTGTATTGACCGGTTTTAATATGCTCTAATCATATGGTAGTTGATAGTAATTAATGTAAAGTAATCTATGTGATAATAGATGTTACTAAAAAGGAAAAAAGACCCATGATTTTCCGCAACTTTTCCGCAACTGAGGTTAACTTTTATATTTCAGACATGAGTTGGTACGTGGTCAAACGAAGTTAGGAAGGAGAATCAATAAGTAAAACTGTGCTACCCGCCAGTAATACCAAAACTCCTGAGTATTCTGGTAGCGGCGGAGATTCCCCGGAAGAAGGCGGGCTTGTGTTTAATTCAGGTGACATTGGGGTAAAATATCGCAAATACGTTGCCACTTACTGAGGCTACATTAAGGGTGTGTATTTGGTATTCGAGCTGGCTCGCAACCTGGCTGGCTATTTTAGCTCCTACGTGTCAATCCGTAGCTATTTAAATACGGCTGCCGTATCCCCAACCTCCTTTCCCTACTAATAGCAAGTAAGTTGGATCTGGCATATGCTACAGAAATCGATATGGAAACCCTAAGAACCTTCCCCCATTTTTCGCTAAAATATTATTTTATTTTTATTCGTATTTAGTCTCCCTTTCTGTGTATCTAACAGTACTAGAGGTATGGAGTACCACGGAGCACATCAAATAATACAATATTTGAAATAAAAATAAGTCATTGATTTATATTATCTAATTATTTGATCCTAACAAAATAAGCATATTATAACATATTAATAATATTATTATATTTATTCATTATTAATAAATATTAGCGGTACGTGGTAAAAAAAAAAAATACATTAGGCAGACAAATTATGCCTTATTACCAGAGCAAAGCTGGGGTTGGTCGCTAGTTAGTAATATATTTATAAAAAAAACTTTATTTACTGCAGTAAAAATCCTAGTTATATATTTTCTTTTCCAAAAATGGATTGAATCATAGGAATGCTAAAAGGTTAAAACTATTCGAAAGCTTGTAATGAAAATGAATTTAAAAAAATATTTATAATGCTAAATAGCAACATGATAAAAAATATTGTCAATTATACTAATCCAAAAACTAAATAATATTTCTAATTTTAATTAAAACTATTGTGCTATCTTAGATGGCACAATTCTTAGCATTTCCTGGAATAATTCGTGTTGTTTTAGCACACGTATAAAGGATCATTCCTCGTTAGTTTAATTCTGAAAGTCTGTAAAAATATTGATTCAACTAAGGTTATAGCACACGTAATTATAACTTTTTTTTTCTTAACCTCCTTTATTCTATAAGATAATACAATTTGTAATTATTTACAAGTATATCCAAAATACAATTAAAATACAAATATATTCACAATATGATACATCCTTCTTATATTATTTTTTTCAACGGTCATACCATGTTGATCACACCGGTTCTCGTCCATAATTATAACACATAAATACAACACACATAATTTGGATATAAAACTCATAAACCATTACTAAAAAAAAAAATTAATAAATACTTGTCAATATATTTAAAATATTTAACTTGGGGATTGTAAAATATGATGTAACGATATAAATCGCCAATTGTGAGTCTTATTGCTAGACAAAAAACTTAATTAAATAAATATATATTTTAACTGCAAATATGGCAGCATTATTAAAATATTAGCGACGGTTTGAAAGCTGAAATTGGTTTTCTACAACATTATTACGATTGATTTTTCCACGTGCCTTTATCAGTTCAATTGATGAAAAATATTGTGAGTAATAAATAATTGAATGCAACAAACTCATTTAATAATTTAATAAAACAACCAAATGTATGACGTTTACTGAATATTGGGTATAAATATTTCATTCAGTTAAATCGTTTTTAAGTTAGTTGCAGAGCATTCAATGAAGATACTTTATAGAGAGGTAGGATTAACTCCCGAAACGATTCCAACTTTTTTAATAGCCAACTTCTTTTCTTGCAATTAATTTCCCCAGGAGCACTACTCTGTTTCGGAGCTGCTCTCAGTTTCATTTCAATCTAAAAACAAACTTTTTTATTTATTGTACCTATGGCCTTTTGTTAGTTATTCATTGTGTCAAAAAAAATCTGATACGCACATGTTCATTTACAATCATAGTTAAACAAATATATTTTAGGTTTCCTTTCAGTTTCCAAGTGGATTTGATTAGTTTCGATAGTAAGGATTTATTTTCATTAAAAAACATAAACTATAACAGAGTAGAATTCATAAGCAACATGTAGCAATAGCATAAGATATGTGATTTATTATAATTTTTTAATCATTGCTTTAATTTGTAATTTTTTTCCTCGTGTATACATCGCAAAAATGCGAGAACACGGGCGATAAGTGATCGGTGAAGAGAACAGATTTGTCCTAGGTAGGGAGCGACCCCGGTGGCTCAAATGGTTAGAGCGTTGCCACGGTGAGGCGGAGATCCGGGTTCGAATCCCGGAAGGGGGCTAATCTTTTCTCTTCAAAATAAAAATATAAAAAAATATAATAGATATGGTTAACTATAACAATAACTGCATTTTAATCGTTAGTTTTAAGAGATTTTTTTATTTGTTAATCCTATTTTTTTATTTATTTTGTAACCAAGAATCCTCTCATTAAAATTGATCTTGTTCTTTCTTAGCTTGATTTAGTACTTGGCACTAAAATTGTTTTTAATTAAAAAAAAATAAATATGTAGGTCAAGTTAAAATTTAAAAGGTAAACCCTTGTTATACTAGACTTTGATAAAGGATTTATACCAAAATTATTTTTGAGAAAATTGTAAAAAAAAAAAGTTAAAAAGGTGTAAAAAATATAAAAGTATTGCAAAATATTTAAGTATCGGATTTTACAAAGGTAAATTTTTTATTACTGTGGAATCTGTATTGTTAAAAGTAGACATTTTATTTTTTATTGTTTATGTTTAAATATTACTTTCAAGCCTCAACATCGCGTGCATTTTAATGACGTTTTTAAAGTAATTTATTGGTAGCTAGTGGTGGTACTATAGAAGTAAGAATTTATTAAGCTGTAATACTGGGAATAGTAAGTAAGAATAATTAAACTAAAGCATTTGAAATAAGCATTGATCTCGAGGTAGTAATCTGATAGCAATGGTTCATTTCCTGTGGATTATCAAACTGATGTAAAGATCAAAAAATGTTAGATGATTTTTTTATAATTAAATTTCGAACTTCAATGCAGCAATAGAAGTGGTCTTTGAAACAAAATATAATAAACGTATGTAAAAACCAGAGTTTTATTTTACTAAATTCCTAGTTGGCTCTAGCCAAACGTGATAGTACGTTATGTTTAAATCATACATTCAAATACTAGTGCCTTATCAGAAATGTTACAATCATTCCCGATTGAAAACGTAATCAGGAATTGATTTTAATGATGTTATAATAATTCAACTTATCAAGAACTCGTGGATGATTCAGATTTTATCATATTTCCCATCTAGACTTCATTCTTTCAGAAGCTGATAACTAAAAATTCAAGGATTGAGATTTTAAAAACAATTATAAACACAAAGTAGGTCTATATAAAAGCTTATGTCTGTCTAAACTCTTCGAAATCGTCATTTTACACCATACAATCATCAGTCAACAACATTTGCTAATAGATTTGAAAGGAACAAGTTAGTAACAGGAATATGGACAAGGAATAGAGAGAAAAAAAAGAAGTACCACATGAATAAATAGAGTGAAAAAAATTCAGTATACATTTAGAATATAATATTTTAAAAATTAAAATCAATTCGTATAAGGTAATTTAATATTTAAATATTTTAGTAATATGATTGATATTGCCATTTAGAAAGCACTGACAGATGGTCTGGTATCCATTAACGGTGACTAAGTGTTTGTCAATCCTTGGTACATTACACTGTACACAGATTGAGCTAAGTGTTTCTCTCAGCAAATATTGATGGGTGAAATGTGAGTGTTTGATTTAGAGTTAAGATGTAACTAGATGATTATGGATTTACACACCTTGTGATGGTTAGATATTCAACGTCTGAGTTATATTATTTACTAGAATATATACTTAGATTACGCATTACCTATTCAAAATTTTCCATAAAAGACATAAATTTGAGCTAAGCGCAGTCATAAAATTTGTTCCTGCAAATATTACGTTATGTAATTCCTATAAATAAATCATTTCAGTAAAATCATATTTATTTTACTAACAAATGATTTCTAGTAATGTACTTCTTATATAATATCAGCTCAATAAAAAATTATTAGTCGATGAATCTTTATTGATTTAAATTGTTATATTAAGCACGACCAGTGTTGAGCAACATATATCTCAATTGACGAATACATTAAATAACTGATGACAAATGAAATCATCGTATGAAAGAGTTCAGATAAAAGCAATCAAATCTCCCGTCATTCGTTAATAAAGAATAATTTAAATTCATCCATCATCTGTTACCATACATAAAATTAGCTGAATGTACCTCATTCAACGGATAAAAAAAAAAGGACAAATAAAAATCAATTAGCAACTGACTAAATATGTATTAAAAATGTTGTAATACAAATTATGGTGACCGGTTCTTTCAAATTCAGTCGATTTTAAGACGGATCTATTTACAATACATTTATTTTATCGTTTCCAGTTTATTCGAAAATACGATCAATTTATTTAAATCTATTGGTTTAAAACGATATACATTTTTTTAAGTTTAAAAAATGGATCAATATACGTAAAAACCTTAATTCGCAAAAAAAAAATTCAAATCACTCAATTGATAAAAAACAATGAATAAATGTAAGGCAAATTAATATTAGTTTATTCTAATAACACACGTTTTGCCACGAAATACTTTAATTCAAAGTAGGTCTATATAAAAGCTTATGTCTGTCTAAACTCTTCGAAATCGTCATTTTACACCATACAATCATCAGTCAACAACATTTGCTAATAGATTTGAAAGGAACAAGTTAGTAACAGGAATATGGACAAGGAATAGAGAGAAAAAAAAGAAGTACCACATGAATAAATAGAGTGAAAAAAATTCAGTATACATTTAGAATATAATATTTTAAAAATTAAAATCAATTCGTATAAGGTAATTTAATATTTAAATATTTTAGTAATATGATTGATATTGCCATTTAGAAAGCACTGACAGATGGTCTGGTATCCATTAACGGTGACTAAGTGTTTGTCAATCCTTGGTACATTACACTGTACACAGATTGAGCTAAGTGTTTCTCTCAGCAAATATTGATGGGTGAAATGTGAGTGTTTGATTTAGAGTTAAGATGTAACTAGATGATTATGGATTTACACACCTTGTGATGGTTAGATATTCAACGTCTGAGTTATATTATTTACTAGAATATATACTTAGATTACGCATTACCTATTCAAAATTTTCCATAAAAGACATAAATTTGAGCTAAGCGCAGTCATAAAATTTGTTCCTGCAAATATTACGTTATGTAATTCCTATAAATAAATCATTTCAGTAAAATCATATTTATTTTACTAACAAATGATTTCTAGTAATGTACTTCTTATATAATATCAGCTCAATAAAAAATTATTAGTCGATGAATCTTTATTGATTTAAATTGTTATATTAAGCACGACCAGTGTTGAGCAACATATATCTCAATTGACGAATACATTAAATAACTGATGACAAATGAAATCATCGTATGAAAGAGTTCAGATAAAAGCAATCAAATCTCCCGTCATTCGTTAATAAAGAATAATTTAAATTCATCCATCATCTGTTACCATACATAAAATTAGCTGAATGTACCTCATTCAACGGATAAAAAAAAAAGGACAAATAAAAATCAATTAGCAACTGACTAAATATGTATTAAAAATGTTGTAATACAAATTATGGTTGACCGGTTCTTTCAAATTCAGTCGATTTTAAGACGGATCTATTTACAATACATTTATTTTATCGTTTCCAGTTTATTCGAAAATACGATCAATTTATTTAAATCTATTGGTTTAAAACGATATACATTTTTTTAAGTTTAAAAAATGGATCAATATACGTAAAAACCTTAATTCGCAAAAAAAAAAATTCAAATCACTCAATTGATAAAAAACAATGAATAAATGTAAGGCAAATCAATATTAGTTTATTCTAATAACACACGTTTTGCCACGAAATACTTTAATTCAAAGTAGGTCTATATAAAAGCTTATGTCTGTCTAAACTCTTCGAAATCGTCATTTTACACCATACAATCATCAGTCAACAACATTTGCTAATAGATTTGAAAGGAACAAGTTAGTAACAGGAATATGGACAAGGAATAGAGAGAAAAAAAAGAAGTACCACATGAATAAATAGAGTGAAAAAAATTCAGTATACATTTAGAATATAATATTTTAAAAATTAAAATCAATTCGTATAAGGTAATTTAATATTTAAATATTTTAGTAATATGATTGATATTGCCATTTAGAAAGCACTGACAGATGGTCTGGTATCCATTAACGGTGACTAAGTGTTTGTCAATCCTTGGTACATTACACTGTACACAGATTGAGCTAAGTGTTTCTCTCAGCAAATATTGATGGGTGAAATGTGAGTGTTTGATTTAGAGTTAAGATGTAACTAGATGATTATGGATTTACACACCTTGTGATGGTTAGATATTCAACGTCTGAGTTATATTATTTACTAGAATATATACTTAGATTACGCATTACCTATTCAAAATTTTCCATAAAAGACATAAATTTGAGCTAAGCGCAGTCATAAAATTTGTTCCTGCAAATATTACGTTATGTAATTCCTATAAATAAATCATTTCAGTAAAATCATATTTATTTTACTAACAAATGATTTCTAGTAATGTACTTCTTATATAATATCAGCTCAATAAAAAATTATTAGTCGATGAATCTTTATTGATTTAAATTGTTATATTAAGCACGACCAGTGTTGAGCAACATATATCTCAATTGACGAATACATTAAATAACTGATGACAAATGAAATCATCGTATGAAAGAGTTCAGATAAAAGCAATCAAATCTCCCGTCATTCGTTAATAAAGAATAATTTAAATTCATCCATCATCTGTTACCATACATAAAATTAGCTGAATGTACCTCATTCAACGGATAAAAAAAAAAGGACAAATAAAAATCAATTAGCAACTGACTAAATATGTATTAAAAATGTTGTAATACAAATTATGGTTGACCGGTTCTTTCAAATTCAGTCGATTTTAAGACGGATCTATTTACAATACATTTATTTTATCGTTTCCAGTTTATTCGAAAATACGATCAATTTATTTAAATCTATTGGTTTAAAACGATATACATTTTTTTAAGTTTAAAAAATGGATCAATATACGTAAAAACCTTAATTCGCAAAAAAAAAATTCAAATCACTCAATTGATAAAAAACAATGAATAAATGTAAGGCAAATTAATATTAGTTTATTCTAATAACACACGTTTTGCCACGAAATACTTTAATTCAAAGTAGGTCTATATAAAAGCTTATGTCTGTCTAAACTCTTCGAAATCGTCATTTTACACCATACAATCATCAGTCAACAACATTTGCTAATAGATTTGAAAGGAACAAGTTAGTAACAGGAATATGGACAAGGAATAGAGAGAAAAAAAAGAAGTACCACATGAATAAATAGAGTGAAAAAAATTCAGTATACATTTAGAATATAATATTTTAAAAATTAAAATCAATTCGTATAAGGTAATTTAATATTTAAATATTTTAGTAATATGATTGATATTGCCATTTAGAAAGCACTGACAGATGGTCTGGTATCCATTAACGGTGACTAAGTGTTTGTCAATCCTTGGTACATTACACTGTACACAGATTGAGCTAAGTGTTTCTCTCAGCAAATATTGATGGGTGAAATGTGAGTGTTTGATTTAGAGTTAAGATGTAACTAGATGATTATGGATTTACACACCTTGTGATGGTTAGATATTCAACGTCTGAGTTATATTATTTACTAGAATATATACTTAGATTACGCATTACCTATTCAAAATTTTCCATAAAAGACATAAATTTGAGCTAAGCGCAGTCATAAAATTTGTTCCTGCAAATATTACGTTATGTAATTCCTATAAATAAATCATTTCAGTAAAATCATATTTATTTTACTAACAAATGATTTCTAGTAATGTACTTCTTATATAATATCAGCTCAATAAAAAATTATTAGTCGATGAATCTTTATTGATTTAAATTGTTATATTAAGCACGACCAGTGTTGAGCAACATATATCTCAATTGACGAATACATTAAATAACTGATGACAAATGAAATCATCGTATGAAAGAGTTCAGATAAAAGCAATCAAATCTCCCGTCATTCGTTAATAAAGAATAATTTAAATTCATCCATCATCTGTTACCATACATAAAATTAGCTGAATGTACCTCATTCAACGGATAAAAAAAAAAGGACAAATAAAAATCAATTAGCAACTGACTAAATATGTATTAAAAATGTTGTAATACAAATTATGGTTGACCGGTTCTTTCAAATTCAGTCGATTTTAAGACGGATCTATTTACAATACATTTATTTTATCGTTTCCAGTTTATTCGAAAATACGATCAATTTATTTAAATCTATTGGTTTAAAACGATATACATTTTTTTAAGTTTAAAAAATGGATCAATATACGTAAAAACCTTAATTCGCAAAAAAAAAATTCAAATCACTCAATTGATAAAAAACAATGAATAAATGTAAGGCAAATTAATATTAGTTTATTCTAATAACACACGTTTTGCCACGAAATACTTTAATTCGAGTAATGGATGAATAGATTATTTGTCATCCTCTATTCAATGAAAATTTATTTGAATAATAGCCACATCTATTTGTGACCAGCAACGCGTGATGCGAGTTAAATATGAATCTACACCAAGATTACAAAGGAATCTGATAAAAAAATTCAGGTTATTTATTCTCAGTAGGCCGGATTCAATTGCCATTCATCAAGATCATTTTCATGTTCTACGTGGACGATTCTAACAGAAAATAATCTTTTTTTTAATTTCTTATTTCTGAATTAAAACGCAGAATTTTATTAACAAATCTTACTTTGGCCACGATATGTTCAAGGTTATTCATCTTAAGAAATTTACAAATATTTAATGCCCAATATAACTACTACGATGGACTTATATTGAATGCGATATAGAATTACTTTATTTTAAACAAAATTGAAAGTACATGAACAGTAAGAATTATATATATTTATAAAGTGAAACAAAAATATAATACAAGCCTAATTGAAATAGAATTTCCTTTTTACTGTTTACCTTCTTAATGTTTACACTTATTTAAGTTCAAGCTTCTACAGGTAATCATGAGGAAAATGCAAAACAATGTTATATTATCCCTTTAACTCTACAGGCGATATATGCCTGGCACAAGGGAAGTTGCCCCCTTTGCTAAAGACGATATATGCCGTCCAGCATCACACACGCCCTCAGCACTAAAGACGATATATGCCGTCGCACTGCTTTTCGATCTATTTGCTAAAACCGAGTATAGACGACACGACCTTGCTTCATTCTTATTCATATACCATTCATGTTCGTTTGTTTAGGCTATCGGTGGCTACCTGCTCCGGGCAGGTAACCAATCTCATTCTTTTTTTTTTGCTCTCTTTGTGAAACAACCCTCAGTTCAACTTCCTTTAGCACTCATTTATTTTCTATACATTTTATTTTGTAGTAGTTTCATGTTTCGCTACTTTTTTTTTTAAATAGAGAAACAGTGGTTTAGAGCTGAGGAAGTTGCCGAATTTATAACTACTGCATTCTGATTAAGGATAGAATGCAGGTAAAAAGAATGTAGCACAGGCCGGTAGACGGGTAGCCGGCCCGCTTAGCGCTTTAATAGTCATAAAGCTCTTCACTCGTAGCAGTTAAAGGGTTAAGACAATGAACCCCGCTTTTTTTCTATAAGAAGAACATTAAGGAAACATTCAATACTGAAAAGCCTTCCCAGTGTATGTTTTACGCTTTACCAACAAAACATAAATGAAATCTATACAAAAAATACTTACATTATTTTTCAAATCGTACGTAATTAGCAGTAATCTATTAAATACATGAAAATTAGATAAGATACTAAGTACGAACAACATGAACCACCAACGATAAGCTCTTAGGGAGCTTCATATATAAAAATCGGCTCATTCAGTCCTTGTAATGGGAGAACATCTATAAGGTAGAAAACCTGAATCACAATCTCGGACAATACATTTCCCTTATCAACCGTTATCAAATAAAAGTTAAGTTTCTGTCGTGTACTGAACCTTTGAACACATGCACTGATCTTCATGGGTTGTAGTGGTTTAGTTTTTTTGTTTTTTGTTTTTTAGAATACTAAGAGAGTTTGAATAAGATAATGTAAAAAGTAGCTAAAGTATTTAATATCGTAATTTATAATGTAAAGTAATCAGTAAGATAAGGAAAATGATTGCAGGCATTTGAGTATTAATTAACTAAATTATTATGAGGGTATAACAAGAGAGGTCATTAAGGAATAAACGAAACAGCCGTATTCTGCGAATTGACAGTGCCGGTAGCTTAACAGATCTTATTGATAAGACTTTACCGTTTTGAAATTAGGAATATTATGGCAGAAATACGAGTGTAAAACAATTTCCGAAATTAGTGCCATTAGAAACCGATAGAAGCGTTTAAAATCGCTTACAGCTTTAAATTTGTACTTAAATACGGTTTGTCTTAATTGGCTGAGACGTCTTGGTGTGAATTTTTTTTTTTTTAAGTTGGGATAACAGATTGATTTAGAAACATTTTAAAGTTAAACAACGAAATAAATTCATGTTTTTCCTTCCCTCCGCCTTAAAAAAAACTGGAAAAACGTAACTTTCAGATAATTATTTTTATAAATGCTCAACACTATTAATAAATATTATAATAATATAAATGGAATAACACTAAACTCTAAGGCATAATGAATTCTGTATTAAAAAAATTATTGTTATTCTAAAGGAACTTGTCCTAGAATAAATAAAGACTTTATTACTATTTTTATTATTTATTACGACCCATGAAGTGCCTGGGGGTTCAGTACATGATAGAGACAGTACTGTTTCTTGAACAACGGCTGTGCATGGAGGTGATTTGTCCTAGATCACACTCAACCGCTAGATTCCCCACCTTATTTTGGGTAACAATTTTATAGAGCTTGGGTGAGCCCCAGGAGGGTCCTTGGACCCTTGTCTATTGGACCCTTCTTCGGCTTCTAATAGATTAAATAAAAGTCTTGCCAGCAGCGGGGTTTGAACCCAGGACCTTCGGCATGGCAACTCAGACCTCTACTATTGAGCCACTCCGCTCAATAATAATAATAAAATTTCTGAATGTTTAGAGATGAAAAATATAAAAATCAAAAAATAATAACTGCAGATGGTTGGACTTGTCCCCCATCTCTGTTTTGAACCCGCAAATGCGAGAAAAAAAAGAAGATAATAATGATACATAAGCATATATATATATATATATATATATATATATATATATATATATATATATATATATATATATGTAAGCATGGGTGGGGTAGCTTTTTTTTATACATTTTTTCTTAAATTGGCTTTATATGATTTCAGAAACATTTATTTTATTTTTACAAACATGTAATTCTAATCAAGTAATGAAACGTAGGTTGTTAAAGTATGATAAAATAATTCCATGTCTTCAGTCATATTACAATTTTAAGACGGTATCCAAGCTATTAAAGAAGGGATATTTCTCAGTAATTTTTATTCAGTCCTTGAAGCGATACGAGGTTTAAACACCAGTCACGAAGTCTTCTTGTCCCTTTAAGCTCCACCAATCTTGCTACAAATCATTAAATGCCACAGAGTCATTTCGTGACACCAAAATATCCTCCTCCATAATTTTCCTGATGGTTAAAAAATATTTTACAACGGAAGCTGATTGCTCTATAAAACGAACAGGTAGCATATTCGAATTAACTTAACGAGCACGAACAGAGCATGCAAATATTGCTCAACAATCAGAATGCTTTCACCTATTCTATGAATCTAGCATGGTTTTATACATATATATATATTTGAGTGAGTATGTCAGTGTGTGTGTGTTCTACATTACTTTACATGTGTTTTACTTTTTAGTCCTGAGCATAAACTTTTTATTTTATACAAAGCCAAATAAAATTAAAGAAATATCTTGGACTAAATATTAGAATCGTTTTTTCATTATATTGTAATAGATAAAAGTATAAAGTTAAAAAAAAAATTAATACTTCAAAAAAATGTATATATATAATTTAAATCTGGACCCAGATTTTGATCAAACCTTATAACCGTGATTTTTACACGTAGTTTTACTGGTTTTACTGATACCATCACCAAACTCAAATATTTCACAAGTACGTGATAATTTTACTCTTTTTTTTTTATTCCTTATTCTTTTACTTCATTTTCAAAATTAGATGAGCTTTATAGCTAATGTTGGGGGCAAAGCAGCACAGTGTGTAAGCTGAGTGACGAACGAATTCCTAAAAAGTTAATAAAGGGAGAGGCGACTGGTATACATCAGAGGGGTGGACCGAGGCGTGCGTGGGATGATTGCTTTAAAGAGTGATCTGGCGGATTTGGGGGGGGGGGGGGGGGGTAGCGGTCAGAAATAGCGAAGTAAAGATTGGTGGTATTGGCATCTAGTCTTTGGGTTCGTTAAGCCTGATTATTATTACTTACTTTATATATAGATTATTTAATTCTTAGTTTAAAAAATTGTAAAAGTTTAAAACCATTTCCTCTAATTGCAGGCAAATAGCGCATGATTAATTATAAACAATGCTTAATGAAAAAAGATAATTATTACAGTTTGGAACCTATTTCAAACAAAAACTTAAATTGCGAGTTTGAAATACAGTGGAGCGTCGATTATCCGTCGATTAGGGGTGGTTCGGATAATTAAAAATTCGCATAAGCAAAATTCACTAAAAAAATCTAAAACAATTAATAAATGTTTATAAAAAACATGATTGTTTATTTGCGTAAAAATATATAGTGTAAAATGAACGAAAATATGTAGGTACATATGTATATCTATTCACATGTATGTAAAACAAAATCAAATTTATGCAAAGATTTATCAAAATATTAATTCTGTGGCTTAAAGAACGTTTTAATACTTGTCTGCTTTAATGATGACTTTCACTTCATGGCAGCTAGATATCTAAATATTTTTATTATATATTAATTAAATTTAATTAAAATTACTTTTGAAAAAAACAGTTCCGTTAATCCACGCTCCACTGTACTAGAATTTTATAGATTGCCCAAGATTTTTTTCTCGATATTTTGGAAAAATATCTATTGAACATTCTTTCCACCATTTTGAGGGTTTGTTTTGTTCCTCTTTCCAGACCTTTTTTATAATGCACACAATGAAAAAAAAGAAGTACATAAAATTTTAAAAATGAAGTTCAAAATATGTTAATATTCTTCCTCTTCCTGACAAAAATATAATTATTTGCAGTGTTAATAATTAATAGGGAGCGGGGTACCTGAGTGGTAGAGTACTGAGTTGTTGTGCTCAAGAACCGAGGTTCGAATCCGGCCTTGGGAAATAAATCAATTTAACAACAACCATATGTGGGATCTTCAAAACCCCTTGGGGTTAACCCAGCATCTAAATCGGGGTAGAACCTGTTGTATGAGTGTGGCTTGGCTAAATCACGTAAATGGACAGCCCTAGGAACAGTAGTTTCAACCATACACTGGACCATGCGTTGTTGTGGTAGTTTCTTAAAATATAAATAACATCTATCTATGACTTGTCACATTAAATCAAACTCTCCTAAAAGATAGTAGCATATCATACCACTGATGCAAATTACTTCTTTTGAAATGAAGAACTAATAAATAAAACTATTGAAATACATCGATTCTCTTGATTACCTTTTATTTTTTAAGTGACTGCAAATATAAAAATAAGACTATAAAACCAATTAGAAGAAAACACATTTCTCTTAAAGAAAACCAATTTGGGGAAAATTATAATAAACCAATAATATAATTGAAATTTTAATTATGTTTAGCAACTTTTCTAGATAATTAGGGGAATAAACCATTATCCCTGGAAATTCTCTTTGGTTTACTTAAGAAAAATAAGGTTTAACTGGATTCATTACACCCTATTATAGCGATGCATACTCAAACACAATTACCAAGCTTATTTCACCGTGGTTAATTGGAAGCAATCTTAAATATTTTCCTTTGTTTAATTTTTCACTTGTTCTGTAATAGGTCAAGAAACCAAATGATGGATTATTTAGCATTAATTAGACGATGATATCACCATGACAGAATTCTAAGATAAGAGCGTATTGTCCCTCAGCGTAAGTTCTGAGGGCCCTGGGTTCAAATCCAACTATAAAGATAAATTATTCTTTTTTTTTTTACAGCCACGCATAGATCGGGGCTCACTCAGCCTTAATAGGTCCTCTTTTTTAAACTTCAAGTCTTCTGCTTGTTAGGTCTAGAATAAAATAACCAGAAAAAAATTTTAAAATCTAGGAGGAAGATAATTAGAGTTTATAAATCTTAAAAAATAAAGAAAATTAGATAGGAACAACAAAACACCTGCCTGGAATAGCTTTCGAGTCGATTAATTCCACAGCAGATTTATCGAAAGGATCCCGAAACTAATCGATAGCTAATAGGCCATAAGTAATCAAGAGCATATTGCTCCGGGCCCAAGGGGCCAAATGAGGTTCCAACTTGCTCCTGCAACAATACACAAAATGCGAGTTAAACCATTAGCAACTTGGATGAGGAATTGAATAACAGCTGGTCAACTTGGAGGCTGATCATTACGTAGTCTCGCGCTCCCAGTTCTCGTTCACTATAAACCTCATCGGGTTCTCTTAGCTATACGCAAAGATCCGAAACCAAAAATAATTATCAATTATTAAACATTTAAAAAATTAATCAATAGTATTAATAAAATCTAAATTGTGCTGGAGAGTGTGGGTAAGAGAGTACAGAAGTCAGTGTATTAGTTCATAATTTATAATTTTAGTTCTAAGTTAACAGACTATTTATTACATAGCAAAAAGTATCTTTTTATAAGTATGTAAATTCAGTCTAATTAAGAATAAATGGACGATTCTATTCTAATAATAATTAATGACCTGATCTGATTGCTCTTACTGGTTATCTATTAAAAATCTAATAAATAAATTTTTCTATCAATATGATCCTCATCAACATATTTCTTGCTTTTCATCCTTTCCTCTATTGCAGTTTTATCCAAAATATTTTCTCCTATTACCTTCCCTCCAATATTTGAATTATTTGTTACCAACTCTATTCTGTCTATGGCCAATTTATGTTTTCAGATATGTTGATCTTGTGAAAAACTAGTTTTTTACTGCAGAAATTTTCAAGCCGTTTCTGTTGTCTCAAATAATCTTAGTAAAGGAGAATGCTTTTGAAATTGTTGAGTATTTCTCGATATTGTAAACTATTGCTGACTGGCTGTTAGTTATGCTGTGATAATAAATCCTATACTGATCACTGGTCGAATGTCATAAATTCTGATAACAATCGACCAATCTGTAGTCAGTATAGCTGCAAAAGACAAAGCCAGCCTTCCGACAGGGCCTAGATGTCTATTCAGTACACTCAGATAAAACCTATCGATAACGGAATAGTTTGAATATTGGAACTTTTGAAAAGAATAAGTGAATAATTTAATAAATCATACATAATAAAATAACTCTAAGAATTAATAAATCATAAAAATAACAGACTATCTTTTATAAAAATTTTTGTATCTAATTATTCAAACATTAGTTTTCAATTTATTTCTCTTGGGTCCACGTATTAATTACTTTCTGTATTATAAAATAATTACAGTTACATTTGATTGACAAAAATTAAAACCAAATATTGATTATACCTAATGCTCAATTTAAATCCTCCAGTCCGAATTTTTTTCCGACTCCCTAGATAAATGTTTACAACAAAGATGAAGTCATAACAAATAACATAGTTCCCTAATCAATATTTTTTTATGCTAGTTTCGATTATTTTCCTCTTCTATTACGGAAAATCGCGGAATCAGTCAATTATAGATATTTAAAAAAAATGAAAACAAAATCTTTATTATAGTTATTACATTAAAATAAAAACTTGAATGATTTAAATTTTTAACTAGTTGCTTGATTGTAGTCACTACTTCGTAAATTTTATTAAAAAAATTAATCCGCATCAAATTTTGGAATATAATTAATATTTTTGTATCTGTAGGAAAAGGAGAAAACAGTTTTTTTTTCTTTCATAGCGCCTAAAAAGTTTTTCTTCACCCTTCAGGCCTGGCCTAATTAAGCTGATATCAGTCAACATTTTCAATCGCGAGGCCCACAGTTAGGGTCGGGATTTGTTCCTAAGGTCAAAAAAATGAAAATTAATTAAAAATCTTCGAAGATTTTTCTTAGTGAATATTCAAAGAAAGAAATTTAAAAAAATGAGTTTTATACGTTATGAGGCCGGCTTTTTTAAAAAACATATTTAAAATCTGTTCCAATATAACCCATGAAGAGTCTTGGGGTCGGCACGTGGTAGAGATTGCACTGTTTCTTGGACAACTGTTGGGCGTAGAGGTAATTTGTCCACGATTACGCTCAATCGTCGAATTTAAACTTGGACATAGCGTCACGGAGGTGTTCCGAAACATCTTCCCTTGGTTTGAAAAATGTCGGTCTGGGGATTATGACCTTACCAACAATGAACGTGGTAGGCCGAAGACTAAGTTGGACAACGAAAAGTTGAAAGAGCTGATCGAAGTGGGCCCTTCCCAAACCATTTGTGATTTAGGTTCACAACTTAGAGGAAGTGCTATGACTGTTTCCAGGCACCTTAAGGAGCTTGGTATGACGAAACAGCTGGAAATATGGGTACCACGTGTATTAACCGAGGCCCAGCAGCTCACCCGATTGGAAACGTGCTGTTGCGAAACAGAAATGAGGAGGAACTTCCTCACACAACCATATTCTCCGGACCTTACTCCAACTGAGATTTACTTTTTCCGTTGTTTGGATAATTTTTTAAGAAATAAAAAAAATTGACAACAAAAATGCCCTGAAATCGGCCTTCCAAGACAAGCTTAAAAAATATTAAAATAAAACAAATAGAGAAATGCGGTTATGTCACCAGCTCTAAATAAAGAAGAATTAGTTCATAAACATCATATCGCTACTGTACAGTAGCAATGGAAATATAAGGGAAAGTAGCTATAATTATTAATTATTTTTTTATTTTTTGGTGAGAATAATTTATATATTGTGCTCCTAGAACAGTTCATTGATTTTTTTATCAGTGTCAATATATTAAGCATTATGATAATAGATTTACTTGCTGTTGCGTAAGTTAAAGTAAAAATACAATTGATATTTTTTGTCACCTCTTTAATTATGATTCTAATATTAAAGAATTATTTTCCCAAACCCAAAACATAATTCATTTCTCCACACTGTTAAAAAAATAAATTTGCCTCCCAATCTACCTCACAACATTGATGTTTCTCAGGCCTCATATTGGTACGTATAATTGGTCTGATAATTTACAAATTTAGAGTTCAATTGATGATTCATAAAAACATTCAAGTGTAATACATTCATAAATTCATGCTAAACAAAGGAACAAATTAGGTTTGGTGACGTAAAACTATAACGAAGAAATAAATAATTGCTAAAATAAAACAATAAATATTTTATTTAACATGTAAGGCGTTAGGGAATAAAAGCGGATAACTCCGAAATTTTCCAAAAAAAAAATTTCCCTCATTTAAACAAGCAATTTTGCCTGAAATGGCACTTTTCCGCTTTATTTCACATGGCTTTAGTCCGGTACTGAACATGAAGTTCCGTGAGTATAAAATTGCTTGAGTAACGAGCGAATAATGGGAGAAAGAATATTTTTGGAATTTAGTAGTTATCCGATTTTGATCCCAAACGTCTTAAACATATAGTTACAATCGATTTATTTTAATAGTAAACAATTGAATCCATTGCTTGACTATTGATGTATATAGATAACTTCTTGTATTACTGTTAGTATTCTTGTATATTAGTTTTATTATTATAGATTATTATTCTTGAATAATATTAGTAGAGGTTACATATATATAAGGAAGAAATTGGTCCGGTTGGAGGTCTGAGAAGGGTCTGAGAACTCCACACGGACCATTTTCTCCCTCTTATAGATTATTAACTTAGTTATAATATGTGTCACGAGAATTAAAAAAAATAATAAATTGAAAAAATAAATGTGGCATTCATTAATTAATTCAGACTCAATCCTTGAATAGCCTAATCAGGATAATTATTATCTTAATTATTTAATGTAATATAGTTCATGCAAAGAAGCATCTTATTACGCTTATTACGCTACAGTAAAATGATGGACTGAAAGTATTTAAATGGTAATTTAATTTACGCTAAAACAACTTAAACATTTTAAATACATAATTAATTAACTTTAACAGTATTAAGTGGATGCAAAACCTTGAGGAAGACCAGATTTAACAGGCAGGCTACATTAAGCAGTCTCCGACACGCCCCAAGCAGTTAAATCCATTGTACCCTTCAACAACTTACAAGGCAACAAAAGAATTTAAAATACATTAATAGCGCATCTAATAGCTTTACCTTTATATAACCTTATTTTTTAAATAATTAATCAATAAGTACAGTAAATAGATTATATTATTATTTATTGGGCTGTTCCATAAGGAATTCTAGAGTACGATGAAAGACTCGGAGACTTGAAAGACTACACGAAGACGAATGGTAAAGAATTCGAAAGATGTTTCCGAATGGGTATTTATGGCCCTGTCTGGTCAAAATTCACGACGTAAGAAAATGAAAATAATAATTGAAGGCATTGACATTGAAAAAAAAATGGAATCTTCATGAGAATCTTAATGAATTTCAAAAGATTTGAAATGTTCTTAGGAGGAACGCCATGTAGACTGGTCCATATGTGTGTGTATAGTATAGCTTCAAAATATTATAAGATTCTGCTACCCTCATATTATTTTGAAATAAAAAGAACAGTAGATACTTTTAAGTATATTAAATTGGTAATAATCTTAACCTTTGAACACAAACATGAAGTAACAAGGTCATTATCAACTGAAGAAAACCTAACAACAGATGGAAACTTCTGACCGGGTATTTCCAGTGGTTGTCATGAATACATTCAGTGTGGACTATATATTTTAGGATTAGGACACATAGTATAACATTTTTGTAAAATTTTGGAGTGAAAAAAATATTGATTTAAAGAAATAGCACGTTTAATATGTACAATGTTTGCATAACTCCTTCGCTACTTCACTCTGTGTGTTTTAATGAAAAAGTTTGAAAAGTCTAGAAAAAAAAATTACATTTAATATTTTAATTTTCTAGTTCTTCATTTTTGTTTTCTGTCTTTTGAAAATAAATGATCACTATTTCTGTTTTGAAACTAGTGTTTCTCTCCAATTTGTAACCAACTGAGATATTTCTTGCCTCCCTCTTTCAACCCTCCCACGTCTAGGGACGGAGATTCATAATTCTTCCAAATCGAAGGCTTCTATTCAGAGCAAGATCAGTTCGTACAAATCGGGAACGATATTGAACAAATGGCGCCCATAAACCCTGGCCGGTATTAAAATTCGCCAACACCCGGGCTTAACCAACCTTCGTCACGTCCTTAAGGGCTATTATTATTCTTCCCTAGGGAGAGAGGATTAGGGATGGATCACCCTCAGGGTCTTATTCATCTTCTTATGCAATATTTAACCCCTCCACTGCCTCTGCTTTTTCTGCAGTGGCTCAGTCATGTATGGTGAACTCTTTGGAACCTAGTTCAAATATTTTTAAAACTTTGCCTTCTCTCGTATATTGTAAATTAACCAAGAAAAAGAAATAAAAAAGCGTTTAACAATACTTGCTTACTGAACAACGAAAAACAGGGATTTAAACACGTAGTCTGTGACTGTTAAATGTAAAACAAACATAAATCAAAATTAATTATTTCATTAATATAAAATAAAATAAAAAATACCAGCGTCTGAACACGAACTATATAATACATTCGGCCCGAGTCCATTAAATTCATAAAATGGAATTGATTTTAAAAAGTTTAATAGAACTGGGGGAAGCTTCTCAAACCACTCGTGAATTAGGTTCACAACTTGGAGCAAGTGGAGGACTGTTTCCAGGGACCTTAAGGAGCTTGGTAAGACAAAAAAGCTGGAAATATGGATACCACATGAATTAACCTAGGCCCACCAGCTCACCCGATTTTTTTTATTCAGGAGCTGAATATAGAGGTCCTTCCTCACCCACGATATTTTCCGGACCTTTCACCAACCGATTTTTACTTTTTCCATTGTTTGGATAATTTTTTTAAGAAAAGAAAAATTTGACAACGAAAATGCCCTGATCGGCGTTCTAAGACTTCGCTTCTTCCTTGACATCTAATTTCTACAGAGCGGGGATAGAAATGCATGTTTCATGATTAATAAAAGTATTGTTGAATAATTGTTTTGCTAATAATTTTAATTTACACCTTAACTGATATTTCATATGTTACAACCCAATAGCATCGTCCGATTAGCCATAGCAGCATAAAGTGACGTTAAATGAACAAACAACAAAACAAACCCTCGTCCTATAATGATTGGAATAATGTATGTGAAAAAAGAAAAGCAACGAAGTTTTAAAGTTCTAAATAATTCTAGGCATTACAAAGTCCCTCCAACTTCTGAACATTAAATAAGAAATGTCTAAACTTAATAAAAAATAAAATAAAGAAATATTTTTAAATCAACAAATTAGAGGTAGATAGACCATTTGTGGTAGAATAATCTACAACAATAAAGAAATATCATGCTATGGAGGGATAGTTATACTCTTAACTACTTTGGAGTAATATTTAGTTATGATAGTTTAATTCTACTCTGTAAAACATAGATATTACATATATAGAATTAATAACTTCCTAATAACTATAATTACCCCTTTCCTGAAGTAGTAATTCACAATAGCGCCCTCAAGCGACCAATATATTTACACAAACAGCAGATAATTACGTGCTTAGACGACTTATACAGGTGCTTAATCAAGTTTGCATAATAACGCCTGGGCTTGAACTTCCAATGATCAGTCGTAGAACTTTTCCCATTAATGTTCTGACTTATGCAAGTATTTAGGCTTAGACTCGTAACGCCCTATCTCTATTAATACCTTCCACTTCACATTGTCTGTTTTAAGTTCCTTTTGTCCCCGGCTATTGTAACGGTATCTGACAAAAGTTTCAAAATATTACTACATTTCAGGTTTTTGACATAAAGTTACTCTGATAAAAGGATGTTTATTACCATTTAAGTATAAAGGATTGCTTTTATACTTAAATCGTATAATTATTATGTGATTGCTTATATACTCAAATAATAGTATTGTGAGTTTTGCTGGTGTATTTTTTTTAAACACTAATGTTAATTTGTTCATACTTAAAATTTCTCCTGTATTTTTTCACTTTATTTTTGCATCCACACGTGTCAAGTAAAAACAATTGGCAATCAGCAGATTGGCTTTTACAAAAATAAAAATAAATGATAAGAGAGGCACAATGAAGAACAGTATCCAGTGGTACTGTTCATATTTTTAACATTTGAAAACACACCAGAATGTTTTATTATATATTTTTTATATTATTTATTATTCAATTTTATTAATACCGTTGCATAAACTAGACAGTTGTCTCACTTAATTTAGGTCATTATTTTTAAATCTAAGATGTTGATTTGTTGCGCCTAATTGATAATATTAAATTAAATGTATTGATAATTAAAACTTTATTGACATTTTATGTGTTTTTTTTAATTTGACGAGTTATGAAAATTCACTAACATTAGCCTGATAATAATTTGCTGTCTCTTAATGTAATTTAGGGGAAAACATTGTGATAATAATAGTATAGGTAGTTTTACTGGTATATGTTTTTACAGACTGTAATGTCAATTTGTTCATACTTAATATTCCTTATATTTGTAACATTTTTAACATATGTTGAGGTGATTATCATGTTTTTGGTGATTTTTGGTTGTTGACCTTCGTTAGCAACAGCAGTCCCGTAATAATAATAATTCGATAAGAACAACATAATAGTAAATCAGGAAAATCGATTCCTTTGTTATTTGAAGACTGTAATAAGGATATATTAATATGTCTATGAATGCTTCCATAACCTATATGATTGATGTATCTTCTTGGGTTCCCTACCTACCACATAGGCCACATTTTTCTAGGGTACTCCACAGCTTCTGGGAAATGTCTGACGTACGCTACAGTTGCATGTGCACGTGTGAAGATGTCCTGATGGCATAAGTCTTTGGTGCCACGAAGATTTTGACATAAGACGAACCGAATAATATCTGCTCACTGTCTCAGCTTTTCAAATCGTAGGTTTTGGGCGATATTGAATTGTTGGTATCTGGTTCACGATACAAAAAAAAAAAACATATTATCAGGGTAGGGTAGTGTTAGAGTTTTCTAGGAATTGGAAAATCAAGAAATATTTATGTACAAATACATCTAGATACATATATTCCTTTGGTAACAGGAAATAACTATTATTTTATCCAACGATCGACTGGCACAGCAAGAAGCTTGATTTCGCGCTCAAGTGGGTGGGGGTCTTGTGCTGTAAACGTGTCTGTAGTTACGTGACCTATTAAGCCGGCATTATAATTAGAAAGCAGGAGGGGCGATAGAAGTGCACTTTGTCCTACACCGCCTTCAATCAGTCTATAGCTATCACCGCCATCTTTGTTTTGAGTTTTTAATTAAAATCCCAACAGATCTCAGAGGGAGACTAATTATAAGGTGTATACTACTCAGTTGAACTTGGAAGCCAAACATTTTTATATATTGTGGGATGAAAATAGTTGGGGGGGGGGGGGGTGCAGTCAAAATAAAAACACTAAATAAGTGAGGACTTATTTATTGATTGTGCCGAGGTTTCGATCTACTTTGTAGATCATCTTCAGGGCAAATAGAATGAGGAGCTGCTAGGTGAACCGTGTAACTGACCGTTTTATGTTACACAGTTTACAATGTTATGAAGATTAATATAAACCTCTGAAGAATTACTGAACAGGTGGGAAAGCACGCAGCGAGTCTCGGGTCTCCCAGAGTCTGCACCTGGGAAAGGTAGAAAAAGGACTGTAGAAAAGACAAGATACCGGGAAACATCGTGGACTTTTTAGAGTAAGCATTCACCTATTATTAGAAAAGAGCCATTTTATAAGTTTTTGTAACCCTGGTCACCGTATTATAAAATGAAAGTTATTATATCGGGTGTAAAAAAAATGTTTATTTATCAAAACAACTCCAACGTATACCTTTGGAGAAGAAGCGATAAATATTTTTTTTAATTGACAATTATATAGTATTATCGTGCCTCAGTTGGAATAACCTCAATGTGGTGGGCCATAGTATTATTTCGAATATGAATCATATAAATTGATCTTATTATACCCTAAGGCAGTGATCATCAATTACATTTGGTGAGGGTCCGTTTGGATTTTCTAAAGTCCACCGCGGGCCGGACAGTTCTCCTTGCTATCTCCGTGCTAAAAATTGATATAAAAAATTGGTATAAATATATCTATATATATATATTATATAAATAATTATAATTTATATAGTATATACATTTTATATATAAATATACAATTATATTTATTATAATTGTGTGAGATTTGCTATATTTTGCAGGAGTTAACTTATAATATTTAGCAGGATTGTAATTTTCGAACAATTTTTGCACACAGACTAGAACTATTATCAAAGAAAGACCATTTATAGGGGCTACCAGGGTAATAAGCTTTAACAAACTTTAACACAGAAGTAAATTGTTTATTCAGATTTTTAACTACATATAAACGAAAATTACAATGTAAGATCAAATTTTTTTATTAGTATGTAAATACAGTTTTTACTGTATTTACTTACTACTTAAAAATTGATTCGCGGGCCGTTCCAAATGAGTTCGCGGTCCGGATTTGGCCCGTGGGCCGTCATTTGAGGACCACTGACCTAAGGTTATTGTTTGGGCAAGTGAGGACAGCATAGCATTAGTATGTTTGAATGAAGTAGTATGCTAGTCATTTCTTTTTGAAACTAATGCAAAAACTTGTACCTAATAAGTATTATTATTTATTAGTACATATAGCGAGTATTTGTTACGAGCTACAAAAGGCCAACGCAATGCACCCAGGATTAACCCAGGGACACCAAGGGAATTTCAAATTAATTCGCAAAATATTACCTAACAGCTATTGGCGACATGGTGGAAAAACTTTCAAAGACGGGAGTAATTTTAATAAATTTGTTAACACAATAAATTGTTTGACAGAGAACTGTTATAGTGTAACACTTAGATAAAATACAGAGGGAAAAGTTGACAATGGAATCGTAAGAATGACGTAAATATAATAATATTATTATTCAAATTATTAAATAATAGACAGTTTTTTAAACCATCAAACAGTCATTAAGTCAGTAAGGAGACGAAACAACAAAGTATTATATTTTACCTCCAATGACAGCAAGATTATTTGATTATTTAAAACTGGTTTAAAAAGTTTGTTTTCCTATTTTCCTTATTCTATTTCTATTTATACCATTTTCCTTTAAAAATGATATTATATCATTTTTAAAGGAAAATAGTTTATATCATTCTCAAATCCATTCAGGATGCAAGGGTACAGAGCTCCGGGTTCAGTGGGAGTAAACCAAGCAAACTATCAGAAAGTACGAAGGAACTTTTAAGAGCTTGTAAAAGGGCAAAAAAAAGAGAGGAAATTACTGAAAAGGAAATAAAAGAACTCACGGTCATGAATAACGAAATTAGAAAAAGAATAAGAGAAGATCTGGAAAATTACAATAATGATATGGTCACGAAAATACTTATAAACAACAACTCCACTAGAAAAATTCAAAAAGACTTGTCCAAAGGTAGGCAATGGATGGTTGCTCTTGAAAATAGGAAGAAGGAAGTTGTGACGGATAGGAGAAATATAAGGAGAATAGCAGCGGAATACTTCAGAGAATTTTATTAAATAATTAATTAATTAATTTTTTTTAGCTTGGAAAAAAATAGAGAGGTAGATGAAGTCAAAACACTAGAAGAGATCCCACCCATAATGGAACAGGAAGTTGCTATTATTGTAAAAAATTTGAAGTCTGAAAAAAGTCCAGGGACGGACGACATAAAGAACGGTATTTTAAAAGCAGAAGGGGAGGTTCACATAAGGGAAGTTACAGAATTATTTAACTTAATTGTAGAAAAGGAAGAAATTCCAGAACACTGGACAACTGCAAAAATAATTCTTGTTCACAAAAGAGGCAATAAACAGGATATAGAGAACTATCGACCTATTTCCCTATGTTCTACCTTGGCAAAGCTTTTTACCAGTGTCATCAAACAACGTCTTACTAAAAGAATCATGGAATGTATAGGGGAAGAACAAGCAGGATTTAGGAAAGGTTTATCAACTGTGGAGCACATTCACACAGTAAATCAAATAATCGAGAAACCTAAAGAATATAACTTCCCTTTGTATGTCTGTTTTCTCGATTTTAAAAAGCCCTTCGATAGCGTTCTACATACCGGCGTTCTTAAAGCTTTAAGAATCATAGAAAACGAAGAGAAAAACGTGAGAATTATTGCAGAGCTATACAATGATATGTCAGCATATGTCATGACGGAAAATAAGGGTCAAATCTTTAGTCTCGAGAAGGCTGTTAGACAAGGGGATCCATTATCTCCCTTGCTGTTTATTCTGGTGTTGGAGACGATATTCTGGTCCCTTGGATGGGAAAAAGCAGACATAAAAGTAAATGGTCGACGGTTAAGTAACCTACGGTTTGCAAACGATATTGTACTTTTTGCCAATGATACCCACCAAATGCGAGAAATGCTTAAACAGCTTCTAAAACTCTGCGAAGAAATTGGTCAATACCCTAATTATAACAAGACCAAACTAATGACCAATAATTCAAGGGAAGAAAATGAACAAATTCACCCTGGAATACGTGGAGGAATATGTATACTTGGGCCAGTTAGTTTCCTTTCTAGATATAGCAACAAAAGAAGTTCAGAGAAGAATAGCGTTTGGTTGGGACAAGTTCTGGTCTTTGAAGTACATAATGAAAGGAAACATAAGTATTGACCTAAAACGACAGGTTTTCGACATATGTATTATGCCAGCGGTGACCTATGACTCCCAAGCATGGTCTTTGACGAAAGCCCAAGAGAAGAAGATCAAGGTGTGGCAGAATAGCATCGAAAGAAGTATAATGAAAGTAAAGAAAAGGAACAAAATCAGATGTGAAAAGTTAAAAAAAGAAAAAGGGCTCTAAGACACATCCTTGCATATAATAAAAAGCAAATGGAAATGGGCTGGACATCTCCTGCGGTGGAAGGACAAGAGATGGTCGAAAATAGTCACGGAATGGACACCATATGACCGAAAAAGGATGAGAGGTAGACAATTGAAGAGATGGAGAGATCCATTTAGGATTTTGGCAGGATCCCTCTGGTGGAGAGCTGCTAAGGATAGAGATGTGTGGGAGAAGAAATGGTTGGCCTTTACAAATCCCACATCCCAGTAGGGCTAGTCACCCAGGGAAGTGGTAATGACTACTACTCCAATAGGAAGGTCTATGCAATAAAAATAAAAATGTGTGTATAAATATTTATATAGTAAAGATTTTTTTTTTTTATATAGCAAAGAATTGTTTTTATGTTGTTTGTGAATTTATGTTATAGTAATTGTATATTTCATGCATAAATAGAGGATATTTTCATTTCATTTCATATCATTTCCTTTAAAAATCCTCTCAAAATTTTTTTCATTTTACAACTCATTTAGTTTGAACCAACAGTTAATTTAAATGACAGTTTCACTTTTATGATAATTTTCCAGTTAACATTTACTTTTATCTAACTATATAACTTTCCTAACTCACGAGATAAAAAATATAACATATAATTAAATAACTTAAAACTGGTAAAGACTTTTTAAAAAGAAAACATTATTCAAACCGACATAGCAACAGTAATTGAGCTAGGACAGGAATTAAAGGCTTATTTTCTAGGAGGTATTTATAAGGGAAGGATAGGATGTGAGTCAGTGCTGAATCCGTTTGAAATAGAACAGGTGCAGCTGAGATGAGGCTGGGACATAATTATATATTCAATGATTTTCTAAAAGAATATCAGCTCATTAGGCCGAATGGACGGAATTCGAATATTTTATAACGCAGAATCACATTATATATACTTTTACCGTTCTTTTGTCAAAGTAGAATAAGCAGACTTTCAGCTAACACTTTACAGCTAAGACTTTCAGCTAACAACACTTTCAGCTAATTTCTAAGTCCGAGTCCATTATGTGAACGATCTGTAAATATCTTGTTGAGTATTTAATTAGTAAAGAATAACTCAAAAAGAGGCATACATTATAAATAAATAAAAAACTCAAAAAAGAAAGCCTTAACCCTCATAAATACAGGAAAAGCCAAACAGTTGACGTTTCGTCAATTCAAATCAGCTACCTTGCTCCAACAAACTATGTTGTTCGTGGAACACCGTGGAGTTTACTTTCTTTATTTGATGAGTCTGTTTAAACTGTTGATGTGAGATGTGCTGCATTTCGTCTTCTTTGATATGATTTTTCTTTTGGTGTGTCCTGATGATGCCTGAATTAGTGAAGCGTTGTTTTGGTTTTGGGGTTTTCCTGTGTTTTAGAGACTTCAGGATTACGTAGTGGGATTTTCCTATTATATTTTGTTACAGTTTAGTACTCCTAATGGTAGGAGTTGGTAAAATAAAGAGTAGAGATAATAAAAATTAATAAGTAAAAGTAGGGAATAAAGTGGGGGAATGGTTGAGCGCTGCGTTGGAGTGTCGAAAGTCCTGGGTTCAAATCTGCCGATGGAAATTTTTATTTATTATTTTAGCAGCCGGGAACGGATCCTTTGGAATCTGGGACCCTCCTGAGGCTTACCTAGTTGCTATAAAGTGGGTGCCCAAAATAAGTGGTTGACCGTGATCTAGGACAAATATTATCCCTGGACAACCGTTAACCAAACGGAAGTAGTCTCTACCGCGTAGTGAGCTCTAGTACATTCATGGGTTGTAGTGGTACAGGTTTTTTTTTTTAGTTGCAGTAATAATAACAGAAATAAACTCCAATACTTGCAAAAATAAACTTGATCAATCAATATCTCATAATAATATAAATTTACACAAACTATCTGTGGTTGTACTTCAGTTTTCCGTGTTCAGCCAGATTTAATTATACCATTATAGCTTTTATATAAAGATAGAAAAAAGGGTTATTTTTGAAGGTTGGCGATATTTATTAACACTGCCAGTCCGCAAACGAAATAACGAGATAAAAAAGAGAGAAAAAAATGGCACTGTGGGTGTGAGGACAGACCCAAAGGCCTTATCAGCCAGCGGTGGGAGGACATGGAGGATACGGACACCGCTGGGCCGCTGGCTAAGCATGTTATCACCCCTCCCCCCGCTCCTCCCGGCTATCTCTCCCTCTCACCCTCGTACTCTCTCACTCTCTCTCTTTCTGGCGGTGATCTATCACTTCTTTGACGAGCAGCGAAAAAAGTGTTCATTATTGATCCTCACAGACGGCTGTTGGATGGCGCTGTCATATAATGTAATATAAGGTTGAGGTGTTCCAGGTTACATGCATATTATAAAATGTAATATGAACCAACGGAACTTGTGATTTACCCGGTACCCATAAATCCTGCATCTTTATCTCGAGTGGCCTCTTCTTATCAGTTGTCTCATTTGAATTATTGAATTTTATCCTGTAAGGAAGAAAATAGTTGGGGGTGCAGTCAAATAAAAACACTAAATAAGTGTCAGTTAGACCGCTTCTAGTCTAGCTTCAGCTTCCAATAGCCCTGAAGATGACCCACAAAGTGGGTCAAAACGTCGGCACATAATTTAATAAGTACCCACTTATTTTGTGTTTTTATTTGACTGCACCCCCAACTATTTTCTTCCTTACTCTATCTTCCAGTCAACCATCCCCTCGCTTCTCATGAATTTTTTCCTGTATTGTTTTCGGATTGCTAATTTTCTTTATGGCCTACATAAATTTCCGTACTGCCTATTAAATTTAATTCTTTTGTCATATTCCATTTATGATCGCTGTTTAATACTTCCTGAATTTCGGAATAATTCCAAAGATGAAATTATGTGTAAAAGGTCATCAAACGGATTTTGACAGAGATAGAAATGGAGATGTTTTCGTCAAAGGTGTAGGGAACACATTTATATAAGAAGAGGAACGTGGCTAGAGAGGTCTAGAATTAGCATTGTATAATTAAATTGTGTATATCAATTTTTATTATTAAGAATAAAAACCTAATTGTTATCATTATCAGAATTATCAGTGTTCATGTTATATTCAATGATTGATAAAAGTCATCAAAATCGCAAAATATGTCTTATGCTATGAAGTTTGCGGCTCCCTAAAAATCGATTTTTTTTCTGCGATGCCTTTGCCGCATCAGATTTGTTTACAAATTTTTGACTTTCTTGAATAATTGGTCCTTTTTAAAAGCGATTACCCATTTAACAGCGAAACATTAAAAACATATACTTACTATTTTCCAATTTCAACTGTTTCGGTAATACTGTGGAGTTGTTTAATTGAATATTTCGTGGCGCCCTTACGATGGCGCCGAGATGTCACGGGGAGGCGCGGCGCACACTTTGAGAATCACTGGTGTATAACATTATTGTTAACGATATCGTCACAAGATTTTATAGAAAATCAGAAATAATGGGAAGAATGTTCGAAGTACGTTTGTTTATTTTTTTTGTTGGAAAATCATCAATTTGGTTATGGAATATGGTTATGGTGTGGATCAGGCAGGTATAGGGGAATTCAACTAATTCATGTCTGGGAGCAGCGTACCATTTAGGATCGTAACTAATAACTGCAATTGGAGCTGTAGACCCACAAGGTTTTGATGTGTTTTGGTTGCGTTAGTGTTGTAATAGATCTAGTATCATAGGAATAGTTCACAACCACAAAACAGAAGTTATTACCAACATCTAGTGATGAGCTACACGTGCAGTCACAGTAGAGGTTGGTTCACAAACCTAACTAGAATTAAAAGCACTCTGACAATGAAACGTTTCCCTTATTTGTAGTTAATTTGATCTCCTAATTTAAAACTGGTAATTCCTCACTAATAATACTTATAGTCTCTCAACTACCAGTCTTTAACATCGACCTTTACAATTGTTATACAGATATAGGCACGAATCGTACCCACAATTTCAAAAACCAGGCACTTTTAGTATCATAGACCCAAAAGTACTATAATTCAACTTGTTCATGACGGCCCATTGGTAATTTTACAACCATACATGTTATCGTATGGTTGTAAAATTACCTGATTGTTAAAAGTAGCATTAACTAGTTATACTTATAATAATTTATTAAATCATTAAACTTGAATTGTATTGTAATATCCATTTGAAAGGTTTCTTTTTTTTTTAGACCTGAGAAAACAACTGAAAAAAAAAGTATTGGAATCCTTTAATGCGATTGAAAACGACATTTCAGGCAGATTATGGATGCAATAACTTAAAAAGAACAGTTCTTACTTGCTGGAATCCCTGGAGACTCGTCAAAAATGAGAGCTCGACTCAGTACCCATCTTTGAGAGAGGATTTACCTTGTTTGGAGGCTAGGAACGAAATACTCAAATCAATATAAGCAATATATATGAATCTATAAGCAATAGACATACCAGAAATTTTAATCCATTTCTTTGCAATCCTGGCATAGAATTTAACAATCCAGCTTCGAAAGTAGTTTCAATCGCTTTCTGTAACAATCCAATGGACAGCCCTTTTCTATTCAATACTTACATCCATAATCCGGAAGTTTAGTAGAAGGGTCGTTTTTAATGAACAGATGGTTTCATGTAACCAAATATTCAAGTTAATCATTTCCTACAGCTGATAAATATGTTTCATAAAGTGAGTATGATTGAGGTAAGACGGGAACGAAGAACAGAGTACACTAACCATCTCCCCTCTTAGCCGTTGTTAGTTCAGAGAGGACCTAACTATTTGGCATAGATCCAATAGGAGTGTTTGGTCTTATACTGACCCACTCCCTTTGGCCTCATATACCAATGGCTCGCAATTTCAACAACAGATCCTCGCATGAGAACCGAATTATGAACATTCATTTTGACCATTTCATGAAATTTTTATATTGGTTAAGTGAAAATGAATAAAGAGTCTGAAGCAGATGTCTTATCTTTTTTTTTACCTCAAGTTGTACGTTTTAAATTCACTTTCTCATATAGCGTATTTTTGCATGTTGACGTACTACCTAAAATTTGTTTACTAACTGTGTTCACACACATATAATATTTAAGTATAAAGTGTGGTGGATGTTGTTTCCTCTGCATTGGAACGTAAATTATATTGTTTGGCGGTATTTATTATCGTAGAACAGGCTTTTGACCGAGTCTGGCACCCAGGATTACTTTCAAACTCCACAGATTCCTGCCCACTATATATTTTCTCATTATCCAATCCTATCTCACTAACAGGAAATTCAAAGTAAATCACAATTATGAATTTCCATCCCTATTTTCTCAATCTACTGGTGTTCCTCAAGGCAGTACTTAAACACAGTTTATACAGCTAACATCCCAACCCATACTAATACTATCCTTACCACGGGTGAAACCTTATGAGGATGATATATCCCTATTAACATTCAAGAATGATCCGGTTATAGTATCCCATACTCTTCAGTTCCATAGCACTGACCTTGAAAATTGGTGTCAAAAACTTCTTCTTCAATCGGCATAACAACCCATTACTGGGCCCTGGCCTAGGTGCAGCACTCTCCGATGCGTATATTAGCACTGGTCGAATTAGCGTCTTATATAATCTTGTTTTTGTAAATCTTGATAACGAGCTACTTCCTAAGTGCCGACGCAGTCCTAAATAGCACCTATTGGTCGATGATATTCGCCTCTTTATTTCTGCCGAGGCGTCATTGATGGAATTGACCTGAGATCCGAGGTATACAAACTCATCAACCTGTTCGAAAGAGTAATTGCCAATTTGGAGAAAACTTTCGTTAATACCTTTGTTTACCAGCAGTCATATATTTGGTTTTGTTAGTATTGACAACAAGTTCCAGCTTCCTAGCAGCATCATCAAGGGCAAGAAAGCCCTCTTCCACAGCAGCTCTTGATCTCCCAATAATGTCGATATCATCAGGATACATATCCTAGGATCTGTACCATATGGTTAAAGATGGTCCCACTGGTATTTGTCTTGTGTAATTCTCTGATGGCTTTTTCCAGACCAATATTGAAGAGCAGACAAGCCAGGGTGTCTCCCTGGCGAGCGCCATTATAAAAGGTGAATCGCCCAGAAAGACCTGAATTTGCACCATGCATTCGGTATTGCTCATTGTAAGTTGAGGCTGAGATTCGAGGCTTGAACGGCTTTCGACCGTTGTTCACTTTTTCATAAAATTTTCAGCATTCATTGATGCTCCTCAATCATTCTATTTCTTCTAACTCTCTGTTTTCCCAGTTTCTTTTTTTGCGTCGATGGATATACTTTTCTTCTCTTAGGCGCTGGCGATAAATATCAATTGATGCTCGGGTACGTTTCTTCGGGTTGGTTTTTTTCGTGTGATGCACAAAAATTAATCAGCCTATGTCCATTGCCGTTGCAGACATCACGCAGACTATGTTTACCAATAGTAGGGTAGTAGTGCTTCCTTACCAACCTTCGCATTGAAATCGCCTGCGATTATTATTACGTCTGAACGAGGACACGACTTAATAGTTCTTTCTAGCAGGTCATAATATTCTTCCTTGGATTGTTCATCTGACGTTTCAGTTGGAGTATGGCAGCTGAACAATGTATAATTAAAGCATTTCCCTTTTACCCCTATGAAGCTCATTCGGAGGCTTAGAGCATTCTGACGCACTCCCCCATCCGGGGCGGCTACCCAGGGAAGGTAATCTTAGGGTAAGTACTGTAATTGACCTTGGTCTGTAATGTTGGGGTGAGTGGAGTGTGCTATTATTAGTGTAAATGTGTGAGAGTCAGTGTACTGTTCTCCCAACCTGGAGGGCCAGTGGCTATCTGCGGTACAATGACCGGGCGATGGAGCCGCCAACTCCCTACGGTGTCGAAAACTAGAGGATTAAAATAAATTCACACTATTAATGGCTAGTTTCTCGACTTGCCTTTATCCATGTCGATATGTAACATCCCTGCTATTTACATGTTGCATTGATGTAATACAGTTAATTTCAAAGAATAAATTAATAATAAATAATAAGTGAAGTAATTGAAATGCGTTCTGTGTACACAAAATAGAAATCCAAAACATCTAAATATAGCTGTGTAGACCCTTCACATTCCTTTGTATTTTTAATCCAATATAACATGAAAGTAGTCTGTAAGACATAATTTTAAGATTCGCTGTTATAACATGTAGTATTAATTCTATTATATTATAGTAGAGAATATTGTTCCATGTTATTTGTTTTTCCCATTTTCATTATATTAATGTAAAATGGAAAAAACAAATAAAACGTAAGTTAAAATTATTTCACAATTTTTTACTGGTCTGAATATCTTCATTGTCCGAAGCGAGTGTCCTGGGGCAGAATTCATGGGAAAACGGCTTTATCTTTGCCGAAAAATGTCCGAGCTCGTAATCACATTGTTCCACCTGACAATGGGCACTTGAGGCCGATTTCGTCCGTTTTTACTTCTTTTATTTTTAGTTTTATCACATTCATAAGGCCATAAAGGTCTGAGCTGAATGGTATAGGTTATTATGTCGTGAACAGGTCGTAAAAGCTTTAGGTTGGCAAAAAGCGGTTGTAAAAAAACAATAATTTATATGAACAAACAACAAATTCAGCATTTGACATCACATTTACATCCATACAAACAATACATTAGCATCCTTTATTGGCTGAAAGCTTAGAATATTGTTGGATAAGTATTATTCTATCGGTCCAGGATCAACCAATTTTCCTAAAGTCATCTTTCATACTTCTCATTACTAAGCTACCTAAGTAGATACAAACTTATCACTCGCTTAAAGGCCGCTACACACGGTCAGTTCGGCGTGTCAGTTTGGTGTGTTCACACCGAACTGACTGTGTGTAGCAGCCTTAAGACCAAAAAGATAATTAAGGAATACAAAAGTGAAAAATAAATTTTTTTTTTCCTTACCCTCCTATATTTATTAAATGGTATTTTAAGACAATTATGATCTTCCCGCTGTATGCAGGAGCTAACACAATTTTTGGATTAGGAAATGGTTTACTCGCTTCGGCGGCAGATATACTAAAATTGAAACGATAAAACTATTGATTATCTTATACTAATATCTTCGTAACGTCAAGGGCTTTAGTTTTGTCCATTTTATTTTTAAATCCAATTATGTTAAATTACACACCCCAAACGATTCCAGAGTTAAGATGGTAAAAACTGATTTATCAAGAGTACGTTTGGTAAATTTGCTACATATTTGAGAAAAGTGATAGTATTAATATGAAAGAGCTAATCTTAATAACATTAGGTAGTTACTCAGGCCCTTCTTTTGATCTTGAACAGTGCTTTTAATAGTAAAATAATTCTTAATAAATACTTGTTTGATGGTTCAGAAGTATTTTCTGTTAAGTTAAAAGCTTTCTTAAAATGCAACTTGAGGCTTATAAAAGATGTTAATTCAAAGAACATCTTTTATGTAATTTAAATTGTTTAAATATTGTCTTAAATATATCAGTGCGTATTTGTATTGTAGTCGACAGCAAAGTAGGAATGAACGATGAGGTCTGAAAAAAGAAGTATTGTCGTCATAAAATATTTCATATTAAAAAATTTCATAGTTCAACAGAAATAACTATTTGACCCCAAATGAATATATTTTGACAAATTTCAGTACACAATTGTTGTTATTTTCTCGTAAAAAAATTATTGGTGAGTGACAAAAACTGAATTTTTTTATTGGCTTGATCTATCATCTAATTGTGAGCAATGCTAAATTTTTCATTATCGAGACGTTACGTTATTTTGGGACCATAATACAGTTATATTATTAAAGTTTGTTCTAAGTTTTAAAGTCTAAGGCATTTCAAATTTTCAGTTCAAAATTCCTAGTGTAAATAATAATAAAACATAAGCATGAATGTTACTTTGCTTTAAGGTATAAAAATATTTAAAAAAAAAAAGTTTAATATAATTGTATTCATTTTAAATTTGTTACATAAGATTTTGGTGTTAAAGAAGAATAAAGGTATATCGAATATCTATCTATTCTTGAAACATAATACAAATTTTGATTCTATCATGATGTATATCTTATACAATTCCCCACACAATCCTATTAGATCTTGATATTTTTTAATACATTTTTAATCCGCCAATTACATATTAATAGAAAAGAAAACATCAATAAATTCGAATCTCCGCATTAAATATTTTGTAAACAGATTCAAAATTTATAAAATATAGACACACTTTCTTTTAGTAACTTATTTATTTATTTCATCAGCGGATCATTTTTATAATGTTTATGCTTTCTGAAAGCAACGAGAAATAGACATTGGAGGCAGGCTTAGAAAAGATTATAAAAGTTCTCTCATTAATGTTTCTCGAGTTTATGTTTTAAGGATTTCGATGTTGCCTCTTTGAATTATAGGACGTATAAATAAAAACAAAATGAATAATAATGTTGAACAAAAACTACACATTCCAATAATTGTTGACATATATTTTAGACTAAATTAGAAAATAGTTACATTTCGATTCTAAGGTTTGTTTTCGTTATTGGAAGGAATATCAATATTAAATTCTAATTTTTGATTTTTTTATGAATATAAGTAAACATTTGAGGTAATATTAATAATAGAAAGTAGAGTACGACGCAATTAATGCATGCATCTTCTGTAATATATTAGCGTTGCCGAAACCCCTGTTTCCCTAAGACAAAGATAGATGAAAAAATAAATAGTTATATATACCCTTTAACAAACGAATTTTCAGATGTTCTCCAAAACATTATGTTCAAAACCAAGAAACCTAAACATATCTATATTATTTTTTCGTTAATAAAACTTTCAGGAACCATAAAAATTTCAAGTAATAATCCTTTTGGGGAACAGAATTATTTAGAAACGATTGTAATAGAAAATATCGCTTCTTATAGTTGTTTTTTTTCTAAACCATAGGAGACCTCACCCCTAGTTTAAAAGCAATAAAGACGGAAATACTGACTAAAATTTAAATAATAAGCTATTAGTGGCTTTCAATTTCATATCCAGAATCTGATTTGTCACTGAACTACATACTCCTTCTTCAGCCTTAAAGTTCGATTCGAAGAAGAATGACAACACAATTGTTATGTTTGTTTCAATCGGAAACTCTTTTTCGTGAATAGGAACGATCAATTAAAAGCTATTCAATGTGATTTGATTCCAACTGCTACCTAAGAAGATAAAATTCCCTTAAAGAAAAATAGTTTCGCTTGATTAAATTAATTGTGTGCGGGCTTTCAAGAGTAGATAAATAGAAAAAGGTTTTAGTTTATTTTACTTTTTTCTGAACTGTACTTTTTTCCGTGAATGGTTTATTCAGTACTTGCTAGGCTAAAGTCACCTTATTTCAAAGAAAACTTCGTCATTCACTGGGATATAATTTCGTATAAATAAAGAGTTTTTAGGATTTATCTCTCGATAGAGAAATTCATGGAAGTGTAAGATAAAAATTTTATCATTAAAAGAATATCGTAACAATCTCTTGGAAAGTCGACCCGGGAAGTAGAAGCCGTTTTGCTTACTTTATTTTTTTAATATGTATAATTAACCTTTTTAATTTTTTACATCATCTTTATTGTAAATTTGTCTGTGAAACGAAATGACAAGGATTTCGAGAAACAGGTTTGACAAAGAACATATGCAAAACTCAGTTTTTCTTAAATAGATGATATATGAAAACGAATATCTTTATTATAAATAAATATAAATATAAACTAAAATGTATATTCTGGTGGAGAATAAAAATAAAAGTATAATACGAAAAAATGGCATGCAAATTTACAATAAAAAGAAATAAGCAGTGAGAAAAATAATAAATAAATAAATGCCTTTTTTTTCGTATTATCATTTTTATTTTTTATTCTCTACCAGAACATACATTATAGTTTATATTTATTTTCATGTTATTATGTAAATATTGAATTATTCTAATAATTTAGCTCTACTAATAAGAGGCCAGATATATCTTTATTAAATTCAGTACATATCTGTTATTCTTAAGGGGCTTGGTCACAGAATAAAATTATTTTTCTATTCTATTATATTCTGTTCTAATATCAGAACTACCAAAAATCGAAATGGAAAATATATTTTCTTAAATTAGTCAAGGAACATAGAGTATATATATATTTTTTCTCATCCTCTAAGATTTTATTTACTATGTATAATACGTACTTAGAGTACTATATATTATACATAGATTATAGTGTGTATGTTTTTGTATTATTAATAGTTAATTTGCTAGTTCTACGGGAGGAGCATGGGATGAACAAATTACCTAATCCAAACGAAAGAAAAAATAATCCAAAACATTAAAAAAAAAAAAAGATGAGAAATGACTATCGTGAAAGTAAAAAAAACCAATATTAAAAGACCCTTGAGAAAAGTAGGAGGAGTTCCCGATATAAGTGCCTACTTCTGTAGCTAATAAAATTTATACGAGAGGCAGTGGTCAGGGCAGTCTCTAAGTACCAACTTTATCTACCCGAAAACATCATGTTATAGTTTTATTGATCTTGGTCGTTCGATCAATAACCGTTTGCGAAATTACAGAAAGATCAATATATTTTATTGATGAAAATATATTTATTTAAAAACTCCACTCCTGAAAAAAATTTATTTTAGTTAATTTAGAACAATGCAGGGTATCATTGATACCACCAGGGAAGTTAATTAATAAATAGTTTATATAACAATCGTTTATTTCAAGTTTTCAGTTCGAGGCCATTATCAAAATTTTATTTACTACTTTTTATAATTATTTTGTTTAATTTGGCGGTTGTGTTATTATCGATTCTTTTTCAGAAGCTTTAAATTAAGGATAATGAAAACAATTGCATTTTAAAAGCCATCGAATAGATGCATGTAGTGCAATAATTCTTATTATAATATACAACATGCTTCGGATTAGGGAAATTCCTAATTTTTTAATGATATTTAAAATGGATTTTACTTTGAAATACAAAAAAATAAATTCTGTTTCATTGTTACGTAATAACCTACATATATTTAGCAAAATAAAAAAATTATAAATACGTAAATCTTCTAAAGGAGACTATTGGCTGTGATATTATTATCATTTGAACAAAGACAAGTATTATTCCTTTAAAAATAATGCAAACGTCAAACATTTTTTTTATTGTCAGAAATCGTTCATACAAGAAGCGTTTTAGAAAACAAACGTGAAACCAAATTGGTGATTTGGACTTCTATTGCGGAAAACAAGAACTACTTCATTTTGTTTTAACTTTATACTGATTCAACTTTATATTGATTTAAAATTAATGAATTTTATGACATGTAGGGCAATTGTGTGACCTGAAGATTCTTACCGACTTTGAACTAAAGTATGATGAAGTATTTTCTAGATAGAGGTTTTGTTTTTGAAAAGTTTATTCTCTTCGCTCGTCATTCTAAGGATCAGTTTGACAAGTAAATTCTTGTGTATACAAAAATAAGTGGTAACATGTCAATTTGAAAAAAGTCATATTGCCTCATTCTGCGGCAGAAATTTAAAAAAATACAATGTGAAGAAAATAAAATTCTATGAGGTACTTAGGAAACAATGCAAGTATTGAACAACTAAATCTTACTTTTTTGTTTCTGAACCTCCTTTATTTTTATTAATATAATACATTGATAATCATAATACAAAATACAATAATAGAATATATACATCAAAATATTACAGCCTGCTATTACTCTTCTTCTTCTTCTATCGCTACCTCTTTTGTGCCATTTAGCGTAGCGGGGCCTCAATCCATTGGAGCCATTCTTTCCGGTCCTGACAACTCCTTTTCATTTGAGCCAGGGTTTTTCCTCTTTTACCTCCTATTCTTTGGATATGATCCTCATAGAGGATTCTCGGTCATCACGGGGTCTTCTACCTATCGGGCTGGCTTCCATAACCTTTCTAGGAAGCCATTCTTCGTCCATGCGGCAGACATGGCCGAACCACTTGAGATGTCATTTTTCGAGGTCTTCAGTTCTGCCACCTACAGCTGATCCCTTATGTTTATATTCCACACTCGGTCCCTCTTGGTTTTATCGACCATTCTGCTAAGGTATCTCATTTCAGCTCCTGTTGTCCGGCTGATGTGCTTGTCAAGCAAGACCCAACTTTCACTCCCATATGTAAGTGTTGGAAGGTATATTGCTTTGATTAAGTGAAGTTTCGTCACTTTCCCTACATTTCAGTGGCCAACTATGCTATTGTAGATCTGGTAATATATCTGATTTGCTTTATTGATTCTATTACCTACTTCTTCATCTACTTTACCAGACCTGCTAATGATGGTTCCTAAGTAGGGAAAGTGTTCCACCACTTTAAGAACCTCACTATTGCATAACAAACGCACAACTTCCGGTTCATGCGTAGATACGAAAAGCAGTTTGCTTTTGGCATTATTTATTGTCATTCCCTTACGTTGGAGCTCCTCTTTCCATTCCACAAGGGCTTACTGCAGCTTCTCCTTAGAGTCCGCCAGAAGAATGATGTCATCAGCGTAGAGCAGGCTCTGGACGACTACAGGACGCAAATTCCATCGACCGATCAGAGTTTGTGATGTTCTCCTCTTCCATATTTTATGGATCTCATCCGCACTACCCCTTTTGCATTTTTATAAATTGCTTTTATAGCATTGATAAGATCCTCTAGGACGTTTTTATTCCCCCAAAGCATTCCATATCTCCTGGTGTGGAACAGAATTGAAAGCAGCCTTCAAGTCGAGAATGGCTAGGAAAATGTCTTTGCCTCGGTCCTATCTTCCCTCTAATACTTTTCTAAGAACAAAAATGTGGTCCTGCGTCTGTCTACCGGGTCTCAATCTAGCTTGCTCCGGTTCTAGCTGTTCCTCCACGATTCGCCATAGTCTCTTTTCGAGAATGCATGTGTATATCTTATTTACGACAGAAAGTAGACAAAACGGCCTATAGTTCTTACATTCCGCAGTGTTGCCCTTCTTATGGATTGGAATAATTACACTGAAGTTCCAATCCTCTGGTACTCTCTCGGAATCCCATATTTCTTGAAATAGCCCTTGAAGGGGCTTCACCAGTTCTTGGCCACCGTATTTGATAAACTCTGGGGCAATGCCATCTCTTCCTGGGGCTTTCCCAAGCTTCATTTTCTCACGGCTATCTCCTCTTCTTCTATTGACTCCTGGCTTGTGTTACCATTGGTAATGATTTGAGGGACTGCATATTCCTCATTCTTAAAGAGTTCTTCAAAGTTGGTTTTCGATCTGTCGACGATTCCATCCGTCTCCGAGAGTATGTTCCTATTATGGTATTTGATATTTCTTAAAGGTGTTTTGTATTTACCTTTTAGGACCTTAAATGTTCTCCAGAACCTCTTAATATTATCACGATAGTCTTCATCCAAACTTCTACCGAATTCTTCCCAAGTCTTCTTTTTTGGCCGCTTGAACTGCTATCTTACATTCGATCTTATCCTGCGGTACTCGATGAGGTTTTCCCGGGATTTATCTTTTTTCCAGGCTTGCTTCTTCTTGCCGACAATTTCTTTATGCTGTCATCCCACTACTTGGTACGTTTAACTTTTCTTGCCACCTTGTGCATGCCGCAGATTTCCTTAGCTTTTTCTAAAATTCCTTGTATCAGGTTACTCCACTGGGTCTCAACGTTATCCTCAAGGTTTAAATCACTGATCCTTTCCCCCAGTTTTTCTGCGTACTCCATTCTTTTCACAGGGTTATCCAGTGCATGATCCTTGATGTTTTCGTACTGTTTGGGTTGAGGGCAGCGTCCTTTTATAATTCTGGTATCTGCTACTAATAACAGATGGTCGGTTCCTAACTCCGCTCCTCGGATAACTTTCACATATGTGAAGTATCTTCTGATACAGCGATCGTATATTATATAATCTATGATGCTGTTTCGGCCTTCGCTCTCTTGTGTGGGTAGAATGTGTTGCCGATAATGAGAATGTTATCAACACAAAAGTCGATCAGTCGCTGGCCATTCTCGTTCTTGGTGCTTTCTCCACCGCATCTTCCCATAGATCCATGGCCTGTTCTATAGTTCCATCCAATTCGACCATTGAGGTCCCCACTCAGGATTATGGACCTTTGCTTGCCCCTGCACCTGTCTACGGTTCTTTGTAGCTCCGAGTAGAATAATTCCTTGTCCAAGACTGAATAATTCTCTTTTGGTGCATAGACTTGGATCTGCGTTACTTTCCCTAGACTTAGGTTTAGGTCAGCCACTATTATTCTAGAGGATATTGGTTCCCAGTCTTCTAGCTTACAATATGCTGCAGGAGACATAACGATTTCTGCTATTACCCGAATGTATTAATTACTAGATCTTAAAATAGCTAGTAATTAATTATACCACTGAGGTTAAAACACCTAACAACACAACTATATAAACCAACGAAACAACTAACAATAACATATTTTAAAAATACCAGCTATCACGGAAGTTGCAGGTTCGCTATCTACGCAACGTACCAGTTCATCGAAGTTTACTAAACACATTCAATAGGTAAAATAAAGTGAATGAAAAACATTTAAGATGGAAATGTTGCAATGTAGAAAACCCGCTACGGATGAGGTAGGCAGGGGAGGTTGCCGTTTTCATTTCATGCTAATTCAAGTCATCCTTGTTGCTGGAAATGAAAAAAATCCAGCTCTGAGGAAACTTAATATATATGAATATTTTGAATGTATTTTCCGGTTTCGCAACTCTTGGGTGGTTACCCTCCTTTAGATAGGCAACGCTTTTACATTATTCGAATATTTACCCTTAAATACTAAGTTATCCGGTAATGGAAGGTATTCGTAATATACAGAATGGAACGAATCTATTAATATTTTCCATGAAATGCAAAAAACATTACATTCCATTTTTTATAGTCTCAATATTTTCATGGGATGTTTAAATAATTCTCTTATTTTTCATGGATTATTATTTTTTCTTCCTCATTCTTCGTATTTATTTATATAATTTACAATGTATAAGAACCAATCCTAATGCAATTCAACTTTAGAACTTTTCTTTACCATTTGGTATAATTATGGGTGATTCCATTCTAACATAGCTTATTAATGTGATGTAGTGTTTGCTCTCACTGATCATCCATTAACCATCTCACTGTAAACTGTTTGAGTCAATATGAACATACTCCATCACTTATTTCGTATAATATAACCTGCTGTCCAGATAAAACTTATAGTTTATGCCTTAAATGGGTCATGTCCATTTCTAGATTTCACTTAGGAATTTGTTATTTTCTTGCCAGAATAAATGATCCAATTTTACAAGTGCTTGATGCTTCTTTTCCCATCTGCAACAGGAACTGAATCTGCCAACAGGACAAGTCATAAGCATTGAGAAGGCTCTGGATTAGGACATTACGAATATTCCATCTTCCATTTAATGTTGGTGATTTCTTATTTTTTCGTTAACTTTCATATTTTATAGATTAACTTAATAGATAAAACTTTTTAATTTCAATTCTTAAAAAAGTTTAATAATTTTTCTGAAGAAGTTTATTTTCGCCAGTAACGTGGATGGATGAGTCAGTACCATGACGCAGTAAATAAGAAATTTGATTATCAATCTCGATACTTTGAAGTTGTACCGAACGCATCTCCACTTTATTTTTTACAGTAAATTACTTTAATTTTTAATTGACTTTAATTTTTACAGTAAATTACTCTATATTAATATGCATTAAATAACTATAAAAGTTTAATTATATAATTTGAAAAAATAATTTAAAAAATAACAGTTATATAATCAGCTTTATTTATAAAGTGCTCTCAGAGATGTTCTCAGAGATCTAAAAATGCATTTCTTTTGTTTAGCTTTCTTAAAATTTCAAAATAATAGTTTATGATTGGGAGATCCTAACTTTAAGTTTTCTTTGCATTTATTTTGTTTCGTCTTGTCGATGAGATCGATTTGTCTTAAAATTGATCTTCTCAACAGTGACGCGGCTGGAAAAGAAGCGTTGTGACTTCCTGTGGTCCAGATTTGCTCTCCACACTTGGAGGGTGGAGCTAGGAAGTGTATAAATAATGTATATACTATGTGTGTTCATAGGTCCCTAATACTTATTTCCTTTAAGTGGGACAAATTGTACTTATTGCTATCAATAAAACGATTTTATTAATATATTTTTGTTATAAAAAATTACTGTTGTGGGGATCGATGTTTCACTCCTCTTAAAATCGTTAGATCTTTGGAAAATACATTTGAGATTAATAAAACATTTCTGTACAAAACCCCTTTTCTATCCTTTTACTGAATTCTGTGCACCATAAATTGTGAGCATTGAGTACTGTTTGAATATTTATTTAGGAATTAATTGGTAAACATTTTCTGAGTGACTATAAATAATTAAAATATCTCATTACCAGTTGACTGCAATATTGAAATACAATTCCATTTGTCGGACTGCGCACGGGGCTGTTTAGCCTGTGAGAAACGGGGGATGCGGTTTGCCAACTTTGTGACGGCTGAGTACGTCGGGATGTGGGTGTAAATTATACAGGGAACCCGCAACTTAAACCCATCTGTGTTCCGCGTTTAACAGAACATTAGCTTCGGCCAAGGGGTGCATTATGCTAATTGCAAAATGTTCAGCGCTACGTGAAAATGCCTCATACCCCGAGAAAACGATAAAAACCCCGATTAGAATAAATATCGAATCACTGAGTTACCGATAATATGGGTAATATTGTAAATGGAATGGAAAATCAGAAGAAGTTCGAAGATTTATAAAGAGTGTTAAATTATATAGTATATATACTAAATGCGTTACTTACTATTTTGTCCTTCGAAATGACACACGCTGGACTATATGATAAGTTGATTTCAAATTTAAGAAATAAACTTTACAATGATCATTAAAAAGTTTGAGTACATGTTAATATTATACTTAATATTTCGATTTTTTCATACTGAGTAATTATCCTGCAGGTTACCAAGTAAAAAATTTTTTCGGTTGGTGGTACAAAAAAAAACCTATAACAATACAACCAGTTCAGTTCAGTACTTGGTAGATATTGTACTGTTTCTTGGCCAACGGTTGTGCAGAGACGTGATTTGTCCTAGATCACGCCCAACCTCCAGATTTTTCTCTTATTTTGGGTACCCACTTCATAGAGACTGGGTGAGCTCAAGGAGCGTCCTAGATCAACAATTTGAACCCGGCAACTTCGGAATGAAAAATTAACGCCCTATACGCTCATGTTGGTGGTAGGGATAGTTAAGGTCCGGTCCAGTGAATTCGTCCTCACTATATCATGGTTCTGTATATTTTTTAATCCATAAAATTTGAATGATTAGAAAAAAATTGGTTTGAAAAACCACAAAGTGATAGCTTATTGGAAATACTAGCATGGTCACTAATGGGTATTTCAAGATATACAATTTCAACTGCCATAATTTCCTATTACACGAAAAGGCTAGTGGATATCCTAAATTACATGTAAATGAACAGAAAATTATGCCATAATCTAATACCAAAATAATTTCATATTAGCTAAGTTAAACATCCTTGCCAACGTAAGTTATTTTTTTGCTTATGTATTGTTAATCAAATATATCATGTAAATATAGGAGTAATAAAAAATGCAGAATCTGGTGCAATCAGACAGAATTTAGAAGATTACAAACAGACACTTCAATAAAATAATAAAAATAATTGAGTAACTATTAATTACCAGAAATTGTTAATGAAATAACTTTGGCGAATATTTCTCTTCGGGATAAAGGCATTATAGAACGTATGTATTTTATTATTGGACTCTATAACTTGGAATTTAATTTATATTTTATATTAAACAAAATTTCAACAAGAAATTTCGTTTAAGGGTTTTTCCGGAAGCATTATTCTGTTCATATCTTTGGGTAGAATCAAATGGAAGAAAATCGTTTCGTACGAAATAGAAGAAAGGACAGAGTTCTACTCAGGTTTATATTGAAATACATTTCAGTTTTTTCTCCTCTCTCCTCTGAAACGTATATCATGAATTTTGATTTGATCATTTTTATGAAACTTGAAAAAGTATCTATAGTTGTGAATTTTTCTATTATGATTGTGTAATAAAATAATTTATCATATAATAAAAATTTTCTTCACAATATATAACATCTTATACACTTTATGAGCGGTGGGGCTCAGTGTAGAGCTGAAATGCCGAACCGAAAGTCCTCTGTTAAAATCCCGCTCACTGGTAGAATTTTATTTAATCTGTTAGTGGATGGAGAAGGACTCTATAGGATCTAGGACCCTGGGGCTCTACCAGTCACTATAAAGTGTGTACCCAAAGTAGAGGGGAAAATATGGCGGTTGACCGTGATCTAGGACAATTCACTTCTCTCTACAGGCGTTGTTCAAGAAACACTGTCTCTACCATGTACTGAACCCCACAGTCTTCATGGGTTGTATTGGTACAGGATTTTTGTTTAACTTTCAAAGTAAAATTGTCTATTAAAAAAATGTGTTTTTAAAAAAGAGATTAATTAATATAACATTGATTTCAATTATTTATATTGGAGGGTAAAAGCTCAAAAAATGCATAAAATAAATGTTATGACATTAGTAAAATAGTAGTCATATTTGCACTGGTTTCTTGATAATATTCTTTTTATCTAGCGCTTTAGCTTTTTTTTTATATGGCAATTTGTCTCCTGTTTTTGTGTTCATTATTTTTTTTTGTAATTATTCAGCAGGTGGTCGCTTCGTATTGGATCCCAAGTTTTAACTTTCATTCGTTTAACTTATATTCGTCTCCCTTTAATACTCCAAAAATATAAGATCTAAAGAGCTTTAGTATGGAAAATGTAATTGTAATGTAATAACCGGAAATTTGTATTGATTTTATCAAGAAATGAGTGTATAAACAAACATATATTATCTATGCTTCAAAATGTTAATTGAAACTTATATTTCTTGATGAAATGATTAGCGAAATCTACTCAATAACCATAATTAAATTTTATTTTTATCACTATACCTTGTACATGTAACTTAACTCGAAGCAACAACTTGCGGAACATTTACCATTTTTTCTATGCCTTTTTTTCAAGTTGTGTGACCCCCTTTATTTTGGGTAACCACTTTATAGAGGCTGGATGAGGACCAGTAGGGTCTTAGAGCCAATCCCCATCTATCATCAATCTCCAGCTGCTAACAGACTAAATAAAAGTTTTGCCATCAGTGGGTTTTTAGTCAGGATTTTCGGCATGACAACTCAGTGCTCTACCGTTCCCATCTATATTAACAAATAATGAAATAAAGGTTTCCACATTATTGTTTTTCACACTGAAATATCGAACTTAATGAAGAAACGTCATTTTTACAAATCATATATTTAAAAATGCAAATAGATGTTTAACTCTAAACATATACTCTGCAACATGTGGGAACGTTATGTCGGCTTAGGCGAAATGAGGAAGGAAAAAATATATAAATAATCCGCGTTTAATTTAAAATGATGGATTACAGACTGTTTTAGCTCAGGTAGTTTATATCTTTTTTCCAACAGAGAAGGGAGGGGGTGTTTAACGATTGATGATGCTTTTATCATCCCCTCCACCTAACATTATTAAACCAATACTAACGCTTTTAAATAAAAAAAATCTATTTTTTTTCGTATTATGTAATTTGTAAAATTAACATAAAAAAGAATGTATTATAAAGATAAAAATATATCCCTGACAGTAACCACTTTAAGATACATATCCTATTTTCGATTGCAAATTTGAACATAGATTATTTTAATTTCATATATAATTCCATAAGTACGGCCAAATACATGGCAAAATCACGTTCAAATTCCCAGCCAAGACTGAGGAGAAAATAAATAAATAAAAATAAATGGACATAGTGAGCCTGGTTAACCGTAAATGAAGAAAAAAAACTGAAATCAGAATCTTTTCCACTCCACATCGATCTCTTAATCTCTGAACAAATCGATCTCTAAGCAAATTGCAGAAGAAGAGAACCCTTCAAAACACCTCCATAGAACTATACATTATCAAAGTTCAAACCCAAGGGGCTAAGAAACAAAGAAAAATATATTAAATATTTGTATGCAATATTTCTATCTACAGGAACTAAATCACAGCAAAACATTTTCCATATGTTCCGACATGCTAATCTATTTAACAATAGAACCACTTACTCTCTAACTAATTAAACCTTATAATGATTTATTCAACTCCCCCATTGCCCAAACACATATTCAATTCAGCATTTACTTCCATAGAAGTCATTATAGTCATTACTATCGACCGAATATCATTCATTACAGCTTACTGAAATATATATATTTAACAATATTTCCATTTCTAGAAGTATATTTTGCTAGTAGAAATTTAAGTATAATAAAAGCATTTATTACTTTAGATTCTCCGCATTAGATACATAATCTTTGTTATGATCTATAATAATTTGTTATATAACCAGTTATGCACCATATAATAAATAAAAACAATAAAATAAAAAGAATAAACTAACGACTAAATATTACAGTGCTTGAAAATACTGAGTCAGTAAAATGTGGCCAAATCTAAATTCTACTAACGATTTGATAATTACGGCCAATAATAATAAAACTTACCGTTTTAGTACCGAAATTAAGTTAAGATATGTTTTTTTTAATAATCATTTACCTTTAGGTAAACTACCACTTACTTGTCCATGAAGGAATGTGGAGAAGTTGAAGATAAACCCCAGCCTGTTTCTGTAACTTAAACATTATAAGGCTACATGCTTATTTATATTAAAGTTACATGTATTATGAATGTAAGAATGTTTACACAAACGTCGTATCAACATTGCTGTAGAGATGGTCCAAATGAATATATATCCTATAAAATGAACGTTGTTATTTTCCACAATTACAATATTCCCTTCACTAGACAAAGTGAAACATAAAGAACCCGGCATGATTTGGAACTCTATTATTTCTTTTTTGGTGGGGGGGGGGGTGGTAATGACAGAGGAAGTGGCGAAGTCAGAATTAATTGGACGTCAGAGCAATGCTGTAAGTCAAGTAGGTCGTCGATGGGCTGAAATCTGTAAGATGAGAGGCGAATAGGTCTGCTTTTTCTTTATCACTTCTGGGCCATGAGTGTCAGATTTACGGAAGGGCGTCTTTGTATTATGGAAAATTAGAGTTGTTTTTGATGCTTCCACGGCTTCTTCGTCAGTATCTTTAAACGATAAATTTTTAATAGGACCAAAAGTTACAACGCGATATAAGCACAATACTTTTAAATTTCCGATCTCACCAAATTGCATTCTGTACAGATGTTTTTAAGATTTTTCGCCAAATTAAAGTCCGCAATATAGAAAGTTTCAGCATATTTTATGGAGGTTTTCAACTGAGGAAGCAATAGAAACCTTAGAAATGTGGCACGTTAACCTATGGTCTTTCTTCATCCCCTTATCTAGCCTTCAGAGTTCTCAAGCAACTGTCAGAGGACGAAGGCGACAGATTCCCAAAAGCTAGCCGATTATTGACAAAAGACGTTTACGTTGACGATATCATTACGGGAGGTGATTCGCTAGATGAAGCCTTAGAACTAAAGTCACAATTAATTTCATTACTTAAAACAACAGGATTTGAAGTTCATAAATGGGCAAGCAATTGTGAACAGTTCTTAAAAATATTGCCTAGTGATTCAAGAGCTCAAGTAGGATTTCTTCCCATTGAAGCTTCAACGAAGGTTCTTGGATTGCTATGGGAAATCGGATTGTTTCTCATATGAAGTTGACCAGATAGAGTCAGTAACTGAGGATAAAATCACCAAACGTACTATGTTCTCTACAATAGAACGTCTCTTTGATGCCCTTGGTTTCCTAGCACCCGTAATAATGTTTGCCAAAGCATTCCTGCAACAGCTCTGGTTATTAAACTTAAGTCGGGATGACACTCCACCAAAGGAAATAATTAACAATTGGATGGCCTTCCTACGAGACTTGAGGACTGTAAACCAGATTAAACTGCCACGTTGGATTCGAATAAACCAAGGCAAGGTTCAAATTTTGGGTTTTTGTGACTCGTCCGTGAAGGGATATGCAGCAGTAATATATTAACAAACTGTTGAACCAAATACAGAAGTGCGTACGTTTTTGTTGAAGGCAAAGACAAAACTAGTGCCTATTAAAACCATAAGCATGCCCCGTCTTGAATTATGTGCCGCCTAACTACTAACGCAGATAACCCTGTCAATTTCAGAGTTTATTGACCAGCACGAAATTAAAACCATTATTTTGTTTACTGATTCGACAATAGTTCTCAGCTGGCCTAATCAATTGAAAACTTATGTAGCAAATAGGTTTAGCTACATTCAGTCGAACACTAAACCACAACAATGGTATCATGTTCCATCATTAGAGAATCCTACAGATACTGCACCTCAAAGAACATTTACGACGCCTTTAAAGGAAAATACATTATGGTGGAAAGGTCCATCTTGGATGGACGTGGAACCATTGCAGCTGCCCAAAAGGCCAGACGTCTTGCAATATCTCCCTAAACTTAAAACAGCCGTTTCATTACTAACCTCTCAAGGGCAAACTTTTGCAAACTCTATCTTGACCAGGTTCTCTGATTATTGTGTTATGGTAAGGGTTATGGTTTTTGTTTTCCGCTTTATAAAATATTCCAAATCTAAAATCCATGAAAGGGGAACTGATGCATTGTCAGTTCTGAGAATAGAAGAAGCAACAACTTATTTAATAAAAGAAACTCAACATCAATATTTTACCGAAGATTTTGATTTTGAAACCGAAATATCTCTCCTCAAATCAAGGCCCTTACTTGTTTCCAAGACAAATCTGGGCTTCTAAGGGTGGGCGGAAGATTGGCTCATGCACAGTTGCTAAATGAAACTAAACATCCTATTTTGCTACCACATGGGGTTCCTTTCACCACTCTCTTAATTAGACACATCCATCTTCAATACTTTCATTGGGACCAAAGGAGCTTCAAGGCCATATTCAAAAAAGGTTTTATATATTTCGAATTATAAGCTTGGTAAAAAGGATAGTTTGGAGATGTCTAAGATGCTTTGGAATGAAGGCCAAACCCGAAAACCCTTTCATGGGTAAGTTGCGATTATTTAGGCTGAACCAAGGACGCCCCTTTCTGATGGTTGGAATAGACTTTGCAGGTCTTTACGCAATCAAATTCAGTCCCCGTAGAAACGCTCCAGTTACAAAGGCGTATCTGTGCGTTTATGTGTGTATGGCGGTGAAGGCTGTGGATTAGTGAAATTAGTGTCTGCCCTGACAACTTAAGCATTTTTAGAATCGTTTGATCGGTTTGTACCACGAAGGGGTCTGCCAACCGACATTTATTCTGACAATTTCCTTGGAGCAGCTCGCCATTTAAGAGAAATTATTGAATGGTTTAGAAAGAAGGCCAATATGGGAACATTGACTAACCATGCTTCTGGACAAGGCATACACTGGAATTTCAATCCCCCAGATTCTCCTCACTTTGGAGGACATTGGGAGGCTGCTGTAAGATCAGCAAAGGCACATCTCCGAAAAAAACATTGGGTGACAGAACTTTCACCTTTGAAGAACTATCAACTATATATTCGAAAAATGAAGCCATCCTCAATTCTAGACCACTTTGAAAAGATGTAAACTGGATTGCATTATCTAATAATTCATTCACTCAATGAAACATATAGTATAAATAGAGACCAAAGTTTAAACTATTAACAAAAGGACCATGGAGGACAATGGACCTCCAAGAAAAATTTTAGCAAATGACAATGAATAATAAAAAAACGTATTGTTACGGTCAGAGCGGAAAGTAGGACCGGCTTCTGATCTGCCTAGAGCGGATTAGGCAAACAATGGGATTAAGCGGAAGGGATTATAGAATGGCGTAGAACCTTCTATATCGGTCTAGGTGGTCCTCGTCCGTGTTCCGAGTAATGCCCCACCACGACCTACCTTGCCTAGATAAAAAGGACAGCGTTTTCGGCCGCAGTAGTCAGTAATAAGCAGTGAAGTAATAAGCAGCCGTTAATTAGTGGCAGTGTGTGTGAGTTAGTTAGTATTAGTATCAGTCTGTAATAAGTGCTTAGTGAGCAACAGTGACAATTAGTGGCCGTGTAATAAGTGTAATAAACTGTGTGGCAGTTTGTCATATTTGGAGTCTTACGGTCGGTGGACTTAAGTTAGCGAACTGTAAGTGTTAATATGTAATTGTAAACTATAGTGTAATATTATTGTATTTGTACTAATTTATATATAAATAGTTTAGTTATTTAGTATTACCAATATCTTATATTGTTTGTATATTATTTTAGAAATAGATAACATTTAGTAGAATATTGTTATTGTAAATTGATATTAGTTTAATAATTTAGTTGTTTTTAATAATCTCATTGTATTCTTGTTAATTTGTTAATAAATATTAGATTCTTGAATTAAGTAATAGTTTAGTCCATTTTACACCCAGTAGCCCGTAACAAATTGGTGTCAGAAGTGGGATATTTTGTGTAATTGTTATTATTTTGTAATAATTGGGCTACTGTTTGAAAAATGGCTTCTCAAAGTCTTAAATTGATGGATTTAAAAGTTGCGGATTTAAAACGGGAATTAGAAGAACGTGATCTGGATTCTTCCGGAAATAAAAGTGTACTGCAACATCGCTTGCGTCAATTTTTTGTAGAGTTAGGGGAAAATCCAGAGGACGTTCTGTTTGAAACTGATTTAAGCAAGTTGTCTGCAACTTTTAAAAATGAATTAGGCAATGTAGAAAATAAGCTAGGTAATGAATTAAGCAGTGTTAAAAGTGAATTAGGCAATGTAGAAAATAAGCTAGGTAATGAGTTAAGCACTGTTAAAAATGAGCTAGGTAATGAGTTAAGCACTGTTAAAAATGAGCTAGGTAATGAGTTAAGCACTGTTAAAAATGATTTAATGGATACATTAGAGTCTATGTTAGGCACATTAGAATCTAAGTTAATGGAAAATGTGGATAATAAAGTAGCTGATGTAGAATCTAGGTTAGGAGAAAAATTAAATTCAATTGAAAGCAAACTTAGGCAAAGAGTGGAAGCTATAGAGGGACTTATGAGCAACCCACCGACGAACAACACCGACCGTTTCCCCGAGGTCAGTCTTCATAAAACTATTCTGCCCGCCAATAATGGGACGCCACCAGCTCACAACACCATTCCAGTATTCGACGGAAAGACGCCGTGGGAGGACTACATGACTCTCTTCGAGACAGCGGCTTCGATCCACGGGTGGTCACAGGAGACCCAAGCTTCAGCGTTGTGCCTGGCCTTGCGTGGAGACGCCTTGGGAGTTCTGCAGGGGATACCCATGTCGGAGCGGTCCAACTACGGGGAGCTGATAAGAAGACTGGAGATGCGTTTTGGCCACCGCCACATGGACCAGCTGTATCGATCACAGCTGAGAAGCAGGGTCCAGAAGACCAACGAGACTTTGCAGGAATTTGAAGCGGATATTGCCCGGCTGGTGAGGAACGCCTACCCATCGGTCACCGACGATGTCTACGAAAGCTTGGCTGTCGACAAATTCCTGGATGGACTTCGGGACCCAGAGACACAGCAAGCAGTGAAGCTCGCCAGGCCGAAAACTTTGGGAGACGCATTATCCCAGGCTATGGAGTTCGAGGCTGTTAGGCAGTCTGTACGGGGCCATGCGCGAGTTAGAGCAGCAGAAGCGGAGCCTAATGTGGTCCCTAGCATCGAAGACATAGTAACTAAAGTTTTGGAGGCTCTCAGGACCCGTAAGAAGGAGATACGCTGTTGGAGCTGCGGCCAACTTGGACACCCTAGAAGCAAGTGTCCATCGAAGAAGCAAGAAAAGCCACAGGAAAACTAAGTAGGGTTGATGGGAAGGGGCAACTGTCAACCCGTAACGTCAAAGGCCCCAGGAAGACCATCAGAGTTGCGTCAATAGGAAGCAGAACGAACAGTTTCTACGTTGATGGGATGGTGAACGGGCAGCTGCGAAGTCTGCTAATAGATACCGGCGCAACCATGACAATCTTGAACTCGAAAACACTTCCACCTGAGAAGATCTTACCAACAACTTGGGCATTACGGACTGCCACGGGACAGCCAGCCAAGGTCTACGGGGAGACAGTTGCCACCTTCATCATCGGGGGTCAACATCTGACGCACCTCGCTCTCGTGGCAGATATAGATGAGGACGTCATACTGGGTATGGACTTTATGATCACATACGGGATCAAGCTGGATATGTCGAGAGGTGTGATGACGCTAGGAGACGAGGAAGTCATACTTCGGCAGGAAAAGGACTTCTGCGCTCGAGTGCTGCTACCAGAAGACACCGCTTTACCTGCACGGAGCCAAATCGTGACGCATGGGACGGTCGAAGGGCATCTACCCGCGGGTCAATGTGCACTACTCGAACCTGGAAGGCACGAAGAACAAGAGGTTGGACGCGGCATACTGGTTGCTAGGTCTCTCATCAAAATCGGACCTACCACTCCAATTCGGCTAATGAACCTGAACAGCTTCCCGGTAACGCTGAAGAAAGGAACACCAGTCGGGGAGTGTACCACCGCTACCTCAGTGGTTCGTCAGCTGCAACGTCATCCCACCGAGCTTCGAGGACTCCCAGAGGAACTTAAAGGATTTTTGGATGAATCATGTCGCGACCTTTCGCCCGAACAGAGCGAGGAAGTGAAGAATATGATTATCCGATGGCATGACGTCTTCGAGATCGGACCAGGACCACGGGGCAGAACGGATATCGTCCAGCACAAGATTGACACTGGGGATGCGAAGCCCATCCGACAGGTTCCGCGGAGGCTGCCGTTAGCCAAACGGGAGGACGCCGAGGAGATTATAAAGGAGATGGCGGCTGACAGTGTCATTGAGCCTTCGAGTAGCCCCTGGATGTCTCCGGTTGTATTGGTGAAGAAGAAAGACGGCACAACGAGGTTCTGCGTAGACTACCGTCTTCTGAACAATGTCACCAAGAAGGACAGCTATCCGCTTCCCAGGATTGACGATACGCTGGACACCCTAGAGGGGTGTAAACTCTTCTCTACTTTGGATCTCCGCAGTGGATATTGGCAGGTTGGATTGGCACCTGAGGATAAAGAGAAGACGGCGTTTTCAATTGGCACTGGGCTCTGGCAGTTTACAGTAATGCCATTCGGGCTTTGCAATGCTCCTGCCACATTCGAGAGGCTGATGGAAAACGTGTTAAGAGGTCTCTCTTGGGAGGTATGCCTGGTATACCTAGATGACATCATTGTGCTGGGAAAGTCCTTCTCTCATCATCTGAAGAATCTGGAGAAGGTCTTCGAACGACTGCGTGCAGCGAACCTAAAGTTGAACCCGAAGAAGTGTAATCTCTTCCGAAGGCAAGTCAACTACCTGGGGCATATTGTGTCAGATAACGGAGTTGCTGTTGACCCAGAGAAGATAGCAGCGATCACCGACTGGCCAGTACCTCGAGATAAGCACCAGGTGAGGAGTTTCCTCGGGCTCTGCACCTATTACCGGAGGTACGTGAAAGGATTCGCTAACATCGCAAAACCTCTTACCAGGCTAACCGAAGAGAAAAGGTCTTTCCATTGGGATCACGAGTGCCAGGCATCCTTCGCGGAGCTGAAGAGCAAATTGAGTAGTGCTCCTATTCTGAGCTATCCACGTCCCGAGGGCAAGTTCATACTTGACACAGATGCCAGCAACATCGCCATTGGAAGTGTCCTCTCTCAGCTCCAAGACGGAGAAGAAAGGGTGATTGGATATTTCAGCAAGGCACTCTCAGCTCCGGAGCGCAACTACTGTGTCACAAGGAAAGAGCTTCTGGCAGTAGTAAAATCCATAGAGCACTTCCATAAATATCTATACGGAAGAAGGTTCCTGCTGAGAACGGACCACGCGGCTCTAATGTGGCTGCTGCGATTCAAGTCACCGGAGGGACAAGTGGCGAGGTGGATCGAGCGCCTTCAAGAGTACGATTTCGAATCTGCTCATCGTTCTGGAACGAGCCACAGGAATGCGGATGCGCTGTCAAGAAGACCATGTGAAGATGAAGAATGCAGGCATTGTTCCCGACAAGAAGAGAAGCAGGTAACAGTATTGAGGACAACGGTTGTTATCGACAGTTGGCAGGACGCAGAGGTGTCAAAGGCGCAAGACGAGGACCCGGACTTGAAACAAATAAAGAAATGGAAGATATCGGGGCGAGGAAGACCGACCTGGCAGGATGTGGCTCCAATGTCGAAGAATGTAAAAACGTACTGGGCCCAATGGAACTCCATTGTAGTGGACAACGGGCTGCTGAAACGGGCATTGGAGAACGCGGAAGGAGATCAGCGTAGGCTACAGCTCATCGTTCCAAGGAATAAAGTGCCCGAAGTGCTTAGGGAACTACATGACGGTGTAACTGGCGGCCATCTTGGAGTTCACCGGACATTGGAAAAAGTTCGTGAACGTTTTTACTGGGCAAACCTTAAGGACGATGTGTTGGACTGGTGCAGGCGTTGTGCGGCTTGTGCGGCTTCTAACGGGCCAACAAGAAGAAAGAGGGCCCCTATGAAGAAGTACAACGTGGGAGCACCGTTCGAGAGGATAGCAATCGACATCGCTGGCCCTTTCCCTGTGACGGACGAAGGCAACCGATATATTCTCGTGGCCATGGACTATTTTTCTAAGTGGGTGGAAGCGTATGCCCTTCCGAATCAAGAGGCAGTCACGGTTGCAGACGTACTTGTGAAGCACCTCGTCAGCCGGTTTGGAGTACCCATGGAACTTCACGCTGACCAGGGAAGAAACTTTGAGTCTGCAGTCTTCTCCGGGATGTGCGAAGCACTGGGAATACGGAAAACCAGGACGACACCTCTTCACCCTCAATCGGATGGCATGGTGGAGCGCATGAACAGGACAATGGGTCGATATTTGTCTAAAGTGGTTTCCGACCATCAGCGAGACTGGGACCAGTATCTTCACTTGTTCTTGTTAGCCTACCGGAGTTCAGTCCATGAAGCAACGGGGCAGACCCCCGCAAATGTGGTGTTCGGCCGAGAACTTCGTTTGCCTTGTGATCTGAAATTCGGGTTCAAGCCAGGCGAGGAAGTTAACGGAGAGGAATACGTCACGAATCTACGGAAGCGGATGGATAATATCCACGAGAAGGTTCGTGCAAACATCCAGGGAGCCAGTGACAGAATGAAGGAGCGTTACGACATCAGGGCAGAGAAAGGTGGATTCCAACCTGGAGATTTGGTCTGGCTACATGATCCTCGAAGAAGGCGAGGCTACTCACCTAAACTTCAGAACTCCTGGGATGGCCCGTTTGAGATCATCAATAGGATAAACGACGTCATCTATAGGATCAGAAAGCAGCCAAAAGGAAAACCCAGGGTAGTCCATTTTAATAGACTGGCCCCATACAAAGGAGACCATGGCCCGACAAAAGACCAGCAAGTCAGGTACCTCAACAACGTGGAGGCCAGTAAGGTATCAGTTGCACAACCTAAGGTACAAGGTTCCCGTGGAGTAACTCAGGCAGTATACAGAGATATCTTCTCGTTACCCGCGGACTATTCTCTGGCCCATTGTGTAGCCGAAGATCTGAGGACTTCCCGAGGGATTGCAACCGTCTTCAGGAAGAAGTTTGCTGGAACTGAGGAACTGGAACGCCAAGGACCACGCGTCGGGAAAGCACTCCACCATACGCACGAAGGACGACACCTGTTCTACTTAGTTACCAAGTGTGCTACTGATAAGAAGCCCACATATGACGCACTGCGGCGAAGCCTCGACGACCTGCGGAGTAAGCTTCTGAGACTGCGTGTCACCAAGCTCGCGATCCCTAAGTTGGGCTGTGGATATGACGGCCTGGAGTGGAAGGTTGTCCGGAACATGCTTGAACAGATATTCGCCAACTCTGGAGTCGCCATATTGGTGTGCACGTTCAACCCCTGGAAAGGAAATGCGTCTCCATCGAGGGAAGCTCATGACCGCCCGATTTCTCCGGACTATGCTCTGGGGCAGAGCACTTTTAAGGAGGGGGCAGTGTTACGGTCAGAGCGGAAAGTAGGACCGGCTTCTGATCTGCCTAGAGCGGATTAGGCAAACAATGGGATTAAGCGGAAGGGATTATAGAATGGCGTAGAACCTTCTATATCGGTCTAGGTGGTCCTCGTCCGTGTTCCGAGTAATGCCCCACCACGACCTACCTTGCCTAGATAAAAAGGACAGCGTTTTCGGCCGCAGTAGTCAGTAATAAGCAGTGAAGTAATAAGCAGCCGTTAATTAGTGGCAGTGTGTGTGAGTTAGTTAGTATTAGTATCAGTCTGTAATAAGTGCTTAGTGAGCAACAGTGACAATTAGTGGCCGTGTAATAAGTGTAATAAACTGTGTGGCAGTTTGTCATATTTGGAGTCTTACGGTCGGTGGACTTAAGTTAGCGAACTGTAAGTGTTAATATGTAATTGTAAACTATAGTGTAATATTATTGTATTTGTACTAATTTATATATAAATAGTTTAGTTATTTAGTATTACCAATATCTTATATTGTTTGTATATTATTTTAGAAATAGATAACATTTAGTAGAATATTGTTATTGTAAATTGATATTAGTTTAATAATTTAGTTGTTTTTAATAATCTCATTGTATTCTTGTTAATTTGTTAATAAATATTAGATTCTTGAATTAAGTAATAGTTTAGTCCATTTTACACCCAGTAGCCCGTAACAGTATCTATACTTACTTCTATTTATGGACGATTTAAGAAATGTATATTTGTTATATTGTTATGGTTATATGTAATTAATAATTTACAGAGAAAAGATGACTTATATCTCTTCTTAGATGTTCAAGAAGTTCTTGATGGATTGTAAATGACATATAGTCGAAACGTATCCACATAATAAAGTTATATGGCAAAAATGACTGGAAATAGGTTTCATTGAGTAAATGAATTCTAGACCACTTTGCACAATATCTGGAAATATGGAGAATCATACTAACTAGTCTTAAAATGTCGCATAAAGAAGTTTAAGAAAGGACTGAAACTCAAGAACCAAAACTATATATATTATTCTTATAAACATTTATAACAATAATACTAATAAACATTTATTTCTTTATTTCTTCAGATAAGTTAACAGCAAAATAGAACAATTTACTACAAAAACTCAGATTAAGTTTGATCCTTTATCTGGAATATCTCCCCACTTTTTTTTTTTTAACAGGTGAGTGAAAAAGTAAATTAGTAATGTATTGCCGAGTAAGCGCTAGTAATAAGTGCTCTGCCGACTGGAAATTGTCTAATGTGTAGATCAAGGCGTAGATGGGAAGATTGCGTTAAAAGTGATCAGACGAATTTGTGTTTAGATAATGATCCGTGGCCAGAAGTTTGTAAGCAGAGATTGGTGGTATCGGCATCGAGCCTTCTGGCCAAGAAAGAGTCTTGAAGTTGAAATCATATTTTTAAAGTATATTTAAGTTTTTTAAATGTATTAATAATATTACTAAATATTTTTATAATATAGATCCATAATATAAACGGAAACCAGTAAACATCAAAAGTAAAATCTTTCCAAATTGTTGTTTATAGGCTTTCGAATGTACTGTAACGAGTATTCTTTTTTGTTGCTAAATTCGTCCGTCAGGTGTCTCTACCTATCTGACCTCACTTAACTGAGGACCGTCATTCCATACGGATGTGTATAAGTGGGTTATATGGCCAAGTAATTGCCAAATTTAATTTTTTACCTTATCGTATCTTTGCGGCTCAGCGGTAAGCATCCTATTAATATTTGTAAATAAAAGTGTATATAATCTTTGTTTTTATTAATTATTTATCTATGATTTTTAGTTGGTGGTGTTACGTTGATGTTACGATATATATTATGGTAATGTCGGTGGTGTTGGCATTATGTTACCGTTGATGTATAATATAAGAATACAACATTTTTCTTTGGACAATAGTTTATTTAAATCAATTTGGACCTTGGACCGAAAACCCCGCAACCTGGTGACAGTACAATGGATTCTTTTAAAGCGTATCTCATCATACATTTTTTTAAGAAACTAAGTATTGGAATTTAAGAAAGTACAACCTGTGCACTAAACTGTTATATAAACATTATATTTGTTTATTCATGAGATAAGGTATATTGGATTAGCATTGTTAAGAATCCTTGAATTATTAGCACCGTGGGTGGGACAGCTCCCAAATAAAGGAATCCGATAAACCATAAAATATATGCACTCGAGTTCCTTGGAGCCGCTCCAGAGATGTTTCAGGGAAAATAAAATGGTCGAGCCCACAATATTAAAAACTTTTTTAATCCTAGGTTTTTATTGCAGCCAACCTAAATCCAGCTCTTTTAAATTTCACTTTATATTTTATTACGATATGTTGCAGCAAAGTTTAAAGGCTAAACGGAATTTTTTTATTGCAACGTTAGATAACCTTTCTTCATTACTATTATTTTTCGTTTTTGTATTATTTCCTTCCAAATATAATAGTTTTTTAAGAAATATACATAAAAACCTCATTGCCAAATCTTACAAATTTTAGTCAAAACACTAAAAAAAACTTTGATAGAGCAATACACTCAATTAAAATAGTGTTACGGTCAATGAGAGAGAAAGACCGGCTAAAAGGATTAAACGAGCGGGAGAGATTAAGAAGCGCTGGGGGATTGAACGGAAGGTATCAAAGAACGGTGTAGAAAGATCGAGACAATTCGAACTGTCTGGATCAACCTGGATGAAACGAGACAATTCTTGGTACTTCCGAGAAGTGCCCCACCCCGACCAACCTTGCCTATATAAAAGTCTAGCTGTTTCAGTCTGGGGTCAGTCTGTAGTAAGTTAGTAGTAAAGTTGTCGACTTCAGTGACAGTGACAGTGACAGTGTGAACTAGGCAGTGATAAGTGAGTCAGTGATAAATGATAAGTGAGTGTAATAAACTGTGTGTCAGTTTGTCAAATTTGGAGAGTCTTACGGTCGGTGGACTTTAATTAGCGAACTGTATGTGTTAATTTGTAGTTATAAACTATAGTGTAATTTTATTGTATTTGTACAAATTTAGGTAAATAGTTAGGTTATTTAGTATGAGCAATATCTTGTATTATTTGTATATTATTTTAGTAATTAGATAACAGTTAGCCCTAGCATTGTTACTGTAAATTTATATTAGTTTAATAATTTAATTGTTTTAAATAATTTCATTGTAGTCTTATTAATTTGTTAATAAATATTAGCAACTTGAATTTACTAATAGTTGAATTCATTTTACACCCAGTAGCTTGTAACAATAGAATAGTAAGATGTAATCTCATTTCGAAAAAAAAAAAATATAGATATATAGAACGAATGAAGAAAAATATACCTTATTACTTAAATAAACAATCATGCTTGTATAACTTTTCTCATGAATAAACAAATGTAATGTTTTTATAATTTTTTTTTATTTCATTACTTTGTTCAAGTAAAAAAAAACTCTTTATAAGATACGCTATTAAAGGATTTATTATACATTCGAAGCTCCATCAAAATATCGTATCCTTCTTCTGGTTTGTTTTATTCTCTGGCGTGGTGATGTGCAGAAAATCAGCCGAAACGTTGGCAATAATAAAATAAGTTATATATATCTGTGTAAAAATCCAGCGATTTCCAACATCGCCTAAGAAAAATAAATATTTGAGCACGATTTGTGAATTTGTGTTTTACGCAATGATTGGATAAATTCAAAAGAAAATAGCGTTAAATTTACCAGAACATTGTTTTAAAAATTCGTGAAAGAAGAGATATGTACACACCTCAAGTCATCGCCATAATGTTCAATAAATATAAAAATATAAAGTGAAACAGGAGGGAAAAAAAGAAGGAAAAATGTTAGTATGGATTCTTCCCCTTGCATTCTAAAAAAGGCAGATGGGGGGGGGGGACAGTTTCCGTCTCGGATTCAAATCTCCCTGCGGCAGATAATTTATTTAACATGTTAGCAGCCGGGGATGGATACCGTGGGACCTGGAGTCCCTAATTAGGCCCATCCGGCCTCTATAAAGTGAGTACCTAAATGGGAGGAGTTCTGGTAGTGGAGCGTGATTTAGACAAATCATCATCCTGCACAACCGTTGTCAGAGAAACTGTACAGTCTCTGCAAGTACCTATCCCAAAACTCTTCATGAGATGTATTAGTACAGGTTTTTTATTTTTCAACTAAAAAACTTCTTTTTTTTTTATTTTAGAGCAAGGATACGATATAAATTGTTTTATTCAGATGCTTTATAATGTATAAGTTCCAGTAACAGATTCGTTCATATTTATAACCTTACCTAAATTTAGGGTCAATGTTTACTTACCGCAACAATCTAGATGCTCAGTTGATAGATAATTCATCTTCCTTAGGAGCGAAAGATATAAAATAAACAGTCAGATGGCGAACAAGTAAGGAATAAACAAACCCATGTGGGTAAATATTCCAGAAGGTTAAACAATGGATTAATGTTTCTTCGAATGCTTACCGAGGAAAAGATTATGAAGAAATGTGATAACCCACGAGTGCCTTCAAAAGATGGTCTTTAATCCACCTACATCATGGAGAACAATTTTAATAACTGTTTCGCACTCTGAGTAAAGAAGTCATAAATAATTTTTTTTAAAGCAATGTTTCATGAAAAATCGGAAAGTAAAAATAAATATTACAATAATTTTAAGTGTTAAAGTGATTTCCACTCAAATATTTATTCATTTTCTTTATAAGATATTTCTTATATACTGGACTAACTTCTTGATCTATAGAATTCAACTATGAAAAAGTTGAAATACGATTAATGATTCAGATATAATATATAATTGTCGTAAAATACAAACAAAACTTTGAAGACTATAAATTATAGGAGTATCTTAAACCTAAAACGCCACAATTTTGTAGACTCTTTTAGCGAGTTTTTGGAACGAAAAAGCAAAAAATCCAAACGATACGGCCTAGATATGCAAAATGAGATTACCATCCTCGGCACCTTATGCATTTCAGACTTCGCGGCCGGTGACCTAACAACTGATTATGATTCCGATTTCGTCACGTGTTATAGTTGATGGAGTACTGTATATTGCTTGACCATTTCATGTGTTTATATTAATTTCAAGCTGGAAATCATATTCTATTTTAGCTCTTATTACTTCCAAACGCTAATAAATATTTTAACGGACTTGTAAATTTGAAGGATGTTGTGAAGAACAACTAAAATTGAAAATGATGAATAAATGTCGGAACGTCTTTTTTTATTCTTTTGTTAATTTTTTAACGAAAATTGTTGACTGGAATTAAGGTTTTTTTTTCTTCTTCATAGTTGAATTCTATAGATCAAGAAGTTAGTCCAGTATATAAGAAATATCTTATAAAGAAAATGAATAAATATTTGAGTGGAAATCACTTTAACACTTAAAATTATTGTAATATTTATTTTTACTTTCCGATTTTTCATGAAACATTGCTTTAAAAAAAATTATTTATGACTTCTTTACTCAGAGTGCGAAACAGTTATTAAAATTGTTCTCCATGATGTAGGTGGATTAAAGACCATCTTTTGAAGGCACTCGTGGGTTATCACATTTCTTCATAATCTTTTCCTCGGTAAGCATTCGAAGAAACATTAATCCATTGTTTAACCTTCTGGAATATTTACCCACATGGGTTTGTTTATTCCTTACTTGTTCGCCATCTGACTGTTTATTTTATATCTTTCGCTCCTAAGGAAGATGAATTATCTATCAACTGAGCATCTAGATTGTTGCGGTAAGTAAAAATTCACCCTAAATTTAGGTAAGGTTATAAATATGGACGAATAAAGACAAATCTGTCACTGTGGTGGACGCGGCGCGCGCTCAGGGAAGACAGGTAGCGATTTTTGGTGAACTTTAAATGCCACGTCTGACGTTTTGAAATTTGAAAATATATTATTATTATTATTATCGAAAAACAACAATGGCACACCATTATCTTGCGTTTAGAATTGTGGAAACGGTTTTGAATGTGCTAAAAAAAATTAAATTTTAAAATTAATTGACGAGATTTGCCATTGATATATTTTATTTATTAGGGTCTTAATAACTTATATTGGTCACGGCAGACGACTTCATTGAGTACACACTTCAGCAGACAACAAAATCTTAGCTACTAACAGGTCAGATCTATATGTATTACGTTCCCTATTTTACATCAATATGATTTACTTTATCAATGCATCAATAGAAATTTAAAATTTAATTTAGCAAACTATGTACTAAAATTGATAAGTTTGATGATAAAATAGTAAATATATGTCGGCAGAATTTCAAATATTAAGGTATATTGCAGATAAAAAATAATCATTCAAAAACTTATTTTATTAAATTTATTTAAGACAAAATTAATAAAATTGGATAAAAAATTAATCGTGCACCCGTAACAAAATATATATTTTTTCCACTGATTTGATTCTTCGTTCATCGTCATCGGAGTCATGTCTGTCGTGGTGTGACTCGTCTTCATCATCCATAGAAGAGGTCTTCATGTTTCCACTGTGAGTCATATATATAATATCCTGTGACAGAGATTTTACATGACTTTGAAGACTGTCCCAATTCCGCCGTTCACGATTGTAACCGCAAGAATTGATGAAAAAAATTCGGAAATCATGGGTGTTGTTGAACATTCACCTTTTATTAGCCGTTGACGAGTTAAATAATCAGGTAATTTTTTTCTTTTTGTGCCTAAAATTTCTGCTCGTAAAATGGCAGCGGCTTCCTGCAAAATATCTTGATCTTTCAAATGTGCAAATGATGAATCATCAATTGATGAAATGCCTTTTGGGGCAACAACGTTTTTTTTGTTCGATATCAAAATTTGAATTTTATCATTAAATTTCTTGTGAATCTTTTCTTCTAAATAGTGTGTGGTAAATATTGATATCGCATCATTAGAAAATCCGGGGTTATTTCTAATCCCAACTAAAAAAAAATATTAATAAAAAATCAGTAATAAAAAAAAATTTTTTTGTCAAAGTAATAGAAAAAAATTTGTTGGATCGGGACCTAGCGATATGAATTATACTTTACGACCGATTCCCATTCCGATCAAATATTCACACGAAATTTCATAAAAAATGAGGTAAACGTCAAGACGTTTCGGAGGAGTTCGAGCACAAGCACCGTGACACGAGGTTTAAATACACACACGCATATATTATTTACATACATATATATATATTATTTTTTTTGAAATTATTAGACAGAGGTTTGAGTATTTACATTTACAGTAAGATGCAGATATCCTTCATATATTCTTTTTATTTTACAGTTAAGAATATTAGCTCAATGTATTATAAAATGGACGTATCATAATGGTCAAAGATTAATCTCAGCTTAAAATAAATAAGTTTATACTGTAATCAAAAAAATGTTCAGGGGATTCAAATAATAAACCCAATGAATACTTTGATTATTTAACTATTATTTGGCAATTAATTGTCTACAATCAATCCGTACATCCTTTGGATAATGACAATGAAACCCTATTTATCCTTCAATTGGTACTTAAAAACGCTAAGAAGAACCGTAATTTCTTTTTTTTTTTTTTTTTTTTTTTTATTATTTATTTATTGATATTTACAACTATATTACAATAATATAACAAGTAAATTGGCTGAGTGATACATAATGATATGATATAATGACATGTAGAGAAACTACCCACTGGTAGTACTCAAATCGCATGTTCAACTAAGAAGGTCACGTGGCCATCTTCTTCTCAGACGCCTCGGAGGATTATCGGGAATTGAAGAGGAAGCTAAGTTTGAAACTAGAGGGTTTGAGTGGAAATGAAGTTTGTTATGAAAGGATAGATACCGGGTTCGGGCCAAATCAGCAACAAATGGGACATTAAGGTCGTTATGGATGACTATATTCTTAACAAAATAAGGAGCGTTGAGGATTTTACGAAGGATTTTGGATTGTACCGTAATTTCTTAGAAATTATTTTGATTGAGATTAATCATGGATATTATTATTAAATAAATTAAGCTCATATTTTGTTACATCAAAGTCATGAAGTTAGTATATTTACACAAGTTATGCTATTCACTGGTTGAAAGCGTTGGAATGTGTTTAATGTATATAGTGCATTATACGATATTAGAATGGATGGTGCGGCCTGTGCTTGGTTAAGTGGGGTCATATTGTATTATTCAAAGTATATTGTCAACGCAGAATAATGTGCTACATTGAAGGTTGTGGATTGTGACAGATGAATTATTTAATTACTTAACAGCGATAAATTGGCCCTTTAGGATCTGGAATTTTACTCATCTTCTTTTAACTGCGTACTCTTAAAGAGGGATATACCTTCAGGTTGAGCATGATATCGGCTAAAACTACCTCCCTGCACAACCATTAACATTGAAATAAAGCAAACTGTACCATTCATTAATCTTTATGGGTTACAGAGATACGTTTTTTTCTATTTGTTTTTTGCTATACGATCCTCGAATAATATTAGAATGGATGGCGCGACCTATGCTTGGTTAAGTGGGGTCATAATGTATTATTCAAAGTATAATGTTAACGGAGGGGAAGCTGCATTGAAGGATAGGTATCCGTCTGTGACAGATAAATTATTGAATTCATTAATAAGGATAGATTGACCTGGATGGTATCAAGATCCACTCAGGAGTTCACTTATCCTCTTCAAACAGCGTACTCTTAATCAAGGTGATTGAGCATGATGATATACAAATCACCTCCCTGCATAACTGTTGGCTTAGAAATAGTGATAACTCGAACAGATACTGAGTTCACTACTGTTCATGGGTTAGAAAACCCTTTTTTCTTAGTACTGTAAATAGTTCAATTTAGTGAATTATCTCCGATTACTTTAAGTTTCCAGTAATGAAGAGAAATCATCTGCAGTAAAAATATGACTTTATAAATGTTGCTTGCTTCTCCTTTTAGACACCGTGTACACCTGGAAGCAAGCTACAGTCAATGTACGTTGAGAAAAATTGGGAAAGAACCGCACCCAAAACAGTCTAAAAAAAAAAAAAACCTTCTACATTTAAACCAAATATACACAAAAACTGGGAATAACAAGAATCACAATAGCAATAATAACTATTATATTATGCAAGGTTCACAATACAATACGTTTAGTTATCAAGTCGATGCAAAAAAAAAATTCCCACCTTCAGAACTCAACTTTTTACCGTTCTATATCGAAACACTTCTCGCCAAATTCCCGCTATCGCAAACATCGTGAGTACACTTCTGTATGCTGCTGCGTCCTAGCGGACCCATTCGACTTATTTTTTTCGGTCAAGAGTGTAATATCTTACGAAAGCCGACCCTTTCCGGAACTCCGGAGTTTGCAACGTTTACTAAACCGTGTGGGAACTGATTGGGTTACAACACCGCGATTACTGATGAGATTTTTTTCCGTAACATTATAATGTTTCTTAATCTAAATATCATCCTATTAATTATAATATTACTTTTTAATTCATTGCATAGAGTTAAGCAATCTGTTTTAAGTTGAGATGCTTATTACTTTCCATGGTAATAAGCCTATTTCGGGTGTAAAATCGGGTGACTCGTGATGAGGGAAGGTGCGTTGGACTGGAGGGCCGGCTGAAATACGGTTTGGGACGTGGGAGGGCACACATCTCGTTGCCCGGCTAGGAGCCTCTGAATCATGGCGATTGGACCTCATGAATAAAACAAATCACAAGTTAGGCTTCTGCCTTAGCTCAGCCTGCAATAGCTCGCTTCCATTCTGTCTGATTTAGCTTTTATCATAGCCTATGTATACAACTATATTTCAACTATTATTTATACTAATGAAATAAATAATTAATGTATACAGCCAGGAATAATATTATTCTTACTTGGATATAGCTGTTGTGCGGATGGTTAAACATATATGGCATATAAATGCTGGCATATAAAAACATATAAATGCTTATAATTAAACATATATGGTATTTAATGATCAACAATTTATTATTTCCTAAATACCAACGAGAACTTTAATTATGTACTTTTAAAAAATCAAATCATCAAAAATAAAATATGCTTTACTATATTAATTATACTTATTAAATTATTACAATCTGCCACTTGTGGGTAATAACAATATTGCTGAGTAGGTATACAATCATTCCACAAAAACCAAACAAAAATAACATGAACAAAAATTAAATAAATAAACGTAATATAATTATATACATGCGGTAATAAAAAAAAAATGAATGCGTAAATGATGGTAAAAATAAAGTCTAAAGATAAAATATTTTATTAATATATATTAATTATCAGTAATGCTTACAAAAACATTGATTTTTTTTTGTTTTATTTATATTTAATTTTTAAATTAATTTTTTTTTCAATTTACACTTAATATAATAAAGAGTTTTATCCCAATGAATTTGAAAATTTACATTTTGTAACACAACTTACACTTGAGTGCAAGTTAAATATTACAAAAAGCATCGATTATGTTTGGTACCACCTGAAATTAAAAAAAATCCAAAGTCAAAGAGTTTTAGTTCCTTTAACATTAAATTATAGTTCTTTTTTCTGTCACTTTTTATACGCTTTATGATTTATATAATGTAGCTTCCTGTCCAGATATATATTATGATTCTTTTGCTGTTAATGTTTGTTATTCTCAAGCAATAAGAAATAGAAAACTAACTTTATTCTACAGTCCCACAATAAAGTTACTTTTCTATTCTATTCTACATAATATCATACATCCTTCTTTTACCATGAGGTATATATAAATATATACTATTTTTTATATACCTGAACATAAAATTCATCTAAAACATAAAAACATATATCATAAAACATAAAACATAAAAACATTAAAATATGCCTATATATATATATTAGGACCATGCCACCCGCTACAGCCCACATGATGATGATTGATCTGTATATGCTTGAGAGTAACATGTATACAGCCTCAAAAACGTTCCACCCTTTCAAGTTATAAATGAGAGAAAATTATACAGAAATTTAAATACATTGTAAAATGTAAATTTTTTATAATTTGCACATCTACTATGATAAGCCTACTTTATTTCCATTGTAGTTACATGTAGAGTAACAGTACAACAAAAAAACTGCTGGCCTATTATCTATTGACTGAATTATGTTAAACTTTATGCGAAGATCTATCAAACCTCTAAAATGAATTAGGCAAAACAAACTTGGTATTTAAGACTTTTTAAAGTAATTGGAACAAAAACGTTGGCACTAACAAGAAAATGGAATTGATGTTTTACTTTAGAAAAATGTTTTAAAATGTGGTCCTGTAAAGAGCTTTTAAATAAAGGAATTTATTTTTTTTGCGAACCGACCAGCAAAAGCGCACGCAGATATCATGATTTTTAAGGCTCATTCTGTCTTTTCCTGTGACAATCCTTCATTCTTTCCAAATGTTACATTCGTCTTCCCTCCGCTTATTAACCTTATCCATGCCTCATTCTCCCCTCCACAAGAACACTGATGTTTGTGAGTCATCTCCAAAGTGTCTGACAGTCCAGGCAATCCTCGTCAGTAATTCAAATTTTCTCAAGGAATTTTTAATAAATTTATTATCAAACAGTTTTACATCAATAGAAATCAAATGTTGAATTTTAGATATGGTTAATGAACCGACATACTTTATCTCAATAGCTTTTTATCGCCCGCTATATGTATAAGAATCGGTTTTAAGATCATAGTATTTCGTAATATTCTGTCATACGTTATAAATTAGTGATATTAGTAGAAATACACACAAATTTAAACTTATTGTGTAACCGTTTTGTAATATTAAAGGGCCTATGGGGAAGTGGCGTGTTGTACACTTCAAATATTTCTATTCTAGCGAGCATAATTGGCATCCTTTAAAAAACGAATAAAGCTTGTAATCAAGGGTCTTATTAATTTGTTTTATAAAACAAATGCTAAATGCAGTAATGCACATTTATAATTTTTAGACTATATTTTGTTAAGTTAACTTGCATACATAATAATATATTGCAAACCCGATCAATCATCACTATCCAGTACTGCAACTTGATGATTTGTAAATTTTTATTATTATAGTGTTTTTTTCCCTGTGTTTTTTACAACATAAGGAGTCATATCCCCAATACCCAAAATCCACTGCTCTCTGTCCATCCAATCCCCCTCACGGATCCCTCTGGCTGCCATTCATTCCTCCACGTCCTCTATCGATTTTCTATAGTCTTCCACGCTTTCTTCTTTCAGGTGGTATATAGTTATGAATTTTCTTTGGCCAGAGGTTTTCGTCCATCCGCATTAAGTGGCCATGCCACTTTAACCTTTTAGTTCCGATCTGGTAAAGGATGTTTTGACATCCGACCTTGTCTCTAATTGCTGCGTTTGGGATCCGCTTGGGTTTCGATATACCACAGCTTCTTCTCTAGAAATCCATTTTCATAGAAAACAACCTATTTTCTGCCTTTTTCGTGCGTGTCCAAACCTCTGATCCGTTAGTGGCTACGCTTTCTACGAAGGAATGGTTGAACTTCCTTTTAGTTTCCAATCTTATTTCCTTACTCCATAGGGTGGAATTTATCGAACTTATTATTTTTTTCCCCTTGTTTACTTTCTGTTCGATGTCACCCTCACTACCTCTTTCAGAAGAGACCCAGTATCCGAGGTACTTGAACTGTTTGCAAGCATTGAGCGTCCAGGCATCGATTTGAAGTGGTAAATTCGGAGCGTTGAAAACCATATACTCTGTTTTATTTGTACTGATTTTCTGGAATACGTGTCTAGCAACGTCCTCTTGATATAGCTCACGTCATCCGGATCCGATGCGATTATTACTTGATCATCGGCATACTGCAAATTGTAGATGACATCATCCCCGATTTGTGCACCCATTCCCCCGCATGATCTTTTCCAGTCTTTAAGGGCTTTTTCCATATACATTTTTAAAATCAGGGGTGAAAGGCAGCAGCCCTGTTTCAAACCTTTGTTAATTGGGAAGCTTCTATACACTCTATCTCCTATTTTTATTGCCTCTATTATGTTTTTATAGAGCCCTTGAATTGCTCTGATGAGGTATCTCTTAACAGATACCTGTACCTAGAGGTACAGTGTCGTAGGCCTTGTGTAAATCTACAAATATGTGGAGTTCACGGTCGTGGGCCGTCTTTTTTTCTATAAGTTGTGAGAGGCTGAAGATGTGATCAGTGCATGGTCTTCCAGCTCGAAAACCCGCCTGTTCCTCGCTGATTTCTTCCTGTAATTCAGTATCAATTCGGTTTTTAATTATTAGGCCGTATAATCTACTCAGCGAGCTGGTAACCATAATACCTCTGTAGTTTGAGCAATCCTTCTTTTGACCTTTTATGAAAACTGGGGTGATATATCCTTGGTTCCATTCTTCAGGGATCTCTCCATAATTTAGCAGAAGTGTCATACTCTCTGCCAGTGCCATTTTGAGTTCACTCTCTGCTTTAATTAATTATATTGGAATAGAACCGGGACCGGGAGATTTCCTATTTGTCATTTCACTGAGAGCTGAGTCCAGTTCTACCACTGTTACTGGCGGTATATCTTCCTTATTCGATGTTATTTCATTCGATTTATTCCAAACGAATTCGGGTCGCTCTTCATGGAATAATTCTTCAAAGCGATTCACCAATTGCTGTTCTTTAATCAATGGGAAGTTATCTCCACATCTTTTGGGATTTTTCAAATTTTTTAATGTGCTCCAAGCAGCACTAGACTTTTGCCCATCAATGTAAGTGTCCACATACTTGCACGTTTTTTCCCAATAGATACCTACTGCCTTCCTTCTAATACTTTTTACTTTTTTACAGGCATTTTTATATTCCCTCAGACCCTTCTCATTTTAGAGTTCAGTTTATTGTATCAACGTTTTTTCTCTTGGACAGTCACCTCAGCATCCTCATTCCACCTAGGTTTTTTTTCCCTCTAACCTCTTTCCTTTCCTCTCCGACGGCTTCTGAATCTGCGGCATGTATAGACTTTACTATAATCTCCATTAGTCGGTTTTGGAACAGTCCTTTTACCGATTCTTGATTTGTCATACTCTCAATTGAGTATGAATGTGGAGCTATTTATCAGGATGAAAATACGTCCATTGAATTACAAGTCTTGGGTTCAGTAAATGGCAGAGACTGATTTGTTTCTTAAACGTTTTTGCAGGAATCATCACTTCAGGAAAAACATCACTCAATCATCAGTTTCCCTCTAATTAAGAGTACCCACGTTATATAGCCTGGGTAAGCCCCAGGAGGGTTTGTAGATTCCACAAAATAGATAGATAGATCGCATCCTACATAAAGGGCCTCTCAATAATTTCAAACGTAATCAACAGCTCTCCTACACATTTGGGAAGTCTTCAATCTCATTGCTGGGCTCTGGGTAACGATAAGAATTACCAATCAGGTTTTGTAGTAAATTGACATATACTAACTCATATGATTGAGTTCTAGTTTGAGAAAAACGACAAAAAAAATATATTGAGCGAAGTGACTATCACGTAAAGGGTTATATTTTAATTTGTATTACCCTGATGTTGTACCAGAGTAACATGTATTATAATAATTATTTAATAATACAGCTATATTAGGTGTGATGAATATTAATTTTAGAAACGTGCCATTCATACCTCAAAAAAGAGTGTATTTAATCCAAAAAAAAATTATTGCTTTAATTTTTATGGGAGCGAATTAGCTCAGTATGTAGATTGCTGAGTCGCTGAAGGTTTCGGGTCCAAACCTTCTGATTAACTATTTAATCTGTTAAGATCTTCAGGTATAGGCTTCTTGGTGCTCACCCAGTCTCTATAAAGTGAGTACCATTAATGTAGGGAAAGCGGTTGAACGTGGTATTGGACAAATAATCTCCCTGACAACTCTTGTCCTAGAAACAATACAATCTTTACCATACACTGAAGCCAAGACCCTTCATGGGTCGCAGTGTTACAGGTTTTTCTTATAATTTTTACTGTCTTATATACCGAAAAAATGATGGAGTAGAAAGAATATTTAAAGAAGCGAATAAGAGTAATTGACATTCAGGAAATTGGGAGTCGGTTGAGGTCCAGGCTCGCTATTCATGGAATTCACAACCATTGTCCTCCCCCAATTTTTTCCTAATTTTTATTTCTACCATTTTAAGATTCCAAGATGACATTAATAATCGAAATGTTTCAATAATGAAAATGGGGTAACCATTATATCCGAATGACCTGCTACCGGAAATCCCACCAGGATAGTTTTAATAATTATTAATTAGTTAAGTACATACACTGATTACAGGAGCAAAACGTTATTAAATTTATTCTCGTTTCCAACAAACAAGTATTTAACAAAATAACTTTTTTAAAGTCAATTTTAAACCTTTTGTGTGAAAATCGGGTAATGAGTTTATTTTAAATTACCTCATATTTTCCTCGTATAAGGTTTATGAGATAAAAGTTATTATAGCATCATTCTCATTATGATAGTGACCTTTATGTACAACGAATTGAGAATTGTTCTCAATTTATTCGTAATACTCGAATCACTTTCATCATACAGTGATTGGTAGTGATATTGAAGTAAATGTGAGAATCATCATTACTCAAATGTAAAGAAGTGTTCAAATTAATTATCACATGCCTCATTTATAAATTTTTTCTTTTATGAATTTCTCTAGTAAGAAAAATTCTTACAGGCACTTGAGATCTTTTTTAGGATAAACTACATGAGATAAATCTGCAGCCCAGTTGAAAAGTTGGTTGAGTAAATTTTTTACCTAACTGATGTTATTGTACTGACGGAAGCGGGATCGTATCATTCTCTCGTATTTTGTTTGAAATGGAGTTGCAATGAATACGACAACTCCATGTCATGCCAAGGCCGTAACCACTTTTGGTCTATAAGAAACACGTCAAATAAGCAGTGTTTCTGTTACATACATTTTCAATTATTTAAATTAGAATAGAATAGAATAGAATAGAAAACAAACTTTATTCTGGGACCAAGTCCCTTTAGAATAACAATAAAGAACAATTAAAATAAACATAATATTCATCTGGCCAGGAGGCTACATAATGATACAAATCATGAAGTCATCATGGGTGACAAAACATAATAGATATAGGAAAAAAAAAAAATAAATAAATGATTAAAAAGTACGAGACTTTACAGGATTTTAACTAATTCTCGATAATGATATAAAGGCTAGATATTAACAAAATAATAATAAATAATATTAATATAATAGTTAATAACGGAATTGCTAAATAAAGCAAATGAATGGCATAGCATGCGATAAAGTATTTACAAAGTCTGTATCTTCTTTGTTGTTGGAAAAATATACAAAACACGTAGGTAACGAGATCGAGTATTCGATACAAATTAATTCAAGCGGAAGATTGGCCTGCCTGGAGAGCATCTTTTTGGGATGCCAAGAGATGATGGAAAAGCAGGGATTTAAATGAGGCCAGTGAGGATGAATGGTGGATAAAAGGAGGGATTGAGTTCCAGGAAGGAACGCTCGAATGCCTCAGTTCTGTGGGATGGAATGTAGAGATCGGAAAGGCGGGATCTTGTTTTATGGTGTTGGACAGAGGATTTGAATTGAAGGAGACTATAGATTATGAAGGGTGTTGCGACTTAATGGATTGGTATAGAAAAACACTAGGGAAATAATGTCTACGAATGGGTGGAAAGAGCCACTTTAAATCATCATAATGATGTGACACCCGGGAACGCCTCGGAGTACCTAGGACAAATCTTAAAGAGCAGTTCATTATTCTTTTTAAGCGACCCTCCAGCAATTTCGAGAGGCCCCCGTATACCACACATTAGATTATTAAAGTAGCTGAAGCTAGTAACCTAAATCAAGAAAAAATCTGTTACCTTCAGACGAATAATTGGCTCTTCATGGATTTTACTTCTTCCTCAAACTCTTAGGAACATATCTCTCAGTAGCTAAAATTTATGTAAAATGTCTTTACTTGACCAATAGGAATTATATTTAAATTTAGAGCATTCAGAGGTTGATGGTTATTACTCATGAAACATTTTTGTAATTAACTTCAAAAATTTCGGTTATCTTATCCTCAAATATATTTTGTTGATACTTTACTTTAAGTTAAGAAGCTAATTGAATGTTAAAAACATTAAATAGAAAGAATGAACATGAATATTGAAACATTTATACTGTTTAACGAAAATAAGCAAGAGACGATGATATATTTAAAATCCATAAAGTTATTTCAATAAATTTAAGAAAAGCAGTCGTCACTTATGGCCCCAGTAGTCGAAGCGAAGAAAAAAAAAAAAAAAATCTGTTATCTTCAGACGAATTGGCTCTTCATGGATTTTACTTCTTCCTCAAAATCTTAGGAGCATATTTCTTATAAAAACATACTGATTAGCAGATGTCAAAACTAAGATGAAAACTAGCATTTTATATAAATCCAATATCGTTGCCTGAAAGTAGCATTTATTAATTTTTTTTAATAAAGTAATAACTTAAATCAAAAATATCGTAAAAACTTTTTTTTTGTTGAGGTTCGTAAGGATATGAAACGATATTATATAGTCCATTAGTGGCTAAGCACTCGGGTCCCGGAGCCAGTCCCTTATGAATTATGAATAAGGTTAAGGGAAACAAACCATGGCTCTGCCTAATTGATGTATCGGCCTGTTTGCTGTAGATTAATATCATCAAGTGAGCTCGGTCTGTGTACTTCCAAGTATGAGGACGAAGCACGATAGTCTGAAATAAGGAGAAACGTGGCTGTGAGAAAAAAAATGGATTTTTTTTATATGAAGAAGGGTCTTAGGTTCTGCAAATGGCAGAAGCTGTTCTGTTTCTAGGTCTGTGGTTGTGTAGAGAGGTGATTTGTCCCAGAACAAAGTCAAGATTTTCCACAACAATGCTTTATTTGTTTTTTATATTTCCCCGATGAATTGGCGCAACGTTGAATAGTTGGTTTCACCAGAAATAATGCTTGTCTTCCTGTTTTTTTTATTTTTTATTTGCATCCTATTTATAATCCATACCTTTAGTAGAGCGTTTGCTAATTTAAATTTATAAATATACAATGTTTTTGGAATTACTGTAGAAAATTTTAGTTAGAAACTTTTTTTCCTTTTTTTTTCGAAACCTCCTTTATTATATGAAAGTACATTCACAAATAGTAAAAAAACTACAGCTTCTATATAAATAAAATACCTTCCATTACCTTTCGGCATTTTAAGGCATTACATCGGGCTGAGTCCGCTGAAAGCGGTTATTACTCGAACCGGCACGAGGCCGCTGACATTATACAATACAAAACGGTGAGTGACCGTTCAGCGGGATCAAGTGACAGTTGTAGAAAGAAGAAAGGGGAGAAAGGAAGAAGAAAAAGGAAGGAAGGATAAGGACAAGGGAGTACTTACCTCATCCCTAGATCAAATGTAAGTACATCGACCAAGGGGACACTGCACTGCCACCTCGCAAGGTCTGGGGGGGGGGGGTTTAAGTCCCTAAATAGGGGGTTCGCACAGGTCTTCACCCCATAAAAAAAATTTGATGTGCCTCCGACCTATGTACTCGGGCACAGAGGGAAGCTTGATTTGTTTTGTTCAGCGAAAATAAGTAGATTTTGCGAGTAAGAAACACGTGAGCAAGCATACAAACTTTGCCACCCTTTTTCACCCCCTTAGGGGTAGAATTTCGGAAAATCCTTTCTTATCGGATGCCTACGTCACACAAAGAACACACCCTCAATATTTCAGGTCTAGGTTTAGGCTGTGCATTGATACATAAATCAGTCATTCACGACAAAGCATTTTATATGTATAGATTATCTTTTTTTAGAAATATATATATAAGAGATTTAATATTTTTTTGGATATACTAGTGGGTTATAAAATTTTAGGAAAAAAAATTAAAAGTGATTAAACATACTTCTCAGTACTATTATCATTAAAATGTTAGGAGCTTATTCTGCGTATACAATTCGAAATCAATCTCTTGCACTTATCATATTAATAAAACATGGAGGCCATATTCCCTCTTGTGTGTAGAGAATTCTCTTTGACGAATAGGATATGCATATCAGACCTGCCTTTATTTGACTTGCTCACTTGCTGATACCTGATGTAAGGTCAGATACAGTTTGTGAACCATGATACAGAAGTTACATCCACACAGGTCACGAAATCCTTAAAATTAATTTTGATTTCAAACGGATTCTTAACAGGAATGAACTGTCTTTGTCAGAGAACAAGGTAGGGTAACAGTGTTTAATAACGGAAATATACACTCAGTAATTTTGCTATAGTGGGATTAAAATAAAACTTAACCCAATAATTTCCTTCATCATCAAGTTTTCAGTTCTTCATCACGATTCATTATAGGGAATAAATGAGTGTTTCGTGTTGAGAACTAATTTACTACTGAAATTCGATTATTAAGAGAGTTTGAGTAGGCGACTAAACTTATTTTCATTGGTTTTAAGATTTTATAGCGGATGATAAAATTCTTTAGTCGACAAGTGGGTAAAAAAGTATTTTATCTCCAGCTGGTATAAAAACATGTGTCTTTGGCTCAAATAATTTGGACTAAACTACGTACAGCCGTTGCAAACTAGGCTAAGAAATAAAAAAAGTGTCTCTAGGGAACTAGTAACAAAGATGACAACTTAATTTGTTAAAATATTTTAATCCATATATATTGTCCAACATGTTGAAGAGGTCATGATTAGGTTGGTGCGCCCGTCTATGTCTGCTATTAAGTTCAGTGGTTTTTGATATAGTGAGAATAGAATACCCATAGTCCTTCACTTATTCTCAGCAGATCGTATTATTGGATTAAATAATTGTTTAACAAAAATGATATAAAATGTTTATACAGACATTTGGTAAATTTTTTACGGCAAATGAGGAATATAAATAATCTTGTGGTATAGCGTTAAAGTACTTAATTATTGCTGTATGTATATGAATATATACATATATATATATATATATATATATATATATATATATATATATATATATGCTGTGTATTATATTATTATTATGTATTGCATATATATTGTATGTAAGTATTTATGAATAAACGGAGATTTTGAAACAAAAAAAATCGTTCAAGTTATTATTTTCATTTACTGTGTTCACGTCAGCCATGACCTTTTTGGGAATTAACCGTTGGTTATATTTCTTGGTTGGTTATGTTAAAATTTCATTGAATATTCTATTTATTTTTATTCCCTTGAAAAGTTTTATGTTACTTATTTATGGTAAAAACTTGACTTCTGACTTTTTTATTCAATTCTATTCTTCGCAAATGTATAAGTCTTTCTTTTTGTTCCCTCTTTTAATTTATTTTGTATCCCCACCTGTCAAATAGTAGACAATTTAAAAGTCTAAACACTGATATTTTATTGAAACTCGCTGCTATTTCGGTATTATTCAAAAAATATTGACACCAAACATATTGGCATTTGTATCGCCATATCAAAATTAATTGCTAAAGGTAACACAAGGCGATGACTTAATTGTATATACAATTAATTTATAATGTATGTAGTTATTTATAAATAGAATTTTAGATTAATAGAAAAACAATATATATTGGTTTTACAAATCAAGGATATATTGATGTATCGATTTTTTGATCATATTCGAAGTATAACTACTCGAGTATTTATTTAATAAATATTGAGATACTATGTATATCGAGTTTCGGTATCGATATTCTCAATTTAACCTCATCTCATCATCATCCGCTCTTAGATTATATCCTTATACGACTATATTTGAAGCATAAAGTCATATATGATTAGGATGGCGGTAAACAAACGCCATAGATTTGTAGATTTTTATTTTTACAGTCATGAGGACAATGTTTCTTCTTAATAGTATTCTTTAAAGATTTTTTTTAATGAAAGGGAAGTAGCCATACCATAATTGTTAGTGTTGAGAACAGATGTGAATTTACAGTTTTATCGCTTTTTTAAATTATAAAAATGTTTATGAAATTAGTATCCTAAACCCATGGGCACTCCTAGCACCGAAGATTTTAGCAAGTTTATTTAGGCGAGAGAAGTCTAGCCTTTGTACCTTCTTTTTATTACACTTTTTTTAGCACAAGAGTTCTTCTTTTTATTAAAACTTTACCATCTCTGAATATTTGTTCATATTGGCTTAAAGTATTTTATTTATTGTGTTTTATAAATGTATTAGGAACTTTGTGGCAATATAACCCTTGGAAGTAATATATTTGCAATGCAAACATTGACCTAAAAAATAAACCTCTTTACAAATACGTTTTTGTTTTTTTTCAAATTCCCCAAGTAGAGCAGCGCAAGCAGGGATCCCTATTAGACCAATTTAGCATTAGATAGCGAGCTATTTAGCATTTTATCGTTATTTAAGATATATTTCTTAGTAATGTTTGTTTGTTGGCGGTATTGATGTTGGTATTTCTATTATATTTCAACTGCATAGGCCGCTTAGGCGTCCACCATAGCAACCTCGTTACTATTGCGGTTTCAATTCGAATCCAGCCAGAGAGGATTATAATTTCAAAGCGGACACAGAATTAATTTCAGAGTTAGAGATTATACAGTTATTGAAATTTAATACAGTTTTATGAATTAGATACTTAAATTGTTTATCCTATTTTTAAATATCAATATCCATACTTATATTAGCTTAACAAAACTGATTGACCTGATCCGAATTCTCATAAACTTGAAAGTGGAAGGTTGGTTCTAAAGTTAGTTCACAAAATATAAGGAATACCAAACCTCAGTACTTGAGCGATCTCTTTGATTTTTTCAACTTAATCTTTTGTTAATTTTTTTATATTTTTTCAGTTAAATTAATCAGTAATACTTTTAAATTGAGTGATCAGTGCGTTTCGTAGAGTATCATACGAAGCGGTCTGCGCGGTGGCCAGGATGCCACCGATTGAGCTGATCCCTGAAGAGAGGAGGCGCTCTTATAACGGACACGAATTAAGAAAGCAGACAGTTAGGGAGTGGCAATGTCGTTGGGATATGGCATTCAGTGGAAGATGGACGCACAGGTTGGTCCCCTACATTGAGGCTTGGGTGAATAGGAACCACGGGGAGGTCTACTATAACTAGGTTGACTAAATATTAACTGTTTTCCATATTATATTTGAATTTATACATTATTTTATTTTTGTGAGAAAGAAATAGTTGACTGTGGGTACTATAAACATCCTAACTATCAACCCATCCCCAACTAATCCTACTAAATAACCAACTAATCCCCAACTATCAACATCCTATTATTTTATTTTATTTTGTAGCTCTGTTACAATTATTGAAGACCGATCTTACAAATGAAAAATAGTTATTAGGACTGATGACCCGATGTTTTGTGACGAACGAAACGCCTTGTTAGCTGATTTAGAGAAAGAAGAAGCTGTTTTTTGTTTTCTAATCAGATCTTAATGATGGCGGAGCCTGCATCGATAGCGAATATCGATATAAATACAAAACTATTAAAAAAAATAAGTACTTTTTATAAAATACTAGGTCACCAGCTAGTTGATTCATATTTGAGGGCAAGAATAGAACTCTTTGATGTTCCTAAGTCCATTCGGAGAAGAATTGTTGATAGAAATCACTCTTTTCTTTTGATGACGTGGGACAACTCCCAAGATATAAGCGAAAGCTTTAGCTACAAAAAAAATAAGGAAAACCTATATTATTTGATATATACCCAAAAAACCAATATGCTTGGAGTTCTCCAAGAAACTGTGTTTCAATTGCTTGTAATATTAATAATTTTAATATTGAATTTACTATTTCCTTCGCTGATTTTATTTTATTTATTTTTTTAATGAAATTTGAAAAAATATCATATATTCGTTGATTGTGGGAAATTCAAGTAGGTTTACATAAGTAATAACAAGCAATACAATTTTTAAATACTTTATTTTGTATTTATTAATGAATTTTACATTCACATGGCCCGTTGGCCCAGGTGTCAGTTCTAGCCTAAGGAAAGACTATTTCAATACTTCAGGGTTTAAAACAAGTATTATTACAACCTATGAAGGGTCTGGGATTCAGTACATAATAGAGTTTGTAATGTTTCTAGGACAACAGTTGTCGATGGAGGTGATTTGTCCGAAATCACGCTCGACCTCCAGGTTACCCCCTAATTAACACTCCATTACAAGCGTTGTATCCGACAGATACATTGCTAAGTATTTTCATGACTAGTTGGCCATGCTGGGGTTTACCTCCCCTCTTTTCTATTTCTTTAGCAAGTCCCTTTAGACAGTTTAATTTGGTGTTTTTGAGTATAGCTTCCAGTATTTAGCGTAAAGTAAAGTAAAGTAAAACTGTTTAGTTCTCTTGAATTATTGTTTTCGGATATTACTATTTCTACTTCTCTTAATATTGGCTGTGGCTTCTTGTGATTTTATTTATTTTAAAAAAATGAATATTTGTACCAATTAAGCAAAAAAGTATCTGGCGGAGAAAGAATACGACGCGTTTACCAATGCTTTAAAGGTTTTTTTTCAACACTTTCATTTTAGATAAATGTTCTGTACAACTGTATTTCGTTTAAGATAATTTTTTTACTGAATCTTAGAGTGCTTTTTTTTAAAAGATAAACATCCAGACAAATGAAAAATTCGATTTGAATAAACGTGAAGATAAGTCCTGCACTAATACTAGAAGTCAGTGATTCAGAATATATTTTTTTAAACTGATGCATTCTATAATCTTAAATTAATCTTTTTTCTGTAAATTTTTCATTGTTACAAGTCCCAAGTTTTTCTATATTGATGACCTTAATTTCTCGTATGTTATTTGTATTTACAAGCTTCAGTAGTAAAATAGAATTCTTAATTTTTAGTTTTATGTGCACCTTTTCACATTGGGAAATCCAATAAAATTTTTCCCATTAAATACTTGTGTATTATTGTTCCTTTGGGGACCCGTGTAATGGAGTGTTAAAGTTAACCCCTATACAGAGGCTGAATGAACCCCAAGAGTGTTTCCATTTCATAATATAATACATTTATAAAATTGAGAATGGATATTTAAATCGTATCAACTTATAATATAAGTTATTTATTTAACCAGGTTTATATATATTTTTTTAATTTCCTAATATCTGCATCAAGTGCATTTTTTTGGTATAATATATCAATTCTAGACCTTTCTCTGAAAAAAAGTATAGTTATACAAATAATCTATTTTGTTTTTAAATAAAACAAACATAACTAAATGTTTTTTAATGAAAAAAGCTTTTACAGTTGACCCACGAGGGGATACGCTTCAATACTGAAGAGGGGAACAGTAGACCATTAGAGCGGTCGGTAGTGGTTGTGGTCATGGCGTATCCTTTGGCACAGAGCTCTCCGCACATGGAATACTTCATAAATAACATCAAAGCACTTCCTGACACCGGTGTAGCGCATAGCGGCCACCTGGAGTCAACAGTTTTTGATGTCACTACGAAAATTTCAAATAGAGGAACACTTTCATATATGAAAACACTATTAACTTGTCGACCTCTGGTATGAAAAAAGTTCAACTAGCAATATAGAAGAAGTGGAGCTGTGTCAATAAAAACTTATAAGTGGAGTAGAACGTGGAATATTCAGATATATAGCTATCAGAAACCTATATTTTTGTTTCTTAAACAGAATTTTTATATTTATTCGCAGCGGTGGTTTTACAAATAAATAAGTAAGAATAAAGTTAATCAGTTAAGTCATTACTTTAAAACAATATTTATGACAATTGTAGTACAGATTAATTGATCAAATCCGATATAAATATATTCATAACAAACTTTATTCAAACTAGTCTCAAACCAAGCAACCACTTTAATTCCTGATAATCCTCCGAGATGTCTGAAAAGAAGATGGCCTCGTGACTTTTTAAGTTGATTTTGTTATTTGAGTACTACCACTAGGTAGTTTCTCTCCTTGTTTTTATCCATGACTTTATGTATCGTTACTGTCATTTGCTTGTGGTATTATTATACAGTTGTAAATAACACTGAATTAATTAATAAAAAAAAAACCTGGAATAGTTTCAAATGAAAAATCTCTACTGCTGACGAACTACTAACTGAATAATGAATTCATGAATCTGTGACATCGACTCACACGAAACATATGAAACGTTAGTTTTTAACCACGCCATTGAAAGTGGTCGATATTCTGACAAATTGTTAATTTATTATTCTCGGTAGGGTACAGAAAATACGCCAAACGAGTTAACATGCTAATGATTTCCGTATAGTTTAGAAATAACAAAAGAAGGGCTTCAATGAGGGATGCGGTTAATATAATAACTGAGAAAATAACTTGCACTAAACTCAAGAATCAACAGTAATAATTCTGGCGTTCTTGAGACACCACCTTGATGCTTCATCGTACTGAAAGTGTCGCATCTATCTCCATATAATTACTCTTATAGGATTAATGCACCCTTTGGTTATCTATATTACATACTTATATTACATAGTACGAATATTATATATGAGGCGATCAGGATCAAAAGCTTCATAATTTTAAAGATTGACTTATTCACATTTTTCGCTAGTTTATTCAATTAATTTTGTTTTACACGGAACTTTTCTGCATTATTTCTCATGTTATTAGTCCATTTCTGAACATGGTGTTACGGGAGCATACGACCATGGCTTCAATAAACGAGCGAAAATGTGAAAAAATAATCTTTATAAATGTCGAGCAAGCAGCTTTTGATCCTCAACCCTCCGTATGCAATAAGTAATAGTTATTTATTTGACAAGTGAGGAAGGTGCCACTTTATTACAACGAGATAATTAAACGAGGGTGTTAGAAGCACTTTTCTCACGTGATAAATATTACATTTTTCCTGCAACCATTTAAAAATTAAGAAATTAAAGGTGAAACTTTAAATTTGTTAAAACTACACAAGCGCTACTGGGTAATGCTAGCGCTAGATCTCCGAATTTCTGATGTGTGAAGGTTCTAATATATTTAAGGCTATATTTAATATTTCTATAAAATCGCTACAAAATAAATAAAATCTATCTTGAATTAAATATAAAATAGTTATAAAATTATTTATTTTAAAATTTTAGGATTATAAAATTAATAGTATTATAATACCGCCATTTAACATTTAAAACAACATAGTGTTGGTTGTCAAACTCGATCTAGGTGGCTTTTACTTTTCCTCACTAGTGAAGGGAAGTGGTTTTCCTTCACTAGAGGGAGAAAGTGGCACTTTCCACGCCAGTTTTAGTTGAGTAATGTATAGCATTACTCAATGGTTTCAGGAAAAAATATTATTCTCCCAAACTAGGTAATTTATCTATATCTGAATATCTAAATTGGGAAATTATGTAGTTTTGTACGAAAAAGGATCAGTGTACGTGTTTTTGTGGCCAACATTACAAGAACACAATATTTACAAAATAAAATTTCATGTCTGGAAAATTAGAAATTTTTTCCTAATAACCTACTATCAGTAAGAAATTTTTTATTTCTTTGGTTTAATAAAAATATCTGTAAAAGGATTAATTTTTTTAATTTAATTAATTATGTCAATATAATATTAAATGATCCTTAATATCAACAAATTCCAGAAAAAAGTAATCTGATAGTTCTTAATTGCCAAATGTTACTAAGAATCCCTGCTTTATTATTTAAGGCAAAATCAATTAATGATCCTTTTAATTTGTTAGAATTAATTATGTCATTTTTTCTTATCAGATAATACCCCACCATCGTCATGGTTTTTTAATTCGAGTAAGGTAAAACACTGGACTATAGGTTCAAGATTTAATGTCGTATGGTTTTTATTCTTTACACAAGGGAAAAAACTTTTCAACATCAATAGTTAACCAATAAGGATTTAAAAAGTTAAAAATTCTGTTGATACAAAATTTAATGTTTAAGAGACTTTTGGAAGTGACGTTGAAGGAAAGGCTTAAGAGTGTGATCTAAATATTTTCGACTTTTGCAACTTGGGATCATTAATCAAAAGTTCCCTTCGAGGCCGGCCCAAGTCTAGGGAAAGAATTCCAACTTCGAAGGGCAAAAGGGGCCTAAGATAAGGCTCTAAGGGTCTTTAAATTATTCTAAAATCAATTCAATAGTATTTGATTCTAATAACTACATCAATAACAATAATTAACGAAAAAATATATTGGATGGGAAACATTTTGCATTTATCTCCATGTTCCAGAAAATATATCAACCACCTATTAATTAAAGGTACATAATAAACTTATGCTGTACAAAAGTGAACTAGTTTTTTGTTAAAGAGATTAATTTGGAAAAATCACCATTCGCATTTATTATTTTGGGAACTGCGAAAACCGGCAGGGTAAGTCCTTTATTTACTCATATTAAAAAAAAAAAAATCATTAAACTTGTTTCGAAAATGGAATAAAATGTATAAGTGTACATAATGCTTGTTTGTTTATTTAATGTCAATTTTATGCTGCTATGGCAAATCGGACGATGCTACAGTGGGAGCCCTATATTCAGCGTATCCAGGTTTAATTAGGATAGGGAAGGGTGGGATAATGAAGCATTTTTTTACTCCCTTTAAAGAATAAAGGGTAACCTGCAGGGCTAGGAACCTGCAATTCTGGGTTTAGTTGGTTGTTATGCAAACCACCAGACCATAGGGCGCCGCTTTGTACATGTTTTGAGTGGGAGATAAGTCATTTTCATTCTGATTGAATTGAAATCTTTTTTACTTCAAAGAAGGAACATTATCACACGATTAACGAGATTCAGTTTAAAAATACTGAGATTTATTTGTAGTTCCGTTGAGGTTTCGATTAGAATCCAGCTTGAAGGAGTTAAATCTTTTTCCGTGTGAGACGCAAGGAATGAATTTAAAACTTCCTATACTGGTTAGAAAGGTTGGTAACTTGTGCAATAATGGTAACCTGCTCAGCATGTGTAGGACAAGACGTTAAGCACCAAAAAAAAAAAAATATCTGAATACATATTTTGCAATCTGCAATCATCTATATATCAATTTTTGAATTTTGAATTTATTTTGTAACTGTTTATTCTAATCACAACACAAATCTATCGAACAAGGACTTTCCATTATCCTCATTTGTCGTACTTGGTTCAATCACTTAGTAAAATCAATCCATTATACTAAAATTCATCAAATGTAGACAAGATTTCCGTTAGAGTTCATGATTAAAGCTTATAAACTTGCTAGTCCTTTTTTTTAAAGATTAGTATTCTAAGTAACTAAATATTAGCATCCGTACCTTTGTATGCACATTAAATTTTTGATAAAGTATATAGTTAGAAAAAAAATTATTTATCAATTTTTCAGTGAAATAATGGACTTTTACTGCATATAAAAAACTGAGATATTTTTGTAGTAATTTTCTAGAAAAAGGACAAAAATAAAATGACGGTGTTATTTCCTCAATTTTTATTTGTGTCTACCTAATGCTCTATTTCACTGAAAAAGGTCTGAGCACGATTTCAATCGGTTTTAAGACCAAATGTCTCGAATAAATAAAGGAGAAAAGAGATGTAGAAAACGAAAAATAAAGAACGGAAATCGACTTGCCTTCTTCAAAGAAGCGTTACAAAGCTAGATTTTTCGAAAGCAACTAATCACCAGTTTATATTAACTCCCAGTTCCACTTATCAGCAGCAATCGATTCTACATATCTTGAAATCGAGTAGATGACAACAGGATTCTTTTATTTTCTATTTTTATGTTTAATTTTTGAATCTTTGACTCAAGCATTTAGTAATTAGAGAAGTTATTGACCATGGCACTCTATGTTCATAGGTAATACTAATAGATTAGTATAAATATATTAACACATCATAAATTTAGTAGGCGAGAATTGCATGACCTAAATTTGACGTTATGAATAAACACCTAACTGAGCGGGAAATATACTCCTATACTCCTATACTATTGAAAGTATAATCAATATTTAATCATAAACAAAAACACAGCATTGAGCCGTTATCAATGCTGTAAAACCGATATCATGTTTTGTAAGGTCGACTGCAAAGTTCGTAGGCTGACAATAGATGGTGGTACCAGAATTAAATCTATATGGGTGTTAACTAATACTAAACTTTTAACGAAGCCTGTATGTATTTATAACTAACTAGCTGACTCGGCCACGCGTTACTGTGGCTGTTATAATTGTTTTCAAAATATTACGTTAAAATTTGAATTTTAAATAAATAATGAATTAAAGAAAAAAATGTATTAAATACATTTTTGATTTCACATTTTATTCATATTGTATCTAAGTATAGTATATAATAAATAAATAATTTACAAAATTCTTAACTGATAAAATATAAACATTACTTTAATGAATGAGGTATATAATGGTTGATTTTTAATTAGGCCTAATATTATTATTTTAAATTATAACTACTTAAATTTAATTGAGCGCTGTCCTGTTGACCAGTGATGAAATTTTCTGGGAATTTGATGGATTTTGATTGGACACTGCCATAATCACCAAACATCAAGACGCGACACAGCCCTCACAAAACTTACAGCATAACTTACATAAGTTGAATGAATGGTGCCGACTGTAGAAAATTAGACTTAACCACGAAAAATCACAACACATCATTTTTACTCTTAGTTGTGAAACATGCATTCCCATTTACCTTAATAAGTCACCCGTCCCACAGACTGATGAGTCTGCAATACCTTGGACTAACATTTGATAGGAGAATGGCATGGGTACCTCAAGGAAAAACTCCAAAATATACTTAAGACAAAAATTAAACACGTATAGTTTCTTACTAAAACCAGTTTGGACATATGCATTACAAATGTAAGGGATCGCTAAACAGACTCACAGAAAACGACTGCAAACTTTTGACTCAAAAGTACTTAGACTTATCATGAAAGCACCTTGCTATGTCGATAACAAAACTCTGCGTACTGACTTAAAAATACCAAAATGACGTTTGTACGGTCGACGAGCACATACAAACATACTGCAAACGCTTTCAAGAAAAACTACTCGGGTAAGCAAACCCATTGATACAACAAATGGCCACGACTCTCATGGCTGCGATTACTAGGAAGAGATTAAAAAGAGCGTGGATAAGGGATCTATTGCTATAGAAAATTGAATCAAGCCAAGCGAGAGGTTCCGCGGGGTACTGTTCTTTTGCATGCCTTTCATGCCAGTGTATATTATTTTACTGTCAGCCAAAATATATAAAAAGAGAAAAAAAACGTGAAATACACTGGATAATAATTCACATTACAACGGCCATGTTATTTTTCATTTAATAATACAAAGAATAAAATCTACATAAGATTCAAAGCAAATTCGGCCTATTGATATGTAAGACTCATAAATAACGCTGTGTGAACCAGCCTTTTAATTTTAATTTGTGCTTTTGCAACAGCTCTATTCATTTAATATTGTATCTCTCTCAGCTACAAATATTTTGTTGGATACAGTAAAGGACTATCCATCAAATTCAAGTAATCCTATATATTTATTTTTTAATTAAGTTCACTTGAATTAAGCATTTGATTTTTTTTTCAAATATTTATTATATTTTTCCAAGGATTTTAGTATAGAGCGAAATATGTTCATGTTCTTAAGTTCTCCCCCACTTCTCTAATTTCCAGAAGGGAGGCCCGGCTTACTTTTAGAGAAACTACTCCACGAGTTTTCTTCAACTTCAGAGCTAGCGGCAACCAGACTTCTTTACAAGTTACACCGTCAATTACAGCCCCTACCTGTTCTAAACTCAACTTTTTTTTTTTTAGAGAGATTTATCGGATGTTTGCTAGTATAGTTAAGAAAAATTATCAGTAAATAATTTTCCCTCTTATCTAGAATTATATTTTTAATCACAAATAACTATGGGATGACGCTCAATAAGAAAAACTCATGAGAAAAACAATCTCAAAGGATTGTTTTTTACAAGTGGTAAAAATTCAAAAAGAAATGGTGAAAGAAAATTGATTCCTTCCTCGGATTAAATTGAATACAAAAATTTCATGATCAATATCGATAGCAATATTTAATAATTATTTGTTTATAGGTTTTATCGACAACACTGTAATAGGTTCTAGATAAAATATACATCCTCGTTTGAAAACAAAGTATTTTATTTTTCAAGATTGGATTTGTAACGATCATCCAATCAACCCTGATTAAAACTGATTGGCATTCATCAAAATCTTTGTTTATACATACCTTGGGGTCAATTGAAAATTCTTCTCGGTTCAGAATTCAAAATACCATTTCAAATAGATGCCACAGAAGTTTAACAGCGCTCTGAAAACAATACAATTTACACATTAAAATATTATTTGGATAACACATATAATTTGGTAATTAATTTGTATATAAAATCGATCATTAATAAAAAAGCGAGTTTGTAATAGTAGTAGAATTATAGAAATTATACTTAGGGTAAAGTTAATACTCATGGAAGCATTTTGACAAGAAAGGAAGCATTGTTTTTAAAATAATTTATTAACTTACAGAATTTCATGAATATGACATTTCTACCTGGTTTTATTAAAAGGTTATAATTTTTTCAACAAAGAGCCAAGAAGTGTAAAAAATATGCAATATTGAGAAAAATCCCCAATGAAACCCAACCATGCGCTACACAAGTTTGATTCCAGTTTACTTAGAATAAACTTTAAAAATTACGATTATTTTTTCCTAAGAACTCATTAAAATTTAAAGGGAATATTTACTTCCGGTTGTATCTCAGTATGCCGTATGAAGTGCCCTATAGAATTTCCTTGGAAAGGTTCCAAGTGGACTCTTTGATCAACAATCACAGTGCACTCTCTCATCTTCATGGCTGCTGTACCGTATAAGTAGGTTTGAACGCCCTACATATTTTTAAGGAAAAAAAAAAGTTGTTTAGGATGAATATTACGAAATTTCATGAAAATAATATTATAGGACACTAATGGAAAGGTAAGAACTATATAATCCATTTATAGCTTGATAGAGTGTAAATTATAGATTATTTGTTTTCGATAAAGAAAATTCTAACATCAATTGTTCTTTTATGAACTGTTGATTAATGAGTAACATTTTTTTCTTTTCACCCCTACCCTTTGAAAGGACCGTTTATTTGTTGGCATATTCCACACGACACTATACTATGCGCCTTTAGTAACATTTTATCAATATGAACAAACCACATGTGTGGGAATTGCAATATATACGAAAACATTATTACTTATATACTATTACAATTAACAAAATTATAAAATGATTACTTGTGTTTTACTTTGTATGAATTTTCTTCAGTTGATGTCAACTTTTCGAAACCAATACTGTTAATGAATTTAGTGAATTCGGGCCGAAATGTATTGTTTAGATCGTATTCAGATACTGACCAATGACCCCCCCCTTTAATGTTGAAGGAATAATTAATTTGGTCTTTGCCTTTCATACATTTAGCAGTCATAAATTATGTGTCGAATTGTCTGTTCTTCTTTGTCTATTGAACAAGTATTGTCATTGATTATGTGAAATCTGTATGAAAGTATGATTTGGTACGTCTATGTTCAGTTAAAACCTGAGTTAGTTTGTAATTTGTGGATTTTATTCATTTGTATTTATTGATTGTTATTTTTGGAATAAACCTATGCAAACTAGGAGATTCATTTGAAACAATAAGTAACTTATCAACTTCAATTTTACTGATGAATAATAATATTCATAAGTAAAAATGAACAAACCAAAGGCTAAAATAGTAAAATTAACAGAAGATTTTATCGTTGGCCAGAATGTGGACCTAAACATAAATAAGTAATAACGATACTCCAACGAAAAAGATTTTTATTTTTAGATTAAAAAGATGTTTTTGTTCCGAAAATTTTTAACGAGGTAAGCTGACCAAATTCTTGATGATCGAGGAACATCTTCGAAATTTATATAGATTTTCAATATATCTAAGGTAAAAAAATAAATATTTTTAACAATAAAACGCCTAATTTATTAGGCTATTAAGTTTTGAATTCCTATTTTTTTTCAGGGAAATATGCGGTTTACTTGTCTTTAAATTAAGTTGGTATAATCTTTCCTTCAAAAGAACAATGACATATCACTAAACACCTAATTTTTCAATAAAGATATTTGAAAGTTTCATGAGAGTTAAAAAAATTAAAAATTTGGGTAATGATAAACCAAAGCATGGTATTGAAATTCTTTTATTAATTATAAGAAAATAATTAAAAGCTTGAAACTGTTTTGACTTTAAATTATATCATTATTCCCATTAAGTTCAAATATGATAAGACTCAAAATAATACTTCGTTCTTTATTTAATAATAATTCCTAGCATCACGAACTCTAAATAACCATGCAAAGCCAACATTGTCACTGCTCTTACTACTGGCAATATAAACAGTAACAATTTGATTGCAGTTCTAATTTGTTCTTAGTCCTCTCAATAATCAATATAACAAAATTAAAGCTGGGTGTTGTGTTAACTTAACCTGTAGTCAATAATTTTATATTTTGTACTTGGCCATGTTTTTATCCACTGCCATTACTTTCCTTATTAAAACGTTTGTTCAATTTCCATTTTAATAGTTCTTTCTATATTATCAGAGACTTAAAAGATAGCGTATATTATCCATTGTAAATTTTTATTGTATTTATCCTCTGAAGCTTCTGCAACTTTTTTTTTTTTACGATATACATTTGAATGTTAAATATTCATAGCGCAGTGCTTAAGAGATACCTGTATTATAACAAAGCCAAATAACGCAAATTAGAAAATAAATTATAATGTTGTAATTTATTCGGTATAGTTATTAATCAAAGATTTTTAGACAACATACTAAAATTATTTGCCAATGAATATCAATAACACTTGTAATATTGTACTAAAATCCTAAAAACAAACTCAAACAAATATAGTTTCTCGATTTATTTTAAAAACAGATAGATAAATAGAACGACAGAACAACTCAAGTAAGTACAGCTCCGTTCTGATTCTGTAGAGTACATAAAGAAAATTAATTGTGTAAGGGAGAACGAATTTAATCTTTTTATTGTATGCAAGTATAAATCTACTTACTATTATATATTGGGAAATTATATTAGTAACAATAGTAGAATAAGATGTACTGGTGCGAAAAAATTACTTATCTACATTTAAAGTAGGACCAGACTCTTCTATTATAAACATTAAAAAAAAAAAAAATTAAGTATAAATGTATGAGCGCGAACGAAAAACCAATTCAACTCATTTACAAATGTCCCGATTTATACATTTTTGTTAGTAGCAGAACGGTTAATTGATAATGAATCTAAAAGGGTCTGGTAGTCATTTTCTTGAGTTAAATTTAAAAAATAAATGTGTTAAACAATGTGGCACATTCTTTTCAAAAGCCCATATTACGAATTACTAGACCTGTTCCAATATGACCTTCCTAGTTCTATACCTTTCAAACAAATGTCAGCAAAAAAAGGCCAAGAGGGTTATAATACATCAGGTATTATAGGAAATGTGGCCTTCTCAAGCAGTTACCTTGTCAGAAATCAGAACTATATAGATTTTCTTTTCTATAGATTCTATAGGTTAGAGGAATTAGCTAAAAATGCTTTATTTGGTTAATAAGTACAATAATATTCTCTGTTAACATAGTAGTGTAATATAGTTTGAAAATATAATAAAACTAATATATATATATATATATATATATATATATATATATATATATATATATATAACTTAAGAGATGTCACACAAGAAATAATAAAAAAAAAATAATGAAAAAGGTTGGAAATAAACTCACTGTTTGACTTCTGGAAACACACTGCTTTATTTGGTCTCATAGTAATGCTTTTATCTGTTTTACAATGTTTACATTTACATGGATGGTATTAACAATAATACTGTCCTGCTCCTACTCATAACTTATATATATATTAGTTTTATTATTTTTTCATACTATATTGCACTACTATATTCATGTATATATATTCAGGATGACTGGTAATTAGTGGCTGAGCCGTAAAGGGGTGATAGTATGGAGAAATTCCAGTCGATATTACTATGAGACCTACTGTCCTAAAGTTAACCCTTTCATAGACATTCCTACTTTAAGAATTTTACAAAAAAAATCCTATTTAAAATCGTAAAATAGCTATAAATCCTCAATTGGTCTTTCTGGCCTATTTTTTTTTTTGGTTTTGCAACGAAGATATGATCGTTGGAAAATGGAAAATGGAGAACCCGGGTAGAGCCCGAGAAGAAAGGCTCCCGAGAACAAAAGTCTCCGACGTAGGAGTCGACAGGAGTCCCTGCCTCAGTCCCTGGACTGACCCTTTTTCTGTGATTCCTTACGATTTGGCTGCTGTGTGACTGATTGTAAGGTTAATCTGACTAACAATGGCTAATAGAGAAAGAAGAATACCGTTTAGTCTCGAAGAATACGCATATATTAAGAATACTCTGCTGAGGTACAATTAAAAAATCAATCACGGAAAACAGGGCCTCCCAGGGTATCCGAAAAGAATTAATCACAAAAGTCCAGGAAAAAGCCAAGTCTTTAGAAAAATCCAGTCTGAAAGCAAAGTAAGCTAAGAGAACACATCCGAACACAGTAAACCCGTAAAAGCGGACTGAGGCTGGGAGGGGCAAACCAAGGCGCTTGACTCCTGCGTCGGAGCCCTTTATTCTCGGGAGCCTTTCTTCTTGGGCTCTACCCGGGTTCTCCATTTTCCATTTTCCAACTCCATCTTCGTGGTTTCATAACCGATTTTTGATTTTAATACCTCATTTGAAAGGTAATTAAACGCAGATGTTTTTTAATGATGAATGAATGAAGTAATAATTTTGAGTGATTTTTTTGAGTAAATCGACAGTTTAGAAGGAGTCACCGTATTTTTTTAAATTTTATGTTTTTGTTTAACGATTTTCGCGTACGATACCGACAACTACGAAGATTTGACTATTAACATTCCTTATTTAGAATATCTTTGTTGCAAAACCAAAAAAAAAAATGGGCCAGAACTTTAAGCTATACTTTAATATACTATAAGCTATACTTGAAGCTGATATGATTTGCAAACCATGTATAAATATTTGTGAGAATAAAAGGCTATTTTTATTTCATTTCATGTGCTGGTATTTGATCGGAACTCTGGGAGTCCCAAATTTTACCTTTCCAGGTATAATTAGGTCATTAACCAGTACTTCACACATCTGAGGCTAGGGACCACCATTTTACGTCCCTTTCGATGGATGGCACAACAATGGATTTATCTCTGTTTAAAAATCCTAAGCCCAGCCACCATCTTGGTCATAGTAGATGTATATGCTTACCATTAAACCACATGTAAACCTCAATTTACTTAATCTAAATTAGCGGCATTTTCCGATATTTCCAAATTCATTGGCCGGTATGATAGCTTGGAACGAAGTGATCAATAAGCCTCATGGAGACCATTAATTATCTTAGATGAGTAATTGTTTGGGGTAAGGGAAATGTTGGATATTATAATTTGTAGGTTATAGGTGTTGATAGTAACCTAAACAGAACCTATAAATCGAGAGGAGGAGCTGGCGGAGCGGATGGGGGTAAACAGCCAGTCAGCACTCTCCGCTAAAACTAATCCCTGGCCTCAGCAGTGTCCCCGCCATCAACCGCACCAATTTAATCCACCTTCATCATTAAACCTAATGGATTCCGCGTCCTATCCATTCCAAGGATAGCTGCTTTACAAAACCACCGTCGCAATTTTTATTTTTTATTATAATTTAATTCGTTATTCCTTTTTAGGCACCGAACTAACCTAATTAGCGAATTATTATTTATTCAATCCAAAGGTAACGTATAATTGAAAATGTTTTTTAATTTATCAATTACCTCGTTATCAGTACTTATAAAACTCAAATAATTAACCATTTGGGGTGATCCAATACACGTGTTTGGATGAGTTTGAAAGAGGATATATATTTTTTACTTATGATTTAATTAGTTGCAGTGATTTCAATTAAATTAAAAAAATACCTAGATACTACATCATAATGAAATAAAAATGGTTTATTAATGTTTTAATTTTGGGATGTCATGAGTAATTATAAAAATTAATCATAATCACATATATACATACAATTATTATTTAGGAATTATTAAAACAAAAAAAAAACTGTATCACTACAATCCGTGACGGGTCTGGGGTTCAGTACATGGTAGAGACTGTACTGTTTCATGGACGACGGTTCTGCAAGGAGGTGACTTGTCCTAGGTCACGCTCAACCGCCAAATTGTCCCCCTTATTTTGGGTACTCTATTTTTATAATATTTGATAGTGGCTGGGTGAGCACAACGAGGGTCATAGATCCTATATGATCCATCTCCGGCTGATAACAGACTAAATAAAAGTCATGTCCTGCAGCGGGATATGAACCAGGATTTCCGGCATGGAAACTCAGTGCTCTACCACTGAGCCACTCCGCTCCTTAAAGGACTTATTAGTTCCTATAAAAAGTCCCAAGGCCACCAGTCGGGCTGCGAATCCACTACATCGAGCTCCCACAAATGAAATCTTTTCATTGAATTATGAAATCCGCTTTTGTAAAATAAATGTACAAATAATTTTTCAATATTTATCATCAAAACCAATACTATATTGCAATCTAAAAACAAAAAAAAAGCAAACATAAGCCTGCTTGAGAAATTCGCAGATTAAAATATAAAATACTTTTGAAATTATAATAATTTGTCAAATATTGGGTTAAGATATAAAGTGATTTATTAAACAGCCCCTGAAGAAGGACTGAGAAATTTGAGTGAAGTAAATATTGGGACAAGTGAAGGGAACCTTGAGAGGTGGCGCTTACGTCCGCTCTTAGTAAACATTTCAAGCGCTCAAAGAGCTTTCATTTTACCTACTTCTGCTAATCTGGGGTAGTGTAATTCTTTTTTACACAGCATAAATATTGCAGTTATAAAAAGCAAATCTGCTAATTATTATTTATTTAAGTAATTATAAAGTATTTAAGGATTTGTAAAGAATCAAGCACACTATCTTTGACAGTTTATGTTAAATATTAACCGTTATTAGTTGATGATTTAGGTCATTTTCATTTATAATATAATTTAAGAATATGAAACACATTATTTAAGAACACTGTGAATACAGACGACGGAATAACAGTGATATGTACTCTTATGTTCCAAAAATATCGGATGCTATGAGAAAAAGGGTAATGTAAATTTCCCTGACATAAAGGGTAAGGTGGGTTCGGAATAGACCCCACCCTCCAAATATCGATTTCTAGGGGTAAAATAAAAAAAGAATAATGGGGAAAAGTTTTATTATCAAACATAACACAATTTAGATTACGTATAACAAAAAGTTTTTTTTATTTTTATAAATAATAAATAGGAACATGGAGTAAATAGGAACAAAAATAACAACTTGATTACAAAAAAAAGTACCAAAATAAAAATATTCACTAGAAACGTATTTAGAACATAGTATAAGAGGCGTTCCCGGGGGTCACAACATTATAATGAGTTAAAGTGGCTCTTCCCTCCCATCCGTAGACATTATTTCCTTAGTGTTTTTCTATACCAATCCATTAAGTCGCAACACCCTTCATATATCTATAGTCTCCACCAATTTAAATCCTCTTTCCAGCACCACAAATCAAGATCCCGCTTTTCCGATCTCTACATTCCTTCCCGCAGTACTGCGGCATTCGAGCGTTCCTTCCTCGCCCGCTCCACCACTGTGTGGAACTTATTCCCTCCTTTCATCCGCCATTCTTCTTCACTGGCTTTATTTAAATCCCTGCCTTTCCATCATGTCTTGGCATCCCAAAAGGACGCTCTCCAAACAGGTCAATCTTCCGCTTGAATAAATTAGTATCGAATACTCGATCTCGTAACCTACGTGTTTTGTTTATTTTTCCAACTTTGTAAATACTTTATAGCATGCTATGCCATTCATTTATTTCATTTAGCAATTCCATTATTAAATATTATATTAATGTTATTTATTATTATTTTGTTAACATCTAACCTATATTTTATTTTCGACAATTAGTTATAATCCTGTAAAGTCTCGCACTTTTATTTTATTTTTTTCCTATTTCTATTTTTATTGTGTTTTGTCACTAATTATTACTTCATGATTTGTTTCATTATGTAGCCTTCTGGCCAGATGAATATTGTGTCTATTTTACTTGTTCTTTTTGTTATTCTAAAGGGACTTGGTCCCAGAATAAAGTTTGTTTTCTATAAATCACTAGATTCAGTCTACAACTAGGAACTTGATTGCTTCAGAACTGCTAAAGGTAAGCACCAATTGTATAAAGTAAATATAGTGTCAGCAGTTTTGAAATAAAATATTAAGTTATAAATAACCAATGTTTGTATATAGGTAATGTAATAGGAAAAAATAATAAATGTAAAATTTATCCTGGAAATGAGTACATAAAGTCGTGAATTAGATAATTGGCATCAATTATTGTTATTGTTATTGTTATTGTTATCATAAATTATTGTTTTTAATGTAATATGATTTGAACTATTTATTTATTCAAAATCATCTATAAATATCCTGGTGTATCATTTTGAGTGGGAGCCACTGTATGTAATATAAAAAGTAATATTGGGTTGAATCCCCCCAACAAAAAAACTAAAATAGTGTGACGTAAACAGTAAGGTGGGGTCGAATCCAACCCGAGCGCGGGTAATGTAGGCTTCGGATAGAGAAGGTCACTCACCAGACTGACGTGGCCTCCTCAGCGTTCTCGGAATGACTGACTGGTAGAGTAGCTGGGAACCACAGCACTCTCGGCGAAAGGAATTGGGATTAGTAAGCAAAACAAACTCGCTGGGGTCAGATCCATTCATTCATTAAGAATGGAACCCTTTAGACCGACGACCGGATGGTTACGTATTTTTAAGAAAACGTAAGAAAAGAAGACCAAACCTGCAAGGTTCGAAAAAGTAGAAAACGATTTACAAGAGATGGAGACTCCCTACGAGGATGTTTTGGAAAGCAACCGTCTCAGGATAAAACTGAATACCCACGTTGATTTAAAAAGAAAACCAAGGGAACAGCATCGGCGACGAATGAGAGGTTACTGTGCAAACATCAAGGTTAAATACAAAAACTACAAAAAAAATATAGGAAACACATGTTAAATAAATTTTAATAACTGAATAGTTGCCTGGTAGAAGGGCGCATGTTACATTTTCAAAGTTTACGGGAGAGCCAAAGTAAGAAAACGGGCCATTTAATTAGGTGACTGTCACATACGCCCTTCTTACTTTTTATAGATTTTACATATCCGCCCTAGTTCGATTGTAAAACAAGCAAAAAAAAAAAAATATATGTTACATCCACGACGCTTTGGTGCTAGAAATTTCGCGTGCGTACGAGTATTTCTTGACGAGAGAGCGGTAGGGCCCATCACATGGACCTAATTCCACAAAAAAAAAAAAACAACTGAAAAATGTAACATACGCCCTTCTTCCAGGCAACTATTCAATTATTCAACAATTGTAATATTCAATAATTGTTATTTGTTTAAAGCTTATGTTCTGATGATGAGAAGTTTTTGTCAATTTAATTTACTTTTATAAATTATAGTATTAAACATATTAAACACAAACATACACACACGCACGCGCGCGTGCCCACACATATATATACTCAACATTTTTTTCTATTTTTATATAATTATACTATATTATATTACTTAGTTGTTCATTTAAACCATATAATAATAATTGATATAATTACCCTTACATTTAAGTATGATATTTAATGTTAATATAGGTTAAATAATATTTGGATCGGCTAAGCTTCTTTAAATATTGTCATTTTCTTTAAGATATTCGAACCCGGGTCATCCGCATTTCAAGCGCCGCACTCTACCAACTAAGCTAACAGGGCTCGTAAACAGGCCCGACAAATCCATTCTCTTCGCCGATCCCACGTCCCGATTTTTCATTGAACATTACTTTAATTGAGATTTAGTTGACATACGTCAATTTTATTTTTATAATTTTCTTTTTATTGTGATAATTAAAATTTTTTTTCAAGAGAAAAGATTTGTCCTGTCCGGGATTCGAACCCGGGTCCTCCGCATCTCTAGCGCGGCACCCTACCAACTCCGCTACCAGGGCTCGTAAACAGACCCGACAAATCTAAATATACAGAATCAATAAAAAATCTAGCTCGAAATAATTAATGTAATTATTTAATGGATCAGATCAATATTTAAACAAAATAAAGTCAATAGAAAAAAATAAAGTATAATTCAAATATTTCATGATAGTACATTATAAAAACCATTACGGAGATAAAAAAATTGAACAGACGTGCTAGAGTAAAAAGTTCTTTATAGTTAAATCTTGTACCGTAAACGTGCAATCACAACCCTGCAGAAGCACGATAATGATATGGTAATAGGTTATTAAAATATTGGTTATTTTGGCTTTCGTGATATAAAATTCGTTATCTTGAGTCTATTAATTATTCGGAATCCCAGCTCATTAAAGCTAATGAAGACGTTATCTTCTATCAGCACGTAAGTTTGTTGAATCTAATAGTTCATTATGTTCAGTTGTAACTATGATAGAACTTTTTAGAACTTTGGTGTAGCCCAAGGAAGGAATAGTTAGTAGTGATATTCCCAACTAATTCGGACCTAAAAGTCAAGTTCTATACTCCATAAAAATTCATTACATATTACATATATTAATAATTATAATAACATTTCATGATTAATGAAGCGAATACAAACCAAGTGTAATGACTAATAATGACAATAAAAAAATACAGAAATAACAACCGATACAAACAAATGGTAAAGCAAAATATAAGAAAATTAACAGAATCTTCAGCATTCCATCAACATAAATCAATTATTAAAAAAGCAAAATAACAAGAAACAACTACAAATATGTTTTTGTATTTGATTAGAACCCACAAACTAGTAATTGTATCAGAAAACTTTCCCATTGAAAGGGAGTTTCAATTTTTTTTTTTTAAATAACTTGGAACAATGAAAACCTCGCCAATAGAGCTTTTGTTTAAGGACCCTTATAATTTTCATCCACCACTCAAAAAGTTTCAACGGGGATTTCATAAATAGGTTCCTTAATGAAGTTGCGAGGCTTGAATGAAATAAAAGATCTATGGAATCGGACAATTCGGCTGTTACGTTATAATCAATTTCAGCTTTATATTATATTTGTCATAATTTTATTTATTTTGAAATTTTAAACTAAAAGAAAAGGACATAAAAACACACTAACTTAAACTAAATATTTCTGTACGGTAAAACTTATATAAGGCCTGATATTTAAAAGAAAAAAGTAAAACTACAAAATATACATTAACCCATAAATAAATTGTAGCAGGGATTAGTATAAATAAAAAAAAAGTTCATTGTTCATTAAATTTTTAAATTAAATTTTATATTAGTTGGGTATCCGTTAACCACAACGTGCTAACTGGGAATGAGAAACCATTTTTTTTTTTTTTTTTTTTTTGGCTTCTACTCTACTGGCGTTTAAACAATTGAGAAACAGACGAATGAGCGTTGATCAAAACTTAGTAAGATATTAGTAAATCAACGATTTGGAGTGGGACAGGATGTGGAACATATGTTTATCGTGAATGTTATTATTCTAATTTAAGCTCACTTTTTCGAACACATAAATGACATAGTTCCTCATTTTTATTTTGACGAACTATATTTAATTGTTTAAATTGTAGAAGGTCATTTAAAAATATTCGATAAGTAATAAATAATATAAAATAATAAAAAAAAATTCAAAATAGAGTCTCGAGACATTTTCTTTGTAATATTATTAATAATTCATCTATGCCATTTTATCATTTTGGGAGCATTAACATGACTGTTATTTTTTTTTTCAAAAACTCATTATAAATGCTATTCTGAACTTTTTTCCTATATACACATATTTTCTGATATAATTTGCTCACTTCACAAAAGTAATATGCTGTACCAAACCTACCTGTCCCAACTTCAGAAACTTGGAAAAAGTTAAAAAATCTATACAGGATCGCATATAAAATGAATGAAAAAAAAGTATACAAAGAACTTTCAACAGAGAGAAAAAAAAAATCAAAATAAACAAAAATTGTATCTATAGATTTTTAATAACTTATATAAATCTATATAAACAATGACAATAAAATTAAATAAATTGGTATCCTAAAATAATAAATTCTTTGTACATGCCGTACTCTGTACTATTTTTTGGGAAGTTCCCAATATTTTTTATAAGCGGGTTTTTATTGTGTTTACACTCAAAAAAGAATTGTTTGCATAATTTTTCTACAAATACATTAATATACGGTAAACATTATTCTTTATCTATATTTTTAACTTTAGTGTAATATGCATAATTTACAGCAACTCTTAGGCATTTGTTTTGGAATATCTATATTTTTTTATAATTTGTTTTCGATATATAACTCAGTATTGGACATGCCTATGTTAGAATAGATCGTAAGCATGCTTTATATAAAAATAACTTATTGTCTGTGCGTAATTTTGAATTCCTATTGAAGTATGAAAATATAGTACACAGAGCTGTATTAGCTTTATTACACACATAATCAGTATGGAAAGTAAAAGATAACCTTTTGTCCATGTTAAGTCCTAAATATTTAATCTGCGTTCTGTTAACATTCAGTTGGGGGATATTTTTCGGTCGCCACTTTGTAAATAATATGGCTAGGGTTTTATCCTGATTTATTAAAGTGAAACTTTTATTCTATCGCCCCAAAAATGTTGTTCATCTATCGAATGTCGCATTACTAACTTCTCTCATTACTTATTTTATATGAATATTTGATGAAGCATTTTAATTTTTATCCAGTTCATTCAATATATTTAGCCCTTCAGTCATCTTCAAAAGCTGAACTACACTCTGAGCCACCGGAAAAAAAATAGTAGACTGCCAACAGATGTAATGTCGAGTACTAGTAGGGGTCCAGCGTCGAGTGTTGGATTTAATACATTTATCGTTCAAAGTGACGAACCTATATCCGAAAATATTGTTACAGAAAAAAATTTGCACTGAAAGCGACTAAATGCGGAAAGATGCCGCAGATATCGTCAGAAATGCAAGCGGCTAAAATCGCCAGTTCTAATCAAGGCACGAGCGGCAGTGATACGAGTACGAGTCGAGATAGAAGCATTTACTTTTTTTAGTTAACATAAAATTGTATTACATTTATAAACTGTGAGACTCGAGGCGAAGATGAAGTTACTGATAGAATTTGTGTATTGAAGTTGACAACGATTCATTAATTAAAATAAATATTGCTAATACTTTTTAATATGCGTTTATCGTGTAAATGATTGTATTAATTATATATTCCGTACTCTAATACACAAATTGAAATAAAATCTCATAATTTTATATTTTGTCTACTATTGATTTCCCATTATAACTCCCAGTTTTTATTAATTAAGTTAAGATTAAAAACACAATTTCAATACCCTAAATCAAACAATTTTCCAAACTTTTTTTAGTTAAATGCCTACAAACCGAAAAAAAATTCACTTGCATTGTGGTTTCATAAAACCACACAACGTTTTTCAATTTTCCATTTATTGTGAATCTCTCTATATATTCCGAACGTAAAGGTCATGTTTGTCGGTATGTATGTATGTGTAAGCGCATACATGTGTACATGGGTGTGATTCCAAAAATAAAAAGTAGTTTTTTATAATAAAAAAATGTTTTGTCTTTCATTTTAATAAATGTTTTATTTAAAAGAGAAGAGTAAAAATCGCCGATTATCATTACCATCGAATATCAAAATGTAGCGATTTACAATAAAAATTAATCAAGAAAAGAAAAAAAAGAAGAAGCTATCCATGTGCCAAATGGTATAATTTCTATTGTTTATTGTATTAGTAAAAAAAATGAATGTTGTATTTCATTTTTACTAAAGTTGGATAATAGAGATTTTTAAAATGTTCTATTATTATATTTTAATCTTATAAAAATAGAATATAGAATTCTCATGGATGCTCTAGGAATATTCAGTTGTAAACAGAACAGTATTTATGTAAACAAGCCGACACTGAAATGCACTGAAATTAAAAATTTTAATGGGATGTCTAAAAGAAAGAACACTGTACAAGTGGGGCGAGAAAGCGTTTAAATGTAAGGGAATGGTAAAAATAATGGAATCTCGTGTCTTGAGTTCCTTAAGAGGCCACAAATTCAAGAGAAATAAGTAGTGGATGCCGCAAGGAGTTCCATACATAAAGAATAGGCCAGAGGCAGTCTATTTTCGGGAGTGTGTCCAAGCCTTCGGTAAGTTGGGGCCATTCCCGGCACGTAGCTTTAATGTAATGGCTAGGGGTCTTCTCGTCTACTCCAAATACACTTACCTTAATTTTTTTGCACCCCAAGGAAATCCGACCCGAGTGGTCGCTGGAGCTTCAATACTTTAGTCGACGCGGATAAGCCGTGGCTGTGGTTTGGTGTCAATTGAAACAGCTAATAAGGAAGAAAATATCACATCATCCAGTCATCCATCCCTCGCTTCTCATGAAACAGCTAATAGCTGGGGAAAATGTGTTTAAAATCTGTGGGTGGTGCGACCACGACTTTCCGAATTCGGTAAACGCTTTATCTGAAGTTTCAAATTTAATTGCTAAAATGGTTTATGTTATTGTTAAAACGTTGAGCGAGAAGATTAATTCAAAATAAATAATATATAATGGATAGTATGGTGCGGAGTGGCTCAGTGGTAGAACGCTGAGTCACCATCCCGAAGGTCCTGGGTTGAATCCCACTAACAAGACTTCTTTAATCTGTTAGCAGCCGGAGATAGATCATATGGAATCTAGGACCCTCCTGGGGCTCACGAAGCCTCTATCAATTCGGTATCAAAAATAAGGGGGAAAAATCTGTCGGTTGAGCGTGATCCAGGACAAATCACCACCCCGCAATTGATTGTTGAATCATTATTATAGATTTATTAGTTTCTATTATTTTTTTTTAAAAGAATCTATTAAATTTTCTTAACACAATTCTCAAGCCTTGAATATCCGATTTTTTTTTATAACGCTATTTCTAGAATAGTAATTAAAAATGATTTATAACAGTTAAGAGAGATAGATACTGTATATTGTGAGTATTTCTTTAAAATTTGTAATTTTAAAACTTTTCCTGTATCAAAAATACTTGATAATAGTACTTGGAACACAGCACGATCGAGCCAATTTCAACCTATCGTTCTCAGCTGTGAATATGCCGTGAATTTGTGTTGTTCACGACAATGCAATGCCAGGTGTTAAACCGCAGTCTACATAATGAAACTCCAAACACAGTCTACACAATTAACAACATTGAGCAACACTTCCACTTGCATACAAGTTAACTGCGATTAGGACTTTTAAGCATGGATAGCTTATAAGAAATTGAAGCATTGATTTCAGGCCTTCTGTATGCCTCATGTTATCTGATAAATTGATAAAGAAATAAGATAAATCATGATATCAAAATTGAAAAATACATTTGATAAGTATTCCATATTAGCTTGCACTTAATCCATCTAGATTATTCTTCATACAATTAAAATCAATCATGAACTTACGTATGAAGACATCTAAGAATTTCTCTGTTCTCCACCCGAGCCATTTTCTTTCCCACATATTTAAGATCAACTAATATTTTCACGAAAAAGAAAATAGTTTTAACATTTTCATTCACATGATAATAAAAATGAATAAACCGTTCACTAACAGTCGTTTTTCTATTAGCATCGTTAAAATTAGTCTAAATAGTTTATTTATTTATAACTTTAGAAAAAAAAAAATGTTGCAGAGAAATTAATCTGAGTTAATGCATGTGGACAGATACTAACTTAAGCGTAGGTAAGATACTTGATACAATTTATAATTTCGATATTTAAGATAATATACGACAGTATTGATTATTTTGTATAATACTTTCGCATCTAATATTTTATAGATTTAAATTAATTAAAGGATCAGAGTAGCTCAGGGGTGGTGAGTTTCCGTGCCGTCGGTTCAAATACCGCTCGCTGGCAGACTTAAATTTAATATGGTAGTGGCCGGAGATGGATCCTATGTGATCTAAAATCTTCCTAGGGCTCACTCAGCCCTTATAAGGTGTGTATCTAAAATAAGGCAGGGATTTGGCGGTTGAGCGTGATCTAGGACAAATCATCACCCTTGACAACCGTGGTCCAAGAAACAGAACAGTCTCTACCTTGTATTGTATGTTACCTTATAGTTCCAGAGGTTGTTGTTGTACAGGTTTATAAAAATATATTTTACTTTTGTAATGGTTAATATTATATATTTCCATTTCTTTAAAATATTTTTAATAGTAATTAACTTAGAGTTTCATTTTATTTTTATTTTAAATTCTTAAATAAAAAAATGGCGATATAGCCTATTGGGTGGAGCTTTTTATGTTATGGAAACGGAAAGGTTTGTTGCTATAACTTGTGCAAACCAGTTGAGCTGTACGAGCACAGGTGAAATGAAATATGGCCCCGAAGATGGGAATGGAAAAAAAAAGAAAACGAGAAACGTCTCCTTTGTAGGTACATAGCAATCGGTGGCTGAATGGGAGGGGTAGGCAAGAAATGACTTTCCCTTCCTGGTACAGGCAAAATATTCGGATCGGGTCTCATGTTTAGAAAAAAAGCTCAGTTTTTTTTACTCTTTCTAACGGTGGAATAGAAGTTTTTCGAAATTAAAATTAATTTTTTTTTTAATTAAGTCGATCTCCATAACAGGGAGATTATAAATCTATCACTGAACAAATACTGTAGAAGAAAATAATGTTTATTTATTGCAGATACTCACTTTTCGGTTTTTTTAATATCCCTTTTTTTAACTATTAAATTAATTGTAACTTTATCATTAGTTTTTTAAATAACTAAAAGTAACGGGTGTAGAATCAGAAAAAAATATACAAAACTAAATACTGACTTTTTTTTGTTCTAATACTAACCAAACAAATAAGTTGTAACAGACTATAAACTCCTTTGTTTTATCGGAGTAGGGACCAGTCCTGATGATCACCCTTCATAGAACGCTTTAATAGTTTAATTTAAAAGAATACAAAAAAAAAAAAAAAACTGTATCATTACAACCCTTAAACAGGTCTGGGGTTCAGTACATGGTATTGACTGTACTGTTTCATGGACGATGGTTGTGCAGGGAGGTGATTTGTCCTAGATCACGCCCAACCTCCAGATTTTCCCCCCATTTTGGGTACCCACTTATAGAGGCTAGGCGAGCCCTAGGAGGGTCCTAGATCCCTTGTGATACATCTCCGACTGCTTAAAGACTAAATAAACCTTTGCCAGCAGCGGGATTCGAACCACGATTTTTGGTATGGTAACTCAGTTTCCTACTACTATGCTCCCTTATTTAAAATTTTAAACAATATTATTTAAATAAATACTATGATATGCAAAATATAAAATAAAATTCAAGAAATATTTTTTACGTTGGCATTGAAAGTATCAACTTCTTGGTTTGGAATGATTAGAATTGTTCTCTGATCTCAGTTATTCATATTTCGTTTCCGTGTGATATTCCAGTCTATGCCATCATTTTCATTAAACCATTTTGATTATTTATTTAAACAACATTGTTCCCGATTGTTTTACTGTTATAGGAAAACTGAGAGCTTATAAAAAAACATTAAAATAAAAATTGGCCCACTGTTTATAGTTTAAAGTGTGGGGGAATACAATCTCAAAAAATGGAAAATAACTGTGTTTGATTAAAAACGATCTGTTGCTCTAAACAACAAATGTTATCATTTGGTTCCTTTGCCCACCGATAATCCTGATTTTCTTCAAGAAACGATATTATATTAATATTTTCATGTTTAATGTTATGCATACATATTTAGTACATCACTATTTACATAAAATTATTTTATTATACGAGAAATAAAGTTAGAAGTATGGATGTATATCAATGGTTCAATGAGTTTTTACGGTTAGCCAGAGATAAGATAGAAGAGTTACTAGTTTAAAATATTTAAACTAAAAAAAATTAGGTCTTTAAAAATGCCTTTACTATATAATGTAAAAGCGTGTAGTCGGAAAATCTGTACTCTTTTTTTTTTTTTTATTCTTTTTAGGTTAGGTACTTCTAAAAAAGAGTAAAAATGTTTGAATCGCGGAAATTCAACCTCTTCTCCACTTCACGAGATATAAGAGGAAAAACGAAAAAAATCATACTTTTTTAATGAGCTTAACTATTTCGTGGGATAAGGTGATTTAACTGAATGGGTGAAAGTATCTTAGAGTGTTTAACTACATTTCATTTTATAATTTTAGTCATTTCGTAAGATTAATTTAAAAACATTCTTTATTTTTTTTAAATTCATTTATTCGGGGTTTTTACTATTATGTATCCCGATACCCAAAACCATTTCCGGCCAATCCTTCCTATCGGCCCATTCTTCTTCCTCTCGCATCCCTCTTAATGCCACTCCTTCTCATACATCCTCCATCCATGTCTTCCTCGGTCTTCCTCTCTTTCTTCTATAGTTTGGTTTATGTAGGAAGAATTTCTTTAGCCATCTATTGTCGTTCATTCTCATCTGGTATCATTGAAGCCTCCCGGTATCATTGAACCTCAAGGTCAAAAATGAATCCTAAAATAGTAACTATTTGTTAGAAACATTGCAGGTATTCTCCAGCACTTATTAGTCACAGATATGAGTTTATCCTATAGTGATGGATATCCTAACTGTTTCTATATTTGTTTTCTACTTATACCAAGCTTATTGCAGTAACATTCCGTAAGCGGAATCAACTCAAAATGCCAAATAATTGGACACTTGAAATCGTACATGTACCTAGTAACGCTAATCAATTTAAAATGGGATCAGAATGTCGAAGAAAGGTCAAGAATTGAAACTTCTAACTTGTAATGACTTGCCTATGCCATTGGAGGTAAGATGAGTGAAATGTTATGTATTCCCTGCACTGCTGTAGAAAATACAAGCATTTGAAATGTGTGTGTACTGCCGAATCCTCTGAATTTCATAGACCGACCACATAACTAAAAGAGTCGAATAAGATCAGGAAGTCACATGCACTACCAAAAAGCGGATATCAGAATACCTGGGCCACATTATGCGAAATGACAAATATCATCATTGTCATAACATCATCAGCTCATAATGTAAGGATAGATTGATAGTAGGGGGGGAAGAGGAAGAAAGAGTTAGTCCTGGCTGCATAATTTAAGACAATGGTTTGGTCTTACAACTGTCCAATTGGTAAGAAGTGCAGTCAACAAAATTAAGCTATTCAATACGCTGAGTAAACTATTTACTCAATGAAAATGAGAAGTAATTATTAAAATAATAACGATTTTTTAAATCTATTTAACCAAAGGCAATAAGGCTAATAATGATGATGCTAATTTGGGTAGGACAAAAAGCAATGATTCGGCTCAAGGCGAATAAAATGAAGGACGGACATAAAGTTTCTGTAACCTGAAGGTAAGAAGCAATACGAGCTAGCAGGGATAAACTGAATATAAACTGAACGGATTGGGAATGGTGAACCTGTTTGCCTGAGTGGTGGTGTGAAGTGATTTGGAAAACTGTTTTCTTCTCGAGTAGAAGGCCGCAAGACCGAGGAGACACTCCCGCTCCGATGTTTAATTCATTCTTCCCGTCACAAACTCTCTACCTCTCTGCGGGGACAAACCTCAAATAATATAAATCATTCTTTGCCGTTCTTTCATTTAACTCACATTTTATTGAGAAAATTACGTTGGTGCCTCAAGAGATCTGTTTTTCCTTTCTTTTTGAAGGTGCGAAGCTTAGGAACTAATCAAATACCCCGTCGCTGGCTCTAAATGAAGAAAAGTAATTATGAGTGCAAATCATCTTTTATGATCATGACAACGCATTCATCAATAAATCAATAAGTAAGTAAATATATATACTATAAGGCACCCGTGAAGCATTTTAAATTATTTGTTTAATATTTTGTTTTAGAAATATGACCAATAAACTTTCGAATTGCAACTCATACACGAACTAGTTCTTGATATTCTGGAATATCTTATGGATCTATATTGAGAACCAGCTAACCAGAGTCGTGTATCAAAAAATCAAGAATAATATGGTAGGGTTACATATACAGAATGAATGAAAAAAGGCTCTCAAGCTGATCCGGCATAGCGTGCGATTGCTGGACGTTGTAGAGACTGTTTATCAGAGGTTTGGCTCCTGGGGGTGATAACAAGAAGAAAAGCCGTGGAAGAGCAGTCAAAGTGGAGGAAAATTGTCGAAAAGACGAAAATCCTCTAAAGGATCATTGCCCGTGTGAAGAACAAGTTGTCCTCATCATGGGATACAACATTAATGAATTGCCCGCATGACGTTGACCCAGCACCGATGGTTTCCGAGTTGAAACCCATTCAGTATTACTGCGTATATGCCACACAATGAAGAAATTAGTATACATCGGTATGAATTATATTGAATGGAATTACCCTTATCTAATGTAGAGTTGCCAGGTAAAGATCCACGTACTAATTAGTTTAAAAATATATGAATTAGTACTGATGGGTAAATAAGTACTTCTTAAATTATATACATATAAGCATTAGTATACACTTTATAAATATATATATATATATATATATATATATATATATATATATATATATATATATATATATATATATTTATTTATATACATACATTAAAAAAAGAAAATAAAAAAAATAAAAAATAACTGTACTACTACAACCCAGAGACTGTACTATTTCTTGGACAACGGCTGTGCAACATTTTCCCCTTATTTTGATTATTTTTTTAGAGTCTGGGAGAAACTCAGGAAGGTCCTAAATCCCATAGGATCTATCTCTGGTCGCTGACAGATTAAATAAAATTTGCCAAAGGCCGGATGTGAACCCAGAACATTCGGCAATGCACAACTCCCACTAAGACATTCCGCTTCCCACATATATATTTAAACGTATAAATCAAAGTCTAAACGAAAGCTTGCTAACTGTAGAGTTATACTGAATCCCATAAGGATTTAACGTGAACGAACTAATATTGTCCGTACATACTGTAATAACTGATTTCCTTAAAAATAAAAAAATCGGATCCGTTTAAGGATGTAAGGGTATTCGATTTCTCTAATATAGAATTGAGAAGACTGTATTGTTCGTAACGTTTTAAATAACTTTTGATATGTAAATACCCAAAGATGAAGAAAGGCTAATTTAAGCAATAGTATTAGCAATTTGTAAATAAAGGAGGCTCAGAAAAAAAAAATAGTAAATTAACAGTCTATACACTGAGATATTGATTTTAAAAAATATATTTTTATTTTTAATATGCAGTAATAAGGATAGGTAATTAAACAAGGAATCCTTGTGATTTATTCATATCTCTCCACCAATTATGTTACTGAAGTATAACGAAATAACACAATATAATATATAATGAAAGAATTATATAATGAAATGAAAAAAATATAATGAAAGAATTATATAACAAGCGAATACACCAGCTTGACATCGGAACTACTACGAGCTAGCCAAACCTTGCAGAGGGTTACTGTACGACTCCCTTCGGCCAATTCCAAGTTATTGGATGACGCTAGCGACCGGGAGAGATTGTTTCTTCTCGTCGAAGGATAATAGAATTTAGCCGAGAACGGTTCCAAAAATTGACCGCTATCGGAGCAATAAATATAATGTTCTCATTGTTGAGATAGCCATCTAGAGCGGTGCTAAGTCAATCCCCCGGATATAGGGCGCTACCATTATATTCCCCCGTAACCGAGCCCCTTTAACCGCCTCCTGGATCTGATAAATCTCTGTATTAACTATCCAATTAGCACCTACAGATACAATAAATCGGCCGTTATTAGAAAATATATTGTGTCCGTGTATATGTCACGTATATACAAGAATTAGATATATATATATATATTTTTTTTTCGGTTGGCTCTACAGACCTTGCAGATCTTTCGCCGCCTTTACCAGCCTTCTCCGCCTCTGTCTATCCTGGGCCGATAATTTACAGTCTGCTACATGTAGCTCCGCAGCATCTTTGTTGACTCTGTCCATCCATCTGGTCTTTGGCCTCCCACGTGGTCTCTTGCCAACTATTGTGGCATTCATAGTTATGTAGAGGCGTCCTGACGGATCACTTCGAGCTACATGCCCCGCCCATCTTAACCTTCTTGCTTTCATATCCTGAGATATTGCCTTACCAGTTTCCGTGTGCAAGCCTCTGGTATTTTCTCTTTCTCCCATATCTTCTGGATTAGCTGTAATAGTTTGGCTCTTACGGTTTCTCCTCCATCTTTGAAGAACTCTGATGGAAGGTTGTCCAACCCAGGAGCCTGCCTTTCTTCTTTTAATCCTGTCGATTGCTATTTCTAAGTCCAGAATGTCACGTTTTTCAACCTCTTCTGGGTCAAGATCCTCCTCGTGGTCCATGGCCTCTTCGTTCATGTGTTCTCCTTGGTTTATAAGTTTCTGGAAATGTACTTTCCAGATGCTTAATACTTCTACTTTGGATGCCGTCAGTTTTCAATTTGCAGTTTTCATCTACCCTTTCTGATAAAAATGACATATTAATTATTACTCATTAGAGAGCATCTGTTTAGGAATTTATAAGATGTAGGAAAAGGTTGGATTTGAATGTTGATAAGGAAGGCGCATGACAGATATCAGGTGGAAGAGAGTTCTAAAGTGTGGTAAAGTGAGGGAGAAAGGAAAGCTCAAACGTTTCAGTTTTGAGGAAAACGGGTATAAAGGTCAGTAATACGAGATTTTGTGCCCTGGCATTGGACAGAGAATTTAAATTGTAGGAGACTATAGATATAAGAGGTATGTTGTGACTTGGTGGTTTGTTATAAGAAAGAATATAGGAAATAGAGTCAACGGATGGAGGGGAATATCTTATAAATATCTCCCAATTACAGCCTTAGGACTAAGTTAGTTAGAAATATATCAGAGATAATAATATATGTTATCATGCATTATGTGGTCCAATACCTTGAATTATAATGTTACTCGACATAGATCTATATATTTTTCGTGTCCTTGGGAGGCTCAAAAACATCCAGGTCATCAACGCCCGTTGCTTTATTTAGGTTTAAATAATAGATTCAGAGGCCAAACCAATCAGCGGCCGATGGTGCAAGCCGGTAGAAAAAAAGAGGTCATTCCAGTCCCCTCATTTAAAGTAGTAGTTCTTTTTTTTTTTTTTTTTAGGACATGAGGAGTAGTCAAGGTATGGAGGCAAAAATTATTAAATTACATAGCTTTTATCAAATATTTTAACTATAAGCCAATAAAGTTTAAATTTCAAGACCGAACCTTTGTAGGGTACATATTTATATGTGGGTAAACAGTAGCCTGAAACTTTAAACGGCTACATCAAACCTACTCACTTGAACTTACTGGCCTTTGAAACTGCTTTTGTTAAATACTAATTACCCCTATCGTTGAGAGTGTTTAATTACTAACAAGTAAGTTACAACGGAGTATAAAGCAAACACCAATTACACCTTTCCATACCACCCTGTTTAGGGTTTTCCATTTATATGTAATCATTCATTTATTTATCATTAATTACCTTTTCCATATAAATGACCTGATTTATGAACGCGGTGTGTGTGTACATATATATTTATATATAAATGTATGGTAGCTTTCCTACAATTAACGAATAAAATATGCTAACAAAATTTAAATTTATCTTAAAATTGTATTAATTTCAAACACTTGAGATAATAGGACTGTTGATCTTTCATATAAAAATTGAAATAAAGAAGATAGCTGAAAATTCTTAAACTTTTTCATTTAAGATGAAATCATTTAAATTATTTACATTAATTTAAAAATCGTATTTAAAAAAAAAAGTTTAATTATTCACATTTAGTGAGAGGACGCCATCGGATCAGATGGCTAGATGATGTCGAAGAGGACCTGAAACATCTGGGTGTACGAAACTGGAGGAGAATAGCACAGGATCGCGGAGATTGGTCGGCTGTGGTGTTGGAGGCCCGGGTTCTTCCAGGACCGTAGAGCCAAAATAATAATAATAATTCACATTTATATAAGTAATTTTTAAATAAAAGCTGTTATTTTTTAAAAGTGGTATAAGTTTATTTTTCATATTAGCGATATCTAAAGGTTTCCGTTTGAATTACGTTCAAAGTATGGCCAACCGGGCAAATGTTTTTATCACGTAGCACTTAGCAAAAAGTGATGTTTAAACCCTATAAAACTTTTGAATTTCATTATGAATTAATAATCATTTAAAAGAATAAACGATTTTTTAGATCCGAATGGACTTATACCACTTTCCAAAATAACAGCTCATATACACTCAGGTGCTATAGATTTTAAAAATCAACTGTTATAACAAAGAAAGTTTCTTAGCAAAAGCATTCATTTAAAATTTCTAATACTTCTGAAAGAGGTAAATAGGAATATTGGTTTTAATTTGAAAGGACACTTTACAAAGTGATTTTCGGTTAGCTTTACCTGTTTCGATCCGAGTTCTCTTGACTAACGGATAAAGAAGTATTAGAACTTAAAAGTAACCGTCAAAAATTAATTTCCAGTGAAAATGGGATTCAACTGTTCTCGAAACTTAACGGCTCCTTAATCAGTTCACTTTTTTATTACATAATATTGTTTCATGTCAAATAGAAAATTATAAAAAGAAATACAGATAAATATAAATGTGATAGAAATTTAATAATAAGCTTATATTTCATAATTATTGGTACGGAATTTTTAACGTTTATTGTGAACTAGGTTCAGTTGGAAGGAGCGATAAAGGGAGTTAGAACTAAAATGAAGATGGAGAAGAAGCATCCCCTCTAAAGGATAGTATGCATGTTGATACATGATAACATTGTTATGTATCATTGACAGATTTTATATAGCATAGAAAAATAAAGCATAGTCGTTAACAGTGGATATTTTGGTCAAAGAGGGCATGATTCTTTTATATCAGAGAGCTCTAGGAAATCATGGAGTTTAGCTTACTTTTACATCCCATATTTCTATGTAAGAATAATGGCAGTGGAGGCTCTCAAAATATATTTTCGTAAGGATGATCCAGTTTCTGGTTAAGATTCAAATAGACCAGAGTGAACTTCCACAGAGTGAATACTAACCCGACTAAAAAGAAACGACTTGAACTGCAAATTGAAAAGTCCTGTTAGTGCATCATGACCGGGTATGATTGTAGCGACATCGAACATGGATCATCGATAAATCGAAGTGAGATATGAAAAATATAATAACAATAAGATAATATTCTCATATTGTTTAACTGAAATCGTTTATTATTCAACACCACTGTAAGTAATAAACTGTTTGCTTTGTAAAACAGTTTACCTTGTGTTACTTTCGTAATAATTAAAGTAAATAAACCCTCAAGAACACGTTGTGTTAAGATCCTTCATTATCACTATAAAATCTTAACATCATAATATTATAAAGTAAAGTTCGAAAATGGTCCCTCCCATTTGTTAAGCCAAGGCAAAGGCTAAGCCACATTATGCAAGCTCCCGCATACAGCGGTAAGAGCGCCATTGCCTTATAATACCCTAAGGTAAAGGAAGGCCTTAGCTATAAGAACTAGACTTAAGATTTTTGTACTAGATATAAGATTCTTAGATTAGTAGTATTTGTATTGTATAGTTTATAAATAAATTAGAGGGTAAGAAAATAAAAAAATAAATAAAAAAACATCATAATATGCGATATTTTGAAGAATCCCATACGTATGTTAATCATCCTATTCGAAATTTTTTACAATAGGTTCTTGAACGAAGGTGTTTTCTATTATATTTGGAAAGTGGCTGAAATTGTCTCTATTCTGAATTCTAGTATAATAGAAGCATCTTTAAAATCATGATGATCTAATGCTTTTAAATGTGTTGAACGAATTCCTGGAAAGCCTCATTTATATGTTTAGGGCCTTTCTATCAGTAATTTAACGAGATGGCAGTGAGCTAAGCCTACAATAAGCATACATTGTCACTTAATGCAAATAATCTACTAAAAAATAATACAAAATCATTTATCGGAGGACATTATATTCCAAAATCGTCAGCGGAGACAGAGCGCCATCCTTCTGGATTCGTGGCTAACATCTCTCTATCACTAGCCATTGTGGTTTTCAATAGTTACGATAGATCCTACTGGAAATGGAGGAAAGAGGAATCGATTAAGAGATAAGGTATTATCAATTGGAGTGTCGTTAAGGATTCTTTTCAGGATACGTAATTATTATGTATGAAAGGATGTTCTTCTGGACTATTTATCTGAAATTGCCCAAGAACCATCATCTCATTGATGGAGATGGGTCCACAATGCTGTATTTTAGGAATTTCAGTTACTTTCCATATTGTGTTTAAGATCAGTTTGCCGGTAGGATGTAGTGACGAGGAATATTCATGTACAGCAGGAATAAGCTGTAGATCATATTCAGTCGCAATAGTTAATTGGTTTTAGTTATCAATTGCTATGGTTTTGTATTTAGGTCTAAAACCATGAGGAAACGGGGTTCTAAGAAATTAAGAAGGGAGTGGAAACAGGATTCGGATATAATATAAAACAATGCAATGGATACGGATGCATTTCAAGCGTAGAGTAAGATGCCACTATTGTAAATAAATAGATTTTGGTCTAAAACATTGCAGTTTATAGTGATTAATACAGTTTTTCTTATTTATTAATTATTGTTTAATACTACATTTGCACCTGCGCAGTGCAGCCATACTATGGCATCGGGCAAATTTGATCTCAACGCTTTTTATTTCATACACAAAATCCAGGTAGTAGAGAGCTGGAAATAGAAAGAATGATAGGATGAAATAGAGTTTGGTTGATGTGTTGAAGAGTGGAATGTTGTGTATTAGCAGTGAATATATGATTTTATAGTTTGAATGTTATGTCGTTACTGTGATTCCAAATAAACCCAAGTGCAATAAACCATAAATAATTTTTCTTTCAAATAATCATTTACTATAATTTATAACTTTTGTCTGTTGATTTGGAGTGATGATGAGGGTAAGGAAAAGATATCCTTAGAAAGCATAACAACTTACTGAGCCCAAGATCGCGGGTTCGTAGCCCGGCAAGTGACCCTAGAATTTAATAAAGGGAGCAAACAATTCTTGGATATGCAGTCCTTCGGAAAGGACGTTTAACGTGGTTCCCAAGCATGTACGATGTTAGGTACTCGTTAAAATTATACTCGTTCCACTGTAGCATCGTCCGATTAGCAGCATAAAAGTCAATTCAAATAAGCAAACAACATATTAGGGATACGTATACATTGCAAGAAATTAGAACTCCGTTTGTTCCAATGGACCCTTAACAGGATAGGAAAGTAGCTACTAACAAAAAAAAAATTTACAAAAAGTCAGAATCAACAGGATACTTAGATTTCCTACTGTGATTCCTAGTTTTAAAATACACCATGTCATAGAGGTTTTACAGGAACCCTAATAAACAAAAATAAAAAATATTATCGCTTTCAGTTTTCCAGATAAGTGAAATAATAAGTAAAGTTGGGGCAGAAGTTTCTACCTAAAAGGAACCGTTTTAAGTTTCTAGCCCATTTTAACGGTCCAGCGATCGGGAAGCTGTTTAAAAAGTTCTCCTCAACTCCTTCGGCGGACTTCTAATAAAACTAGCGGCGGCCGGGAGGGAGTAATGGTATTAGCTCAGGAGTGAGGCACACCTACCGCCTCTTCTCTCTCCATCTAGTTTATAAATTAACACGAATCACAATTCCTAGCTCCGATACGTCCTAAATAGAATCATGAGTGGTTTTGGGCATCATTAACCCTTAAATTGATATGTACACATATTGTATGTGTAGAAATATAAGTAAGATTGATATATATGTATCTGAAGAAAGTATTCGGTGGGGACTGCGAGCGTATATTTGCTTTGTTTTCAGTTTTCATATAATTATTTTACATGAAAATTTGAATAAAAAATTGCGTTTTAGCAACGGGATTAATAAAGGTCATATTAGAAAAAAAATTAAAAGTGTCTTGATAATGCTCGAGTCAAGTGTCATATCGCACGAGAGTCGCTTAAGGGTTAATGTCACGTTAAAAAAAAAACCTATACCACTACAACCCGTGAAGGGTCTGGGGTTCAGTACATGGAGCCCCAGGGGGCCCTAGATCGCAAGGATCTGTCTCCGGCCTCTGACAGATTAAAGGAAAGTCTACCAGTGAGCTGAATGAGGACCTTCGGTACGGCAACTCAACGTTCTACCACCCCGGCACGTTTAAAAGTGGAATAAAACAAGTGAACAATGAAAATATTGGTGGGAAACTGTTATATCTTTGTAATTGCGATTATCGATTCACTTTTCAGTTTTCTACTCAGGGACTACTTTCTACACATCAAAACAGTATATAAAGATCAATCCTATTCAGATACTTGAGACGTTTAGTATCAAAACCGGATAATTCCAAATATTCTTCATGTTTCGATAGTTTAGTCAAGCAATGCTTCATGCTCCCAGATCTTCAAGTTCTGGTCCTGACTAAAACCATGAGAAATAAGCAGCTAAGAGAAGAATTAGACAAATAGTCTTGAATAAGCTATCGACAATTTTGCAAAAATCAATTTTTTTAATTTTAAACTTTCGATCCCAATAAAATTCCTCTTTTTTTTTTTTTTTTTAACATGATTATTTTCTTTTATTATGTAGGCTCTGAAATATTACGTATTAGATATCACCATAGTAAAACAGTTTTTATAACTCCTATTTGGTTCGATATGGTTGCCTGTAGGCTCAAGATTCTTCTGCCATGCTTTCCAGTTCGTTATATATTATTTCTTCTTCATCGTCTGTTACTGTCTTTATTAGTTCTGTTTTTGGTTCGGTACTGTTAATGTTATTTTTTTTTTCCAACACCGATGATGTTCGAACCGTTGACACACACTATCGCTAATTCATTTGCAATTATATAACCGCACCCTTCACCATTTTCTACGTTATTCTGGTTTTCTGTCTTCGGCCAATTCTTTTGCGATACAAAAGTTACTTTTAAGCATTAAATTAATTAGAATATTAGGTTTTGCCATCATATTTTTTCACAAGTCGACCATTTTAAATCAAATTGGAGACAGCATCTTACATACGACCCAATGCTGTTAGGTTTTCCATGCTACATTTCTTTCAAATATATTTCTTTCAACTATATTCTACTTTAATAGGATGTTGATAGTTGGGGGTGCAGTCAAGAAAACACGCAAAAATAGGTGAAACTATTTTATTTTAAGTGCCGACGTTTCGACCTACTATGTAGGTCATCTTCAGGGCCGATGGCAGCAGGGACAGCGAGTAACTGACCTGTAAAGATTTTTTAAATTTAAAATAAAAAATTATGTAACTTGGGATTTAGGGATTTTGATGTGGTGAAGTGATTAAGGGCATTGGTTATGAAATTTGGAAAAACGGAGTTGGATCGGCATTTTAGGAGGAAAATACGTTGTTCCAGGTGATGAGCCAAATGTTTTTGTAAGGAACACAGGTGGTTGATGTGAGATTTTAGGTTTGGAAATGAAGATTTTATAGAAGAGAAAGATAAATTTTGGGAGGGGGTGGTTAAGGTAAGAGGAGGGGAGGCATTTCCATCATAGTTTAGAAAGTTGTTACGATTTGAAGAGATATAATGAGAAGAGAGAGCAGAAGAGTGGCGCTGTGGTGAGGAAGCTGATGTAGGAAGTGATCTTGGAGACGAGAGTTGTTGCGGAGGGTGCGACGAAGGCTGGTGATGGCTGGAAGACGCGAGACTAGAGGTGTGATGTCGAGGCGAGTAGGTAGAATCTGGGTGATGTAGTGAAGAAGAAGGATCGATGTGAAGAGGTCGAGAAGTAGTAGGTAGAGAATTATGGTCTTGAATACTGGTATTGTGAAGAGAAGATCTAGAAGAAAAGTTCTGTTTTTGGCCCCGTTTTTTGTGGTTCATGATATTCATGTGAGAAATAAATAGTTGACTGTGGGTACTATAATAGGATGTTGATAGTTGGGGGTGCAGTCAAGAAAACACGCAAAAATAGGTGAAACTATTTTATTTTAAGTGCCGACGTTTCGACCTACTATGTAGGTCATCTTCAGGGCCGATGGCAGCAGGGACAGCGAGTAACTGACCCAGTCAGTTACTCGCTGTCCCTGCTGCCATCGGCCCTGAAGATGACCTACATAGTAGGTCGAAACGTCGGCACTTAAAATAAAATAGTTTCACCTATTTTTGCGTGTTTTCTTGACTGCACCCCCAACTATCAACATCCTATTATAGTACCCACAGTCAACTATTTATTTCTCACATATATTCTACTTTAATAAACTATATTTTTTTAATTCATTTTTTTGGCAGACAGTGTATATCTCTACCTATAGGTGGTTCACGTGTGGAAACTTGTGTGTGTGTAATATGTAGGAGTTTATTCCTACATATTACACACACTATTTTATGTGCCGTTTTAATTCTAACTAGTTTCACATGATAAAAGGTCCAATCTACTAGCAGTTATACACGCGCCCACATGCATATAAGTTTCCGGTTGTCGACTAATCCAACAAGGGGAATATCTAATATATATTCAAGGGTTAACATAATAAGGGCACAATCTACATAGATTTATACCGGGGCTGTTTGGGCGAATGAGATATGTTAATGGGGAGTCGTGTTGTGGGCAACGAACAGGACTAACTCAATTAAAAACCGCAAAAGCCATTACTGACCTGGATGAATGACCTCACTAGCTCAGCGCCACGGTCTGTTTAGTTTAGAACTGTCAATACCAATTTTGATTAACTAATTTTTACCAATCCCACTCAATTTTTTTCAGATCAGAGTAATTCAGATTGATCAATAATGGTAGAAGTTGTTCAGAAATAGTACTTCAGATAAAACCTATTATATATATATATATACACTTTTATTTTTCAATTTTTCATACATTATGCATAGAAGGCCTCATTTACAAGTGTTTCATGTCTGATAGAAGTTTGTATTTTTAATTGTAAATAAATAAATTAGGAGGGTAAGAAAAAAAATACATGATGCTTTTTTATTTTTTCATTGGTGGTTTTATCTTAAATAATATGTCTGATCAACTTCTACCGTTATTTATCGATCTGAACTACCAAACACCAAACGCTTAAGATCCCAAATAATTACAAATGACTCATATACATCACTATTAAAAAACTTATTGACCTACCTTTCATGACAAACTTTGTTTGTCCAACAAATGACAAATCCAAAACGACCTTAAAATCCTATTTGTTACTGTTAGTTTTCATGATAAACTTTGTTCCCTCTCAAACCCACTAGTTTCAAACCTCTTCGATCCCGGATAATCCTCCGAGTGGTCCGAAAAGAAGATGGAATTTGTTATCAAATGATTACCACTGGACAGTTTGACAACTTGTCTCTATCCGAGCCATTATGTTTCTTTCAATGTACTTGATTGTTGTTTTGTTATAATAAATCTTTGAAGTTCAATAAATTAAAAAAATGTATTAATGTTATATTTAGTTCTTACCGATAAAAAATATTACAATGACAGAAAAATCCTCATTTCATTGGAATAAACTTGACATTCCTAATATTCCTAAGATCCCTGGATGGAATAAAATTCGAAAAAGCTTGTACTAGTGGGAATATTATGTAAAGAATGATGGATGCTACAGATCGGGTCGATTCGCGCCAGGAGCAGAAGTTTCGCTGATGAACGGCCACAGTCTACGTCGGTTCCGCTCCACATCCGCCTCATTAAACCCGATCAAGGTGAATTAAATTTATTTCTAGAGTAGGCTGGTAAAGATATCAGGGTAGAGCATGCTGATTTATCGCACTAGCTTTCACAGGAAATTAGTCTAGCCAAACTCCAACAACTTACTTGTACAAATGAATGATGCAAAAAAAGAACACAGATGATTTAAAATAACAATAGTAAACTAAATTCATATATTACTATTAAAAGTATGTAATTGGTAAAGCAACATAAGAAATGATACCGAGTCCATCACATCGGTTTATTTATATTTAATTTTAATTGTATTATAGAATAGAAAAATAATTCTATTCTGGACCAAGCCCCTTAAGAATAACAAAAATGAACAAAATTTAATAATTTTAAGTTATAAGTGTGTTCCTTGATTAAATAGCGTAGGGAGAATACACTCAAGCCATCATACTGAAATCAGCCACGGGTCCTCCATGTTGGGGGAACACAAGCACTTAACACTCAGACAGTAATCGTCAAACTTAAAATCAAGTGAGGCCTTCTCCTTGCGAACATTTTCAAAATATGTATATCTATACTTATTCAAAATAGGTTTAATAGATTGTATAATGGATCCACATAGCATGTAGTGAGTGAAGCATCATTTATATAACGTAAATATATAATGGAGGGACTGTTGCACTTTAAATCATAACATCCTTTTATATTTTATTTATAGCCATTTTGTAAAGATATAACAGATAAAAATTCGCACTATAAAGATATAACAGATATAACTCGTAACACTAGGTATTCAGTTATACTGTTTTCAAATATTAAGTTTCTAAAAAAAAAATATCAATTCTTTCTTTTTTTAATATTTTTTCTCTATTTTATCTAAACTGCGCAAAAATGAATACCACTAATTTTGTTTTATTTACTTTGCCTAGTATTTTAATATTATTTTTATAATAAAAAACATTGATATTTACTAGAAATCATACTACATTAAATATTAATGTTGTTATTACGTATATTATAATACAAATGCCAGGTAAAGTATATACTAAAAAAATCATTTTTGTGCAGTATATATAAACTTTTGACGATTCGTGGTTGATGAAACTTACTACACGACACCCTCGGACTCCCGGCGGTAACGGAATTCATCACACGGTAACGGAAATCATCTAATTCTTAGATAGCCTCCAACACAGCACGAACCCACTATTCAACAAACTTACTCCGACAGGCTGGCATACGCACTCAAGATGGACTGAGTAAACTACTTACTAACTCCAATCAGAAAGAACTAGTGAGCCCCATCACTAGACCCCACCCCACTTCTACCATATAATTAATATAAAGAAAATTCAATGCACAATCCTCTCTTAAAATGCACCTGGTGCAGTAAAAGAGATACCATGTATCATTAATTATGTTAATATGTTATTGTTAAAAATTAATAAAAGCCAAGGGGTTAAGAAAGAAAAACAAAAATTCACACAGATAAAAATAATTTCAAATCCTGCTTTCCACGCTTGGAATATCAGGGGGAAGATTAGAAAGGTAGAAAAAATTTTAATGTTTACATTTGACAATTTTTTAACTTTAGACTTAGCATGAAAAATAAATTACATTGTTTAAATCAACCTTCAAAGACCTAATATATGGTATATATAAAATGTATTGAACGTACATACGTATACGTAAATAATACGTAGATGTATTGGAGATATTTCCAAGTTTTCAAATGTAATATGAAGAAAAGTGTTTTGCCAAAAAAAAAAAAAAAATGAACGAATTCCGGCTCCATCAGAATAACATAATATTACACGATAGATCAATCACACAGTATCATCAAATTGGAGTTGATACACCTCACGCGACCATGAAGGATATCAGCATCTGCTCCGAAATTGGCAAGTGGCTCAATTACCCAAACAAACGAGAGATCCGCCATCACCCACCTGTCTGTCAGGGTTCCACCAATCGTTTGTCATTTCTCCCTTTTCATAATGAAAAATAGCCCCTCGGTAAATACACGGTCATTATGATAGGCAGCCGTGTGATTTGTCAGCTACGTGCAGATGTAGGGGACAGTTACGACTACTATTAGCTAATTGCATCTAAACCAAACATGAAGCGTACTTTTTTGTTGTTATTTGCATTAGTTAAAAAAGATGGTAATGATATAAAAGTAATATTTACCATATAAATTATCATTAAGATAAGTTATATTTAGATTAAAATACATTATAATATCAGAAAAAAAATCTCGTTAGTGATCAAGACGTTGAAACCCAATCAGTTCCTCCTCTCAAATTTTGTAGACATTGCGGAATCGCGTAAAGGAAAAAAACAGATTTTGTCATGTTTTGAAATATATATTCACTCTCGATCGAAAGTCAGTCGAATGGCTCCAATAGGGCGCAGCAGCGTTCAGGGACAGACTGAATCTGCTAACGCTAGCGGATATTAACGCATTTTTATAGAACATATATATCGGCCGTTGTCGATTTGAAATCACTTTTATAACATAGATGAAGAGAGCGAAAGTACAATAGGATATAGGATACATCATGTTGATGAGTGAAATGTGGAGTATTTGCGTATTGTGTGAATTAAACCAAATATTAAATATGTATTGTCTATCCGGGTATTTCTCATCAGTCATTTCATAATTTATCTTTCACTATTTGTATTTCTTGCCATTCCTATTATTTACATTTGTTACATCTTCTTCTGTGCTGTACTGTATGTATATTGTAGTTTTTATGTTTTCATTCATTCTCAGCCCAGATGGTGGGCTAAATTTAGGTGGAAACGTAGGCACAAATAAATTAAGTCTAGCTTGTTTTATGTAATTTATTGACTGCACCCCCTGACCATTTTACACTATTCGAAGATATATCCAGTCAACGATGTCAACATGAGTGTAATCCGCATTACCATTTACAAGATTTTTAAGTTCCAGAAGAGTGGGATGACGCCGGTTGAGGTGTGGATCCCCTTTTCTAATCCGAATAAATACTTTTGTAGGATTATATAATGGAGTGTGGAGGTAGAATTTATGTGAGAATGAGAAATGGTTAATTCTTATGCGAAGCTATAGTTGCTGCAGAAGTATGTACAGCCATGACAGAGTTGTAACGGGAATAGAGCATAGCTTTATAAGACGATTTTAGGTGTACCGAGAACAAACGGGATAAATGGAAGAATCTACGAAAGTACAGAATAATCTATTATGGAAAAAAATGAAGATTTTGTGGGAAGTGACAAAGACTGTCGAGCGATTTTCAATATCAATAAAAATATAGAAAAGTAATGTTTAATCCGAAGCTCGTGAGAATAGCATCCTTTATTTTTAGGAACTGCTTTTGTACTAATATGTGCGAAAGCCAAATTAGTACTGCTCCACCGCTAAGGATAAAATATATACAATTTAGAGTTTCATTATATTTCAGCTATGTAGAAAGTAGATCATTAGGATGGTAACATTGAAAAGCAGCGATTATTTTATTTGTGGAATTTCCCTAATAAAGACAAAAAAAAGATGCGTGTAAGAAGGCAGTTAGTAATTTATAAGTGTGCATAAGATAACAGCCATTACAGGTTAATGTTAAATGATGAAAGAAATGATGATATCACATAGTCAGCTCGTTCTTTTTACGCAGTCTTTTTATTACTCTACAATTTGAGAGATCATTTCAAAAATCATTTAGATGAAATGCCTAAGTAAGTATTGTGGGGTATTGGTGCTATCAAGTATATTCGATTGTATCGCTGAGAGTAGGTATTGTCCTTTCATATCAGAAAATATACAAAATTCTACTTACCAATCAGATTATACAAAATACTAAATTTAGGCCTTGTGGCCTTGTACTAATTAGAAAAGTAAACAATTTATACTAATTTTGGATGATTTAATTTCACTTGTTTTTCGTTGCATTAATAATTACTAAAATAATAATTTGCAGAAGAATAAGAATTGATCAAAAGAACCTCCTCCATTCTCTTCATTTTAGTTGGTTCGGCCATTAGTTTAGTGAACGGTATTAGGATCGTTGCAGAAAGGACTGGTATTATTTGTATATCTACACACATAAAATGTTTTGTCCTGAATGACTGAGGAATCAACGCACAGCCTAAACCCCTGATCGTAGAGACCTGAAACTTGGAGGGTGTTTTTTGTATGACGTATGCATCCGATTGAAAGGATTTTCCGAAATTCTGACCCTAAAGGGGTGAATAAAAGGGGGGCAAACTTTGTATGTTACAACGTAATCACGTCCAATCTACTTCAAATTTAATATAAACCTATTTCAACGTAATTGATGGTAGATGTGTTTCGTATTTTAGTGAAATTCATTCCCCAACGTTGATAAAAGAAGTAGAAAGTTATTTTGGCAGTGATTTGCATCGAAGTTTATATCAATACTCCGGGATTAGACTCGAGGGAAAGCTGCTTCTCTGACGGCCAGTTGTATGTGGCATCCTCCAGAGTAAGCGCACAGAGTAGGTTCCCGAAGGAAAAACAAAAAATATTGTTTACAAAGAAATACTGTCAGTATTTCGATTTCGTTATAAAAACATAGTACCCCCTTGTAACTTTCACCAGATCAAAGGCCGAGCTTCGTGTTAACAAAATATAACACAATTTTATTTTATTTTTATGCATATTTAACCTTTAATACCACGTTGAACACACCGGTTCTCGCCCGATCAACAAAGTTAAGCAACATCGGGCGTGGTTAGTACTTGGATGGGTGACCGCCTGGGAAAATCGCGTGCTGTTGGCATCTCTTTAAACTTACCAATTAAATCAAATAAATATATCTGGCTGTATGGAAAGTAACCAATGCCATTATAAAAAACCCTTTAAATCCCTACACTATAATAATGAAAGATGGTTATATTTTATATATATTCAACCATTTGAACATAATAACTTAAAAAAACAATAAAAAATTCTATTAGAACCATTTTCGACTTCTACGCGGACGAAGTCGCGGGCAAAAGCCAGTGACCAATATATATTGATTAATTGATATTATTATCAATGAAATACCTTCAGGTAGAAATAGTATTGTAATTATTTTGCTGTACATATATATGCTATGTATATTATTATGCATTGTATTGTAAATATTTTGATTTGAATAAACAGAGATTTGAAAAAAAAAAAAATGAATGAAAACAGACAAAATATGGTTTAAATTGTTCAAAGATTTCGTTTAGCGCAATATTAGTAAAGATGGACAATTGTCGTAAAGTGTAAAAGTAACTGTGGAACATTTAATTTTAAATATTGGTTGATAGTAAATTATTCATTGTAATATTCTGTACAATCTTATAAATTTCCCCGCCTTTGAATAACGAGTGGGGAGGGGGGGGGGTTGAGATGGGAAATAGGATCCAGTCTCAATGACCTTATTTTCCGTAATGGCAGTTTAATCTTGCAACTGTACATCCATAGTTTCCAACGTATCTGTGATCAAATTTACCAAAAACAAATAACATCCTTATTAAAAAAATACTAGTACCGCTGGGGAACAATTATGGTAAGTGGGGTTTGTATTTCTTTTGGGCAACCACTTACGCCTTACTTTAGATCAGATATTCCCAAAGTGTACGCCACTGTAGCGTCATAAGGGCGCCTCTAAAAAAATCCGATAATTAGGGAGCCGCAAACCGAAAAAGATTGGGAACCTCTGCAAACTGAAAAAGAGTGAGGATGTTAATATACATTTCCTGGAAACATATTAGATAAATATTAACCCGTTCGAGACCGATTGATTTCCGAGGCTATAAGACGGCCTCCACAAAACAGTTGGGATCGCAATCTTGAACAAATATTGAGCTAATGAAACCTGTAAAGTACTGGAAAACAAAAGTTTGTATTGGTTTTACTGTTTACCAGAAAATTTAAAAATTATCTGAAGCCTTTGTTACAAGTAAAGTACTATGAATACGCATGCAGCGTTACTTGCAAATTACATTTTCTTTTTTATTACTGAGTTACATTACTTTATTATCTTTAGACATTAGAAAATTTATTTTAATTTATTTTTCGTTTATGTTATTTTTTTTCAGTATTCAACTTTTTAAACAATTTCTTTGCATTATGTTCTGTTCTTTATTATTGAAAGATAAATAAAGATTTTATATTATATAAATATTTTTGGAATAAATGTTTATAAATTTTTTAATAATGTATTTTCATTTTACCTTTCATTGCACACATCGTTTTCAATCTGCTCCACGCAATAAAAAATTTCTGGGGAGCGAGCTGCACTTCCGGTATGCAATGATCTTATTTATGTGAATTCACTTAAGAATTGGGTGATTTCCATAATAAACATCGGTTTTAATTAACAATGAACAATATAAAACAAATTTCGATCCTGGGGACCGTGTTCGAAAAAAATCGTCGTCTCGAATGGATTAAGTGACCCAGGTGAGAATCGAATCCACTAGCGAACGGGATATTCTCAGAATCTCCCTCTTTCGTTCTCGGTCATTACATCCGCAATCGATAAACTAATTCTTCAAGCATTCGTCTAGAAAAATATAACGTAAAACAAACTTGGAAATAGATGGTAGTTTTATCTTAATCCGTCGAAAAGAAAAAAACGTTATGAGACTCTCTTTGCTACTGCCTGGAGGATAAAGTCCAGTATCTAATGATTGGTTCAACGAACTCAAGTCCATTATAAACTAAAGTAGTCCAAGCCTACGATTCATATGAAATCTTTATTATTATTAGCCGTAAAGCTCCCAAACTGGAAGACGCTAAGTGAAGATGGTTCGCGTTTCCAACCATTTGTTCGTCTTATTTGCTCACCAGGTTTTCATTCTATCTGAGAATTTTTTTTTCTTCGCTCCATTTTGTTCCAGATTTTCCAGAACTTTTGATGAAATATTTATATTTGTTTGTTGTGAATAATTTTGGCGTGGAGATATAAAAGAGCGTTTGATCTTATAGTCAGTCGTCTTATCCTCCTGCTATATCTACTTCCTCATTTAAAAAAAAACTGATGAACGGAAACCCAAATGAAAGTAATTTTACGAGGATAATCATGAGACTTTATTATTTATAGTTTGAGGCTTTAATGTGAATTAAACCCTAGTGAATTATCACTAGCTCTACGGAGTTATCAAGGAACTCGGAATCTCTATGAAGAGTATCAGATAAGTTCGGAGTACCTTGTGTCACTCCATGTTGAGCGGTGAACTCAGTAAAGGATTTTAAGTTAAAAATAGTTTAAGGCAGGGAGATCCTTTGGTCCCGATATTGTACAATGTTGCTAGGAAAGATGAAGAGGCCAAGAAACTAAGACTATTGGTGAGTCAGAAAAAAAAATAAAAACCTTAGTATAGAGAAAGAAGAAGCAAAACTGCCTACATGGGCACTACGCCACTGGTTTACTAATCCTCTTTTGAAGCCTTCAGAAGCTTTAATTACTTTGACTCTAAAATTAATGGGGATCTCAAAGATAATGGAGAAATAAAAAAGAATATTTCAGCAGATAACGTAGCTTATTTCCGTTATTATTGAGAAAATCCTGAAAACCAAACTGATCAGCCAAGTAACCAAAAACAGGATTTATATTATTTTAATGAAGCCAATAATTAAATATGTGGGGAAATTTAGTTAGTAAATAGCACGGTGGCTGACAAACTGAAAAGGTTTTGAATGGATGATCTCGAAATTGTGAGGATTATGACGGAAGAATTATATTGAAATACTGAGGCTTGGTCACATCTTGAGAATGATTGATAACAAAGTCGCAAGGAGGGTAAATGACGAATGATTTAGAATACTTGAAAACCGACGAAAAAAGAGCGTAATGCGATACCTCAGGCTGCTGTGCATAACCCAGGCTCAGGATAGAACGAGATGATTGCTTGTGATTGATCAAAGTGAGGCCAGCCGTATTTTCTTGTTGTGCAAAATGTACATATATACTTGCATACCACTATTTTGCACTAAAAATCTTGTCTGGAAAGTAATTTAAAACATAGTAGCAAGCGATCTATATCGCTAAAAGATCTCGATAGTCCTTTCACCCTTACTGCATCAGTCAAAAAGATACAACAGACAATGAAAGAAAGAAGACGATGAAAAGTATAATTTGCATTGGCAAAGAGTCAATTTTTACTCAAAGCGTCACTTCACCAAGTCAAGTAGGGATGTAGAATCATCAATGACCGGACCTGGTCTCTCTCCAAAGAGTGATCTCTAAGCCAGTGCGATGTGTTGGCTAAGTCCTCAGTGTAATTTATGTTCATCTTAAGTCGGGTGGCACTCAGCCAACAGCTGAAGGCTCTTGGGCGAGGTTAGTAAATGAAGAAGGGGGGGGGGGGTGTAAAGTGCTACGCTTGGTTAGCCTTAGGCTCCCTCTGCATTACATTTCCTCATTTTATTTACAGGACATTTTAAGGAAAAAAATAAACACTACAAGTGCATGTTGTTTCTAAAATATTGCCTTTAACAATCTGATGAACTCAATTCTCTTCATGGCGTTACTTAAATAGTAAGTAAAAATAAGTATATGTTCTGTGAACTGTCAAAAACTATCTAATGAAATCACTTGCAATAATTCAAATATTTAAAATATACAAAAAAAAAGATTACTTTTTTAGGTTCAGTGAATTAAATATATTTCATAAGAACATTTAGATGCACAGGAATTTTCTGATATTCAATTATTTCAGGAACTGACTGAAATAATTTTTCATCGATTGATTACTCATCATTTTAAGAAAGAAAATAAACACTACATGTGCATGTTGTTTCTAAAATTATTCCTTAAACGAAATGATCAGCACAATTCGCTTTATGTCGTTACTTAAATAGTAAGCAAAAAAGAGTAAAAATAAATATATGTTCTGTGAACTATCAAAAACTATCCAATGAAAACATTAGCAATAATTAAACAAATATTTAAAATATACAAAAAAAAAGCTTACTTTTTTAGGTTCAGTGAATAAATATTTTTAATAAGAACTTTAAGGTGCTCAGACATTTTTTTATATCCTATTATTTGAAGAATATTCATCAGAAACTAACTGAAATTATTTTTCATAGATTAAATAATCATCATTATTCTTATTACAGATTTCGAAGACACTACTATATAATTAAATCGTTAACTTTCAACGGGTTCTTGTTCCTGATCTATACAGTTGTTCTTATGGTGTGTTCCTTTTACTATTGTGTCTATTTAATCCTTATGAGGATTTCTTAAACATTAATAACAGTTATTTACATATATATGTATATTCAATTTATACATAAAGTTTATATACAATCAAATTACATACATTTTTGTGTCTCTATGTTTTAAAACAGACATTAACCATATTAAATTATCCAAACCCGTGTTATTATAGGAAAACTTGCTGTGTTATACTATTTACAATATACAATACAATAGCTCGTATATAATACTATATATTATATACAATATACTACTCTTTTCTTCGGACATAAACTTATTGTATCAAAATGGTAAAGTTCCTTCTAAGATAAGTTGTTATTCACGGGCAAATAGGATGAATATTAATGTAGCTTGGAAGTTTTTACATCGACGGATGTCTTAAATAATCGGGCATTGCTTATGAACAATTAAATAAATGGTTTGTTTAAGATAAAAAAAAGAAATAAATTGATTCTTTATTATAAAAGCAATTAATTTATATTTAATAAATATTTAAAACAACTAGAAAAAAAATGTAAAAACTTGGATAGTTTTGTTTGATTTCTGGTCAAACAAACACTTTACTTACCTTTGAATAATAAGTTGCTCTCGAACGAATCTTGATTGCCTTTGACAAGGATAATTTTACTAAATAGGATTGTTTGCGTTGAATCAGCCACAGAGAGCCAGAGGGGAACTGCATTTACAACTACAAGAGCGCAGGGTGTGTCCTTAGAATTAGCAAGGCATTTGGATTCCTCATGAATAAATCTGCATCATTAGCCATTGAACATTAGGACTAAGAAACGGAATGATCTATTGAGGAAGCAGTGAGCAGATCGCCAAGTGAAGAAGTATGAAGTAAAACATGAATTTGTTATTATTTAGGTGACAAAGAACAAACAGATCTAGAATTATTTTCAGCGCGGATAGCTGTGAATATATTATTTAACTACAGGGAACCGGTTAGATTCAGCTTATTCGTTTAAGTCGTATTTTGTTCACTTATTTTAGAAAAAAAAATGTACCAAATATTAACGGCTGCTATGGTAGAATTGTACACCTGCTTACTCATATGTATCATACAGGGCTTTATCATAACAGTAAAGATGAATTCACTAAATAAGCAAAAGGAGGTTACGGAAACCAGGTCACGAAAGCAGGTTGAATATACACAAAAGCTAAAGGTGGTGAAAATACCTGAAAATGGAACTTTGCAGAGGCCAGAAATGCTCCCTCGAGAGAGTCCGAAGATGGCCCAGGCAAAATCCTTAATCATAGACATAACCTCGAAGTCCCTCTATTTAACCAGATAAATGGTCATTTAATTTCTGTCTGCATTTTATGGCAACCCTGTATTTAATTTCTCGATGTAAGTATTAATAATGTCCAAAATAATACCTAAAAATTATATTTGGTTAATGATTGAACTGTGTATATAATTCGTAACTCATCATATAATCATTATTATTATGATATTGGAGTTAATTTATATGTAAATTGGTAAACACACAACCAATATCTGGAAAATATGTAAATTTAAAATAAAGTTGGGTAAAAATCTTAAATAACTACTCACCACATTCCAAAATTAATATAATTAACCAATTAATAAGTTTATTAAACTTTGAAAAAAAAATACCAAAACTAGATTTTCTTTTTAAATATTATTTATATGGCCAGTAACGTTTTCAAGCGTTATTTACCATTTTCTAAAACTAGTGAGAATACAATAAAAGGGGGAAAATAATATCTTCAAAATAAAGATCTGAGTCGTTTTTGTGGTACTATGAACATTAATAACATTTTCTTGAATTTAGCTCGTTGCGGAATGGTCGCTCGCACTGGATGCACGCTTATTTTGTCTTCAAATATATTTTCTTGCCCCATATGGCACTCCATACTTGTTTTCATAGTAATGGAGTTTAATTTATTGAACGGCCGGTCGGTTCTCGGCCGAAAATTGACTGAAAACTGATAATACCGAATATTTCACATATTTGCATATGCTACACGTCCTTGAGCAAATGGTTAGGTTAGACCCATCCCTAATCCAAAAAGGAATTTTAGACAATGTTTTCCGATAATTCAGGGTTAAATCTCATCCCGAGATTCCTCCAGCAACGCCCCCCTAATATCTCGTAAAAGTGATGACACTACCCAGTGACACGAATCGAGAATCCATTGTGCCTATTCTGTGTGGAAATAATGGTCTTCGTGCGCTTGCTAACCTCATAAAGCCATAAACAATGGACCTATGTAGATTTTATGATATTATAGTAACCTCATATTAACTAGTATAAATACTATTATTAATACTATAGTAAACTCATAGTATTAAATCTTATACTATTATAGTAATCTCACCTAGACTACACTGGTTTCGTATGCTTGCGTCTCTTCTTATCTAGTTTGGAATGGTATCTAGTTGGGCATTGGCTGGATTCCCGGTTCTCTCCCTGAGGGTACTATAGTGTAATATGGATTTAGGCAAAGGTTAACTCATTTCGGGAAAAGGAGAGGTGAGAATCCCAGTCCAGAACTGGCTTGGCTCTAGGTGATGAAGGATTTTAGAGCTTCGTCTTGAAACTTTTGAGAGCAGCTTTGAGGTCAATTGAGTCAGTTATTATTTGGTTAGAGGTGTTTTTTTCTTGGCCTCTCATGTTGGAGGTTGGAATATGAGATTTGGGAAGTGGAAATATGAAAGGGTTAGTAAGCTGTGGTCTGGGGAAAGGTCATCGATCCTAGAATCTGAATCCGTACCACCAATAAAGTTATTCATATAATATAGTTCTATTGCGTAATGCAGCGTAGTATAAAATATTTGGTCAGATATGTAATTCAAATTTATTTCAAGTTTGCCTTATTTTATATTCTAATTAGTTTACTATCTGTATTTAAAAAAGTATTCATTTAAAATAAATTAAAACCTGTTTTTTTTACTGTTAGGGGATAAACGTAAGAATAATGAAAGTCCAAACGTTGACGAAATATAGTTTTCTATTCATAGATAAAATCTCGAAATCCTGTAGAAAAAGTACAGTAGAGAAAAATAAATAATCATTTAAAAACCTAAAAAAGACTATTTTAAACTCCTTTAATAGGAAACAAATCTAGAAAATGGCAAATAATTTTCAATAAGTTTACATAACAGTGTGATGTAAAAAAAAATCAATTTATCTTAAAAACCGTGAGGTTCTTGATGTTAATTATTGTAAATACTTTATAGACAGATATTGGTAGAAGTAGAGTAATTTTAATAATATCGTAAAAAGCACCTTACCCTTTTTTAGCATAAATGTTTTTAATACACCACTGTTGTCTTATTTTAAATTCATTGAAAATTATTTTCTACTGTTTAGTTTTATTTTCTATTAAAGGGTGATTTTAAGTTGTTTTTTATTTAACTTTTATTTATTTTCTACTTTTTAGTTCGTCTGACTATAAATTATTGTTCTTTATGTTTTCGACAACTGATAGATATTTATTAATTTTTAGTTCGGGTACCTACAAAAAATTGTTTTTTTAATTTGTATTAACGGGGGTTTTTTATACAAAATAAATGAAATTCCCCATATGTTCGTCTCAAAGATTAAGCAATTTGTTCTAAATACACGCCTTTGTACTACGCTAAAGACTCTACCGTGTTTTCGGATAAGAAAAATCGCTAATCTTGAAGATCATGGTAAGAAAAATGGGACTAAATTATTAAATTATTGGGACTAAATTATTAGTTATATTTTATTGATTTTTATTTGATGGTGATTATTTAAATATTAAATATGCGGGGTTCGAATCCCGGCCTGGACAAATCTTTTCTCTTCAAAATAAAATGTATTTTAAAATTATTGAATTATCGGTCCTTAATAATTGTGCAAAATTTCAATTTAATTCGATATTTTGTAATGACCGAAATTGGGTTCAAATATTCCTCTGTACATATCAGCAGATTTACTAGTTGTAATCATATTATAGTTGTAAATATCAAAAAAAAAAAAAAAAATTCCTTTACATACATACGTACATACATTCGACGATAATAAAAGGGTGTTAAAAAGTACGTAAACGTTTATCCTCAATTTCAAACAAATTTAGATTAAAATTAAATTGTATATTAAGAGTTCTATTGTTTTTATTTCTTTTTTATACTTATATGGACGCACAAACCCATGATTAAAATGTCTAATATCCTTAACTCGGGAGGGTATTGTGATTTTATAAGTAAAGGTCTGTAAGAACCTTTTTTAATTTAATTATAAATGATATTACATAAAATACATACAAACATAAGTATTCCTGAACTCCAAGATCCTAAAGAACGGTGTACTCCTGCAGTGGCTGTGGTACTGAAGAAAAAACTTGACAGGAGCTATAAATACATAAGTTTAAAAAATTACAAATTTCGTTTGGCAATTGTATACTAAACCGCCTAGGCCATTAGAGAACAGGACTAGAACCCCATATACACCGCACACCGCTGTTGCTGGAAAGTGGAAGGGGACTCTCAGGGTTAACAAGGAACCCACATCACACTAATCTCTCTTAATGAGGGACGTCCAACTTTCAACTTTATGAAATATCTTATTTAACGGTGTGTAACTCACGGAGCACTGCATTTGGCTAAAAGCAACACGTGAAGAATCTGGCGTGGTGCTGTGCGGGTATGAGGATATCCTTGATGACGAATGGAGGAGGATGCTGTGTGTAGAGCTCGAACCTATAACAGCCCGGCTTTCTCAAACATTGCTAATGGCTATTGATCGCACTCAGATAACGGCTCAACATCCAGAGGTAAAGCTCGTGACAGCATAGAAGACCGGAAGCTCCTGGGCTCGACTGATATTAATAGGGTATTATAAAATATTACATTCAGTGTTTAACTAATAAAAAAAAACCTGCGCCACTAAGGGTCTCGGGCTCAGTACATGGTAGAGACTATACTGTTTCATGGAAAACGGTTGTGCAGTGAGGTGATTTGTCCTATATCATGCTCAACCGCCATATTTGTCCCCCTTATTTTGGGTACCCACTCTATAGAGCCTGGGTGAGGTGAAGGGCGGTCCTAAATCCCATATGATCCAAATAAAAGTCTTGCCAGCAGCGGGATTTGTACTAGTATTTTCGGCATGTCAATCAGTGCTCTACCTCTGAGCCACTCCGCTCCCCGTTTAACTAATAACACTATTATTATGATTTTTTTTTCCTTAAAAGTACATATATTGTAAAAACAGATAATCTAACTTGCACAAAGCAAAAACATGTTTTAGGTGAAAACTTCTTTAGCCGCCTTTAGTGACTTTTGGTAGGGGGTAAACTTGTGGCTTTGCGTCAGCAACATGCTCGAGACTGGAAACACCTGTCGGCCTGTGCGTGAGTTGTACAATATCTTTTCATCAACTTTGGAATTTCATTGATATAAGAATATTTATATTTATCTAAATAACTCGTATAACTTTTCGTTCCCTTTAACAGATTTTATTTCCAATAGTTAAATGTCCTGTTTTATGAAATAATTTAAAGTACAATTGATCTGAGTATTGTTAAACTTAATGATGACAATTATGCTAAAAATGAATATAATGTTCATTGACGTATTTATATTAATACAAATACAAAGTATAAATAATGCAGCTATATATTAATTATATTTCAATTAAATTATTGATATTTGTTTTGAGCTTATGCAGCCCATAATATTTTGCAGCCTATAAATTACTTGAAAATGTATATAATTATGGTTCGGAGTGTGAATATATGTGAAAATCAGACTAATATTAATAATTTAATATAAAAAATATGTTTTTAAAAAAATCAAACTATAATTGATTTTGAAATTTTAAAAAATAAGTTATTTTAAAGTCTTGAGTTTTCATTTCTGTCGGCAGTCCCCATTTTGGCCTATTTTTTTTTTAAACTTTAACAGAATATTATAAATATTTTCTTTTAAATTAGATACTAAAATTCTAATATCTGTCCAAAAACTTTAATGTTACTTATATAAAAAACAACATAATTTAACAGAATAGGCAACGGGATCACTAGTACACTAAAGCAGGTAAATATTTAAATCCTGACAGAATATAGAATATCAATTGTAATGTAATCAAGAGACCTTTACGTTTATTATATTATACAACATTGTTGTAAAGCAAATAGGAGTAAATTGTTTATATATAATAGATAAACACAATGGAATAGCGATATCAGCATTTTTGCGAAAGATAACGGTTTGGTGTTGATGTGATTTTAGAAGGCAGGCTAATGTAATTGCGACCCACTGTAGGAAGCTATTCCTACACGAAAAATAAAGAAAATAGCAAATTAAATAGAAAGCTCTTTCATGATTATATTAAATGAATTTCTTCGTGGAAGCCAGCTATTCGAAATATTTGCTTGTTTTTATACAACTATGGTATAATTCAAACAAAACTAAATGGTATATGTTTATGTGTGAGCAGGTGTTGTACACTAACTATCATATAAAGAATATTTGATTCAAGAATGAATTTTTGACAGAAACAGTCAGACAACATTAGTACGAGAAAGCTAGGCTTACCCCGTAAAGGTGGTGTCTTATCAGGTAAGTCGTATTTCTAGTACCAAGAGTCTTACCAAAAACCAGGATTTTAATAAAAGCTTTTCAGTTAGACTTTTGACTGGCACACACACACACACTATACATATACATATAGATAGATAGATAGATATACGAAAGAATGAAAGAGGGTTGTTATTCAACAAAATAATAAAATATATAGAGCAAAAATCATTAAAAATTTAACAAGAACCCTGGGCAATGTATAATCCGTCTCTCGTATATCTATACAAGCATGTAACATGCCCCAAAGATGAGGGATGAGGAATGAATACACCCTTAATTCTAAAACTGTATCATAATCTTATGTTATATAGACGTATTCTTAGGTAGTCTTTAAAAATAAAATATGTGGTCCGGAGGTAAAGGACATAAAGAAAAGTCCATACAGTAGGTAATATTTTAAGTAAATTTTCATAAATAAATACTATAATCCATATTTACTATAATGTGTCAATCCCAATACCAATGTGAACAATTTTCTTTAAGCTGCTTCTCTAAGTAACGAAGAAACAAATTGGCTCGCCTGAGCAAATATAAAAATTACAAAATTATGACATGGTGTCCTTTAACTTCTGTGTACAGGCGTTTTTTCAATAACAAATTTATAAGCAAGATATAACTTCACGTAAAATACTGGTAGGCTATCGAATCAAAAGTAATACCATAGCACTGCTTAAGATCGTACCGCTCCCCGGGATAAGATGTAGTGAAGATAGTGCCTCTCCTACTAGGGAGTATTTACAAGCTCTTTAAGGCGAACGAAGGGCCTGCAGAGAAATAGGTTGAAAAAAAGGAGTCCTTCGAGGAAATTGGATTAGGGGGAAGGGAGGATGGTTCTAAGGGCTGGGACAAAGGAGGCGATTATCAAAAACAAGGTGTCTCCCCTCTCCCCGGGACGAGAATTTAATCAGGATACAAAGAGGTCGCTGCCTAGAACAGTTTAATAGGCTTTGTGGTCTGTTTCCTTCCCCGGCGATCGAAAGTCAACTCCTGCCCAATTTGTGGTCGTTGCGAGCACAAAGCTGGAACACAGGCCTCGTGTACATGTATTTTGCTCCCAGCCCTTTAAACCCTAAAGATGTGAAGTCGGATTCGATATTTACTCTTCCAAGAGCAGCTTTGAAGCATAATTTGTAAAATGCTTTTTATGTTGTTCAAAGTGGAAACATACCATCCCTTTTATGGGATATGGTATATCCCCCCTCTGGTAATAGTAAATAAAAGGGAATATATATTATACCTTCTTACTTTGTTACTAACAAAGTAATCCTAAACGACCTTAATATCCCATATGTTACTGTTAGTTTTCATGATAAACTTTATTCCCACTCAAACCCACTAGTTTCAAAACTCTTTAATTCCTGATAATCCTCCGAGGTGTTTGAAAAGAATATGGCTTCGTGAACTCTTAAGTTGGATATGTTATTCTAGTAAAACCATCGGCTAGTTTTTCAACTTGCCTTTATCTCGTCCCATTATTTATCTTTCATTATGTATTCTATTATACAGTTGTAAATTTCAATAAATAAATGTTTAAAAAAAGTATACCTTCTAATGACAACACAAATATGATGATGTTAATTACTGATTCTGATTGAGACACATCTTTCCTTCAAAGAAGTTGAGTTGCGTCGTCGAACTAAAAAATTGGCATTTTTGAGTTAAGCCTTAAATAGCAATGGTATTGGTTGAAGCTTTTTAATTCATGAATGACATACCTGATAATCCATTTTCAACTTTATTTTTTATAAAGTCATGTTTTGAGTTGTATCATGTTTGAACTTGAAGATTTATGGGTAAAATGCAATAAAAAAATCAAATACCATCATTACAATAGGAATGGTTTGCTTTCCCAATACACACTTTTTTTAACTCACGTGGAACTTTTAAGTACCTCTATTGAATAATTAGGTTTTCTAAGCCATGACATGGTTCTTTTGAAGGAGCGATATGTGAATATCATATTGGTATTGTAACTGCATTCTACCTTGTGGCTGCTGGGTTCTCTCTGTTGAGTGATTCCTCTTTATCTTGCTGGTTCTCTACTGAGAGTTCTACTCCATAACATTGTTGTGAGGAATCTGGATTGAGAACATGTTCACATATGTAGAGTACATGTGCATAGCTGATGTCTTCCTGTCCCAGTTCCCTTGAAATAGACCATCTTGTTCAAGTTGGAGGCCAAGACAGATAACAGTGGGCTCTGGCTCTGTTGCAAGGAGATGGAGCAGACAGAGCAAGGAGCATTTTATTTTACCTTCCAAAAAAAAATGTAATTTCCTTTTTAAAACAAACGGACAAATACACATTTAACCCTTTAGTACTTGCGTAGAGAGGGGGTGTCTGAGTGCTACCGTTTTGTTTGTTTTCGTCCCACCAAATGCATAAGAACTTTGAGCTTTGACCTTCAATATACCTCCCCCCCCCCCAAAAAAAAACATGGAACAGAGGCATTAGGGTCATTTTGCCGATCTTTCACGTCTGTATAGAGGGCTCAGATCTCCCGTAACTCATCTTCATTGACGCAACTCTTATACAATGAGACCTGTTACAGACGAAATACTCCAATAAATCACTGAATTTATTAATAAAAAAATCAGGAAAATGGTGCAGAACTACTCAAGGCCTCTCGAATGTAAAAAAAACAATAACACTGGAATTGGGAAAGCCATTATATTAATTTTATACCTGAATTTTTGGTTGAGATCTTCATACTTCAATGTTTGTGATATACAGGAGGACGCCATCGGGGTGTTAGTATGTTTGGTACGGTTATTTTGCATTAATCTTTTCCATAACTTTTGAACGCTGTACGATTTAACAATCAACAAACTCACAATCCGGTCAACATGACTTATATACGATATGACATCTAAGAGCAACCTGAGTTGCAAAACCATAATAAGGTGTTTTTTCCTAAAGTTACTCTCGTTTTTACTAAAAATTACCATTATTTTGAATTATAATAAGTTTATCGATATATAATTTTAATTCAGGTTTTTGCCTTTTTATTTTAATTGTCAAGCTGTTGGAAATCTTTGTTATTAGGTTTTTTTATGGGTCTTGTGTGAGAGATGGGTTTTAAGAGTAAAAAACTGTAGTCGGCACTCAGACCCCCCCCCCCCTCCCGCGAATCCTGGAGGAATAAATCAACAAACTAAGGATTGATGAATTAGAAACTATTACTAGTGCAAAGTAGAGAACGAAAGGAAGGAAACAGTTGCGTCGAAGAAATCAAGCCGATATCTGTCCCGAGCAAGACTAATGGTTTCGGTAATAGGTCAGGAGGTATCCGATGTAGGTTGCAGAACGAAAACAACCCCATCATTTTAGGATTCATTGGCTCAAACGGTAATTGTCATTCTTCTATAAGATGTTTTTCACAACACCCCATGATCCATTTAGTAATCTAAATTACTAGTTAATTTAATCATCTCTTGAGATAAAAATCAAACTATTGTTCGTATTTGCACTTTAAAGGGCTTTCAAAAACCGATATATTAACATAAAAAATATATTGTAAAGCACTTACAACACCATCCTTTTTTTGAATAAGTAAGCCTTTTCATAACATTAACTCGTTGATCTTCAGTAATCATGCATACAACTGGAATACAAGTACTTAATATGAGTTAATAGAAGTTTAACCATAATTCTCCTGTTTGAAATATAGAAGCAGTTGAAAACCAAATAGGGCTAATATAATTAGCTGAGTTGGTCAGAAAAAAACTCTTTAAGACCAGAACTTAATTCTAACTATGGTACAGTATTAGACCTAATGAACTTTGAAAAATAATATAACTTGAGTTAGCATTCCGTTACTGTTTTGGCATATTTTTTTGGCTTTTCATCCTCATCAGAAATTTTGATCTTCCGCGTTGTTCTTACCTCAAACCTCTTCTTCATGTCTCGGTGTCATTTCCAACCCTAAGCATACCCTTCGTAACCCAGAGTTCTCTCATATCCCTCTCTGACTCATTTAACAATTAAGTTTAGTCTAATAATAATTTGAGTTTGAGTAGTTTTACATCAGGAAAGAAAAAATGACATAAAATAAAATATTAAAGAAACAGAAGAACAGAAAAAATTGAGCTAGTGTTCAAGAAAACCTTACGCGAAGATATTTTGGTATGCGATAGTATAATGAAATTAATAAAGCAATAATTTTTACTAATTAATTAACAACAAATTACAATGAGAGGATAAATCTCATGTGACAATAGCTACTTTGATTAATCTATAACAAAAATTTTTCTTTATTTTCTATAGTACATAAATCAAATTACAGGCATAGTAATAAAAAAATCACATATGTTATATTTGACATAAATATACTAGACCACAAAAAAAAAAAGAAAAAAAAGGTCTTTCTATTGTCCTTACTACATAAAGTTCTTCGGAAACGAACATCTTTCCAAACCATTACTCCTTTCTTCATTTCGGTGTTCCAAACCGAGGGAAAAAAAGGGCTTCAATGCGCTATTGCATCTCAATTCGATGATGAATCCGCTTACAAGCTTTAATAGATTAGACATACGAGAATCTTTTTTTAGACCCCACAGGACCATGGAATGAAAAAGCAATGCAATTAGAAATAAATCAAGCAGCATGACAAATTTTACTTAATATTTACAAATGCTGCATTTGGTTTATACAACGTTGATCTAATCGGACATAAAACCAGTCTTTATTTTCATCATTCGACTTCCCAAGACGAAGCCACCCTATAAATATTTCTATTTTTAAAAAAGAATCGATCACCACGTTGAACAAAGCCCACGTTTCAATGAATTTTGACGAAATACTTATTTTTTTCACTATATATTCCTCTGTTAATCCGTGACACTAATTCTGTTCATCTTCCTACCATTTTTTAAACATTCTTTTTGTTTTTTAAAAGTCTGATACATATATACATTTTAAATATTATATCATGTCTCATTAGTTATACAAACTATTAGCCTCGATAAACGTACGTGAATAAAAAAGTGATTGATATTGATGTATTCCAAGGTAATAATACTCTTCACGTTATAAAAAAAAAACCTGTACCACTACGACCCGTGAACGAGTCTGGGGGTTCTGTACATGGTTGAGACTGTACTGTTTCATGGACAACGGTTCTGCAAGGAGGTGACTTGTCCTAGGTCATGCTCAACCACCAGGGTTTTCCCCCTTATTATGGGTACCCTATTTTTATAATATTTTATAGTGGCTTGGTGAGCCCCAGGAGGGTCCTAGATCCTATAAGATCCATCTCCGGCTGCAAACAGACTAAATAAAAGTAACTGCCCGCAGCGGGATTTGAACCAGGATTTCCGGCATGGCGACTCGGTACTCAACCACTGAGCCACTCCGCTAGCTCTTCCCGTTATATTACAAATAATTAATGTGCCTGATCCAGCATCCAGCAATATTTTGATAACGTAATATTACCAGAAAATTTCATATAGTAATTAATTCTTGGAGATACCAGCAGATTTGTTTCATTTAGTCGGAACGCTTATTTAAGTTGTTAATTTGAGTTTTTTTATTATCAATTATAATTGTTTGATATTTCATTGAAGAAATATTCATGTAATTTAATCAGATCTGTTCGTTATTAGACCTTATGGACTGAACGTATAACTGTTAAAGTTTAATAAATTTTAATTGATGCATATTATAAATAAAAGTAAAAAAATAATGAAGCAGACCAATATTGTCAGTCAATAAAAAATTAAATAACAGTAATTAAAAAAAAATGTTCAAAACTTCAAGTTACTTCATATATGAGCCGGTTAGGATCAAATGGCAAGCTCAAAGCTTCGAAATATTGACATTTTCGCATTTTTTGGAGGTTTAGTCTAGCAATTATATGCTTCCGAAACCTCAGGTTGAGAACTGGACTAAAGCCTAAAGGAACTGTCGCGATAATCAAAATTATTTGACTAAACCAGTGAAGAATGTGAGAAAATAAATTTTTGTAATTTTGGAGTTGATGCTGAACGCCTCGTACACGATTTTTTTTCTGAAAGATCTAATATGATTTTCGAGAAAAAAAATACACATAACTCCATATCTATACGAAATAATATATAATGAATATCTTTAAAATTTCATCACGTTTTTGTTTTTTAAGGACATTTCATTTTTATTAAATTAAAGAAGTATTGGTTTAAGTAACATGCTTCATGATCATAGCAGTTTGTAAAAAAACATTTTAAAATTAAACTAACCAATATAAAAAAAAAAACACCAGAATTAATAAATGGTATTCTAAGGGATTACCAATTATTGCTGAATTGGTAGATATTAAATAAGACACGGGTGATGAATAAAAAATTATTATTTAAATTTTATAAACTATAGCGGCATTATTTGAACTTTTAATATCTTACCAAAAGTCGAGTCTAGTGTGGAAATGAGTATCTTCTTTTCGTTATCGTTTGCAGAATAGTTGTAATGTGAGTTGAGAAGACCGCTGAGCATTTGAATAATTCTAATTAAAAGTTGTGTTAGAAGCACATGGTGATTTTGCCGGTATTCTACCATTTTTTTCCTTAATTTATAAATTACAACGGTACAGCATGATACATATATATCAACAAAAACTCTGTTTAATTATATATTTGCTTTTCCCTTCTAGTTTAAACAGTTTGTTTGTTCCCGTGGGAGAGTTGAAGCTAATTCGTTGCGGCTCGGAGGGATGCCATTAGCTTTTATAAAATGATTATGAAGAGAGAGGCAGTCCTGGCTATGTGGTTTCCTCCATGTCTAACCAATTGTATATTTATATTCTCCCATCCGACCCTGTTGGTCGATGTAAAAAAAAAAGTACCCATTTTCTATTGAGTTATCTTGTTCTTTATTGTAATAGTTTAAATATTTGTTATATGTTATAATGGAATTGTTTTCTACAATACACAAGGTAAAATATTACAAGCTATGAAAATAATTTAAAAACCTGAATACCTAATTTTTAATTTTACCTAAAGGGCGCTTAAGTGCGTGTACATTTTCTTTCCTTTATATGATATTAAAGTAAACAATTTTACCATTTAATATCATTCATAAATACCTTAGACTGAAAAGACAGCGAGAAAAAAAAATTAATTTAAATAAACCTTTGATACATCATTAAATGTATAACTAACTAACTTGAAGAAATTGTTAAATCATTCCTAAGACCACTACTTTACTAAAAAAACTATCACTAACTAAAACAATTATAAAATGCAACATGCTACTGTAACTGGTTGTAACTAATGTACTTAAATATTACTTTGTACACACTTTATTAAATAACATAGACTCGCACCACTAGGCCAAACTTAAAACATACGTTAGCATAGAGGTTACTCTCCTAGTACTGTTATCCAGTGGTGGCTCTATGATTGCAACAGTTCGGCCATCCTGATCAAATCAATCGAACCTGATTGATACAAAATTAGGCTAAATTATTCCATTTGCAAAGACACTATTGTAATAAGCACTGTACATACTGTGGCATAAATTGATCATAAGCATAAGATACATAATATCTAAACATAATACGACATAATACCATAATACTTCAGACATAATAGCATAAGACATAACACCATAGCACATAATACTCCTAACTGATGGCTATCAAGCGTTTAGGGCTCTCCGCAATTTGACACAGTAGACAATTAGGTAGGCAAAAACCAAATACTTCCACGAAGCCCTTTCATCTGCTCCCGATTCTAAATCCATAGCTCCTTTGAAAGCGTTCTCTCCTAAATTCATCTTCTTCTAGGCCCTTTCCAGCCTCTCCCAATGAAATAATTTCATATTTTTTCTCCACCTCAGTTAATACATCTAATTCACCCTCTCCTGTATTTTCCCTTGCACCATCTTTCAACCTTGACAACTTTTACTTCGCTGACATTTCACCCAACGACAATATTTCCTCTGTTCTGAAATCCCACTCCAATTCCACAGGCTTCGATGAGATTCCTGTCCAACTGCTAAATAATGCCTTATCGATATTATACCGGTCCTACTCATTATATACAATTTTTAACTTTAAAACGGAGTATTCCCAACCTCCTGGTATCAAGCCATAGTCCACCCTATCAATAAATCCTCTAACCCTGTCTCACTCAAAAACTACCGCCCAATCTCAATCCTCTCCAATCTTTCCAAGCCTCTAGAAAGAATAGTCCAGTCACAAATGTCAAATTTCCTCGAACAGTCCAACCTCCTTGACCCACTTCAATCAGGTTTCCGTCCCGATTTCTCCACACAATCGGCACTTTACAGTGCTTATCCTTCTTGGCTTTTCTAAAGCTTTTGATTCTTTGGACCTTCCTATCCTTTTCAGCAAAACATACGCATCACCATCGACCAAAACCTTTCTAGGAAATCCCACATCGCCCAGATATTCCAACGGTCAATTAGTTCCCTGAAGCTGTTCTATCTTTCTCGTCATCTCCTTACACAATCTTCCCGTTAGCTTCTCGTATCTTCTCTCATCTTCCCCCACTTTTACTATTGTAGCGTGGTATATGAAGGCCTCTCTAAAATGCTTGAAGGCCAACTAGAGAGAATAATAAACTGCTCTCTAAGATTTGTGCTTGGTATTCCAAAGCGATCGCACGTCTCCCGCCTCTATGATGAGTATGATGGGAAGTGGCTCTTCCCTCCCTTCCGAAGACAATATTTCTTCTGTTCATTCTTATACCAATCCATTTACTCTCAACATCCTTCATATATCTACAGTCTCCTCCAATTCAAATCCTCAGTTCAACACCATAAAACAAGATCCCACCTTTCTGATCTCTATATACGTTCACACAGAACTAAAGCATTCTAACGTTCATTTCTCGCCCGCTCCACCACAGTGTGGAACTCAATCAATCTTAATATCCGTCATAGTCCCTCACTGTCGTCATTTAAATCCTTGTTTTTCCAACACCTCTTAGCTTCCCAAAAAGATGCTCTCTAAGTAGGATAGTCATTTGCTTAGAATGTAATCTATAGAATAATTCATTGTGTTATTAAGTTCTTTTAATTTTGCTTTTTGAGAAGCTGTACATCATGTAAAGAAATTATTGCATGCTAGCTCATGTATTTAACAAAAGCTATAGATTTATCTATTCTCTTTAATTGCTTTATATCTTGTCAAGATCTGTACTGTTTAAATATTTATCTTTAAATTGTTTTCTGTCACGTTTTACACGCTTTATGATATGTAACAATTAGTCTTCTGGCCAGATAAATATTATGATTCTTTTCCTGTTATTCTATCAGTTATATCATATCTGTTATTCTAAAGGGAATTATTCCCAGAATAAAGTTACTGTTCTATTATATTCTATCACAAGACATAATAGCATAAGACATATAACCATAAGACATAATGGCATAGGACATAACACTATAAGGCATAATAGCACAAGACATAATATATAATACCAACGAAAAATAAACCGAAAATGCAGACTCACGGTCACATCCCACTTCTGAATTGTAACTGGTAGTAAATAATGTACTTAAATGTTACTTTATTCACACTTTATTAAATAATATAGACTCGCACCACGAGGCAAACCATAAAACATACGTTAGCATAGAGGTTACTCTCCTAGTACTGTTACCCAGTGGTTGCTCTATGATTGCTTCACTACTTAAACCGATATGGACTTCTGCCACGCAAGTGTGGGGCTCATGTTTAAAATCTCACTTACACGCCATTCCGATCTTTCAGTAAAAATCCCTTCGTTATATTACTCGTTTTTCCATTTATATTACTAATAAAGCACTACAAAAAGACATGAACTTACCACTCGCTACTGATACGATCAAGAAAAACTACAAAAAATTGAATGGCTCACTTGCTGGGCGTCCGGACTTTTTGCGAACATTACTGACTGACAAATTACCACCGAATCCGACAAGGAGACTGAATCGTTTCTGGAGCAGGAATCTACTACTGTGAGATCAACGCTATAGGCGTTGATGGCTTAAGGGTTTTACGCCTTTAAACATAAAAAAAACAAAAAACTACTGTGAGTTGAAACACGGTAGGAGACAGTACCTTCGATGCGAGGTTTCGTATTGAATAGTATATAAACAAAGTTTTGTGCTACACGGCTGGACTACGATTCCACGTGAAACCCTTAGGGGAGGTTTTCGAAAGATCACAAACCCCATATGTGCCAAATGGCATTTGTATAACGTTTAAAAAGTTTGTTAAAAATAAAATTATTTTTATCATAACTAGTTTCTTTTTTTATTTAAATAAAGAAATTTTAGTCTATATATGAAATTTTAGACTGTATGAACCTTTTTTCAAGATGTTTTATTAATGTTAGTGTCACAAACTCGATTAAAAAATAAAATCTGTTTGTCTCCGTCCTAATTTAAATATTGTCCTAATTTATTGTGTCATATTTTTGAGGCTACAGATCAATACCATATGGTATATCTATCGTTTCGTTTAGAAATAGTGAAAAAACGCTCACTACAACACTATAGTAAAAAAATATACTATTTTTAAAAAAATTATTATTATTATTATTCAAAACTCGTGTTACAAACAAGTAATATTGAGAAGTATAATATTTTTTTTTTTAAATGGGCGTTTATCATTTCATACTGTACATATTCTAGATTTAGTGAAGTAGTGTTTTAGTAAACAATTGATTAATAATTCTGCTGGATCATAGAACTTATGTAAAAATTTATTGAAACATTATTGGGGGAAAACTGAGTTAGTTGGAAGATTAAGAATTCCACATTACGAGATTTTTGTTACCAATTAAGAGGCGAGATACCACTCAATAGGCCTGAACTTAATTAGCAAAGATTAAACCTACACAGCAAGAAAAGCTTTTATTAAAAGTGGAGAACCTCTGGTCTAGCTGAAGGCTGGTAAAAAAAAAATTACGAATAATCCAACAATTTATGAGAAAGAAACTCCATTTAGCCGCTCAGAAGTCTAGTTCAAAAGCTTCTTTAAAAACAAAAAAATTAAATCTGCTTTATTTTAAATATATTTTGTATAGTTTACTCGGCTGTAATTAGGAGTTACTTAATTTCAACATTTTTTTAGCCATCCCTTCTTATTAAACCTAAAAAAACCTGTACCACTACAGCCCGTGAACGGGTCTGGGGTTCAGCACATGGCAGAGAAAGTACTGTTTCATGGACAACGGTTCTGCAAGGAGATGACTTGTCCTGGGTAACGCTCAACCGCCAGATTTTTTCTTCTTATTTTGGGTGGCCTATTTTTATAACATTTCATAAAGGCTGGGTGAGCCCCAGGAGGGTCCTAGATCCTATATGATCCATCTCCTGCTGCAAACAGACTAAATAAAAGCACTTACTGCCTGTAGCGGGATTTGAACCAGGAATTCCGGCATGGCAACTCAGTGCTCTACCACTGAACCACTCCACTCCCTCTTCTTATTCAACAAAATCCTAAAATCTGAAAAAGCTCTAGCCCGAATAAACTTAATAATGTATGTATATACATATATATGTGTGTGTGTGTGTGTGCTTTTTTCATTAATGCCTTACATTTTTTTAAATATATTTTGTTGACTATGTGGCAATTCCAAGATATATAAAATGAATACAAACACACTAGATATATTTCTTAAAAATTCAAAATTTCACACTTATTTAATTAAGTTGCTTTTTACTTATTATTTTGCCTAAGATCACGGGTTCGAAACTCCCTGCAAGTGGCCTTAGGAATTTTTAAAGGGGAAAAATCCTTAGTTAAGCTCTCCTTCAGATGGGACGTTTAATGGAGATCCAGAGCAAGTCTGATGCCAGGCACTCGTTAAGGATCCCATTCAAAATTATAAATGTATAGGCATTTTTAGATTAGCCATATCAGCATAAAGTGATCTTAAAAGGAACAAACACTTACCATTCACACTTTATTTCTTAAGCTATAGTTTATCCTATTAGTTGTGAATACCAATTAATTTCCTGAACTTTAACATCGGGTGAAAACAGACCCCCTCCTGGAACATACGAACCGTGTTCTAGAACGTTCTCTGGAATTTATAGATGCTAAAAGTGATTTGTATTTGAATCGGATCATTGAGATCTAGGAGAGCACATCGGAGAACAATGGTCAACCTCTCCAACACCGCACCTGCATTCAAAAGTTATTGCAACGGTCGTTGGTGATTCACAATACGGGCTAACAACCATTGATCCATAGTAGATTTTACTCCAGGCATAGGACTAGGATTGGTTTATATGCTGATTGGAAACAGATTTGAATCTATGTACGAGATGCTTTATAAAATAATGTTGGGACGTGTAATAAATTTATTTTGAAAGGATGTAAACTGGATTGCATTATCTAATAATTCGTTCACTTAATGAAAACCTATTTCCAGTCGGTTTTTTTGGCATATAACTTTATTTAGCGGATACGTTTCGACTAATTTGTCATTCACAATCCATCAAGAACTTCCCTCCTCTCAGAAGAGTTACACGTCATCTTTTTTCTGTAAATTATTAACTACATAAATCACAACAATATAACGAAATTAGTCGAAACGTATCCGCTAAATAAAGTTATATGCCAAAAAAACCGACTGGAAATAGGTTTTCATTAAGTGAACGAATTATTAAGTAATAAATTTATTAATCAGCATGGTATTGCGGGTGTTTCATTGAAAATCTATCTAGAAATAACAAATAACTACGCTATAAGACAAAAATAAATTCCTTAATAAAGAAAAATACAAGGCGACTGTTTCATGGTTGTGCGATATTTGGTCAGCATCTGTTTCCCTAGTGGCGTAAAATAAAACATCCAAGGATTACAACCCAGGTTCTAAACTAGTGGCTCAAAGAGTTACCTACTCAAATTCAAATTCTTATCAACCTAAACTGTATTGATTTAAGAAGGCAGAGAGGGACATGAGAGAACTTTCGAACGAAAAATTCGATAATTTAATAAACTCATTTTGGGACGTGTACGGAAACGTAGCTATATATACACAGTGATGCTACTTAATCTATGTATGAATAGCGTTGGAGGATAAGGTTGGCATAGTTCTGGAGCACATGATTCTGCCTGTCTTACGGGGTTAGTTCCAATTTTCCCGTGGAAAATGAACAGAAGATTCACAGCTGAAATGTGCGGGATGCATTAAAGAGAGAGAGAGAGAGTGAGTGAGAGAGAGCGAGAGAGAGAGAGAGAGAGAGAGAGAGAGTGAGAGAGAATGGAGAAGTGATTCTTACAAATCTATGTTTAAGTATTCTTCATCAACGACAGTGTCTCGTAGCCGGAAGTACCACAGTGATTGCAAGAGTTCTCTTTCATCACTGTGGATAATATGTTGCCGGTGGTTTTACAAGCCCCAAGAATAGGCATAAACAATAATGAATTGGAAAGAATGATATAAAGATACCGTCCGAAGGGCTCAGTCATGTGTTCCTGACCATTGGACGTTCGTATTTGTTCTGTTGCAGGAAGAACTGAAGACTCGAGCTATGAGATGTGGACTGATGGGTGGGAAGAAATCTGAGTATGACCGCAACCACCCCAAGGCCTCAGTCATAAGAAGCTTCACGGATAGGACTCATACCTAGCATTACTAGGTAGGAATGTTAAAAAGAGGAGGTACATCAAGGAATAAGTGGATGGATTCATATGATGTGTTTGAAAATATAACATAATATTAAGGTTGTTCATAGGGTCAGTGATGAAATCCATATTCTGAATCAGACATAGAGCTAAAAAATATAGATACTGCTTATCTATTTATTAGGACAAGTAGAGGCATAAGATTATTCTGCGAAATTCGGTGAAGTAGTTAGCCGATAAAGGCTTGATCGACAGTTACATGAACAAGTTAATTATCTAATTACTTAACAGAGTTTAACTTAAATTTAATAAGTCTCAGGTAATTTTCGAAACTACCGATCATCTCCATCTTCTTAATAACAGAAAAGCAAAATTGCTCTTATAATTTGCAAAATAGTAGTAATGCACATCATCATTTACATTTAATTAAATCATTTTGATAATTTTATTCAGTTTTAGAAGAATTAGCTTTTATAAATGATATAATATTCATATCAATGGAACAATTTATCAAGTAGGCAGTATATAAAAAATGCATGGTACTAAAATAGTTTTCGAAAAGTGGGATATGAAGGGGGGGGGGCAGTCAATAAATTTTACACAAAATGAGTTTAAATTATTTTATCAGGACTCTGAAACTAAAGCACGTAATCACAAAATAACAGTTTATAAAACCTGTTAATTAACCTGTTATATTTCCTTTGGTACTGCACTGTTTATGTAGTTATTTGGATTTATTTAATTGTTTCCTTTTCAGAGATTTATACACAAGGAAAGTTAATCTTTAAAGATGTTATCAGGTTGGTTATAACAAGGTTATACAGGCCAATCCATACTTATCGCTTCTCCTCAAAATAACGATATACAACATCTTATGACTTGCGATTCTATCGGGAACATCATTGTTTGAAAATATAACCCCCACAACAGCAAAGGGACTCCAACAGTTTCAGAATGGTGGAGATACTGAAACGTGTCGTCAAGCATACCACATTACACAGAATTGAAACAGATGCAACACATACTTATCTTGGCATACCGACATCCTTCATCAAAAGTAGGAACATCAAATTCTTGGACAGCCCGAAATACTATAATAACCATATTTTCAGGACTCTCACTACAGCAAAACGGCAACCTGGCAATATCAGTGAGAAAAATTTGATTATAAATAATCAAATGTCAAAATGACGTGGTGAGCCCCGTCCCCAGAAAATGAAGAAATTATTGAAAAACTGAAAATCAGAACCATTTCCCTCTACTTGCGTATCCCCCTACTAAATTTGTACAATGTATATCAGAAGAGATCCCTTCAAAAATTCCTAGTAAAACAGGATACCAACGCTCAAACCCAAGAGCCTATGGGAATAAAATAGATGTTATCGCAATTATTCATGATCCTACAACAATAAACCAGAATAAAAGTGGAAAAAAAACTATAAAACTGTACCAGTACCACCTATGAAGAGTCTGAGGTTCAGTACATTGTACAGACTGTAGTGTTTCTTGGAAAACGGTTGCCCAGGGAGGAGATTTGTGCGCCAGATTATCCCCCTCATTTTGGATACCCACGCTAAATAGGCTGGGTGAGCTCCAGGAGCTCATAGATCTCATAGCATCCTTCTCCGACTGCTAACATGTTAACTAAAAGTCTTACCAGCAGGGGGGTTTGAAGCCAGGACCATTGGCATGGCAACAAGGCAATATACCACTGAGCCACCCCACTCCCTAAAAACAAAGACGATTGAAAAATATGCAAATTCGTTACCGGTAACAAGGTAACACGATTAGAGTATATCATCTACTTTACTAAAAAGGGGCCCATACACGATCAGTATTACTGACAGAATAGTCAGATACTGTCAGTAATGCTGATCGTGTAAGGGCAATACTGATGTACTGAAGTAGGGTATTGATGAGTGATGGTTCACTCCATCATTCCTCAGTTCAACCCGGCGTAGGGGAGGGGATACTGACAGTATTACGATCGTGTGTGCCCGTTTCTTTCATTCCTTAGTATTTTGAAGCTGTTGAGTGCGACGCATCGACTGATTTCCGATGCAATAATGAAAGCATAGCCACATTTTTCAAAAGTTATAAATGATATAGGTAATGTTTTTCTTAAAACATCATTTTTTTCTTATAAGAACAGGATGGAACATAATTTTATACGTAAAATTGTGTTTTATATATGGAAAAAAATAATATTTTTCATAGTTTCTAAATGAGAGCTTCACAGGTTTCTATCACAATCCGGCTCAAAATTTCGGCCTGTTGCTAAATACCGTAGGGTAATTGCCAACCGGTGTTTTGGGTATATATTTTCCCTCATACTTGTATAATGTTTTTTAATATGAGATTAAACCATATTTAATAAATTATTGAATACGTTTTCATTCATCCGAAAATAATTATAGTAATCTGATTGTTCCTTTACTGAAATCTCGTTAAAAAAGTTTAAATGGGTGAACTTATCCCTGTCCAATAGCCAAACCTTCACCCACAAGCGTCTTTTCCTCTTTCTTTTTTCCAATGCCATGGGGATCACAATTGCTAAACACGCTCTATCCATTAAAAAAGTAGGTGTAAGTCTGCGTGAGAAAAATGACTGTTCTTATCGCGAGCTAACTGTGAACTGAGTTTTTTTTAAATTTATTTATTTATGATTTTTACTTTAGTAAAATACAGAGAGAGTTTAGTTAGAAGTTTTACAAAAATAATAGTACATACAAATTACAAAATAGTAAACATACCGAAAAAGAAAGTAGATAATTATAATTCTAAACATTGTAATGAAGACAAAATAAAAATATAGCCCTGAGTTGACACTACATCAAAATATGGAAAATGAGTTAAATACTGACAGTAATATTGACCGTGTATGCTATAGAAACTACAGTAATACTGACAGTAATGTTGACCGTGTATGGGCCACTAAAGCATTCCATCTTCAATATATCAAATGGAACATCTTGGCAGCTATTATGACGTAGCGGTTTAATAAAGTTCATCGTCTCTCGTTCCCTCTAGTTTACTAATTTCACTCAGCCTAGGGAAATTCGGGCGGTGAAAATGACCATGGGGCTCGTCCAATCAGGGACTGTATCGGGAGCGGGCATTCAATTGGGAATATGTACTCTGATAAACAACGGCTTACGTTTTTTTCAGGCAGATTTGCTTTGTGCTGATCATATTAGCAATGGAAATGAATTCCCGCGCTCGTTGAAGCCCAATACTAATGGTCCTGTGTCGGCACCACACGGCGCAAGATAAAGCCAGCCCTTCCAATTCATCCACCCATCAATTCTTTTTATAGGTAAAAAAAAAGGCTGTTCTATTCTCAAGGGAATTTTTATTTAACTATATTGAAAATAAACTTTATCGTTAGTAATAAACCGCAAATATTATTGATTTCAGTCATTCAAATAACATACTAAGTTCAGCTCTATAAAAAAATAATCCATTGAAAAAAAAATTAAAGCTATGTTGTCCTATTCGATGCCCACAGTTAATTCTGCATAGCTCTTTTCACGGAATAAGTCTTAAACTGTTAAAAAAAAGTCTTAATAGCTTAAAAACCTACAATGCGTAAGATCGCGGGTTCTTTGCCCGGCAGGTTACCATAGGTCTTTTAAAAGGCAGTGAAAAATAATCGGTTATGCCATCCCTCGGAAGGGACATAAAACGGGGGTCCCGAAACTGTACGATGTCAGGTACTGGTTAAAAATCTCTACCCTAATTAAACATGGAAAGGTCACATTTAGGGCTCCCATTCCCTTTGTCCGATTTGCGCAGAGCAGCATAAATTAACGTACAAGATTGAATAAGTAAGTTTTCATCAAATTGGCCAGTTCACACAAAGCGTGTTACACTGGTCGGTTTTACCCGAGACAACAGTCGTAGATCTATCGAATATTGGTCTGCTATAATTTTAAGAGAGGATCTAGTTGTGTTCTACGACTCCAGATTAAATTTCAGATAAGGAGACAAAATTAAATTTATTTAGTCAGTAATTTTACCCAGAACCTTTACTACATAGTTTAGGAAAGGAGTGGGTGAGGAATAAAATGAATAATTGCACAGAGTTAGTAGAGTCTTTGAAAGCCAGGCGCCACGTGTGTAAGTTTATTGCCTTACCTAGACGAAATGAGCTATTTTTTTTTCAAAAACACAACATCGATATCTTAGCCTAACTTTAACATTTCATTGACTATGTATCATCATACATCTAGTTCTGTAGGAAGTTTATCATAAGAAATAATTTAAAAAATAAACCTAAACACGAAGTAGGAGATTGATTAATACCAAAAGTATTTTTTTCCCTTAATTTTAGAACCAACTGTTATTAAAATTCTGAGAACAAATAATTATGACAGAAAACAAATTTAACTAAAACTGATCAAGTTTTTTGGGTTTAATACTTGGCAAAAATTGTCAAATGTTGCATGTTTCTAAACCAAGGTTTATACTTGGGGGGTGGCGGTTACCTGGCGGTGATGACCACCAACCTAAAGATTTTCCAGTTAAATAATACTCGCCTCATCATAAATTAAATAAAAATAAAGTAAATTTGGACTTTTTTCTAAATCGGTAAGGACTTCTAAATCTAAAAGTATAAACAAAATCAGTCAAAGTTAAGAAATGAAAAGTTGAAATAATCAATGTGGTTCGCACAACATGACACGAACAAATACTAAATGCTTTTGATTTAAAATTGTCTATAATTAATTTATATATATAAATATATATATATATGTATATTAACTTTGATCAACAGTGTAACCAAAGATGGACTAAGTACATACATTTTCAAGTTATTACTTCTAATTTTTGCATAAAATGCTGTCATAAATGTTTTAGTCATTGAAACTATTGTATAAAAACATTCTTGCTGTGCTTAAAATTTTAATTTTATTTATTTTTATGTTTTATGAATTGGCTATCGCATTATTATTTTATTTTTATATTATAATTTATGAATACAAATTTAATCCTAATTTTACTGTAACATATAAATTATTACCTTAGTTTAATTGTAAATTTTTAATTTCTTATATTGTTAACTTCTTGATCTGTAAATACAAATCAAATATAATATGCTTTTATAAGCATGGTGGATCCTAATATTAATGGGGTTACCATGAGAAAATATATATGTGTGTGTGTGTGTGTATATATATATATATATATATATATATATATATATATATATAAAGAATAAATAAATATTATATTACATATTAAGTTTATTTATATACTTATACATATTAATGCGCCTGAGCAGTATTTAAATATGAAAATTCAGACATTTATAATTATTGGTTATACGATCGTAACTTTCCTGAACAGGAGACTAAAATACCTCTCAGCTGCTACGTGCGCTTTAATATTGGACCGAAATTATTCTCAGGGGAGTGTGTATGATACCACTAGAGTAACTTGTTCCCTATGAAATATGCACGGCCAGGAGGGCCCGAGGATTACATATTCATGCAAGCTGAATTGAGGAGCCCCTGGCCGGAACATAGCCTACAGATTGCCAAAGCTTTATTTTATCATTCAGTAGGTACCGAAGAAAATATTCCAAATGTAGTAAGAAACATGAAATCGATATCTGAGATTTCTCGAGTGAAAATAGTATGCACTCAACAATCGGAAACAAACTCAAATTTAATATTACATGCATTTAGTGTACAAAACCTTTTCATGGAAAATCGAAATATTTAAATCATTTTTTTTATACGATTGTACTTTGTGATCCCCGATCTTTATAACAGTAGATAAAAAATATATGTACAATTGAATGAGCATTGTTGAGTACGTGTACGTATTGTTGCACAATAAATATATAGTAGGCATATTCTTCAGTTAGTGTGATTCAATGTCTGTTTTGTCTCTTCAAAACGTCTTTAATAATGTCTATCAAGCAGTTTTTATATATTATTATATTGAAAACAAGTAGCTTACATAAGAAGAAAAAAATACAATTTTGTTTCCAATTGGTGGTTTCCCAGAACTTAATATTCATCCTCTTTGTTCTTTGAAAACAAAATTAGAATGTTTTTTTTTAATGAGAAACAAGACTGCATCCATCGGAACAACCATTCCGCAATGATGTTAAGTAATGTGGGTTTAACAGAGCGCCGCAGGACGGCGATCCAAATTTACTATGAATGACGATAGAAATAAGAACAAGGTATATGGTGGCCGAACCAACGTGAAACCATTGAAATCTAATTGTCAAATGTAAATAAAATAAGAAAATTCACATTTAACACAAAATAATGATTAATTAAATATTAATTTAACCCAGATGTTTTATAACGAAAGGGCAATGACATAAGCCAAGAAAAAATAAAATCCCAGCACATAATGTGAATAAAAAATGCTTACCTGGAACCCTCCTTTGGAAAAATGGAGAAAAGAAAAGAAACGTGAATGGAGGTAATGAAAAGTAAACAGGAATGGAGTTTTTAGGAGAGCTCATTACCCTGCGCTATTCCTCCTCTTCTCTTCCGAAGAGATCCTTTTTGCAATTAGTGATCCGGAAGTTATTTCATTTTGGGGTTCGCTGGGAAAATCTTCTCTTCTACTTAAGAATCCCTAATTGACAAATTATTCTCTATTGGGAAGTCTCTTTATAGTAAGAATGTTTTATTGAGTCGAATTTTCCAATTAACGAACTTTTAATCTTTTAAGACGGATCCCATACACATTTTCGATATATATATATCATTCATATTATGAATAAATAATTTCCTTAAATTATCAGATGTTTTATATATGTTTCATTATTATAATTTTTTTTAATAGAGGTTTGAAAGATCTGTTTTAATATGTTATATATTGTTTTCTTCTAATTTCGCTTTTCACACATCCAGTTACATATTTTTAAAAGTAAGTTATTGTTGTTGGTATTGTTTGTAGTTTTCTTTCATTATTTTGTTGTCGTTTTTCTTTTCATAAAATTGTTTACTCTCTCTATTATTGTTATCTTATTTCTATTTTTTTCTTTTTTTTTCCGTTAAAAAAAAAAAGTATTGTTATTGGAGCTAACCCCCAATTTTTTATTATTTTCTCTTTCAATAAGCAATTAAATCGATGTAATTAATTAATCATAATTATATTATACTCTAAGACATTATTCTAATTTGTATTGTTATTCTAAATGGTCATTTCTCATACTCAATAAAGATTTTTATTATATATATAGTTTTCATTATAGGCATAATTATGAATTATGAACAATTTCTAATATATACAGTACCTTCTTGATCTATTCAATCGGGTGTTTCATTATATTTTTAATGGTCTTTTAAAAACCAATAATTTTTTCAGCACCCATAGACCCACCTTTAGGAGTTTTTATTCACATAACTTTATTCTTGATAAAGTAATCAAACGATTATTAAAAATTCTTTAACTTCTACTCAAACACCATGATAAATGGCAAATATTCCAATAAAAAAAGATCAAAATCAGAATTATAACTTTGTTACGAGTATTTATGGGTTAGGCTTTCCACAGCCAAGGTTTCTTAACGACAAAAATAGAACAAGCCTCAATTTTTCTGCATTGACTGGATCCTGAATGCCGGGTGTTTTAAATTCGAATCAATTGATTTTCCCAAGTTGACCTACACCGAGGAAAATAAGTATACAAGTTCACAATTATTAAAATATTCGTTAGTGAATAATGCATTATACACAGGGCAGAATGGCTATCATCAAGTCAAGGAATGGTGAATCAGGGTAGGATCACGACTACAGAAAGAATTTAGGTTTTAGAAATTTCGGTTAAACCTAAACCTACTTAGAGCATCATTATTGTTGCAATAATGGATATAAAAGAGTGCGATAAAAATGGATCTTATATAACAATTCATCAGCCGTTTTGATTTAATCCGAAATCCATCATTTAGATCCATCCTCCCCTAATCCATCCTCCAAGCAATTTATATTTATAAACCAGTGGGGGGGAAGCTTTTCTTTATTAAGCTGTGGACCAGCTTAAAAGCAGTTAAAAGTATCAATATAATTTTTAAAACAATCTGTTCGATAAGATTTAATCAATGTAGTTCCTAAATATATACTTGGAATATTTCAAAGACAATAATAGATCATACAATGGCATTTATTTTAGTTGCCAAAATATACGAACTACATACTATATAAGGTATAGTATATATTGTATACATATAGTATATATGATATATATCTCATTACATAATACGATAACTTAAGCTAAACTAGTTCATTATTTAGGGATTTGATGTTGTACAAAGTTCTAGTGTATGTATCTTTCCATATTTTAGTTTTATTTTAATTGTTAACTGGGGATGGTTGAGGTAGCAACAGAGAAGTCTCCATACATGAATTAAGCCTATGTAAGGCACGTTAGTAATGTTCAATGAACATTCTTCCTCGTGTATTGCGAGGACACAGGGATATGGGATCGGTAAAGAGAACGGATTTATCCTGACTATGATGCGGCCCCAGGTAGCTCAAATGGTAGAGTGCTGTCACGGAGAGACGGACGACCCGGGTTCGAATCCCGGCCAAGGCATATCTTTTCTCTTCAAAATAAAAATATTATTCATATTTATATTTTATATGCTTTTATTCCCTTATTAAAAAAAAAATCCATATTTGGAATAGTATTTGATATCGACCTAAATATTTTTTGTAGCTAAATCTAAAGTGAGTAGAAATTTATTTGGCCAGAGGATTACAAAAAAAAAAGTAAACAGAACTAATTTACATTTTTTGTTTAAGAATCATACATATAATATGGCAAAATATCCCACCATAATAATCATTTACGTATTGTTTTTTGTCAAAAAAATTATTATTCAGAAAAACTAAAGTTTCTTCACTAATGATATAACAATCATTAACAAGTTAATCTTAATACTAATGTTGTCAGAGTAACCTTCCATAGTTCTGAAATAAATTCGTTCATATTTTTAATAAATGATTAATAAAGTAACCACTGTTTGACTGATTGAAATAAAAAGGATCATATTCTTTGTTGATTATTGCTCATTTAAATACATTTTTCCTAGCCATGGAGATTGACAAAGGAACATCAGATTCTATATTGTGCCAAAATATTCAGAATCATCTATCATCCAAAATAAAAATCCAAATAAAATTGTATTGCTTTTCTTTTTGCTATTTCCGATTCCCAAAATACAGGAACTTGTCGAGAAAATTTAAAGGCAAAAGTTAGTTGAGAGAATAACTTAAATGGATTAATTTCTCTTACTTTAAATTTAATCTTGTTGTTTCCTGCTTAGTAAAACTGATAGGAGCCAGGAGTACTTGCTACTGAAGGCTAACTCCGCTCAACAACTCGGTGTCAAGCCAACTTAGTTCGTTTCCTACAGTTACTACAGAAACCCCTAAATTAATCGCTTGTTAGTGACAGCAGTTAGTTATATAATAACTTTTCAAATTAAAATATTATATCTCTGGTGAAATATTTCTACCATTTACAATCTTCATGTTTGAAACTCTTAGAGCTTTGTATTGAAATATACTCTTCAATGTTATTTCAACGATATGATTTTCTTAGTGTGAAACCTTTAAAGAATGTACCTCAGTATCTTTTCTTAATTACAAACATAGATTATTTACTATTTTTTACATATTTTATTATAATATTTACTAATACTAATGTTTTTATTGGAGGATGGAAATAGTTGGCTGGTGCAGTCAAAATAAATATTTTTTTTAATTATTTACTTAGTTTTTTACTTTTTTAATTTTTATATTTTGTGATAAAGAATTTGTTTATCTTTTTACTCTATTATAATAATAACTTATAAATTTATTGTATATTGTATGAATTGATCTGTTGATATAGATATGACATTTAATAGGCTTATTTAAGGACCATTCGTTTCCCAATTCTAATAAACAGTATTTTCATCGGGTTAACTATAAAATAATAAAAAACATAGGTTATCTTATCATAAAAAATTATCCTAAATAATGAACTAGAAAGAAAAGTTTTAGACTTATAATTATTAATAATAATTATGTTGAAAGAAGTAAAAAGAAATGCCTATAAAAAAAATAATAATTCTACAATTACAATCAATGGAAGGTCTTGAGTTCAGTACGTGGTAGAAAATGCACTGTTTATTGGACAATGATTGTGTAGAGAGGTGATTTGTCCTAGATCTCTCAACCGCTAAATTTTGCATCTGATTTTAGGTACCTACTTTAAAGATGCTGGGAGGGCTCGAGGAGGGTTCTTGATCCCAGAGGATCCATCTCCGGTTACAAACAAGTCAAATGAAATCTGCTAGTTATTTGATAATTATGAAGGTGTAACGTATTTGATAAACTTGACCAGTTTCAATAATTTTTTTTTCAAAAACATATTTTATTTGATACATTGGCATGTTTACTAGAAGTTGTCTATGTAACTGATTTAATCTCACATTTCATCAAAATCTTTAATAATTTTTGTACATAATTGTTTAAATGAAAAGTGTTTATTCAAAACAATGAACAATGTTAATATTTGAAATTATGTTGGCCTCATAAAATATCAGTATATAATATAGTCATTAGGAAATTATTTATGATAGAATATAGGCTGTATATATAAAATTACAATATTATTTTAATAAATCAGTTACATTTTTTAACAATGAAAGAGTTAGGTTACCTCCTGGATGTGTCATTTTGGTCAACACTAGTCGGTTCTTGAAATCGAATTAAAAACAAATGATTTTGATATGTGAAAATATCGCCTGATCGTACAGCTTCGCGCCGGATCTAATGTAGGCGCTTCCGTAGAAATAAACTATTTTGATTTCGCGAGTGACTAAATTGGACGGATTGGTCGGATCCAATGTAGGTGCACCTTAGGATACAAGATTTGTCTAGAAAAATATGTATTTTTTTCCTTCCTCTACATTGAATGACCACTTCTTCTAACTACCAATGAAGAACATCTTTAAGAGCAGAAATATTTTGTGCTAGATAATAAATGTTAAATAAATTCTTAGTAAAACACAATCTCCTTGGAGGTAAGAAATATCCTCATGAATGACAATAAGGATCACAAATAACATTCTTATCATGACCCGAGAGCTGCGGGTTCAATGACAACATAAAAATGCAAGGAAGGTTTACTGCGTGTCCGGTGAGTGTCGGGTCAATGCTAGGGCTATTTCAGTTGTGATTAAAACAGAGGAGCCATTTTTATTTATATTTTCTTTTTTTGCATTTATAAAAGATTTCTTAAATTAAATTAAGTTAAAAAGATTCCTCTCCTATAGGAATTAAACATCTACCATAATGGCAATGTCAATGTTTATTTATTACTATCGAAAAAAATGCTTTCGTTATGCCATATCTCGCTATATACTACATTAAAAATAAATCATCTCTATACCTAAACATATCTTCATTGAAGACAAAAATATTTAAACAATTATATTCGCAATAATAATCAATCTAACATGTAATGCACGCATATAAATTATTGCTACAATAATAATAGTATTATTGCACCTACTTGGTTCAATACACCAATTGAAAAGTAATAATATTTCATTAAAAAAATAAACTAAAACATATAAGCAGAACTCCTCCACTGCAGTAAAGTTATAAAAGAAACTAAAAATATAAACAAGCGTTTAACTGAGGTGGCAAAATATCATAATTTCAAATGATTTGTCATAAAAAGTGCGTCAAAAAACAATACTCAGCTTAAAAAGTCCTGGATGTGGAAAAAATCTTTAAAACCACTAAAGAAAGATTATTTTTTTGAAAAATGAATATTTTAACAAAAATATTTCTTAACACTCCAAATCTCGCATTTGAAATGACTTCAGAACAACAACAATTAAGAAAACATAAAAAGCACTGATGTCGTGATCCTCTAAAAGTATTTCCCTGGCACAAACACAATTTACATACTAAATTTCAACTGTCCAAAATAATTTTGTAGGTGCACAAAGCTTTAAAAGGTTAAATTTCAGCTCAACATACCTACATTAAAAAAAAATTTGACTGAAATTCATCCCACACTTATATTTTTCTTCTAAGAAAAAGCTACATATCGATAAAATACAATTTTAACACTGCTAAACTTCGAACAGTATAACATATTTTTCAGGAAAAATCCAGCTAACACTTGGTGAAAATTCATTGAACTGTTTTATATCAGTAAAAGCTGACATGGAATAAAGAATTTTTATTTAAATTATAATCCGATTTTCAGTTTCCCTTCAAACATTAACATTCTCCTACCGCAATACAGCCGAGAACATGGCATAACGATGATTAATTTTCGCAAATTGCATGCAAACGAAATTAATATTTCCCACTAAAATACACCATTCGTGTTCACAACGACTTGTGATCGGTTTATTTAACTTAATTTCACCGGTAGTGCATATTTCCACTAACATAAAAAACGTAAAATGTCTTAGAGGTGATCACAAGAGAAACACGTCTTTAATTCAAATCCAAATTTTTAATCCAGTGTGCAGAAGTAACACCCGCGAGGAGTATTAGAATGCGTAAGGAATTAACCTTCCTTCTTAAACGACTCCTTCAAAATTTTCAATGCACGAAGTGGAGTGTAGCAGCATTGTGCAATATACACTTTATTCACTAGTCTTGAACATTATAGAATATTCTACCTCGTAGAGTAATTGGAGATGAATTAACTATAAAGCAGCATCTTCTCCAAGATGAATATCTATGGTTCTTCCCTAAAAACCAATCTTGATACAGAACACCATACTGAAACACCAATTGCAACATGTACCTGTTTCCTGAATGCTTCCTGCGTTAATAGGCCATTTGGATCCTATGCTCGAAATTTAAAACCAATGGTTAATCAAATTTGTATAACATTTAATTATATTCAATAAGTTTTCACTTATCTAATTCAATTAGTTTCACTTTTATTTCTATTGATTATTTTATTTATGGACATCTGTGTGTTTCAATAAACACGTATACTTCATATGATTAAATTGATAATGTTATCTTTTAGTCATTCATTAAACAGTTCCTTGGAGCGAATAGTTCTTAAGGGTAAACAGTTACTTTGATTAAATGGTTATTTTTAGGTAAAAGTTCTTGTGGGCAAACAGTTCTTTATGTTAAACAGTTACTTTAGTTAAACTGATACAGAAAAGAGTTCCTTAAAACAAGGATAAACAGTTCCTTGGAGCTAACATTTTTATTGAGCGAATAGTTCTTAAGGGTAAAGAGTTACTATACGTCAACCGCTCCTTCAAGAGAAAACTGTTCTTTTGGTCAAACAGTTACTTTGATTAAGGTTTTTTTAGGAAATAGTTCTTGAGGGCAAACAGTTCTTTATGTTAAACAATTACTTTAGTCTAAAACAACCAGTTCTTTAGGATAAACTGTTCCTTGGAGCAAACAGTTCTTTTGAGCGAATAGATCTTAAGGGTAAACAGTTACTATAATACCTTATTCATCTACATACAATGACAGGCAAAAAATTCCACCCACTTGATTTTTTCATGTTTTCATCTAAAAATATTTCTATTTTGGATAGGTCTATTTTTTTTAATGAATAAATATGTATTTTATTTATTTGTTTCCCATTAGGAATGTCAATAAAGAGGATAATAATTAATTCAACGAAAGGTCTGTAGATTCCAATGTTCACTCTATGGAATTAAAATGTTTATTCAGTGTCATATGTTCAGTGCCGTTTCTTGGCGTATTCTGATGAATCGCTTGAACAAAGGTAAGGTGCCGGTTTCGTAAAATTCTGAATATCAAAAAACGGTCTTCCTCTTCTTCAGTCACCCTAGGCCGTCCAGAACCGTGCCTTCTATGGGGTCTCGCAAAGTTTCATAGCGAACTCCGATGGCATTAGGTGCATATCTAATGTAACGTCCATCATCAATAAGTGCCACACCATGCTCAACATCTTACAAATTTTAAGAGAAGGCATTTTTAAAATTAAAATTGAAAAAATTAAAAGCCGGAAACTAAGAAATTTGCGGCAAGAAACGGCACTGAACAAATGACACTGAATAAACATTTTAATTCCATAGAAAGTGAACATTGGAATTTACAGTCCTTACATTGAATTAAGAATTTAGGGTTATTATCCTCTATATTGACATTCCTAATTGAAACAAAATAAATACATATTTATTCATTAAAAACAAAATAGACCAATCCAAAGCAGAAACATATTTTTAGTTGAAAACAAGAAAAAATCAAGCGGGTGGAATTTTTTGCCTGTCAGTGTATATTCATGAAATATGACATTACTGAATATACTACACCTGGTGAAGTGGCAGACAACTTTCCTATGCTCGAGTCTACAGCGGAAATAAACAAAAAGGTGAAACCTACCCCTTCATGAAAATTGTTTGTATAACAGAAAAAATTTCGTCAACAGTTAGATCAAAAGTTCGGCAAACAATGTTTTTTCATTGTTTGCTTAGTGCAGACATACCTCAACATTCAACGATGCGTTTCATTCACCTAGATTGAGAGAAAGGTCAAGAATTTATCGGTTGATTGTATTACATTACAGACTTACAAGGAATTAGTGAGGACAAAGTCAGAAATTAAATCTAAAATCCTTTGCCAGTATTAATCTCCTTTCATCGCTTCTTACTAAGGTTTCAGTTAAAACGTAAGAGCATTAGGTTTAATATTACAGAAGGAGAGTATCTAATTCTTCTCAGTGGCTATTCTTAGCTTTTCATAAATAAATTCATTAATAGCGTTCCTCTTTCTCAGGATTCTTAAGGGTTATTTAAATAGTAATATCTGTGTTTATACAAAATCCAGCCTTTTCCAAAGGTTGTGTTGAATGTTGTCTATTTGTTGTGATTCTATGATTTTACAGTGGGAATGCATTAAAATTAAATAAAAATAAATAAATCTTATTTTATAACACATGGTATAACCTTCATTTTTGTTAGATGTTAGTCCTAAAATTACTTAAGAATTGGGAACAGAGCAGTTCAGTGTATAGAGTGCAAAGTCGCAATGCTGGGAAGATTTTGGGTTCAAATCTGGGGTTGTCAGATAAATTATTAATCTTTTAACAGCCACGGTGGAACCTTTGGGATCTATCTGGGGCTTAATCACCCTCTACAAAATGTGGGTAATCTAAAATGGGAGAAAACTAGTGGTTGAGCGTCGTCACGGAAAAATCATGTCCCTGAACAACCGTTGTTATAGAAACACTCTAATATCTACTATGTACTGAGACTAAATATTAAAGCGAATTATAAGAAATGATAAAAAAAAAAGTTATAATTTTCCATTCAGTTCACGTATATCTACTTTTTTTCAGGCAAACCATTGAACTATACTATATATATATATATATATATATATATATATATATATATATATATATATATATATATATATATATATATATGTATATATATATATTTGTTTTTATCCAATTTGAATCGAATATTTCGGTTTACGAAAATCTCCTGGGGCACAGTCTCTTTAAACTTAGAAAATAAATTAAGGGTTCCAGCTTTATTCCTAACGTCTTTCCTTCCAAATTTCCATTCAAGTTGTCTGGATTAGATGGAGATTTGTTGCTCTAGGTGAAGTATTATTAAATAGGACATTACATGTCAGTATATTACGATGGTGCTGACCTTATTTGTTTACTATTATCCATTATATTGGTTTGCCATTTCGTTATACTAAAGTAATTGAATTGTTGGTCATGTATCATCAGTTATCGAAATCGAATTCTAAACCTTTAAACAGAAAAAATATGGGAAGTATATTACTTATAATAATATATATATTATTACTACTTTTTTAAATATATATATTATATATAATATAATATTATAAGATATGATAATGACAATAATAATATAACATTATTATAATATAATTTATATATTATTATTACTTTTATAAATATATATATTTATATATACTACTTAACCCAACATACTTGGTCTTGTTCAAATATTCATATCCGAAGAATACTACTTTTTAAATAGATTTTATTTATTTAAACCGATATAATAATAATATATGCAAATCATTAAAATATCTGACGTGATGGTGTCAGTTATCACAACTTGACTGATAAAATTCATATGAGTATTTCTGTTGCCTAAATGTTAATTATAAACTTAAAACTGTTTTAATTAATAGGAAAAATAATTCACTCAAGTCACATTTTTATGTAATAAATACGCACCGAATCAATTTGGGTAACAACAAAAAAAAAAACCTAATCATCCTCGAACCCACTTGAATATTCACAAAAAAATTCATCAAAATAGGTCCAACCGTTTAGGAAGAGATCAGTGACCTACACTAAAAAAATAAAATAAATGAATAAATAAAGATAAAGATAATGAACATGCGTTTATTATTCTCTATTTTATTTTATATATTTATTTTATTTATTTACCTATTAGGATAGTTCGATTGTCATTCAATCCACATCATCATAATAATAATAATAAAGATCATTGAAATTTAATGAAAAATCATGCCAAATACTCACTCATTTATTGCACTTTACAAAATTGCACAACATATAATCTTTATTATATTTTGCACAATACTAAACGCTTAACTTACTAATTTACTAATTTTACAATCTTCACAATGACAAACTTCTTACCTCAAAAAATTTTGATTGCAGCACTGCTTTTCGGACCCAGTGTAAATTAAAACCATGAGGCTATATTCCAAAAAATAATTTAACTAATTAAAAAACATTACCTGGCGGATCGCATTGTGAATCTAAACCATCCTTGAACCCGCTTGAATATTCATAAAATAAAAAAAATTAACAAAATAGGCCCAATCGCTTAGGAGTTCAGTGACGTACACTTCATTGGAAGCAGAAAAGGTTTATACATAAAGATATAAAATTATATAGACGTTCTTAACAACATCTTACTTCATTCGTTAAATTGCTCACCTTTAGCTATCCTTGACACAATTTTCATTTTATAAATGCCAGATTTTCATTCATTACGCTTGTCTTTGTTAAGGATGAAATAGTTCCTTAAGGGCTCGCAGAGCTTTGAATTTATCTACCTCAACTTATTCCAGCGCTGAAGTAACTGTTGAACCGCCTTAACTTTCTCTTTAGTTTCGTTTCAATGCCGCAGACGTTAACAACGATAAGAACACGTTGACTTATTTGCATTATTATTTAACTGTGTCAAACAAAGCGCCAAAATTGTTTTAAAATGTAACTATTTTTCAGAGATAAATACTTATTTTTATGATTAGTTTTACCAGCATAAAGAATTCGTGACTATGTTCATGATTGAATATTATTTTCAATATATATTGAAAAAGGGAACGCTCAACAGAGACATCAAATAAATGTTAGTGGAAAAATTCCAACTAAAAACCTTAAGTCTCTAAACTAAAACAGGAAATTAAAAATACCTGTCCCATAACCTTGGACAGGTATTTTTAATTTCCTGTTTTAGTTTAGAGACTTAAGGTTTTTAGTTGGAATATTCAATAAATGCTTATTCACTAACTTATGTTACATAAGTTTGTGCTTGTATATACATATTTTGTTTAAATACTCATGTTGAGTTATATTCATATTTAAATACAAGAACCAAACAGGTCTCATAATACAAGACTATTATAAGACCTATTCGGACTTACAAAGTAGAGCTTTGGGGCACCAAGCCATCGAAGGTCTCTCGTCCTCAATCCTTATAGCCTGAAATCCTTCGTAAAATACTGAATACTCATTACTTTGTTAAGACTTAAGCCATCCATTATGACCATAATATTTGTTCATTTTTTCTGATTTGTCCCGCACTCGATATCAACCCTTTCATTACAAACTTTATTCCCACTAAATAGGGAGAACTGTTTATTGGAAAGCCAACGTTTCGACCCACATTGGAGGTCTTCTTCAGGGCTAAATGTACAAAATACAGACAAATTAAAATTATACGGGGTAAAAAATACATACAGGCATCAAGGTATCTGAGTGATAAAACATAAAGATGTGGAGGGCGCCTTTAGATAAATATACAAAGTGAAGGCATATCTAAGGGTTCCCCCAACTTTATGTGTTATCACTCAGATACCTTGATGCCTATATGGATCTTTATTTATTTACCATCATTAATTTTAATTTGTCTATATTTTGTATATTTAGCCCTTAACAAGACCTGCAATGTGGGTCGAAACCGTTGGATTTCCAATAAACAGTTTAAGAGATTTTTTTCGACCTCTAACTGGATCATATTCTTCCTTATGTATATAAGGTCAACTAGTATTCAAGGTTTATTTCCACTAGTTTCAAGCATACCTACCACTTGTTTCCAAGCTTCCTCTTCAGTTCTCAATAATCCTCCTTCTTCTGAAAAGAAAACCTGGTGGCATTTTATGTTGGATTTGTTATTTTAGTACTATCAATAGCTAATATTTTTATCTTCTCCCATCTACTTACCATTCATTCTATTTACATATTATATTATTTAATACAGTTCTGATTTCCGATAAATATTTTTTTAAATATTCAAAGATAAGAGATAGCTCTCTGAGTAGGGAACTGTGTTACTAATCTTTCTAATAAATAGATTATCATTTCTTGTAGACTAAATAACTTTATCTCGATGTATGCCAAAACAATTTATTTAACAGTTTTAACCTGATTTTTATTTAAGTATCGGAGAAGGAGAGTATCAGTGTTTAGTGAAACAATCTGTCTAATTACAAATTGGAAGTATTTACCAATTACTAGAATTTAGAATAATCGACAGTAAAGCAACATTAAAATTAGACAATGCAACCAATTGATAAAATATGCAGACCAATATAACAATTATATTTTCATTATTTAAATGCAATAATGGAAATATAATTGACAATCTAAACACTAATGGATATGTGACATAAATGAAGATGAAACTTTATTTATTTGTAATAAATAAATGATAACGTATTTACCATGGATCCAAGTTGTTATTGTATATTACCAATTATTTAAATCCATATAATTCCAATTCCAATGTAATGAAGAATTACTCCAAACCTGAAACATTCTGCATGTTGATAATTGTTATGAAATTTTAATTGATATGAAGATTAATATTAATTATAACTAATAATAACATAAGCCAATTTAAATATTTCAAAAAAGATACTGTTTCGGATTTAAATTAATTTCATCATTTTACTAACAAATAATTACTAAAGAAAACTACATAACACTTCGGCTCATGAAGGCCCTGGGAGTAGGAGGGTGGTAAAATTCATACGAGTAGTGTGAATCCAAGTTTGCAACCGAATAGACGGATAGGAATACTTTTGGTTGCTGAAAAATCTCGAAATTTTCGGAGTTATTCCAGTTTTTGGCATGTATCTCCTAATCGGTGCGATTTTGAGAACAAAAAACCCAAGTCATCATTTTTAAAGAAGATTACATTTTCTACAATTTGAGCCCAATTGCAGTTCTGTAAGTCAAATAGGTTCTGAGTTCAGTCCCTATCATGTAAGAAATAACTGGAATCTTATCTATTTATATTTATATATATATATATATATATATATATATATATATATATATATATATATATATATATATATATATATATATATATAAATCTCCTGTCACGATGTTTGTCCGGGCTAATCTCCGAAACTACAGGACCGATTTTAATGAAATTTCGCACAGATATGTAACATTGTCTATGTTGAAATACTAGATATGTTTTATTTCGATTTATCACCGTGATAATTTTGCAAAATTATTTTTTGTTTTAACCTGCTGCATTTTTGATATGTTGTAAGGCATGTCTTAGTAGTGTAAATCAAAATAGGCATCAGAAAAAAACGGATGCGAAAACTATTGGTGACCGAATAACTTATAAATTTTCGGAGTTATTTCAGTTTTTGGCCTGTATGGAAAAAAACTTTAAAATTCAAATTTTAACGTAATATTTTTTAAAACAATTATATATATATATGAGTACAATGTTGACCACCAACACCTCTTCATAGATTTCTGCCAGGCCTACGATAGTCTTGACAGAAATGAACTGCTCAAAGTAATGAAAACTCTAGGGGTCCCAGAAAAGCTAGTCGGATTGAGTGCGATGACCTTGGAAAACACCAGATGTAGGGTAAAGATTCAAAATATGATATCAGAAGATTTTGAGGTGGAGAATAGTCTGCGCCAGGGAGATCCCCTCTCACCTGTATTATTTAACATAGCACTCGAACAAGCTGCGAGATCAATCAGGACCAACCCAGGAGGAACTATATGTAATAGGATGACCCAACACCTAGCGTATGCTGATGACGTAGTGATATCAGGAAGGTCAAAAGCGGCCCTTTCAGGAGCTTTGCAGGAATTTGAAGAAGCTGGGAAAAAATTGGGTCTGGTGATAAATAAGGAAAAAACCCAATATATGATTTCCACAAAAAATGATGGGCAGGAAGAGCTGAGTCATGTGCAACTGCTCCACCACACATTTAAGAAAGTGGACAGCTTCAAATATCTGGGGGCTTTAGTGACACGAAAGAATGACATCACTGCAGAAATTAAAGAAAATTTCAGCAGGGAACAGATGTCTCTTTGCTCTGCGAAAAGCATTAAGATTTCGAAACTTGTCACGGAGGGCAAAATTATTGATTTATAAAACAATCCTAAGACCGATTGTTACATACGCTAGTGAAACGTGGGTCCTGACACAGGAATGCGAAAAGATGCTGCAGATCTGGGAGAGGAAGGTGCTGGGAAAGGCAGATATTTGGGCCAGTATGTAATGAAGGCCAATGGAGGTCTAGAAATAATAGAGAGCTTCAGGACCTATACAATGCACCAGACCTAGTCACCTTTATTAAATCTACACGTATAAGATGGCTTGGGCACGTAGAAAGAATGGTAGAAGATAGGTACCCAAAGAAGCTATTATATGGCAAACCAGGAGGCAAAAGAAGAAGAGGAAGGCCCAGGCTGCGATGGCTAGATGATGTAGAGAACGATCTGCAGAGGATGGGGATCAGACAGTGGAGAGGTCGAGCTGCTGACAGGGAGGACTGGAGAGGCGTTGTTGCGGAGGCCAGGGCCCTGCAAGGGCTGTAGAGCCATGGGAAGAAGAAGAAGATATATATGAATAGAGAGAGAGAGAGAGAGAGAGAGAGAGAGAGATTTTTATTCGGTCAGTCCTTAGTCAGTTATATTACATGTACAGCTATATAGAAAAGTAAATATTTAAGAATCGCTGTTTTTATTTTTTTTAAAATTGTTGAAGGATTAAGTGTCCATTCATAAGAGGGGATGATTATTAGGGATCAATCAACTGCGACTTAAATAAAGAATGTATTTTTTTTATTCGATAGCAATCAGCTAATACAGTTTTACCTTTATCTTTATTCATGAAGTCTTAAATAATTTCAAGACCACAGGAATAAAATATTCTCTGCGGAACTCACCACCGTTTTCTACTTTTAAAAAAACAGCTACTCTGTTTAATTTGAAACACAAATAATCGGAAATGGTTTAAATTAAATAATTATTCATTCAACGAGGGTAAAATGGCTGAATGAATAATAAAATTAAGTCTTCCCTGTTAAAATAATAGTTCAAAAACTAATAATTAGATATTCACGATGAATTTTCTTTAATATATCCTCTTTTATTATTTGATATAGATGGTATTTTTTTTAACATTGATCTATTGCTACAAATATACACTTTTATGAAGACTGTGATGGATCAGATAAATGAATGCTAGATTACAATGGGGAAAAAAGAATCCTTAAATCTCTAAAATACCGAAAAAAAGACTAAAATGACAATTATTTAGCTTGGAGTTTAAGTAATTAATTAATTATTTACCTGTTTATGATTAAACGGAAATCATAGAATTCTTATTGTTAATAAATATAAATTCTATATTATGTATAAAATAATATGATAAATATTACTTTTTAAAAATTTGTTAATTAATATTACAGAGATAGGTCATTGATTTTTAAGGTTGAAGAAATTCATTGTGTATTATCAACTTTTAATTGCGTTATTACAATAAGGTGCAGCATTCTTCGGAATGGGCGTAATTTGGGTATCATCTCAGGAACTCGTAAAAAATCCCCATCCTAATTAAACATGGATAGGAAAATTTAGGACTCCGACTGAAGTATCATCCGATTACCCATAGCCACCAATGTGACTTTAAATGAATAAAAAAACAACAACGATTACCATGAGTTTATTGACTATAAAAAATGGTCTTTGCATAGCTCAAAAAAATGCAATGTACGTTCAAAACTTATTATATTTGCTTAATCTTAATCAGATAGCTTTGGTACAATCCATATGGGTGTTATAGTTTCTTTTTCAACGCTCTCCCATCGTACAATAGTATTCTAGTTCTGACAAAAAAAAGGCAAGAACTTGCAACTTGCCTAACATTTGTTTTCAAAGTGTAATAAAAATAAACTAAAAAGAACAACTCAACTCCCAGTTGTCTTGTTCCCAGTCCGGATTGATCTAAATTTATTTATAAAGCTGGTTGTTGACTTTTTTAGTTACTAAAATGGACATATTCCAATGAATGCAAAATCTTGTACAAGAGTACATTTTAACTAGCTTTGTTACTTCTTTATTACATAAAATTTATACGACAACGAAAATGTAATGAAAAAATAATATTTTTCCACGTTGGAGGAATATAGAGTAAGGAAAAATAAAAATTAAATCACTTTCGCTATATTGCTTATGAAGTTAAATAAATATATTTATCTGATAAAAAAGTTAGTTTTTACTGAAGCTCTTTAATCATCCACAAAATTAAAATTATATTTAAAGTAAAATAGAAAAAAAACAAAAACGAAATGTTAGCTTCCATGGCATAAAAAATGACTTAGTTCTTTATTTAAACACCCTTCCTTGCCTTACGGCAATACGGGTTTCGACAATATTAATTATTACACAATACTAATTATGGCAGAATAATTGAATTGTATAGAGTCCTCTCTCTATCTAATTTTCAAAGTTCTTTAGTGCGGCTCCTATGTTCGGGCATTCCTTCAGAGATTGAAAAGTGTTGTGCCCACTTCCGCTTTCCAGTCGTACACAAATTCTTTGGATTACGGGTCATTGTCTTGGGTCATAAGCTGAGGGAATTCGTTCTCGGAGAGGATGTAAAGTCCGGTTCCCCTCAGCAATTTATGACTCAAAGGCAGTACAGCTAGTGACATTATGCTCAGCAGACTCCGTAACGCCGCAGCTAGGAAATAAAGCATCAGTATCCTTTCCGTAGTCATGGAGTTAGGCACGAAAGCCTCCTCTCCGGAAAAATCCATTTTGCACCTAGTCGTGATCGGGCGGTGGGAAAGTATTTCCTGAAGGTAACAACTTTTGTGGTTTTCACCCACCGCCGATCCCACTCATCAACATCTCGTATTATCCCTTTCCATTTTCTGCGGTTCTGGACTGTTTATTAACGAATATTGTTCGGTAGACCTACCGAGCCTTCCATTTTAAGGTTGAATTTATACTTATTTTCACGCAGGAGAAGGTCGATAGGAACAGATCCTGCTAATATCTCAATACCCTTATGAGAAACATTCTTATACGCTCTTGTAACTCGCAGAAGAGCCGTCCGCTGAATCATCGCCAATCTGCGCTTCTACCGACATGAAAGATTTTTTAACCACGCAGGGGATGTATACCGCAGAATGCCCCCCCCCCCTCCAGATTGTTCAAGGCCTATTTACTAGATAGTCTAAGTGAGGGGTGACATCAAATCCCGTGACCATATTTTGCTGATGAACTTGATGCAGGATGGTTCCTGGACGCGCTAAGTTCATCTGCTACTACTCGTCGGCGACCAATGTTAAACTTGTAGGATTCTGATTTTATTCGTAGAAAGTTCACGAAGTCATATCTTTCCGCACAGGGGACTCTCGACTTCCGAGCTAGTGCTTCGTTGGTCTGGGGCCGGTTTTCGCACCAACACAGTTAAGACAAATCGGGTCAACATTTGTCTTTTTGTCTGAACAATCTTTCATTGCATGCCTGATTGTTGCTAATATCCCTGTATGTATGCTAATAGCCCTGGGACTTAGTACAACGAGGTCCATCTAGATAGTACTTAAATTTACGGGCATCTAAGGTGCCTAATACCATCTAGTGGAAGCTAACCATTGGGTGCACTTCTAGCATCCTAGTCACAGTCGAGAATAAAGAACGGAGATCGTCGATGTCCAACGGAATAGGGACCGACTTCTCGGGTATTCTTTCCCACCAAAACTTTAACAATTCTTCAGAGCCCCATTCCCGTGACACACCTTTAACTTCTAACTTAGGTTTCCTTCGCAGTGCTAACTTAGCCTGTAATCCATTCTCTCGTAGCCCCTTCCAGCCAATAACTTTAATGGCGTGGGAACTGTCCTCTAGTCGGACCAACACCAAGCCTGCCTTCTTCCCCCGTACAATCGAGGCATTCACCCCTATTTCCTCGAGGGAAGGGATCTCCTCAATTTTTTTCTGTTATATTGTTCCCCGATCCACCTTGATTGAGTTAGTTGGCCTATCAATTTTTTGTTTAGTTTTATTTTTATTTTATAAAATTCTCACGCTTAATATCCCTTTAATCTGAGCCACATAGTTCCTGTTTTTATTTATGATCTAAATATCTAGAGTGTAAAATTAATTCTTGGAATTCTCTTTACTCTACCCAGGCAGCAGGGTTTTGTTTTAACAATTTTCGTTTTAAAAATCGGTTAGCCGACGAATGATCAATTTATATTTATTATGATGTTAATTCAGTGCAATAGCTGCATTGTGTGATGTTGATGTAAATACATATACAACTATACAAAATCTCGTTGAAAAATAATGGAATATTGTAAAATTTAATTGAATTACAGAGAAAAAGCTTTCTGACAGTGTACAAAAAAAAAGAATAAAAAGTTTTATATTATTAGTTATAAAGCTTTAAAAATAATCCTTTTTTCACAGTAGGAATTGAGTTTTTTATGAGCATTTTTGTCAAAACCGATTCTACCTTTCACGATTACTTTAGTCTTGTCCTATCAGAACTCGGCATCCAATATGTAATATGAATAACCCTTCTCTAACAGCAAACCTTTAAAATGATGACTGCTGATCCTCACTATACTTCAAAATGCTTTTTTATTCGAATAAGTAAACTTTAACTAATCCCTAATATTAACGTTGCATATTTAATTATCTTCATAAGTTGCTAATGTAAGAATAACCTTATTTCCTTAGACCTGGCTTAGCAGTTTTATCATCGTGGTTTTATAACCATTTCTATAACCATCGTATCATGGTTTTAGGTGTTCTAGACCTGACTAAAAACTACAACAGATTTTTTTTTAAATATATATAAAAAGAACATTATGATGAAAAATATATCTCTCTATCCTCTTACTATTTGTTTCCCAAATTTAAATATCCAATCTATTGATAATGTAAACAAAACTTAATCCAATTTTTAGACGTCTTTCAGTATTCTTTTCAAATCCCCATTCTTTGAGCCCTGGTTTAAATTGGTATGGTAGAATTGTTATTTATTTTGAATTACAACATTAATCTTGTTTATAAATAAAGGTTAATACCTTGAATGATAATAGTTGACCTTATATATATATATATATACATGTGTGTGTGTGTGGAAGAAAATGGTCCGGTTAGAATTAACAGTTCTCCCTACTTAAGAGAATTTTTTTTTACTTCCACCCGAACCATTTTCTTTAATTTGAATAATTATCAGTTAACCGTCTACTTTTGGATGAAAAAATGGTCAAGGTTGAGGTTCAAAAGCAATATCTTAAATATTAAAATTATTTATTAGAAACCGACTTTTCAGTAGATAGCATCACTGGACGGACCTGATAAACAATAAATTAAGAAAATCGTTTATATTATGGTCTTTTTGTTAAAATATTTACATAGGTATAAGATCCTATAAGGAGAAAAAAGAGGGAGAAGGAAAAAGAAAGAATGAAAGAGGTTGAGGTTCTAAGTAAACAGGACAATACCAGAGCGTTCTAAAAGACAATTAATGCCCAGAGAAAAGGATTCAAACCAAGAACCAATACTTGTAGAGGTAAGGATGGTAAATCTATCACCGATAAAAAAGGGATCCTAGAAAGGTGGACTGAGCACTACGGATGTTTGCTGGGAAATGTTCAAAACCCTTCCCTGGAAGATGACTCGGATTCAGATTCAAACACTCGTTTTAAAGAGTGTGAGCTTCTTGACCCACCAGATGATGAAGAAGTCGAGGATGCGATTCGGAAGCTTAGGAACAATTGAGCGCCAGGATGTGATTGGTTACCAGCTGAACTTCTGAAGGCTGGTGGAAATGAAGTGATAAACGTGATCCGAGATCTTCATAGTATTTGGTTAAGCAAAACTCTTCCGCGTGACTGGTGCATTGGCCTTATCCTCCCTCTTCACAAGTTAGGAGACCAGATGCATTGTGATAACTATCGTGCCATAACACTCCTTAGCCCTGCCTACAATGTCCTCTCCAATGTGGCGTACCAAAGACTACTCCCTCATGCCCAAAGAGAGATATGAATATACCAATGCGGCTTTACAAATGGTAGATCTTGTATTGATCAAATATTTGCCCTGAGAATTCTTATGGAAAGGACCACAGAGTACAATATAACGACCCACCACCTTTTTGTGGATTTCAGCAATGCCTATGACCGTATCTTCGGGGGGGAAGTGTATCAAGGTATAGAAGAAATGAATGTCCCCAGAGAATTGATAAGCCTTGTGGAATTGCTGATGAGGGAGTCGAGAAGCCAGGTCAAGATCCAGAATGACTTGTCTGAAGTGTTCAGGACAACTAGGGGCCTGTTATTCAATTTCGCACTTGAAAAGGTCATAAGAGACTCAGGATTACAAGTCATTGGTACTATTCTGACTAAGTCTATCCAAATAATGGCCTACGCGGATGATATAGATATGGTCGGAAGAACACAGAGGGATTTACAGCAAGCATTTCTTGCATTGGAGAAAGCTGGACGGCGAATGGGTCTTCAAGTGAATCAGGCAAAGACCAAATATATGCTTCCTAGCCCTTCAAGGCAACCAACACCCTCTATCACGTTTGGCACCTACACTTTTGAAAGTGTCGACAGTTTTGTCTACCTTGGCTCTTTGTTCAAAGCGGGTAACTAAACTGGAGCAGAAGTTCAAAGAAGAATTTTGACCTCTAATAAATGCTATTTTGGGATGGCAACAATTTTAAGAAGTCATCTGATATCAAGAAGAGCCAAGGTGATACTTTGCAAGACAATGATAAGACCTGTTTTAACTTACGGATCGGAAACCTGACCTCTATCCAGGGCAGATGCCAATAGTTTACTGCTCTTCGAAAGAAAAATATTAAGAAGGATGTATGGAGCAGTAAGAGTTGGCGATCAATTTAGACTCAGGCAGAATGCAGAGCTATATCGGATGTATCAGGAGCTAGACGTGGTTCAGTAGATAACAATAGCTAGGCTTAGATGGGCTGGACATGTGGCCAGAATGGAGGACAACGCTACTCATAAGAGACTGCCATTTGGGTACGTTGAAGGGAAAAGGAAACGTGGACGGCCACGATTAAGATGTGCAGACCAGGTCGAGAAGGATGCAGGTAGCATTGTTGGATCCAGAACTTGAAGGACCTTGGCACAGGACAGAGAAGAGTGGAGGCGACGCCTTGATGCGGCCAAGACCCGTACTGGGTTGTAGAGCCAGTGTTGATTGATTGATAAGATCCTATAACTCAAAAAAAAAAAAAAATGAAGAACAACCGAAATCAATGTTTCTAAAGTAGTTTTCACTTGACTCTTGCCTGGATCACAATTAATCTACTAATAACGCGGGTCTTGAAATCCATAAATGATAAAATTACACAATCCTTCATTGAGTTTGATAATATTGTGCAATATGAATTAAATTCTTTTCAGGGCCTCTTAGATATATGGTTACAGGATCAGTTGATTAAACATTGGGTCGGTTGAGATAGACAAATTGTGTGGTGAGAGGTAAAAATAATTTCCTTGGCCCTCTATATAGGAAACGGTTAACTTCTGAGAGAGAAAGTTAAGCAGAAGAGGGAGTTTAGGAACCACTCAGTACTTCTTCTTTTCAGAGCTAAGTTCTTCTATAACTGGATTCTAGCAATTTATCACCAATCTCTCAGCAATTTCCTGAGACTTAATAAGCATATGACAAAAGGTTTAGGAATAGAACTTGAAAATGCAATAATGGGAAACATTTTTGATAATTCTATAGTCTAAGATATAGGGAGTTCAACATATATAGTCCAGGATCCATGGTTCATTTTTGCACTTGATTAGAATCAAGCTGAATCTTCGTGAATAGCTTCGTTTCGATAAGACGCTCAACAATTCCCTGTGCGAAAATTCTCGATTGTGGTAGGTAACAGAGGTAGCAAGGATAAAGTATGTTGATTTGATGATTCTCAAAAATTTATTAATAACTGGGTTTTTACTTGTGAAATCTCAAGATAATTATCTTAATTATATGAAAAAATATTTGTCCTACAAAAGGTATGGTACAAAGGTCCTGAAAAAAACCAAATTAGTAATAAATTTTTGAGAATCATCAAATCGACATATTTTATCCTTCCTACCTCTGTTAGCTACCACAATGGATAATTTTCGCACAGGAGATTATTGGGGGTCTTATCGAAACGAAGCTATTCACGAAGATTCAGCTTGATAGTAATCAAGTGCAAAAATGGACCATGGATCCTGGACTAATCACTAAATGGTCACGGAAAAACCCCCATTAAAAACACAGAAACGTTTATATGACAAACATAAATTTCTATATTATTAACAAACAACTGCAATAACACTACTGTTTCTACCTCCCTACCTGATCCAGTTTTTATAACCATCAATTTATACGAGTCATAATTCAGTTTGTTCGATGCATAGCAATTCAAATCTTCAGTTCTAAGTTGTCAGAGCGTTATCCTGCTTTGATCAACCGAAAAGGAGTTTTATTCCAACTAGATAATGATCGTCCTCAAACTTCCCGTCGAATCAAAGAATAGTTCAAATAACTTCATGGGTTCGAACTCTTGCCTCATCTAATGTTGAGTCCAGACCTCGCACCATCGGAATACCACTTGGTTCGATCCATGGGCCATTTTCTTCAAGGGAAAAATTCAATAATTTTAAAATTGCGGTCCAAGAGTTCTGTGACAGCCATCCCAAGAAATGGTATCAGCGTGGAATCGAGCAATTCGGCAAGCAGGTGGCTGATGACGGTAGATATCAATGGACTATGCTTAAAGTATTAATAGTATTTTTTATCAGGATTGTTCAAGTCTTTACATTAAATACTTGAAAATTTATGTACTTTGAAATCAAATATATTTTAAAGTATAATTATGAATTTTAATACTTGTAAAAGTAGATCCATTTCATTCGAAAATAGATCCTGATCCAATACGATGAAAAGACGAGCTTCTTAATCTGTCAAGGAGAGATCGGTCTAAGTTTAAAACTAATGGGAGGAGATTATAAAGGAGCGCTAACGTAGCCCAGCTGATCTACTTAGCTTGAAGAATGGTCGCCATTCAACGCCGCTCTTTCCTTTCATTTATTGTCTCCCGTTAGTTGAGCTTCCCTCTAAGCGCTTCTGATTACCTTAAACTGCAATTTCGGATCGTCAATATTTATCATTCCTCTTCTCCGAAGTATAATAGACTTTTTTTCAATCTATTCACTTATTGGATTTATGCTTGACAGATTGTGAATTCGTCGACGATCTAGGGGCTCTATAATTTAAAAATTCAAATGAATATTCAAGAGAGAAAAAAAGTTCCAAACGCCGATTGAAAAGTTAATTTTTTGTTTAAGTTGATCGAGTAGATTCTTGAAAGGATGATGCATTAATTAATGACTTCACAATTTTATCTTTTATTATTGCAACTTTTATTGAACACGACAATTTTACCTTTTATCATTATTTATTTTACACAATAGTGTGAACTCAAGTTCAACTTAGAAGGTCACGAGGACATCTTATCAAGAACTTAAGAGATTTCATTATCCATCTATATTATTCTATGCACTCATATTTCTAATGCTTCCATTTTTCTTAAGAATTACTCCATTCAGAGCCCATGCTCATATTCCATATAAGACAGTAGCCATGAATAGCTAAGCGATGTTCACTCTTATTCAAAGGTATACTTCTCCACTTGACTAACAACACTAGTCTACTTGTATTTACAATGTATTCATTAAAATAATAATGAACTGCGCTTTAAGATTTGTCGTTGGTACTCCGAGGCGATCCTGGGTGTAAAGTTAGAGTGGAAAGATGAGTTAAAGTGGCTCTTCCCTCCCATTCGTAGACAATATTTCCTTAGTGTTTTTCTATACCAATCCATTAACTCCTCTGTCCAGCACCACAAAACAAGATCCCGCCTTTCCGATATCTACACTCCTTCCCACAGAACTAAGGCATTCGAGCGTTCCTTCCTCGCCCGCTCCACCTATGTGTGGAACTCAATTCCTCCTTTCATCCGCCATTCTTCTTCACTGGCTTCATTTAAATCCCTGCTTCCACCATATATTGACATCCCAAAAAGAATTGAATAAATTAGTATTGAATACTCGATCTCGTTACCTCCGTGTTTTGTTTATTTTTCCATCAACAAAGAAGATACAGAGTTTGTAAATACTTTATCGCTTGCTATGCCATTCATTTATTTTATTTAGTAATTTCGTTATTAAATATTGTAGTAATGTTATTTATTGTTATTTTGTTAATATCAATATATTTATTTTTGACAATTAGTTAAAATCCTGTCATGTTTCGTTCTTTATATTTTTATTTTTTTCTAATTCTATTATTATTATGTTTTGTTACTCTTGATTACTTCATGATTTGTATTAGAATGTAGCCTTCTGCCCACATGAATATTATTTTTATTTTATTTGTTCATTATTGTTATTCTAAAGGAACTTGGTCCCAGAATAAAGTTTGTTTTCTATTCTATTCTATTCTACTTTTTCTATATCCCGGACTTCTGAAGCTAGAATAACGTTTACTGGTTTATTCTTTTTGATTACCATACACTTTTCAAGTATGTCTATTTCTCCAAGTTCACTTGCTCAATCCAGAAACTTGAATATATACAGAACATGAAATGCAGATAATCTTCAATCACATACCACTGACCATGAAGAATGGTGTCAAAACCGGAGGATTAAAATAAATTCTCACAAATCCCCACAAACCAACTTTACCACCCATCGTAAACTAATGACTTCCTATACTCCAGTATCGTTTAATACCATCCCACTGATCCCTGTAAAGCGGATCCGGTATTTAGGATTATATCTAGACAAACGTTTAACTTTCAACGATGGTTTACTGGCTATGGATATGCTCAACTTAATTAAAATTTGTCCAAATAAATGTTTTGATGGATATCTTTCCATGATTATAGACAATAAGTACCTATCTAGTAGTGTGATAATCAACCCGAAAACCTTGCTGAGGAAACTTAAAAAAATAATAAATCTCATATGGTATAGTAGGCGTTCAGGATCAAAACTTCGCATTTTCAAAATCGACTTTTTCACTTAATAAATTTATTAAAAAACAAATTAATTTGTTAAATATTAGATAGATATTTAGTTTTTAATTCTAAACTTTTCTCATTTTTATATATGAAATGTTAATTTTTCCTCTTCAATCATAACCCTATCCAAACCAGAAGGAAGTTGGATAACAAGAAAATAGCGAGGAAAGGTTAAATTAAAATGTTAAAAGGATATCTAGTTCTATTTCTTTTTGTTTTTATTATATCATCTACTTTAATTTAATCTTTTCCACTTCTTTTCCTGTATTCTTAGTTGTGATTCAGTTATTTAATTGGTTCTTGGGTGCGGTACAATGTTTCTCACTGTGAGGTTGGGATGAGCTGTATTTGTTCCTGTCCCGATTATGCCTGAATTAGCGAAATATCGTCTGGTATTTATTTTTCTTGTTATTTTAGGGGCTCGAGAATTTTCGTTTGCCTTGTCCTGACTTAATTTTGGTAGTAAAATCTACGTTAGTTAATTTAAAGAACTAAATAACGATGCCATAAACAACCCCTTTTAAAAACAACGATTTCAAAATAAGTTAATTTTTTGAACTAGTTGGTTCATCATTGAATATTACTTATCTAATAGATGAAAAAAAATCTGCAGAATATTACTAAACTACTTTAAAAGTCAATAAATATTTAAAATAATAACTTTCCAATAAAAACATAAATAAAATCCAATAATTCTGAATGAATTCAAATGAAAGCGAAAAAAATACATTAAATTGAATGAGGTTACAATTGAAATAAAAAAGTTAGATTTAAATTGGAAAAAGGTTTTCAAACCCTTACCAGCCCAGATGTAAAAGGTATTTGGTTAGGAATGGTTTCATTTGACTTGGAAATAGTTTATTAAAACTTGACCAATTCGTATATACTGTTTGACTTTAATGCATTGAAGTTGTTTAAAGTAAATGGTCTTATAAAGAATATATTAATTTGGTTAAAACTGAGGTCTTCTCAGTTTTTTTATTAAGGCAATTGCTGGAAATCACCATCGCTATTTTGACTTTGGAAGCTACTGTTCTAAACAGTTGATAAGAAAGGAATGCTAACCAATCTTTTGGGTTATGCAACCATAAGGTCCTTATTCTGCCTATCTTGCGCTTTCCTTGAATTTCTTTTGAATCGGTTAACAACTTCTCTTTCCCATGACTTCTGCTTTTGTTACATTATTCCTCCATGATGTTCTAAGGATCATTCTATGCACCCTCATTTCAATGGCTCCTTATTTTTTGCGAATCTTTGCAATTTCAAAAAAGAAGTTTAGAGAGAAAAAATGTATATGTCAGCTCCGACGCGCGATTGGAGTTTACCCATTTCCGTTCCTAATGGATTTTAATTTCTTCTTGCCAGTTAATCGCTCTGTACTGATACTTATCATCGCGCATTCTTTTTTTTTTTATTTCTCAATTATTTATAAAAAAATATTTTAAATTAATGTGAACTATTTTAATTAAAATTATAAATATAGATTTGTATATATTTATTTATATATATATATATATATATATATATATATATATATATATATATATTTATATATACTTTTTAAGACTCACCAGTTTTACATTATGTACCATTTCCTTTATTTTTTCATAATTTATCTTACTTTTTGCATTTTCATAATCCCTTTCTTACTCTTTATATTATCATCAATTTCGTAAACGTATTTTGTTACCCATACATAATCCTCACTCTGTATTATAACCCTCACTCTGTAATAGAACTACATCATACAGTAATGTGTTAAAAGAATCTGAATCATAAAAAATAAGTTTTTAGGACTATTATTTCTATTATTATTATTTCCAACACATAATTACCAAATATCTTGTGCTTTCTATTTGTCCTTCAAATATCCGCTTCTCTTTTTACACAATCCTTAAAATGTCACTCATTTCCTTTTTTAACAGACCCACCCAAGATTTTTCAGAACATGTGGTTACAGTTCTATCTAACCCTTTTGTTGACATGTGATCATTTGCCATTTACATTCCGTTCAGGCTTATTGCACGATCATGTAAAAGAAAAGTCACTTTGAAAAATAAATTGACACCTGAAATTCACAATACCGTTATACAACACTGGCCCTCCCGTTCTCATGGTTATACAAAATATATTTATAGATATCGTAGTCCACATAAGATATTTGATGAAAATATATGTGCTTTTCATCTTGATATCTTATGTAAAACAATAACAAAACCCGTGTTGACTTAAGGCAAGCAAGGATGCTTCAATAAATGAAAAACAATTATTTAATACAATAATTTAATTTACGTTTTTTTTTGTTAAAAAAGCACTCCTGCTATATAAGACAGTTATATAATTAAACTATTGAGTTGCTAACCTGATATTTGAGTAACTGATTAAATTAGATTTATCTTTATGATTTAAACTCATCCCATGTTCTTCACAATTTTCTTTTATCACAACCTTAATTTATTTTTCAGATGACAGTAGGATTTGGGGAATAATTAACACGCTAGGAATAGTAAAAAGAAAAAAAATATATAAATATTTTTTCATGTTGTTAAAAATTGAAAAGAAAATGGAGTCCAATTAAAAAATAGATATATTCTAAACTAATAGTAAAATTTAGTTTCAAAAGTATTTTTGTAATTAATCATTTATTATTCACTTACTATAATATTTAAAGGTAAAGGTAAAGTTTAATTTTTTCTTAATACTTTATTCTTTTCTTTTCTTTTTTTTAAATCGATAACATAAAAAAGATGATGTAGTTGCAAAATTTAAGTAACACATTTTATAATCCGTAATCTCATTATCTAGTGATTCCTTTCGATATTTTCGATTAATAGGATCTTTCGGCGACATTATAAGACTAATTGAAAAATTTATGATGTAGATGATACATTTTTCGATTAGTATGTATTATATATATATGTATAATTTATATAGAATTTTAAAATCTCTTTATTTTATCAAGCTGGTATTTAAAAGTAATTCCTAAGTATTTCCCTCTATTATATAAAAATAAGTTTCATAAATAAGTACGTGTAATAAATTTACGCGTCTTGCAGTATGGTTTGACCAGAGGTTGATTTTAATACAGAATAACTTTGAAAACCTACTTAAGGCTAGTTTTCATTATTTATTTATTTTTTAGCAAAATGTCACCACGCTATTATCTCTGAATCCCTTCTCATTTTGTTGTTAACCTATTAAGGAAGCAACAAGTTATATATTGTTACTTGTTAATATCTACTTCATTTCTGATATGATCAAACCCAATGGAAACTTCTAAGAGTTTACTTGGAGTACTAGAAGAACAGAAGATTCTCTGCTACGTCATACAGAGGAGACCTGGGTGTTGTGGCTTCGAATAGCAGAGCCACAATAAAAAATGAAATTGAGCTGTGATATTATTTTATTTTTAAATAAATCACCTTATATCACTTAAAGGTGATTCATTCCAAGCATATGCCCTATACTTTTGTTCTATTAATCCAGGTTAATTTTCTTATTCTGAATTTTCGGGTTTTGTATATAAATATATTCCAAATACCAGATCGTTGGCTGGAGTTTGTGAAGGGTAAAAAGTCTATAATTATTTTATTTAAAAAAAGGCTTCTGATCATAAATGAATTTTTTAAAATGTATGATTTAATAAAATACAAATGGTTCGTAATTGATTAAATTTTACTGAAGATGGCCAAGGATGCGTTTTGAGAAAGAGATGTAAAACAATAACCCATGAAAGTTCTTTACTCATATATACTGCACGGTTCCAAGACAACGGTTGAGCAGGGAGGTGTTTTTTAAATTTTAGATCCCAGCTTAATTTCCTCTAATCGAAATATTTCATGCATATGTAGAAGATAGCAAAAACAATAATCTTGAACATTACGCTTCTCCTCTGTGTACAGTTGTTAAATATAAAATTGGTAAAATTTGTTAAGTAAAAATCAAGATCAATGCTCACTATAACCTAAGCGTAGTAGAGATTGCCCTATTTCTAGGACAAAAGTGCAGGGAGATGATTGTACCTAATGGTAAATGAAAGTACTAAAGTTTTATTGTAATAGGTTTAATTCTTATATATTGCAATTATATAAATAAATAAGAAGGATGAGAGAAAACATAGGAGGTAGTGCTCAAAAATTACGCTCGACCGCCAGATTTTTCTCCAATTAACTTGATACAAGATGGGTGAGCCCCATTAGGATCTGCTGTTATCAATTGGTCCATAAATGAGTGTTAACAGATGAAATCATTTATCTGTTACAGCCGGACACGAACTTCAGTACAGAAACTCAGCGCTCTAAACACTGACCTAACTCGCTCCCTCTAAAATATTTAAAAATTGATATGTATAATAAGGGAGCGGAGTGGCTCAGTGGCATATCACTGAGTTGCCGAGCCGAAGGTCCTGGGTTCTAATCGCGCTGGTGGCAGAATTTATTTCATCTGTTAGGGAACGGAGATGGATCCTATAGGATCTAGGACTCTCCTGCGGCTCACCCAGACTATACAAAATTGGGTAACCAAAATAGGGACGAAATCTGACGGTTGAGCTTGATCTAGGGCAAATCACCTCTCTGCACAACCGTTGTCAAAGAAATAGTACAGTCTCTATCAAATTTTTTCATCAACTTTTCATGGGTTGTATTGGTACAGGTTTTTATTAAATGTTTATAATAGTTTATAACTCCTATTCAATAAATAGTATTTTTATTAACATTACATTGTATAGAGTTAGTTATTTATCATGATCATGAAGACGAGCTATATCATGAACTCACTTTGAGAGAGGTGAGTGTGAAAGTAGATGCGTGATTGGCTGTAATCTCTTATTCCGGGAGCCAATAAGGTTGGATAAGTGAGTTTTGAGCGGCGGCTGGAGGGGCAGTTTCCGCTTCTAATCCAGAGCCATTAGCCGTCCTCCCGGCACCTGTGCCCACTCCCCGCCTGTCACAGGATCCTCTCGTCTTAATGCTTCATGATTTTTCCTCCAAAGCCCCCTCACGAACATCTCATTTAAAAAATTCTGTCATACTTCCTAAGTTGACAATGGGAAACCTTCGATATTTAGTATTGCGTGTGAAATCTAAGCATCTTTGAGACCTTATTTCTAGCTTTAAGGACTTATCTGTTTATATATGTATATATATTGTATGATATAATCGGACTCGGGTGGTAGTCCTATACTTTCTGGAGCTTGTGGGTGCAGAGATGAAATTAAGCTATCAGAGAGGTAATGAAATTAAGCCAACAATATTTGATGATCCAAGAGGCCTCAATAAATAGCATTCGCAAAGTTAACGAACGTCAGAAGACTTTTTTTTCTTAATCCCTTGGTTTATTTTATAGATTTTTATAAATTTTTTAGATTTTTTTTAAATAGATATTTATCAGGATTGACGGAATTGACGGAATCACTGCAAGATAAATTTAGGATCCCATAATTTTTTAACAGATTCCTGGTTACAAGTTTTGCAGGTTCCCACTTCGATTTGGGTCACAACTAGTTTTAACTTTGCCTTCATTTTCTTTGAGCATTAGTTTTAATATGAAAAAGTGTAATTATGGGAAATATGTATATTTTGGTAATCATTTTATCAAGGAATGAACGTTCCATGAATCATTTTGAAGTATAGATGATGATATAATCTAAACATCACGTGTAAGTCGGCCCTCTGATCTAAATACAGTCAGTAATAAAATTAGTATTATTTCCAAGTATATTAAAAAGTAAATCAAATGAAAAGTTAAAACTTGTTGCGACTTAACTCGAAGCGATTCCGTAATTTGTTTGTTCTTATAACCATTGATAACCGGGTGGTATACGAATAAGCAAAAGAATATTTGCTTCAGACCGTTTTTATCATATATTAAGAACGTATTTGAATAGCTTATTGTCCAAAAATCTTTACTGAACGCTTATCCAACCGGATTACAACTAAACCGATAGAACAGAACCTTGTGATACAAAAGCGTGAAATTCTAAAAGGGATTTATGGCCCAGTAGTAGTAACGAACGAAGCGGAAATCTGGAGGTCTAATTAGATTGGTCAGGTAGGAGGAACACATGCACTAAGTTGCGATGAAGTGAACTGTGCCGACAATCCCAACAAACATTGAGGCAGAAGTTGGGAGTTGGATGCACGTTTTGAAAATCCAAAAAATTGACCGAGGCCTAAATTTAATCATGAAATTCAGAAATGACTGAAACCAAAATTGGTATTGACCTCTCATGCAAAATAATGACCTCACATCAATAATGATTTATGATATTAATCATAGTTATTATTATGGAAATAATGGAGATGCGATATATAAGAATAATGATAGGGAAGAACAGAATACACTGACTGCGAAACATAACAATACGGTCAAATGTGGGACTTCGGCCAGCTGGTGATATCATCGAGGAACATCAGCTGAGATGGTTTGGCCATGTTTCCAGAATGGCAGCGGGAAAGGCCATATATGACACAAAGGTGGAAGCTACGAGACCGATAGGAAGACTTGAAAAGGCGCGATCCAGGAGGCCTATGACAGAAGAGGTTTGGAATGGGGAAGGAGAAGACGATTGGTACAGGAGAGGGAGTCATGAGTTAGGCTCTACAAGAGGGATCCTCACACCGTTGGCGGTAGAAGAGGAGCAGATTAAATAAACATTATTATGGAAAAACATCACTAGTAAAATGTATAAACTACGCCCTACTAACTAAATTATATTAAGGATTTCGATTGGATATCCACTTAAATACCTTATAAAGGAATTAAGGTATAACCTTATTTGAATCTTTGTATTGATACTAGGTTTCATTTTAAAGCATCAACGGAACGATATATTTTGAAACCTGAAATATCCATAGTTTGCAGGGGAACATTCTGGAGCACGCAGATGGTTCAAACTGGGAGAAATATTGCTATCCTTACTTTTCCTCATCAACATGATGGAGTTATCCGTAATCGTCAAGAACATTAGAGCACTTCTATTTGCCCTTGGTGAAGGTGTAGATTCGTGGATCTGAAGTAATGGATTTTGGTGATATTTCTCCTAGTCCAGGAAGTATAACATGTCTCTTCCTGATTGCTTCTAGAGCCAGGAGTGTAGGTGATTTTTCTCTCTAATATTTTCTTTTTTTGGTGCTCACCAAAACCTAGGATGTATACCTCATTCAGGGTAACGGAACGGACCCTAAAAATGTATACACTATATTGGAACGGATAATGTAGATCTTGAGCTTCCTAATAACTTATGGACTTCTTATAAATCACGATCGTTCAAGAGATGATATGGTCTGTTAAATATTTCATAAATGTAAAGTATTTCATAATGTTTAGTATGAGAATCGAGGGTTGATAAAAATTCGGAATAGCATTTGTGGGCCCATATTGGCATAAAATCGACGATTTCAGATTTTTATGTTACTGATGGAAGATTATGAATATTATTGATTAAGGATCATCTTAGAGTATTTAGTTTTTATTTGAGCCCATGAATGAGATAACTGAAGTGAAAGAAAGTGGGAGATTCTAAAGAAAGTTGCCTCTGCTATGAACAGCTATATGTATTTTGGGAGACTTGGGACGCACAGATTGGGAAGGCATAGAAGTTATGTCCTTCTATAGGAGGATGTACCTTACGTAATAGACCTATTGACAATGAACACGTTACTCTCTTCCCTCATGAAAAACGTGTACCAATTAGCAAGTTAATTTTTTTCTCTTAATATTTGTATCCACACCTGTCGAATACAAATTACTGACAATCAGGAGATTGGCTGACAGAAAAATACAGAATGGCATGAAAGGCATGAAGAAGCAAGTAGAATTTAGCATTCGCTATGAACTACAGCAGTGTAAATGATGTACGATTCGATATATTATGGGACATTTAGTCTTGACCTACGATATTCTTCGACCAATACACACATATATATTATTTATTCATCTTTTACCATATGATTATTATCCTCCGCCCAATTTGCCATTTACATAAACGACCTTCCACCTCTTATCAAACACTCCCATCACGTTTAAGCTGATGATCTTTAAATAAGCCTGTCATGTTCGCATTCTGACCTATTACTAGCCACGGATAAACTCCAAGATGACTTAAATCGAATAAGTCAGTAGTCCATAGATAATAAGTTTAAGTTGATTGTGGAGAAAACAGAGGCAATAATAATAGGGTCGAACTACTTCCTCAAAACTATTCCCCATAATCCAATTTTCCTTTTAAACAATAATCCTATTGAATTCTACCCAACCTTCAAAAACCTTGGAATTATTTTTGACCGAATCCTCTCCTGGAAAAGCCGTATTACTGAAATCTCCCGTCGTACCTTAGTTCGTTCCATCCGTACCTTTGGGATTCCGAGAGACGCCCGTATCACCCGATATTACGAAGAGCTGAAGTGGCTTTACCCTTCATATCGCCGAAAGAACTTCCTAGCTTCCTTTCTTTACCAAGTTATTCAATCTCACCGGCCATCATACTTTTCCGATCTCCGTAAATTCAAAACCTCGGTCCACTCCCGTAAGACCCGTCCTCGGGTCTCAGACCGATAACATACTGTATGTTATAATTTATATGTGTATAACGGTCTACTTGCTTTCTTACTATGGATCATTTTCTAAATTGAATCGTCTTCCGGGAACGTCAGTTCTTCACAGATCGAACTAGTTTACTCCCAATACCATTTCCCACACATATAAAGGATCTTTCTAGTGTCTTCCGTCATTAGCTGAGGAAAGTAATTCTCGGAAACCAACTATTTTTAGAAGTCATCGTCAAAGGTGAAGATTTACTAAATATAACCGATCCATTAAATATCCCTCAATAAATTTAAACAAAAGTTCTGTGAACATCCTTGTTCTTGGGTTTTTTCCATTTGATTCTTTTAAAATTTCAATGAACATAAAATAAATGTATGCCATTGTTATTTTTATCTGCTTCATAATTTTTATAGGAATATCTTGTTATTATAGAACTTTATACTTATTAATGATTTAGCCGTTCGCCATGGAATATTATCTGCCAACGTTTATAATCTGACAATGATGATTCTTATACTTGTAATACCTACCTAATTATTGATATTAATGGAAATTGAAATATCAAAAATACAACAGTAAAATGCTATTTCTAATTAACAACATTTTCCAACAGTTTCAACTAAAGCATCTCCGTTTCATGTGTTTGTAAAAATCCAGTTTATGACAAATTTCACATCATTTTATCTTTGTAATTTTTCCAAACTTCTGCAGATATTTCGAAGTTTCTTTAATTGCTGAAGTATGAGCCTCTTCATTTTGAATAGACAATAACAAAATTAATAAGGCAAAATTACCAAATTAAATTTTATAAATAATTAAAGTAATTCAACTAGACAATAATCAATATCAACAAGACAAAACATTAGAAAATAATTCGGAATCAATTTAATAATGCCCACACAATTAACTCAAAGGATAAGAGTGATAAGAAGAGATTAAAGGAGATAAGGATGTAGGATTCATAACGACCTTCTAAGTCATAAGTATCTGTTCTTACCACATTAAATATTCAATAATTTGTAGTATTACAATATGAATTTTGTTTTATTCTATAAATTTTCAATTTTGATAATTTTTAGATTTAAAATTATAACTTCCTAAACTCTTAATAACTAAAGCAATCTTTGTTTGTTATCATATCAATAAATTATAACTTTCTAAAATCTTAAAAACTAAAGCAATCTTTCTTTGATATCATTTCAATAAATTAAGATATCTTAAATAATATTATATATTTTCTATGCTCAAAACTCGGAGAATGAATATTTACTTAGCCCATTAAAGATTTTATCTACCGTTACGAAACATAATAGTAAAATTAACTGACGTTCCACGAATTCAATAAAGGGAAAGAAAGAAGAAAACCTTTTGTGAATTTCTCTGAAAATCGGATCTTATTCCTGAAAGGTTAGGTATTCATAAAGCTTTCTTGTTAATTTTGTAGTTGTAATGACCCGCCTCATCTTCGCACTGGTAATAAGGCATATTGTGCCTACATGTTATATCGGTCTAATGTATTATATATATATATTTATTACTTTATCACAACAATGAGTCATATGTCGTAGCCTAATTCAGACAAGCCCTGCCGCCATTTCTTTTTATCATAGCAGTCTTCCACTCTAAGTCCTCTTCCTGCTATTGCCTCCAGGATCCCTTCTATCCAACTCTTCTCTGGCCGACCTCTCTTCCTTCTTTCCGATGGTACATGTTTCAGTGCCCTTTTAGGCCATCGGTCGTCCGCCATCCTTTTAATGACCAAACCAACTAAGTTTTTTAGTTTTAACTGAGTACAGGATGTTATGTGGTCTAATTACTGCTTTCCTAACTCTGTCATTCAAAACGTGTTGTGGTCTTGATATCCCAAAACTACCCCTCCAAAAATCCATTTCTTTTGAAACCAGTTTTCTTGCTGAGTCAGTTGAAACGGACCAGGTTTCTGAGGCATACAGGGCGGTACTTATAAGAAATGAATTATGGCGGTCCTTACTCCACAGAACAGAATTTAAAGTTCTAATTACTTTTATGAATCTTATTACCTTTTTGTCGATATCTTTTTTGCTGCTGCTCCCCTTCGAAAGCCACCTGCCTAAATATTTAAATTGTTCAGTTGGGGTAAAATCCCATTCCCCGATATTTAGTGAAGAGTTTCCACTATTATTTAATGATAATGTATTTTATTATATAGATAATATAAACATAAAAACATTTAAAAAATATTTGTTTATATACAAACTTATTTTCTTCTGCGTTAATTTTTTGTGAATTTGTATATATTCTTATATATATTTTTAAAAAACTCGTCTAAATAGCTTTCCAAATACAGCATTGTACTTAATCAATTTTTTAGAAGATAAAATTTGTACCGTAAGCTATCCTTAAAAAATAGATATATGCTATCTGGGACATTTTTGTAGATCTATAAAAGAGGAATATACCTCCATGCATTGTTTCATACTATGTCAAGGGGATTAGGCATTGTCTTCCGTGAAACCTCGACAAAATTATATACCTAAACCTACGTGGTGAATCACTCTATCTATCGATGAAAACCTAATGAAAATCCGTGCAGTAGTTATTGAGTTAACCGTGAAAATACTGACAGACGCGGCCGAGGACTTTGTTTTATATGTATAGGTAGATAGATAGATAAGCGATACAAATATATTATATAATGTATACTCTTAAATTATTCAAACAACCCAACTGATCATAAAACATAAAACATTACCATTTGCATAACAATAAATAAAGACGCACATTTTCATGCAACAGCAAACTAAAAATGTTAATCAAGGTATATTAACTACGATATTTTTTTTCTCTTTACATGTGTATCCTCATTACATGTAAAGTACAAACAATTAACAATCAACAGATTGACTGTGAGTAAAATATTAGATAAATACATAAAACAAAATAACAGGAGAGGCATGGTAAAATACATCTCGCATGACTTGATTTGATTTCCTATGATGGTATATTCCACATCCACATTCCTCTTAGTCAACTTGTTTTCTCAGGTATGAGAGTCGTGGCCATTTGTTCTATCGATGGGTTTGGGTGTACGTGTATTTTTTCTTAGAATCGATTGTAGTATGTTTGTCTTCATATACCTTTGTAATTTTATGTCATAATGGAGATTTTGGTTAGTTCCGATAAAAAGATTATGGTAATTATTCCGCAGGTTGTCACTTTGATTTGAGTTACAGCAAATTGTAACTGCTAATTCGTTTCATTTTTAATGTTTAAAAAAAAATACAACTTATCGTGAGCTTTAGTGTGGAAAAGAGATTGAAGTTATAGGTAATGACTAGATTTAGGATTTAGATCATTTCAACAAGAAATAAAAGTTTCAAATAACATTTCGAAGTATAGATGATATATGTTTGTTGAAATGAAATGATTAATGAAGTATACACATTTCTCTTAACCCTGACAGTAACATCCTTAATTTTAACCGCTACGGGACATGCTAGGCTTTTCAAGTCCATTGGGATTAAGATTCCAAAAATAATTTACTTTCTACACTTCAAACGCTTTTCACATCGATCAAAGTTATTATTTGCTTGTTATTACTATTATTATTACTACTAGACAAAGAAAATAAACAAAATAATTTTAAATATTTTTATTTGAAAAGAAAAGATATGTCCAGGACCGGGACTCGAACCCGGGTCGCCCAGATCGCTAGTTGTATTGTCGCTATTGCCGTAATTATATCTATTCATGGACATATCTTTTCTTTTCAAATAAAAATATTTAAAAATTAATAACAAAATAATTTTAGAAATTAAGATTTTATTTGATAAAAAATTTCAGTCTTTTGATATTTACAAATTAGTCAAAAAACAAAATTATTTACATTTATTTTAATTGTATGTACAATTACAATGTACAAACCATTTTGGATTTTCTTTGAAGTTTATAACTAAAGAATGAGCAGTAAGATCTTTTTCTCTCATTTTTTCAGCCTGATTACTTGTCTTTGTCACTTCCTGTATTTTTAGACATTTATATATATTGCTCCTCAATGCTTTCGAGAGCGGCATTTGGAGTCGGTTGTGCATCCACGCTTTGGATAATTCTTCAGTGAGTTTTATCATGAATTCAAGTCAGGGGTCTTTTTAGGAAATTTTGATTGTGCTTGAAAAAATTAAATTGATATACAATAAAAGAATTTATACAGTTCATAAACTGGCACTTCTGGTCGAATGTGTCAACAGCGCCTTTTGTTTGGTTATAATTTAAAAAGGATTTCTGGTTTCCCGGAGTGTTCGTTAATAGCATTGTCATCGTGGAGGGTTGATACCAAAGATACAAGTTTGTTTTTCTTGGGGATATACGAAACTGCAGTTAGATTATTTCTAAAAATAAACAGGACCCCACTTGACGATTTTGGTATTTCATATCCCTAAACTTAATTGGTAGCTATTGCTTGTTTTTTTTTAATCGTTCCAATGTACGTGATATTGTACTCTTCTAAAAGTTCTTCGGCGAGAGGAATGCTTTTGAACCAGTTGTCTCCAGTCAAACTTAAAAACAGAAAAAATGTATTATATATTAAAATGATTTGGTTATAATAAAAAAAACAAAAAAAAAACTGCTAGGCTTTTGAGACGTAGCATACACTTAAGTAACATTATAGGCCTGCCAGGCCTATACAAAATTTTCGTATCGGGTACATCACAGGTCTCCTAAGCCTGGTATTTCACAAAAAAAGAGGGGGAACTTACCTTTGAATCACGAGTCTTGCGTTGTTGAAGGGCCAGAACACTACTAGCATATCTCCTCGAGGAATATGTGGGGGAAGCCGGCTCCGGAACTCTAAGGGGCGGCCTGGAGTGGGATATACTTTTGTACACAGGCCTCTCGGACCTATCATGTTACTGTGAGGGTTAATTACATTATCTTTTCATTACTAAAGCTCATGATGAGTTGTATTTTTTGGATAATATTAAAAGGGAAACGAATGAAAAGTTAAAACTGCGGAATAATTAACTAAATTATTAATCATGAATTCCAAGTAAGTAAAAAAAAATTGGAATTACACGAGTTCTCTAATTAATCCTGCTGCTATTTATTTAATTTGAATAAAAACAGAATAAAATCCAATCAAGATTAACCTAGGATTTAGAGGGTAAAAAAACAAATTAAGGACAATATAAATCTATAATGGTGCTGTTTGTTTTTTATCATTTCCTTCCATTTCTAGAAACGGTTATTTAAAGTTGAAAATATGAGTGGTGAAACTCTATAAAGGGTAGGTAATATAAAAAAATGAATAAAATAGCGTCGTTGTGAGGTAAATCGATTGTTCAAGGAAGATGGAGACAGGAACATAGCCCCCAATCAGCGTAGTGAATTATAAAGTAGTTAGGAAGGGAGGATACGAATTTCATCAGAGGGGCTGGCACCTGGGAAATAAGAGGGTCTCCGTCCCAATTCTACCCAAGCTCAAACGGGATATATTTATGATCGACAATATTTCAGGCTTAATATTTCAACTGTCTGACACCTCACTTTGGTAAGTACTAAATGGAAAGTTTAATAAAGTGGAAAGTGTATTAGTGTTAGGTATCGTTGTGGAGAGGAGCTGGAATAAGATAGCAGTACGAGAATATTTTTTTTACATAGTTCAAGTGTATAACACATCAAAATCAGTAAAGCATAGAAGGCCTGGGCTGGCTGAAACATTTTTCATGCAAATAGTGGTTGAGCTTTGCACTTGATCTTGATCCCTTTTCAATATGGTTGTATTTATCTGTACGAACAGAACTTCGTGTGAAATTTTGAGTTCTAAGGAGGACTAATATTATTATCAAACTACGAACACAGATTTATAATGTGAAATGTTGTAAATGAACAATAACTTTTTGAATATTTTCAAGACAAGAAATAACTGTCAAGAATAATAACACCTAAAATAAAATCTCTATTCTAAGAATAGAAAGATTCCCTAACTTTGTTTATTTTTTTAAAAGCCATTTTATGCTGCTATAGCTAATAGGGGCCGTATATTCGTTGCAAAATTTTCCTTTCAAATATAAGGAGGTTATTCTCATCAGCCTTTGTCATCGTTATATTGTTATATAAACCACATGGGCCGGCCATGTGATTCGGATGGAGGAAGGTGAAATTCCTAAAAGAGTCCTTGAGAATAGGATTGACCGTACCAGAAGGAGAGGCAGACCCAGACTGAGATATCCATCAGAGTGTGGCGACTGACTCCAGGCTACTGCTTGGCACACCGAACTGGATGGCGGAAGCTCCTAGAGGAGGCCAAGACCCACCCCCGGGTTGTATCGCCATATAGATAGATATATAGCTAATAGGACGATGCTACACTGGGAGTCCAGAAATAATTAGGACAGGGATCTTTAACAAGTGCCTGACACCACACAAGCTTCCGACCCATATTTACTTTCTTCCCGAAGGACGGCATAACCAAGGACTTTTTACTCTTTTAAAAAAATCCAACTGCTGAGCTGTGAGCACTAAACTGCCGGTGTTCCTAACTTTTACCACTACTTAATATATAAGTAACTACTTTTACTGATAGTTGTCTACAGATATTTTGAAATATCATTCCATATGTATCTTAATTTAAGATTAAAACTATTATTGACACTTTTTAGATTAAAGTTTTAATGAATAAAAAGAGAGAAGTATTTTATACAATTTTTTTTTTAATTATCGAAAATATCACTGGCTCGTGAAATAGCCTTTGTTAATAGATTTGTACAAAATGCAAAATGTATCTCTTTATTAAGTGACCTAAATTATACAAAATACTTCAGTGGTATCTTCTGATTTAGACCGTGTTGCTAACTTTTTCGCCAACGTTCCAACGCATGCAGCTGACATCTTCAGGGCAGAAAAGAGACCTAAATTACTTCTTCTTCTTCTTTTCCTTCCTCTTCAGTGGCTCTCAGGAGGTGCTTCGATTCAAGCGTTCCATCTGTCTCGGTCTTTCGCCAATGCCTTCATAGAATCAAAAGGATTAGCCATGATATCCTTGGCCTGCCTCTTAGTCTTTTGCCAGTTGGTCTTGCTTCGAAGAACTTGCGTGGTCCGCGATCTTCGTCCATTCGGCACACATGTCCGAACCACTTCAACTGCCTCTTCTCTAGAATTTCATTTAGAGGTTTCACCCCTAACCCCTCTCTTATTCTGGCGTTCCTGATGTGTTCCCTCCGTGTTCGGCCAGCTACTCCTCTGAGGCATTTCATTTCTGAGGCGGTGATTCTGTTCTTCAATCTGTCGAGAAGGACCCAGCTCTCGCTGTGGGAAGGTAAATTGCATTAAAAATGTGAAGTTTTACCTTTTTCTCAACTTAACGTTTCCCAACAATAGTATTGCAGATTTGGTTATAAATATTGTCCGCTTTTTGAATCCTATTGGATATTACATGTTGAATTTTACCATTTCTGCTGAGACCTGTACCTAGGTAAGTGTAGTCTTCTGCTGTCTTTGTGATGTCTTCTCCGCAAGTGATCCGTACATCTTCAGGTTCTCGCCCTACTTGCATGACTTTACTTTTACTTGTATTTATTATCATGCCTTTTCTCTACAGCACCGATTCCCATTCCACTACAGCTTGCTGAAGATTCTGGACGGAGTCCGCTATGAGCACAATATCGTCGGCATAGATAAGCTTCAGACCAAGAACTGTTCTCAGATTCCGATTCCCTACAATTGTTCTTGCCGACCTTCCTTTACAGATTTTTAGGACCTCATCCATCAAAATAATAAAGAGAAGAGGATTCACACTATCTCCTTGTTTGACGCCCCTCTTCATATCGAAGCTTCCAGACTCCTTACCATTTATTCTGACTTACCTTTTAAGCCTGTATAGGAGGATTTGATGGCGTCTATGAGTTCTACAGGGACATTCTTTGCCTTCAATGCATTCCATATTTCGCCTCTTGGTACTGACCTAAAATACAACCAGTGTAAATTTCCAACCATTGAAAAGCTGTGAGTAAAGCTCATAATTAGGTTGTCTTTGAATTTCTGAATTGAATTTATAGCAAATTGTACATTTGTTGCGTTTTTATTCATTATTGTATTCACAATTCACAGTAAGGGTCCCTGAATACACGGTATCGATGTGTGTTTGAGTTCGATTACCTCTTGACCAAGGTTTCGTGGGAGTCGCACGAGATTAAACTTGAAACACGCATTCTGATTTATGCGGAACGCTCGCTGCTTGTAACCTGCCGCCAGGTCATTTAGAAAAAAGAACCAAAAGGCCTATTTATCGTACTAATTTCCCTACAAATTCCAGTACTAGCATTCTCACTAAGTGTTTGATGAGCTAAAACCACTAGAGGAATCCATTTATATAAATTGCGTACAGTTTTTTTTTCTTATTTTTTTACTTTCAAAGTAATTCTTTGAAAGGACCGCTTATTTATTGGCACATTCCATACTTGAGTATACTATGTGTCTTTTATAAGTGTACGCAATTTCAAGGAAGCAAAATTGCGTACAGTTATAAAAGCTAATGTTAATGAGTGATTTTACTGTCGTATTTTTTAACTTAAATATGCATTTATTAAACAAAGCTGTTAAGATTGACATTATTTACCACAATATAAAGTACACTTTAGGCGAAAACTAACAGTAAAAAACGATGTGTCACACACATACGAAAATCTTATAACCAATATCACTCACAGTTTTCCAAAGTTATGGTTGCGTAAAATCTAAATTGGATACTTATAAAAACCACAGAGTGTCAAACCTGGGAAAACGTCAGTGGATTGGTGGATTCTCTTTATTCTTGATATATTAATTTAGTTTAAATAGTTTCAATAACAATTGTCCATCTTAAATGTTCTCTAAGAATAACACAGGCCATCGATGAAAAAACTTTTATAATGAAAATACCTTATTCCTATAGTTTTTAGAGTGCTGCATCCAAATATTATATTAAAAAAGCTGTATCACCCACAATTTCATTACATTTTATAGTTAGGTTAATTAAATCGAGCGATTTTTAAAGAATTGAACAGCTTTAATATTTAAAATAAATGACTGAAAAAATAGGTCTATTGGTGTTGATGAAGTTAGTAGCACTGCTGAAACACATTTGCTGGCCAAAAAAGGTTGATTATTTTTTCTGTTGAACAGCTGATGTTTTCTTTACTGTCAACCTAACCTCACTTTCACGTTTCCTGTGCATGTGCTCAGTACAATCTCTAATCCCGGTTGCAAAAACTCTGCTGACAGTTTTTGTTATATTTGTGGTGAGTTTGGGATTGAAAAACACCAAAGAAACATTACAGACTTTGTCAAAAAGGTTTATCTATCATACTTTGGAACTAAATTTGGTAAATCTGGATAAATCTTGGGCCCCGCATAAGGTATGTTATGTATGTATCGAAGATTTAAGAAAATGGTCGAAAAAGGAGAAAAAAATATGAAAACCTAAAAACATTGTTAAATCGAATAGGCTATTCTCCTCATGGTTTGATTATATGCGGTGATTTAAAAATAACATGCATGCTCCTTGGTCAGCAAGGTGGTTTTACCAAATTTCCATGTTTCTTGTTTGAATGGGACAGTAGGGCTAGGGATCAAAATTGGTACAGAAAGAACTCCCTGTGAGGAAGCCTTTAAAACCTGGTGAGAAGAACATTCTACGCAAAAACCTCGTAGATCAAAAAACGTGCTTCTAGCACGTCTACATATAAAGTTAGGCCTCGTGAAACAATTTGTAAAGGCTTTTCCTAAAGATGGACCATGTTTCAGGTATCTCTGCCAAAATTTTCCACGCCTTTTAGAAGCTATACTAAAAGAATGCCTCTTTGTCGGACCTGACATCAGAAAAATGATCTTTGATGTTAAATTTGAATCTACAATGACCTTAAATGAGAAAGAAGGATGGGTATCATTCAAGCAAGTCTTTACAAAGTTCTTGGGAAATGAAAAAGGACCAGAGTATGTTTCTATTGTAGCTAACATGTTACAGAAGTTCAAAAAGTTAGGATGTTTGATGAGCCTGGAAGTTCACTTTTTTAAGAGCCACCTTGATTACTTACCGGACAATTTGAGAGATGTTAGTGAGGACCAAGGTGAGCGTTTTCACCAGGACGTTAAAGTGATGGAAAAACGCTACAAGGGCCGCTGGAACACCAACATGATGGGGGACTACTGTTGGTCACTCCACCGAGAAGTTCAACAAGCGACTCATCTTAGAAAAAGCTACACAAGAAGCTTCAAAGAAAAAAGAGAAAGAAAGTATAGACCAATTCCAGTTGACAAGTGAAACCTGTATTAGCACATTATATCACTGTTTTAAGTACCCACTGTAAATACAAACCATGCTAATTATGTAACATACTGTTTCATTAATTCCGCCGTATACCGTATAGGGGTTTAGGTAAGGGTTTATACTATATAATACAAATCATATTGCTGGAAAACTATGGGTGATACAAACAAACTAAGGCCAGATTTAGGTTCAGCACATACAAATCTATAAAGATCAACTATTAAAGTTAAAAAAGTTTAAAAAAAAAATTTTTTTGTTGGCCTGTGTAATCTATGAACTTTTAGTTAATAGCTAAAGCTAAACGTTATCGGCTCTTTTAAACTTATCGCCAGAAGATTTAATTGACGATTCCCTCGACGGGTCTGGAAGATTCCATATCGCTTATTTCCCTAGGGTTTTATAGCGCTATATTTTTAGCTCTGATTTTTCTCCAATATTTAAAGTTATGTTATATGTCAACAATATTTACTTATCTAAGCCTAAAATATGTGAACTAAACCCTTACATCTGTTTCAGAAGGTTTTAGATTAAAATATAAACCCTTTTTTCTAGAAATTTGAAGAGAAACAATGTCTTTAAAAAATCCATTAAAATAAATTTTATAGCTTGTGAATGTAATCATAACATTTTCATTCCACACCGTATGAAGCCTGATTGAGACATATATAATCAGTTTCACCATTTATAAATCTAGTACGATTGCATATGAGGCGTTAACAATAGAAGCGGATTTCCGATTTCAAAAATATACCTTTTCACGTTTTTCCGTAGTTAAGCAATTTTGACCAAAACGATATTTTTTAGATTTCTTCTCACGATTTTAGTCTGATTTTGAGCCTGGAATTTAAGTAGCATAAAAAATTGGATTGCTAAGCTATCAAAAAATGTAAAAAAGTCAATTTTTAAAAATTCGGAGAATCCGCTTTTAATCCTGAACGCCTTGTATGTCGTACAAGGATTAGAAACATTTTGCGTCAAAAATGAACTCTAGATTTATTCCGCCATTTTTATTTAAAAGAATTGAAAAAATGCCTAAATATAATGATTATTAATATATTAAATAATGTATCGTTGTACTAAATAAATTTATAATTCCATTTAGTGGTTACTACAATTTTTCATCTTATTAGGGAGCGGAGTAGCTCAATTGGGGAAAACCGTAGTTGAGCGTGATCAAGGACAATAACCTCCCTGTATATCCGTTGTTCTTGAAATAGTACAGATTGTTCTGATACTAAAAGAAACGTCGTATTCTCAATCACAATCAATATTATTGGGATGGGAATTGACCAGTAGTTAAAGATCACATCAACCTATGAGACCTTAATTTGCGGATATCGCCAACAGGTGATCGACCAGAGGGGAGGAAAGTAATGCTCTCAGGCCTGCCGCAGGGACTAGACAATGGAGGGTTAGGCCCAAGCGGTGGTTTTAATTGGCCCCTTTAAGGGGCTACCACAGCCAACTGAAACCTACTTAATCTTGGAACCTGACATCTGTTTACCCCCGCTGAAAACAAAATTAATGGCATCCACTCCAACAAATCTTCTTACAAATGATTCCACTCCTCCAGCTACTTTCTAATGACCCGTCCACGCGAGACGATTATTCAAGAAACCCTGTCCACGGTTCCCTCTAATCCTTCTATGTAGTAGTAGTATTTCGTCACTTCCTATCTTTGGATTCACTGCCAAGTGAATTTTAATTAAGTTTTAAGGCTGTATTATTTGTTAAAAACCTGTATCTACACAATTCATGAAGAGCCTTGTGTTTAGTACGTGGTAGAGACTGTACGTTTTCTTGGACAATGGTTGTGCAGGGAGATGATTTGTTCCAAGGCCAAGATCACGTTCAAATGCGATGTTTCCCACAGGGTACCTATTCTATTGGATCTGGGTGAGCCCATTGGGTTCATCCCTGGTTGTTAACAGATTAAATAAAATCTGGAACCTGGGATCTTCGCCATGGAAAATCAGCGCTCTACCAATAAGCTACCCCTAATATTTGTTAGATTTATATTAATCTTGTGCATAATTTAATTGTTAGGAGGTTGGTAATGACCACATCTATGAGCACGTTCACCCGGTAAATCATAAACTAGGCAGAGAAACATATAAAGCCTAACTACCGCCCCAGAATTTGGGGAAAAAATACAGAAGATGTGTGGACTTTGAGATATCTTCCGATGATATTAGTCCAGATTTTTTTTTTTTTTGGAAAGGCAGTAGGAGATTTCCATAGATTCTAAACACGTCAGAATAATTCAACAATTGTATTGGAAATATACTGCGGAAATGAGAATTATCTAAGGATTAACCTCAGACATGGGGGACAACGTGTGGTCTTGTAGTGAGCATAACAAACTACCAATACCAAGATCGTAGATTCGTAGCCCGAAATTGGCATAGCGTCCAAATTGTTTATCAATTCAGATCGACATATCGACATACCTCCAGATACAACCCAAAAGTCTAGGTAATTCCTCGACAGCATGTCACCATTACAATTAGAGTTAAATGTCAAGATCTGGAAATTGTGGTAGGATTCGGGTATAACCCTTTTTGTAAGCCATGTAACAGAAAGGTCATAGCGATGACGAAGCGAAAATCCAAGTCGAACGCGCAAATGTCACGTACAAGGTGGAACTTCGTATTCCAGTAATGTCTATCTTACCATATGTAACAGAAAGACGGTATACTCTTAAAACGAAAAAATAAATCGTATGGAGAAATTCTCATTGTGGACAATTCGATGAGTCCTTCGCCTTCATGGGATTCTTAAAAATTCAATGATGTAGTTTTGAAGAAGGACGGGGTGCAGTGACCTTCGACACATCGTAAAAAAGCGAAAGATATCCTTTCTTGTGCTTATCCCTAGATGTGCATCACTCTCAATATTTGAGTTGATTTTACAAGCATGTGTAGAGAGGGCTAAAAAGGAACAATAATCACAACAATACCCCCGGGTAGAAGAAGTATTGTGCTGTATATATTTATGTATTGTATATATTATTATTATACTGTATTATATTTATAATGTATGGTAAACATTTTCTTGAATAAATGGAGTTTTGAAACAAAAAAAAAAAAAAAAAAAGTATTACAAGCGTAATACAGAGAGGTAGGGGTTACCAATCAGGTACCCATTCGGTTTTTTGTAACAAAGTTCACCCCTTTCTGGTGCTATAACGATATCCCTTGTTAGTTGTATTGTATAAACAAACTATTATTGTGGAAACAAGCGAGGATAGACAATCGAGAAATAATTATTGAGAAACCTTTTATAACTATATATATTTATGGCAAACCCCAATAATGTGAGTCCATGGCCGTGAACTGCGTTATGAAAAATTGGATATCTCTTGACAAGGGTTTTCTGTCCAGCAAAAATCAAATATTAGGTTCTATTGCCATACAACAATTTTTAAAATGAGAATCAAACCCATGATTCGCAACACGAATTCAAGACCATGATTCTAAATATCCAACGTTTTATACAGATAGAGGACTACTTAAAACGGGAAGTATTTATATGCACCAGAACGGGAAAAGAGTCACATTGGTCAGAACATAAGAATAATAATGAAGGCAATGAAATAGAAACGAATTGGCTGATAAAGAGCTTATCAGCTCCCGAATTTTCGTTTAACTTCATCCCCAAACTTAGTTTAACTACTATGGTTCAAAAGCAAAGAAATTAAATGACCTTTTGTTTAAATAATATAATTAAAATATTTGCATCTTGGCGCAAGAAAAGTAAAATAAAAATAAATTCATAATAAGAAGTTGAAATTGTGATGAGCGGATAATCATGTTATTGATGACCTCGAAGTTAAGTAATTAGTAATTGATGAGTAAGAACAAACTAGTAGTAAGACATAAGTATTAGTATATTGATGTTTAAAATGAGTTTTAGAAAAATGATTGAAAAATAATTACAAATATTTTTTCATAAAAAAGTCACAGCTATCAGGTATATTGTAAAAAATTGGTATTTTTTTTACGATATATAGTAATAAAACAATAATTCGAAGATATAATAATATTTTGGATTAAAGATATAAAAGTAGTCAGAAATGTTTTCCAAGGAACAAAAAAAATGTATAATACAGTCAACATATCAAGCTCTTAGAAAGTTTCTTTTTATTTATTAGAAGAAATGAACATGTTTTGTTTTCCGTAGCTATCTCAAAGATGAGTAATTATAATAATGTAGTATCTGGTTGACATACGTCAATTTCATATTTATATATATTTTTTTTAGTTGTGTTTATTTAAATATTTTTTATTTTGGATGGAAAAGAGTTGTCCTAGCCGGGATTCGAACCCGGGTCCTCCGGATCTCTAGCGCGGCACTCTACCAACTAAGCTACTTGGGATGTGAGATCGGTGAAGAGAATGGATTTGTCTGGGCTGGTTACGAGCCCTGGTTGCTTAGTTAGTAGAGTGCCGCGCTAGAGATGCGGAGGACCCGGGTTCGAATCCCGACCAGGACAAATCTTTTTTCTCACAATAATTAAAAGAAGATTATTATTATTATTATTTTCCAAAAATAATCACAATAAAAGAAGAATAAATATGAAATAATTAATGTTCAATGTTCATCCAATCAATGTAATGTTCAATGAACATTCTCTCCCATAAGTACATCGCAACCATTGTTAGTGCTGGGGATGTGGGATCGGTGAAGAGAATGGATTTGTCTGGCCTGGTTATAGTAACGGAGGACCCGGCCTCGTATCCCGGCCAGGAAAAATCTTTTCTCTTCAAAATAAAAAATATTTAAATAATCACAATAAAAGAAATATATATATATATATAAATATATATATTAATCATTAGCTTATGATTTAAATAAGAATAACTATAAATATGTAGTGAATATCCGAGGTTAAAATAAAAGTTGGGATATTAAATTTTAATAAATTAAAAGAATAAGTTTAACTTCTTATTCTTATATTAAAATAGGAAAACACATAAAATAACGTCTAAAGGGCCACAATATTAAAATATCTCATTAAATAATAAAGACGTCATAATATACACTTTAAATTTAGTACGACATGGTTATTAAAGAGCTTCTGGGATAAAATGTAGGGGATTCCGGGGACGGAGCCAATTTTATTTTAATTTCTTGTAATAAAGAAGGCATTTCATCGGAATGCCCATAGAAGGAATTTTAAGAGGCATTCAGATATGGAATTTGAAATTGAAGAAGTGACACCATTCTTGCTTCAACAGAACAATAAATCTATTCAAGTGAAGGCTCACCAAAAAATGGACTTTTTCTTGTCAATAAATGCTACAAAAAAATCAAAGAGATCAAGTTATTGTCCTTTTATTCCCTATATTAATTCATTTTATATTGCTTATAACAAATATAAAAGATATCGACAGTAATGAATTCGTAAGTATTTCAATTTTTAGACTTTAAACTACAATAAAAAAATTTTAATCACCAGGTGACATTACAAACTAAGCTGTATGTAAATAATGGATTTGATATTAATGAATAAGATAGAGATCTACATTGTTCACATTAAAAATGCACTACAGAAACACAAACTTATATCGATACGTTAAAAAACAAAAAGAACATACGTGTTGATTGTGTTGTATATTTGTTTATTGCCGTATTATTTATGAAAATTGAAATGAAAATAAATTTCTATAATTTTTTTAGTTTTGAGCAGATAACCCATAAACCACATATATTTATTATATATTATCGTTGTTTACTATTATAATTATTATAAGCGAGGAGATGGTTGACTGGAAGATCTGAGTAAGGTAGGAAATGGTTGGAGGTGCAGTCAAATAAAATACTAAATAAGTGGGTACTTATTTATTATGTGCCGATGTTTCGACCCACTTTGTGGGTCACCTTCAGGGCTAGTGGAAGCTGAGGTTAGACTAGTACTTACTATAATTACTTATTATAATTATTACTTCTTTCTTTTTTTTAAAATAAGAAACAATATTTGTTACCGATCTTACTGAATGAATAATAGATAAAATAACGTAAGCCCTCGAAATATTCGAGAAAACAAACAGTCAAATTTATTCATATTGTCATATATAATAATGATGTCTAAAAAGAAGAATTTTATTGGAAATTATGAAATACCATGGAAAAAGTAAATATCTGACATTTACGTAAGCATTCATAACTCCATATTAGACAACTATCCATAAGTCATTAACAAGAATATAACGTGTAAATAACGATTTAATTTCACTTCATTATAATAAAATGGGTTTTTAAATAATATTTTGAAGAAAGTTTCTTTTTATTTATTTTTTTTTTTATCGAATATTTTCCAAATGGTGAGGGGCTGCAGTCAAAGATTACGCAATATAAGGATGACTTATTTTATTGTGGCAATGTTTCAGCCAACGACTGAGGACTGACCATGTCATCAGTTGAAATTCGACGAAATTTGGAGTCAATTCGGACACCAAGGCTGGCCTGAAGATGGCCTACATTTTAGGCCGAAACTTTGGTACAATCAAATAAATCATCCTTATTTTGTGCAATCATTGACTACACACCCTGACCATTTTATACCATTATTAGAATTATCTAGCCAATTATTTTCCACATATTTAAAATATGTAAATATATATATTGTTCGCTTCGATTTGTCTTCGACGCCCCAAGGAGGGACTCATGTGTACCGCCGTTACGCTGAGGTAAAGTTGATTTCCCCTTCTATCCGTAGACTTTATTTTCTTGGTTCTTTCTTATATCAAACTATCAACTCTCAACATCCGTCTTATATCTATAGTTCCCTACCATTCAAACCCTCTATCCAATCCCAGGGCACAAGATCTCGCCCTTCTGATCTTTATATCCGTTTCCACAGAACCAAAACTTTTGAGCGTTCCTTTCTAGCCCGTTCTATCTCTCTTTGGAACTCTCTTCCTCTCGATATCCGTCATGCGTCTTCTTTAACCTCATTTAAATACAAAATTTTCCTACATCTTCTAAATTCCCAATCAGATGCTTTATAATCAATAAATAATTTATAGAGATATTCAAATTGATCGTATTTACTGAAACTAGTATTTATAAGTGATTAATATTTTTTTGACCCATTATCGCTAAAATGGTTTTGTTTAGATGATTATCGGATCCTCCCCTTTTAATAATTAGGTTTAATTTATTCATATTTTTTTCAATTAAAGCAAATTAAAAAAAAAGAACTCCATCACAATTGTGACAATTTTATTGAAATTAATGTAATTCCTACAGAGCGCTCTGGCCGTAATAACGTATTCCTTTTAGAACATTTTATAAGAAATTGGTAAAAAAGAAAGTGAAGACAAAAAATGACCACAATGAATACGAGAAATCCTTGAAAACATTAGCACCTCTACTCCGGATTACAAATATCCTCACTTTAAAAACATTTTATTACACGTGCCTACATCATAATAGGCTTAAGAAAAACCGTTTGCTAAGCCCCAATGGTTAGTAAGGTTCGTTATTTATTTTTACACCTTCCCAGGTTTTTATCCGAATTTAAGTTGCCGTATTTTTCGAGGATATGCAGCTTACAAGGGATTTGGTTTTGGCCAATTAAAGATTTTTTTCGGTGAAGACATATTAATTCCTACCTGTACTACGGAAAATGAGAAGGATATGCATCTGTTACTAATAATCGTCATTCCTTCGGTCAAGAAGTGAAATAATATAATATTCTTTTTAGTACAGTAATTAATTAGAGTGCCCTATGTCATTTACTGAAATTCAGAGCGTGTAGAGACCGGGAAAGCGATGTGATGATTAATCTTTTATGTTTTTTTTTATTTCTATCTCAATATTTTTTTTTCCACTTCTACCTCAATTTTTCATTCAATATCTTACATAGTTTCTGAAATATTTGTATAAATTATTATAACAAAAACTTAATTATTAAACTTCGGCTCTCCGGCCAACAAAAATTAAGATAAAGCAAGGTGTAAAAAGTGATGAGCTAGCATGCTGAAGGTCTCGGGTTCAATTCGGCTCTAGCAGATAATTTATTTATTCTGCCAGCAGCCTTGGGTGGATCCTATGCGAATGGAGACTCTCCTGGGGCTCATCCAGCTCTATACAATGCCTAAAATAGAGGGAGCGTGAAATCGAACAAATCAATTCTTTTCTCAACCGTTCCCTGAAAACAGCACAGTCTCAACCAAGTACTGAACCCAAAACCCTTAATGGTTCGTAGTGGTATAGATTTTCTTTAAGAATGTTCTATAATGCATTACAGTCAATAACGTTTCCTTGGTAGAGTCCCAGACTAGCAATCTGGAAGACCCGAGTTCGAGTCCCGGTCCTGGACATATCTTTTCTATTCAAATAAAATATTTAAAAATTAGTAACAAATAAAAGAAAATAAATTATTATAATTTTAACAATTACTAAAAAATTTAATTATTTTGTTATGAGCAATAAAAAAAGAGTTTAATTTGCTTATTTTAGGACTTTCACCCGTTTATTAATGGTAATGATCATGGTAAAGTTTTAACTTGACAAAAGTACAGATAAAACCTGTAAGACTTAGATGATATCAAATAGTTGCCTTTATATAGAACTGCGCCACGATTAATGAAGACGAAGATGCAGGATTCAGTACTTTGTTAGGATTTATATTTAGTACTTTCTAATCCGACGGTTATGCAGAGAAGTGATTTGGACGGGAAATGCTCTTCTCGCTATGCCTAATCAGTTTCGGACATTGGCTATTAACGTGGTGATCTTAATTTTGTCGGCGGCACTAATTGGCGGATAATAATTGGACAGTTGTGAGTCCTTATTTTGTGGTTCCTTCGTACTATCAATCAGTTGTAGTTGTATTTAAGAGAAATTCTCAATCCCCAAAATAGGGTATCAACTTTATTATGGCTGGGTGTAACACCACTGGATCGATTCACGGTATTTCACAGAGTAAATAATTTGTCTGCCTAAATACCTACAGATAAACCAGTTTTGAACCCGGGACCTACATACAGCACTGCCGCAATTCTATAAATATCGATGCAACATCTTATAATTTTTAATTAAGGGTACGAGGGGAGGTTGGCATTCATTATGAAACTACAATGATCCACAACGCAACCTGAAAAGTTAAATCCGCAATAAATTAGTGGGACCGTGACAGCCAATTATAAGTTTCTCCGATATGAGTCAGTCCATAGCCTAGGACCGTCGTGCTACCGAAAAAACGTGACTGTCCTAATTTAGGAAGCGAGATTCAAGAGGAATCTACTTCGACAGCAAAATGGCTTTTTGATAGCCCGGCCGTGGCAGCGCTCTTCGCCGAGACACTGACACTGAGATCCAGCTCTTGTTACTAAGGCCTTCTCTGTCAGGGCGGTAATGAGCAAGCAGCTGCCTCCTGTCTCCTCTTATTTCTCTAATTCTTGTCCTGTTTCTTCCTTCTTTCTTTTTAGGGGCCGTCAGCCATTGAGTTGTTATCCTTGGGAGTACTATTATCAAGTTTCTGTCTAGTCAGAGGATGATTTCACAATCTTATAAAAAATACTTTAGGATAACAACAAATATCGTTGTCTTAAATCCCAAGCCATGAAGATAATATTATCTAATAAACAAATCCGTTTATACTAGATGTTCAACATACACATAGTACAAACTGCGATGAGTTAATATTTATATATTATTTATTTATTCATTAATTTTCGTTTGTACCTGCGCAACTTGCGCATCGGGCAACTTTGGTTCAAGTATTTTTATTTTTTATTTTTTACTGGAACATCAAGTTTTGAAAATGGAAACATCAATAGTTGAGCAGGTCTCTTTTTAATCTTTTCTTATCAAGCCCGAATAACAGGGAGTAGTAAAGCGGAAGAACGAGTGAATTTTGTGTCGATGAGTGAAATGTTATGTATTTGTTATAAATATATGATTTTTTAGTGGGAATGTTCATATGGTTGTTATTGTTTCGTAAGTCAAGTGAAGATCTGTAGTCCAGAAGATATGATAGTTGTTTGTAGCGTCTTTTCAGCTCTGGTCTTTTTAATTTTGTTTGTGAGTTCCATGTAGCTCCGTGAGTTAATAAAATCCATACAATTGATTTTTTTTTTAATATAATACTATGACATTAAGCATTAAAACTCAAAACAAAAATCTTTAGTTCAAAACCGAATCGCAGGAGAAATCGTTGATCCTAAAATCATTATCATGAATGATTGGGCGCCATATAGCGTAAAGGAACCAATCTTCGTTGCACATTCCTTGAATGAACTCGAGATTAAGTAAAATGGAATTAAAAAATCTAGATTATTCCTAATAATATTACTTTATTTGTTTAAACTAATTTCATTTGACAATATGAAAACACTCCAATTCGTCCCACTATACATTCCAATTCTTTTGCTTCTTTTTCGTGAATGAAGTAGTTATTTTTTTTTTTTTTTTACTAAATACCGTATAATTTAATTGTTGTTTCCCTTAATTCTATTGATTTCGATTTCGTTTAGATTGCATTAAACTATAACATCCCCGTTAAACGTAAAATAGTTTGAGCATGTTTGTAGGATTGGAGATCGAATCGCCCTTCAACTGAAGAAGGCAAAAACAACTGTAATTGTTGTAGGTCCTGATGTTAGATCGGATAAGGACTAATCAAGAACATGTAGTACTCAATGAATTCCTCCGATAAAAACTAGTTTGAGATACAGTTAACTGCATAGGAGAAACCGATGTTACCCCTAGTCTTTAAGCACTAGGGAATGCTTAAACTAAAAAAGGATAGAACATATCTTAATTTCAGATTTGAAAAATAAACCAAGAACTTATCCACCATCTTAGCTCTCATAAATAAAAAAAAAATCATCTCCTACCAGAAAAAAAAACCTATAACGCCATTTATCGTCTCTCGCTACCTCCAAAGAAATGTCAACAAAGCACTTTATGTCGTAACCTACTTTATTTGTGATCAATCTTATTTATATACGTTACTAATGTGTATTATTACTTATAGCATACATTACAAGTCTGATTTCGTATTGACTTTTATGAAATTGTAAGCAGAATATAATTATGTTTTTACGTTAATTATCTAAACAGAATTTAATTAATATTCAAGGAATTGCTAGTTAATTACTCGACTAGCAGGGTTAAATAATGTATTTATGAGCAATTGAACTATATTTAAGATTAAACTTGAAAATGTCTTATTATTTTAAGCCAATCTTAAGATTAGTAAAACGCTATTCAACCATTGTTCAAATATTATCTAACAATATTACAAATTAATTTTTTTTTTTTTTTTTTTTTTTTTTCTTAGCCCCTTTGGGTTTGAAGATTTCTATGTAGAATGGAAGATATGACGGAGAGGTATCTCTTGTACTGTACGATGTATATTTTAAGAGGAGGATGAGAAGGTGGAAGGTTCTAATTTATTCATTTCTATTTTTAACTTTAGATTTTTCCGGTGATGGGGCTCACCGTGTCCTTTTCCTTTTGTTTGTTGATTTTATTAATTTCTCAGTTCAGGCTGAGACTTTGTACGTGATCTTGCCACGTTTGTGGCCGTCCTGCTGGGGTGAGTGTCCGAAAAAGAGGGTTAGTACAGTATTTCAGGCTGTCGAAAAATTTAATGTGTCTACGTTTAATGAAGTCTGTAACTGTCGGTATGTCGAGAGTAGTGTGTAGAAGGTCCGTTTTTGTTTTGTTTAATGTTGTGTGTCTCACTATGCGTTGCAGTACGCCATTCTGAAACTGTTGGAGCTTTTTCGCTGTTGCCGGCGTGATGTTACCTAATAGTGGTGCTCCGTAAAGGAGTGCCGGTCTTAGGATGCTCTTGTAGATGGTCAACTTGAGGCGGAGGGATAAGTTAGGAGATGTAAGCAGGTGGTTAAGTCTGTAAGACTTGGTCCTAACCGATCTAAGTTTCTTCCTACAGTGGTAGGCTAGTTTAAGGTGCCGGTCAAGGGTGACACCTAAGTAGACTATGCTGCTCGCTGGTCTGTTTTCACGTCCCGCTACCCTATAGACCTTAGGGAGAGGGCGGCGCTTTTTCCCCTGAAAGGAAAAAATTATGCAGTCCGTCTTTGTAGGATTCACTGTGATGTTGAGTCCTTCTAGCTTCTGTGTGATGCTCGCACAGACCTCCTCCGCCTGCCGTAGAGCTCTCTCTGCGCTGATCGAGGTGCTGTAGATCGCTATGTCGTCGGCATAGGCAGCTACAGTAGCTTTTTTGTAGTTGGCTCCAACAGTTTCAGCTGTGTATATTGAGAAAAGTACTGGAGATAGCACAGACCCCTGAGGAACTCCGCAGGTGAGTGCGATGGCTTCCGATGATGTTTCACCGATACGAACTGCTATCGTTCGCTGTTGAAGAAACGACCGTAGGATCGAGTAGAGCTGTTCCGGAAATTCGTTGTCCTGTAGTGTCTTGCATAATAGGTTATGAGAGACTGAGTCGAACGCTTCCGTGCAGTCTATGGAGATCATAGCGGTCGCTTCGTTCTTGGCGGTGCACTGGCTCACTTCCGCATGGATCTTCGCCAGGTGATGATCCGGACAGAGGCCGGCCTGGTAGGCGGTATGCTCCGGTGGGATGAGTGCTGTCTCTGAGCAATACGCCTTGAGATAATTGAGGACAATTTTCTCAAAGACTTTCCCCAGATGCGGAAGCAAGCTGATGGGCCTGTAGTCCGCTGGCTGTGATCCTGACTTCAACGGCTTGAGTAGAGGAAAAAGAATAGCTATCTTCCAATTGTCTGGAAAATATCTTAACCTGAGGCAGGTATTATATAAATTGGTCAAGTGAGCTATTCCTCTTTTTGGCAGTTGTTTCAGCAATATCGTTTGTATCCCGTCGTGACCTGGTGCTTTATTCCCCTTCATACGACGAAGAATCGCCTTCAGCTGCTTCGGTGATACAAACATATAGTTGGTTCCTGCCTCTTCGGTTGGTAAATCATTGTGTGCAGGATCTGTTCTTCTTGAGATGATTCCACCATAGTGATGTGAAAACTTGGTAACCTGTTCTTCTACTGTCAACAGTTTGTCCCCGTCGTGAAGTAGTGTAGAGCTTCTCTTCTGTGTGCAGGTTTTCAATAGCTTCCAGAACTTTCTGTAGTCGCCGTGCGTGGACCTCAGTTTTTCATGCCACTGTGCAGTCCTCCATTGTTTTATGAGATTTCTAATCTGCGTGGTAAGGGAATTTACCACCGATTTCGTCTCATAATCTCTATTTCTATACCATTTATTCTTCCACTTATGGCGGGTGGCGATAAGGTTCAGAATGTGGTCTGGCATAGGGCGTAGAGGTGGTGGAAGTGGTCTGAATTTCGGAATTGCTTCATCTGCGGCTCTTCTGATTGTTTCTGTGAAGAACTCTACGTATGCGTCTACATCACTTCTCGTCCGGAGTGTGGGAACTGTTGACAGTACGTGATGGACCCGTGCTTTGTATGTTCCCCAGTCTGCTTCCACATATTTATATTTTGTCACCGCTGGAACAGGTATTTCCTCATCCATAATATAGAGCACAGGTCTGTGGTCGGAGGTAATAAAGTCCAACGTTGAACAATCCACGAATCGATGCGGCTGCCTCGTAAGTAGTAGATCGATGGTAGATGTGAAGGACGGCTTCGCTCGATGTCTGAAAGTGTGGGTGTTCGGATGTACTACAGTGAAAGGTGTCTTGATGAGTTTACTTCCGGCTTTGTTGCTCCGAATGTTATTCCAGATCGGGTGCCGAGCATTTAGGTCACCCACTACCCAGTGGTTTGTTTTCTTGGCGCACTCGGCTAATAACATCGAGAAGATGTCTATAGAAGACCTGGGTCTTCTATATAAACCTGTGATGATAGTAGGCTTATCGAGTAGTACCTGTATAGTTTTGTGATGAATTCTCGGGTCACCATTTGCTACTGGTGAGGGGAGTGATCTCCACCGAAAACCGTGACGTATAGCTATGATGACCCCTCCTTCGTCGTCTCCTGTGAGGTCGTAACCTGGGATGCGAATGTGCCGGAAGTTAACTCTTGCATCTGTGAGGATCACTATGGTGGGTAGGGTCTGTGCTATCAACGCGTAGATTTCCGTAATTTTGGGCATAAGCCCGTCCGTGTTAAAATTTAAAAGTTTTGCTGTCCTGTTCATTTTGTTAGAGAGTCTGTAAGAAGTGTTATGAGGTTGTTAGTGGTGGTGGTTAATGTAGCGATGCTCTGCATAAAGAGTTCCACCCAGGGTGGGGTTTCATTATGTTGAGTCACCGTGGCGTAAGTCTGTTGGGTTTGAGATTGATCCGTAGTCTTAGGTGGGGTCTGTCTGGATGGTGGTTGTGGTCGTGCGCTGGATAGTCCACGTTCCTGGTGCTGTGGTGGTGGAGCCTGCTGCTCGCTCTTCTTCTGCTGATCCTTGCGTAGACCAAACTTCTGACGTAGTTGCTCAAGCTTCTCCTGAAGGGTCTTCCTGATTTTGCATCCAGTGAAGGATGCGACGTGTGGTTCTCCGCAGTTCGCACACTTAACAGGTGTGGTCATGCGTTGGCACTCTGAGATCAGGTGAGGGCCGGCACATCGGACGCAAGTCACCTTCTTCCCGCAATGATTTTTTGTGTGCCCGAACTCCTGGCACCTGTGGCATTGAACGATGCCGCTCCTACCGCGATACAACTTGACGTTGAAGCGTATCCTGTCGATGTGCGAAAGTATTTGAATGTCTTGTAGTTTGGTTTCGAGACCCGTTGTGATTAATATGAGAGGCAGGTCCGTCTTCTTGCCGTCTTTATCGCTCTTTTGCATCCGACGAACGTCGAGGATGCCTGACAGGCGCTCGGTAAGGCTTGTTCTTATATCTACGATATTGTGATCTATGTCCAGCCCGTAGATCACGAATTTTCTGGTCTTCTGTCCTTTGCTTGTTGAATAAGTGTGGTACGGGCTCTGTGACTGGCGAAAGAACCCGGTCATTTTTTCGTGAATTTCGATGGTGCCCGGAAATATCCTTACTCCATCCCTGGTCTTCTGAATTTCAAAGTTTGAAAAGCCGGCAGTGTTCAGCTCCTGGACAGCTTTCTGTGTGTTCACGATGCCAGGTACAACAATTGGAGGAGGTTTCTCCCGAATCGCGACACTCGCGGTACCGGCACTAATGTTATTAGTCGCACTATCACTGTTTCCCGAAATGTCCGTTTCGCTTAAAAACGAGAAAGCGTTTGACGTGCTCGCGCTAAATTTAGCCGTGGTATTGGCAGGTTTGCAGAACTTCTTTGTTGCTGTCTCCCAGCCATCGGTTGAGGTCTTCGCCTTCTGCGCTTTGGTCTTCTTAGCGGTCGACTTATCGGTGGTGCTAGAAGCCGTTCTTCTCTTCTCGGGTGCTGCTGCTGGAATGACATCGGATTCCATTTCGTCGTTCATTGTATTATACGGTACGGACCCTAGTGAATGCACCGTGTCAGGTCTGGGGGGTGGTCTTACAAGAGCCACGCTGCCCGATTGGTCGCAAGGTTTTTGCCCACAAGATACGTGTGGACCTTGTCGACTTAAGGCGCTAATCTTTGCAAGAACACCGGAAACTGAGGTAGCAAGGGCGGGGTATGCTTGTCAGCGCAACGCTGCCCGATTAGCTGCTGTCTTTAGCCCACAGGATATATGTGGAGTCCAGCAGCCTAAGGCGCAAAGCTAAACAAGAACACCAGTCACTCCTGAAAAGTGAAATGGATGGATAGGTGTCTTTTTAGAGACACCTATGCAAAAAAAGTTTCTCTTTGACAAATTAATTTATTAGTCTTACCTATGTAACTATAGCCAAGTCTTTAGATTCAATAGGATGGAAGAACAATATTTTCTACCTGTAAAATAAAAATTGAAAGTTACAAAAAATGTCACTAAATTATATATATATATATATATATATATATTTTTCTAAACGAAAAAATAACCATTTTTATAAAATATAAATTTTAAAAGCAATCGGAAACAATGAAAAGAACATAACCCCATTTAAGAACCTCAAGAATGTAAGAATATAAATAAAATCAATACTTTAATGTTTAAAATAACAAACTAAAAGTTGCTATAAAACAAAAAACTGGGTAGAAGTTGAGAAAAAGTTCTGGTAACTCTCAGACGACCGACCCTTCACGATTAACGAATGACTCCCAACGGATTATTTGGTTCATTGGTTGCTTAAAAAAGTATTGGGGCTTAAAACATTTTAATTTCAGGAAGATAAATAGCATTGTTCACTGCTAGTGTTTTTGACTAAAAAATCTACCCTTATTGTATGATGTAACATAAAGCCTTTCAGTTTAGTGAAGATAGTTATAAAATCAAATACACTTATTTTTAATTTTGTATAATGTCTTCTCATCGTTATAGTTATTCTCTTATATCTGGGAAACTATGGATGGGTAACAATAAAACTGTCGGGAAAAAATTAAAGCTATTTTTCCTGCAGATTTTCCTAAGATGTGCTTAAAAAATCCTACATGGTTTATGCCTTACTTGTCTCGACAGAGGAGAAATGTGTGAAATAAATCTAAATACATTTTCTAGGATTCTGTGCGGCCTTAGAGCCGGAACTTACAGTTTCTGAGATATTAGAAAGAATAGCCAGAAAAAATAGAGCTGTATTTTCAAGCGATTAGTTAATCGATACGATCAATTTTTTTTAACTAGCTAATTAATTCCTAATCAAGAGTGCTTCTAAGCCCACGAGTGTTAATAAGAAAAACTGATAAGTTTAGGATCGAAATCTATATTTTAGGTCATTCTGAAAATTTGTTATTTATTGTTGGCCTTCAGTAAGCAATTTCATAAAAATCAGCACGTTCATAAAAAATATATAGACATATTTTATTCTTATTATAACAATTGGGTCGGATTGGATGGAATGTCAGTTTCGTTTATTTACCGTTTTCTTTTCATTAGGAATTAGATAATTTGTTCACTAACAATTATGGTATGGCTAGCGTTTGAAAGATCATTTAATCCTTTTTCATTATCAGTCTTACTTTTCCTTTTGAAGGAGAAGCGACGTTTTAAATATAAATAAGAATAAAATTATGTATTCCAAGAATGAAATTCGTATCATTTTTTTCTACAAATTTTAACTTTGCCATAGCGTCACGGAGGCGTTCCGAAACATCAATATTCTTTACGGCGAAGATAAAGTGAGCGAAAGAACAATCTTCCGTTGGTTTGAAAAATTGCGGTCTGTGGAATATGACCTTTCCAACACAGAACGCGGTAGGCCGAAGACTAAGTTGGGCAACGAAAAGTTGAAAGAACTGGGGGAAGCGGGCCCTTCTCAAACCACTCGTGAATTAGGTTCACAACTTGGAGCAAGTGCCATGACTGTTTCCAGGGACCTTAAGGAGCTTGGTAAGACAAAAAAGCTGGAAATATGGATACCACATGAATTAACCAAGGCCGAGCAGCTCATCCAAATTTTTTTAGGAGCTGAATATAGAGGTCCTTCCTCACCCACCATATTCTCCGGACATTTTTTCCCAATGGTTTTTACTTTTCCCGTTGTTTTATGTTTGGATAATTTTTTAAGAAATAAAAAAGTTGACAACGTATATACCCTGAAATCTGCCTTCCAAGACTTCGCTTCTTCCTTTGACCCTAATTTCTACAGAGCGGGGATAGAAATGCATGTTTCACGTTAGGAGAAGTGTATTGAAAGTGAAGGATCAAATTTTGATTAATACAAGTATTGTTTAATAGTTGTTTTGCTGATAATTAAAATGTACACCTTCACTGAGATTTATATATATGACAACCAAAAATAATGGTATTACAGACGTCGTAAGTAGGCCGTTGGCAATAAGATTGAGCTGATGTTATTAACTTTTTTTAAATTAATAAAATATTTTCAAAAAGACGTAAAATACTAATAATAAATAGTTTAGATGTTGGTGGAATCTGTATGCTATCAACAAAAGTTCCTTGGTAAGGCTACAATATCCATTCAGCGTTCCAGAAGAGAGAACAGCCGATATCCGTAATCAGGTGTATTCCCCTCTGATCATCTACCAAGGGGAAAGACGCATTTTTTTATTATTTTCTTTTCTTTCTTTTTTTAAGTCTTTTAAAATGACCGTTAAGGTTTTAACAGCTACATTTAATATTGTATGAAAAGCAGATTATAAAACTTTCATTGAAATTCCTTGTACATATTTTCAAATAAATTTAAAAAAATACTAAATATAATTGTATTTTAAAAATACAACATCTAAACATAATGTAGATGACCGTAAACGGTACTATAACAAATTATTTATTAATTACATTATTAATTTATTTACTTTAAAGTGAAATAATAAATAGTAAGGTTTTACAAGCTCGTATTGTTTTCATGTGCCAAAAAGTAAATTTATTTCTTTGTATTGTATATCACCCAATTAGCCTTTTATAAGAAGAAAAATGGCATCAAGGCATCAAAACATAGAATTTTTGATATTATCCTTTTTTTTTAAATCGTATTTAAATGAGAAACCAACTTATGGGTTGGTCCTTTTATTTTATTTATTTTTTTTAAATACAGTGTTCAAAGAATGCTAAGCTTAAATTCCTTCTTCCGGATAATGGTCTTTTGAAAACCAATTTTTTTCGATTTTCGACGTCAATTAATAGATTTAATAAAGGTATTATTCATTTAAATAATAAAATTAATTTAACATAATGCTAAATAATTGATCATTTTTTCTCGAATATATAGGTTTTTACTTTACTAATCTACGCTTAAGAAATTTTCAGTAATCTAATTTATGAAGTAAACCCCAACCATCTGAAGAAATACTTCGTAAAATAGAATTATTGCAAACAAGAAACCAAATGGTTACCATTATAAACCAGATAAAAAATAATAACTATTACTAACTGATCCTTAAGCCAATGTATTAATATAAATAATTGAATTATAGGGAGGCATAAAATTATATTTAAATATAACAAGTTTTAAATTCAGTGAAAAGAAATCCCCAGAAAACTAATTATCGATGTAATTAATCCGGCTATTTCTCCTAAAGCCTAACTAATATTGAAGACCGTTTCATTGCTCACCGATGTTAAGAATTTGATAAAAATCGGAATTTTTTTCTTTTAGGAGAAAATACGATATTCTAATATAAGAGTACTTCTACTTGATAATTCCTCTGCTTAAATAAATAGCATGGAATTATATATCATTTATAATCCTTACTTTTTTCATTATTAATACAGTTCAACTATTAATACAAATATTACAGTTGTTTATTTCAATAAATATTTTTTTAAATAATGTGGCGTATACGTAAACCTGGTGATTAAGTGAAATTTTGTCCAGAGAGAGTTAACTGTATTGAGGGATACTGAATAGACTCATCATCGTGGTTTTTGGCTTGAAATGAGGATGTAATATAAGCAATAACTCCTTTTCAAGCCGACGTCTGACTTCGCTCATTAGTAACTTGTAAAATAACAGGTATCTGCTTCCTTAAGTATAAGAAAGTGATTTTGGAAAGAATTCGACTAAACCACTTAATCACCGGGGGTGTAGATATACTTGAGTGAAAAAGTACCAGTAACTTCAATACCTAATCACGATTTTCTCTAATTCTTAAATCATAAACCTTATACACTACAAACTCGTAGAAACATAGAGATGCTCTTCAAAAATAATTTTACACAATAGAGTAAGCTTAGATAATAATGATAAGTAAGTAGAGAATATTTAGCAACGATTATTAACATAGATAATCAGTTTTTTAAATTTGTTTATATTATATTATAATTATATTTTGATTTTTTATTTTTGTTTCTCTTTGTTAATTTCTTTAATGAATTAATTAAATGTAATTTCATTAACTTTTTCCCTTTTTTTTCTTAACCTCCTTTATTTTTATTGATATATTACAATTACAATAAATTACAACAATATAATTTATACATCATAATAGTACAGCCTTCTATTACCCGAAAGTATGCTTCATTATACTCTAAGACATAATTACTCTTATATTAATTCTTGCATTGTTATTCTAAAGGGACTTATCCCAGAATTCATAAAAACTTTATAATTACTAGATAATCAGTTTCTGAAACTCTAATTCTACTCCAATGATTATTATTCATCAATATAAAAATGTAGGGAATTGTTTTGAGATGACAGAGGCACTTCATGCTCAAATCGTATGATAGACAGACCATCAAATTGAATGGTAGGCAGACATTATAAAGTTGATTGATAGGCAGGCCTTAGCCCCTGGCAGGAAAGCGATCATCAACCACGCCTTTCAAAGGGACGCATCGTATATTAAAGACATCGACAATACATATTAACACTCTAATATTTTTTAAATGAAATATTCAACCTCAAATTCAGTTTTGTTAACGGAATGAAATCCATCAGGAGACTGTCGACAGAACAATAACTATAACAGTAAGTATTTCATTAATGCAATTGCGATGTAAAAAAAATTATAACGTAGGCGTATCTGACATTCCCTTTATAGAATAGAATAGAATAGAATAGAAAACAAACTTTATTCTGGGACCGAGTCCCTTTAGAATAACAATAAAGAACAAGTAAAATAAACATAATATTCATCTGGCCAGGAGGCACATAATGATACAAATCAAGAAGTAATCATGAGTGACAAAACATAATAGAAATAGAGAAAGAAAAAAATAAATAAATAAAATAAATAACTGATTAAAAAGTAATAGACTTTACAGGAATTTAACCAATTTTCTAGAAAAATAAAAATAAAAATAAAACATATATATATATAAAGGTTTGATATTAACAAAATAATAATAAATAACATTAATATAATAGTTAATAACGGAATTGCTAAATAAAGCAAATAAATTGCATAGCATGCAATAAAGTATTTACAAAGTTTGTATCTTCTTTGTTGTTGGAAAAATAGACAAACACGTAGGTAGCGAGATCGAGTATTCGACACACATTAATTCAAGCGGAAGATTGGCCTGCCTGGAGAGCATTTTTTTGGGATGCCAAGAGATGATGGAAAAGCAGGGATTTAAATGAGGCCAGTGAAGATGAATGGCGGATGAAAGGAGGGATTGAGTTCCACACAGTGGTGGAACGGGCGAGGAAGGAACGGTCGAATGCCTTAGTTCTATGGGATGGAATGTAGAGATCGGAGAGGCGGGATCTTGTTTGATGGTGTTGGACAGTGGATTTAAATTGAGTTTATACACTCTATTAAACTCAGTTTTGAAATTTGGGTAACATCGTTTTTTAGAAGGGTAATTTGAACTGTATTTGTTTTGTTTAATTAACAAAAAATAGTAAAATCAATTTACTTTTAAATTAAACAAATGCGCTTCTGGTGGACAGGGAGACCTGTAAGAAAGTAAATATATTTAAGTACCTGGGATTTTATGTGGATTCTACCGGATCGTCGGAGTATGACGTCAAGAAAAAGGTGGAGCAAGCCCGAAAATCTACTAGAATGCTGCATCCGGTCCTATGGAACACAGAGGTGTCTAAGGAAAATAAACGCCATATTTTCACAACCATTGTCGAATCTATCCTGACTTATTCTTCGGAAACCTGGACTATGAGCTCCCGTCTGTACTCAAAGGTGCAGGCAGTTGAAATGGATTTCTGGAGGAGGTGTCTCCGTGTCACCAGGCTGGATAGACTAAGAAACGAAGAGATTCGACAGAGGATGGATGTAAATATATCAACAAATGAAAGAATCGGGACACGCCGCCTAAGATGGTACGGCCATGTGAAGAGAATAGCATTTGAATGTTGGGCGAACCGAGTGCTGGATTGGGTTCCGCCAGGGAGGAGAGGACGCGGACGGCCCTAGAAGAAGTTGGATGGAGGGAGTCCAGGAAGAGATGGCCGGTAGGGGTCTCCAGGAAGATGACTGGGTGAATCGAGAGGTGTGGAGCTCTGCTCTGACAGGTTGAGGCAACCCATTTTGGAACGCCGATAATAATAATAATTTATTTTTATTGATTTTAAATTATTTATTTCCTAACCTTACAAAATGCATAATTGTTCTGATAGCATAGCTATTACTGCATATAAAATTCAGATAAATCTTGCTCATCAAATATAAGTTTTAGCAATAGTGTAATTGCATTGTAAATGCTCCATTATAATAGCTTTTTTTCCTGAACCTCCTTTATTTTATTAAATTACATTTACAACGTATATATTGTTCTTTAGGTTGTCATTGTAATTTAATAGGTTCAGAAAAAAAAAAAAATTGCAATGTTAAGAATCGTGTACGGTAGTCGCATCCTACATTTTCTTTCTACACTTCACAAAACCCAGGTGTGAGAAAATAAATAATAATTGACTTGAACACTATTTACTTTAAAAAAAACACGTATACATTTTTGAAAAATACGCTAAATAGTTTTGGAGTAGGATAATTTGGACTATATTTGTTTTGTTTAATTAATTCCTAACCTTACAAAATTTATTATTGTTCTTATTATTGAAAGCGTAGCTAAGTTCTCATATAAATTTCAGTAAAATCTTGCTCTTGTTCAGTAAAAAAAAAAACAACTCTTGTTCAGTCAATTTTAGAGTAATGAGTAAAATAGATTGTATTTTGTGCTAACGTTTCCTCCTAATTTTTAGGCGATTATCAGGGATGAGAATAAAAAAAAGAATAAAATCAAAAGAAAAAATATAGTTATTTTTTTTAATATCTCAACAATTATTTTATATTCTAGCTGTATGTCATTATTGTTATATAAAACTGTTATATTTTCTTTGGTACTGAACTGTCGATACATTTAATCTGTTTTTGTTTTATTCTCAGCCTTGATGATGGATTGAAAATGCCGAAACGTTGCATAAGATAAAATAAGCTTTACTTATTAGAGAAAAATTCATTGACTCCACTCCCGAATATTTCCAGCATTGCTCTAGAAACATGCAATTCAATGTCATTTATTTCCTCAACATGTTATTAACAATGGGAACACAACTAGCTGCTATACTCTAGTAATACTAGATATATATGCTTATGAAGGCAAAACTTATAGATGGTGCAGCATATTAATTTGAAACAATAAATAGTTATAAAATAATGCGTAAAATTGGTGACATCAAGAGTCTGAATTCAAGTATTTATATTTTTGTTATTGATATATGTCTCTGTGGTCCTTAACTCCACCTTTGAGGAAGTCAACCTCAAATGTGGTTTTATTATATACGGAATATTCAATGAGAAAAAAACCCACTAACTATCAGTACAATATATTTTCAATAACTAATTATTTCGAATGTAGCTTATAAAACTAAAAAAAAAAAAACTAAGAAGGTACAGTAAATTATGTAAGATACTCTCCGGAAACTACAAAACTGGAAAAACTATGGGACAATAATCCATTCATAGAGAATTTTAATTAAAAAACAGGGAAGTATGAGCTCCGGATGGAGGTCAAAGAAGGAATTCCTTAAATAGAGACTATTTATTAGAAACCAACAGCCAACATCTCTATTTAAGGAATTTTTTCTTTGACCTCCACCCGGACCATTTTCGTTCCCACACACACACACACACATATATATATATATATATATATATATATATATATATATATATATATATATATATATATATATAATATATATATAATATATATATATAAGACCATCTAGTATTATTCAAAATTAAAAAATATATTTTAAACTGCAAAGATGATTGATTATACATTTTCGGTTAGTATATTTATGACTAATATTATGTCTTGATTTTTTCAACTATTAAAGTAAACATTATATATTAGAATATATTTATTTGAGTCATTAAAAATTAGATATGTGTGTACTTTTTTGTTGCTGCATGAAGCAGCTTGTAAAGTATTTCATTATATTTAAATTTGATTTATTTATCATCAGTGACGCAACAACCAATTTAGTGAGCCAGGACCTCCTCTTATGTATAGATTTGTAAATACAGTTTTTGTTTTAATATCCATCAAACTTTACAATTAACATGAAACTATGCGTTTGAACGTTCAATGGTAGTCACTGCAGGTTGATTAGAAATTCCAGGTGAGACGGCCTTTGATGCAATGATTGTCACCAATCCTCTTGAGTCAGGGAGCAGATCACTGGAAAGTCCTCCTGGAATCCAGGCTACAGGGATATTTTTTTGGCGAAGGCTCTGATGTCCAACAAAGCATCTTACACAACAATCCACGTGATATAATGACATCTCCTTTCACATAACTATGTATTAGCTCATAAAATTTACTAAACCCAGTCTAAAGATAAAAAAAAAAAAAACCTGTACCACTACAACCCGTGAACGGGTCTGGGATTCAGTACATGGTAGAGACTGTACTGTTTCATGGACAACGGTTCTGCAAGGAGGTGACTGGTCCTAGGTCACGCAAAACCGCCAGATTTTCCCCCTTATTTTGGGTACCCTATTTTTATAATATTTTATAGAGGCTGGGTGGGCTCCAGGAGGGTCCTAGATCCTATATGATTCATCTCCCGCTGCAAACAGACTAAATAAAAGTCATGGCCTGCAGCGGGATTTGAACCAGGATTTCTGGCATGGCAACTCAGTGCTCTACTAGTCACTCCGCTCCTCAGTATCTATCCACTCCGCATCCCAGTCTAAAGTATTCCGTTGAATTTGTCTAATAAGCTCCAAATGGTCTATTACTAAATTAAGTTAATATACATTATGCATTTGTTTTCCTTGTCTATTAAAATTGTTGTATATACATAACCATATTCAATAATAATAATTCTATTAAAAATCATCAGTCACATTCAAGTAAGATAAGTTAAACTGTAACAGCAAACCTCATTTTAGGAACACCAACATGAGAGAGCCCATCTGAACCAAATAATAAAAAATACCGCAGAGAAGCCTCCAGAGGGATGGGTTTGTGAAGGCCATATTATGAGGTCAGACTCCCATAACTGTAATTTTATTTTCTCGCTAGATTCTAATTTTTATTTTATTTTTGTTATTTTCCTGTTTTCTAATCAGATGTTACATATTCCGCAGGTTTCCATCTTGGTGTTAGGGATAGTTTAAGTCCCCATGTTACTTAAATTCCACGTCGAGGTCTTATAATATTTTTAATCTATAAGATTGGAATGGTTATAAAAAAACGTGGCTTGAGAACATACCGTAATAAAACAAAGTGACTTATTTCAGATAAAGAGGAAAATGGTTGACTGGAAGATCGTAATGAAAGATAAAATTTGTCTGGGGGTGCAGATATTAATAACACTTAATAAGGTTAATTTATTTATTATACAATGTAGGCCATCTTCAGGGCTAAGTAGGAAAAAAATGACTTATTTCAGAATGATTAGCATTGCCAGTAATGGGAGATTTAAGATGAGTAATTTCAACAGGGATAATTTCCTGTTATATGAGAAGGCTAATATAACCTTTATTGTACGTAAAGTTTCAGTAAATTATACCAGACCCTTATAACAAAATAATTACATATTGGCTAGATTTTTAATTTTAATCTCAATCTCCATGTAAAAATAATCTTAGGTTATTTTATTTACTTATTTATTGGGAAGAAATGGTGGGGGAAATACAGATAAGAGCATGATGTAGAAGTGACGTCACTACATGGGACTTTAACTACCCTTACCACCAAACACACATAAATGCAAATTCCTAAGGAATATAAATATAAATTATAATCACAAAGAAAACATAGACACAGATATTCAAACATACACACATACAACACAGACACAGGCAAACATAAATTAATTAAATTTATAATTAAACTGTTATTAAATGGCTGTATAACTTAATTAATCTATCTGAATGAGGTGTTAAAATTACAGATTTAAATTACTAAATATGGAATATGCCAGGAAAAAATATAAAATATTCTAGCTATTTGATCACAAAAAAATAGAATTTACGATTGGCAAATGCTAGCTAATACAATGGTGCGTGTGTGATTAGGAAGTAGACTAATTAAACTTTCCGGATCTTCTATTTCTCGAAGTACCTCCATTCCAAGAACCTCAGGGTTTCCACAAAAAATAAATCCAAGATCGCGTACTGTACTATATTGTACAGTTTTCTTGTAGTATTTATGTTGTTTTAGTATTGTATAGATTTTGGGCAACACATTTTTAAACTTTCAGTTTTATTCTTCCTCTAACTATGTGAGGGAATAAGTCAATAAGTGATGCGTTATGCCTTATTTGTTACCTCCCACCCCAATCAAATTCAGTAAATCTAAAAGATCTTAAATAAGGCCCAAAAGAAACATACTGAAATAGGAGCAAACAGGCTTTTCAAGACTCTATGACTTTTCCAGGTGATAACTGAATATTAAAGCTTTGAATTGTGAAATTGGCTCCTAGGTCTCACACCCGAAGAAGGCTCTTTACTGATGACGTCTCAATTACATTGAAAAATGATCCTGGCGGCGGGCGATATTGAGTTAGGAAAGTCCTCTGAGGGGAACGGAATGAAAAAAAAATCCCTTGGAAGGGCAGTAAGAGCATGTTTCAATAACCTTCACCATCGCCTCCAAACTTGGCGGCTGATGTGTCTTATGGGTTCAGTTTGGACCGGGCAGCCCGTCTAATGGCTCAAGTTACTCCCCCACACCGAACTACTTAGTACTATTATACCTTATTACTTCCCCCACAACACGCCTCCTCATAGCCTTTCCGAAGCTATTAAAAATAATAATAAAATCACGTCCCAAAATAATTCTTTTAGTGCCATCAGAACCATGAATCACGCTAATTTTACCCCGGTCTTTTGGATATTCATTTATTCCATAGCAGGCTGGGATCAGTTTGTATCTCATTAAGGATTTCGACATGACGGTACTAATCGCGGAAAGGGCAACGGGACATGCCCCGTACTGTAAAATCTAGAGAGAGGATGATTTAAAAGTGACTTTCATTACGGGTTGAGCAGTGGTTAGAGCGCTGAGTTGCTAGGCCGAAGGTTCCGGGTTCAAATCCTGGGATCTAACGACCTTCTTGTAGTTCACCCAGTCTCGGTAAAATGGGTACCCTTAATTGGGGAAAAACCTGGCTCACTGCTCAACCGTTGTCCTTGAAACATTATAGTATCTACCATTAAATGAGCCCAAGACCCTTCATAGGTTATTGTGGTATAGGTTTTTCTTTCATTGTTATAGTGGTCATTAAGTCAAGAAAATGAGTTAAATAATAATATAAAATGAGTGTTATTAGATGATAAAATTTACCTCTTTGCAAACCTAATGTATAGTTGATATTTATCGGTAAGTAAAGGGACAAACTATAAAGAATTTTAATGTTTCACTGACATTTTGGGTACATTACTTAAACTTAGATTATCTCAAATCAAAAGATCTGAACACCTTTTCGCCATTTGAAGACGGATCATCCATGACATTATTAAAACTGCTTTTCATTCAGTTTCTACGTTTCGATCTTTTAAGGACTATGCGTCTCCGGTGCAGTGCTCTGAACAACTGAGCTACCATGGGTTGTATCCAAGTCAGACAAATCCATTCTCTTCACCGATCCTATATCCCCGTGTTCTCGCAATTTTTGCAAAGTATACACGGGGAAGAATGTTCATTGAGCATTACTTTAATTAGGATTTTGTTGACTTACGTCAATATATTATTTGTTTTAATTCTTATTTTTATGGTGATAGTGGTGAGAATATGGGGTTAAAGGATCGGTGAAGGGAACGGATTTGTCTGACTTGGATACGACTCCTGGTATCTCAGTGGTTTAGAGCTCTGCACCGGAGATGCAGACGACCCGGGTTCGAATCCCAGCCAGGACAAATCTTTTCTCTTCAAAACAAAAATATTTAAAAATAATCACCATCAAAATAACAATTAATAAAACTAAATATCAATAATTTAATTGAAATAATAATTAGTATATATCTGTAATATTCCACCTTTTATTTGCATGGTTGCTAGTTAGCTTTATTTTCATTTATAGTATTATTATTCTCGTTAAGTTCAAGAATGCTTAGAAAATTTGTACTTTCAATAATTTCGAAAAACAATGCATTTCGAAAATACTATGACAAATGACGGGGAAACGAAAAGTTCAATTAGTTATTGATTTTTTTAAATTATCATTAGTATTAATTCAGCAATTATTAAATGACTTTTAATTTAAATGTAATTATTTTCGAATCAATAAAATTAAAACCTATAAACTAAGGGTGACTAAAACAAATCGTATAACTCATGCACAGGCCGCTAGGCGTCGCCGGTCTCGCGCAACACGTCAAGAGCATGTCGGTGACGCGAACCCATAAGTTTTTCCCCTGCCAAACATAGCAAAACCTGGCTAAAAGGGCACCACTAACTTTAAATGTTGAATCTTATAGAACTAGTCCAATAAATGAAATACATATTGTATTCAATATCCGATTGGGATTATGTGAAGATAGATTAGTCTACGGGTAAATACCAATTGTTTACTAATTGAACCTTACCTAAAAATATATAAATAACTTTATAAGCATTTTCAAATGTTCAATCTGGTTGAAAGAAATCTTAAAACTTTAAGAACCCAAAATACTGAATAAACATATTTTATCCTTTTTTTTTACTCTTTTCCCTTTTTTTAATAAATACTATTTAAAGTTTATCATAGCATTAGCCGTGAACAATACAATAATTAATCAATGCTATTGAACTTATATATGTATATCTATCAAACAACTCCGTAATTATGAGTATTTCAAAGAAAAAACTGTTAATACCCCTGTCGTTAGTCAGTGTGTGAAAATCTCACCCCCACAGGATTCAAGGGGTAATTACATTTTTCTTCAGTATCGGGTAAAAGCTAATTAGAGCACCTGAGTTATGGGACAGACATTAAATCTCTTCTCCTAATAGGTCGGGATGGCTACGGACAAATTTTTATAAGAAAATAAACAGCGATAAATTATCTTTAATTAGAGAGTTAAATCTTCTAGAAATGGCAGGATAAATATTGTATCCGAGAAGAGACAAAACAATGCAGCACTTTTCAAGAATAAGGAAGCAAAAGTTTATTATTATCGGTTCTTACAATTTTTACAACGACTAAGAACATCTCAATGATTAATCAACAGAACAAAAAAAACATGTAAGTAGCACATCACACTGATTGAAGTAAATATTAAAATTTTCTATTTTGTATTCATTGAAATGTTTATGTTTCATTATATAATATAACGATATAGATTATTCATTACACTAATCATATAATTTTATGCATACTGTCTAAGAGATCTCACATTCTTCTTTTAAGCATTCTTATGACCATTTTAATCATAGACATGTCCACTTATTGTAAATCATGTATGTAAAGTTTTAACGTATTTTAAAGTATTCCTTATTTATATGTGTTACAAATACATTTATTAGCCTTCCCTATTTTAAAAACATATTTGCTTATTTTCTGAGAGGTATAGATAATTGGAATTCAAAATAAATAAAAAGATTTTGTTTTCGAAATTTCTTTTATGCGGGAAAATATTTCTTGTTTTTTTTTATCTTTTAGTAAGTTATCAAACACCTTTATTACACACATTTCTTAAACTTCTTATTACTAAAGAAAAAAATGTGTTTTTGGTCAAAACAAATCTTTGCCGTCTAATTTCTTATGTTTTCAGTCCAATTGAAGTTGATGAGTCTGTAGTTTCGGGAACATAAAATTTCTTAACTGAAGTAGCGATAAAAGGGAAAATGCCAATTTAGGAATTTTCGGAATTTTCGACATTTCTTCATGAAGATGAAGTTTGAAAATACTGGATATTTGAATACGGGGAAGAGCGGACCATTGGAGGTGAACGGTCAACAGATCAAAAATGTAACCAAGTTTAAATATTTAGGATCTGTCCTTCAAAAAGATGAAACATCTAAAGGAGATGCAGCCCGAGAACCAGAGAAGGAAGAAAAGCTATTGACATGCTCAATTCTGTACTCTGGAGTATTACCATCTTAAAAACTAAAAAAAAATAAAAACGATTTTCCATCCAAAGAGATAGTTGCGGAGATTTCACGGTTTTCTGGAGAAGAGCAGCCGGAACATCTAGGGGTGATAGGATAACCAATTCAGTAGTCCACACAAAGGAGAGGTAGTACACACAAATCCATTTTCGAAAAAATCACAATAAAGCGATTAGAGTGGTTTGAACACCTACAGAGGAATACCCAAAATAACCATTCATTGGAAGAAGAAGTGCCCGACCAAGAATTTCATGGATGAACCAAGTCCAGAAAGACCTGGAAAAAGTTTTATCCTAAAATTTGTTTGGAGAAAACCTCATCTTTAAGAAAACACTCAATAAATAATCCCCCCTCCCAAAAAAAAATCCGCATTTGAACCTGAATTCCTCATCTAAGCATTTAAATTATTACTCATAATATAATATTTCTTGTTATTTAATTTATTTCAAGTAATCAAAATTGAAAGTACTTTTGAAAAAGAAGTCTCTAAAGTTATTCTTAGTGTGCTTATATATTGGTATAATTTATTTTAAGATAAATGTAGGTAGTAAAAAAAGATTTAAAATTTATTAACGATTTATATTTTATTATTGATTATTTATTATATTGAAAAAATAAAAATAATAATTAAAAAAGTACCTATTAATATGAACGAAACATTTGTTCTTACACTTTCTTTTACATTTAAAAAAAAAGTACAATGTACCCACAGAAGGGCGTAACATAACAGAGATAATTTAACGTATAACTTTACGGACACACAACAAACACATGCGGGTCAGGGCCTCAAACCGCCCTCAAAAACTTGAAAGGGTGCTTCAATGTTTTTTTGTGGAAGTATTTTAATTAGATAAAGGGAGGAAAATACGGTTGGGCAAAATTTCGTGGAAAAAACTCACTTTTTTCCAATATAAGTAATGGAATCCAAATCTTTATGTTTTATTTCACAATGTTTTCATCATAGCACCTTATCTGTGTTGGTACTTCATCAAAACCAACTATACTTTATTAATGACGTTACCTTTATTAAAGTAATGGCAGTTTTAGAACAGACTAAAAATCTGGTTTTCTATGGCATATGATTCATCCGAATCTTTAACTTCACACTTCCTCCTTTTACCCAGTGGCATTTTAAAGCAATTTAAATAGTTTTTTTTTTTAAATATTGTTTTCTTAATATCGAACCTACTCCCAGTATTTGTAATTCATATAAGATATTCTTCATCAACACACAGCAACATTGCAGTTATTTTACCCTTAGATATATATATTATTTTTTTTTTAAATTTATCTATTGATATTTACAACTGTATTAAAAATATATCAAGTAAATAGGCTATGTGATACAAAATGACATGAGTTAATGGCAAGTTGAGAAACTACCCACTGGTAGTACTCAAATCACTAGTTGAACTAAGAAGGTCACGTGGCTATCTCCTTTTCAGACGCCTCGGAGGATTATCGGGAATCGAAGAGGAAGTTAGGTTTGAAACTAGAGGGTTTGAGTGGGAATGAAGTTTGTTATGAAAGGATAGATACCGGGTTCGGGCCAAATCAACAACAAATGGGTCGTTATGGATGACTTTATTCTTAACAAAATAAGGAGCGTTGAGGATTTTACGAAGGATTTTGGATTGTAGGGATTGGATACGAGAGGAATTCGATGGCTTAGTGGAGCCCCAAAGCTCTACTCCATAAGGCCAAATAGGTCGTATGATGTTCATGTAGATGAGTCTTTTGTAATTAATTGGGAGGTTAGAGCGTTTGTCTAGTAGGTGTTGAAGTAGCCTGGCTTAGATATATTAAAAATCATTTCTCTGACAGAAGTTTTCGAGAGCTTCACCGTAGCATATCTGACCTTTGTTCCTAAGGTTATATGGGATAACATCATCTGAGAGAATAAAAAAAAGGAGGGTTCAGAATGCTGAGTCTAGTCGCAGTTTCTATGCACGTCCACCTTGGGGACGGTGCATTGCCGCTTTTCAACCTTTCAAAGAATACGATACTTTTGGCTTTCTAGAGTGTAGCACCAATCCGCCAAAGATCGGAGTTCCAGTAGACCTGCAGCATTTTCAACCAGTCTTATGGAGGTGTCGTAGGAACGGCGCACCATGGAGCATAGTCGGACGGATTATGACCTTATATATTCTTATATGAAGGTTTAGCCTCAGAAATAACTGTGGAAACGTCTGACGGTGGTAGAGCATGTTTTCATTTTGATAAGGTAGTTTGAGTCTCCGTTGAACGTGATAGGAGAAGGTAAGGTGCCTGTTTAATTTTAAACCCAAATAGAGGATGAAACAGGAAATTTGTTGGTTTTCATCCACAATTAAGTGAGGGGGCAAATATACCAGTTTCTATGCAACATAGAATCCTGTTTATTTAACGAAATATACTGTATTAACAAATAGGGATCTATCTATATCTTCCCATTTAGGTAAGTGGACTTGTGTAATGTTCACAGGTGACTTTACCTTCCTTTGTCTAATATAAATCTTACAATCTTATATTAAAAAATTATCAATGATATTATTATTCCAGCTAAATTCATTTTCTACCTAAACGATAAAGAAATTCTTAGGGATGTCTATTGAATATCTGTCCTATGGAATGATTGACAGTTTAGACAACCAGCTGACGAATTTTCTGAATTTATACTAAGTATGTCTTTGCTATCTTGTGACAACTTGAATCGAAAGTCCAATACTGGACGGTTAATTATACAAAACAAGTTTCTAAAAAATAAATTTTACTCTAGATGTTTTTTTGAAATTATAGAGGTTTTTATTTTTGTTACTATCTAATTATACTTAATTAATTTCAATGATTTATGGGCACTTGCCTTATCCTAGTGTAAACACATTTTAAATAAATAAAATAGAAGAAATAACAACTCCTAAGGCAATAGGAGACGTTTGAATAAGTTAAGGTAGTTAGCATATTTCCTTATTTACCCGAATAAATACTAGTATAATGAAACTATTATAAGATACTTGATCATATTATACTTAATATAAGATATAAGATTATAAGATTATGTTAAATAAATAAAAAATCATGGTGTTTGAATGTCGATACCAACTAAATAAGAAAAAAATAATCAATTATAATTTTTATGTTTAAATGGGAATGGTTGACTGGATAACCCTAAGAATTGTATAGAAGGAGTTACACAAAATAAGAATGACTTATTTTATTTTGACTACGTTTCGGCCTAAGATTTGAGGTGAAAAGTACAACTCCAACAGAGGCAGTATATTTATTTCATTTACTTTACATTATTTCATTGTTAAATCCTATTAGACTAATTGCTAGGATTTCTACATTAATATCCCAGGTGTAATGAGCCTTAAAACGTATCCAACCAACTAGCCAATCTCGTTCCCTAATCTATGATAATAAAAATAAAAAAATCAAATAAAAAAATCAACTATAATAAAAAACCTGAATATGAAACCTAATCTCAGATTAGTTACATTTTTTATATATTTATCTTTTTTTTATCACCCTTTGCTGGTTACTTTGTAACAACACACTGACTTCTTAGGAAAAATAGAGGGCCTCTACAACCCATGAATAATCTTGGTTTCAGTACACGGTAGATACTGTACTGTTTTTTGCACAACGGTTGTGCAGAGTGATTTGTCCTCGATCATGCTCAACCACCAGATTCTTCTCCCTTACTTTGAGGCTGAGTGAGCCCCAGCAGGGTCCAAGATCCCATACAATCTTCGGCTGCTAACAGATTAAATAAAAGTCTTATCACCATCGAGATTTAAGCCCAGGACCTTCGACATATCAAATCAGCGCTCTACAACTGAGCCACAACGATCTATAATTATATAACATGATTAATCAAGTTATACACCAGCTAAGCAACAACTCAAAATGTATAATAATGTAAGTTTTATCCGTTTACCTGATTTCCATACGAGATTGTTCGCTACATATTTGACTTCCATAGGCCTTTTACCTTTATTCTAAATTTTATTTTGTGCCTTGCATTATAAATAATCCTCACTGAGATAAGCCATCCAGAAAAATAAGAATAAAAGCGAGACCTTTCCTCTCTTCTTTTCTCCTTTTTCTTTAACACCCTACGCCGTAACTTAACTGGGAATATATGAAACCTCTGGCAACTGTTACCAGTAGAAAAAAAAGGGGATATTGCTTATCTTATCAGAGCATCTTCTCTTTTGAATAAAGTAACAATTTTGAATAAATCTCGGCTGTTTATCACATGAAAGAAAGTCCGCAACTCATGGAGGAAAAAAAATAGTAGGTCGCTGACGGCTTTACTATGGTCTCGATTCCATACTCTGTTCCCCTTTAGGAAAAGGGAATTGGCGATATAAATTGAAGATATTAACTATTAAAATAGTAAAATATAATAACATCAAATTATGCACATTTCTGAGTTGTTTCATAGTTTATATTTTATTTTAATTTATATACTTTGTCAGATTTTACTTGCTGTAATATTTTATAATTGTATGTAATAATTTTTTTTTAAATCAACTTGTATTCACTTTTAATAGATTATTGAGAATTTAAAATGATCTATACAAAAATTAGTTTAAATTCATTTGATATTAGTATGTTTGTAAGTAATATAAATTTGTATAAATCTAGAAAGCCTATATTATAAATAGCCTATACGGTTTTTATTTTAAATTTATATATGGATATTTACAACCGCAGAATAATAATTCATCAAGTAAATCTATTAAAACATATATATAATGACACATAACAAAGTTAACTTAGAAAGTCACGAAGTCATCTTCTTTTCAGTCGCTGCTTTGCGTGACACTAATTGGAACATTAGAAGTACATACACTAATAGGGCAAGGGCCATTCAGGAGGTACCTCAAATGTCCCTTAGGATCGGTACCTTCACCCTTAAGGAACATGACAGGGCAATCGTTGGCAAGATGCTGGCAACTTAACTTGTAGACTGTCAAATACATATAGCAACAGATCCCTCTTTTTTTCCCTTTGTAATTATATTTATAATTTAACTTGTTATGATCAGTGCACATTAAATATAATGTTATCCAACTATATGAAAAGGGATTTTTATTTATTAAACTACCCCAAGTCAGTCAACCACCTCAACCTTTGGAGAAGAGAGGGATGCGTCTGTTATTCCTTAATGATATAGAAAAACTATATCTCAAGTATAACGGTCTCAAGGTTACATCCCATTTTAATTTTTAAACATTATTCATACCAAAGGATCTGTCTTTTCCTTGAGATCATTGCTTAGGAAGTGAAGGTAATATAGCAATGCCTCGGAGGATTACGGGAATTGAAGAAGTAGCTAGGTTTGAAACTAGTGGGTTTGAGCTGGAATAAAGTTTGTCATGAAAAGATGGATATCGGTTTCGGATCAAATTTGTAAGAAATGTGACCTTAATTGTTGATGACTTTCTTCGTAAAAAAGTAAGGAGTATTGAGGAGTTTACGAAGTATATTACGAATGAATGTACGAAGGAAGTCAGATATGATTTACATGTATATGAGTCTTTAATTACTTGGGAGCTTAAAGCGTTCCTCTAATAAATATTAAAGTAGCCTGAAAGAGCGAACTTATAACATAAAAATATATACATATTCCCAAAAAAGTAAGAGTAATACTCGTATACATTCTCCTTCAATCTCAACTCAAATCAATAAATGATCGTAGTAATATTTCGTCTCACTGTGGGAAATTTTTACCTTTCGGTCTTCTCCTACGTGAGGATTCACCGAAATACAATCATAAAAAGGGAGGCTCATTAAGTCTACCTGTCAATATTCCTTCAATGCTTTCTTTGTAACCCAGAATAATATCCCAGGAGCAATAATGATGATTCCACACGTCTGGGAAGTCATGCCCTCCTCGAGAACGAGTTCTTACAGACAGATCCTCCTGTACTACAAAGAGTTTCTGTACGAGAGAAACAGCAGTGGTCCCAACCTATTTCAATCATGGAAGAAGAGACGTTCTTGTAGGAATACTAAACAAAAGTAGGGCAGAACGAAACTACAAATCTGATCCAGAAAGACAAATCTGATCCAGAAAAAAAAGATTTTAGGCAACAACTCGTAAGTTTATCTTTCTAAAACCTCGTATTTCCGTAAGGGAAGTAATTTTCCTTAGGCAACTAAGTGAAATAATATAAATAACAACACAATGTATGAAAAAACAAGAGGATACTGCAAAGTTATAAGAAACAGATATGCTTAAACCATAGTAACTGGTTGCGTCGAATAGACTTAAAGAACAGAGTTGAATGAGGAATGGTAGGATAGAAACAATGGAGGATGTCTATCTGTCACTGATATTTCGGAAACGTATTACATATGACCGCTATGAACAACATGTAGAAGTGTTAAGGTCTTTAAGTATTACGAGTGAATGTTAGAGACCATACTGTTTTGAAGCCAATGGAGTGCATGGAAGTTGAATAACCAGGATCAAGTTCTACTGCCAGGTATTTTCCCAATTAAGAATACCCAATACATTGAGACTGGCTAGCACTAAACGGTCTTAAGATGCTTTAGATTCACGACTGTCATCTACTACAGCCTAGTTAGTAGTAATATATTAATAGGTGCTTAATAGTTGTCGAAGAGAACAATAATAAGAATACATATAGATGAGACAACTCGGATACCTCCATCCAGTCGCAACACTTCACTGGCCCCGAATCTTCTCAAGTTGCTTTTTCGTCCATAAGCGCAGGCTCCAACTTCAAGCAGGTTACCCGAATAAGCTATCAGCCAATGTTACTTAGAGCGACCCTCTATCGTGTTCCGAGTAGTTTCACATCCAGAAGATTTCTTGGAATCTCGTGGGAATCTAACCTCAATCAATATCGCCCAACGAATGTTCCTTTAATAATAAAGTTCTTTGGTTTAACATTCGTCATGTTAGGTTCTCTCATAGTTGACAATAAATATGTCGAAAACTTTCCTCCAATAAATCGTCCAATGTCTCGCTCATTGTTTTGAGGGAAGCTCCTCTTACAGGAACATAAATCTGGCGTGAACAGACTTGTAAGAAGACAGACAAATATAAAATGATAAAAATATCTAATATGACTAAAGTATTTAAAATACCATGATAAAATCATAATAATAAGGATTATGATATTTAGGAAGGTGCATGGTACTTCAATCATAGAAAAGATTACAACTAATTAGGCTATAGTAGATGACGGTCGTGAATCTAAAGCATCTTAAGACCGTTTGGTGGTAGCCAGTCTCAGTATATTGGGTATTCTTAATTGGGAAAATATCTGGCAGTTGAGCTTGATCCTGGCTATTCAACTTCCATGCACTCCATTGGCTTCAAAACAGTATGGTCTCTAACATTCACTCGTTATACTTAAAGACCTTAACACTTCTACATGTTGTAGCGGTACATTTTTTTAAATTTACAATATTATGAATATTGTATTCTTCTAAATAGCTCTCCAATTTTTTAGGAAAACTTAATGTGTATAGTAAGCTATCCTTAAAAGATAGATATGTGCTATCACAGACTTTATTGTAGATATAAAAAAGAGGAATATTTCACCATGCCTTGTTTTGTTTTTTATATTTCAAAGGGATTTGGCAGCGTCATCGATGACCACCCAGGCGGCTATACTTTTTCCAACCATTCATAAAATTCTCGTTGTATTCCAACCAATTTACAGAAAACCTTAACAAATGATATACCTTTCTCATGAATCACTCTATCTATTGGTGAAAACCGCAAGAAAATCAGTGCAGTAGTTTTTGAGTTTATCGCGAACAGACAGACAAACGCGGCGGAGGACTTTGTTTTTGAAATTTGTACAGATATATCCATGTAATCAATAATTTAATTTAAAACAATGGTACAATAATTTGTTTATTAGCTTATATTAGATTATTATATTGAACAAAAATCATTCAATGCTTTTTACCTAATAGGATAAATAGAAAAGAAAGAAAAATACGAACGAATTTATAATACGGAAAGCTTACGACCCACTGGTTAAAGATGGTATAAGTGATTGAAGCAAAAAGGGAAATATCCTTTGTCCAAAACGTGGAAGAAAGGATTTTACGGCGGTACGGGCACACAGAAAGGGCTGTAAAAATGAGTTATGCATTGGTCCTTTACTAGAGGAGTCTTTGTGTGTTAAGACGAGTTCTTATCAGTGGACGTTAGCCAGGTATATTTCTTTGGTAAGTTACATGTTACTTCTCAGGTAACCCCTATTTTTAGCTTTTTCGTTTTATTAATATTAATTTATCGTTTTAAATGTATGTGACACTGTTAATATTCTATTTATATTAGAATGAGCCTGTGAAGGGTTACTGAACAGGTCGAGTAAACCATTATCATGTCTCCCAGGGTGTGTACCAGGAATAGGAGGAATGGAACAGTGGTAGGCAGGACGGCATGTGACCTCATATAAGAATTTTCAGATCTACAACACATATATAACGAAAAGGGGCATTTTTATGGTATTCTATGTAACCATGATCTAAATAAAATGATTGTAAACTTATTTTACCCGATGTAAAGCGATGCTGTAAACCCGATCACTCACGTATAGCATTGGAGAAGAAGAGATATATATTTTAATCAATAATTGTATAGGATTATTAGTGTTAGTAGTTACTGTAACATAAGTTAATATGCCCAGTTCTTCAGGGTGACATCCATTTTTATTATTCAAAAATGATTTATATCAATGTATCTTAATTTTACTTGAGATCATTGTTTGGGCAAGTGAATAGCAGCAATATGCATCCATTCTTTTGTTAAATAGCTTTTTCGTTAATTCTTGAAACTGTAAAGGTAAGAGTCATATTAGCGAAGTAATTATTTTCAGTTTTGAAAATGTTTTAATAGAAATGAATCTTTGAGATTTTGTTAAATTGTTAATAGAGATGATTTCTAATAAATTCCACAAAAAATAATCAAAGAAGTTGATTGATTATAAAATGTTCCCCTTGAGTTCCCAGTAGAAAGGAATTTTTATTTACCAAGCAATTTTTTTCTGTCAGTTTTTTTTTTTTATGTGATTCGAAGGAAAAGCGCTTATGTAAAACAAAAATAAGTTTAATTCAATTTAAATAAAAAAAAACCAATGTTCCAAATTACTATTAACGAATGCATTTTTAATAAAACTCCAATTATGAAGATTAAAGGAACTTTAAAACAGTATTACAGTGGTGATAATGGAATAAGAGAACAGCAAACCTTCAAATCCAAACAGAAATGTTTTACATGCACCTAGCTTTGTGTTTTATTAATAAATTTAGCGAAATCATAGTTTTAACACATAAAGATAAAAATAATTACCATCCAACCTTTTGTTACTATAACGTCTCCAGAACTTGTTGCGGAATAAGACTACCTTCAAAGATATTTCAAATCTCTGCAATATCAACTTGTATAATATTTCTTAAGAAAATAAAATTTTTGACTTCCTTCAGAGATATTGGGAACTTAATACAAACACTGTTTTCTTTTTACGACTAGCGCTCCATGGGCTTATTGGGTAGTAAACTGTCCTATTTGGATTGGTCATAAAATCTTATTTACTATCAGAATTCGTAAAAAAAATCGACATACCCCATTGTGTAATACAAGTTTAAAGCCGGTAGAGAAAACCTCCAGTACGCTCCAAACTAACATCAGGTCACAAGTTAAACAATAGAGGGATTTTATTATTTTATTCTACGTTATATGAACTGCAGTCTACAATCAAATGGAGAATAAAATTTAAGTTGCACCACACAAAAACATTCGATAACATGTGCCAGTATATTATCCGGTGAAAATTAGGTCTATATATAGGGTTTTAGATCTATATATAAAGATGATAATATTAAATTGTTGCTGCGTATCTTAGGATCAATTTTATGTTGTTAATTAGGACGGCAGACATTCCCAGCTACTATCAAATTGGTGCAGGGATCCCCAGGGCAGTACTAACCCTAAGGAGAGGTCCACAAAGCAGGAGCATTATTGTAATTATTATTAATCATTTCCATTGTTCCTTCTTTCTCTTTTCTTTCTTTGCCCTTCCCTTATACCTTACGGTGTCGGGGCAGCCTGTGTCCATTTCCTAAATACTTCTCTATCCGTGGCAAGTTTCTTGACTTCCCCCAGAGAGAGTCTCCTATTTCTAGCCAGTTCCGCCATCAGGTCATCCCATTTATTTCTTGGGCGTCCTCGAGGTCTTTTTCCCTCTGTTTTCGCTTCCCCTACACTTTTTGGCAGACGGTTTATCGGCATTCTTTGTACATGACAGAACCACATTTCCCTTCTATGGATGTTGTCTATGAGAAATTCCTGCCCTGTCTTATCTCTTATCCTTTGGTTCCTCATTCGGTTAAATCTCGTCTTATTGAGAGCTTTTCTCTGGAATTTCATCTCGGTGGCTTGTATACGGCTCTCAAATTTCTTGATACTAGGCCAGCTTTCAACAGCATAGGTCAACGTAGGGATGAAGACTTGTTTATACACTGTCATCGTTTTCTTCATCTCCACTTCCCTTTTTCGGATGACGACATTTCGTTACTGGTAATATACGCTCCTTGCTTTTCTTATACGGCTGGGTCTGATGAACTTTATACGATTTCGAAAGCTTTGATCCTGATAATAATAAACCAACAAGAATACTAATTGTTTATCCCAGACTCATAAATATATACCTAGTGCTAGGAAAACAGAAATTCAAAATATATTTGTGTAAACTTTGATAAATCGATTAAATTCTTATGGGTGAAAATGTAGCCAATTTCTTATGGGTTCTTTCTCAATTAGACCTTACAGGTACTCTTAATAATCAAACAACCATGTATTGGAGTAAACACGTAAACACTTTGTAGAGCTGAAGATGAGAAAATTTGAAAATACACAAAGTCTATAAAAAACTGATTAGAGAAGAAAACAATGCAAAAACTTTATTTGTCCAGGCTGCCTTCTGTATATATTTTAAAGGGACTGTACTCACCTAACTGCAATGTATCTCTTGTACCGCCCTACTTCTGTGATATTCTGAAGGATATGAGGTAAAGATGTAATATATGTTACTGGCTCGATTTCATTTTTAGCGGCACTGAAACTGTTTTAAAAATGTATCTAACATTAAAAAAGAAATAGAACACTTCTTGCTTTCCTAGATAATTAAAAGAAAGTTAAAATTGTTTATTAAGTGGTATAATATGCAAAATGTTATGTACCGTGATAAGCATACACTAAAAATCATATTATAATTTAAATACCATTTGTAAAATTCTTGTTCCTACAAACTATGGAGGGTCTTGGGTTCAGTACGTAGTAGAGACTGTACTGTTTCTTTTAGCACTATTGTGCAGGGAGGTGATTTGTCCTAGATAACGCTCAACCGCAAGATTTTCCGCCTTATTTTGGATACCTACTTTAGAGAGGCTGGATGAGCCCAAGAAGGGTCCAAGATCCCACAGTATCCATCCTGGCCGCTGGAAGATTAAATAAAAGTCTGTCATCGAGCGGGATTTGAATCCATGCACGGCAACTCAGCGCTCTACCACTGGGTCGCTCCGCCCCTATTTATAAAATAAATATATAAATTAGAAAGATAACTTCAGAAAATAATTTCAAATATAACGAAGTAAGTATTTAATACTTTAATACACGCATTCTTATGGTATTTTTAAAATATTGCCTATGCTTAGTCATTTTATTTTTAAACAACTTTTTCAAAAATCAAAAAGTTCCAAGTAAAATGTAACAATAAAAAACCTCTCAAGCAAACAGAACGTTTGTATAAGGAAAATAAGCTTCTGTTAAAAACCTGGAGCTCTAGAGAGAATGCCCTGTTAAAACACAAGTGGTCAACGACTCTTGAATTAATGACTTTTTTCTCTGGAAGGAGACAATTGGAAATCAAGCTTCAAGTATTTTATTTTACTTAATTTCCCTCTTTTATTTTATTTTAGATTCCAATCAATTTTTTTACGTTCACTGGTAAAGTAATAATAAAGCATAAATGACGTTTAATACGTAATAAATTATTATTAATATTATTTAAACCTAAGAGACATTTTTTGGTTACTTATAGAAAATTAAAAAAACCTGTAACAGTACAACCGGGGAAGGGTCTATGGTTCAACAAATGGTAGAAACTGTACTATTTCTTGGGCACGATTGTGAAGGGGGGGGGGGGGGTGATTTGTCCTAGACCACCACTCAACCGCCAGATTTTCCCCCTTATTTTGGGTATCCATATACCGAGGCTGGTTGAGCTCCAGAAGGGTCCTAGATCAGATTAAATAAAAGTCGGCCAGTGAGCAGGATTTGAAACCAGGACCATAGGCATTGCAAACATAGCTCTACCACTGAGGCAGCCTGCTTCCAAGGAAAATTAAATATCTAAAATTGGTAAACCCGAAAATCATATAAAGCAATTTTGACAATCTTTGGAAAGCAGGAATATGATAATTACTATTGCACACAATCAAACACCACTATGCATACTCACTCCTGACCTTATGGATAGGGACAGAACAATATATGATAGGAAAATAACATTAGAACTTTTTTTTTAAGTATTGTTTGAAGCTCATAAACATTATAGAAAATTTTTCAAAGATTGATGTTTTTTTTAGCAAGAAACAATTTAAAGAGCTCATTAGATCCTTTAATATATATTTTCAATAATAAAAAATAAGATGTCGGTTTAATCCCCTAAACTATATTATACTATATTATAACTATATTATTAGCTATGCAGTTAGTACGAACGAAAATTAATTTAAAAATGATCTGTTAGCTTTCTAAAATGTTTTTTGCGATAGATAATTTGTTTATCCACTTATATTTACAAAATATTTACATATTGCTATAAACAACACTTTTCCGAGAATGAAGCAGTAAACTTGAATAAAGATAAAGCACTAAAATAAACATTTCCCAAGTGGCACGCATGCTATTGTCATGAAAGCTCCTTTAATTTTGATTCAGGTTGGATAAGCTATTTTATTAGTTTAATCTCTTTTCTGTGAGTTGGTTAATTAAAAGTTTTAAAAGCGAAATTATTGAAACTTTATTTTTCACTATTTTTTATAACACAAATGTTAATATTAATCTGAATATAATTACTGTTACACTTTTTCAAAATAAAAAAAAACAATAAAAAGTTGTGTTTATTTTCATTTTTGTCTTGTTAACAGACCCATGTCTAGTTTTAAGTTACATAACAAATGGTCAGTTCTTCTATACGCATAATCTTCATTAATTAACTCTTCTGTTGGGGATTTATGTTCCAACACTAAATAGACCATAAGCAGAGGTCCATATACCAAGGCTTTATATGGTCTTGTTAATTTTGGTTATATCTTTATTGAAAAATTGATGTTAAGAACGTGACCATTCGAACCTTAGTGTGCAGTAGGTTGAGTTTCTGAGCAGTATGGTGTTCCAATACCATTTATTTGTAATCTAATAATTTGTAAGCCTTCTGATATTCTCTGCCTTTCTCATGAGTGACAACAATTGGTTATGGCTGGGTTGACATGGTTGTTGAGTTGCGGTATATTTTGGACTATTTTACGGTATTTAATTTCTACTAGTCAGAACACTCGCCTTGAGTTGACCTTATTGAACATATAGTAGTGAATTTAAGTACAAGAAAAATATAATTAAAGAAATATATAATTAAAGAATCTTACCATTTTATATATAATATAAGTAAAGAATATTTAATAATATGAAATAAAAGATACAATTTATAACAATATAAAACTAAAAATAATAAAAAAAAACAACAATATTGCTTTTGATCAATAATGTATTATTATAAAATATTGATAAAATTTTCTTTAAATGGACCGTTATAATATAATTAGATATCTAATCATATACGGAAAAATCCTGCTGATCTGCGGAATTCTCAAAAATGTAAGATAGAAAGTTGGCTAGAGTTCATTCTTGAAGCTGTGCTGCTTTAAAAATTTGTACAAGATTTAAGATAAAGTGAGAACACTTATAATTTTTCCAGATTAAATTTAAATTATAAAAAAAATAGATATTAAATATAAAATTAATATATATTTAAATTTTAACAAAATTACATTGTGCACCACAAACATTATGGAGGATGATAAATGCTCTCTAAATATATCAATTTAAAAACATTTTGAAAAATAAATACATAAATTAGAAAGGTAGCCTCTTAGAAAAATCAATATAGATTGCATTGTATAATTGAAATTATTAATCACATTTTTAACAACACATAATTTGACAAGACTAAGACAAAATATCCTATGTATAGCAATTTAGCAAAACAGGTTTCCAATGGTCATGACAAAGTGCAAAATCACAAAGAGTAGAATTCAAATTTAAAAAATGAAGTGATAGAATTTTATTACTTTCTGAAGGTTCTACAGCAAATGTAATATTCGTCTTGGGATTGGAGTTTACTAACATTTGTTTTTCAGCTTGCCAGATTGTGTTTCAACAACACAATATGCTTTGCTTATATTCAGAGAAAAATCGAGACTGTTTGTTTTCTGTATCTTATCACATTTTTTATTCAGACTTTGTATAGTAATGCGATAGCTGTTTTATATGTATGAAAAGAAGAGCCTTAGAAAGTCTCCGATTTCGGATACACACAATAAAGGAAACTGGATTTCATAACGTAGAATTTAAAATTCTTGAGTACCCAAGTTGAATATTATTCTCTTAGAGTTTGAGATTAAATCTCGCATGAGTTATGGCAGACATTCTGAAAAATAATAATATAGTGAAAAAATATCCAACCCCATGAAAAAAAAATTCTTTGTTCAATTATCATTGGGGCCATAAACTTCATTTAACGAAAAAAAAAAATTATATATATATACACATTTGTATATTGCTGAAAATATTTTAGAACAAAATTTAAAGTTCCGAAAGGGTTTCAAATTTTTCAAACACCGAAATTAGGTCTCGAAGCTGTTCTTTTAGGCTGTATTTTTCTTATTCGTTTTTCCCTGTATCAGATATTTAATTATCTTAGTATGGTTCGTTTTAACTTAAAATGGTACATCTGTTAGTTTTAGGACTAACAGGAAACCTTAATTTTGTTTTTTTCTTTAATATAATTTTTTTAAATATGATTGAATATATATTATAGTGTGCGAGTAGAAGATACTCCCTTCCTTCTACTGTTTCAAAGGATTTCGATATCGAATAAACTGAAAACGAGACATAATAAACCAAATCGAATTGAAAGAGGGTGGAACTACCTATTTTTTATTTTATTTTTTATTTTATTCTTGTAGTTGCTTTAAAGCGATACTTTTAATATGGATATTTTAGGAGTATAAATCAAAAAGTGTTGTGATTTTCGGGGTTTTAGAAATATATATGTCTGGTTTACTTGTACGAGTATAATAGGAGTAGCTACTAAGTATATTTATATAGAGATGTATGTAATTTTATACTGATTTTTTTTTATTGACCTCAAAAATATAAAATAAATTATATGCTAATAACTAAAAATCCAATGTTCCTTAATTTAAGTTTAAGTGGCTGTAATCGCAGAGTACTACCCAAAATAGTAATATTCCATGATAAGATGAAAAAGGCCCCAGGTAAAATTAAATACCTGCCCCATTATCACGATTTATTTAATTTCTCTATCATTTAATATTTAATTTTCTATAAATTTCACGCGAATATAAATAATTTCCATGTGGTAAAGAAAATAAACGTTACGTAAACATTTCAAAAAAATAATATGAAAATAACAAATACAAATTGAGAATCTAGGCTATTTAAGGCCTTAAAAATATATATCGTGATCGTAATGTAATACATTACAAGATACAGTATGAGCTAAACTAATATATTGAATCGGATGATAATTAAAAAAATACAAAATAGACCTTAAACTCACGATTTGTACCATTAAATTTAACATACTCTCAGTTTTGAAATAATTTTTGACTCTTATAAGAAAATTAATTATTTTTAATAATAAAATGCGATTATTATTTTTTACATCAGGATTTGGGACTGACATAGCATTATTTTTATTTTATTATTGTTTGTCATTATATTGTCAAGCTAAACTACAAAATAACTTTCGATCAGTTCTATTTATTATAACTTTTCGGATGAAAGAGAGGTATACAAAAACGCTAAGGAATATGATATAATATTAATACGGCATCTACTTAAAACTTTTTGTGTCATGGGAACTTTTACAGAGGACAGAACATAAAATAATCATCAGACATATTCTTTCTAAGAATAGCACTAAGTTTATAAGGTTTGGAGTAGTTAACTTGGAAAGAACACTTGACAACAAAAGTTCCAAACAAGGCATTGTTGTACGAAATTCATGTTAGGAGGCCTAACCCACATCGTAAGGTGTTAGCATGATTCAAGGACTTCAACTTATTTACTCCCTCTTCAAGGTCTAGTACTTCTCTTCACTGATTTGTCACTTTGTTTAATAATAACGAATAAATCTGATAATACTTCAACAATAGTTATACATTCTTTAATAAATAAAAACGATTTGATGATGATCACGACTATTGATATTTAAACCGGCCTCTGGATTAATCCCAATTACCGTTAGATGTGTTTTAAAAGCCGTTCCAGAAACTAAGAAACTTCTCAATTCCCAACTATTTCAAGAACACTAAACTGATATTCACATTTTTGGGTCAGAACATTCAAGCCGCTAAATGATTTATACCTATTCTAAATTTAAAAAAAAAATCTATGATATTATATCAATATATAAGTGTTTTGGAGCACTCATTTAAAATAAGCCTTAATATAATTACTGAGCTTGCTTACCCAAAAATTTAATCTGTTTTGTTAAGTAAAAGATTTGACTAAATGTTATGATCTATATAATATTTTTAAAACGATTAAAGCGTAAAAAACTATATCATTAGACCTAAGTCCAGGTAAAAATATAAAACATTTCCAGCTTATTTTATCTTATAGCTAATTCTTTTGTCACTAAATTCCATTGGAACGAACACCAGAACACTTAATAAATATGTCTTAAATGCAATCAATCATCAAAACTATGATTTGAATTCTTGAAACACTGTCCTACTCAGAAAAACTCTGTTTAGTTGGAAGGATGATTGGAAAGAACATAACACCAATATTACTTTTTAAATTATCATATAACAATCCAAAATCCTTCGTAAAATCCTCAACGCTCCTTATTTTTTAGAATAAAATCATTCATAACGACCTTAATGTCCCATTTGTTGCTGATTTGGCCCGAACCCGGTATCTATCCTTTCATAACAAACTTCATTCCCACTCAAACCCTCTAGTTTCAAACCTGGCTTCCTCTCCGATTCCCGATAATCCTCCGAGGTGTCTGAAAAGAAGATGGCCACGTGACCTTCTTAGTTGAACTAGTGATTTGAGTACTACCAGTGGGTTGTTTCTCTACTTGCCATTAACTCATGTCATTATGTATCACATAGCCTATTTACTTGATGTATTTTTTAATACAGTTGTAAATATCAATAAATAAATTTAAAAAAAAAATTATCATATTCACATTCGATGTTATGAAAGTTTCTAAACAACACACTTCTGGGAAATGCTAACATAAACTATTTCGTTAACTTCCATAAGATTTTTAATATGGCTAAATATCGTGTTAACTCCTGGACCCATAACAGAGTAGTATAAATAATAATTTTTATTAGTATTGATAGTTTTCAGGTGTTGCTTTTCAAGGAAGGATGGAACAGTGATACCAGATGGAATAATAAAACTAAAAAGAAACACTTCACAAGTGGTTAATAAATGATGAAATTTATAACTATAACCAGATGTATACATAACCATTCAAACCGGATGTATACAGATATATCATATATCAACATCGCTGATGGAGTAGGGTGTAGAAGTAAATAGAAAGAGGACACCACGAATACTATAAAAAAATAAAGTAGAGGAAAAGACAGAGATGATATGGATTAGAGAAGATTGAGGGAATTGAGAGGAATGGATAGTGAAAGGAGGAATTTGGATGAGGAAAATGAGAAATAATCCTATAAAGAGTATATAAAGAGTTCCCTACAAACATATTTTGTTTTTGTCGTTCTTTAATTTTTAATTAAGTATGTAAGTTCCATGTCATATGTATAGTATTTTTAGTTTTTTTAAATGTATTTTCAAGATCTATTAAATTCTTTTTTTTTTCTGAACCTCCTTTATTCTATTAAATTACAATTACAACATATAGAACAATATAATATGTTGTAATTGTAATTTAATAAAATAAAGGAGGTTCAGAAAAAATAAAGATTTTAATACATCTTGAAAATACATTTAAAAAAAATATTATACAGATTACATGGAACATACATATTTAATTAAAAAGATAAGAACGACAAGAAACATTGCAAACTACTAACACGTTTTCTTGACTTCAGATCTTCACTGGACATACGAAAAAAATCACTATACTACAGGATTTTCCAAAGACGCATTTGGACTTATGTAGAACCTTCAGGTTAAGAACAACCTACAAAACTCTTAAAAAAATGTCAATCACAATATACACAACGACTTTAACATTCACACTGCAAAATCATATATTCATACCAAATCTCTTCCTTTCTCTTTCCCTGTTACCAGGACTTCCAATGAAAATAATTAAAAAACAATTGCCTTGTGAACTGCTCAGAAAACAATAATCTGTTCAAAATATCATATCCCTTCACTAAACGTTTAAATCAAATTTTCTAGATGCGATACTGCGCAGGGGCAGAAGTAAGATAAAAAACAGTTAAAAAATGTTGTTTCATTTTGTTGTTTTTCACAAAGTAAGACCGTTTGGATATTTTGAATACATACACTTTTTATTAGTATATTTTTTGCAAATTATAAAAAATTAAAAAAACTGTTAACATGCTTCGGTAAGGATAAATATTTTAGCTTTTAAAAACACCTTCTTGATTTAACAGTAAATAAATAAAAGAGAATTGATGAACTCAGAAGTACGCACAGTGGCCAATCCGCCCTCCTTTATTTATGCTGTTGTCGCTGATTTATAGTCCTCCTATAATCATCTGTATTCATTGTTTTGTCCTAAAGAGTTATTATTCAAACTTGTTTCTTCTTTTAATATGCAACAAACTATTGCAATGCATACGCTTAGACTGAAAATGTTGGTAGGAATTGTGGTAAAATCATTTTCTTCCGAAGCCTGGAAAGAGATAACATTAGAATAAATGTAATATCTGGAACAAGAAAAGTTTCTAAAATTTTTTAACCCTAAGCGGTGGAAATGGGGAAAAAAAGCAACAAAGAGAGGATACTTTTTAATCAGCCATTACGTAGCCTGGACGGGTTCCAAGGAGCTGGTCCACCTCCCGATTTATTTCCTTACTGGATTCAATTTTAGCCTTCTATTACTAAACCTTCTCCTCCTCAAGGCCCCGGATTTTCTATAATCTACTCGGCCTCGTAAACTTTCCTTATTAGAAAACCCAGAGGTGCTGTAATGAAGTGAGGTTGTGCAGTTAGTGGGGAACTGTCAACCGAGAACATTCAATACAGTTTTATTATTTGACGATGTACATTCTACTGGCTGGTGAGGTGTACTAGGTTTCTGTTTTATTGTTGCACAATGTGCTGCTAAAATACTCTTGGGCTGAATGGACAACCAAGAGTTTTTTAAATAATAAAAAATAAATGATTTTTTAGATTCACCGTAATGTAGCTTTCACAAAAATATTTATTTTATTTTTAAGAATCATTTTTCATCGAAAAAATGGCGTCCGGATGATGGCAAAATTCGCGCGGGAAAATAAAACCTTTTAAGCACTTCATTTATGCTTGGTGACGTCATCAGGCTTGTTTACATTTTTGTGACAAGAAATTCATATGATGTTTTTGCATTTGCATATAGAATATTGTGTTCATCTTGAGAAATAAAATAATTGCTTATAAATTGAATTAACTTATTACAAGTAAAGAGTAAATTTTTGTTATTATTAGCATCTTTTTATTCAATAACTATTAGTTTTATCAACTTAACCTATACATAACAAAGGTTTCTTTATGATTTTTTTTTTTTTTGGGAGAGCTTAAAACTTTGTAATGCAGAAATACTTTCTTTATCACCAACATTTGGTTCACTCAAAGACAAAATAGAAAAATCTTTGTCTGTTTTATCATCAATATATGATGAAATGTTATCTGAATCACTGCAGTCATCACTATAAATATCGCAAGAAGTTTTGGAACATTGATATTTTTTACCATTAATATAGGCGATGATGCCCTATCTTTAAAAAAAAAAAAATCAAACTCACTGCATCTGAAAATGGTGTTTGTTTATGAGAGTTTATATGCACTACAGGCTGACTAGTTGTTGCTGAAACTCTGCTAACTTTTCACTATATTCAATGTAAAAGATCTATAATAAGAAGCCATAACAATCTTTTAAGGATGGTTTGTACATATAATTTGAATAATAACATAATCATGACAATCATCTTATTTAAACATCCCTGTAGACACATTTAGAGTGCAGGAGAAGTGAAGATTACAAAGCTTAAACTTACATTAAAATGATCTTCACAGGCATAACAGTTTGTAGAAGGAGCCAGGTTATATTTTCTTCTTTTAAGAAAAAAACAGTTTTTTCTTCTTATTGGATCCATGGGGCTTCAACGCAGATAGCTGTCAGTATACAATTTTTGAAAGGTTTGAAGGTAAGCACATATGTGATCAGCCAACATGTAATCATAATTCACATAATAATTTATATTATATCTTCGAATTAAGTTCTGAAAAAAGCCTGTACAGCTTTAACCCATGAAGGTTCTTGGGTTCAGTACCTGATAGAAACAGTAGTATTAATAGAGCAACTGTTGTGCCGCGACGTAATTTGTCCAAGATCACGCTCAACCTCCCTGTTTTTCCCACAAATTAAATGTATCCACTTTATAGAGACTGGGTAAGTCCAAGGGTGTTCTCCAGATCCTACATAATCCCTTCCGAGAGAGAGAATTAACATCAGCCGGATTCGAGTCCAGAGTATCCGGCATGGCAACTCAGCTGCTCAGCTATCTCACTCCCCTCTCCGAACTAAAAGCGATCTAAAGTTTTTTTTGGTTCATTGTAATTTATTAACTTTGTAACAAAATTGGTATTGATATTATTAATTTATAGTTAATAATTAATTGACCCCGTTAACATTATTGAAGTGAGTCTCGTGAAGATTAGGATGGTCTTGTAATGTTGTCGGCCGGCTGTGTGAAGCGTAGTTGGGAGGATTGAGAGTGGTGGTGTTTTGGGTTTGGGTTGTGGTCCGTGGACCGAAGCTTGTATGCATAGATTGTTGGTATCGACATTCGGGTTCGTAAAACCTTATTACAATTAACCGAAATGGTTTACAACTTTGCTAATCTCAGAGCTGGCAATATTTTGCTGTTGCCTAGTGCAAGTAATGAGTAGTTTAGGAATATTTTAAAACTAAGTACCTGTCACTTAAAAATATATTCATTTTTTTATTTATTTAGAGTTTCTCCGAAATTGAGGTTTTCTCCAACCAAATTTTTAGAGTAACACTTTTTCCAGGTTTTGATCTCAAATGCGTCCTCTTCATTAAGCCTTCATTATCCTGCCATGTCTTCCTGGACTTGGTCCATCCAAGAAGTTCGTGGTCATCCTCTTCTTCTTCTTCCTTCAGGGCACCAGTTCATTGTCATTTTGGGTATTCTATTATTATCCATCCTAATGAGTTGTCCAAACCAAGCTAATCGCTTTATTGCGATTTTGTCGAGTATGGCATTCTGAGCACCCATTATCTCTCGCACTACTGAATTGGGAATCCTTTCACGTTTAGAAATAACTATTTATTGGAATATTAGAAATTGGATTGTTTTTAGTACCATCCTATGAACTCCTATTATAAATTTTGAATATTTATTTGTCTTCTCTTGTGTTTTATTAATATAATTAAACTAACTTCATTCTATGTAACACAACGGCTAACTGAACAAAAACGGTATCTCCCTCACCATAAGCAGTTAGTGGAACAAGGCTACAAATGGGTTGCTCAGCCCAAGTGTTTCGTTCCTGAGAGAGACTTAAGCACTCCATTTTCAATTAAATTCCTATTGGATGAGACCCTTTCAAGGGTTATCGGAGACCCGCACGGCCTAGCCGGCTTTATATGTCTTAATAGTTAATCAACCAAAGGCACCCGGGCGTGTCCTATTGCCCGTCCACTTCCAGTCTCGGTCAATCTCTAATGGCGAGCATTAGTGAAGAAACTGCCGGCAGAAATTACTTTGCTAAAATTCTAGGTCGAATGAGAATTTCTTGAGTCGTAGCAAGGAAGAGTTTTTATGGTTATAGTTCTATTTCTCACTACGGGTGTATGCCTATGTCTAGGAAAGGAGTATTGTCTTCCAGCCTCAGACAAGAAGGAAGAAACTAGAAGCTAGGTGCATCACAGCAATAAGATAGGAAACTATGCCATTACAAAATTAATATTCTAATATTAATATTTTTTTATTATATTTTCATTTAAAATAATAAATAACAGTTATTTGGTTAGGACTTTATTTTATTTATTTTTTTAAAACAAAAATCTACTTATGAGAAGTCCCCCTATTTATTTTAGGTACTTGTGAATTAGATGATAGCAATGGGCTGTTATCTGTCATTGATTATAACCTGAACACTATAATTCTGATACTGATAATGCCTACTTAATTATTTAGATTAATGGAAATTAAAATATAGAAAATTTTACAGAAAAATGATAATTCTAGAGCCCTCTAGCCATATTCATTTTCTTTTAGAATGTTTTACTTACCCTTTCGACGAAAAAAAACATCTCGTCATGTCCAAATCCATTTGATAAACTTTTTAACATAATTTTATCATCGGAATTATCCAAATTCTGGAAGTATTTCACAGCTTCCCCTTCCAAAGATGGGCTCTTAACGATTATGAACCAACTCTGAGATGAAGGAGAGCTGCCAGGGTATCTAGATTAGAAAGAAGGACTAATGCCGAAGTTAGAGAGACAATGCAAACTCAACAAAAAGTCCTTTAAAATATGGAGAAAAAAAGTTTAATGGTATGGTCATTTCAATTGGAGTACTACAGGGAGGAAACGGGGAGGAAGAGCACGAAAGAAAAAGATGGATACTTGGAATGGAGAACAGTATGCACGGACATGGTCTGAGGGAAGAAGATATACAAGATAGAAGAAATAATGGATGAATGATGGGAGCTCTTGTATTGTTAGAGAGGTGTGAGATTCAATTGATTCCTAGAAATGTGACTCTAGTGATGGGACTCACTAGTTATTTTCGATTGGCTTTGTTCGTAAGTATTTGTCAGCAAATGTTTTGGATTTCTTAAAATTACTTTTATTTATAAATATCTAAAACATGTCAAATAATAATAACATTTTTAAACTGATTATCTCACGATTAAATTGTAGACTAATCCCCTCTAAAAGCCACATGCCCAAAATTTATAGTGCCATATCGTTTATACATAGCAATTTCATTATACAATTTTTGTAGGATTAATTAAAATATTTCTAAATAAATAATAATAAAATACTGTAAGGTAATTATAATTTTAAATCCACATATATATTAATTAAACTAAACGAAAATAAATATAATGATATATAAATAAAATAATTATTTGACAGTTGTTTTTTTTTTACAACAATCAAGTTACTAGAATATGCAATTTAAACATTTTTAATAATTTTTTTTCAAACAATGGAAAAATAAACATGAAATCATTTAATATATGCTAGGATTTATTATTAAAATAATCTGACAGTGTTATAGAATTTATGAAATATTTTCCTCCAAAATAAGTTGCTGGATACAAAAAACAACTTATAAGAGTAATATAAGTTATCGCATAAAGTCGTTGAAGATAATAGAGTGAGTCTGAAATGATGGGGATAAACTGAAATGGCCGTGGCTCATATAATTAATATTGTAATATATTTTAATAGGAAATAAATATTTCCACGAAAACTAAATGAAATTTTCACTAAGACTAAATGTATTTATTAATATTTTTTTAATGTTACTGTATACCAATAGGTCAATTCATTTTTTTTCTTTAAATTAAGCATTGCACCTTATATACATACATGTTTCTTTTACGCAATTATATTTAAAAATAGAATCAATAGAATCAAAATAGAAAAGTTTTGACTAGCTCGCTGTTGGTAAGACCATATTAATATCAAAAAAGACATCATTCAATACTTCTTAAAATGTGTTTAATATTGTTAGAATATAAATTAAAACCTGTCATAGAGTTCGTGCTGGTATGATAGAAATCATGTATACAAATTTAAAAAAAATATAAATTATACCTTAAACTATTAATCCCAAAATCATGCTATTTGGGTATTGGTAGTGGAACCTGAGTTGAAGTATTTTTGTAAAGAAAATAAAGCTAGAACTAATATAAAAACTATAATATAAAAAATTGAAATTAAAATATAAAATTCATAATTGAGTCTATTGCGATTTGTTTTTCACATCCTCTAAGAATTTAATTTATAATATATGTAAAATATACAATATATATACCTGAAAGTGCTTCTATATAAACAAAAGCCTTCTGTTACCTTTCGGTAAGTTCATTGGGAAACATTTAGTTTCCCTATTAATACAACAAATTACAGTAACAGTAAGTTGTACGCATGTGTTTTTTGACGGGAGAGAAACGTTTGTCAGGAATAGAGAATTGGAGCAGGTTAATTTTCTAAGGAATTTATGGCTACTTTGAGTTGATTAAATGAGGCAATTGTGCAGTAAAACCTGGGCAATTAACAGGATACTGAGTTAGATTCAATCTTTTGTAGGAATGAACTCCACGTAACTCATTCCAAGTCTCACAATGCGGTGAGAGTATTGGTTCCTTGGGGATCAGTTTATGCTTACACAAACAATTTAATGAAAGGTAATAAGTTTGTCATTTTATACGTTTAAGCCCCTTGTTTGACAATAAGAATTCGATAAAAGATATTTATATAATTTTTAATAGCGCGATCAACTTTTTCTTCAAGTTCTAAATTGTTAGTTTTAAATACATCTTAGTAAAATAAAAACATCGTTTGGTACGCTGCCCACATTTCTTCCCCTTAACAGATTCATTAATTTAATCACGAATGCTCTGTTGATAAGAAAGTTTTACTCTTCTTATGACTTTAACAAAAAAAACTTTATAAATTCCTACAATATTAAATTTCCACAAATTACGTAAAATCACAGCTACCCTTGTCGAAAATCGATTACTTCCTACCCCATAGTAACCATAGTCTCCGTTAATAATAACCCACTCATTCCTGTAGATCAGATTTGATACTAAGGACTAATCTTGCAAACTTTTAACTTTTAAGTGAGATAAAAAAAAAAAAATAAAATAAAAATAAAATAAAATAGTTTCACCTATTTTTGCGTGTTTTCTTGACTGCACCCCCAACTATCAACATCCTATTATTTTAACTTTTTACTAAGGACTAATCTTGCAAACTTTTAACTTTTAAGTGAGATAAAAAAAAATAAAAATAAAAAAAAAAATAAAAATAAAATAAAATAGTTTCACCTATTTTTGCGTGTTTTCTTGACTGCACCCCCAACTATCAACATCCTATTATTTTAACTTTTAACTAAATTCTCACACTAGATATTAGAAAAACAAGAAAATGACCACCGTTTCAGACTACTTCAACACTTCCTAGACAAACGGTCTCAGCTCCGAAATAATTACATAAGACTAAAAAAAAAAGACTATTATTTACGAAATTGATCTTTGGGGCTCCACTAAACTAACGTATTCCTCTCGTATCCAATCCTTACCATCTAACGTAAAATCCTTCTTAAAATTCTCCAAGCTCCTTAGTTTTTTGGGAATAGCACAGACGCTAGAGGAAGAGTGGTGGATGAGACCGTGGCGAGGTGTCAGCTCATAGTGGTTAATGAGCCCTCTGGTCCCACTTTTGTTGGAGCCAGGGGCCAGAGTTGGATCGACGTGACACTCGCCACGGCCACCATGGTGAGGCGCATAGCGGACTGGACCCTAAGGTCTGACACGAGCTCCGACCACCGGGTCATTGCCTTCAGTGTGGTAGAGGAGGAAGGCGAAGTCCTTCCAGTCGAGAAGGGCTACGTGACCCGAACGGCGAACTGGGGAGCTTTCTCCAGTGAACTGGAGGGAATATTGGTCGATAGAGAATGGGAAGAGATGGCGCCGATGGAAGTAGGAGAGTCAGTTATAGACCGCAGAGTTGCGGAGCTGACGGGCGCCATCACAGAAGCGGCCAATATGACCCTCCAGCGCCGCAGAGCGAGAGCGCGTCCGGTCCCATGGTGGACGCCAGCCCTGACGCTACTCAAGAGGGAGTACGACAGGGCTAGGCGCAGGTACCAGGAGTGCAGGGACGAGGAGAGGAGACCTGCACTCCGAGATGAATCGAAACGGAGGTATAGGGCATACCGAAACGGAGTGCGTCACCGGAAAAAGGAATCCTGGGACGAGTTTATCGTCAAGGAGACTGAGAAGAATCCCTGGGGTATCCCGTACAGGGTGGCACTGGGCAAGGTGAAGCCGCTAACATTAATGGCGGCTCTCAGAGTGGGAGATGCCCAGGCAGTCACCCTGGAGGAGACGGTGAATATGTATGTAGACTGTACATACTCCAGGGATGATCCGTCCCAGGATACAGAGGAAGATAGGATGGTGAGACGCACCACGGTGTGCCCTTCCGGTACCGAGTTTTGTCCGCCATGGGATATATGGGACCTTCGCCTCGCCGTGGAAAGGCAGAGGATCGGCAGAGCCCCAGGACTTGATGGGATTGACGCCGCGATCCTGAGGGAGAGCGCCCCCCTCATTGAGGATGGCCTACTGGCGATCTTCAATGAGTGTTTGGACCAGGGGTGGTTCCCGAGTAGGTGGAGGATCGCGGACTTGAGACTGCTCTACAAGGGAGGAGGTAAGGATAAAGAGGATCCTAAGGCGTACAGACCGATATGCCTCCTCCCGGTCCTCAGCAAGGTCCTGGAGAGCTTGATTGTCAATAGCCTGAAGCCGGTCCTCATCGAAGCAAGCCATCCACGGCAGTTCGGCTCGACCCGTGGCAGGGGAACCACAGACGCGCTGCTGAGAGTGCGCAGGGACGTTGAAGGGAAGGCGGAGAAGTATGTTATGCTTATGCTATTTGACATATCCTCCGCCTTCGATAGTGTATGGTGGCCCTGTGTACTCCAGCGGCTGCAGGAGTTTAACACCCCCAGCAACTTGTACTCCCTCATAAGTAGTTACCTCAGTGACAGGAGCGTTAGGATTAGAGGTAGCTACTACGAGGTCGAGAGAAGGATTGAGAGAGGATGCCCACAGGGGTCGGTCCTCGGACCGGCCCTGTGGAAGCTCGTTTTCGACCCGTTGCTGGGGGAGTTAGAACAGGAAGGGTTCCTTGCCACGGCCTACGTCGACGACCTGGCAGTCATCGTGGCGGAGAACAGCAGAGCCAGAGTGAAGACACAAGCGGAGAGGTGCGCCGGTCTCGTAGCGGAATGGTGCGTGGGGAAAAAGTTGAGTATGGCCGCAGCCAAGACCCAGGCCATACTCCTGAGAGGCTCCACCGACAGGGCTCACCCTGTCATACTAGACGTTCAGGGAGAAAGGGTGAGGCTGGGTGAGGAGGTGAGGTACCTGGGTGTGAAGTTCAGAAGGAACTTCGACGCCACCCCTCACCTGGTGTACCTGAAGGATAGGGTGACCCTGTCACTCAATGGCCTATCAAGAATAGGGGGTGCATTTTGGGGCCTCAGGTACCCAGCAACGATGACCATTTATAAAGGCGTGGTCCTGGGTATCCTGAGGTATGCATCCCCAATGTGGAGCCGAAACCTCACGCAGCTACAGAGGAGGAGATTGGCCACCATCCAGAGGCTGGCTCTGCTGCGAGTCACGAAGGCGTACCGAACGGTGTCGCACGAGGCGGTGCAGGTGCTGGCGGGAGCGATGCCCCTGGACCTCGTCCTTAAGGAGGACGCGGTGGTCTACGAGGTGAAGAGACAGGGGCTAGCGGCGCTCCCGGAGGGACTCCGAGAAAGGATCGGCGAGACCCCCAACAGATGGAGGAGGATTGTTAGGGAGGACTCGATCGAGGGGTGGAACGGACGGTGGGTGGGAAGCCAGAAAGGCTCCACCTTGAGGAAGTTCTTCCCCACCGTCCAGTCGAGAATGACCGCGACATGGGTCCTCCCGGACTACTGGGTCTCGCAGATGTTGACAGGACATGGCGGGTTCCGGGGAAAGCTCAGCGAGCATAAGAGAGAAATCGACCCCCGGTGCCTTGCCTGTGGAGTCCCTGAGACAGCGGAGCACGTTATTGTTTCCTGCACCGCGATGGAAGGACACCGTGCCAGGTTGTCGCGGAAAACCGGGATTTTCGCCCTCGCCGAGGAGGACTTCCCCCGTTTGATGGAGGAAAGTCTTCCTTCTTCAAGGAGTTTGTCTACGGGTGGAAGGAAGTGGTCGGGCCTGCGCATTTCACCATTAGCAGGGTCCGGCCCCTCGGCGAGCCACCAGACGAGGAGCCACCAGATGAGGAGCCAGACGGGGAACCACCCCCGGAAGAGAGAGATGGAGCTGAGGACCGGACGGATGCGGACCAGGAGGGGGCATCCGGACGGATGGAGACCGGCCAGGAGGCCTAAAGGTGCTGCCCCAACAGTAAGGTGCACATCCGTGCACCGGGCAGCACCACAGATTAACAAAAAAACAAAAATGTACCCAAAAAATTAAATGGTACCCCCCCATCTAATGTAGTAAAAGTTTGATGAAATAAAGATTAAAAAAAGTTGATTTATTGGCAGTGGCGGGCGTGCGTAAACCCAACGCATCAACCCGTCACTGCCGAGAACCCCGTATGCCAGCAATGGCAGGAAGGGGGCCCTAAAAAAAAAAAAAAAAAAAAAAAAAAGTTTTTTGGGAATAATATCGTCTACAGTGATCTTTATATCTGATTTTTGTCCAAGCCCTTAACAATCCTTTCAAAATAACTTCATTTAACCCACTAGTTCCAAACACTGCATCCTTTTCGCAACCCGAGAAAAGGTAGTTATTATTCATGACTATGCGAGAGAAAGAGGACTAAGTCGAAACCGGCAGTAGTTTTGTTTCTATAAACGGTGGTATTTTTAATTGTCAAAACTGTTTTTGCTTATCCTGTACAATTACCTTTCATGACCTCTTTTTTGTCAACCACTCATTGTCCAATAGAAATTTATTTTTTATTATTGAATATATTAATCAAAACATATAACTTTATTAACACTAATCATACCAAGACTTAATGTATACCTATTTCTACCATAGCGGGTCAAATGACCCGACTTTATGTTTCATGCTTGAATGTATGAAATATGGATGTTAGGAAGGAAATAAAAATATAAATTAAATTTATTATAATTAAACAAAATAGTATGTTGAGCATTTCTATTACAAAAGCAAAAAATAAAAACTTTTAATTCATAGTTCATCGCATTTTTTACATATAAGTGTTTCTATTGTACATTTTCCGCAAACATATTTTTTACATTTAGAGCAAATTTTGTTGGTTTTATTTTCTTTACAGTATTCTATTTGACATCGCATACGTTTATAAGCATCTGTAGTAGACTTAGGCAACGATCCTTTCGTATTTGTTTCTTGTTTTGGTTGTTCACGAGCTTCTCGAAAATCGGCGCCAAGTTCTTCTGCTAGCTTGAGTAAAAATCTTGTCTCGAGATATTTTCTCCTGTCGTTTGCTGGTACAAAATCCAGGCATTTATGCCAGCTAAATCAAGGATATTGAAAAAAACTTGGCGAGGCCATCTGCAAGACTCAGATTTTGTCTAACAGATCCATCATTCGCAACATTTTGTTCATTTATTTCTACTTCACTTTCTTCCGAACTTGAGAGTAATCTTATTCTTTTTCGGCCACTACATACATTCACAATATTTTCCTCTTCATCGTCAGTATCTGTAGAATCAAACTCATTTTTATTTGCAACCAATATATCTTCATTTTCAGAAAATTCATCTTCACTAATTTCTGAAAACTCTTCGCCAATATTATTTATATCTTCTAAGAACTTGTACTGTCTTGTTTGCTTCGACATTTTTCTGGGTAAAAAATGATCTGTATTACTATAGCTATCAAAATAAAATATAAGCTAGGTACTTACCAAGACTTTCAATTTTTGCCACTTTTTCTTACACTAAAAAGCTATTTTCAATCTAAAATTTGATATTTTCTTGAAATTATTCTGAGCTATTTTCGTTGAACTACTTTACGCAACAGTCTTTGGAAGAATGTGCAACTTACTGACTACAAATATGACTAGATAATCTCATAAAACAAAAAAATTCTCACCGGGTCAAATGACCTGTTGTGGTAGATATCGGTATACAACAAGGATTACTCAGAATAAACAAAACAAAACAAAACAAAAATATTTTTATAACTGTACATTAATTACTTAGAAAAAGTCATGAAGTCAAATGTGCAAACGCAATAAAATTATACGTGCATTTTCAATGGAAAAGTTCAAAATGGGTCATTTGACCCGTTATGGTATGTTTAGTGTTAAATGACAAACCATGACAAAAAGTTAAGGATATTGTTTCATGTTAGCGAAGAGATAGTTGACTGGAAGATCTGAGTAAGGAAGGAAGTAGCTGAGGATGCAATCAAATTAAACACTAAATTTTATTTTGTGCCGACGTTTCGATCCACTTTGTGGGTCATCTTCAGGGCTAAGAAAGAAAACAGACAAAACTATAAAAATACATTACAGTACCAAGAATATGATAATATAAAAATATATGTAGAGTAATAGAAGATTAGAACAAAAAAGTGAAGGATATATATATATATATATATATATATATATAACTTACGAGCTCCGGCACATGAAACTTTAAAAAAAAGAGAGATATTGGGAGAGACACAACACAGGTGAAGGCTGATAAGACACTACTTTATTCAGAACTAAATCCTCTATATATACTATTTACAATGTTTACTAATCCCTGTTTGGGATTAGTGGCCATACTGGTGTATATCTTATCTTAACTCCCCCCTGCCAGTTTACGAACATCCTCGTAAACTTACAAAAATAAAATACAAATATATACATACAAAGTAAAAAGAATATAATAACACTGGATCAATGGAATTACCACTGCTAAACAAACTTTCCTCTATGTACAAGACTCACTTACTATGTCAAGCACACTATTAATTCTTTAAACTTAAGGTAAATGACAAACTGAACAAAACAAACTAAATTGAAGAATAAAAATAAAATCACACTGCTCTACTTAAAACTAAAACATTACATAATTATGGTGTGGCTTGCCCAGTTAGAATTTTCAGTTGCTCAACATGCACTGTTCGACGTTTTCGGGGCTGAGCCAGGCTCTGAATGGTGACCAGATTGTGCTCCCTAATCGCAATCACTTTGAATGGCCCCTCGTACCTCAGGACTTCCTTCGAGCGATTTGATACAATTCTTCTATACACGGTGGTTCCTATCCTTAAAGCTCCCATAATATCCTTAACCCCCAAATTATCCCTGGCAACTCTCTTACTCTTTTCCGTCACCATCCGTGTGTGTGCTTTGTCTCATATTCGTTCGACCTCTATCCTATTAGCTACTAGTCTTTCCGCCATGTCCTCATCCACGACAGTACCGCCCCCATCTCTCCGACGAGCGCGCAGACCAAAGAGGGCCTCAAAAGGGGAGAATCCCGTAGCTGTATGGATTGAATGATTATACGCCGCAATGGCCCGGGGCATCGCCGCGTCCGCCTCCAACCCTTTGTCCACATGAAATACCCGAAGATGCTCGCCCAAGGTATTATGGAGCCGTTCAATCCCCCCCCCTACTTTTAGGATGTCCCGGTGTATTCCAGTGCCAAGTAACTCCGAGATCTTTCACTTCCTTCCGCAGTTGTGCGTTGTCGAACTCCCTACCGTTGTCCGAGGAAATCTTGTCTGGCACACCGTAGAATTGATACCACATTCTTAGGGCGTCACTAACCGCGGCTGCTGACTTCTCTTTCACAGGGTGAGCCATGGCTATTTTGCTGAAAACGTCTACTATGGTTACCCACTTGAAGCCCCTCCACGTGAAGGTATCGATCTGCAGATCCGTTAACGGTACCGTAGGCGTGCACGTTTCCACTTGTAGCCCTACCGGGGGGTGGCGGTCATACTTCGTGGTATGGCAAACAGCACAGTCTCTCACAATTTCTTCGACTGTTTTCCTCATTCCCACCCAATAATATTTCCGCTTTAACGCTGCTATAGTTTCGTTAATTCCCCGGTGATTGGTCTTTCCTTGGTGGTACGCTAACGTCACTTCTTTCTGCTGATCGGGATCGTATCCACCATGAGTCGACATCGGACGAACGATCTATCCATTCCTATTTTTTCCGCTCTCCACAAATTCCGGATTTTCTCCCATACAGTCGCGTTACCGACATAGAGATGGTGGGTCGCCCCCGACTTGGATGCATCCTTCAACACCCGGCATATCTGTTCTTCTTGCACTCCCGGCTGGGACCAAATGATCACAATATGGTGCTTCTCATATTTGGAAAATTCCATTTTCAGTAATCCCGTGGTCCTTGTCTTCCATATTATCTGCCGGGTCTTATCGTTTATCACATCCTCCACCTCATCCATCTCCGTCAGTCTCTCGTCTGGCGAGTCATCATGGTCGGGAGATTCTCCACTGCCGCTGTGGTCTGCTTCACGTTCACCTTGTCCTTCTGGTGTCCATTCCCGTACGAATCTCTGAAGCTCCCCGGAAGGTTCTCCTTCTTCTGGTTCGATCGCGTTGACCTGAAGCGCCCGAGATAACCAATCTGCCACTACATTATCCTTTCCGGGTTTGTATGTTATGTCAATATTGTATTGGTTCAGGATCTCCTTCCAACGCGTCACTCTAGCCGACGATTCCTTCAAATTGCCAACCCACAGGAGTGGCCGATGATCCGTATGTACTTTAAACCGTTTCCCGAATATATAGGGTCGGAAGTGTTGGACTGCCCATACTATCCCTAATAGCTCCCTTTCGAGCGCACTATACCGAGCCTCCGCGTCCGTAAGTCTCCTACTCGCGTAAGCCACAGGCCGATCCCCCTTATCATCCTCCTGCGATAACACCGCTCCTAGTGCATATTCGCTAGCGTCAGTAGTTATCGCGAATGATTTCGAAAAGTCCGGAAACGCGAGAACCGGTTCCGTCTGAAGCCACCGCATGCACTTTCTAATGTTTGCCTCGATCTCTGGCGTGATCTGAACTGTGCGGCCCTTTCTTAATAATTCGTTCAGAGGGACGAGATTGGCGGCCATCTCCGGGACGAATCGACGATAATAATTTAAGGTCCCGAGCAATCTCCTGATTCCCTTGACGTCAGTAGGCATTGCCATTTTCCCTATCGCCTCAACTTTCTTACCGTCCGGCCGTATACCTTCCGCCGATATCGAATGCCCGAGAAAGGTTATTTGATTCTGTCCCAATATAGATTTTTCGGGTGATAGCTTCAACCCAAATTGACGTACCCTGTCAAAGACCCGCCTCAGATCCGCTATATGTCCGGCCTCCGTTTTACTAAAGACCAGGAGGTCGTCCATGTATACTTGACACATGGTTTCATCCAAGCCCCTCAAGAACTCGTCCATCAGCCGCTGGAACGTTATAGGTGCATTTTTTAGCCCGAACGGCATACGGGTAAATTCATAGTGGCCCCTCTCAAATGTAAACGCTGTTTTACATTGGTCTCTAGGATGCATTCGAATCTGATGATACCCCGATTTCAGGTCTAGTGTGCTAAACACCGTCGCTCCACCCAACCTGTCCAAAATGTCCTCTAACCTAGGAATAGGGTATTTCTCGTAACACGTATTTTCGTTCAATTGCCGAAAATCTACTACCACCCTGTAGCGTTCCCTGGTATCCCCTTCAACAGGTTTCTTCTTGACTGCCCATAGTGGACTGTTAAAGGGTGATGTGCTATCGACGATAATTCCCTGTCGTTTTAGCTCTTCGATCTCCTCCCTAATATGTTCCCGTAGCACCTGTGGGTATCTCCGCTCTTTCACGTAAGTACTTTTCTCTGACTTCAAATGAATTTCATGAAGTGTTTCTCCCGTCACACTCAGTGGATCCCCCTCGCGAAAAAAAATATCCGCGTATTCCTCCTTTATGCTTGTTCTCCAATCCTTGCCCCGCGTGATTACGCCAACGCATTTCGCATCCCTTTTTGCATTTCCTATTGTCCTATACACTTTTTTGCCTATTCTAATCACCCACTGCCCTTCTAAATTCCTGAGTCTTGCCCCTAGTTTCCCGAGCACGTCACACCCCAGAATCCCCCCGTACTCGCGCGGCATACTCTCTACCACATGCAGAGTTGCTACTCCACCCTTCTTGCCCCATTTGTCTAATGCTAAATCTATCTCCCCTTGCACCGTACAGGGACCACTCAAAGTGACTAACTTACATAGGCACTTGCTCACCTCGGGTTTACTATTCCCTTTAAATAACATATTTACACAATCCTTACTTACTAATGTACATGAGCTACCCGTATCTACTAAACATCTCCAACCCTTACAAAACTCTATAACAGGCAACCTTTCCCACTTTTTCACAACATTATTCACACACAAGAGGTTGCCCCTCCGCTCACACAATCCTCATTCTTTCCTTACCTCCTCATTTCTCCGGCCTGCACTCCGCTGCTTACCTCTTCCTACTGGTGTTCTTCTGCCCGCAGATACGCTGTCCTCCGTCTCGGATCCTGAAGTCTCTGGAGTTCTGGATGATTCAGATGGTACTCTGCTCCTCCGCCATATTCTCTGCGCATTAACCTCCATCGGTTCCCCTCGCTCATATTCTCTCCGCCGAATGTACGGACACTGCCGAGCCATATGCCCCTCATTGTGACATTCAAAACAACGCGTGCGCGGGCATTGGGCCACCAAATGCCCCGTCTTGCCACATTCGTGGCATCTCCTATCATCTCTCCTCCCGTACTTCTTGTCCGTAGGTTGCCTTCTCTCCTTCTGTAATCTGTCTCTCCTACCGGCATCTCCCTCTCTCCTTCTCTCCGGGTCTGGTCTCGTTCTAATTCTTCCCGTTCCACTTCGGCGATACGATACCCTGCTCCATCCTGGTTCGTACACTTCCCTTTCCTCTTCATCGCGGGCGCTGGCGTCCACCATCTCCTGGGCACATTCGACAAATGTCCTGTCCCTGGGTAAGCCATCCTTCTTACCCGTATCTCTGGCCAGCTGCACTTTGAGGACTGTAGTCATAAAAATCATCCAGGCCTCCACTGCGCTGGTATCCATCACCTCTCGCAATTTTTCATTTATTTTATTCAGCTTTGCGAGAAGCCTTGCGGCGTACTGGCCATTCGTTTGATCCGTCCTCTTCGACTCCCGGAACATTTGAAGCATATCTTCCTCCGGGGCCCATCGCCCCCCTCCATACGCTTTCTTCAATCGTTCCTTGATCACCTGCCACGAGGTGTCTTCGTCGGCTTGAATCAGGTTCAATACACTTCTCCTGACCCTACGTGCTAGGGCGACCCGTAACCTCTTAGCATCTGCTTCCTCTAAAAGGTCTACCGCCACCTGGGATTGGATGCTTACCATGATCCCGTCTCCACCCTTGATGAAGTGGTTTAATTCACCTACATCTCCATTAAACTTCTCTAAGTCGGAGATTTCCCTCCTTATATCTTGCCCATTCGCCTTCTTGAGTTTCATTTTTTCTAACTCATTCGTCTCTTGCGCGATTCTATTCGCCTCTTGTCTGGCTATATCCGCCCGCGCCAATGCTATAGTAGACGTCGGGTGGGGTTGGAGCTCAGAGTTCACCTGTTCTGCCTGTGGTGGCTCCAACGTTAACGTAGCCGGTCTCAGGATGTTCTGCCCTTGTTCATTCATGGTGGGGTTCGCTTCTTTCTAAGAAGATTTATACCAAAAGAACTAAACAACAATAAAAACTAAATGAAAAAAAAACTGTTCTTCTCGTGTTCTTATTAAAAAAAAAAAAATCTTACTGCGAACTGCTGACAACGTCCCGGGTTTCGGCACCACTTACGAGCTCCGGCACATGAAACTTTAAAAAAAAAGAGAGATATTGGGAGAGACACAACACAGGTGAAGCCTGATAAGACACTACTTAATTCAGAACTAAATCCTCTATATATACTATTTACAATGTTTACTAATCCCTGTTTGGGATTAGTGGCCATATAGGTGTATATCTTATCTTAACTTATATATCACTATATATAAGTTAAGATAAGATATTCATGTGCAGGTGATCAAGGAACGATTGAAGAAAGCGTATGGAGGGGGGCGATGGGCCCCGGAGGAAGATATGCTTCAAATGTTCCGGGAGTCGAAGAGGACGGATCAAACGAATGGCCAGTACGCCGCAAGGCTTCTCGCAAAGCTGAATAAAATAAATGAAAAATTGCGAGAGGTGATGGATACCAGCGCAGTGGAGGCCTGGATGATTTTTATGACTACAGTCCTCAAAGTGCAGCTGGCCAGAGATACGGGTAAGAAGGATGGCTTACCCAGGGACAGGACATTTGTCGAATGTGCCCAGGAGATGGTGGACGCCAGCGCCCGCGATGAAGAGGAAAGGGAAGTGTACGAACCAGGATGGAGCAGGGTATCGTATCGCCGAAGTGGAACGGGAAGAATTAGAACGAGACCAGACCCGGAGAGAAGGAGAGAGGGAGATGCCGGTAGGAGAGACAGATTACAGAAGGAGAGAAGGCAACCTACGGACAAGAAGTACGGGAGGAGAGATGATAGGAGATGCCACGAATGTGGCAAGACGGGGCATTTGGTGGCCCAATGCCCGCGCACGCGTTGTTTTGAATGTCACAATGAGGGGCATATGGCTCGGCAGTGTCCGTACATTCGGCGGAGAGAATATGAGCGAGGGGAACCGATGGAGGTTAATGCGCAGAGAATATGGCGGAGGAGCAGAGTACCATCTGAATCATCCAGAACTCCAGAGACTTCAGGATCCGAGACGGAGGACAGCGTATCTGCGGGCAGAAGAACACCAGTAGGAAGAGGTAAGCAGCGGAGTGCAGGCCGGAGAAATGAGGAGGTAAGGAAAGAATGAGGATTGTGTGAGCGGAGGGGCAACCTCTTGTGTGTGAATAATGTTGTGAAAAAGTGGGAAAGGTTGCCTGTTATAGAGTTTTGTAAGGGTTGGAGATGTTTAGTAGATACGGGTAGCTCATGTACATTAGTAAGTAAGGATTGTGTAAATATGTTATTTAAAGGGAATAGTAAACCCGAGGTGAGCAAGTGCCTATGTAAGTTAGTCACTTTGAGTGGTCCCTGTACGGTGCAAGGGGAGATAGATTTAGCATTAGACAAATGGGGCAAGAAGGGTGGAGTAGCAACTCTGCATGTGGTAGAGAGTATGCCGCGCGAGTACGGGGGGATTCTGGGGTGTGACGTGCTCGGGAAACTAGGGGCAAGACTCAGGAATTTAGAAGGGCAGTGGGTGATTAGAATAGGCAAAAAAGTGTATAGGACAATAGGAAATGCAAAAAGGGATGCGAAATGCGTTGGCGTAATCACGCGGGGCAAGGATTGGAGAACAAGCATAAAGGAGGAATACGCGGATATTTTTTTTCGCGAGGGGGATCCACTGAGTGTGACGGGAGAAACACTTCATGAAATTCATTTGAAGTCAGAGAAAAGTACTTACGTGAAAGAGCGGAGATACCCACAGGTGCTACGGGAACATATTAGGGAGGAGATCGAAGAGCTAAAACGACAGGGAATTATCGTCGATAGCACATCACCCTTTAACAGTCCACTATGGGCAGTCAAGAAGAAACCTGTTGAAGGGGATACCAGGGAACGCTACAGGGTGGTAGTAGATTTTCGGCAATTGAACGAAAATACGTGTTACGAGAAATACCCTATTCCTAGGTTAGAGGACATTTTGGACAGGTTGGGTGGAGCGACGGTGTTTAGCACACTAGACCTGAAATCGGGGTATCATCAGATTCGAATGCATCCTAGAGACCAATGTAAAACAGCGTTTACATTTGAGAGGGGCCACTATGAATTTACCCGTATGCCGTTCGGGCTAAAAAATGCACCTATAACGTTCCAGCGGCTGATGGACGAGTTCTTGAGGGGCTTGGATGAAACCATGTGTCAAGTATACATGGACGACCTCCTGGTCTTTAGTAAAACGGAGGCCGGACATATAGCGGATCTGAGGCGGGTCTTTGACAGGGTACGTCAATTTGGGTTGAAGCTATCACCCGAAAAATCTATATTGGGACAGAATCAAATAACCTTTCTCGGGCATTCGATATCGGCGGAAGGTATACGGCCGGACGGTAAGAAAGTTGAGGCGATAGGGAAAATGGCAATGCCTACTGACGTCAAGGGAATCAGGAGATTGCTCGGGACCTTAAATTATTATCGTCGATTCGTCCCGGAGATGGCCGCCAATCTCGTCCCTCTGAACGAATTATTAAGAAAGGGCCGCACAGTTCAGATCACGCCAGAGATCGAGGCAAACATTAGAAAGTGCATGCGGTGGCTTCAGACGGAACCGGTTCTCGCGTTTCCGGACTTTTCGAAATCATTCGCGATAACTACTGACGCTAGCGAATATGCACTAGGAGCGGTGTTATCGCAGGAGGATGATAAGGGGGATCGGCCTGTGGCTTACGCGAGTAGGAGACTTACGGACGCGGAGGCTCGGTATAGTGCGCTCGAAAGGGAGCTATTAGGGATAGTATGGGCAGTCCAACACTTCCGACCCTATATATTCGGGAAACGGTTTAAAGTACATACGGATCATCGGCCACTCCTGTGGGTTGGCAATTTGAAGGAATCGTCGGCTAGAGTGACGCGTTGGAAGGAGATCCTGAACCAATACAATATTGACATAACATACAAACCCGGAAAGGATAATGTAGTGGCAGATTGGTTATCTCGGGCGCTTCAGGTCAACGCGATCGAACCAGAAGAAGGAGAACCTTCCGGGGAGCTTCAGAGATTCGTACGGGAATGGACACCAGAAGGACAAGGTGAACGTGAAGCAGACCACAGCGGCAGTGGAGAATCTCCCGACCATGATGACTCGCCAGACGAGAGACTGACGGAGATGGATGAGGTGGAGGATGTGATAAACGATAAGACCCGGCAGATAATATGGAAGACAAGGACCACGGGATTACTGAAAATGGAATTTTCCAAATATGAGAAGCACCATATTGTGATCATTTGGTCCCAGCCGGGAGTGCAAGAAGAACAGATATGCCGGGTGTTGAAGGATGCATCCAAGTCGGGGGCGACCCACCATCTCTATGTCGGTAACGCGACTGTATGGGAGAAAATCCGGAATTTGTGGAGAGCGGAAAAAATAGGAATGGATAGATCGTTCGTCCGATGTCGACTCATGGTGGATACGATCCCGATCAGCAGAAAGAAGTGACGTTAGCGTACCACCAAGGAAAGACCAATCACCGGGGAATTAACGAAACTATAGCAGCGTTAAAGCGGAAATATTATTGGGTGGGAATGAGGAAAACAGTCGAAGAAATTGTGAGAGACTGTGCTGTTTGCCATACCACGAAGTATGACCGCCACCCCCCCGGTAGGGCTACAAGTGGAAACGTGCACGCCTACGGTACCGTTAACGGATCTGCAGATCGATACCTTCACATGGAGGGGCTTCAAGTGGGTAACCATAGTAGACGTTTTCAGCAAAATAGCCATGGCTCACCCTGTGAAAGAGAAGTCAGCAGCCGCGGTTAGTGACGCCCTAAGAATGTGGTATCAATTCTACGGTGTGCCAGACAAGATTTCCTCGGACAACGGTAGGGAGTTCGACAACGCACAACTGCGGAAGGAAGTGAAAGATCTCGGAGTTACTTGGCACTGGAATACACCGGGACATCCTAAAAGTAGGGGGGGGGGGATTGAACGGCTCCATAATACCTTGGGCGAGCATCTTCGGGTATTTCATGTGGACAAAGGGTTGGAGGCGGACGCGGCGATGCCCCGGGCCATTGCGGCGTATAATCATTCAATCCATACAGCTACGGGATTCTCCCCTTTTGAGGCCCTCTTTGGTCTGCGCGCTCGTCGGAGAGATGGGGGCGGTACTGTCGTGGATGAGGACATGGCGGAAAGACTAGTAGCTAATAGGATAGAGGTCGAACGAATATGAGACAAAGCACACACACGGATGGTGACGGAAAAGAGTAAGAGAGTTGCCAGGGATAATTTGGGGGTTAAGGATATTATGGGAGCTTTAAGGATAGGAACCACCGTGTATAGAAGAATTGTATCAAATCGCTCGAAGGAAGTCCTGAGGTACGAGGGGCCATTCAAAGTGATTGCGATTAGGGAGCACAATCTGGTCACCATTCAGAGCCTGGCTCAGCCCCGAAAACGTCGAACAGTGCATGTTGAGCAACTGAAAATTCTAACTGGGCAAGCCAGACCATAATTATGTAATGTTTTAGTTTTAAGTAGAGCAGTGTGATTTTATTTTTATTCTTCAATTTAGTTTGTTTTGTTCAGTTTGTCATTTACCTTAAGTTTAAAGAATTAATAGTGTGCTTGACATAGTAAGTGAGTCTTGTACATAGAGGAAAGTTTGTTTAGCAGTGGTAATTCCATTGATCCAGTGTTATTATATTCTTTTTACTTTGTATGTATATATTTGTATTTTATTTTTGTAAGTTTACGAGGATGTTCGTAAACTGGCAGGGGGGAGTTAAGATAAGATATACACCAGTATGGCCACTAATCCCAAACAGGGATTAGTAAACATTGTAAATAGTATATATAGAGGATTTAGTTCTGAATAAAGTAGTGTCTTATCAGCCTTCACCTGTGTTGTGTCTCTCCCAATATCTCTCTTTTTTTTTAAAGTTTCATGTGCCGGAGCTCGTAAGTTATATATATATATATATATATATAGTATATATATATATATATATATATATATATATATATATATATATATATAGTGATATATATATATATATATATATATATATATATATATATATATATATATATATAGTGAGGGGATATTGTTTCATATTTCATTCTAGAAATGTCATAGAAATTATAAGGCTGTCTTTTTCTTGTTTTGTTTTTTTTTTATGATAAAATAGTAGGTTTCATATTGAGGGGTTTATATCGAACTGCAGTTGAGTAGAGAAGCTAACAGCTAAGTTAAGAAAGGTATAGGATGATAAGAGGCCGTGGGATAACCTTGCTTTAGGTGGCAGCTGCCTTATAGCGAGGCTGTAACTCCCGAGGATCAGGACATTGCAGCTAAAAGGTAGGACCCTTTATTTATACTTTTAAGCTACAGTAGCATAAAAAAGGATCTTTCTCACGGATAGTCCTGACATTACACTTTGACCCACTTCTTGAAAGTTATCGGTTCAATTACGACTCACTATGGCACCACTTGGGCATGAGTTAGTCACACATATAGCCTCACAGTAAGGCTAAGGTACTTAACCAATAGTTGCTTGAGATTTTTTTTAAACTATTATTTAAAAAAGAAAGAAAATTTCGCTAGGGTTAGGTCATTTACGAAATTTTTAGCAAACTAATTTTTTTTTTTTTTTTATATTCGCCAGAAAAAAAGTAGTTTAATTTTATTTCTTCCTCTTCAGATTTTATTAAAAATAATATAAGTATAATACACAAGTTTATTTAAAACAAATATATACGATGCAACATAATGCCTTTTGTTGCCCCTAGGTTTTTTAAGGCGTAGTATTTTATTTACCGAGTGCTTGAAGGCGCTTTTTACCAGTTAAACTTACTACTTTTATTTTATACATTTATAAAATGGGGAAGGAACGCATATTCCCAAGACTTCAAAATTTTCAAATTTTCTTTCTTATCTCTTGAAAAAAAAATAAAATATATATATACATATATATAAAAGGGGTGCTCCTATTCCTTACCAATCACCATTATTCTAATTGTATAATTTTTGATACCACTCGAACTCCCATTATTGCATAGTGTTTGTTTTTGGTATTTATTTTTCATCTGCTCTTTTCTAAAAAGCGTTCTTGGAGTTTTTTCAGTCAGATTCACTTTATTACGACCCCTTACATATTTGAAGATTACAAGGGAAAACGAGGTAACTCAATTTTTTCTAAAAGTTAAGTATCATTTTTTAAATTAAAATCCATCCGACTGCTGGTCCCGTCATTCTGACAACGAACAGGATGTTTGAAGGGTTTGAATCCCAGCTTGGGTAAAGGCACCTTACCAGAGACCGTTAATTCGAACGTTTTCCCCATTTTCTCATTATTATTCGACCGTTTTAAGCCGTTTGAACACCTCTTATACTGTTTAGCTCACATCGTCGTGTTCACCATTTTTTGGCCACTGATAAGTGTTATTTTGGGATGGCAAAAATGTTAAGAAGTCATCTGATATAAGATGGTTTACAAGATATTTATAAGATCTGTTTTAACTTATGGATCAGAAACCTGGCTTCTATCCAGGGCAGATGCCAACAGTTTGCTGCTCTTTGAAGGGAAAATATTAAGAAAGAGGTTTGGAGCAGTAAGAGTTGGTGATCAATTTGGACTCAGCCAGAATGCAGAGCTATATCGGATGTATCAGGAGCAGACGTGGTGGAGCATATAAGAATAGCTAGGCTTAGATGGGCTGGATATGTGGCCAGAATGGAGGACGACGCTACTCATGAGAGACTGTTATTTGGGTACGTTGATGGAAAAAGGAAATGAGGACGACCATGACTTAGATGGGCAGACGAGGTCGAGAGAGATCCAGGTAGCACTGTTGGATCCAGAGCTTGGTGAGCCTTGACACTGGACAGAGAAGATTGGAGGCGACGCCTTGGTGCGGTCAAGACCCGTACTGCGTTGTAGAGCCAGTGTTGATTGATTGATCCTGTTCACTATAAAAAAATATATTAAAAGCTGCAGTTAACCAATTTTAAGAAAAAAGTGGAGTCGCCTCGTTTTCCCCTGTAGTCTTTGTTTACAAATTTATTACACTTCCTAAATTTTCAAAATAAATTTCTTAACGCTGAATTCAAATTCAAATTCAAATTAGCTGTAATTTTTGTATTAAAAAAATGTATTCATTTATTTAATTTTAAAAAAAAGTTTCTCTTACCCTCAAGTGAAATTGCATTGATTGTTCTATGAAGATATTTCATTATTTTAGATTCTGTTACTATACATTATAATTGAAATATACCTTACTTTTTACATTTTTCTCTCATCCAATCATCTTTTTAACAAGAAATTAAAATTGAGACTAGTTTTGCGAAAAAATAACCATAAATGCTATTGTGGTTATGAAGTAACACAATATACCTTATTTATTTGTGACATATATGTGGAGATGAAAACGTATAAAAAAAACAGTGTTTAGGAGCTAGAATGAACGTTTCCTTTGAGCTCCAACAGCGTCGGCTGGAACCATTGTATGGCCAAGGAAAATTCCGGGAATGTTTCCAACTTCAGTACACACCTAACAACTCTCTTCAGCTACTATACTAACAAGAATTCCTGTTAAATATTTATATAACAAACTAATCGCTTAAAAAGTCGTTGTCCTCCTTAATTATTTTGAAAACGGGTTGAAACAATATACGTATAAATCTTGTTTTACATATAAGAAACATGAAAAAAACAACGGAAATGGAGCAAAAGATTGAAATTTAATTTTTCAATCAATTGCTATCACAAATTCTCATGTTAATATATAATATAAAAGTTCAAATCCCATAACCCTTTCATAAGAGAACGTTTCTATTATATTACTTTAAATAAAATAATAATTAATTTAGGGCTGCAAAGAATTTGCTAGAATAAGATTCAAGATCGTACAGGTTTCGTAGAACAAATTTGAATAGCAAATAAGGATCCTTTTCGTTGGTCGTTCCACGAATTTATAAATATAAATGGTTTGTGATAATGTTCTTCTATGTGATGCTATTTCTAAGTATACTAAACAATTCGAAATATAATATTAATAACTATCCTATTACATTTCAGAAAAAGCTGGTAACGATATCTGTTTTGTTGCAAGCTGCCGATGGAAACTTAAATTTTGAAGAGAACTTTAGAATCTTTTACAACATATTTTAAATGGACTGGAATATTTATTAAAACAGAATTTAAGTTCTTGGAAAGATAAAAGTAATCCACTTAATTTTAAATATTACTCGACATTCCGGGAACTCCATAGACCCCCTGTACTAATATGTTTTCATTAAACCTTACTTTAATACAGATGTAAATGTTCAATTCAATATTTCTGAGAATTTTTGCTAAACCTGGATATTCTGGTATAATCAACCGTTTTTAATGTAAATTCTCAAAACCGTATAATGGACTTCTTGAACTTATTAGTTAATATAATTTTAAAACTGTATGAATTATTGAAAACCCGTGAGACCTCATGGGAAAACGAAGGGAAGACGGAGGGATGCTGTCGCGGAGGATCTGAAGAAAACATGTCTATCCATCAGATGTACTAACGACAAGGAAAACTGGGGAGGAACGGTTGAACTATCCTAGGACTGCTTCAAGCTACTGCTGCGTCGTGAATGAAAAATTATGATTTATCAATTATGGTTTTGTTGAAAATAATAACAAAAATAATCAATGTTTTTTATGGTGTCAGTCACTAGCTCATTATTTTAACAATTTTTTTAAAATTACTCAATAAAATAAAATAAAATCAAGTACAATGTTTCATCGCCTTAACTCCGTCGAGAAGTTTTATTCAACGGCTGCTATTTCGGCGCACAGCTAAAACAAGCGTACAGTGCGAATACTGACCATTCATTGGCTTGTTAAGCAAATGTTAGCAAGCTAATGGGCGGAGCTATAGAACGTATAATAGCCGCCATATTGGATCAGTTTGCGTATTTATTGGACACACTTCATATTAACAAAGCTAATTTCATTATTCAATTTAAAAAAGTTCATATATCATGATACCTTATATTTCTATTAACATTTTAATGTAATATTTATGAAGTATTCACGGAAAAAATATTGTATTATTTTTATATTTACAAAAACTCAATGTTTGCTAATTAAATACAATCTACATTAATGTTGAAATAGTCAGATAGCCCAGAACCAAATACCTACGTAATACAAGCATAATAGATAAGTAAAATAATAAAAAAAATATAGATTTAAGTACTTCAAATAGTTCTAAATCCCATGGGCGGGAACAGTTTTTTAAATTAATCGTAGCCAGAGAAGTTAGAAAGCCGCTTTTATACTGTGCACGGGGCTCAGTCATGATGTAACATGGAATTCTACTCTAAACTTTTACCACCCTCAGTCTTTTCACAAAACCGTCAACAACAGTGCTTTAAAAAATCCTAAACATTCCTTGTTGAAAACTTTTCTGTGAGTAAATGAAAAATCTGATGGCATAAAACCGTACCAATGTCTCTCTTTGTATTAAAGTAAACGCTAAAAGAAATATCTTTTTAAACGTCTGTAATTACTGATATTACAAGATACTACATAAAAAGCAAAACGTGGATGAAGAGACACTTTAAATGTTAAAAACTTTTTTTGTTCATTATTTTATTTTTGTTTACTAGTATATCATTTTTATGTAAATTTTGGATTGTGCAGTCGAATCTGTTTCTGTTAATACGTTTAATCTGAGAGAGGTGCCCTTCATTTATGTTACATTTTCCTCACATCGATTCCATCACCATTTCTTTTTATTTTCAACTATTCAGGGCACAGTATATAACATTATTGTACACTTCATTAACAAATATAATTAGCCAAAGTTAAAATCAATATTAGAAGGGTAAGAGTGTCTCTGTGAGGGAAATCTGAGCAGAATATGCTTTCATTAAAGGTAGCCTTCGAAGCATCTACAAAAAAACATGAGGACCACTGTTTAACACTTACGTAGGAACATCTGTATTTATGGCGTTTAGAGAAACATCCGTCTAGTGGAATAGGAATTAGAAACTTCCGTCAGTGCTTCTGTTATCAATTTTTCTCACTCAAAATCAAGTTATTATATTATAATACTTATAATAATATTTAATAATTCGATATTTGAGAGGAAAAACAGTAATATTAAAAAAAAAAAATCCATCGCACATAATAAAAACTATATCCATACAGTTTTGTAAATTGTTTTTTTTTTTTCAAATATTGCTTTTCTTCCACTCAAACGTTTACTTATGTATAATTTGAGTTATTTCATTTATTTTAATGGGCACATTTTCAATATACAGTCATTGCATAACTTTTTTGAGCATTCCAGACAAGCTGGTGTTTGGGAATTTAGGCATTTGTATGCTGTTCTTCGATTTTTTTGGTAAATATCGGCAAGTTTTTCTTTGTTCAAGTTTATCATTTGGTAAAGTAGATGAAGATGGTGAGGTACTTTGAAGAGGTGAGAACTATTTTACTAATGCTTTTTAGTTAAAAAGCCTCTAGTTTATATTTATAGAGTATATTTTAATTTATAAATGTATAAATATTAGAAAAAAACTAACTTGGAATATCCGTCTAAGAAGCGGATATATTAAAATAGTGAATGTATTGGAGTCAGTGAGACGGGCGAAAATTTGCGTTAATCTAGAATATCCGTCTGTCAGTGACTTCAGTGAGTTCAAGGGCTGTAAAGGGCAAAATCGTTGTAGAAAAGGTTTGTTGACGTAGACTGGACAAAGATGCATTTCCAACTGAGACTCTTTTAGTCGCACAGACTCCGGAGTTGAGTTCCAGTGCTTCTAGAGAGAAAAAGTAGCGTCTATCCAAGTGTTAAATCAAGGCTGGTATCCATTATAATCATGCTCGTGTTTAATAGTTGGACTCCTTTGCTATGCTAATGCAATGAAATATTTTATATCACTTGGACAGATAAATGAGGATTTAGCAGTAATAAAAAACTGCTAAATCCTTAGTCATTAATTGTCTCTTAAGTTTAATAATATTATACCAAAATATTTTTAGTATTATTGGTTTTCCTAACCTTCTATAGTTTCCAGAACATGTATAATTTTTATTACATGGAATGGAAATGATAAATTAGATAAGAAACTGCGTTTATAATTTGACATCACATTTGTTCTATTATTATTTTATTTTTTTTAAACATCATTACTCACATATAGCACATGAAACGAAATAATAAAATTATTGTCGGCATTCTAATTTCCCAAATCAACAGACAATGAAATAAAATAAAAACTCTAGCCAACTAAGAGATACCGAAATAGCCCTGTCTTGTTAAATATTTTAGTTTTTGTTCTCTATGTAAATTTCAGGTCTAAACCTTCATCCCGAGGGACGAATTCATTACGTCCCAGCAAAAAGTGTTCGTTTCTTTTTATCTATTTGTATCTACATATTGAATAAAAATAAATTATTCTTTGAATTTCAGTATTCACTGTTCTAAAATTAAAATCAATTTTATTTTACTCTATGAATGTCATTCATGATCAGGCGTAATGACAAGTAGGTATTAATGCAATTGATAAGAAGAAATTAAGAGTGTTTTCCATTAAATTAGCTTATTTAAAATTATTCCATAAATGCGTCTACCTTACCCTAATGAAAATCACCTTTGAAAGTATATGCAAGCAAAAAATGAAAAAAACAACAAGCAATGAAATGCAGGCATATAGGAAAATCCAGCCGAATTCAGTTGATTAAAAATTAATTAAGTATAAGAACAGTTTTTTTATTTATTTAGCATAACTTTTCTATCAAAAGCCAAACTAATGGATTATCATATAATTTATTTAAAATGGTACTCCGTTACACATCATTGGAAGGAGGAAATTTTATTATTAATTCAAGAAATACGTAACTGCAAATAGCACTTTAATTTCAAGGATTTGATCAAAAATATTCACATTCAAGAAATGAACAAATTCAAATATATTATATTGCATTGGATTTAATTAAATTTATTGTTTTATTAATTATGCACTAAATATTATTTTTAATGTGTTGACCAAAACATTTAAACCCCATATTATTTATGAGAAGCGAGGGATGGTTGACTGGATGATAGATGTAAGGAAGAAAATAGTTGGGGGTGCAGTCAAATAAAACACTAAATAAGTGGTTACTTATTTTAATTACGTGCCGACGTTTCGACCCACTTTGTGGGTCATCTTCAGGGCTAAGAAAGAAAAACAGACAAAATAACAGAACAATAAAAATACATTGCAGACTAAGTATATGATAAATGAGAAAAATATATATGTAGAGAGGTAGAAATTTAGAACAAAAGTGAGGGATATATATGAATAAAAAATTACAGAGAAAATGTACACAACGGTGGTGATGCCAAAAAGATTTTTTTACAAAGATAAAGGAAGGAAGTAAACAGAAAGTATTTAAAAAGAAAAAGTATAAACATCAGAGGTGAGAAGTAAAATTGTGGAAAAGGTAGTAGAATATATATAAAACTATAAAATGTAAGATAATAGACTCCTGGGGAGTTTACATAAGTAAAATGAAAGAAGGTATAGCCCATAATCATATATATTCATTTTACTTATGTAAACTCCCCAGGAGTCTATTATCTTACATTTTATAGTTTTATATATATTCTACTACCTTTTCCACAATTTTACTTCTCACCTCTGATGTTTATACTTTTTCTTTTTAAATACTTTCTGTTTACTTCCTTCCTTTATCTTTGTAAAAAAATCTTTTTGGCATTGCAAATTGCACAATTAAGATGGTATCTTTTCCCGATACATAGCAATTTGGTATAACAGATGTTATAAGTAAAAGGAAATATTTTACTTATATTTCCCCGTATATTAATATTAGATGTTGATAGAATCTAGTGTGTAGTGCACATAACTTGTTCAGTATAGTCGTTGGTGTACTACTATTGCTAGTTATTTTTATGAGAAATTAATAGAATAAATTGTATAGTACACATAAGAACAACACCGTTGCACAAAAAAAACGTGATTTTTCATTAGAGGCGATTGAAAGTCCCATATTAAAATAATAAAAATTTTGGTATCGGTAAAGTAAAACATTCCTAGTGCAATGATGGTATATAAATCCTCACTCACAGTCTGGCGCTACGGTCCTTGTAGGACCTGGGCCTCCTCCAACAACTTGCTCCACTCCGCTCTATCTGAAGCTAACCTCCTCCATCTACGGACTCCGCAGATCCTCTTCCACATCATCCATCCATCTCAATCGGGGTCTCCCGCGTTTTCTCCTTAATCGCGGATTATCATACACCGTTTTTCGAGGAAGTCTCTTCGGATCCATCCGTTCAATATCACCTAACCAGCCTTCTTTTTCTAAAGACCGTGACTAAGTCCGCTAGCAATTCCTTGCATTACTTCTTATTCTGAATTGCTCGCCTTCCTTAATAAGGCCATATATTGTTCTTAATACTCTTCTTTCCCAAATTATGAGAGAATCTTTGGCTGATTTTGTTTGGACCCATGTCTCGCTGCAATATATAACAACGGGGCGTATGCTTGTTTTGTAGATTAAGATTTTATTTTTACGGGAGAGATTCCTAAATTTCAAGACCTCCCGTAGAACATAAAAGCACTTGTTGCCCGCTGTAATTATAGCCTTGACTTCCATTGTCATGTCGTTGTTTCTTGATATCCCTCCCATGTATCTAAAGGACTCACATCCAGGGAATTCCCGGTCTCCGATTTTTACTGGCCCAGGCCTATATGTCCCGCTTCTCGTCGTTAGCATATATTTTGTTTTGGCATTGTTTACAACGAGGGCAAGTTTCCTTGCTGCCCCCTCAAACTCTTGCCTAGCACCCGATAAAGCTGACATTGTTGTGGCCGATATAAGCAAATCATCAGCATATGCTAGATGCTGCGTCAATCTATTATAAATTGTGCCGTTTGCTACTTCCAGAATCAGATTGAATATCACAGGTGAGAGAGGATCGCCTTGTCTTAGTCCCTTATTTACCTTGAATTCTTCTGAAAACTTGGATCTTTACTCTACTCCTGGTATCATTCAACGTCATTCTTACGAGCCTAATTAATTTTGACGGCAGTCCCAGGTTCTTCAGTCCTTTGTACATTTCATTAATCAATGAATAAATGATGGAGATCCACGTTGAATTCATAGGACTTCTCCAGCATTTGACGTACGGAGTACCACATTGGTACTCTCCCAGGATTCTTTCCGCCCACTCATTCACCTTCTACACAAGGCTATGGATAAAACTTTTAATAACCTTTTAAAACTTTTTTAATTTTAACTTATGTCATTATTCCCATAAAAATTACAGTTCAAACACAATACAACTCAAAATATGCCTTTATTAAAAAAATGTGTATTTTGATTTTTGTAGTTATTCTTTTCGAGCAAAATATGTTAGCGAAAATTTTTAATGGTAATGTCATTGCTTTCCTAATTTACGTCATTCTCAATCTACGTTCTTACGTTGCATGTGTTTTTTTTTATTTATACGTTTGTATGTTAACAAATAGTTGTAGATATTAATTCTCTGTCTTGTGGAATTTTAAAGCGCCTTTGTAATCTAAAGTATATCATAGAGATATTTTGTCCGTTTAATCGCTGGTGCTTAATTATTTATACTTCAGGTAAGCAGTTATATTGAATCTATAGTGTAGTATTTTGTTAAATCTATGCCTACTGATTCTTTTTATTGATTTTTTTGTTGTTAACTTAATAAACACATCTTTAGAATTTCTTCCTGGAAATCATGTTTTTTATTTATTTTCAAGAAAATTAGTAATATAAATTACTTTTAATCTAAAAAATTAGTCATATATAATACTCATTCAAAAAATGAAATGTGAATATAAACGCAATAAATGTAAATTCGAAATATTTTCTTATACAAAAACATCTTGATTGTGAGAAGAATCTTTTCGAATAAAGAGCATTTCTTTTCTTTTTCTTTCTTTTTTCGAAAACTTTGTACTTTATACCCTGACAAAGGAACATTATGAGGGAAGAAAGTAGAAACTTGAGGTGATAAATCAACAGCCCTGTTTTATACCTTTCTTTAGCCTTCTGTTTTCCTAACGGGGCTGGAATGTAGTCGGGATTTCCTGACTCCTCTTGAAGCGTTTTAATATCCGCTACGCTATAGTTAAGCTCTGTCCTTGGCAATCTACTCTCCGCTTTGAATATTGGCAGCTTGTATCAAAGTTTACAAAACTTTAATGGGTCATTTAAAATTTATAATTACAGTTGATTTCAAATGTATAATTATGTCTCTAGCAAGTGTACTTAGATGAGATGCCGATCTTGTTTTAATTGACGAAAAAAATGTTTTTAAATCTCCGAAACGAAACTACTTATAACCTCTATAAGGAGGGAAATTACCATATGTGATCAACAATATCTGTAATCACTATTTTTTGCTACCTGTACCACAACAACCCGTGAAGGGTCTGGAGTTCAATACATGGTGGAGGGTGTTCTTTTTCTAAGACAACGGTTGTGCAGGGAAGTGTTATGTCCTAGATCAACCGCCAGATTTTCCCCTTTATTTTGGATACCCAGTTTATAGAGGCTGGGTAAGCCCCAGGAGGATCCTAGACAGTATAGAATCCATCTCCGGCTGCTAACAGATTAAGTATAAGTGTTGCCAGCAGCGGGATTTCAACCCAGGACCTTCGGCAAGGAAACTCAGCCTCTACCACTGAGCCATTCCCCTCCCTTTTTAATCACTAAATAATTTTTTTAATTTTTAATTATTTCGAACCTCGGGGGAACGGATGAGTTACCGTGCCGGTCCCGGGTCCAAATCCGGCAGATTTTATTTAATGTGCTAATAGCCGGGGATGGATCCTTTCGGGCATGGGAATATCTTGGGGCTTACCCAGCTTTTATAAAGTGGGTACCCTAAACAGGGGGGAAATCTAGAGTTTGAGCGTGTTCTAGGACTCAATAAATCTTCTATACATTTACACTTTTTTTTTTTTCTTTACCTCCCAAACTGTTGTGTACTCTAGGTGGTTGGCAATTAGCAGTGCAGAATGCTCATACCTGAAACAAACAAAAAAAGTTAAACAATTATTTTTTTATATTTCAAATAAATGATATGTTGTTGCAAATAGTATGTTGGAGTTTTTACTGTAGTTATGTAACAATAAAAAAGAAGTCAATAAATGTCTACTCAACAATAGAATTAGTACTGGTAAATAAATGAGTACCTGGGATTAATCTTTTTAAAAAAGAAAAATGATAGCTCGTTGCTCCTTAATAAATCGTCTTGTAGGCACTAATTGCTAATCCTTACAAGACACTCAACTCAGAAACAGCTATTCATCATATTCTCGTTCTTTTTTTTTTACTAAAGAGAATACTTGTGTTCTCAACAGTCTTGTTCATTGCCTAACAGTGTTGAATACTTCCTACTTGAATTCCATCTATTTATTATATAAATAGTAGTCGTATATAATTTTTAAGTAAGATTGTGGCGTTAATCCGTTCCATTCATACAAATCTGTATTTTTAAACTGAAATCATCATGGTAATGGATGGTCGGTTGGAGGGGCATAAGGGGCAGTTTTTAATGAGTGCTTTCGTGGGTTGATGTTTGGGATGCATTTATATGGTGGTCTTTTTTTAAAATTATTCTACTCTTTTGTTACTGTTATTATTTTAATCATAATATTACTATCATTATAAATTTCCCAACATAGGAAAAAGGACTAAATTATATTCGTGAGGAAAATTACTACCGCAGCATTCATTTCTGTTTTCTCGTTTCCTTCGATACCATTATGTACCTCTATTCAGAATAATGGAGATTTTATGCCTAGCTCCAAAAATTTAATGAAATTATTTCTAGCGTTTAAGCTGGTCTTGTATTTCAATCATTTTTTTCGGAATATAAAAAATACCTTGTACCACTACGCCCCATGAAGATTCTTTCGTTTATTACTGTTTCTAGGACAACGGTTGTACAGGGAGGTGATTAATCTGAGATCCCGCTCAATCGCCAGTTTTCCCTCTATTTTGGGTAACCACATTATAGAGGCTATGTGAGTAGCAGGAGGGCCTTCATGTCCCAAAGGATCCATCTTCAGCTGTTACTAAATTAAAGACAATATCTGTTACTGCCAGATTTAAACCCAGGACCTTCGCCAAGGCAACACAGCGTTCAGTAATATATGTGCTGAATAAGTAACTATACTTTTTGTACACTTGCGAATATATATATATATATATATATGATGATTTAGTATAAAGTGTTAGATGTGGAATGTAATATGCATAATTTAATCCTGTCATTCTTTTTTTGCTTGTTTATTTGTGCAGTTCTGATCCAATTCAATCCAAAAGAATTATATTGTGTTTGTGCTATATGGGCAACCAGTGTTGTATGCTTGTTTAATTGGATCCTTATAATTTTTTTTATTTTATTTTGTATATTTCAGCCATTTTAGTTACTGCCAATATACCTGCCAGAGCACTGTAAGTCCATGTAAGTATGTAATACACGTTTTAGGTTATTGTACACCACCTCACAAAATGATATATAAATATTTACCTCAATTATAAAGTCAGTTGATAATACAGCAGGATTCGCTGCATTTTTCATTATTTTAATAAGTACATTTAAGTTTGGTAAGTTTATCAGAGATCATTATTAATCCAATTTTTTTATTCGTTTAAATGTTGCCTTAAAATCTGGCTAACAATAAGTAAAATTAAATTAAATGGTTAATAATAAATAAAATAAAATAAAATTAAATAAATGGTAATAATAAACAAAACTAAATAAATGACCAAAACATTTATAAAATTAAATAAATTTGTAATAATAAAAAAAATTAAAAATGTCAACTAATAAATAAAATTAAGTAAATGGTAATAAAAAATAAAACTAGCTAATAAATAACAAGTGGACGGTAATATGATAGCCATCAAAATTTATTGTTTTCATAGTACGAATCATAAAAATTAGGAGGCCTGAATCAGGGTTGAGCTTGCCTCCTTTATCACATAAGTGGGAAGCTTCTGGGCTGTGTAAGATAGGGCACGTTTTTGGGACCAGTTCTCGTTAATTCAACTCTTAACGTGTGTAAGCGGAAAGGCAACTGTGCTTAAAAAAATTTCCTTATCTCGCTTAACGTTCAGCAAACTGAGCCCTGCGGGCGTATATCCAACTGCATCTTCAAGCTGGTTCAGAAAAAATATGTTAATTAATGTCACTAAATTAAAATAAATAATTGAAACTTCAAATTTTAAATGACATGACCGTTAATGTTTTCGTTAATATTTCTATTTTAACTAAATTAGGACGTCTGTTTTGTAAGATCCTACAGCTCGAAATAAATATTAATTTAGTATATATTTTTTATTTATTGGCAGTTTATTTACATTAAGTATTAATTTATTTATTTAGTAATGCCACTATAATTAACAGAAATAATTGAAACTTCAATAGTTTAATAAATTAATTAACGTGTTAATAACTTAATGTTTTTCAATAAGTTAATGAATTAATGTTTTATGTATGCGAGGAGATAGTTGACTGGAAGATCTGAATAAGGAAGGAAATAGTTGGGGGTCCAGTCAAATTAAACGCTAAATAAGTGGGTACTTATTTTATTTTGTGCTTATAGTTAGACCGCTTCTAGTCTAGCCTCAGCTTCCATTAGGTTAGTACAATTTTAATATTCATATCTTCTCTTCACCCCTCTCCTTCTCCATTCTGCACACATTTTTCTCCTATTAGCTCTTTGGCAACCATCATAAGTTATTATTTAAGAGTTCATTATTATTTAACATCACTATTTTATAATTTCATTTTCAATCTCCATTCTCAAACCAGTTTTTTACATAAATTTCTATACGTTCCTTCTATATTTACATCATATTTTATACTTATACCACTTCATTCTATTTGTATACAATTTAAAACTTCCCTTACTTATATGTTCTACATGCTATGTTCATTTTACTTTTCTACCTGTTATACTCTAGATTTCTATCGTTAGAAATTAACTCTCTAGGATTCTATTGTTATACATTTTATATTTTATCTATATTCTACTAGCTTTTCCATAATTTTACATCTCACCTCTGATGTTTATACTTTTTCTTTTTGTAAACTTTCTGTTTACTTCCTTCTTTTATCTTTTATACATTTTCTCTGTAATATTTTTATTCATATTTCCCTCACCTTTTTGTTCTATTTTTCTATTACTCTACTTATATTTTTATATTATCATATTCTTGGTACTGTAATGTATTTTTATAGCTTCGTTGTTTCGTCGGTTTTCTTTCTTAGCCCTGAAGATGACCCACAAAGTGGGTCGAAACGTCGGCACAAAATAAAATAAGTACCCACTTATTTAGTATTTAATATGACTGCACCCCAACTATTTCCTTCCTTATTTAAATTAATGTTTTAGTTAATATTTATATTTTAATTACGTTAGGGCGTCTGTTTTGAAATAACAGACAGCTCAAAACAAATAATATTTTATTAAAATTTTCATTTATTGGTAGTTCATTATGTATTAATTTGTTTATTATGTATAATCAATATAATTTAAAATATTCTAAACTTCAATTATTTAATAACTTAGTAATACCTTTATTTATTGTTAGTTTATATTCATTACCAATTACTTAAATTTTCTGCTAGAACATAATGAAATATACTTGCGTAATAATTGAACGGTTATTTTTGTAATTTACTATTTAACGCTTGAACCCTCATAATCAAACTCGTAAATAAACAATGTCTATTTTCGCTCCCTTTTTTTTTTTTTTTTTTTGTAATTTTCTCTATTTTTAAGTTTAACTGCTTAACTTTAAGTTTTAGTTTAACTAAGTTTTAAAGATACTATTCCATGCAACACATTAAATATAAAAAATACGTGTTATTTTTAATTTTACAGCAGTAATATATATCTGAATTACAGAGCTAGGATAGTTAAAAAAGTGGTCTTTCTACAGAAACCAACCTAATTCAACCTAACTGAGAACATATTAAAATAATATCCTTACGATTGAAATCTTATTCACATTTATATAAATACAAAACATTAATCATTGAGATTAATTAAAGAAATATATAGTATTTGTTGAGCCGCTTAACGATAATTATTTTATAAATTTCTTCAATGTACTACTGACCTAACGTTTCTCTGATTTGAAAAAAAATAAAAGGTCATCAATAATTGCATAAACATCATATAAAGTTATCAAATGATCATTAGCGGATTTTTAAGATTAATTGACAGAAGAGTAATTGAATTAAATTATTTATATGTTTGGAATTACATTAAATGGACCGCTTACTTCATAAATTTATAACTCCATAAAACAAAAAGTTGAAAAGCGCAACAAAACAAATTTCATAGATTTTTAGAATTATCTTTCTACTGCGAATTCAAATTGAAATCGCGAGGCAAAGAATAAAAAACTGAAAAAATAAATTCATTGATCATAGTCGCTGTTTCGCTTCAAATAAATAAATTCAAATATATATTGCATATCGCATCAACACACGCCTTGACCACATAAGCAAAAAAATATTCTTCATCTGGGCCCCGTGACATGTGGGTATTGTCGGGAATGAGATGGCTGACAAAGCTGCTCGAGCAGCTCTAACCCTCCCAGGTAGAGGCACAGCTATTCTAACCACCCAAGAACTTGCTCGCCCTCTTAAAGAATCTATAGATAAAAGATGGCAAGCCATGTGGGATGAAAGACCAGCCAGTAAATTGAAATATATAAAAAGGGAAGTAAAGCCTTGGGCTAAATCTAATCGCAGTAAACGCCTTACCCAAGCACATCTCATTACAAGGGATGCACCTCCTAAAATGGCCTAGGTGTAATAAAAATCTTTGTATAAGATAAATAATTATAAAAATCAAAAATCTACAGGCGTTGATGGCCCTAGGGTTTTACGCCTCTAAGCAACAACAAACAAACTAACATCGACACTGAGGTAAACTTCGTGTAATCGTTTACAAAATTAATAATAAATTATATTCGAAAAGTTATATTCAGTATTATTTTAATGTCACTAGGTATTTAATCATAAATTAGAGTCATTTGACAAGTGAAAAAAAATGAGTCCAAATTCATTGTTCAAAGTTGTAAGATTTTTGTTAGAGACAAAGTTGATTTTTATACATTTGTAATACAGATCATTGATAAAATGAATATTATATTATATTGTATTATTAATTATGATTAATTAATCAAGAAAGTAAATTATGGATTCTTCTTTAGCTGTTAGGACCCACCAGTTCGACTTATTTTTAGTAATCATGTTTAACAGATGGAATGAATTTTTCCTGGAACCATTGAGTAATGCTACCCATTACTCAACTAAAACTGGTGTGGAAAGTCCCACTTTCCCCCACTAGTGAAGGAAAACCACTTTCCCCCCCTAGTGAGGGAAAAGTAACAGCCACATAGATCGAATTTGACAACCAGCACTCTGTTATTTTAAATGTTTAATGGCGGTAATATAATATTATAAATTTTATATTCCTAAAATGTTAAAATAAATAATTTTAGAACTATTTTATATTTAATTCAAGATAGATTTTATTTATCTTGAAGCGATTTTATAGAAATATTTAATGTAACCTTAAATGTATTAGAACCTTCACACATCAGAAATTTGGAGATCTAGCATTAGCATTACCCACTAGCGCTAGTGTAGTTTTAACAAATCTAAAGTTCCATCTTTAATTTCTTAATTATTAAATGGTTGCAGGAAAAATGTAATATTTAACACGTGAGAAATGTGCTTATTACACCCTCGTTTAATTACCACACTCGCCTTCGGCTCGTGTGGTAAAATTCACTCGGGTGTAATAAAGTGGCACTTTCCTCACTTGTCAAATAAATAACTGTTACCAGGTTCAAAATTTCTCAACATTTTTTCCCATGTAACAGTTTTATCTCAAGGATAAAATAAGGAGTGCTATACATTTTTTAAACTGTTGGGTCTACCTTCTTCTGATTTCCATACTAATGGCATAAAATTATGAATCACATTCAATATAAAATCACAATTAAATTCTATGAGATGATTATCAATTATCAGGATTACAACTTCTTTTCGTTCCAATCATTGCGTTTCTTCCAATATCTTAACAGTTGCAATCATAAGAATCCGAAAATAAACATACAGGTTTTCAAGAGTCAGACGTTTAGTTGATAAATATGTTAGTTGTGAAGCAAGATGGTTCACTATTTCAATTTATGCTTTTTAAATGTACGGGGGTGAATTAGATTGAATAATGAAATTGAATGAAATATAAATGAATAATAAAATGTGTATTAGTAGAAACGGGAATTTAGGAAATATGGCCAGGTATGGAAACATGGCGTTTATTACAGACTAATACAGAAATTAAATGAATAAATATTATACTTAAAGAAATGAGAAAGAAATGATAGTTTATATCTATGAACAACGGAAGAGTGAGTCTTGAATATCATTACGAAGATATTTTAAAGAAAAATCTTGAATATTATTTCTTAGTTTTGAACTGAGATGAATAGGCATTATGTTATTATAACCACTGAACACCTTACTGGGCGAGAGGGCCACATGGGAATTAAACTCAGAGTCATTCCTCTCGATAGGCGAATAATGAAATATGGTCTTTATACACTGGACACTTGTGCCACATGGTGAGTTGAATCTACATGTTTGTTCTCTAACAGAGTATTTAATTATATTGTCTTTGGATGTTAGTTAATTGACTGGAAGAGAACTTACAGTTGGAGGTGGTGATTTTCATGTGGAAACTTATTGCCCTTGTTCTGAAAGTATCTGGTAGCTGTCGATCTAGTGGTGTCAGACAGGACAGGCATAGCGGGTCCGGCGGTGAGGCGTCTCGGAGTCATGGCGAATGGTGGGCTGCGGAAGCAGTCTTTGGCAAAAGGAAGAGGGAGCCCATAGGTGCTACCGGACGAGCGGCGATATTCAGAGTAGGACGACAGCTTGGTGACGACTCCGGTGGGGAGAGCTGAAGATAACTCCCCTCTACCTGTATCAAAGCTTCCAGCGGCTATGACCAGAGGGCGAGATTTAAATTTGATTTTATTTGATTGATTCGTGACTGAACAAAAACATGTGACAAATTGAAGTAACTGTTTATAACAATTCAAACGAAATATACGATCTAAAGTAATGTTCGAAAGGTTAAAAAAAATATAATATGTTATATTTTACAAATTTGAATGGTAAAGTACACAATAAAAGATGAAATTTCTTAATTCATTTTTAATAATAATCAATTTTACTTCACAAGATCTCGATTCTGTGGCAAGTATAAAAGACTGAGACTGACTGATTTACTTAACTTAAAGTCTGCATTTTCAAATATCTCTATTGAAAAATTAGGTTTTTTGAGTTATGGCCTTGTTTTTTTTATGGAGCGATAACTAGAAACATTTTTAAATTTAAAGTTTCACGATTCTCTTTCACACAATATTTTAACTTATTATTCCCTCTTGATTGAGAGTAACAATAGTATAAGATATTTCTAATAATATTGAAATTCATTAAAGCCTAGAAATATTTAGTGATTAAATTATTTTTTCAAACCCACTAGTTTCAAACCTCGCAACCTCTTCAATTCCTGATAATCCTCTGAGGCGTCTGAAAAGAAGATGGCCTCGTGACCTTCTAAGCTGAACTTTTTATTTGAGTACTACCACTGGGTAGTTTCTCAACTTGTCTTTTCATGTCAATGTATTCACTCATTTTATTTACTTGATGTATTTTGTTTACAGTTGTAAATTTCAATAAATAAATTTTAAAAAAAAATTACTTTTATTATTATTTATTGGTACTTTCATCCCAAGTTAAGAGGCCCTGCGCCTGCATCGATCTCCAGTTTCCCCGATCAAGTGCTGCTGCTTTCTAATTTAGGAACCAAGCAGAATGCTGGCACCAGTAACTAAGGAATCTTCCCATTTAGGTTTTGGGCGACTAACTCTCCTAGTTTCACACTTAGCACCTTCCGTGGGATTCATCGTTATTACATGACCGCCCCATAGTCCATCATTATTTGTCTCTCCTCGCTAAGCTTGTTCGATACATATTGGTCCGAATATTCCTCTCGAACCCCAAAAGCGACGATTCATTTGTATTAGTCGATGCCTGCATTGCTGAGCCATAGGTTAGGACTGGGCGGATTAGCTTCTTATAAATCCTATGCTTTGCTACCCAAGTCAGAGCACTGCTTCGGAAGTATTTTTGAAGTGAAAATCTGTTTATATCTTCTTCGATCATAGTGATTAGGTTAGAAAAATATAAAAACAAGTTGGATGAAATAGAAAAGGCGAATAGAACCGATTTTTTATTACTCACATGATCTTAAAGGAATTTTCCCGGTGGCATAAAGAACTTGGAGATAGCTCACATCAATTATGAATGAAAAAAATATAAGAAGGACAAACTATAAAGCGCTGGCTTGGTTATTTAAAGAAGATTTTACAGCGTCAAGGCAGGCTACGGCGAATAAAGGTTCTTCTATATAGCCACTTCCAAGCCGTTAAGTGCATTTTAAAATTTCAAGCTCCTGTCGATGTTAACTTATCTACCGTTTCTCTTATCTCTAGAGAAAAAAAATTCCTACCAGAAAATTCTCCTTTACAGTACAAAATAAAAAATAGACTATAACTGAAAAAGTAAAATAAGGTTTAAAATGACAGCCTTCATTTAAGAAATAAGAATACCGAGATGAAGTAAGTAAAATCTTAAAATATCAGCCAAAATTTTTAATATTTTCATACATAAATAATAAATATTCTGAAATAATGGCCCCTTAAACAAATGGAAGCTTAAACGAATGGACGGCAGATATTTAATTAATTTTGTTATTTAAATGAATAAAACATTTTTAAATTAAAACATAGGGCCTTATTTAATAATTGAAATTACTCTTATTTTCCTGAAAAAAGAAGAAATGTAAACAAAATAGTTACATACAAATTAACATACCATCCTGATTATGATTATATCATATTTAATTTAAAAAATTGAAAAATAGCACAAACTTCTAACTAGAAAGCGATTAAACCCTAGTAAGTTGTTCCACTAAAATTTAGTGTAGAATCTGAATATATTTTATATCCAGCTGGTACAAAAACATGTGTTTTTGGCTCAATTAATTAGGACTAAAGTACTTCTTTTCTCTCTGTGCATTTATTCTCTATGGAATAAAGTAAAAAGATGACAACCTAATTCGTCTAAACAATGTAGGTTGTGTACTGAAAAAGTTCAGGGTTAGGTTGGTACACCGGCCATTCAAATCAGCTGTTGTTTCAAAACACCAAAACTGATAAACAGAAGTTCATTTATGTTCAGGTTGTGTAAGTTATGGATCCACCACCATATTGTACAAGAATCGAATAATGTTATTTCAAAATTATTGGCAGCTAAATCAAGTCAGATTTATAATAAAACGTACGATGACTTCAAAAAATGGTGTAATAAAGAAAATGTGAAAAGCATAAGTGAAAATGTATTACTTGCAATATTCAATTCAATGAATTATCTAAGGTAAGATTTTATCTTCACTATATTATTTTACATATACATTACATACATTACATATATATATTTAATACCTATATGAACTAAATACCTATAAGACCTAATACCTATTTTACTAAATACCTATAAGAACATTTAATTTCAGTTTTTGAATTTATTGTAAAACATATCATAGTATAAAATACTATAGCGTATAGTTTGCCTTTTTACATCCCATCGGAAGATAAAATCTTGTATGCCCCTCGGGACTAAATTGATCATTATTCCCAGCAATACTTTACTCCCTCGGCTTGGCCTCGTGAGTAAAGATAGTTATTCCCCCGCATTCGCTCGGGAATAAACTCAATCGTTCCCTAGCATTGACTCGGGAACAAACTCGAATTGCTCCCTCGCATTGGCTCGGGAACAAACTCTAATTGTACCCTCGCATTCGCTCGGGTACAAACTTACAGCTGAGGGAATAATGACCTTCTTTAGTCCCTAGGTGCATAAATAACTATTGTTTATATTGAGAGAGTTTTTATGCCAACGAGATATTACTTTTAAATGTGCGCTTGGATAAAGAAGGGTGTTTCCATGCTGGTTGGCAAGAAATATACATAAATTAAACAACCTCAAATGTACTCACTAAATCTTCCAAATTGCTCTTATAGCCATTTTTTTTCCTTTTTCCTCTTCAAGAGGAACACCTCTCCCATATCCCATTATAAAAAGATACGTTAATAATTCTGAGAACACCGCGAATTTTAACTAAATAATTTTATGGTTTCCGCTGGATCTATATTTTACTTTAATAATGGCTGTTTAATTGTCACAAATTATATGGTTGCTTATTGTTTTATATGTTTGTAGATGCAATAGGTTTAAAACGTGAAAGACCCATTTTTTCGGACTTACATAAAGTTGTTTATTTTCAATTTCAGGAGTGTTATTTTTATATACGGAAAGTTAAATCAACAACAAAGTTAAATAAAGTCTGCCTTGCTCATTATAGTAAAACTATTTTTTTTACTAGCGATATACTTTTAATCTCCTACTTGGCATCGGCATTATCCTTGTCAATTTGTTCCTGTCAGCATTATGTTTTTTTAACAATCCCTTTATTCCATCTGGTGCAAATCTGTTTCGAGGGCACCTCAAAAGTTGTCATACAATACAATATTTGCAGTGATGTAGTACCTATGTGATTAGAAATTGTGGTGTATAGTCTTGAATTTCCATGATTATTACTACTAATTGTTTTCCTTTGTTATTCATCCCAGATTTTTGTAGTTCCCCCTATTTTTATTATAATCGCTTTTATTTTATTTTTTTATTGATATTAATCAATGGACGGAGCATCGCCTCAAATATCTATGTTAGGAATATAAACTTTGGGCATACAAAAAAAAAAAATCAGAATTTCTCACATCAATACAACAAAGCATTGATTTCAATTGTTGATTTTATGTTTGAAATAAACAAATTGTTATTAATTGTGCATATTCGTTCCACAGTCTCCAATAGTTCTATTACGGTCCTGATAAAAAAACAAAACAACAACATTAAATATGGATAATAAAATATTGGCTAAGATTTAATTTTAAATGAAGTGAGAGAAACTAAGCTTTAGCCTCATAGTTACTCATTAATGAAGCCAACCAAACTTCCATTCGAACCCGATCCTCAAATCTTGCCCTAGAATTTCAATATTTGTTGATAGGCTGGCGATAACTCTAGATATCAGAAGCTCAAAGTGACGTTAATGAATTATAAAGAAGCTGAAAATAAATTCATTTCTATTCACCAAAATTTAGTTGCGATACATCTAATTCAACAACTTAGGGAAAGAAAAGTGTCACTTTGAGAAACAAGGGTCACTAGAAGAAAGGGTCTAGCCTATTTTTCTTTTACCTTTTGGCAAATAAATGCTATGGGAAACCAAAATGTGTATTGACAGGCATCCCTAAATTATGCCTGAAATTGTGAATTAAATTATAAACATAAGACGAATGATCAAATATTCCAAGTACAAATAAATCGACAAGGAGGAAAATCAGCCCGGAAATTTTTTTTTTTTAAATAAAACCTTAGATAGTTGAGATTCTGAATCCACTTCAATGATTACCAATATCATCTGCGATTTCCTGGAAATAATTTTATTTAAAATTATTGAAAAATTTAAATAATCTGCCAATTCTTTCTTTCTTTTTTTTATTTTTGAATTACTGTTAACGCCGAATTTATTTAAGTTAACTATAAATAATTTAAACTAAAGTGCTAACATGTTTGGAATTCTAATACCATTGCTAATAAGCCTAGGAACTATCTCGCAATATTCTGAAAGAAGATATTAACCTTTACTAGTTAGTGATAATGACATTTTACGAGAACTGTCTCAGAGATAAACAGTGTTGAAGACCCAGAGCTTCTCTGTTTATAGCTCAGGTAATGATAGAGCAGACTACTCTATTTCTTACTCATGATTCACCACATTATTAAGTGACATTAGCGAATCATGTACATTGTTGAAGTTGTCAGTTTTCCTCAATCAATAACACTAATTTGACCAGGCGTAGCTCCGATTGAACAGCAAGAGGTGTGGTTGCTGTATCCGATCGATAAGTCAATTCGGAATGTTGATTTGAGATGTACTACATTTGATCACATCATACATTCAAAAGTTGATGTAATTTTTTCGTGTGAATTTTCTGATGAAGGGAGCGGAGTAGCTCAATTTATTATGGGTTCACACAGACCTTTTTAAGTGGGTACCCTTAACTAGGGGAAATTAAAAAAAAAATATTAAATTTGAGCGTGATCCAGCCTTTACCACGTACTTAACCCAAGATCTTTCATGGTTTGTAATTGTATAGTTTTTTTTTTCAAAAACTCTGATGACGCCTGGAATTGGCGAAACCTTTTCCAGGGTTTTACACTTTTTGGAGTTTCCCAATTGCATTCTAACAATTATTTTATGTTATATATAACTGAATTTGAGGAAAAAACGTGTGCGTATATATATATAGATATATCTCTTAATGGTCATGACTCTCATGATGTCCGGTTTTCCTGTCTGTGTGTAGAGCTCCAAGTTACTCCTCGGTTTCCAGTTCCCGCATACTTTCGCTTGACCATAGATACGGTGTAGAATTTTCCTCTCAAACACAAGGAGCCTTTGCTCGTCCGATTTTGATACGGTCCAAGTCTCTCCAAGCAGTATAACAAGACAGTGGGAATCAGTGTCTTATAAAATCTTATCTTTGTACTCCATGTGAGATGATGACTTCTGAAAAGGTGTCTTAAACCGAAGAAACTTAAAGTCGCAATCGGTAATTAAAATTAGCATTAGTCTCATATTCTGTTATCATCATTATAAGGTATAATTAATATGTTGCCTTTTATTTTCATTACGAATCAATATCATCAAGTTTAGTCTCCAATACCATAGCGGGAATGTGCCTTATCTCATAAAAAGGGATGGAATACTTCCATCTTGAACACAGCGAACATTACAATAAAACCAAATACGCATGTACAGTAAAAAAATAATTGCATAGCTATTTCTATTAAACATTCCTTCCATTTATAAGAAAAGATAATTAAAAAAGCATCAAACTTGTTGCTATCTTCATTGAACAAATTACTTAGTTCACTCAGACCTGGTGCACACGTGCAAACAAAGTTGACTCTGGCACAGAAGGCCCCCATAGGAGGTATGACGATAAGTTGATATCTAGTAATAATCAACTTGCCTTGGAGAGTACACACATGCACTAGTGTCCTCTTTCTCCTTTAAATTGGTTTTTAAAGTTTTAAAACTCCTTTAATACACTTTCTCTAATGAAAACGAAGAGACACAGCGATTTACCTTAGAGCTAATAATTCATTTAGAGAGAGTTATTTAGGTAGACACTTAGACAGAATCGTAGAAATTACCTTGAACAAATAAATTTCTTAGAGAGAAAAATGCTTTATTGTTTCGGCAGTGCTGTCCAACTACATTAGATTGCCATATCACATCGTAATTTACACAAAATAAATAGTTTACTTTTATTTACTATAGTAAATAATAATACAGTAATAATAGTAAATAATAAGTTTACTATAGTAAATATCTAATGAGGGTTAATCAAGCCCCTCAGTGATTTAATTAGTACAAAAATTCACTATCTGTTTAATGCTTAACGATAAATAATTATAAAACGAATTTATAACAATTTAATCATTGCAATCATTAACAAATATATTATTTCTGTATTGAAGTTAAAATTAAACCAGTTATTCATCATACATATGGATGTATATACATATTTTTATAAGAATGTAATTGGAAAACTCCAATACACTACCTTAAATTTCTGAAATAACTAACCAGTCAACTTTTCGCCAATTCAGGCATCATCAAGACATAAAACGAAGTAAAAATGGGATGTGACTGTATCATGGACACGGCCATGTGTTGTACGTGAATACGTTTATGTAACGGATAATTTGATTATATAAAATATTATTTTATTTTTTTTATTAATTGTTATAATTTTTAAATATTTTATTTTGAAGAGAAAAGATTTCTCCACTCGGGATCCCGACCCTGGACAATGCTATTATCTTCAATATAAAATTTATGACATATTATTATTAGTATTCAGGAAGAAATCAAATAAACCAATAATTACTATTGTATGTTACAACATAACTTTATTAATTCTTCATCTGTGATACGAAAAGTCCGACGCAAATGACATTCAAGATTTGTTGAGATTTCTGGTAAACGTTAAATCAATGCATGCATTACCTAACGTGGTTGGAGAAGTTTCGATGTAAGACATATTGAACTCAATGAGCATGAAGCTGGGCAATCAGCGGTCTTGTGACATTAACATTAAAGTCTCCGACTATCATAATTAGTGTAGTAAGATCGTAATAGGGTATATTTTTGATTTCTTCTAATGCCCGGATTGGAATGTGCTAATGTGCACACACCCGAGTTTGAATTTGAAGATGCCATTGCCCTTTACATTCACTAAACAGACATCACTAGAGTTTACGTCTTTCATTTCCTAAGTAATTTCCGAAATGTCAATGTCAACTCTTTGGTTTGGATTACAATCAGTAGAGCTGTAGATGTTTCGATATATGGCGACTCCATCGGCTTTGCGACTCAATGATGTACCGCTTCCGATGATGTAGTTTCAATTTGTCTGCGATTAGCGGTATTACAATATGATCTCATATCAAAGCCAGAAACATTTACTGGCATGGTATCTTCCGTCCAAGTCTTGCTGATTGCCAAATAATCAGATCAATTGACGACGGAATAGGTTGAGATGTCTTCTGAGTGCGGGACCACACTTTGTGCATCAATTGTGGTGATATGTGTAAAGAATTTTACGACTAGTGTCGGCAACGGACGTTGGGCCAATCTCTGGTACTCATCTCGTATCTCATTAACTGTAAGAGATCCCTGACCGAATCCGTTATAAAACTTGAAATCGTTTCGGCTATTGATCATATAAAGGCCATCTAACGCTGGGACGCGACTCAAAGCCACATAAACTAGTTGGTTTTGCTGAGATTTCTCATATTGGTTCATGATTTGAAGGAACGTGGCTCTTTGTGATTCGTAGATCGTGATCACACCCGCTGGCACGATTCGAAACTGTATTCAACAGCATTTGATCGGACCGAGCAGTATGTTGGCACTGCGCTTTGTTATTGGTGTCCATTTGAAGTCGAGAACGTCACGTTTGCAGATTACTCGTGACAATCGCTTCGTCTTCGTCTTCGTATCTCGCTTGTTGCGACCATGAACGGGGTAATGCACACATCTGTGTCAAACTGCCAACCAGTACCGTAGTATATTGAAGCAACAATAGTTATTCAGCATACACGTCTTTAACAATGTTCAGCGACGTTGAATGCTGGCCCGGAGCAATGTCGAGACAATGTTCATGATTCCACAGCATAGTGAGCTGGCTTGAAAGCAGAACCTCCGACTCCGGTGGATTTCTGTCACACTGTAGATGCTCGATCGGATCATCATCTGTTGCGTTAGCTAGCACACAACTGGTTGTTGTGTTAAGATGAAATGAATTCCAGTGTACTGTAATCTTGTGATGCTTATACAATGGTTGACCAATTAAGAATTTTAACTACGCTTCTACCACGCCGCTCAGATACGTAGATTTATGTATCATGTTCTTCTTTATGTTAATATTTAACATCTGATCATCGTCCAATTGACGCGGTATCTATTGCATCATTGTGTCAACATCCACGGGTACATTAATTACTTGGCCGATGATGCTATACCTGACGTAATAACCCAACCTACGTATCTGGCCGAATGGGAATCATGGCGATACTAGACCTCCACTGAGGGCAACCCGTGTCACTTAAGTGGATACACAATTCCGTTCGAACGGACAACGTGGCCACTTTGTCCAAGTCCAGTGACTTTTTACACGTACCGCACAGTTTATAGTGCACTACTGGCTCTACATGGAAAGTATTAGTCAGCTGCGGTAAGTGTTTTTCTTTCGCATGATTCAATGACCGCAGAAACCAAAGACGATCATACAGATCACACTTATTTCCGAATCCATTTCATCGTTGACCAACATCGTCGTGAAACGCGCACTACCTGCTGCCCTATGAGTATAAACAGTCCATTGTCGATATTAATTTTAACTGCCCCAGCTGCAGATGTACTAGCAGGGTCGGATTCATTATTTTATGTTTCCGGCACTGCTTGACTCGATCATGTGATGTTTTATTGTTATCATTCGATAGGTCTTGAGAAGCCCTTTCAAACCATCTTCGATTTTGGTATTTGGATATGGCTTTTCGACGCGTATAGGCCGACATTATATATTTTTGATAATTTTTTTTGTCTACAACCTAATTATAATAACTGTCACTTTTTTCACACCTGTTTTATATTCTATCGATAGAAGTAAACAACTAATGATTGAAACTTAAATGGGCATCCTTGCTTCACCTAGTCAAATGTTATAGTGATTAGAAATTTCGATATTCAGCAAAATTAGCTCAAAATAGCGGCACGTCCCCCACCACCGCGCGCAATGCGTTACGGTCCTCACATATTGTCATGAATTTTTTGAAGCTTTAGCTATCCAGTGGTATAATTTTTTTTTTTTTTTAATTATTTTATTGAATTGTACAACTGTAATATATACATCTAGTACAAATGCTGTATGAATAAATAAATACATGAAAGGACATGTAGAGGCACTACCCATTAGCAGTTTGGATGGGCCTGGAGTTTATTATGGAATGATAGGTATCTGGAATGGGCTAAATCGGTAACATATGGAACGTTATGGTCATTATGGATGGTTTTATTTGACAAAATAAGGAGCTTAGGATTTTGCGAAGGATTTTGGATTGCAAGGATTGAATAAGAGAGGAATTTGATGGTTTGGTGGAGCCCCATAGTTCAATTCCGTAAGCCCATATAGGTCTTATAACAGTCACATAAATAAGTCTTTTGTAATTGATCTGAAGCTTTGAGCGTTTGTCTAGTATGTGTTGAAGTAGTCGGAAGCGTCTAGCTGTTTCTTGTCTTTTCAGTCTTGTGTTAGGGTTCCAAGTAAGACGTTTGTCTAAGTTGAGTCCTAGGTAGTGAATCTGTTCAACAGGGATAAGCGGAGTACTATTAAAGGATACAGTAGGACAGGAAGTCATGGGTTTTCGGCGAAGGGTAAAGGTAATTTGATGGGACTTGTTGGAATTGATTTTAATTCTCCAATTCCGACACCATTCCTCGAGGCTTGATAAATGTGATTGAAGGGATTGGGATGCAATATATGGGTCGTTATTAACTGATAACACACATGTGTCATCAGCATACGTGGAGATGAAGGTGTTAAGATGGGTTGGGATGTCAGCTGTATATACTATGTAGAGGATAGGACCGAGGATGCTACCTTGAGGAACACCAGCAGACTGGGAATAGAGAGAAGAGTTGTAACCATTATGATTTACTTTAAATGTTCTGCCAGTTAGAAAGCAGCGAATGATTAAAAAGTATGTAGGAGGAAGGATTTGTCGGATTTTGTAAAGGAGACCTGGGTGCCAGACTGGATCAAATTGAATTTCGGATGGAGATAATAGATATGTACCTATAGCACCAAACTGTTTCCCCTGATTTTGTTATAATTTATTATTTTGAATTGTCTCCAACTATTGAAGCAATTTTAAAGACGTATTCAAGCAAAAAAAAAATGGCAAGATTTCCTGTGGAAGTTCACCAGGGAGTACGTCATAGAAGCACTTGAGTGTGGCTCAAAAAAAAAGAATCGCACTTCACAGCAATCCTGGTAGAGAAGTATGGAATATGAGTGAATTACATAAAGTCAAACTATAATAGCAATAATAACATTTGATTAAAGAAGCTGAGACTAACATAAAGCACGGCTTATTATTATAAAATAATTTCATATTTCCTCGTAGTTATGGTTCATAAATATCTGACGTGTCTATTCGTACTCCTTTCCTTACAACTTCCACTTGAAAACAGAAAACTGGATCATATTCGATCTTAGATATTCGCATAGTGATCAATGTGGCAGACAAATGTTATATAACAATTCTACCTAATTCAGCCATTTCTTTGCTGATATTGTTTGCCATATACAAAATATTGTTTCCTAGAATGTCTTGAATCTTTTTTTAATATAGTTTTCACCTATGAAATTTCAGTGTAAGAAGAAAAAAACGTGATAGAACGATGTTTTTGGTTATAGAGTACCTTCTGAAGTGATCTGAAGAAACACAAAGAGTGGAAAGTAGCGTGAACGGTCCCCAATTCTTAGCACAATCAATCAAAGAAACTGTTTGTTATCCCATCCCTAAACACCGCCACAGATTCGAATACTAACATTAATCCAATATTTATTACCAATATATAATTAAACTTTGCTCTCCAAATATCTCTAATTCTGCCGAAAATCCATCTCAATCCCATACTACTCCAATAATTCCGCGCCTCTTCCTCCCGGATATACATGTAGTCTTCTATACTTCAACTTTTATTACGGAGGTTATTGCAAACTCCTATTGGATTTGAATCGGGTAAAGTTTAAAGTAAATTTAATTTTTTGATATTGTCACAATATGTGGAAAGTAATTAAGGACAATCTATCTGACTTATTGCGTGCAAAATAGGAATGTATCGTGGTAATGCGTTTATAGGCATATAAATATATTATACGCAGTTTTAAAAGTTCGAGCAGCGATAGTTTGAATAATCTGTGTGGACGAGGTTTCAGCATTTAATTCATCCTTGGCTCTACAGCCCTGTGCGGGGCTCGGCTTCCTCAGAAAACCCGGTCACTCCTCCCTGTTCAGCGCCATTCTACAGCAGCTAGTTCCTACCTATTGTCGTGCCTCTCTGCCTATCTGGTACATCCAGCGGGCTCTCCAATCTTTTCTTTTCCTTGAGTGTGTGGTTAGAGACCATCGGAATTAATTGATATCCGATCTTGCCTTATTCGTTTATGGTATCCTCCCAAGCGAAGTCTGTTTAAATTGACAAAATCCACCACTGGTGTGACGTGGAATTTGGAGTAGAGTCTATTATAGGATAGTTCATATATTTTTCTTAATATTTTACTTTCTTAATACGGTTAAACTTTACTGATCAATTCTGTTAATCAAGGATCCCTATCGGAAGGTGATGACGGGCTTGACCAGTGTCTTACAATCGGTTCAGTTTCAGCATTTATTTATCAGATAAAACCCAGTTTCTTGTATACCCCCCTGTGTACCAGTTCTCTTTTTAAACTTACTTTAATTAATAGGCGTTCATAACGAGTGTCTCAATTGGTCCAATCAGAGCTAGAAGTCTTTCCTGATAAACCCTCTTGAACTCCCTCCGTACACCTGCTTTTGGGCCGTACCCACCCACTCCTCCCTAGTGGAACCCAAGCATGTACTCGGTTTGGCCAACATTCTTTTTACACTATCATACCTTCTTAGGCTACACCTACATTGGATCCGATTCGGTGCGACGATACATACATTATACATATTTTACTATACATTATAGTAAAATATAAATGTATTAAAAATAATTAATAAATAATCTTAATTTCATAAATTTAAAGAACCAAATGTTATAACTCTCGATATATTTCAGTCATTTGGTTTGCTAGTGACGTCTCATCGTATCACACCGGATCCAATGTAGGTGTAGTCTTAGGCAGCGTGCTCCGATTCTTTCATTTACCGGTGAACCCACAACCATCCTCTGTCGATTTTTTTATTTCTTAATTTATCCCGGTGACATGTAGACCGGGATAAAACCTTAAAAATTTCCACCAGAAATTTATCATAGTCGCCTTCACCTTTGAGCACAGATGCGGTTCATAGTCCAAACGCTTTTTGCTTAGATTAGTCAACAGAGATCGTTTTAAAACTAATTTATCAATTTATTATTTATTCCAAAAGAGTTAAATTTCGGTTATTATCAGTACAGAGCCTATTGCCAAGAATTGTAGGTTTCATTTAAAAACTCCCATTGTAATTTGTGTTTGCTCAACGGGGCTGGAGGCTCTGGCCAATTATAAAGACCGACAACAAAAACCAACTAAAGAGGAGGAAGAAGGAGCCGGGGGGATGTGTTAAAATTAAATGAATTATAAATATTCATGGTAGACAGTTTGTTCAATAGCGGTCCTCATCAAGATGTACGGGCGGCAATAGTCTGCCCTTCCTTGCAAAAACCGCGGCCGCCCTCCCCACAAACTGCCGCTTGGGCGATAACAACCCCGGTCCAGTAAATACAGCTTATTATCAATGAGGGATGTCCGAGGCAAACGTTTTAGTTTTTTTGTTTGTTTGTTTTTTGTTTTGTTTTTTCCTACCCTTCCACTTTCGACGGAAACTCTTCTAGGCCCTAATGGATTCCTGTTTTGTTTCGTTTATTTTTTTCTCGTTTTTTTATTTATTTTTGTTGACTGTATAGTTGGAAACAGTTTTGTTAAGGTAACTACAACAAAGTACATATAACGTTTTGTATTGTTAGAATTAGTGCAGAAAAATGCTTTCCATCATCATAATAATGTAATCAAGACTTCGAGTTAATTTACTAGTTTTAATTTTTTATTCGTTTCCTTTTTTAATAATACTCTCGAAAATAAGTTTAAGTTTATTACTGACAGTTTATAGTAACTAGTATATTATAGTATATATATATATATAAGTTATAATTAGACTGAACACTTAGAATAAAAGGATAAGGGACATAGAAACACTCGCGCTGATAGTAAAAGACTGACTTTATTTTCCTTTAGCTACAGCATTTATAGATATCTTTATTTACATCAACAGAGACTTAATCCTAACATACTCTTAACCTATAATCCTTCTAATATTGTCATAACTGCCCCCCTCCAGTTCCTTCGACAGGAGGAACTATATTTAATAAACCAAAAACAAAAATAGTACATACAAATTATATTGATCTTACGTACTAACTATAAACAATAATAAACCAGAATAGTCCTGAAACTCATACCACAAAAAGGAAAATGATAACTTACTACTAAAACAATGTTTACTTATGATACATACATCCTCTATACAATCGTCCTGAAAAAGAAAAACATATACATCAACCAAAACCAAACAACTTAGTATTATCCACACAAGGTTTCACTGCTGATCGCCGCCCTCTGACTGGTGGTGAGACACTTTGTGAGGTACCCTAAGTTCTTCCAAATGAACTGTTCGGACCTTAAATGGGTAGTGAACGTCCCGAATTGTAAACAGGTTGTGTTCCCGGATTGTAATAACCTTGTATGGTCCCTCGTACCTCGGATCTGTCTTGTTTCGCGCTGTTCGAAGCCGCCGGTATACCAACGTCCCTAACGCCAACGGCCCTTTCCGATAAACCACCTGCCGATCATTGGCCTTCGTAACCCTAGCTTGTTTGTCGCGAATTAATTTTTCGCGCACTTTACCCCAATGACATTGACGTTCCTTGCGTCTATCACGAATTTTCACATACAGTTCGTTATTGTGGACGGTTAAAAGGTCCCCCCTGTCGCGATGCCGTTGACCGAATACAATTTCTACCGGGGTCAGCCCCGTCGCCATATGAATGGTATTGTTGTACGCAATGACCGCCCTTGGCATGGCTTCGTATGGCTCTAAGTTACGACCCAGTTTAAACAATCTAAGGTGTTCTCCTAACGTATTGTGGAGGCGTTCCACGGCGCCCCTGCCTTTAATGTGGTGGGGAGTGTTTAAACGCCAAGTGACCCCTAACATCGCACTCTCCTCCCGAATGAAGGCATTATTAAACTCCCTGCCGCAATCTGACACTATTTCCTCTGGGACCCCATACGCCGCACACCATTGTAATACCCCTTCCCACATTGCTCCCGGTGTTTTCTCTTCTACAGGGTATGCCATCGCCAACTTACTAAAGGTATCAATCATGGTTACCCACGTCTGTCCCTCGCTGGAGTATAAGTCGACCTGAACCGACCGCAGTGGCTCACACGCCGTTGGGGTAATCATCTGTTCCGCTACAGGGGGTTGACGATCATATTTCGCCCGCTGACAAACCGAGCACTGCGCGATGTACTCCCGAACGGTGTGTCCCATCTTCCGCCAAAAATATAACATTTTCAATGCTCGCAAAGTTTCCTCTACCCCGCGATGATTGGTTTTCCCCTCGTGATGCTCGGCCACGACTTGTCTTTGAGCCGCCGCGGTAGGAATTGTCTCCACCTGTCGTAAACAGCGAACGACCGAGTAGCCCACCCCGATCCTTTCCTGTCGCCATAGCCGCTGTACCTTGCCCATGATAACGCGGTTCCCTACGTAAATGTGCAGTGTACGATCAGGTATCGCGAACTCCTGAAAGATTCGTTCCAATTCGACTTCATCCGTCGTCGCCGGTAACCGGACTAAAACGCTAGAACGCCCTTCGTACTCACTAGCTTGCGTCTCAATTCCGCGCCCTTGCTTCGTTCGCAGAATCAACTGACGTCTCTTGTCATTAATGATCTCGTCAACCTCTGGTAACTCTCGAGGGCGTTCCGATGAAGCCGCGCTTTCCTCAGAATCCCGCCTAACCAATGGGATCTCTGGTCCACTCTCAGCCCAATCCCGTAAATATCGCACAGCGAACGGTTCTGCCGAGGTTCCTTCTTCGTCGATAGCATTAACGACCAGATCCCGCGACAACCAATCTGCCACCGCATTCTCTACACCCTTTTTATGTATCACCTTAAACGTATACGCTGCCAGGCGTTCCTTCCACCGCGATACCCGTGCTGAAGACTCCTTAAGGGTACTTAAATAAACCAGCGGTTTATGGTCCGTCAATAGTTCAAAGCTTCTACCATAAACATAAGGGCGAAAATGTTCCACCGCCCATACCACCGCCAACAGCTCCCGTTCGATGGCGCTATAGCGTTTTTCCGCCTCATTCAACTGCCGACTTGCATATGCGATTGGCTTTTCCCCTTCGGCAAAATTTTGTGACAAGACCGCGCCGATAGCCCTTTCACTCGCGTCTGTCGTTACGCGGAACACCAAGCGGAAATCCGGGAATGCGAGCAACGGGTTCGACGTTAAAATTTCTCGGCATCTCCGGATGCTTTCTAATTGTGTTGGCCCTAATGCGAACCGTCTCCCTTTTTTCAGCATCTCCGTTAACGGTTGTGTTAATGCCGCGATTCCCGGAATGAAGCGGCGGTAATAATTCACCATTCCCAAAAACCTACGAATTCCACGAACATTGGTGGGTAATGGAGCCTCTTGGATTGCTTTCACGCGTTCCTGGTCGGGTTGCACGCCTTCGTTCGAGACCACGTGTCCTAGGAACCTAATTTCTTTTAATCCGAACTTGGACTTACCTTGCGAGAGCTTCAGACCAAACTCCCTTAGCCTATCGAACACCCTCCTTAAATGCCTCGCATGTTCCTCCTGAGACCGGCTGAATACTATCAGGTCATCCATGTACACCTGTGCAAAATCCTCTCCCAATCCCTTCTGGAATTCGTCCATAAGGCGCTGGAACGTTAATGGGGCCCCTTTTAACCCAAACGGCATCCGCACAAACTCGTAATGCCCTCTTTCCCAGGAAAACGCGGTCTTCCCTACATCTTCTTCTGCCATCCTGACCTGATGATAACCGCTCTTGAGGTCAAGGGTGCTAAAAATGGTCGCGCCCGATAGCCGATCAAGAATATCCTCGACTCGGGGGAGTGGGTATCTTTCATCTACAGTAGCTTCGTTCAATTTTCTATAATCGACCACCACCCGGTACTGTTTCTCCGTCCCGCCCGACTCACCCTGTTTCTTCTCGACCACCCACAGCGGGCTGTTAAAGGGGGAATTACTATGTCTTATAATCCCTTGCTGGAGTAACTCTCCTAATTGCCCCCTAATAATGTCCCTCATTGCTTGGGGGTATCTCCGATCTTTAACGTACACTGGGTGATCCGACTTGAGAACTATCCGATGTACTGTTTTCCCCGTAGTCGGTAGCGTTTCGTTGTCCTGATAGAAGAGGTCTCTATTCCTATTTACCACATTTTGTATAGCCGCCTTATTGAACTCTACCGCCCCAACTTCCATACCCCCCTTCCCTGATGAAGTGGTAACTTGATACTGCCGTTCGCCCATCCGAATCTGCCAGTCCCCGCTCTTCACCCGCATTTTCAGCCCCGCTTTCCGCAAAATATCGCATCCTACGATAAAATCATACCCTGGCATCAATGACTCCGTGACGTGTAGTTTTACTTTTATGTCCCTCCCGGCCAATTCCGCACAGTCAAAATGAACCTCGCCCAAAGTCTTACATCGCCCGCTAACTGTGGCTATCGTACATTCGCACTGTTTGCACGTCTCCCAAATACCTAGTTTTACCGCCCCTCTTTTACTAATTAACGAGTTAGTACTCCCTGTATCTATTAAGAATTTCAGCCCCATTCCCCTCAATCTCGCCACGGGCAACCTCGTCCATTTACTCTTCCCTTCGCTATTATTAATCAATAACTCCCTTGGACCGTTGCCCCGCCACCTACCGTACCCTCAATCCAGCCTTTGCTGTCGCGCTCCCATTTCGGATCCCAAGGGACCCCCCTTTCGCAGATTCCCATTCCTTACCTCGTGTCTCCGTGGAACCGGAGTACTGTGGCCCGAACGTAAGCTCTCCTCTCCTGAAGACTCTCCGCTGGAGTATTGCTCCTCTCTCCTCCCATGTGTACGCCTCCTGGTCTCCTCCTGGGCGTTGACCTCCATAGGTTCTGGTTGGGGACCTCTCCTGCTACCTCTCGGTTTGCGCCTGGGGCATTCCCTCGCGACGTGCCCCTGCCTGCCACACTCGTAACATCTGGTCAGATGACATTGTGCTGCTACGTGCCCAGGTTGGTCGCACTCGTAGCAGCGCCTCTCCTGCCTTTTCCTCCGGTCTTCTGGGCCTCTGTTCGGTCTTTTCTCGAATCCTCTGTCTCCGCCACTACGTCTGAGTGAGTTCCTGAATTTTCTTCTTGGAGCCTTGACCTCCGTCCACTCCTCTTCCGTGTTCGCCAGCCTCGTTCCTTTCCTCTCACCCGCGTCTATGAGCTCGTGGGCACACTCCACAAAGTCCTTGTCTCGCGGAAGTGAGCCTGGCCGGTCAGCATAGTGGTTCAGCTGTACCTTTAGAATGCTCCTTACGAACTCCATCCTTTGTGCCCCCTCTGATTGGCCTAGTGTTTCGACCGTCTTCTCCACTAACCGGTTATATGAAACCAGAAGTTTCTCGGCGAATTCACCTTCTGATTGCCCAGGGATCCTCCGTTCCTTTAATAAGTAAAAGGTGTCCTCCTCCGGAGTCCACCTACCTCCGCCGTATAACTTCTTTAGGCGCCCCTTAAGGGTGTCCCATGAGTGCGTCGTATCTCCCTGTATTGAATTCAAAATTCGCCTCGAGATGCGACTCACTAGGGATGCCTCTAACAGTACTACGTCCGACTCCAGTAGAGCCCCCGACTCCTTCCTGGATGATATTAAATCTTTAATCTGGTCTCCTCCCTTTAAGAAGTGCTCCAAATCGCCGACGACTCCCGTGAAGGGCTCCAACTGTCCAATCACCTCATGGATGAACGCGGAGTTTTGTGTCCTCACCTTCAGTAGCTCTAACTGCATCGTTTCGGACGCCTTCGCTAGTTGGGACTCTAATTTATTCCTCTCAACCTGCGCTTGAGCCAGCTGATACTCGTACTTTGCCCGTTCGTCACTGTCAACCATAGTTCTGAGATATGGGTTACCGAAATTAACTGTTAATTACTTCGGACTTTAGCACAATTAACGTCCCGGTTCTCGGCACCAGTTATAATTAGACTGAACACTTAGAATAAAAGGATAAGGGACATAGAAACACTCGCGCTGATAGTAAAAGACTGACTTTATTTTCCTTTAGCTACAGCATTTATAGATATCTTTATTTACATCAACAGAGACTTAATCCTAACATACTCTTAACCTATAATCCTTCTAATATTGTCATAACTTATATATATATATACTTCGTTTCCTTTTTTAATAATACTCTCGAAAATAAGTTTAAGTTTATTACTGACAGTTTATAGTAACTAGTATATTATAGTATATATTATATATATATATATATACATAGATTAAAGATCCGACTTACAGTTACTGTTTAGTATAAATCATCGCCTATACTTCGAAATGTTCGTTTAAACGTTCTTTTCATAATTAAATGATTACTGAAAAATATATATTTTCCATAATCGTGATCTTTTTTTTCACACTAAAACTCATGGATATTTGGATTTTCGAGAGTTTTAGAATGTTAGTAATAATACCAAAAATTCTTTTCCATCTTTATTATGATGTAATGTAAGGACATTGCTTAGTACAAAAAAATGAAGCTATAAGTCCCTCAGATTTTCGCTTCGAGTTGTCTCAACAAGTTTTAACTTTTCATTCGCTTCCATGTTATTATTCTCAAAAACAAAAATATTCGTGAGTTTTTTCCACTAAATAAGAGTGTGATTATGGGAAACGTAATCTTTTCATTATGAAATGAACGTTTCTACAAATATTTCGAACTACAGATGATGGATGATATGAGCTAATTTTATTTAGGTACTTCAATTAATTTTTTTAACTTATTTTTATTTTTAAACTGAAATGTTATAATAATTAATCCCGCGTGTTACGAAACACCTCTGTTGAGTCAAAGCTCGCAGGTTACCTTTTTCTAATTCGAAACGAAACGCGACTTCGTCCGTAATAAAAATTACGCTCTGGGTAAGACTGTAAATAGGATCATTTGAAAAAAAGGTTCGTAATTGTAGAGGAAAAATAGTGAGAAGAAATCTAAACCAAATAAAATAAGATTGACGTAGCAAAGGCGTAGATCTTAAAGTTGTCCCGCTAAAACATCCCTGGCCTTCCAAATGCATTTGTCTGACCAGAGAAAGCTTGGGGCGCTTTTCGAGATGTTGAACCAATCGATTGAGAAATCTTCTGGCTGAATTAACACTTATTCGCAAGTAAAAGGAAAATAAAAGTCGCTTTAAATGAAAAACCATAAAGAATAAAAATACTGGAAGGCAAAGGCCTTGAACATGAATAGCAAAATAGGCAACTATCTAAGACGGAAGCTGGTGCTAGAAGATCTGTCGCAGATTGCAAAAACAAAAGGTGGGGAAATAACAAGTAGAGCGCACTCTATCTCTTGATTGAAGATTTAGTTGCCACAAATATCCACTAGAAAGGGGGTAATGCGTGATTCCGACATTTGTTTCACACTTTAATTGTAAGAATACTTTTTATAGGTATTAAATTGATTTATTTTACCAAGGACGCCTAGTGGCGTGAACAACCTCCTCTTTCCCATATAAAATGAGTTAATTCTCTTCGTTTATACCATTTTTTTCTCTTTGGCGTATTAATTATTTTATCGAATCGAACTTATTAGATTTAATTTTATTACCAAGTACTTTTTTAGAAATTAATTATAAGGGTTTTCATTTAATCATTCATCAAAGAAGCTAACAGAGAGATGTTACTAGAGCAGGGAAGCATCAAGAGGACTGAGCAATTTAAGTATCTCGGCAAATGGATTGAACACAACTTAGCAGAAAGACCATCATATCCATGAGAGTCAACAAGTTGGAACTAGCTTATTGACTGACGAAAAACCCTATAACAAGAAATGCCTGTCACGCAACCTGAAACTTTAGCACTAAGTGAAACGACCAGAAGCCCTCTATACCATGGAGTGTCTTTCCTTGAACCGAAGAGGTCTGGTGAATAAATTGGAAGTTAGAGAAAGGAGAATTCTCAGGAAGATCCTAGGCCCGGTAAAGGAAGCTTTCCAAAGGCGACATAACGCTGAGCTCTACGAACATATAGAGGCTCTCTGACTATGCAAGGAAAATAAGGGTAGCTTTCTATGCTCATGTTGCAAGATTGCATCCAAACCAATTGACCAACCGTCTGTTCACTTTCTGGCAAAATAAGAAGGATTGTACCACTTGGTTGACAGAAACCGAGAAAGACATTAAAGAACTGGGAATAAAAGATTTCCGAAACAGACAGTATGTGAGACGCACCCTGAAGGAAGTCCGTGGATTTCAGGAAAAACCCCGAAAGGAGAGGTAGCCCCTGGACGGAGGAGGGAAAGGAGTTACACCGGCAGAAGATGCGGCAATACTGGGCAAAGATCAAAGCCCAACAGTTGAGCAAGCGTGGTCCCAAGCATGGCCCATTCGAAACAGGAGGGAAAAAGGAGGAACGGATTCAATAATGGGTCGGTGTGCCACTAATGAATAAATTAACGTAAACCCTTATAATTAATGTTAAAAATTTACCTGATAATAAAATCAATTCTAATTGATGCAATTCGATCATGTACATCTAATTACGATTAATTTTTTTCAGTACAAACTGTATAAACACAGCAAACCATGAGCCATTCAACCATTTAAGAGATGTGGAAGACCAAGGAGGACAAAACTCCCTTAGAAGGGACTACAGCTAGAACAAGGAAGAGATAGGATCATGATTCATTATGTGTAAGGTTCGATTAGGTTTATCTGCTGAGGGCCAGGAGCCGCTATATTCTCACTCGTGGCTCTGAAACTGCAATTATTTCCGAGTCGGCTTGGATATCAACCCAGTGATACTTTATCGCTGCCATAAGCAGTGTCCACAGTCAGTCATTTGTTATCTAGTCCGGGCAGGCGTAAATAAAAAAAACTTCTTCTTTATAGCATCGTTTTTAACAATGAATCATGTTTTTAGATACTGTTTATTAAGGGGGAAAATACAAAAACAAAAGGAAGATAAAAACAACAAGCACTTGCATTAGAGGGATGTATTCCATAGAGCAAGTTATTACATTTCAAAATGGGTAAGATATATGTTATGTTACATTCCATACATTGAGTTTATAATACTAAGAGGATAGAGTTGCGACTGAATTCAGATAACAGGTTGATTATATTATTATTAAATTATGCCGTTGTTCGTTGTTTATCTTTTAATATATTCAATTTAATTTATTGTTGTTTGCTTTATAAATTATAACGGATTTAGGAAATTTAAGAATTGCTTTATAAACAGATAAGGAATGGATTGGCTCAGTGGTAGAACGTTGAGTTGAAGTGCCAAAGTCGGTTCAAATCCTGCTGCTTGACAGAATTTTATTTAATCTATTAGCAGTTGGAGATGTAAGCCATGGGATCTAGGACACTCCTGCTGCTCATCCACCCTCTATAAAGTGGTCACTACATATTTTACCGAAATAGGTAGAAATCTGACGATTGAGCATGGTCTAGGACGAATCAACTCCCTAAACAACCGTTGTCCAAGAAATAGAACGTGGTCTCTAACACACACTGAATCCAACATTCTAATCATTCATTACTAATTAAATTACTAATATCTGACTGCCAATTAGTTCTATCAATAACAACCTATTTTATGTAAATTATGTCAATCTGATAATATACTTTTAGGATTACAGGTCTGATAATATAATTCTAGTATATAGTTTAAAAATTATAAATCGGGATAAAAGATATTTATTTAACGAACTTATACAAATTACTTCACATTTCATTTTTTATAACAACAAGCATCATAATACGTTAACTAGCATAAAATTAAAACACAAATTTTTGAAGAACTTAATTACATGGATAAGAAGGAACTTATCGTCAACTTAATTATAAGCTAAGCAGTGACAGTTCATTTCCATAGTCATGTAGCTGCATATCACACCGACGCAGAACAGTGATGGATAACCGAGGAGGATATAACAATTACGGTATGTGGAATCAGGAACCTTTACGTATGCAAAATCATTTTTCAAATTTTTTGGCATGTTTTCAACAATTACTCGGAATAAATTCACTTATTTTTGATTTGTGAAAAAAAATTCCCTCCCGATGACACCTTTGAACATTGATGATTGATGATTAATGGATACGACGATTTAGAAAAATGATCTTAATTGAGATAAATTTAAAAGTATTGGTGTGATTATCCCCTAAAGAAAAAAAGGCGCCTTCATTATTGTACCCCTACTTCCCCAGCTAAAGTATATTGTAAAAATTGATAAACTGATCCAATACGAAACATATCTGACTTTGAATGGGGTATGGGAATTGAGAACTACTAAGTGATTAGATCGGGATGTGCAATGGTTTAACAGAAATTCGCATGGCCAGAACTGGAATTTTTCCATAAGCTTCATTCTGGTTTCCATTCATTCCACAGTATTGTACTAAAAAATAATTATCAGTATAATAAAAGTTTTAGGATATAAATTTCAAAATTGTCACGAACGAGCCAAGGCCACAATTTTAAATATTTTCAACTTCTCTCTTCAACGTACGATAATTTTTGGGGGGATACTTTGACAGAAGGATCAAGGAATTTATGTACTCCATGACTACTCTGCATTCCTCAATAAACCATTCCTATCACCACATAAATTTCTAAAAATAAATAAAACTAACGAAAAACTTTATCCTCAATAAATTGGATACTCAAACTGATCGTTAATACTTGCAGTTACGTTAATCGTGATATTTTTTCTTATCTTCCCAGATTATCAGTGCTCCTTCTATAATCGTATAACATAATCATACATAAAACGCTAAACCCAAACGCTCACACATATTATAACATTTTTATATAGGTTTTGATCAACATAGTTCGAAGGAAACTACATAAAAAATGTGAAGGTAAACTAAATTGAAAAAAAAAAGATTCATAGAGCCTTTTTTCTTCTTCTTCTTGCCCTAAAGAAAAAATGTGTGTCAGTTCCGACGCACGACTGGAGTTGAGAACTATTATTGTGTAAATTATGTAAAAACAGTGTAAATGAAAGCATCTTAAAAATTAATCAAAGCATAGAAATATTTATTCATATTATTTCCAATGAAATATAACAACTATTTCACAAAATAATAATTTTTTAATATTTTTATATATATCATTCTTGAGAAGATTCGTTTTGTTCTAACATGAACATTTGGCATTTACCATGATTTTGAACAGTATTTATTCCGTGAATAGCATTATCATTATTATTAAATACTGTGACAGTACGTTTGTGGTAACTCAAATACGATACGTGTACGTCAGAAGTAACATGGGTTATGAATCGTGAAAACATTGGATCAATACCATATCTAGTCGTCCCGAGTAAAAGTGTAAACTTTCATCTTTACTTAGTGAAAATTAAATTTACTTTTCACTATTAAAATTTTACTTAGTGACTTTAAGTGAATAAACAAATATCCACTCTGTCTTTATCTTTGAAAGAACCAACGATGAATGATTTCATACTAAATCTGGTTTCACTGTAAGTAACTATTTTTCAATTTAAAGGCAATCTTGATGAAGCATAGAAAGAAGTTCAATCCATGATAAAACTAATTTGATTTTTTTGGAAAATTTTCAATCAGATGATTTTGAAGCTATAATATAAAAGTTATATCTCGATGAAACTAGTTTCTTAAGGAGTAAACTCCAAAAATAATACAGAAGAAATATACTAATAAGTAACCTTGTAAATATGTTCGATCAATTTAGTTGTAAATACTTGAGTAATTGTATGGTACGTAATTATAGATGCTAAAATAACTGTAAAGATATAAGGTATTGCCATAAAACTATAAACATTTGTAAAATTAGTAAGATATGGCATCTGAGAAAGAAAAGAAGTTTCTCTTTGTTCAACATCTATTCTTTTTCTCATAACCCCAGGGAAATGCTATCTATTGACCGGCGGCATCATGAAAGGAATTGTGTTTTGGACAAAGAGCAATCTTGGTTTGCGAGAAGTATGTCACGCAGGTAGGAGTTTGTCCCCTATGGCCCCCTTATGGTAAAGGTGACTGGAGAGATAAGAAAAGGGGGGGGGTCGAAGTCTCCACTGAAAAAAGGAAATTCCACTATTTATTTATGAAAAATATATTAAAGGTTTAAATACTCAGTAAATTGGAAAACACAAGAACAGACCTCTGGAAAAGAATCCAATTAAGACTAAGGTATAGAAATAATAATTTGAGTAATCATCCTAAATGATTACTCTGGCATCCCAAAATTAATCAGGATCTTCAAAATATATTTGAAGAGTATAACATAGCACTGATGATTTTGAAGCTATAATACAAAAGCCATATCTCTATGAAAATCGTTTCTTAAGGAGTAAACTCCAAAAATAATACAGAAGAAAACGTTAAAGTGAAGAGGAACGTAACAGAAATCTGGCGTGATTAAGGTAGGATGACGCTAATGGAGAAGGCGAGAGACGTGAACTCGAGGCAACGACAAATGGTCCATAGAGCTTTAAGCAGTGAAAATTTCAACAGGACAGTAAATAATAGACTAGTCACTGCCTTCTTGACTTTGATAAGCCCGTATTATGAATTGCTAAAATATATTAATGTATATTTTCTTGAAACTTTAACTTAAAAGACACTTGAAACTACAAAATTCAAATTATATAAAATAAAATATGAAAAAACACGTATTTTAAAATTTAAAATTATAAAGCATAAATTTATTTATAACTTTTTACTAATTATTATTTATTAATGTATTTATTTGTAGTTATTTACCTAATTATAGATAAATAACAAAATAATTTACATTGATTGGAAAAAAAAAATCTGTACGGCTACAACCCGTGAACAGGTCTGGGGTTCAGTAAATTGTAGAGACTATGCTTTTTCAAGGGCACCGGCTATGCAGGGAGGTGAATAGTCCTAGATTTCCCCCTTATTTTGGATACCAACTTTATAGAGGCTGGGTGAACCAAAGGAGGGTCCTAGATCCCATATGATCCATCTCCGGCCACTAACAGACTAAATAACAGTCTTGCCACCAGCGGGATTTGAACCAGGATTTTCGGCAGGACAACTCAGTGCTCTGCCACTAAGCCACTCCGGTCACAATTAGTAAATAATATATAAATTTTTAAAAAAATACATTGTTCTTTAAAAAGACGTAAGCAAAGTGTTCTTATTGTGTTGGTATGCCAAATACATCATACCTCGAAGCTTCCTAAACTATATTGGGTGCCACTTTTACATTTAACCTAACAACCTAATATAGTCTGTACGATAAATAGCAATATATTCATACAAATTAGAAAAGAATACAAAAACGCTTCACAAATCATACATCCGTAATAAAATGAAATATTGCTATTGATGATTGCTCTGATCAGAATTTCCATCTAATTTTAAAAGTAAAATGAAAAGTAGTGTTCTGTTAAAATGCTTTATGAGAACAAAAACTGACCAAGCAACGAACAACTTGAGCATATCACAACGTTGAAACAACATAGTTGGCTAACTTCTCTAAAAGACAAGATCATTATTGATCTTTTACCTCCGTCCCCAAAGACATTAGACGCCTTACAAATACGCCTAGAAGAAGAGGAGAGCTAATGATAAACGAAAAGAGTTAATGACACCGTAGCTTTGGGAATGAGACTACAAAAGAGGAATTAAGGAAGGCCTTTGAGCGGAAAAGTCTCTCATTTGCAATATATCTGCTAGAAACCTGATAACCTACAGGAGATCCTAACCGAGTATCAGTTTCATTTTTCTTTCCCTCATTCAGTGCCTTCTCGATTTTTCCATCCGATCCATAAGCTAGCTTTGACTATACAAACCACAAAAGGTTTTCATAATATCGATGACAAATAAGATGTAACGTATCTTATCAAAAAATAATGATTTATTTCAATGAAACATAATATTTTTTTACGAATTGCACTGACATAGTTTTTCCTTATGCTAGTTTTAATACCTGGTCCCACAGACCACCTTATTTAAAAACGCGTAAATATAAAAATGTTATTTATTGTTATTACTTACATGAACCTTCTTGACTTGCCCACAATCAATGAATATATGATATTATATCAAATTCCAAAGAAAAATCATAATTCCTAACAAATATTTTTGACGTGCTATGTTGGGGTTCCACATTTGTAGCACGACAAAAATGTAAATAAAAAATAATGTATAAATTCGAATATAATAAGAAAAAAAGTTTATATTTTAATAATATTTATAAATTTAAAAGCATCATTAATTAATATTAACTATTAAATTTATAACATTAAATGAAAGCTTACCTTGAAAAAAATCAAAGAAGTCTCAAAAGTACCGAGGTTTGATGAAGGACCAGTTGTTGCTTATATTTCCTTAATAAACATTATAACCAACTTTCCACTTAGCATTCAATAAGTCGCCGATAAGATAGGAGGCTACTGAGTTATACGGGGGTTTCCCATAATCCGTATGGTGGAATATTTCAGGAAGTCCCTGCTATAAGGTCCCAGGGACCATGCCTCAGTACTTGACAGTTAAGATAAACACAATGTCTAAGACTCAATCCGAAAGAAATGGTTTCAATATCGCAATATTTTTTTTTAAGTTTCAGATCTTTATTTGCACCTCTCAGAAGAGTAGCAACAACTAAATTTTCTATCTGGGATAATCATGACATTTTTTTTAGGATGGAAAATACCCCGAAGCGCTAAATTGAGAAGATTTCTCATTCAATTTCTTTTTAATCTTTCCCAAATGGCGACATATAATAATATATATATGTATATATATATATATATATATATATTATTACATTATTTGTCATTATATAGCTAAATGGACTAGGAGAATAGGAAGTACGAAAATGAATGGCTGGATGGTGCGGCAGAGGATGCCTGTAACCTTCTCCCCTTCCTGTAAGAAATTAGATGCAAGTGAGGCCAAGGCTTTGTAAAAGGGCTGTAGCACCAGATATTATTATTGTTATTATTATATTATTCTTGACAATATTTTATTGTCAATTCAGTTATATTTATCTGCTTGAGTGCAAGAATAAAAGGAATGTATAGAACAAAAGTTAAACATAAGATCGTTGGTGGTTGCTTTATAGTACTCCTCCGACAGACTAAGTTATTAATCTTAAAATTTTAAAGCGTTTGAATGGAATGTATTTTTTCTATATGTGTTATTTTCGTTATTTCAGTGAGGTCTGCATCCTCCTATTTGGATTTAAATAGACATGTTCATGTATTTATGTTTAGTTAAATTAGTACTATGGGGGTGATTCCAATCTAAGAGCGTTTATTAGTTTCCTTCGATGTTTATAAAAGTTATATATTAATATGGCCCTCGTGAAGATATTTCATCACTTCTTTCGTAAAATATAACTTGCCTTTCAGAAAAAACTTGCACCTTATCGCTTAAATGTCAGTACCGAGTCATGTCCATTTTTTTAGAAATTACCTATAAGTTATTGTGTTTTCGCAATAAATGATGAAAAGTCATTGATCCATAAATCTTGATTTTCTAAATTGACAAACCAATTTAATAATGTTTTTGAAAAATGTATGTACTATATTCATTTTATGTCAGTAACGTGGATGAACGAGTCATTACTGTTGAAAAAATTTGAATTTGGTTATCATTCTCGATATTTTGAAGTTGTAGTAAAATCCTCTCAGACCTTCGCATTTACATAAAAATAGAGTGATAATATCCAATAAAACTGAAAAAGTTTAATTATAGTAATAATAAATTAACAGTTTGAACGTAACCACCCATTTCGGGATATTTCAGTTAATTGGAATTCGTTCAGAGTATCTTTACATTATTTTATCTCATTTCATTTAAAATTTATTTTATTTTCCTTTTTTTTCTATAACCCTTTTAAGATTTTTCATTTAGTTTCTATTTACGTTTTTTATTTAACAAATCGGTTTTTGTTTAGCAATAATCGCAATAATAACCAAAAAACAACGACGGCTAATATTTTACAGTTAAAACAGAAAATAAAAATTGATATATTTTTATATTGAAAAGTAATTGTCTCATTGCGATTTATTAAAGTTTTTTAAAATCAAATATTATAAGATTAAGGCAGCCGTGTCAAAAAAAACGATATTTCCCTCTTTCTCTCATTTTCTTTTGTTGTTTCTAGATTTCGTGGAACTCTTGCCTCCTAGCTATTCCATACAAAGCCCTGAAAACAATAATGCTGTCATTTTCGCCTACACCGCTATCTTGAACATCCATTGAATTGACGACTAGGAAACCATTCAATGGCCTAATTAGATCTGCGAACTCGAACTGTGGTGAGAAGCTTCTCACACGTATCCGTTCCATTGAGTCTGAATTTCTTCGAGGCATTGTCAATGATCCATTCCACAAATTGTTGAAGACGTTGTTCCATCTTCTAATATTGGAAATATGTATTAGTGGGCTCAAGATAATTTATTTTATTTTTACTTCCACGAATAAAATAAAACTGTACCTTGGTTTGTATGCTTATTTTGTTGTATTTTTTTTATCCTCACATACATTATTTACTCATTTATTTAAGTTGTAATAATTGGTTTGTAATAGTTTGGATATGCTGAATGAATGTAGAATTACAACCCGTTGAGAGTAATATGAAATAATGAGGCCTAGCGAACCCGAAGGCTCGATGCCGATACCCAAACCCAAATCAGATCACTCTTAAAGCAATCTTCCGACCAATGGCCCAGAATGAATCTCAGAGGTCAAATCCTCGGTCTATCAGTCGTCTGCTATTTAAACATTTTTTAATGAAACGCACTCTAAATCAATCTAAGTTAAACGATATTAATGTTCTTTCTTGATTAAAAATTGTTGTTAATAGTAATAAATTGTAAGTTATGTACGATAGTAAAAATATAATTTGACCCTAAAAAATGGATCTATCCAAAATATATTAAATATCGATTACCATAGTAAATAAATGATTTTTTTAAAATAATAAATCGTGTAATTAATTAAAAATTAAATGCTTTAGAACATTCTTAGTCCTTTTTATAAGCCCGTGTATCAATAAGTTCATTGACACATATATTGTAGTGATACAGTTTATTTTATTACCTTTACTAATCATTTGACATTTTCTACTATGTCCACTTTCTCACTAGATAAATCGGTATTATTTTTCTTCATAAGTAATAAATATTTCTTATGATAATAATTCATCAGAATTTGCTGAGGGTCTTTCTATTAGGGAATTTAAATTAGCCACTTTTTATGTGTTTTACTGTATTTATTTTGGGGAAGGGAACTCCCACTTTTTTACTCGGTGCTGCTATGAAGAAACGATACGAATTGGTTTTAAAAATAATACAATCAATTTAAATAATTGCATATTTTCAAAATTCTAAACATAAGATTGGGATACATTCATTATAACAAACAGTTAGTGGTTTCCTGGATCTTGTGGGATGATTCACATACCCAATAAGGGTTAATAGTGTTAAATAATTGATAAAAGTCATATTATTATTAACGTTTACAATTAGATAAAAGAGAAACTCATATCAGTTCTTGTTTTCGCATTTCAACAATATTAAAAGGCAGTGTGCAGACCAGTACGAAAGGCGCACACGGATACAGTTACGCACGACAGTCAATTATTCCGGGCCTGTATTTAGCAATTGGTCATATTAGCAAATTAGGCGTTCTCGAAATATATAATATATCTTACATTTGCGGAAGAAATTGATTCTATGTACCGTGAATAAAACTCTCAAAGAATAATTGCTAATTCGAATATAAATCGCACTGAGTCAGTTATGAACTCCTGATTTGACGGATTTGAATACAAATTTAATATGTAGATTACATTATCTAATTGAATAGCCTCGAATCCGAAACAAAACCCTTCACATAATATTTTCAATAAGAACTGCACTATATAGTTAAATCTCTTTAATGCACTACAAAAACGAACACACGGGCACATATGAAACAGAAAAGAAGGAAATAAACCTGAATTGGATAAGATTGCATTATTTAAATTTTGTATTACGTCCGTCAAATCATCTTTACTCTCATTCTATTTTATTTACTAGCCTTTATCTCATGCCGTCATATATATTTCATTAAATTCAATTGATGTATTGTTATTATTTCAATAAATAATGTACTCACCGCACTACCGTAGTTTTCATTAGAGTAATAATTTTATATTTAACTATCCTGCTAGTTTTATTCTTAAATCCCTAAAGTTCCCCTTAGAAAGACCTTGTATTTTCGCCTAAGTGTTCCCTGATTGCTCAGACATTCTGCTGCAATGCTGACGCATTTTTAGCAGAGCATGCTTAGGTGCGGGTAATCAGACCTTAAATAATTCATTAGATGAGACCGTGGGTCCCTCCTGCAATTTAAAGCCAAATTGCTCGTACGCAGTTTAGTCTCTAACTCATGGAAATTTTTCTGAGTCAAACCAATCTCCCTAATGACGTTTTTTCCGTCCGTAGCAGGTGGAGTTAGGATGTGAAGTAGGTCACACAAAACTTGACCACTTCCATGTAACATGTAAATTTTCCAAATATATCCTATGTTTGAAAACCTTTCTATAATTAATAAAAGCTAATTATTTAATAGCGCACTTGGCCTTTAATATTATTTATTATTAATAAATAAATAATATATAAAATTCACATTTAATTATTCATTGGAGAAGCAATACAATAGATAAAGCTAGCGGTATAGAAAATAAAATAAATTATAAATAGATGTTTATAAACGTCAAACTCAAACAGACTTTTATTTAATTAATGCTGTATAATTTAATAGTAACTAAATTAATATGAAATTAGGAAAAAATAGAAAATTTTTTGGATTTTTTCCAAAAATAGGTTTTAATAGGTCACGACCATGTGTATTGAAGTTCAATAAATAGTTACCATTAATAAGTATTTGAATAATAAATCGGAAAAGCAAGGTAAATCATTTTCTCTTATATGTTCAGGATAGTGAAAATTAACCCAGAATCAGTATCATTATTTTTATTAAATCAATACGATTTGTCCTGTCAATTGGACTATGAAGTAGATGTTTGTTGGAATTGAAGCCCAACTCGTAGAAGCAACCTTACGTCGTTCTTCCCAAGGAATTTGATGAACTAGGTTTACCATTTATGAAGATTTTTGTTCAGCATTTTGAGGATCGTTTTTATAATGTTTTGACCATACTATTGTGTTCACCATCGAAAAATCTATCATCAACCGCTTTTACCAAATTCAGAGAAAAAAAACGAGTGACCTCGTTATATCTTTGTAGTCTTCAATTAGCACTTGTTTAAAAAAAAAAAAAGTTCGCAAGTTTTGAATGCTATCGAAGATCTTTAAGGGTTTCAACACATGAGAAGTTAATCAGTTAGGGAATAGAAGGAATCGAATGTAGTGCTAACGAAAGGATCCAACTGAACTTGAAATGAAATAAAAAGGAGCAGTATTAAGAGTCGAAAGAAAGTTAATCCAAAAGAAAAGTTTCAGTTTGGAAAGTAGCTTAATGGAAGAGCTCGGCTAATGGAATTCAGAGTTGAGTTTGTTTCAAAGGCAGTGGGTTTGTTCAAGTTGGTAGGAGCTGTTAAGTGGGAAATCTTGAACAGACAGCTGTTTCATTATGTTAGTTGGGATAAAGAAGGATGGCTAGGGAGTGTGGTTAGTAACTCGCCTTGAAACCAGTTTCTTTGTTGAGGCCATTAGAACACTACAACATTGTCTTTGAGCCCGACATTGTCCAAACAACACAAGGCGTTCGGCCCTATTCGCCCCCCCTTCTCACTTAGATCTTTCCAACTTACCCTCGAAGTATTGCCTAATGTAATGTACAAAAATAACACGTAGCAATCTCCTATATACAATGCAAAAGTACATAATACAAATATAAAGCTAACAAAACAAGCGCAGACATGTCAAAATTTAAGCACAGATCACATATCGCAGTTACGAATTGTCTTTTAATTGAAGATTCAGATGGATGGACTGGGTTTAAAATACCTTGTATCGTTAAGTGAATTCACTTATCTATCACCTTGTAGTTGTGCTCAAAGACTTACCATTTTCAGTAAATTTTACCTCAAAAAAATACTATTTTACCTTCAAGTATTTTCTGGTAGTCAATAAAATAATTTTAATAACAACATTATCATAGGAATGGTTTGCTTTACTAATACCCAAATTTTCATTTTTCTAACTCACGTGGGATTTCTAAATACCTGTATCGAAAAATTAGTTTTTTGTAGTTATGAAGTTGTTCTTTTGAATTGACGATTTCACTAAAATAATAATTTACATCTGCGTTGCAGACTTTATTCATTTTTTTAGTACTTGAAATGAAGTTGCTGTCTCTGATAAATGATTATTATTAGCTGATGTAATTGATGTAAATTTTTATTTTGTGTCATGTCCTGAAGATGGAGCGATATATCCTGGTCAGGCACAGTTCTATTTCAATTTAGAATATAACATACATACGAAGAACATTGTCAGTAGATCAGTAACATTCATACAGTTAAAAATTATTTATTATTTGTCCTCAAATATAGTAATAAAATAAAAATCTGAATAATATCAATGTACCATCAACACAGAGATCATTTTATAAGGCCATTTTACTGTGGAAGAAGTTTTTTTCTGAATTTCGACTAAAAGGGCCCTTGGAAATGTATTCTTTGATGACGGGACTGAGGTTCGGTTTGGACGGAGGTACCTTCAAGTGGTTTATGGCCACTTTAAACTTTCGATGACTCCTGTTGGATATTATTAATTCACTTTGGGTCCTAAATCAATATGACAGCCGCCCTTTCTGTCGGTTAAAAGCTTTTACTTTTTTCATCTTTAAAATTGTCTTCTCTTTTTCCTTCATTCAAAGATAAACGAAAATGGAAAAAAAAAATAGATCACTGCTTGCCTCTCTTAGAGCTCCGTCATTAATTTCACAAGATAGATATAAGATGCTCTTTATTATTAAATTATTTACAACTGTTCTTTTTAATTTTATTTTCCACATTAGCAACCACAGCATGGTACTTTATACCGTCTGCCGTAATTTCACTATCTTGAAATCGTCCACCAGAATAATATTGAAGATGTAACAATAATTTATTTTGTTAATAATAATTTAAAATATTACACCAATGATCGTATCAAACAACATTAACTATGTAAGAAATTATTGAAAAGGTTTTTAACAATTGAATGTACAGAAAATAAAGTACAGAGATTTTCCCGACTAGACTATGTTATATCAAGGTCCCATCTTACGCCCCTTCTGAAGATTGGCACAACCAAAGATTTTTCACACCCTCTAAAAATCTACCTGCCGGGCTATGAACCCACGATCTTGGGCCACTGATGTCCCTACATATTTGATTGATATAATAAATATTCAAGATATTGTTCATTATAGATCAATTTATAGACCAAGCCCATCGTAAGGGAAGTATTGTAATTGCGAAAATTTTATATTTTATAAATGTACTAGCGGACGCGATATACTGCTTTACAATATTTTAAAATTATTTTTATAATAATTCTTTACTATTAATAGATTATTAAAAATGGGTTCTTATAATAATCTCAACAGCAAAAAAAAAACCGGACACTTCATATTTTTCGTATTAAAAGCTAATTTTCAGCTATGCGTTTGTTTTTGTGGGTATTCTAGTTATTACAGAGAATGTAAGGTCTAAGTCCATTGAACTAATCTCTTCAGGATAAGTAAACAATTAGATAAAACTCAGATTTGATTTATTGGTCTTGAAGTTGATTTACCTGTCGGACCTATTCTAAACTGTAAGTAGTTTTTCGCACATTTAAACATCTTTAATTTATTAACCAAGCCTTTTCTGTGATTAATAGACATGTTTTTTTTTATTTTGGTCGAGAATAATGGTTCTTTCGAATGTTGACATAGCCCGAGCTGATGCCTTGACCAGAGAAAGCCGGAGCTTGGGGCAGCGAAGTCAACCATTCACGATGCCCTCCGGCGTTTATTCCATCTTAACATAAATTAAAAAGATTAATATACATATGTATTTAACAAAATTATAAGACCAAATCTAAGTGTTCGGTTTTTTTTGCTGTTGTGTGTATATAAATATAACATTATATGTATATATAAGAGGGTGGTCTGAAAAGTTTCCGCCGAACATCGCCAAAGTTCACCAAATGGTGCTAGACGACTTCCGAATTAAAGTATTCCGAAGAAAGATAACAGAGGTTAAGAACATGTCAAAATAACGTGTTTATTACATACTAAATCAACATTTAGATATGAGAAAGCTGTCCTCACGTTGGATGCCGCGTTTGCTCACGTTAGACCAAAAATGTGTTCGACTGAACATTTCCAATGTTCTCTTGGCGCAGTTTAGACGGAATAAACCTACATTTTCCTTACACGGGACATTTAATTAAAAACAGAGCTAACCTTATTAAATTTAAAAAAAAATCACTATTGGATAAAACTGTGAATCTAAACCATTCTCAAGGCCACAAGAACACACACATCAGATTTCATAAAAATTAGTCCAACCGTTTAGGGGACATGCACGCTAACAGAACAATTATATATATATATAAAGATAAACACACAACTACAAACAAGATATACACACAATTATAACCACCCCTCAATTCATCAAGTTCGGAAACGATAGTAGATGATACGTACATTCAAAAGTTTGAACGTCTCCGCATGATTAAAAAAGAAGCGGTAAGCAGCAACAAGTTGAAATTATTTGAAATTTATTTAGACCCACTTCCTTTCTCTACCTCCTAATCACAGTTTAGATTCTATATTCCCTCATTTCTCTTTAGCATGTTTGTTATATGTAATATGTATTAAATATAATTAATACAAATTACTTTAAAAAACTTGTATGTCGATTCAGTCTTTGAGTTACGAGGGCTATTCAGAAAGTAAGGATTGTTCCACCTGATGCCACCAAGCGAGTGCCAATAGCGTATACATTGGTGTGCTCGTGCTCGGCACCTCAGTCAGCTTCCAGCTGTAACAACGGGGGATCTCCGCGCTACCCCCTTTTTTATATTCAAATTTGAAATGTGTTCTCCAATCCAAAATCCCATCCAGTTGTGAGGTCCGGTTTGTGATTTGTTTTTGTTGGCAAAAAACTTAAAACGAATAGAAATTCATCGGGGACTGTGTGAAGTGTACGGGAACAACGTAATGAGTGACAGTTCTGTCAGGAAGTGGTGCATTTAGTTTAAAAATGGGCGAACAAACGTTCATGATGAAGAGAAGAGTGGACGTCCGAGCATTGTGACTGACGATCTGGTCACCAAAGTTGACGAAAAGATTCGTGAAAACCGGCGTTTAACAATAACTGAGCTTTCATAATGTTTCCCACAAGTTTCACGGACTTGTTTCACACACTCAATTGTTTCACAGAAACTAGGCTACCACAAATTTTGTACAAGATGGGTGGCAAAAATGCTTACAGATCATCATAAAGAACAACGAAGAGGGGCAGCTTGGACGTTTTTGGAGGGCTACCACGGTCATGGTGATGTACTACTGAATCGAATCGTAGTAGGGGACGAAAGCTGGGTGAAAAATGTGGATTGTGAGACAAAATTACAGTCCTTAGAGTGGGAGCACACATGTTCCCCGGGGGTAGAATTCTATGACACAGGAATTACAAAGCTTGTCTACAGCTTTCCCTCTGTCACATGTATATAATAAAATGTTTTTCTTGTTCTTGTTTTTTTTTAAATTCCAAAACGTTCCTTACTTTCTGAATACCCCTCGTAGATGACTCTTGATCGGATTAAGACAAACTCTACTCGTATGCTTGGCGTCTCTATGAGCCTTCTCTAGCTTATCCATAATATATAGACTTGGACCCACTGTTTCCAAATTCTTAATCGGAAAAATAAAGCAGCCAATGCAGTGAAAAGAAAATTCCCACCACATGGAAAGGAAACTAGAGGAAGGAAACATCGTCATCATGGTATATAATAACGTTATTCTATAGCAAGTTTTTTCTGGTGAGAATGAGAATCATTTGTAACGGTTTCGTTTGACCATCATATCTCCCACTCTACCATTTTTAAAGTATATAAATACATAAATATACAAAAAACAAAAAAATGCTATCATATATAAGCCTCTATCTTTATTGCAACATGATTGATTTAACTACATACATGAATTGAATATTTCATGCAAATATGGGTCAAAGTTCAATAATTTATTATATGAATGAATATAAACAAAACTTCTCAATGAGTAATATCTAAACCCCGGAGCAATTTTGCCAATTTATGGTAGATTAATTCAAATAACACGAGAATGGATGCTGAATGACCATCGACCCTCATTTAATATTCCCACTATACTCGTTCAGCAGTAAAATATTATAACTGTGATATTAGTGACGAATGGAAAATGATTAAGATTTCTATAATAAATGAAAATCTATACCAGTGGATGCAACGGCTCGGTAAATAAATTGAGTTTCTGAAATGTAAAAGGTAGTATTGAGTAAGTAATGAAGAGATAATTTTACAAGGGAAGCCAAAAACTGTTTTTTACAACTAAACATGAAAAGTTTTTAGTAAAAAATAGTAATCGCCACACAATACCCAAATAGTCCCAGTTTTGTCTTAATCCTCTTTTTATCCTATTGGCCTGATTAATTACTATTTTTATGTGAAAAACTGAAACATGATTTTTTTTTTACTTAATACCTTTTCAATGTCAACGCTTCCATTAATTAGAGAGTGATATTTATAATTATTCATTTAAAATTAGTTCGGTGTTATATTCATGAGTATTTATGTAATTTTGGCTATTAATTTAATTTCTAAATAACTGTAAATCAGGGAGCAGAGTAGCTCAGCGGTAGAGAGCTGAGCTTCTGCGTCGGAAGTCCTGGTTTCAAATCCCGCTCGCTGGCAGAATTTTATTTAAACTGTTAGCAGCCAGAGATGGATCCTTTGGGATCTAGGACCCTCCTTGGGCTCACCCAGCCTGTATAAAGTAGGTACCAAAAATAAGGGGGAATATCTGGCGTTTGTGTTTGATCTGGGACAAATCACCTCCTAGCACTACAGTACCTAAATAACCTAAACAGTACAGTCTCTGCCTTGTACTGAAACCCATACCCTTAAAAAAAATTATATTTAAGAGAAAATCAAAATTAAGCACATATATAATGGAATAATAATTAAATAATAATGTCCTATCTGTATTCATAAGTGTAAATTCATGTATACAAACAGTGACACAAAAGTGTTGGCTATAAATTGCTTCTTGTTCCAAACCATTAGCTCTAAACAGAATCAAAAACACTTCCTTTCCAATTTACTACAGTGACCCCTGTAACGACCCAACCGTCCATGCAAAACCATTCGGTCGGATGAAACTGATCACTCGAGATGAATTAACAAACATTTACTATAATAATTATTATTAGTTAAGCTCAAAAACTGCATGCGAGTCTTGGCTTCCTCATTTACAATAATAATTACTATAATTAAATTAATTCAGAGACCACTCTGAGTAGACCGTCAGTTGCTGCAACCATTTGCTTTAGAATAAGTTAAAATTATGTCGTTTAATTATAATATGTGTGAATGCTTTTATCAAATAAACGTACAAGATAGGGTGGAGTGTCCGTCTGAGGAATTTGATTATTTTCGATATATAAACCGGTATATATTTTTTAAACTAGGTTCATCCTTATATATTTTATAAGAACCATAAGCTTTGATAATCAATTGGATCATTCTTCTTATGAAAAATGAAAATACATATCATTATACATATCATGGATAATATCAAATTAATATGTTCTTATTTACTAGTCAAATAAATAATCCCTTGAAAAACTAATACCAGTTTGAAGATGGAAAAGACCGATTTTTCATTCATCAAGTTTAGTTTGATTTAATTTATCAGAAAATCTTTATATTATCGAATATTGACGATAACTCGTTAGAAAAAAAAGATCCTTGTAATACGTATTTTATTTTTTATTCTCCATAAAATTTCTCCTGAAAAGTGTGGATTGTGGTCAGCTTAATTTAAATACCAATCTGAAAAATTTCTTTTTTGCCGTAAATCTTGCGGTAATAAATTTTGTACCCGTTGATAATGATATGTGTGACGTCCATCTGCAATGAGAGTTCTCCATACTGTAGTTGGCGTAATATTTAATTCTGCTCCAGCTCTTCGTACACTGGCAGATGGATTATCATCAAAATATTTTAATAAGGTCGCACTCCTTTTTTCATTTCGAAAAGGGGCTAAAATACCATCAGCATGTGGCACGACAGCAAATGTAGCAGTTTCTCTAAGACGTTGAAACATAGAGTTAAAGGTAGACTTACTAGGTAATCTTCTATTTGGAAATCGCATGGAATATTCACGACGGGCAGCATTGGCATTACCATTGCAAAAACCGTACACAAACACCCTATCGGCATATTCAGCATTAGTATAAATGGAAGGCATACTGAGTATTCTGCGAAAGCCTCAAACAAACTGATAACTGTTATTGATAGTTCTATTCTGGTTATTATTTGTTCTATTCCAAACAGTATTAATCCTAAAGTCCATAGTTTATGTACAGTTAGGGAGACAAGGTCATATTAGTATTCTATCTAAATTTATCTCCTAAACAAAGCGTTTGCAAACATACCTTCATACGAAATATTTTTTTCTTGTTTTAAGGTCCTTAGTTCATATTTTCAGTTTGGTCACTGGTGGTGTTGAAGAAAGATGCCGAGCCTGTCTGAATGCTCAAGGAAATCGCTTTGAACATTTAATATGAATGTTAATGGTTTACATTTAATAAATAAAGTAGTTGGAACAAATGAAATAAGTTTTATTTATTTTCTATGCCTAAATAATTCGTAACAATGAAATCTTTAGATGTGAATATCTCCTGAACAAAGCGTTTGCGGACATACCTTCATAGGAAATGTTTTTCTTGTTTTGAGATCCTTAGTTCAAATTTTCAGTTTGGCCATTTAACCCTGAAACGCCCTGTATACGTAAGTTTTTTAAAATTCTGATTCCAACTTTTTTATTTTATATTGGTCAACCTGGTGCGTTAAGAATTATTATGTGGCGAAGTATTATATATCAAACCCAGCTTGTAACGGCAGAGAATGAGATTCTGGAGGTATGGCGGAAACACTATGAGGGAAAATTTTCATTGGAGGAATACAGAAGTGAACGGATAATGGATAGAAGACATCGACCGAGGACAGTGTAAATACAGCCTGAGGATACGGATGACACAATCCAAGAGGATGAGGTTGAGGATGCAATGGCATATATTAAGCTTGGAAAAGATGCGGAAACGGATGGTATTGCACCAGAACTGGTAAAGTTTGGGGGACCAACGCTGGTTAATGCGCTACAGAACCTGTTCCAGAGGATGTGGAACTCAGGGATCATACTTGGGAAATGGGAGGAAAATCTAATTATACCTATATACAAGAAGGGAGACCAGACCTTATGTGAGAACTACAGGCCCATATGCCTCTCTTTGGTGGTGTATAAAGTGCATAAAAGGATTCTGGAGCAGCGGCTGAGAGCATATGTTGAACCTAACATGGAAGAAGATCAAGCTGCTTTCCGGCCTTCAAGACAAACCCAGGATCATATCTTCTCTCTCAGGATGGTTACGGAGAAAGCGTTGGACCGAGGACGAAATGTTTACCTTTCCTTTTTGAACCTCAAAGCAGCCTTTGACACGGTCCCCAGACAGGAGATTTAGACTGCTCTATAAGAGAAGCGGATACCACCAAACCTGATTAGCGCCATCAAATCAACGTACCAGGACCCAAAAGGCGAGGTTAGATTAAATGAAATGAAGTCTGCTCCATTCAGAATCTACAAAGGAGTTAAGCAAGGAGATAGTCTCAGACCACTCCTGTTTAACATTGTCATGGACGAGGTGTTGAAGGTACGCAAGCGGAGAACACCAAGACCAATCGTTAGTTACTGGAATATGTTCCCCGTCCAGGCCAAGTGTTTCGTTTATGCAGACGACATTGTGGTGGTAGCAGACAATGTGGATTCTCAGCAAGTTGCAGGTGGAGGAGTGGTCCGAGGAGCTTAAAGAAGACGACTCGCCATCAATCCGGATAAAAAGCAAGGTTATGCAGGTAGGACGGGAGGAGGTGGAGCTCAGGATTGTGATTGAAGGACACCAACTGGAGCAGGTTGATATTTATGAATATCTGGGAACGATCTTCAGTCAGGATGGGAAGATAGACCAGGAGGTTATGCATCGAGTGCGTAAAGCAAACCAGGTTTTCTTCCAGAATTTACAGAGCTCTGATGGGCAAGCAGGAGGTGAGCAAGGAGGAGAAGCTTCGCATCTTTAGACCTGTCTTCCTCCCGGTCTTGTTATATGGAGCCCAGAGCTTGGTACTCCTGGACAAGAATTCCTCACGTGTGACGTCGGCAGAAATGAGGTATCTCAGAAGAGCTGCGGGAAAGACGAGACGAGACTACGTGAGGAACAGAACAATTAGAGATACCCCGGGAGTTAGACATGTGAGGGATGTCATAGAGGAACGCCAGTTCAAGTGGTATGGGCACGTTTGCAGGATGGGGGACGAGCGAAGAGCAAGGTGGCTGATGGAGGCAAGACTGAGAGGGCAAAGACCGGTTGGACGCCCGAGAATCACATATAATAGTTATATGGATAGACTCGGGCGATAGCGGGGGTCGATCCTGGTGGAGATGAAAAGGTAGGCATAGGGACACAAACCGAAGGTGGTCCGAGACTATTCCACGCATAACAGCACAAAGGAGATAAAAAAAGAAGAAGATTATTATGTCTTATTAAATGATAACCTTGAGATATCTTATAGCCTCACAGCACTTACAAGGCGGCTTCTATGTAGATAACGTTAAGCAGACAGGCTATTAAGTTCTCGAGGTTTTTGTTCATCCATTTAGTAAATCTTCTGAGATATCACCAGTCGTAATATCGGCACTGTAACATCTGAAACATCTGGTCACAGACTTCTTAAGTATCAACCCTAATAACAACATATTTACTGAGTAAAATAATCAACAAATGGATTCATGCATTCAAAACAAAATCAGATTTAATTTAATATAGACTGAAATCACAGACTTATATTTTTTCGTACAAATCCATAAATTAGAGTTTGGCTGGAATAAAAATGAACAAGAAAAATAAATAAATAAAATAACTGTCTTTAATAAGCCGCCACGCTTGCTTAGTCAAAGGAAAAAATTCAATTTAAAATCAATTATTCGAAACAGAAGACAAAGAGCTAAGGAGAGTGGCCTGCAGATTATCAAAGGCTATCTCAAAGTAAGTGTAGGAAGCTGTGTCATTATAACTGACTAACTTTAGGAAAACGATCCCGGTAGTTTTATTTTTGTGGAAAGCAGTTAATTTACGTAATTCTCCATTTAAAAGAACAATTCCTTAAAATTTCAAACAGTATGGATGTTTCGATAGCTAGATTTCATTTTATTTAAACGAAATATTTATAAATAAAATGAATTGTTAATTAAGGAAATTCAAATACCGTAAAAATAAATCAATCCAGAATAACTTGCTAGTTTAATTGTTTAAAACAACCAGCCTTTTCTCAATTACTTCAAAAGGTTATGAAAAACCCGAAAAAAAACAAAACAAGAAACAATGGCATACCTGATCATCAATTTAGGTTACGAACACGACATTCAACCATTCATCAACTACATCAGGTTACAAACTAAATTGAGATGACATTTAAAGAGGAAAGGGCAAATATTTACATTTGACAAGAGTATCTCTGGATGTCCCAAAAGCGTTTGATTGAACTGGCGAGGCTTCTCTGTAGACTTATAATTTTATATATCTTATGATGAAAATCCGTTTTACCTATTTCTATCCTTATTCTTACAGCCTTATTAATCTATAAAAGCATAATTAGACCTCTACTAATGTACGGTTGTGAAGTGTGGGGTGCAGTGTCTACAACAAAGAAAAAAAAATTGCAAACTTTTCAAAATAAAATCCTACGGATCGCAGTAAACGCGCCTTGGTTTGTACGAAACAGTCAACTTCACCGAGAGCTAAACCTAGAGTCGATTGATGAATTTATTAAAAAACGTTACACCAGATTTAAGACCGGATTACCAGCAGTCCAAGGAGCAGTAGCATTCAACATAGGCGAACCTATCTCATCCCCAAGACTAAAACCAAGACTCTTGAAAGATATTCTCATGTGATCTCAATAGATAACGTTTCTCACCAATCGTTTTAACAAAATGTAATATAATCCTGTTTTCTTTCAGTTTTCCGTTTTATAGTGCTATAGTTCTGTTTATTATTACATTAATGTTATTTTTGTTTACTTATTTACATGCTTTATATTCAAATTACTATTATTCTTTTATTTGAAAAAACGCTATTATATATTTACATCTTCTCTGTAAATAATCTGATAATGTACAGTTAGGGGTGTCTCTTGCATGAGACGAAACCCACACTTTCACTAAGTGTTAAATCTTAAAATTTCATTATTAAAAAAACCATGTAAGGCTAGGAATAGCCGATCTGGAAATAAAGAGAATAAAAAATATCCTTATTCTTCAACTATTTCTTTCTGGAAAGTGAGGAAAAAATCTTTCCCATCAAGAAGATCCACAGAACCTTTTAATATTAGATCCAACTAAAAAGGAAAATCTCAAGGGTTAGAACTTGTCCCATTATAAAATAAATAAATAAACAAAAGAAATCCTTAAACATTTTTTTTAACTTATTAACAACACCCCAAACACTTTACATTATCTAGCCAATCATGGGTAGCGGAGACATTGGAAAGTTCGAATTGGCCATGAAAAGTCTCTAAATATTACTTTTTTATTCCCTTAAGTTTACCCCGACAAAATATTAATTCTATAGGCAGACTCAATTCGATAACTTGGCTTGATATTTTACCGAGAACGACACATAACAATGAAACGCTAAACGAAATGCTAAAAATTGCTATTTGCTTCTGTCTTATTAAAATTAAATTAAAATAGTAACTCTTACTTAATGTCATTAGCTTCGTACAATACTTTTAAAAAATACTTATTTAAACATCAACTGTTTCAGTATAAAATTAACTTATAAACTAATTAACCCTTGCAGGTATTCACAACAACCTTTCACAAACTTTCAAGATAACTCACAAATAGTACCTTACTCTTCCATACAGAACATAACCCAACTGTCATTCATGATCGCATACCTGGTAGTTTAAAAATTAGATGGACCAGGAACCATGTTGCTTAACTGTATAAAATAATTTAGAAACTAAAGGAAATGCTAGACTTTAGTGTAACTTTCTATCCTGCATAAAATGGCAATTTTTTTATGTAAACTTATTACTTGTTAACTTTTTAATGTCAATAAAAATTAACCATAAAATAAATTTTGTGCGATTTTGCAATGTTTCAGAATTTAGTAAACTCTTGAAGTTAAAACAAACGATTAATAAAAGAGTAGAAAATAGACAATAGGAGATTTTTTGTCGAGGAAAATGCCATGGACTGAAAGAAAACTAAATTGGGGGGATAAGGATTTATTAGTGGAAAGAAGAAAAAGAGTTAGTAGGGAGTGATATAGACTGAGCTTTCTAAGTCACTAGTTGAGGAGGAGACCGTGGCCATTTATCGGCATTGGCTCTATAGCAGATTGATCCTCTCTATAGCCATTTGTATCAGTGGACCTTACCCAATGTACTTTCCTGTCAAAGGCACGGCATTCTAAAGGTTCGCTCCTGAAGGTATGGCTTGTTCAATGCGTCGAAGCATAACACAAAGTGCAAAAAGCATATATATCAATACAATGCCATGAACTGAAACTGAAATGATGGAATGTTGACGAAAGTTATCTTTAAAGAAGATGAAAGAATGATAAGAAAGGCCTGGTAGAAAAATTGGATATTAAAGATAGGAAAATCTTGAAGAAATTTCTTGACCCAATTAAATACCAAGAGGAATGAATGCATACGACGGCATAACAGTGTGCTGTACAGTCCTGTTAAAAAAATAGCAGATATCAGAAGACCAAACCACCTAGTTCAAAGAGGTAGAAAAAGATTTACAATAAATGCAGATTACTTGCAAAAGCAACGGTCCAGGATGAAACTAAATACTCACCAGGGTTTTCTAGAAAACCAAAGCCGAAGACGGGAAAGAAACAGACGGAAGTTTGAGAGTAGCAACACCGGCGACGAATGAGTGGTTCCTGGGAAAATGTGAAGGCTAACTACAAAAAAAAATGGAAAAATGCGTCGTATCAAGTAGACAGTGCCTACAGCGTATCATATAACACGTTACAATTGTAAATGGCTATATTTATTTAAACGCCCTTATGTCTAACAACAGGAGCTCAGGTATCATTTACATGTAACAATATAAGCGTTAGTATTTTCATATTATTATTATTAATAATCTTATAGAAAAAGTAATCAAACAGTATAAATTAAGTATATATTATGCCGTAATATGTGAGGAATTTAATTCCGATATCCAATACTTCGATCCCATAAATACCGTCAGCTGGATTCCTGTACTCTACATTTTTTAACACAGTCCATTTATGTTTTACTCACAGTGAGTTCATAAAGTATATTAAATCGTAAAAACCGCGGGCATTACAAATATTTTAGCACCCTTTCCTAGCTAATATGAAATTTACAAAATATAAGGAGCTTAGATATTCTCTCCTTCATTTAGCTTAGCTGTTTCTAAAAAAATATATAAATAAGAATTATATATCGCACATCCGAATGATAAAGGAGTCAATAACATTATAATATCCCTTACTAAATTTATTTAATTATAGAATCAAAGATAATTTATTAATATTTTTATTACAAGGTAAGCTGTTAGGAGAACAACCTACCATGCCGAAGATCGAGGGATAAGTCGTAAGATATTGGAGGACGTAAAATGGTCCCGAGTCAGTGTGGTGTCAAGTACTCGTTAATTCCCTATCCCTACCCTAATTTTACCTGCATAGGCAACATTTAGGGCCCCCACCGTATCATCGTACATGACAGCATAAAGTGACGTTAAAAGAATAAACAAATAATAATCACACATACATTTAAAATATAATTAATGGCAAAATAGATAAGAACACTACGCGTGACACTTAACTCTTCGATGTACCAACAATTTAGTTATTTTTTTTATTATTCAATGAAATTTACATCTGTACTATACTAATACAAGTAAATAGGATGAATTGTACATATCGGGATGAAAACCACAAGTAAAGAAACTACCCAGTGGTAGTACTCAAATTAAAAGTTCAACTTAGAAGGTCACGAGGCCTTCTTCTCGATAAATTACAAAATTTGTAATTCATGAGTATGATAGGCTCGCTTGTCGAAAAATTCCTAACAAAATGCACTGTTTTTTTTTTTAAATCTTCACAACTGATAATCTATTATGAATTAAAAAAAAAATATTATATATATATACTACCACCATAGCCCGAGGTATCTCCTACCACTAGGTAGCAATACCCTTTTTTAAACCTACCCTGCGCCGGTCCAATTCTACCCTATCACCTCTATTCCAATCCCCTAGCTTCTTAAACGAATCCAGTATGTCGTTCTTCCCAAGCGATTCCTGATCTTTTTCACGGCCTTCTGACCCGCACACGAGGTCTTCCTTTGAATATAATACCGAACTGCGTTAGATTTAATACCTCCAGAATCGTTTACACTGGTTCGAAGTCGGCTCAGATGGTCTAGTAATCTAAGATAATAACGTAGAATGATAAAATTGATATAAATATAACAGCATAACTAATTTAAATTACTCAACTATTTCAATTCGTTGGATCTAGCAGTATCTATTACTGAAATATTAACAAATTATACTAAACAGAGAATGAGAAGCTTAATAATCAGATAAAGGCATAATAACCACACAAGGATTAACTTAATTATAGAATGTTATATAGCAAAAACTTTGCATTAGTAATAGCAATTGCCTCAGAAATACCAACGGTCAACAAACACATACGAACATACTGCAAACTTCTTCAAGAAAAATTACATGGACACCCAAACCTAAGAACGTGGATGGGGGATCCGATATCAAAAGAATATAAAAGTCAAGAAACCGGAGAGGTACTGCTTGGTACTGTTCTTCTTCATGTCATCTTATTGTAATTTTACTGACAGGAAATCTGCTGATTGTAAATTTGTTATACTTAAAGGGTTTGGATGAACATACATAGAAAGAGAAATACAGCGGTCTAAAGTCATAAAACATAGCTTTCAATGTCATTTCGGACGCCTTCAATACCACTCATTGGGTTTTTAATCAATAAATTCAGTAATTATAATTTAAATTTCATCCTTAATGTGAATTTTCACTGATGGTAGCCGGAAATAGTGAAAGTTCAGACAATAATCAGAATGAGGAAGAACCTTAAACTCGTACATTTCAGGAATTTCTTGTTTTGTGCAAGGAGAAGATTGTTTCCGCATTCCTTTCGAACTTTGGGACAAAACAATTTGCAGTTTTTTGCATCCCCAATGTCATATGGACTCCAATGTGCAGGCATAATATAAAAATATATTTAATGGATATATAAACCGAATCCACCCTAAATAACTTCACAATATCACAAACCCCTTTTTAAAGTATAGCTAATTATTTTTTGGTATAGTAAAACAGTCAGAAATATACGCATTACTTACATTTATAAAAACATGTTTCCTGCTTTGGAAATAATTCCGCAAACTTTGTTTGTGTACTTGAAATAAATATTTTCAAGATTAAATAAATGACAAGTGAAAAAAGCTGGTAAATCAAAATTTTAACTCATTATTCATTTTCATTTATAAAAAAAACATTATATAATATTACATTATATTTTCAAAGTGTACATTAACCTCAAAGATGTTTAATATATAAATAATCAATCAAGCTTTAACCATTATAGATATAATCTTGATTGAAAATCACAGAACCCCATTAATTAGTGGAGACAGCACTTCTCACTTTGACAGATAAAAACAGATTAATTAAATAGAGATACTTGATGCTTTCCGTCTGATGGTCCCAATATATTTTGTACATTTATTGTTTTTCGTTGGTATTGGTATGCTCAATAAAAGTAATTAAGTCATAGGCATTTATGTTAATGCAAAGTAGTATGTATTAATTTATCTTTTGCAACATTGTTGATTAAAACCGAAAACCTTATTGTTGAAGTGATCCATACAAATCACCTCTCTGTACAACCGTTATCCAAGAAATAGTACAGTCTCTACATTGTACTGAATCCAAGACCCTTCATGGGTTGTAGTGGTACAGGTTTATTTTATATATATATATATATATATATGTAAAAGGACAACTATTATTATTCAAAGTTTATTTTTTTAATTTACCAGTAATAGGAACTTAATCATGCCAGCCTCATGGTGAAGTTGTTTGTCCATCATTAATTGGTTTTGAATGATTTTCCAGCTCCAAATGACATATTTATGACTGCATGTTTTTCGAAATTCCGGAATTCAAAAAGGATGGAGGCCTATGAATTAAGGAGGTCTGGGCTTTGAACTTGACACGGCAACGTTATTATAAAGAGTACCCGACATATGTCAGACATGACCGCTACTGGGTTAAATGCACTTAAAAAGCGGAGTGAGGATGAAGTGCTTCTTGCGGGCATGGAAAGCCATAACGAACAAGGTTAGAAAGAGACAGAGCCATTTCAGAAACCTGCCATGAATCATATTTACTGCTTTTCTGTCTCAAAGGAAGAATTATGGTCAATATTAGTTCTCTAGCTCAAGGCAAAAATTCGTCCTCCTCAGGTATTATCCATCTTCCTCAAGTAACTTCATTTTTTTTTTATTATTTAAATATTGTGTATATGTTTTATAAAAAACAAACCTACATAACAATGAAAAAGTGGTACAGAAATCAACATAAAATGTATTCTTTTTTTTTTTTTTTTTTAATTTAATTTATTGATATTTACAACTGTATAATAAAAAAAAAATACATCCAGTAAATAGGCTATGTGATACAAAATGACATGAGTAATGGCAAGTTGAGAAACTACCCACTGGTAGTACTCAAATCACTAGTTCAACTAAGAAGGTCACGTGGCCATCTTCTTTTCAGACGCCTCGGGGGATTATCGGGAATCGAAGAGGAAGCTAGGTTTGAAACTAGAGGGTTTGAGTGGGAATGAAGTTTGTTATGAAAGGAAAGATACCGGGTTCGGGCCAAATCAGCAACAAATGGGACATTAAGGTCGTTATGGATGACGGTATTTTTAACAAAATAAGGAGCGTTGAGGATTTTACGAAGGATTTTGGACTGTAGGGATTGGATACGACAGGAATTCGATGGCTTAGTGGAGCCCCAAAGCTCTACTCCGTAAGTCCAAATAGGTCTTATGATGGTCATGTAGATGAGTCTTTTGTAGTTAATTGGGAGGTTAGAGCGTTTGTCTAGTAAGTGTTGAAGTAGCCTGAAACGTCGAGCAGTTTCTTGTCTTTTCAGTCTAGTATGAGGATTCCAGGTTAATCGTTTGTCGAGGTGCAACCCTAAATATCGGATCTGTTCTACCTGCACCAGTGGGGTATTATTAAAGGATACTGAAGGGCAGGAAGTCATTGGTTTACGACGTAAGGTAAAAGTGATTTGATGGGATTTTTGAGAATTTATTTTAATTCTCCAGTTTTGACACCATTCTTCAAGATCAGTGATATGGGATTGGAGCCTTTGGGATACAATAACTGGATTGGTGTTGACTGATAATACACATGTATCATCAGCATACGTGGTAAGGATAGTATTAGGATGAGTTGGGATGTCAGCTGTATAAACTGTATAAAGGATTGGGCCAAGGATACTACCTTGAGAAAATGTATTCTAATCATATCCATAGTTAGAATACATAGATACAGAGTAAGGAAACTTTTTCCTGAGCAGGTGATAAACATTCATGACATTTTTAGAAAGCTAGTAAACTATTGAACAATAGAAGCTACTGCTGGCGAAGAATAAAAATGGATATAAAGGATATATTTTTATAAGGGTAATGCGATAATACTTATAGCTAGATAACTCTTTAGAAAACTCTGGGTATTTTATTTAGCTGATTGGAACTATTAAGTAGTGAATAATAGTACGCTTTTCAAGGCTGTGGGAAATAATGCAATGTAATCCTTTGCATTATACTAAGGTAGCATACGTGTTTATAATGAAGGTGAGCCAAATGATAATATTCTGCGAGAATATAAGAAAATATTATTTGAATTTTTCTGCTTAGAATTTCTTGTTAACCTTAATTTCAATAGAATATCAATATTCTAAAGCTGAATATGAAAAAAGAAATTTTTATCGAACAGATTTTTTTTATTTAAAAAAAATTTATTTATTGATGTTTACAACTGTATTACAATAATACATCAAGTAAATACGCCTCGTAGGATTATCGGGAATTGAAAAGGAAGCTAGGTTTGAAACTAGAGGGTTTGAGTGGGAATGAAGTTTGTTATGAAAGGATAGATACCGGGTTCGGGCCAAATCAGCAACAAATGGGACATTAAGGTCGTTATGGATGACTTTATTCTTAACAAAATAAGGAGCATTGAGGATTTTACGAAGGATTTTGGATTGTAGGGATTGGATACGAATTCGATGGCTTAGTGGAGCCCCAAAGCTCTACTCCGTAAGTCCAAATAGGTTGTATGATGGTCATGTAGATGAGTCTTTTGTAGTTAATTGGGAGGTTAGAGGGTTTGTCTAGTAAGTGTTGAAGTAGCCTGAAACGTCGAGCGGTTTCTTGTCTTTTTAGTCTAGTATGACGATTCCAGGTTAATCTTTTGTCGAGATGCAACCCTAAGTATCGGATCTGTTCCACAGGCACCAGTGGGATATTATTAAAGGATACTGAAGGGCAGGAGGTCATTGCTTTACGACGTAAGTTAAAAGTGATTTGATGCGATTTTAATTTATTTTATAGAATTTATTTTAATTCTCTAGTTTTGACACCATTCGTCAAGATCAATGATGTGGGATTGGAGGCTTTGGGGTGCAATAACTGGATTGGTGTTGACTGATAATACACATGTATCATCAGCATACGTGGTAAGGATAGTATTAGGATGAGTTGGGATGTCAGCTGTATAAACTGTATAAAGGATTGGGCCAAGGATACTACCTTGAGGAATTGAACAGATTTATGTGGAGTTTTCACTGAATGGATACGCCTCTAATAGGTGAACAATACGTAATACAAATGAACCAAAAAGGGAGGCTGATACTACGCGTGGACTTATAGTGTGGAGAACAATAATAAAATCAATAGATAAAAAAACAAATATAATTCAAATCTTAACTCTGGCATTTGCTGCATGAGCTTATACGGAGTCTAGAACTACGAAGATTTGCCATAAATCTATTTCTACCAGCCGGTCAAAATGGCCGGTTTGTTTGTTTAATTTTAAAAAATAGTAGATTTCAAGAAATAAAACTATAAATTCATAAGATGATTTAATTTTAAATAAAATTAAATATATTTCATTCAAATATTAATAGTATCAACGTAGCATAAAGAGTAGTGCGTGTTGAATGAATACACAACATTGATTCATGATATTTTCATGACCGGTCAAAATGAACGGTTCGTATATTTAGGTATAATTCATAGTTAAAAATGTTCATTGACTGCAGAGAAATTTGTATATTTAATGAAAAGATGTAAGACGAAGAGATGTAAGGAAATTTATTGGTAGAAATCTACTACATTTTAAGTCCAATATAACACTTTTAATAAGCGTCATCTCTTCGAGTAAAACTGTCCTAATATTACCAGTCCCCAAGTACACAGTCATTTCGTCACGTTAAAAAAAATATGACAATTACCATTAAATTAATAACTCTTTTCATGATTTAAGAACACTTTTACTCCTTACTAATGTAAAGGAACATAATTGATGCTTTTTCAGTTGAAAATGATAAATTAATTATTTGTTGGTTATGCTCTAAAGCAGAAAAAAATGTAAGAAATAAAATGGAACTGTAGGATAAAATAGTGTAATTTCCAAACGCAATAATCCATAAACATTCAAATCGACTAAAAACCTCTACTCACTGATTATTCAACTCTATTAAAAACACAAAGATAAACTAAATATGAAATATTTTATGATCTTAGCCAATATAATAGTTTTTAAATTTTTTTTCACAAATAGGTTTGAAATTTAATACATGTTTCAGCTAAACGATATGACTATTTAATATTTAAATTGGCAATTCAGAACGTTTAATAACGTATTCCAAAACTAAAATTACCTGATACCGTGGAAGATATATTTTATCTCGAAACCCACATCTTTTAACTACCACTCGAATAATCAGGACTCCAGGATAGAAAGGGGTCCTCTATAATTGCCTTTAATCAGGAGAATCAAATAGCTTACATCGATCATAACTTCGCAACTTCTCATGAAATAGCGCATGGAGCCAACTTGAACACATATACGCTCATATTATAACTCAAAACAGATCCCTACAGCTGGCTCTTCTCCAAATTAGTTTGAGTGGAAGGGACGTAAGCTGGAAGGAATTGTTTTAACCAAATGTTTCACATGACTAAACATGCCTACAGCAGTTATCAGGCAATCTATAACGTAACTTCGTCATTTGATTATTGCTTCCTAACTCTTCCCTCCGAATGCTCCTATTAGGACATCGATCTGATAGCATGCATTGCGCAAAAATTATTATTTTTGTAATAATTATAAAAAATACTGATAAGAATATACATAAATATTATATAATGAAGCCTCCCACTCGATTAAGAACCACAGAACTAATTTGTGAAAAAAAATAACTTTATCTATTGATCTCTCTTGATAACAAATGCGTAGGTAGCAACTTCATAAGGCTGTATTTTGCTATGTTTTTCAACTTCTTTTAGTATCAAAAATGCAGTTGAATCAGGAAAAAGAAGTCCGTAGGATTTGATCGACTCTACTTTCTTGTTTCATACAAGATTGAAGAATGGACTATGGAGGCATGTTCATCCCAAAAATCAGATATCTCTGCAAACAGCCCTGGATATTAATGGATATCTATGGGTTATTATATTTAACTACTATTTAGGAAGCCTTGAAAGCGTTAGGAGAGGAGGAGAGTGGAAGAAGGAAGGGTGAATAGTTGAGTGGAGAGTTAGAGGAATGTGTTCATGAGAAAAAAGAAGTATGTGAATGATGGAGGAGGATTTTAGAAAGTAGAAGGAAAGAATAAATATAGGATGTTATGTAAGACAATCAATAAAAAACTATTAGAATTGAGGAATAAACATGGTCATTATTGCTATTGTTTATACTGATGTAAACAGAAATCCAGTTCTAGATGACCTAAGAATGGCGATATAATGATTACATGAACATGGACAACATGTTTAGAATTAAGTCAGACGTGTTATTATCTGACCCAATCATGTTGACAAAGGGCTTATACAAGGGTCTTGTATGGCACCCAAATTATTTTAAATATATTTTGTCGAATACCCAGTGAATACGGTAATCCAGTCCGATGGTCGAAAAAGAAGAAGATGAGGTTCTCCAGCAAGGACCTGGTGTGAAGAACTGGAGATCTAGGACCCTCCTTGGGCTCACCCAGCCTCAATAAAATGTTATAAAAATAGTGTATCCAAAATAAGGGGGACAAATCTGGCGGTTAAGCGTGAGCTAGGACAAATCACCTCCCTGCAGGACTGACGTCCATGAAACAGTACAGTCTCTTACATGTACTGAACTCCAGACCCGTTCACGCTTTGTAGTGGTACAGGTTTTTTTTTTTTATCTATCATCACCCGTCTGAAAGGGACTGTTTCAGAAATAAAAATATTTCATGAATACAGCGCTAGAAACATTTTTAAACGCCAACTGATTTGAAATTTTAACAAATAAATCCATCTGCCAATTTTTTTTTTCATTTAAAGTTCTCAGCCTATGCGTACATCAATAAACTCTCTTCAATATTGTAAAAAGATAGTCACTATGCAATATAGAAATTACTACATTTTTACTTTAAATATAAAATAAAAGTTTAAAATAGCATAAGTTTTTATCCAAATACGTATTTTGTATTAAACTAGTATTATTTTGAATGGAGTCATTTTTATTTTTTATTTACCAATTCTTTTCGTTTTGACAGAGCTCAGTCTCGAAGACAATCCGGATAGAAGTTTAAGGATCAGTAATCGTAATACTTACCACAATTTATTTTAAAGATATTTTACAATAAGCCGAGGTTACAGCGGATGTTACTGAGCGAATCCACCAGGTAGCGCCTAACCTCCATCTCATCATCACCGCTGGGTCCCAACTAATCCGATTGACCCCAAGACCAACTCCGAAATTTTTATGTTCTATATTGTTTCATATACCAGCTACCCATCGAAGTTTAATCAATGGATATGAGGGTTTTATTTATTTTTTGTTGGTATAACCTTAAATCATACTTTAAACCTTAAAACGTTTATCATTCATTCTGTTTTTTTTGTCTCTCCTATCCTCTTATCCTTTTATTTTTTGATAATATAATTTAATAGGTCCATTTTAAGAGAGGATGTGGATAGGATAATCTGGTTTTCAGTTGGATGGTAGGGATGTGGGTCTAGTGGTGGGGCTCACAAGTTCTTTCTGATTGAAGTTGGCAGTTTTCTCAGTCCATGTTGAGTGTCTGTGCATGTATTTGCCAGCGCCGAGGTCGGCCTATCGGTGTAAGTGTGTTAAACAGTGGGTTCGTGCAGTGTTGGAGGCTATCAAAGAAGTCCGTTACCGTCTGGAGTCTGTGTGTCTAGAGTGGTGTGCCTTACTATACGCCTCAGTATACCGTTTTGAAAATGCTGGAGCCTTTTTGAAGCTGTGGGCGAAATATTATTCCACCTATGCGACTCAATAAAGGAGTGGCGGTCTAATAACTCCCTTACAGATAATTAGTTTGAAGCGGAGTGATAGGTTTGGTGAGGTTTAAAAGGTGGTTTAGTCTACAAGATTTGGTTCTAACCGACCTGATCTTCTTGTTACAGTGTTGGGATAACGTCAACTACCAGTGGAGAGTGACACCCAAATATGTTATCCTCATTCATTCAGTAGATCAGGTAACTGGCTTATATAGTCTGAGCCTAGACCTTATTATTAGTCATATAGTTGACAACGATTTTTCTCCCAATCATATTCATTCATTCTTAAAATACGGATAAAATACCATTCTTTGTCTTATACAGGCAAGATGTGTTTGTAGTTACCAAAAACATTAAGAGAGAATGTGTGGCCTAGGACTCCCAACGAAAAAGAACATAAGAGATTCTAGTCTCCATTGGAAATACTCCTCGAAAAGAGTTATTGACGATTTCTGTTCCATCCCTAGCATCCGGAACAGCAATATACGTCAGCACATAAAAACGTTCAGTTACTACACAGGAATTTTAAGTACCCCAAAGAACTATCTAAAAACATCAATCATGCTTAACCTAATATTTTATTAAGTTTTTTATCTATATTTTGTAAACGCTTAAAATACATTAAACACTTGAAGCTTAATTATTTTCTGAATTCAATGAAGGATCATGAGCACAGTTATTAGCTACAGAGCTTTGGCTGTTATTCATATTCATATTGGAATATAAATATGAAACATATTCCAATCCCTTAAAAAAAAAAAAAAAAAACCTACATCAGTTTCAATTTACTTAAAACTTACTACCTGCGACCTTTGGCACGGCAACTCAGCGCTCTACAACTGAGCCACTCCACTCCGAATCCTCCTAATAAACTAAGTATGAGCATGGAAAAGATAATCTCTTTCAAAGTTAATTTTATGCAAAGAAAAGACTCACAAACAACTTCAAAACTTTTGCAATTTAAAAAAAGCATTATTTACAAGAAAATAATGAATATTATTAAAGGAAAAAAATAAAAAAAAATGTATCAGATATACATATATTTTTTTTGGTTCTTACTTTTTATTTCAAGTGAATCCTTCTATAGAAGCCCCTGGAAGTCACTAAATTCGGGATATATTCTGACTTCAGGATAAGGTTCGTGCGCATAAATGAATGTCGGGAGACTTATCCCAGGACCAGGTGGATTATTAATGTCGAAGAATAAGTGAGTAATTTGTCGGTGAAATTTATGGTTACCTTATGTCGGCTTGAGAAGGGCCAGTAATGAATTGTGCCCCATAAATTCCGGTTGAAACCATTTCCTGTCCTCGTATGAACCTTATATCTTATAATATATATTGGCGGTGCCGCGGTTTTGAGAAAGAGCTTTAAGGGATGAAGATCTTAAGGGCCTATGGACCTTATGCTCTCTGAGTATTATCTATATTGTTATGCTGCCTTCGATTTGAACCTCTACTATAATAATAGTGAGTTCAAAAGAAATAAACAATAAAATATAAAAAATTGATCTCATTTCAATTATTTTTTTCGAGCTAGATAAATTATTAGTACTTTAATATTTATATTTATATTATATTTTATAATTAAATTATATATATTTTTAAAAATTAGTAACTGCCTCTGACTTCTTTTAGGGATTACACAAAATAAAGGACAGTTTTTAATTGTTTTTTTTTTATTCAATGAAATTTACAACTGTATTATACTAATACAACAAGTAAATAGAATGATTGCTACGTATTGAATAAGAACAATGAATAAAGACAAGTATAGAAATTATCCAGTGGCGGTACTCAAAAGTATTTGAATTTAAATAAAAAAATCAAAATCAAATTACATTTCAGAAATGAATTTCAATTTTATATTCCATAATTATTACAAACAGCTTTATAATATTTGAAACAGTATCGATCATAATATACATTTTTGAGTTAAGTTAGCAAGATGTCACGTAAGTTTTTCTAAGTACGTAAATACTTTAGTTGGGTTTTTTTCAGAATCGATTTTTTTGTTGTTCGATTGATTAGTTTATAACTAGAGTTACCAATGCGACATAGCAGTGACTTCTGAACTCTTTACATTCTAACCACAGATTTGTTAGATGGCATTAACAATTACATAATGTTCCTAAAGCATTAATCACAATTACATTTCATTATTTAATTTTCGAAGCAAATGACAAATGTGCAATATAGGTGACACGGGGTACGAGTAGAGAAACTACTAAATTTCCATTGATGGATAAGTAACTAACTTTAATGTAACTCCTAAGCCTCTGATTACAATAATTTATTATCTATAACGTTCTAAAGCAGTGAATACAAAGGATTTAAAGTTAAATAATGGCAAAAGTAGAACTGGAATTAGCTACTATTCTGCGATATCTTGAACAGTAGCTAACTCTGGCAACTCGTAGCTTTCTGGAAATGATTAGTGAATAATCTTATTTATGAGGATAAGGACTGTATATATTTTATTAATTAGTACCCAGATTCAATTTCGTATACTCGTATGTTCTAGCTCCATCATTAGGATTTATGTGTTTTATAAAACGATTTTTTTTTCTGTCAATAACCTTCTCAATAAATTTTAGATTAGTTTCAAAATTAAATAGAATGGTTAAAAAGCTAAACTTCATTTTAAAGTCATTGTGACATCACAATGAAAAATCAAATTCATTCAACGATATTTGCAATCAAAAAGAATAAATGCTAGAGAGAAAAAATAAATTAAATGAAATAAAATCACCTTTTTTTAAAAATAACATTATCAACAAAGACATCAATGCGTTATTACTAAAAAGAATGATATAAACATATAAAACTCAACTTGGCTTTCCGATTTGAACAGATACATAGAAATTGTATTTAAGCCATTGGGTCCACTGGATAGGACAGAAAAGGATATAATTAAGATGATACAAGGAATCATGTATAATTTATCCTCCACTCCCAACGCTTAAAGAAGAGCTATACTAAAAAAAAAATCGATACCATATTCTATATGTTTACCTCTCACGGCGCTATGGTCCATGAAGGAACTTGGCCTCCTCAACAATTCTCCTCCACCGGGAGCGTTCCTCTAAAGCATCACTAACAGAACCTGCAGGTTATTCCTGATCCGTTCGTGTACATTTCCCAACCATCATATTGTTCCCTTTATGATACATTAATCTAAATCCCGGTCTTTAGACAGGTCACTTAGTACTGTGTCGATTAAATAGGTTTTTGGTTTGGACATACATTTTTTTTCTCTCCTGAGAAGTCCTCTTAAGTATTTTGGTAACTCTCTTTCGCTGTAAGTGTCCAGGTCCCACTAGCATACATCACTGCCCGTCGGAGAACGGTCTTAAAAACTAGCACTTTGACTCTCGGGATATATTTCTATTTAGAAAAACTTTCTTGAGTGGCCGATAACATTTGTTGACATTTTGTATTCTTAATTGTATTTCTTCTATTTCATTCTTATTTGTGAAAATCGTACTTGAATTTTGTAACATTTTCAAAGATATTCCTTATCTATATTTTATTCTAGAAGATTTTTAAATTGTCCTTTATTTATCGATAGTGGGGCATTGTAAGATACAATGTACTTTCGCTCGGAGAAATCATTAAGGTAAACTGTTTTGTCTTGAGAATGATTAAATTGCCGCTTAAAACAACAACTTACTAGTTGAAACGGGAGCCGCGGTTATGGAGCTGGGGAAGCAGCTAGGATAGAACTGATATCAGACACTAACAACATCTTGCTATTATTAACATTAATAGCCTGTAATATAACCCACCACAATCGGTTCTCGTATCTTAATTTCTAATTGCACCGCCTAACAAGACGTTATGAAAATACAGGATGTGTATTTATAAAATTATTCTTACGGCTTTATCAACCTGTTTTATCCTACTCTGAGAAAATGTATTATAATCTACAAATAATTCTCCATTAATTATATTTTTTTTAAAGTAGTTAGAAATCTCGGAAGATTCAAGTTTCTAAAATGATGGGAAAACCTAACCAGTCAACGTATCAGGACATATCACCCCTTTAAAAGAACAACGTAACTCAAAAATTATGATTTTTGAGTTAAGCCTTCAGTACCAATTCTATTGGTTGAAGGTATTTTTAATTCAGGAACGACGTATTTAATATTCTATTTTTAAATAAAGGTATACCTGTATATGTGTCGTGTTTGAACTTGAAGTTTTATGGGAATAATGACATAAGCTAAAATAAAAAAAGTTTCAAGGTTTAAAAATGAACCAATTGGTTAGTTAATAAAAAAATTTCATTTCTATCACTGCAGTAGGAATGCTTTGCATTACTAATACCCAATTGTTTTATAACTCACATGGAACTTTCAAATACCTTTATTTAAAAATTAGTTTTTTTGGAGTTATGGCATTGTTCCTTTGAAGATAATTCAAATCTGCATTGATGTACATTATTGTAACCTATTAAAGTGGGTACCACTACAACCCATGAATGTTCTGGCGTTCAGTACATGGTAGAGACTGTACTGTTTCATAGACAACGGTTCTGCAATGAGGTGACTTGCCCTAGGTCCCGCTCAACCACCAGATTTTTCCTCCTTATTTCGGGTACCCTATTTTTCTAAATTTTTTAGAGGCTGGGTGGGCAACAGGAGGGTCCTAGACCCTATATGATCCATCTCCCGCTGCAAACAGATTAAATAAAAGTCTCGCCCGATGCGGGATTTGAACCAGGATTTCCGGCATAGCAACTCAGTGCTCTACCAATGAGCGACTCCGCTCAATAATTAATGAGCATTTTGGGCTGTTGGTGTGAGATCTGCTATATTTGACCTACATTTATGAATTTTAATTTTGCTTTGCTAGATGCAGACTGAATTGGTGAAACGTTGACTGTTTAGCTATTATTCAGTATTGTTTTCAAATTGCATTCTAATGATTACTCTACCAGTTTTTATTTGATTTTATTATTTACTCGTAGATTTACTTTTTGGATTTAAAAAAAATTGAAGCACTGCTAGTGGAAACACCAAATATAATGGAATGCTGTTTACAATAAATAAAAAAAACATTATCATTTTGGGGATGGTCAGATAAGGTGGAATGGATGTGTGAGGAGGTCGGCCGTATGTTAACGCTTCGGTGGCATCTCGGTCATGTGGAAGTAAACTGCAATGGTTTATCCTCAACCTATGAGTAGACAAAACACCTCTAAGAAGACTTAAAAGTGACTGATAAGTATTATCAATGAAAACCTCCTAGGTGAGAAATGACAGCATATTTTAATTATTTTTTTAGTTACCAGGCGTAACCGGTAAAAATATTAAATTTAATTTTTAACAAGAATATTTGTTCAGTAGCGTAACTTTTAAACATTTTGTATATTCAAAATTTTATCACCGAGTCAACGCCGCCATGATCGGCCATAGCTATCTAGATAAAAAGGAATGTTGATGCACCATCTGTTCGCCGAATTCCCACTTCACTTGCTTCTTAACCGTGGACCTGGTAACACCGAGCTGAGACTTCCTACATCAAACTGAGGGTCCCTATTGGTCAACCTGCAATCACTGAGGTCCCCCTGCTGTGATCATCTTCCAGAGAGGAAAGCAGTGATTATCTGAAGCCGAGCACCAGGCAGCCAGCTAACCTAGAAGTCCAGGTAACGAATACGAGGCCACCAATTGTAAGTTACTTTCCTTGAATTAAGAAGTTCCCTTTGCGGTTAGAATTTTACTTAAAGACTATTTGGCATCGCCATCAGATATAAAGAGTATACCGTCCCTCGCCGAGTGGCCCCGTCGCCCCAATGTTGAGATTTCGCCATTAAGAAACTTCATTTCTCATAGAAGATTTGTATTGAACAGTTCTTTCAAACAAAAGTTGTTATATTCATTGTTCACTTTTTTGTTCTTGTTCCTGATAGAAGTGTTAATAGTTTTCTTATAATATCAATGTATAGCTTTCTGGTTGTGTTTCAATTTAATAAAACCCACATGTATCAGTATCTGATCTAATTAATTAATTCACCGAATCTATTCTATTAATACTTTTATTATTTATTAATATTAAGTCTATTCACGCTCGAACAATATTAATCACATTAGAAAGAAAAAAATATTACCAACATTAGATATTTAATTTTTAATATTTTCTTAAATATTAAATTTAATTTTTTTATAATTCATCCAATATTACAATACAAAAAAATATAAAGTTTGTAAGAATTTATGAAAATTGTTTTTCTCCAAAATACAGACAAACGTCAGAAGTGAGAATTTAGAAACAAATCCTGCTTATTGCGTCTATTTAAAATAGATGGGGATGAGCTTATTAATGAAGCATGTTTTTCAAACCGTTTGAACCTGTAGACTTGTACAAAGGTGATAAAAAATAGCCACGTCTAATCCTACCTAAGCTTTATGAACAAAAGGACTTTTTAGAACAATTTAGTCATCCGAAATCCGAAAGAACTATACGTCTATACAACGCAACCTTAGTATTACAAAGTTGTACGATACACATATATGAAAAGCAGAAAAAAGATATCAAAGATTCTAAGTATCTTTTTATTTTTGGTCTTTGGATGATACCCGATCCCGATTGTTTGACGTCTTGAAGATCTATGTATAGTTTTCGACCCACAGAATCATTTGGTATCAAAATCTCTGATTTTTCAATTTTGTAACATACAACCTTGTAATAGTAAGATAGCGATACACCTTTGTATTTTTGTTCGACCCACAGAATCATTTGTATCAAAATCTCTGATTTTTCAATTTGGTAACATACAACCTTGTAATACTAAGATAGCGATACACCTTTGTATTTTTGTTCGACCCACAGAATCATTTGGTATCAAAATCTCTGATTTTTCAATTTGGTAACATACAACCTTGTAATGCTAAGGTAGCGATACACCTTTGTATTTTTGTTCTATGGATGATACCCGATGTAAAACAAGAGGACGCCCAGCTGATCTGTAATGGGGAGGTACTTTTAGTTTTGGAAGAGTACACCTACTTGGGGAGAGTCATCAGCAGCAGGGGAAGAATGAACCCAGAAGTAGCTAACAGAATATTCAAAGCCAACCAGGTTTACTACCCTATTTTCAACCGTATAGTTGGCCATAGGGAGGTTGGAAAGGAAACCAAAATGCAGATCTACAAACCAGTTTACCTCCCAACCCTCACTTATGGAAGTGAATGCTGGACAAACAAGCTAGCCGAGTGACAGTGGAAGAGATGAAATTCCTGCGGAGAGTTGTTGGAAAGACCAGGAGGGACCGCATCAGGAATGAAAGAATCAGAGAGGAGCTTAAAGTGATTGAGCTGAAAGATTCCATAAAAAAAACCGACAGCTAAAGTGGTTTGGCCACGTCTGTCGGATGGACGAAAAGAGATAGCCAAGGAAAGCCATGGAACCTAGACCCACTGGGAAGAGGCTGAGAGGCCGTCCCAGAGTTTCCTATCAGGAATATATCCAGGGCATTGGAGGGGAGAGAGGCAAGGACCCAGGAAATGAGGCGGCTGAGTAGGGACCGCAAAGCATGGCTGCATTGGGTGGAGGCTCCTCGACGCTAGCAATGGCATTAGAGGAAGTCAAAGAAGAAGGAGGAGAAGATCTATGTATAGTTTTCGACCCACAGAATCATTTGGTATCAAAATCTCTGATTTTTCAATTTTGTAGCATACAACCTTGTAATAGTAAGGTAGCGATGTGTGTGGAAGAAAATGGTCCGGGTTAAGGTAAAAAAAATCTCTTTAACAGGGTAAAACAGTTTATTTTAATGCCAACGTTTCGACCCGGACGGCAGGACTTCTTCAGAGGTTATAGTAGGTTGAAAAAAAGGGTTTGACCCCTTCTCTCTTTATCCCATTAGAAGTCCTGAAAAAGTCCTTTAATGTGGAGCGAAACGTTGGCTTTCAAATAAATAGTTCTACCCACTTTAAGATAATTATTTCTGAAATCCACCCGGTCCATTTTCTTCCACCTACATATATAACGTCAACTAATAATATTTAAGATTATTTATATTTGTCTACTTTAGGAGATTGTATTTGGAAATATCCTAAGCTCTTGTAGCTTTGTTAGTTTTCCTGTTGTTGCTTTCTTTTCAACTTATTATTTTAGTGTACTCCTTCACTCTTCGGAATCAGAAAACATCCAAAAGAACTTTTTTGGAGACATTCACTTCCAACGCTACATAGATAACCTACAATACTTAGGATTAGGTATAGTAATTCTGAATATAATAAGCAGCTCCATCAGGTAAAAAAAATTAGTTTTCTTACAAAATAATTAAAATTGATGCAAACTGCATCTTTAACTGTCAATTTCATTTGTTTTATTTTATCATGTTTCCTCAAAGATATGAAAAAATCCATAAACATAATTAATAATACTATTTAAAAGAATATATAAAACATCATCATGTTTATGTTATGTTAAGTGTTAGATGAAATTTATTAGTTTTTATTATTCGTCTCATATTTATGCTTATAAACACGAGCAAAATGTGAAAAAAAAAAACAGTTATAAATAATAAGCATTACATATTTCAAATAATAGTTTTTTTGCCCTTTACGACATTTTTTAAATAAATGATTACCGTCTCAAAATAGATTAAAAATTGAGATTGTAAATAATAACATTGAATTATTTTTTATAACACTCAAACCCAATTGTTGATTTTTAAAACTTCTCTGATTGATTGGTAGCGAGTAACAATCGTTGTTAATTGTGAATATATAATGTGTAACAAACACACGCACATAATCAATAACTCATCCAATTCTCGTTTTGACGGAGTTTCTCTCTCTTTCTCTATCTCTCTCACTCTCTATCTCTCTCTATCTCTCTCTCTCTCTCTCTCTCTCTCTCTCTCCACACGAGATAAATGCACATGGCTTTAATTGCTGATTGCCAACAAAATTGGTTTTCATATGTCATTTATGAAGGCAAGTACATGCCGAGGTTGTTGGAGAGATTGATGACCAATTTAATTAATATACAACGTTCTGGTAGCGAGCAATAAACCAATTCATGAACCATCTAGAATGTTTTGGTTTTTGTTAGTGCAGGATGAAATAACTCATACCCGGCTTTATGGATATAAGTTGGTATGGAGCTACAATTAGTTGCGATAATTGGGATTGAAATCCCAATAATAGCAAAATAAATTATTTTTGATGGAAAAAAATGTTTACGAGAACAGCCATTAATGTTGAGGTCAAAAATGGCTAAAATAAACCGAAGAATGATGAAGGAAGCTATAATGTACATATATGTAAAAATCTTGATAAAAATCCAGAAATTAAAAAAAATAATTAAATTAATTTAAGTAAAAAAAACTGTGCGAAAAGATCTAAAAATATTTAGCGTAATATAACTTAAAGCATTAACAAAACAGTGTGATAAAAAATTGAGGGTTCGGAATTGAAGCGATCAAAAAAGATCAAAGGAGTTTCAGCCAATAAATAGAGGAATATATGTCATGACAAACATTTCTGGATACTGGAAAAAAATTGAACTAACGTAACTACATACGTAACATCGAATGTACGAGCAATCTTTATGATATATTTTTAAATAGTGTGGATCAACATTCTTTAAAAATGCCCATGAAATAAAGACAAATTGTTTAGAAAAAATCAGGTTCACTTTGGAACAGAATTCTGTATTATTTTTTTTCGAATTAAGACTTTTTAATAATTTCTATAATTATAATTGTTTTTTTAGAATAAGAAATTCACAGAAAAAAAGAGAAATATTAATATCCTAAGAAACAAATGGCACTCATGTGATTACTTTTAAAACTTATCAAAGAAAACAATTAAATGAATTATTAAAAAATTCGTTATAGTCCAGGATCCATGGTCCATTTTTGCACTTGATTAGTATCAGGATTTAAGATGGCTACTAACGTGAGTGTTCTCGAACGTGAACTACGTACTTCCCCAAGACACAAATTTTAAATTAATTCTTAATTTGAAGTAAATGAATAAATATGTGTATTATTTATAAAATAATATATTATTTTATAAATAATCTCGATTTCTCTAGTTTGGTTTCAAATAGATGGCCCAGGATAAAGAAATACATAATTTATCTTAAAAGATAATATAAAACAACGAGATGACCAAAATAATAGAAAAGTAAGGAAGAAAATAGTTGGGGGTGCAGTCAAATAAAAACACTGAATAAGTGGGTACTTATTATTTGACTGCACCAACTATTTTCTTCCTTACTCTTCCAGTCAACCATCCCCTCGCTTCTAATAGAAAAGTAATGTAGATGTTTCTAGAAATGATGACCAGTCACTGTTTAAACTGATAAATATACAACATATGCATAATAATTGAGGATAATACAAATAAACACATTTGGCATAGTTTAAATATAGAATGTAAGTAAAACATTCAAAATAAACTACACTTATGTTTTTAATACTCCAATTTATTCTTCTACAAAGCAATGAATATTTTCCATTCACCCTCAGTGCATTCTACTCTGATACTAGAAATAAATACACATTCCATTATTCACTGCCCAGTATGGATCATGAAAAAATATATAAAATAGGTTTTTACGAATTAAATTTTTATTTTCCGTAGATTTTTAAATGTATACAAACGTATACGCATAACAAAAAATGTAAGAAAGCTATTGAATGAGTTAAACTACGAATGAATCTTAAATTAGATTTTTACGAATCGGATTTATATTTTATACATTTTTTAATAATTATACAATCATGATTCTCGCGTCAAATAAATAACTGAGAAAGTTTTCAATGACTTTAGCTGTTTATCGAAAAAGATGTGGCGTAATAGTGCCAGATTTGACTTCGTAACTGAAGATTTAACTTTTAATTCCGTTGGTGACTGGCATGAGTAATTAAGATGGTTAGTGACTTCCCCCTCATTAACATATTTCCCCCTCCCACTTACCTCCGACACTTCCACCTATTTCCAAAGTGCGCGCAACAAATTGTATTCGAGTCCAGTGCCAGTCATAAATAGCGGGTAATTACATTATATCATAATAATAATAAAATAGTATTTCGGGATGTAGTATATTCAAAAACCATCACCATCTGCATATGTGCTGTAAAATAGGGATAGGCTGGAATGTAATAGCGGAGTAGAAAAAAAAACCTGTACCACTGAAAACTATGGAGGGTTTTGGGTTTAGTGCAAGGCAGAGATTGTTGGGTTAAGTACTGTTTCTTGGAAAAGAATTGGGCAGGGAGGTGATGTGTTATAGATCACGCTCAACCACCAGATTTTACCTGTAATTTTTGGATACCCACTTTATAGAGGCTGGGTGAGCCCCAGGAGGATATATTTCTAGCCGCTAACAAATTAAATAAAATTCTGCACGCGCCCCAGGACATTCGGCACGACAACTCTGAGCTCTACCACTGAGCCACTCCGCTCCCCAATTGCAGGGTCAATAAATATTAAAATAGAGGAAGTTTACTGAAATAAAGTTAAATTTTATTTACAGCTTGATTTTTAATCCACCATTGTTCCCGATGAAAAGTGAAATCCTGCACCGCAAAATGGAACGCATACCAGAATAACACTTCGAAAGAAAATGTATTTACAACGTTTTTTCAGTGGTTTAGGTTACTTACTTTTTTTAAAACTAACTTATTAAGAAACAGTAAAATCAAAAAATACTTAAATATTAAAAAATATTTTTTAAATATTTATTAAAAAAAAGTATTGTTATATTTAAAACCGTTTGAAACCCAAGAGAGTTCTAAATATTAACAAAAATTTGTATGCATCACAAATTGTACAATTCGTGGTTAAGCTCCCTTTATTGTTTTAATTGTTAGCTTAGCTATATTCATTTATTTTTCATTAAAAGAAAATTAATTTTTGATAAAATTTATCTCACATAGTCCAATCATTTTCAGTATTGTGATTATTTGATGCATTCTATATTCTTCTTCTTCTGAAAAACCGAGAGGGTGACTTTCAAGTGATAGGAATTGTAGCATTGCTTTGTTTTTTTATTTTAGAGGTGACCGATGGGGCTTTAAACGAGTTTGTTCTAATCTGAGTTGTTTAATAATTCCGCTGAGATTTACCAATCCTTTGATCTAAAATTTATAGTTACAGGTGTACCACGTAATTAGCGAATTCATCAATCACCATTATTAGCATTAACGGCATCGTTATGTTAATTTGCGGTCCCAAAAACCGCGAATAATATTTGATGTTTTAGTGTAGTATCTTCACAATTTTTTTTGGTTGGAAAGAGCTTGGGGCTTCTCGTCAGCAACATGCTCGTGACTGGCGCCCTGTGCATGAGTTATACTATTTCATTTAATCAACTTTAGTTTAAAGGTTAGAATTCTATTGATAAAAGAATATTTATATTTATATAAAAATGTCGTTTAAAAATTGTATAGTTGATAGTAATAAAAACTTAAAGCAACAATTAAACTAATTAAAACAACAAAAACTGGTTGATCTTTTCGTTTCCCTTAAAAGGATTTATTTGTAATAGTTAAATATCCTGTTTTATGAAATGATTGAAAGTACAGATGATCTAAGCATTGTTGAATTTAACAATGATAAGAATGTAATTAAAATCTACGTAAATACAAATACAAGGTAGAAAAAACATAATTATATACTAATTATTATTTAAATTTAATTATTGATATTTTGTATTGAGCTTGGACAGCCCATTAATAAATATGAGCTTTGATTAATAAATAAACTACTTGAAAGTGTATATAATTATTGTTAGGAGTGTAAATTTTTGTGAAAGCCAGACTAACGTTAATATCTTAAATTTACAAATTTGAAATATAAATAATTCAAACTATAATTGATTTAGGAATTCAAAAAAGAACTCAGTTATTCCAAAGTTTTGAGTTTTAACTTCTTATTTTTTCAATATCCAGTTTTAAGAATTAATATTATGTTGAAATATTCGTCAATAATAAGAAATATTAAAAAATGTGTTCCTCTCCATTAGGCAAGTCCCTTCATTCTTGATTTCATGGCAAGTAGATCATACCAGTTGATGACATAGGATGTTGTTTTCTAGCATAAGTAAAAATACACTAAATTAATACTTTGACATGAGCTGTACCACTACAACCCGTGAACGGGTCTGGGGTTCAATACATGGTAGAGACTGTACTGTTTCATGGACTACGGTACTGGAGGGAGGTGATTTGTCCTAGATCACGCTCAACCGCAAAATTTTCCCGCTTATTTTGGGTACCCTATTTTTATAACATTTTATAGAGACTGGGTGAGCCCCAGGAGGTTCCTAGATCCTATGAGATCCATCTCTGGCTGCAAACAGACTAAATAAAAGTCTTGCCTGCAACGATATTTGACCAGGATTTCCGGCATGCCAACTCAGTGCTCTACCACTGAGCCACTCCGCTCCCTAAATTATTACTTTATAATCATTATAAATAAAATTGGTTACTGTTATTAGATTTAAGTGTAGAATTAGCATCTTGCTAAGTGTAGAATTAATTTAACTTTAATGTCGCATAATTAAATAAACATGTTTTTAAATAAACTTCATTGTTACCTATGACTTGTAAAAACAAGAAAGAGCAATTCGATTTATATGTAACATAATGAATTTGTAAGAGTTAAAAAAGGCTCTTTAAATAATACCATTATTTTTAATGTAATAAAAATCATTTAAGCTTAAAGATATATATGTAAATTATAGTATAGCAGTATATAAAAAGTGTGAAAATGTGTCAAAGTATTGAACTGCATGCTCTAACAGGTTATTTGTAAGTATGTACTTATAATAAAAAAAGTTGTTTTATGACCTATTTAATATAATTTATATCCCTTTTATGAGATAACATGAGCCCAAGGTACGTTTACTGCCACAGGCCAATAAAAAACTCGTCAAGAAGGAACAGGTGTTGCCAAACTGCATTGCACTCGGTGTTACCCCAACGCCTCCGCAGCTCTTACCTTTAGGTGATAGAACCCAGGTTTTCAATCAACGCCTTATTTATTTTCGTATTACGAATATATATCATTTCACGTAAACTCTGATTTCCAATAGAAAACGCATTAGTTTTAATTTATAATTATAATTTTATCCATTCTTCATTTATCAGTTCCCTCACTCTGAATAAAAAGTTTGCTCAAAAACTCTAGTTGTATGACTTTTTATTCGGTAAAGATTAACATCTGTCATGACAACCGGTATAATTTACTATTGTTGTTTTATTAACGCTACAGCTCGTATTATACTATAGTATTGGTGTAGTTAAAAGATTTGTATATCTAACTTAATAAATAAAATATGTATTAATAAATATACATTTATTATTTATTTATATTATATTTGAACTTGGGGTGAACTTCACGGTGTTTCCTACAATATTGTTTCAAAATACCCCACCTCTGTATAAACATGAAACAGCATTAATAAAATTCGTTTTCAAAACCTGATAATATTATTGAAACAATGCATTATTCTGTGTTGCCCGTGCGGCATTTAATTTATATTTCATGTTTTGTTTTGTTTACTCAACAATTAGCCAATTATTCGGGAGGGATTACTACAAAGGATCCTCTCGAAGCATTTTTTTTTTGTTTAAACTGCACAGTCTTAATTTCTTTATTCCCTTCCAGTATTACTATAAACTTGTATCGTTTTACAATATGGTAGGTCTCAACCCCAGACCATCCCCCCCCCCAGATTTACGGTCAACTAATATTATTAAAGAAAAATATTTCCTTTGCTCATAGTTTTATTTATATCATTGACGCTTCACTCATATAGTTATTTTTAAAAATGAGTTATCTTAGTTGATATTGTTTGTATATTTGTTTCATTCATCATTTGCTTTGTTTTTTTACTTGGCATTGTAATTTGTATAAATATGTAATTATCTATTGTTTCTCTCTATATGAATATTGTTATCTTATTTCTATGTTATTTTTATTTCTTGTACTCTGGTTTTTTTTATTCTTTAAATATTATTATTCTGGGTAATTCGCATTTTTTCTCATTTGTTAATTCAATTATTTAAATGTAATCACATTCTATTCTAAGACATAATAATACTCTGTATAGAAACCTGTATTGTTATTCTAAAGGGACTTGTCACAGGATAAATAAAGACTTTATTATTATTAAAGTAGTGCATAATGTAAGAAACGAAATTACTTCGTCAGCCCGACAACAATCGTCTCCTAATGTTAAACAAGATGTTTTTGGTAACTCCATTTTTTTAAATTCTCGACTGAAGATCAAATACTTATGTAAATGGTGTGTGATTGTTAGGACAATACTGAAATATTTAGACACAATGGTAGTATTTCTTTATTATTTTGATGAAAGTGAGTCAATCTTAAATGCCCAATACTCTACGAAGTAAGCAGTACGGACATGATGTTGTCCTCGGATATCATTTCTATCAATTCTATTCAGTACTATCTAGTCTCTGGAATTATTGACACACGACCTAGCATTAGCATCGATTGTATAAACACGAGACTCGCTTAGAACAAGGCCTTGATGTACACAGAGCTGAGGAGAGAAAGGACAAGTTACTTTTCGAGTTCTCAAACTGATTGAGGGTGTGCTATAACTTTAAATAAGATAGACTTGCTTAAACGTGACAGGCCTCATAATGGCCTACAAAGCCGGCTTCCGGGGATATGAATATGTAATAAGGGTTTAGTTTTAAAATACCGAAAAGAAAAAAAGTTAGTATAAGAGTTATAAGGGTGGTATAGTTGGTAATTTTAACTGAAGTTTATTTTTGATAAAAAATAATTTGGTAAAAATTAGTTGAGATCGCTAAAAGTTGAGTAATGAGAACATATTTTAATGTTTGCATTACTGGTCTCAAATTCAGTAACACAGCTTGAAGCAAGCACTGGGATTTCCCGTAGTCCCGCTTTTTTCTCCATACGATGAGGATGATGTTAAGCTCGGAGATGTATGTATGTCCCAGAGTAGGGTGTTACTATTGTATATAGGCTTTAATCTTATTTAGTACATATTTTTTTAAATTCATTTAATGATTTCAAAATATTTTTCCATCTTCTCAAGTACGAATGAAAACCTAGACCTCCAATACTTTGCAATTAAATGCTGTATATTTTGTTATCCAATAAAAAAAATAAAAATATTTACATCAACAATTTTAAAGCAATTTAAATACATGTTTAAAAATGATTTCGTCCATTAAAGTTTAGAAAAAAAAATCAAATATTAAAAAAACTATACTAGCAATAATGGTACTATTTAAAATTAGATTAATTCAGTTAAAATTAAAAATAGAAATACAAAATGGAAGAAAAATTCCGCGAAATTTGCAAACTATGCATATGCTGGAAATATAATAGATCTCCACCTTTTAAACGTGACTAGAATTGGAAGGCAGCTTGGGGCATGAGCTGCCCAGAAACAAAAACATTTTAATAATAATTTTTCATGATGTAAGACATTTTTCATCCGACCTCATTTTTTAAAAATTTATGTTATTATTTTAACGTTCTTTCCTGATGTTCCTAAACGTTATATGAATACGTCAGGTGGTAGCCAGTGGTCACCAAACTCTTTTCTGACGACCCCAAGTCTTAGGAACAAAAGTGGAGGTTCATGATAAATTATTATTGATTTAAAGAGGTCTAGACTTAATTTGATGGACCATTAAGTTTATTTATGTAAAATAATTGTGAACATTTTCATTTCTCGGAAAGTTCCAACGATGTTTTGAAAGAGTGCTATGTTCTATTTACAATTACTGATACGCCCATTGTATCCCACAACTTCCATCCGTACATTTTTAGTTTTTTCCCATTCTCTTGTTCAATATACGATTAATTTCAGTTACTTTTATAGGCCTTATTCTGAGAGAAAACAGGATGGATTACCTTCTAGACTTAAGATTATAAATTTATAGTACCTACTTGAAATGCAACTTTAATTTACAAAAAAAATAAGAACTCTAACGGGAAAAACTTGAAAACACACAACTCTATTCTTACTTTGGTACGGACCGTACCTTTATGTCTACTAAGTCAGTGAAGTGGAGGATTTCGAATGTTGAATCTTGGTAGAGCAGTCGAATGGCTTCTACTACAAGTTATGACTTATTACGAGTACATGTTGTAGAATTATACATTCAGAAATAGGTCTACGAACATCGATAACGGGCTATCTGAAGATGCCTACAGTTGTAATATGAGGATTGTTGACAGTTGACTTGAGTGTGGGCGGCCAATATGATTGCGTGTAGGCAGGCATCACCTCTGCTCAGGATTGCCTATAAATATATTTTTTTTAATTTCGTTTTTTTTGTTTTGTTATTTGTCTCCCTCACCGAATCAAAATCTTTTTCGATCTCCAAAGAAATAAAATAAATCATATTATGTTTTCTAATTTATTAAAGTAATATAATTAATTCTTAAGATTTGTATCCTTTATAACTGTAATAAAAACATACAACCAGTCAAAACAAAAGCATTTTTATATACCTAAAACTCGAGATATAAATAAATAAGTATCAGACCTTTTTTTCTCAGGCTTAGGACTTTAATAAGAAGGAACTTTTACACCTTAAGTAAAATTAACATTAGTCCTTAATCGGAAAATCTTCATTAGGAAAGTTCCTGAGCTTTTCATATTTAAAAATTTCCTTTGAAAGAGTGAAAAAGTATTTGAATTTCAAAGTAGTTTATGCAATTCTGTTAAAAATTTGTTCGACGTTGATTATACACGTAAACAGGTCAATGAATAATCCGCGTAACTCTTTTATAACGACGAAAAGAAAAACAGTAATCTTTGATATTCAACGAAGAAAGCACCTAGCTATGGTTAAGTATATGTAAGCTACTCTAATGGGTGGAGGTTCATTGGTTCAATGTTTGGTAAGGATTTTTCATTGAAATAAAAAATATGAAAAACTGTTTTTAAAAAACTTCTACTCTGATTTTCCAATCATTAACTAATTAAACGAAGAATGAGGAAAGATGATGAATAAAATAAAACAAGAAATCCTTTACTAAAATGAACGTAGTCGGATTTTTTTTAATCCTAGGAATATTTATATTCCGTTAAATCCAAAACATTTACTTTTCATCTTAAATTAATTCTCTTATCTGCAAATTGAATTTTCTATTAATCCTAAATCAGTTGGAGAACGTCGAATATGACTTGTTTCTATGACTATTATTACTTGTTGAGGTTTATATGAAGCAACATTCGAGAAAAAAAATCCCTTTCCTGAACGAAATTCTCCCCTTCTTTTAGCTGTAAGAAGCGTATCCTGAGCATTTGTTCAATGTTCTTTGTACTTGGCTAAATCATTTTCTGATTCCGTCTTTAAGTTAGATCTGGGTTTTCATCTTGTCGTTCCGAAAATTGTTCTTTTTGTCGTCCGTCAAAAAGAAGATACCAATTGTGCCGACGTCACTACGAACTTCCGGAATACAGATATTTAGATATTCAACACCCCATAGCTATGTTCTTGTTTTAGCTTTTACTTCTATTAATTATTGGTATTCTTGTGCCACGTTCGTTCTCCATGTTTAATCATTCGTTTTTCGTCCTATGATTTCCTAACTGTTGAGTTTGTTGTATTTTGGAGACCCTTCTTACATTTATGGGATGCAATGCATCCCAGATAGACACCCTAGATATGAGAATGTGGTCTATTATAGACTTCTTATTTCATGCAGTTTTCGTTTTTATCTTCTCATTCTCCAAACATTATTTATAATGTTTATTACATTATTTGTAACAAAAAATTACAAATATATATACTAAAATATATATTATACGAGTTACATTGGGCCGTCAAGACTCCACACTTTTGTATTTAGGCTCCCCTCTCTTTGGGAAATAAACTATATGCTACCACCGTTTCATTGGCCAGAGATTGGTTACGGGCTCATTCAACATAAGAAATGTGTAATAAGTAAATACAATTATTAGTTTTATGTAGCATTCAATATTACTTTACTGATTAAAATTATAATAATTTGTTTTAAAAAAATATCAATAATAAGATTTTTTATATCAAAAAAGGATGTTTGATCAATTGAATTTTTGGGCAAAATAAAATATCTTTTTATTTTTCCCATAGATGACAGATCTATTTGTTTAACGATTTTTGTACAACTTAGTTGTTTTTGGTATCTAAAAAGTCTCGCCCCAGAGCTCGATCTCTAAAGCCCTTCGCTGCCATGCTCTCCTCTACATCTTGCAAACATCTTTTTTTGGGTTGTCCTCTTTTCCTCCTATCCGTAGAGCAATAATCGGAGATTGTTTTTGGCCATCTTTTCTCTGCCAGATATAATCATATTATAACCCATATTAATAAAGCTTCATTTCCTTTTTTTTTTCAATGTCATATTCAACACTAAAAGACAACATCAATTCAATAAGAGGCTGCCTTAAAACTTTTGTATAGGCAGAAAGCGTATTATGTACGGATAACGGGAGTAAGACTCAAACATAGGAGGAGAAACCGCTCACTAAGTAACATAAGCCTTGTTCCACTGTCCGAGCGCTCTACATAGTATATAAAATACATAATACAACGGATTATATACTATTACAATCTTCTGACAGTGGCTTCCCTGGATCCCTCTCTCTTCATGTATGTTGTATTTAGTATCATGAATGTGAAACCTTTAAGATTTAAATATAGCAAATACAATTATTAGTTAATTAAAATGTTTAAAACTTCAAACATACTTGGAATGAGAGGTTTGAATATCTTTTAGGTTTATTTTCGTTGTTATATTTTTTTTAAATTCCATTTGATTACACTATTTTTATTCATCGCATATATGTTGAAGAAATTTTATTGAGTAAAGTATACTCTAGTCAAGTATAATAAAAAATAGTGTCGATAATATAGTTGAGTTAAGAAAAGTAACTCACCGACATTATCGACACTATTTTCTATATTCAGTTGAGGGTCATCATTTCATGTTAAGAAAAGTTTTCATCTCATCTGGGTCAGCTAATGAAATAAAACCTGATTAAGCAGTGAAAATTGAAGTCACCCATTGTAACCTTCTTTTTCAATGTGAGAATTTGAAAATGATATTATTAATGACGTCAATTTATGATATAGTGGTATATTTATCATGATAGGCCTGGCTATACATATTATGGTGTGATAAAATTATATTATGTTTTATCTAATATTTCATTAACACAATAAAAAACCTTTATCCAGTCAAGTATGTTTTTAATAAGACGTTTCGACATTAAATGTCATTTTCAATTATTTATATAAAAAATTCTTGTATCCTTTCATCTTAGTTAATAACTTGAAAAAGTTACAAGTCATAAATATCTGTAAATTATCAAATACAACAATAATAATATAATAAATACAAATTTATAAAATATGTCCAAAAATAGAAATAAGTATAGATACCTTTTTCTTTTTTCCTTATTGTCATTATTAATGTTTAGAATGTTTTACTTAGAGCTCAATAATCCTCCATGGTCATCTTTTGTTAAATAGTTTAAACTTTGGTCTGTTTTATAATACATTTAATTTACATTTTAATACTAAAAAAATGATTTAAAAATACCATAATCAAATTAAAAAACAATACATAAAATTTATTAAATTGATAAAACTATTTTATTTTTAATACATTGTTATCAGTTTTATAAATTCTTAATTTATATAAATCGGATGGAATGAAAAGAGAAATCTAGGAAAACTGTTGGGAAGTTATTGTGCTAGGTTATATTATCTGTGTTTTTAAAAAGTAGAAAACATCCTATTTATCATTTTCTTTTTCACTACATTATCCATTTTGTCATTAATATATAATGCTTCCAAGAATCTCCTTTTAATCACATTGTTTTCTCTGTGCAAGATCTGTGGTTTTTCAAAATCAAATGTATGTAATTCGTTTTTACAATGTGTTGAGAGTGCGGTGTTTGTTTTTGAGTTTGGTTTTAAATTATTTTTATGGTGATAGAATCTATTTTTCAAGTGTGTGCTCGTATGTCCAACATATTGTTTATCACAATTATTACAGTTACGGTTATATATAACATTTTTACTGTCTAAGAGTGGTATTTTATCTTTTTGACTATTTATTATATTTTTTATTGGGTTTCTGGTTTTACAAGCTAATTTTATTTCGGGGATGTCATAATTTTTGAAGGTTGGTCCAATCTTTTCAGAAAGGCTTTTGATATAGGTTATACTTCTATTTTTTATTTTATTATGTTTAAATTCTTTATTTGGTGATTTGGTGACTATATGGATTGTATTATTGTTAACTTGAGGATCTATATTATTATCTTCTTTATCAAAAAAATTTGTAAATTTTTGTTTGAGAAGGTTTAATTTTTAATGTTTTGTCATTGTTATGGGTAATATTTGAATTATTAATAGATTCTCTTGGAGCTAAGTTATTCTTTTTATTCATTGATAAGTTGTTACCTACTTTATTCTTAATTAAATTGTTCTGTTTATACCATAATTCATTAATAAGTTTAATCGGAAAAGCATTGCTAAGGAGGATCTTCAAAATTTTATTTTTAGTTTCTTTTAAATATTCATCTGTTATTTTGATAGCTCTCAATTAAATTTTGAGCTATATTCTTAATTTGATGCTTAGGGTGATTTGAGAAATAATTAAGTAGTCTATTAGAACTAATTCCTTTTTTATACCATTTTGTTGTGAGAATATTTTTAATGGGGTTTCTGATGATGGTGATATCTAAGAAGATTAATGAATAATCTTTTTCTAATTCTTGTGTGAAAATAATATTTTTGTTTTTGTTTTGTTCGTTCAAGACTGTATTGAATATTCCTTAAGTATTTTTATTTGTAATAATTAGAAGATCATCTATGTATTTTGCGATGAAAATAGGGGGGTTGTTTATTTTTTTCTGGACAATATTATGTATCATATGTTCAATAAAAGATTAGTGTGGATAATAAAATAAATAAATTGATTCTATCATTCCGATCCGTAATCCGCGAATAAATGCACGAAGGATCAACTAGTTTCATTGCAGAGCGAAATCTAATATGCTTTTATCAACGCTCAATAAATGATTTTTTTATTTTTCGATATGAAGAATACTGTATTCAGTAATGCTCAATAAGTTATCATCCGTAGGAGTTAGAGGACAAATATTCTGACACGTGTTGGCTTGTTTGATAAAAAAAAAAAAAAAGAAGCCAATATCTCTCTTATTTCTTTGATCAGCAGTGTTCCACAAGTTTGCCTAGTAATAAATGACGTAAGACTCAACTTACCTTGAGATGTCAATCGTAATACAGATGATGTAAAGAACCCTACGACCATCCAACATATTTTGCAGAATGCAATAAATAAAATAAACAACCGGCTTCCTCACAATGTTCTCTGCCTAAATAAATTAATGAAAATCTCATTTTTAACTGAAAGAGAAATAACAAACTCTATTTAGGTCATTCACTAGATCCTTACACAGACAACCGTAGATTCTTTTGGATGGTATTTGATACGTATATCAGTTATCATATATCACGTTGAAGTATATGATGATGACGTATATGACATGACGTCTCTGCACTATAACTAACGACAAAAATTTAATATACTATGAATTCCCTGCGGCACTTCCTAGGGCTCAGACAGAACCACACTATTGAACTATGCCGATCTTTAGCGTGCTGGAGTTAGGATGCTTTGTCAATAGTTCTGCCCGTTGCCGGATCCTAAACAAACTTGATACTGTCCATCATCCCGGGATGCGGTTCGCGTCTGGGGCATTTAGAACCTATTTCTTGTTTATGTTTCGAAACAGGAGTTCCTCCGATTTTATGCAAAAGGAAAAACAAGTAATAATCATAACTCTTAACTGCTCCCTAAAACAGAACACAGAGATTTTCCTACGTCTTACAAAATGAAAAAAAAAATATCATTATCGGAAAATCTTTTTTGCTTTGTGTCACTTAAAGGAATAGCTTTATATAAACCTGAGATTTACAACTCTCCATGAAAACACAGACTTAAAAAAACATTGGTAAATTTCCTCGATTAGCATAAGTCCAGAAAACAATACGGAATTCTCTCTGCTCCTCCGAAACATGTCGTCATAATTTATATAGGTGGAACTAATTATAATTAAATTTAAAATGAGATCGATAGATACATTGGAATATACATTACTGGCAGGGAAGAGTTGCGCAATAAATAAAATTTAAAAAAATATAAAGCCAATAAGGAAAACATAGAAGGGAGGTAAGACAGCCAACAACAGAAATAAATCACAGAAGTCTTACTTTATCCCCTGAATAATGGAGGCCTTCAGGATGAAAATCGGATCACTCCAAGTTTCAAAAATCTGCTTTTTTACATTTTACGCTATTTTATTCAATTAATGTTTTATTCTCCCGAAACTTCAGGTTCAGATCCGGACTAGAACAATAAAAAATAAGGCGGAAAAGTGTCGTGTTTGGCAAAATTATTTGACTAAACCAGCGAAAAATGTCTAAGCATTTTCTTGTAATTTTAGATAACAATTTGTTTCTGACCCAGAAAGCCTCAGTTGTTCTTTTCTTATTTGAGGGCCAGTTTGCAGATATGTTACTACTCAATCGTCTGAGTCAAATGTGGGCATCTCAATTTTTTTTAAATAATCAAGTAATGTAAATTACTTTATTGTAAGTAAATAAGTATTGTTCGAATACTTTATCAAGCCTTGGTCAAAAATAAAATTAATTAATCATAGGCTGCTAGAGAAATAATATTGGAAGGTAAAAGATAAGATGTTTCGATTATTCAGTATGTTTAATTTGCGATTTGTACTTTTGTTATACGGATGGCATACTTATTCAAAACATTAGAATAAAAGCTTTGTAGAAGAAAGGATGGGGACTTCAACTAGAAATAATACTTTTTTTTTGGTTATTTGTAGTTTTAAAATAAATTTAAACTGTAAATAATTTATTCTATAAAAGTAGACTTCTTTGAAATGTGCCAACTAATAACCGAACATTTGAAAAGGCTTCTTTCAAAGGGAAAAAATTGCTGTTATTTTTTGATTAGGAAAATAATTCTATTATTCTAGTAGAGGAAATTGTGAACTGCACTGTTCAAGGTGGTTTTTGTTTCATTAAGCATTTGACTTTTTTAGAAGCTATTTTTATTATCTATTATATATTATACCTTCAACAGGGTATTTTATACTTTATATTATCTCAATCATATGCTCTTTATACTCTCCATTCATTTGTATAAAGCCTATGTTTCTGATATGCATTAATTTATTAGTAATAGGTTAATGAGAACTTCTAAAACTAAGAAAAATTTTTTGTAAAAGTTTTGAGTAGTTGATAGTTACGAAACTGGGTCCAGGTTCAGGTAAGAAAATAATTCCTTAAACAGTGATAAGAAACTAATTATATCCTTAAAATATTTATAAGAAATCGAAGTTTTGATTAAATTTAGTTTAATTCACATTAAATATTTGTTTTAATATTTAAGTTTTACTCATAGGTTTTTTTAGGATATTGTTTAGGTTTTACCCACAAACATGTGACCTACATTATATGATTTGACGTTCTCTACCTCTTTGTTATTTATGTTGCCAAGTTTCATCCTATCTTCAAGTTTACAAGCCTTAACTACTATTTATTAGATTATTCTCATTATTTTCATTCTTGTTATTCTTTTAATATATAATGTTTTTCATCATTATAGTTGCTGACCTATATCTCGTTGTTTTAGTTCAAAATTTAAAAACATTTTAATTTTATTTAATATTTTAAATTACATCTGCTTTTGTATTTTAATTATTCCGATATTTTCATTTTTATATACTTTTTATTCTAATTATTTCAGTTTTAATTATTATTGTATCACGTCTATTCAGCCTTGAAGATATCCTGCAACGTAGGTAGAAAAGTCGCTTTCTAATGTATACACTATCACTATTTAGGGAAACATTTTCTGACCTCCAACAAGGACCATTTTCATCCTCAAAAATAATAAGTATTACAAAATTCAGCTTTTATATATAAATACTACCTTGCTGTGGCTGTTATAATAGTTTAAAAAAACATTGCATTAAAATTTGAATTTTAAAGTAATAATGAATAAATGAAAAAATGAGTTAAATAGATTTTTGATTTTACATTTTATTCATCATATATCTAAGTATAGCAAAATTAGTTTAATGATTGAGGTATATAATGGTTGATTTTTGATTATGGTTGAAATAGATTTATGATTTTACATTTTATTCATCTTATATCTAAGTATAGAAAAATCAGTTCAATGATTGAGGTATATAATGGTTGATTTTTGATTATGGTTGAAATATTATACTCAAATTATAACTAATTATTTTAATTTAATTGAGTGCTAATCGATGCTCAATATTTTTTGTTAATATGTCCTTTGCTAATAGGAATAGATTAAGTAGTTTACCACCTTATCAAAACTGCACCCTGTTAGAAAAAAATATAATTTTACAGATGTCATAAGGAAGAAACAAAGGTAAATGATTAATAAATAAAATAAACAAGTGGAATGAAGCGAATTTGAACGTTACTAGTTAACCAACAGGGATAATGGGCGTGCCCTGGCGGACAAATAAGGAAGCTTATGATAGATGACGTGTAAGTTAGTGCGGGAGAGGGGGGAAATCTAATGTCTTTTCAAAAAGGCCTCTCACTTCAAGGTTATTAAATCCCATTTATTATGCCCAATGAGATCCTCGTCTCATTACAGTGTTTATCTTTAGAATTTTTTTTCATACATATTCGATTATTTTTAATACATTTTACGATTGTACATAAGAACTTTCCACATACTTGTGAAGCTTGAGACAAAGTACTGCAAACATGAAAGGCTACTTACGACCTATAAGTAATGTATGTCTGGGGTCAGAAGAATTTCTGTAATGAAATGTATACGTTCGTAGACAAGACAAGCAATATACTCGTATGTACATAGTTTTTAATACCGTACAAATATCAAAAGTTATTACCCATACTTATAGTTACTTATATATACCCATATTTTACCCATTTGATAGTTGGTAGTCTTACAACTAGCTCATACAGGTATGTCCATTAAATACGCGATCTAGGGTCATTATTTTAAAAAATTGTATCTACATTAATTTTGAATCCGTCATAATACGCAATTTTTGCCGCTGTAGAATGAATTCAAGGTTAACAGCAGCTTGCAACTTTAAAAAAAACCTATCAGCTTGATCTTGATTTTCAATCTAATTTTTCTTAATTTTTTTGTCAGAGGCTCTTTTTTCTCTCTACTCTTGGTTTTCCCCAAGCTTTACCAAAAACTTGATATTGAGTCCCTTAAACTTAAATGGACACGTACAACAGTGCTTACAGCTTCATAGTCATACGAGTGATGACCGCTCTTGGGAGGCAGTACGGGAGTTAGTAGTTGAAGATATACGAGTACATCGTGTCATAGACGCCATGTTGGACCAGTTTGCGTATTTATTGGACACACTCTGTATAAATGCCATGAAAATAAGTTGTAAAGAAAAAATGAAAGAATGTAAAAATCACTTCAATGACAAATTCTAAATAAATGAAGGTTTAGTTTGGCTTATGATTCTTAACATAAAGGATTTGCTAAGAATAAAAATGGAATTAAAATCTGAATGTGCCGCATCAAGTATTTTAAACAAAATCCAGCTATAATTTAACAGAAATTTTTAATCAAAGCAAGAGCAAGATTTGGTCTAAACCCTTTTAGTAGCCAATATATTTTGGGAAATCAGATGCTATTACATTTTATGATTCCCCTAGATGTTGAGGGGAAAACGTTAAAATAACTTATAAATGCTATATTATGGTATAGTTTTATTATTTACAGCAATGTGTTTCTTTAAAATATAAAGTTTGAAAATAATTATATTTTAAAAAAAGCTTTCCCCCTCTGTTTTCCATTTTAGTTATTATTATTATTGCATAGTTTCATTACAATAATATGACCTCACGATTGTTCTATTTGATAGGATAATACAATGAAAAAATATTATACTTTTTTTTACACAGTAATTGTACTAATTTTAGACCAATAATTAACACGCTAAGTAAGCCTGGTTGCTTCGAATTTATTACCTAGATAAGGTTTAAAAGTTACGGTTTGCTAAAAATAACGTAAAACCATACTATAAATATTTTAATTATATAGTTGTTTTTCAAGTTTTTTTTATTCCTTAGCCATTATGGTAAAAAATATGTATATGGTAATTAAATGTCTATAACTGTCTCGGATTGGTCCTAACAACCGACAACTGTTTCAAAAGCTGGAGAAGAGTAACACTTCCGATGGTAAAGTGATGTGATAAACGTAAATCAAAATACGTATTCAAAAAGTATGGTGATAAACTATACCAGTCTCTAAATCAGCCAAGGATTCATGGATGGTCAAAATAGATATCGTTGGAATAAGGAAACCCTATGTTTTTCATTCCACTATCCCTTAGTGCGTACACCATGTATGGAACATGTATTGATAATCACCACCTAAAAATATTACTATTTATAACTGAGTTAGATAAAATATGATCCCTATCAATGATCTAAGATAAAGTGGAAATTAATTTTTGTGTAATATTAATTACGAAAGTGAGGTAGCTGAGTGTATAGAGTGCTGAGTCTATTAAGTAAGTGCTCACCCAGCCTCTCTAAAGTGGGTTGAAGAAAAATATAGTGGTTGATTGTGATTTTGGAGAAATCTTCCTGCACAACCGTTATCCCAGAAACAGTAGAATTTTTACTATAAACTGAGCCTGAGTCCCTTCATGGGTTGTGGTGGTACAGGATGTAAAAAAAAACATTGTGCCATCCGATTTGGTTTACTATGTTAATCATAAAAGCTATACCTTGAGAAACGCATAACACTAATAAGTTGTATGATAAAACTTTAAAAATTAGTCAGATAGGTAACCGATTTTTTATTTTGATGATTGCCAAATAATTAAAATAAATTGAAAAATTCTTCAAATTAATTATATCCTTATTTGTGTATTTAATTAGATTGATTATTATTATATGAATTATAATATGATAAATCTACTTGTCCGCTGGTTTTAATTGGTTCTGAATATTTATTAATAAATGCTATAATATTTTCAGCTTATTTTATGAAGAATATTTTAGATTGTTCTTAATTACTTATATAATGTAGTAAGCATTATGAATGAGATAATATATTTATGTTTAATGAATGTATAAGTTGCCTTCAAACTAGAATTATTATTACATTAAATATAAACTACTTAAATTATTCAACCGAATATTTTAATACAAATTCTTTTTCAGCAAAGCCACAGAAAGTTTGATGCTAAGAATATAAAATATTGTTAGACATAACAGGGAGGGGAGAAATGTATACAAACAAGGCCGAATTAAAATACAAGAAAATTTTACTTTGGAAACATTTAGGTGTGGAGGAAACATTTCATTGCTCGGAAGTTTGTTTCACCTTGTTTTGGAGTTCGGCCGCCAGGAAGAAGTAATTTTATCCTGATGGAGCAACCTAATGAACGAAATCCCCCAGAAGCAAGTTTTGAAATCATCTCCAGTTGAACTAAACCGATTTAATAATATGGGTCTTTAATGTGTATTCGCTTAGTCCAATTTAACTTCGACTAATCAGCATTAGATCCAACATTACTTGTCCATGGCAGACATAATTTACTTTCTTTAACAAAAAAAAAAAATTTGATCTTTATCACGTTCAATTTGGATACCATACGAAACCTTTATTAACATAATTGGAAGATAATACATAACATACGAAAATGGTAACAGTATGTAATCTGATCTCTTAAATTCCCACTGCCAATATTTTTAGTCCATTCATCAGGTGTTTCTTCTGGTTTCGACCGTGTAGTCAAATTCTTTTCCCAAGTTTCGCCGGCCATACTGCAAGCTTTCTCAGGGCTTAATCTCCCCTGATTAAGAGCCCGGAGGAAGCTTGCAGTATGGCCAGCGAAACGTCGGTAAAGAATTCAACTACACGGTCGGGGCTACATTGTTCTGAATAAAAAAATAATTTCTTGGTGGTTAGAAAACCAAAATACTTTCTTCTAATAAGTCTAAGTTATTTTCTTCAAAGTGAAAAAATCTTTATCCACAGGAAATTTTGGTAAAATATATTTGATTCCTACATTTAAAGTCTATTGTTCGACAGACTATTTATTTTCTCTTTTAGATCATAAGTGTTTTTTCTTTATTTTTTTGATAAACCGTTTATTACCCTCAAACCTATTTCAGTGTATATGCACAATTTCAACGATTCTCTACCACTTGATTAATATTATGCTTTTATAGCTTTTTTCAGTGAATTTCATAATTTTGTCAACCAATTTCATAATTTTTTCAACCAATTTCATAATTTTTTCAACCAAATTCATAATTTTTTCAACCAATTTCATAATTTTACCAATCAAATTCATAATTTTTTCAACCGATTTCATAATTTGTAAGATGTCGCGGCGTGATTGTCATGAAATCATATAACATATATTTGGATATAATACATATATTTGGAAAGAGATTTGGATGTATTAAATTATTACATATTTTAATGATATACTTACAAGTAGGTGCTTATTAAGATTACATCTTCCAATTTCTGTATTCCTCTGCCAGAAGACAACATCGCTCTCGCTTTTGATTTTACTTTTGAGAAAGCATATCCTGCCGGATTAACCATTGGGAATATGGTGACAGGTATTTTATTATATGCGAAGATCGCGCAATAACTTCTCTAACCTGCTCAGTTTTGTGGATAGGTGCATTGTCCATCAGTAAAATCCTATTGATGAAGGGAAGCTGATCAAGTTTTTCAAGCAATTAAAACATAAATTGGCAACATAAATCACTATTACAAGTTCCAGAAGCTATATAAAAAAAGTGAACGACCTGTTGGTTGTTGATTGCCAAGACGAAAGTTGTGTTCCTCCTTCGTACAGTCGGCGTACTCACAATAGCTTTCGTGTTATCTTTTGATCTAGCCCAGTTTCTTGTTAAATGTAAGTTAAATTCGGATTTACTAATGAAGACGATGAGAGAGCGATTTTGAGGTATCCAGTTTCCAAATTCTAGAGCGTATTGTTTTCTTTGCTCAATGGCCAACTCCTAGTTCATACGGTCAGGCTCTTTTGCAGCGCGTTTTAACGTAAATTTCAATTGAAATAGTCCTCTATGAATTGTGAAGATCGAAACATTAATGTTTCGCTGGGACAGTTTCTCTTTTATTTCTTGTAAGGTATATAAATGGTGCGTTTTCTTCAATTGCTTCCACAATCACGCAAAGAGGATTGGGTTTTTAACTTACGATACGATGGGTACCACCTCTTTTTTTGGTGTTATATGATTTTCTGACAAAAACCGCGACATCTTACAAATTATGAAATCGGTTGAAAAAATTATGAATTTGGCTGGTAAAATTATGAAATTGGTTGAAAAAATTATTAAATTCACTGAAAAAAGCTATATATTAATTCAAATACAAAAAATTAAAACTATTCCTCTTTTTATTTTAGATATTCATAACTAGATTCCAAAATACGTACAAGAGTTTATAAAAAAATCAATAAAAATATACTGATTAATAATATCTGTAATAACTATATTAACATCTATAGTAAAATATAATACTCAAACTGGTAGTTTTGTGAACAGTGAACCTCCCAAAACAATTCTTCTTCTTCTTTTTCTTCCTCCTCAGTGCCTCTCAGCGTGGAGGTACCTCGATCCAAGCGTTCCATCTGTCTCGGTTTTTTGCCAATGTTTTCATGGAATCCAATAGCTTTCCTCTTTTCTCCCCTATTCTAACCACATTATTCGGCCAAGACATCATTGGCCTGCCTCTTGGTCTTTTGCCAGTTGGTCTAGCTTCGAAGAACTTGCGTGGTCCAGTTCCAAAACAATTCAAGGATTTTCAATTAATTTTGAACCGTTTATTACAATCACAACTCAATTTTCCTGAAAAGGAATGTAAATATTCTTATCATTCCCCGTTGTCATAGCAACGATATTGTATTTATTAATATAATAATAATGTATTATCGTAAAATGTTTAGTAGTTATGAACAAACAAATAGTCCCTATGTTAGGTATAATGTATATACTATATGATAATAATATATGTACCTCCTAAAATCGGATGCTGAACTATATTATACTGAGGAATAAATGGTATATTTCGATTATAAACATTTGAAGTTCTTAAAAATCAAAGTGTTATCAAGGGTGATGAAAAACATGATAATAATCGATTATATTTAAATTAGTTATGAAATAAAAAAGTAAAACAGCTTAAGTGCTACTATTCACCAATCAAGCTTATGAAAAATGACAAGGTTTTTAAGTTATAAAAAAAGTTGCTTTTCACCGTGTGTTATTCATAGTGGTTCGTGAGCTACGCCCACTTAAGGGGAGTTTTGTTGTACAATATATTTTAAAAAATACATGAATGCTACTAAGTCTGATATCATGTTAAACATTTTACCATTTTGAAACCAATAAATGAATGTATGTTTCTGAGTCAAAGCAGGTTTAAATCAGGAAGAGATTTTCAGCATGGTGTGTACAGTTATAAAAAAATATATATATTTTTATTAATCATGCATAAAAATCTACAAAAAAATATCTGGGATACAGTACCTAAATGAAGATGTATCATGATTTCATTGATCGAATCTGTCATATACAGATTACTCAAACACTCGTGTTATGATAGAAATAAAAGCTTAAATTTGCCGACACCATTCAAATTGGATGGATGATTTTTATATTGCCATTTTTAATCTTTTTTTTTTCACTAGCGCCTAAAAAATGTATGTATTAATAAGGCAACCAATCAGATATCCTCATTTTGAAGTAATTAATATTGCTTGCTGTAGAAAAAAATAGCAATAAAGCACACATGTCATTTTCCCTTTAGGCTGCTTTAACATTTAATTGATGATAAAGATTTATGATCAGTTTAATAGAAAAGTCCAGTGTTTGGGACTGTTTAGCGGCTATGTTACTGTAATCTCTAAACAGGGTAAAGGTGGAAAGTTAGAATGGCATCTCTGGAAGTAAAGTAGTTCAAAACTCCTATTATTAGCATCCCTACTCCTAGAAGTCACAAGTGAAACTTTACGGCTGTTAACAATTTCACTTCTAGCAATTTCATTAAGGCACTAACCTGAAGCCCGCCCCTATTAATGTTTAATATAAATGTAACAAGAAATTCTTTATTAAAAGTTGAAGAAATAAAATAGCGTCGTAATCGCATAATTAATAAGTTTCTATAACAAGGTTGACTTATGAAAAAAAAAGTAGAGATCACCTTGAAATGAAAACTTTGAAAACTGAATTCAAACCGAAAACAAAACTGACATAAAACAACAAAATTTAAAATACATCTATTTTAAAAATATTTTTAGAGCCTTAATATTTTTAAAAGTTCAACCACTCAGACAAAACAAAGGTCGAGAAAGTATTCGAGGTCTTATTTGTTTAAGAACGCCATTCTTGTGTATCTCAAGTCACTTCTGCTACATTTCTAAGGAGAGTTATTTATTATGTATGTTTGTTCTGTTCTGTGGAGATACCAGTTTTTCTTATTTGACTCCATTATTAGTTCTTTAGCAATAGCAAAAATATGTAAAATCTGCTCTTAATTTCAATAAATATGTTGTTTCTGTTTATTTACTATTATTATTATTAATGTTTTAAGTAATTATTCCGCAGGTTGGCGATTCAAGTTGAATCACAAGTTGTAACTATTCATTCCTTTCCCTTTTAATATTTTCCACAAAGTATGGAAAAGAGAATGTAATTATGGGAAATGTAAATACTTCGGTAATCATTTAATTTAGAAATGAACGTTTCAACAAGCATATATCATCTATACTACGAAATGTTACATGAAACTTTTATTTCTTGATGAAATGATTACCGAAATCTATTCATTACTCATAATTACATCTCCTTTCCCATAAAGGAGACCATAACTTCTAATTTTGGAAAATATTAAAAATTAATTGCAAAACAGTTAACATTTGTTGTAACTGAACTCGAAGCGACAACCTACGGAATAGATACCATATTTTATTTAAAAACCCATTGGGATGAGGGAGTATATATTTTGGAATTGTGATTACAATGTCTGATCTAATGTTAATACTCACTAGTTTCATTGTACCGGTTCATATGGCTTATCTCAAAACACTCTGAGGCATTTTATCTGTTTTTCCAATTCTGTATTCGTCCTCTAGGTGCCAGAGTCCTAAATAGGTCTGAATAGTAATAAAATTAGTAGGCTGAAACTCACCATCAACAATTGCAACGTTGAGTCTTGGTTAATAAGTCCGGTTTTACTTCATGGAAATGGGTGTGTACCAAGACACTGAGTTCTGATAATTCTCGATCTTTTTTGCCGTATATGTCAACACATAAGCTCAAAGGTACTTATGCTTTGAACAGTGATTTCAGACCTGCTTTGCGCCGTGGATGTAAATCAGGTCTTAACTTGTACCTCGTCCTGGGAAACCCAAAATGAGAAATAAAATGTGAGATAAGGGCTAATGTGGGATAATTCGCATTTTAAGTATATACCACCCGATGAATACCATCCCGTACTTCATTAAAAGTAAATACAGACCAAATTCCACGGTCAAATAGTCGCTTGCGCTAATTCAGTAAATTCGAACAATCTGTGTTTTTCTTTACCATATTAAATGGAATAAAAATACTAGGTAAAAATATAATACAATATTTACAATAAAATATTAGGTTTCCTTAATAATAAATGTACATTGACCAACCCTTATAGTTTATTCCATTATAAATATCTCAGGTGAAGATTAAACATCAATATGAAAATACTGTCTAATACATTTAATGCTTTTTTCTCAGCTTTCCCATATGCTATCCTTCGAATAAATTTTTATGTAAGAATATTATACTGTTGTTGGATATGGATCTAAACCAAGCTCTAGTTATTATAAAAAAAATTTACATCTCATTAGTCACATTACCTCTCTATCAATTCCTGATCATCCTTATTGAAGAAGAATATAATCATTTAAAGTGGTAAAGAAATATTTTGAGAAAAAATACAGAGAACTTATTCTTTTTATTCAAACACTCATACTGTTCAGTATTTTATGTTAAGTATTATAGTCAATTCTTAAGTTGATGACTGAAGATGAAAAAATATAATATATCTTAAATACTTTTTATATTATCGATTTACCCAGAATATTTTTCTTAGAACACTTCAACCTTCAGCTTTCACGTTTCGTATCTGCTGAATATTCTCAAACTTCTTGAAAGTAATAGTTAATAATAAAATTAATTAATAAATGTATGCCTATCTCATATCTTTTGAAAGTCCTCCCGATACAAAGTGGGCATACACATATGGATCCATACCAATGTTTTCGATTTTTGATTAGATCAATTTAACTGTCGATGCGTTGGTTTTAAAAAATAATAATTACAAAGTTTTGTGGATCACAAGTTGTTTTTTGGCAGTCATGAATTTTTTATTTTGATTCAGTGATTAGTATCAACTAAAAAATGAAATAAATACAAATTGGGGTTATTTTTCATTTAGAAAAGAAAACGTAATCAGAAAAATAAAAATTCCCTTTCCGGAAAGAGTTTGTTCTTTCTTCAATTTTCCTCTTTCGCTCCATACATTTTTTAACAGGCCTACTACAAAAGCCAACAGCGGCCGTAATTACTCGGCAAGCAATGTTAATAGGTAATTGTGACAAGAGGGAAAGCATTAAAGCAGCCTACTTCCGACCTCCATCCCCTTCTATTATTCACCAAGGGTAGAAGTATTTTGGTTAACGATCCACCCGGCCCTCCCTCGTATTTTCTACAATGCTGAAGAGTAAAGTTTATGTAAGGCAACACCAGATAAATATTCAAGTTTATTCAACCACTTGAACATTTCAAGATATCTTAACCTATTTAATTCTATCTATATACGAACCAGGTGGAAAAAAAGAGTATTTAAAAAAAAAAAATTTTCAGAAAATATTCATAGTACAATTTTATAGCTTTACTAGCTTTTGCCCGCGACCTCGTCCGTGTTGATTTTGGATAAAAAGTTAGTTTAAACGGAGAATGAGTTAACTAACTACCTAGCATAACTTAAAGTTGTACTCCATATAATTCACTTAATGGCTTCTGTGGGATAGTGCACGTAATTATTTATATTAAATGTACAAGCAAAATCTAAAATTTCATAGTACTCGCTTTAAAATTACGTAAGTCCCATTCAAACTTTCACCCCTTATCGCAGGCTTCGGGGGGTTGATTTTGCAAAATCTTGAATACAGTTATTATTTTGTTTAAAAGTAAAACCAGCTTACTTATTTTCACATCTCCAACTTGACAGGTTACGGATTACCCATATTTTACACTTTTAGGAGTTGATTTTCAAAAAATAAAAAAAACACAATTCTTTATTATGTCATAATAAAAATTATGTATTTTTAAAAATGCACTTTAAAAATTAACTAATTTTATTATAAACGTGTTTCAAGCTTTTCACACTCTTAAGGACGAATTATCAAAAATCCTTTCAAAGTGTTCCTAAAATGTCTACTGTCCAAAGTTGAAATCTGTAGCTTAAGCAGTTTTGGCTATGCGATGGTCTGACAGTCAGGACAAGCTCTTTTATAAATATATATATATATATATATATATATATATATATATATATATATATATATATATATATATAATAGATACATTTCCAGGTACCAATATATCTGGAGCTCCGTTGAATTAATACTAGCAAAAAAACACTGTAATACGACAACCTGTGAAGGATCTGGGGTTAGGTACACGGTAGAGGCAGTACTGTTACCTGTAAAACGGTTGTGCTGGTAATTTGTTATAGATCACGCTCAACCTCCAGATTTTTCCGTGAGTACCCACTTTATTGAGCCTGGGTGAGCCACATGAGAGTCCTAGATCCCACAGGATTCATCTCAAGCCGCTAACAGATTAATTAAAAGTCTTGCCATCAGCGGGATTCGAACCCTGGACCTTCGCAACGGTAACTGTGCGCTTTATTACTGAGCCACTCCGTTGAATATGTGGTTAAGTCGAAGATTATCAAGAGGGATTTGCATTTAGGGAAGCAGAATTGTGTAGAGTTTTGGTTTCAAATCGAATTTTGAAATAAGAAGTAACTCCAATTCCAGCCAATGCCTGAACTAGCCCCATATTAACTACGAATATAACAAGATTCCACTTCCGTCAGTAGAAAAATCTCATTATTATGTAATTTAGACGTAATCATTAATCACCGTAGATGTGGATATATTATCATTTTTATCTTACAAGAATAAATGTATATGTATATATGTATGTGTGTGTTTTTCTGTGTGTGTGTTTGTTTTTGCGTGTATATATATTAGATATATGTGTAAGAGTTCGAGATGGCCGAGTTGGTTAACCTACTTGCAAACTGGATTTGCTTACAAACCCAGAGGTGAACTAGAATAGATTTTGAGTTTGAATCCCGGTACCGGAATTTCTCTAGCATCCACCCACCCTCGGGTATATGAGGCCCGCCAGACTACTGGAGTTGACCCACAAAGACCAGGCTTATTAGTAATGCCCCTATCCCGTATACACCAGTCTGATATAACATTTTGTTTTGCGGAATACCAGGAGGTTCGGTCCATGGATATTCTGCTTCGAAGAAAGAAATATAGGTTCTCGTATGCTTGCTGACCCATAACAGCCATAACCCTTAGATTTAGCCTGATTTGTCACTGCCTTTGAACCCGAGTGTGTATACATACATATTTATCCGAAATCACATTGTTCGGCCGATGATCTTCATGAATATTATGAATATATTACCATGGTAGTTTTCATGGTTTTATTCTTTTATTTTAATGTTAAAGATGCCAAATACTTTTTAATGTCCAATATATTTAGTTTATAAGCCCGTGATATGAGCTATGAATTTTATATAAATTTGAAAAATGTTTTTCAACAATTGAAAAATATCTAAATATTAGGCAGACCATATGAAGAAATATTTTCAAGACATATTGCGAGGGAGCTTTGTCTGTCAAATAGTTGACATCTGCGGTCCCTAAAGTGAACAAAAGATAATTGGATTTTTTCTATTCGCATATTATATCAGGCCTGTATATTTTTCTTCTACGCTTCTATATCATATTTAAATTTAAAAAATGCCATATTAGGATCACTAACTATTAGCTATTTTACTGGGTAAAGTAAAATATAAGTCGGCAATTGGTGACAAAGCACTAAAGATGTTAAATGAAATCGAATATAATGTATTAATAATAGAAAATATGTGATATGTTTACATATATATATGTATATGTGTGTGTGTGTGTGTGTGTGTGTGTGTGTGTGTGTGTGTGTATGCATGTGTTTGTCTGTTTATTATATTATATACAGGGTGTATTTTATTTATATACAGGGGTCCTTTATTTTATTAAATTACAACATATAGAACAATATAACATGTACATGCAAAATCTACACCCTTCTATAAAATCTTTTGCATTATATATTAGAGGTGTAACTTGGTGGGATATATTTTTGTCACCTGAAGTTTCCTTCAGCTTTTATTCCATCTCCCATATATTTTTCCAATACTTCTCGGGGTCACATAACTCTGATATTTTCAATGAAATGGGATATACTGTATGACAGATCATTTTTGAATGTTCAATTCTAAACTGATATTTTATCTGTGTGAAATATCGGCAAGTTTTAATTTGCAAAAGAATGAACCATTCGCTTCCCTCCAACAGACATTGTTTGTTCATTTAACGTCACTTTATGCCTCTATAGCTTATCGGATGATGCTACATTGGGAGGTCTAAATTTTCCGTGCTTAATTAGGATAGGGATTTTTAACGTGTACCTGACATCGTACAGGCTCGGGACCCCCGTTTAACGTCCCTTCCGGGACGGAGTAACTAAGGATTTTTTACTCCCTTTAAAAAACCTTAGGGCCATCATATATACAGAGCCTTGAGGTACTCCAAAGGTGGTGGAGCTGGAAGTCGAGTAACTGTTACCGACTCGTTCGACGAATGATCTTCCGCTGAGATAGCTTTGGATCAGACGACATAGAGTGGCGGGAAAGCTAAACTCTTCCGAGCTCGTAGTAACAACTCGTGAGACACACAGTCAAAGGCCCTGGGTGCAGTACAGTGAAATGAACGCTCTGTTCATCTCCATGTGCTCTATGGTGTGCCTCTGCAGCTTAGCCAGGTGGTGGTCACAGGCGACTCCTCTCTGGAAAACAGTCTCCTCAGGGGGGATGATGTTGTTTTCTCTGCCGTGCTTTGACATGTGACGGTGAATCAGTCTCTCGAAGATTTTGCTCATGTGAGGGAGCAAGCTGATTGGCCGATAGTGCTCAGGTAGTCCCCAACTCTTCCCAGGCTTAAATAGTGGCACTACGGCGGCTTGTTTCCACACATCAGGGAAATACGAGATCCTCATGCAGGTATATAGAGAGTGCAGAGCACCGATATATAATACCGTCCTTTGGTGTTGATGAAAAATACTACTCCTCAAGAAGTATTACCTTTCATAACAAAATGCTTAGGGTGAAAATTTTATAATTATGCCAATACCAATTTTAGTTGCCAATGTAATTCTTGGATACATATTTAGTCGTTCGTAATACATTTTTTCCTCGTCCCAAGAAATTTATAAAATGTTCTATTTCAATTGTTAGCCCGTTTAAGTTTTGAGTCCTTAACAAAACTATATACTCGTGTTCAACATGGCTGAACAGAGAAACTGACGGAAATTCCCTAACTGGAAACTGTGGACATCCAATTGATGAAGTGAATGTGAAGAAAATCATTCTGGGAATGCTTATCTAGTATGCTCCTGTGTTTGTTCATGCCGAAAGTAACTTAAAATAGTTTGGTTAAGCTTATTTTTTTCAAAATAATTTACTAATTTTTTTTTTTATGGACAAATGGATTTATCTACTCTTGTCATTTATCATTAATTTTAGAGCTTTTAACTTATAACCAGTTTTAACCATTACATGATTTAGATTTTTATTTTATTTTATCTATAGAAATAAACTATTATTTTTGACAATTCGTGCTCAGACGTAGATCACAGTTCGCAATTTTGTAATGATGGAAAAAACTAAAGTGGGTGTGGTTTTAGTCCCCGGGTGTGGGGTAAAAACTATCAAAAAATCAAATTTGCAAAAATATAATCATCCAACCTCGCCCATTACTCTATTCCACGTAAGTAGGATTCAGCAGTGAAAATCGTTATTAACGTTCGTTCGAAAATTGTTAACATTTACATGGAGGAAGTAGTATTAACAATAGGAAGGTTCCAATTAGGTGGGCTTACTCTACCTACATATACAGTAGTACATAAAGATGAATAAGCATATTTGATATACACAACATAATGCAAAACGCATTAGCTAATTAATGATGTAATGGAATACAAATCCAACAGAGAGGATAGAGATAACACAAAAGGACAAAAACACAAAATTATTATTTATATCAGCTGATGAAAGATTATTTTATCGCATTTATTAATTTAATCATCAGCAATGTTGGGTACATCGATAACATTGTTTAAACAACGGCGTTACACTGTAACATGCAGGAATTGCAATCTAAGTTACATTTGATGGCCATCTTCATAAATCTCAGTGATCCGTAATCCATTGGAAACAATATGTGTAAGTGTAGTAGTAATATTTAATGGATTCTGTGGAATTTGAGATTTGGGATACTATCCATTAAATCCAACTTTCAAAACGTAAGAGATCTGTTGTGTAGTGGTTAGCACAAAAACCTACTATGCCCGAGAACGCGGGTTTGTAGCCCTGCAGGAGGCCATAGGATTTTTTAAAAGGGAGTAAAAAATCCTTGGTTATCCTGTACGATGTCAGGTACTCGTCAAAAATCCCGATCCTAGATAAACCAGGATAGGAAATATTCAGGTTAGTATCGTCAGATTCGCCAAAGGAGTATAAAGAGTGGCGTTAAATAAACAATCAAAACTAAATTTAAGATGCGAACATTTTAATCGGTGAATAGAACTATAACTGAATATTTACAATTTCAAGTCCAATACTTTCATACAACATCTATATTTTTATACTTTATTCGTTTCATATCTGTCATCATAAAAAAAAAATCCCTGCAGTATCATTTGTAATTTTTTAAAGATTTAAATGATCACCCACGGACCAGGAACAGTCTCAAAAGTTCAGCCCAAATTTGGGGGGTCAGTAAAGGTTATTAGGCTATGATATCAGCTAAAACCGTGACGTTCCTACGTGTTTTAGAACCAACATCGCCTTAAAAGCATATCAATTTGTCTTTTTAACCCCATATGTTTATAAAAATATTTTAAATATGATTTCGATGGTATTTTCAACATTTAGGGAATCATCAATCAAAAAGATAATTTATTTTTTGTGATAATTTAAGTCAATTAGCAGTAATCAAGGTATTGAATATCCGTTATTTGCAATTACAATTCAATGCTGTTGGTTAAATTCAACTGATGCACAGTTAATAATATAAAATTTAATTTAATTTAATAATATGTATCTCATTATGAAAAATCTGTTGCAGACACTAATTTTCCAATGCCACTTACAAGCGTCCTTTCTATATCGTAAACATGGACGCCGGAATCCAAAGGGCAAGGCATTTCTTCCCCTTCTAATATTTTATGTAAAGGGCCACAGTATCTCTTCCTCCCCTTATATTTCACTATAATTTAATTAAATATAACTTACTTTTACTGTATTACTATTTTACATGTTTTTCCGCCCAGTTTTATTTACAGTGAGAATCGTGTATTGTAAAATCCGTGAGATTAGTGTTCTCCTACCTTAAAGTGAGCCGTTCTCTCACCATCTCAATACTGTTATCATTTCACAATATTCTATTATTTCCTTGTTTCCTAAGAGCCAGCGCCTACGAGGAATAAATTTTAATTTTTAATAAACAGTTTCACGGGAGCTGAGTAGCTAAGTGTATAAGCTCAGTTGCTACCCTAAAGGTTCCGGGTTCAAATCCGACTATGGAAGATAAATTATTTAATTTGATACCAACCAAGGATAGACCTAGTTGGACCTGCAGACCCTCCTAGGGCTCACCCAGCTCCCTAAATTGACGGAACATTAGCGATTGAGTGTGATTTAAGACAAATCACATCCTGCACAATCGTTGTCCAAAAATTGTACAGTCTCTACCCCTTACTGAACCCAAGGCCCTTCATGACCCGTAGTAGTAAAAAACTTGTTTTTACTGTTTTACATAATACAATATGTTAAGGCCGCTCAGTTGTTTTGAAATAACATGTTCATATTTGATAATTTTGTTTAGTTTCAGTTGTTTTGTATTTTTTATTAATTTAATTTCAATTAAAATAAATCATCTGTAAAAATACTTCAACGTAATATTTGTTTGAATTAAGAGTGATTTAATCGAAAACAGCTGTGAGACTTTCTTTATTTTTATTAGAAAAAAGTCTCTAGTCATCATTGTTGTCTCGGCTAGCGCCACCTTGTGGGCCTACCCTACAACAGTCGTCATTGTTGTCTTGTCTAGCGTACCTCACGGACCTAACTTACAGCAGTCAACCTTTTGTTCCACCCGCGCGGTGCAGTTTACACCAATCATATAGCTGTTTACCAGTGTATTCATTACGTTTAAACCAGGAGGGAACTTCTATCGAGAAACCCGCTTGACCAGCACTTCTATCAAGAAACCCGCCTGACCAGGACTTCTATCAAGAAACCCGCTTGACCAGCACGTCTATCAAGAAACCCGCCTGATCAGGGTATTATAAACATTTTTTTTTTTAATTGCGCAATTAAACCTAGTTATTATATAAATTCATTTTTTTTTTTATCAAATGGTTTATTGTATTTAACAAATTCTTAATGTATTTTTTTCAGTTTTTTCTTGTTTTGTAAGTAATTTAATGTATTTTCTTGTTGTTTTGTGTATTTCCTGTTTGTCTTGTTTTTTTTGTATATTTCTTGCTTGTTTTATTTCTTCAATATAAAAGTTTTCAAAAAAAAACTAGCATTTGGTATTATATCTGACGTCCATTTATTTATTTGATTTTACAATTCAAGATTTAACTTGGTAGGTAATTTTCTGTAAAGAAAAATTATCTGAGTCAGATTAAGGCAGCAGCCTATCAGAGATTAGTTTCCTATAGGGAAAGCTGTACAAGGGTGCAATCCCTGTTACCCTTACGGCGCCCTAACACAATATGTTTTTAAACTTAACGAACATACCCAAAATCTCACAACCTACAGAATCCATAAAAAATACAAATAGAATAGAAAATTAACTTTATTCCGGGACTATGTCCTTTTAGAAAAACAAATATGAACATAAAAAGAAACACAATATACGTTTGCCTAGAAGGCTGCATGATATAAATCATAAAGCTTGTAAAAAGTGACAGCAAAAAATTTAAAAGTAAATACTTAAACAAAAAATAATAATAAATAAAGGAACAGTAAGAATCCTGACAAGATGTTAAGCAAATAAAGAGAATTGATAAATCCATAACATGTGTTTAATGCATGAACAAGCATGCAATAATTTCTTTACATGATGTACATCTTCTTAAAAACAAAATTAAAGCATTTTGGATGTTGGAAAAACAATAAGTTAAATGATGACAGTGAGGGAGCATGACGGATGTTAGGAGGGATTGAGTTCCACACTGTGATGGAACGGGCGAGGAAGGAACGTTCGACCGCTTTGGTTCTGTGGGAATGACTATAGAGATCGGAAAGATCTTGTTTTATGGTGTTGAACTGAGGATTTGAATTGGAGGAGACTGTAGATATATGAAGGATGTTAAGAGTAATTGATCGGTATAAGAATGAACGAGAGCCAGTTTAAGTCATCATAAAGGTAGGACACGGGCGATCGTCTTGGAGTACCAAGCACAAATCTAAGAGAGCATTTCATTATTCTCTTTAAGCTGTCTTCGAGCATTTTATAAAGGCCTCCGTATACCACGCTACAATAGTCAAAGCGTGGGAAGATAGGAGAAAATACGAGAAGGTTACGGGAAGATTGTGTTAGGATATGTCGAGAACGAAGGAATAACTTCAGGGAACTAATTGACCGTCGGGATATTTGGGCGATGTGGGATTTCCAGGAAAGGTTTTGTTCGATACTAATGCCTAGGTTTTTCACAGATGAGCTGAACGTGATGGGACGATCGTTTAGAATTAATGTTGGGAGGGTGCGGAAGGATGTAAGGAACTGTATGGATGTAAATATAGCTACACTTATACAAATTAATTACCGATGAATGATGGATGACTGAGAATCCATGTTGAACGAAAACAGCCAACAAATGTAACTTCATGCACCTCCTGAATTTTATAATGTTATGTGGATGTTAAAACAATATTATCAATCTACCTTCCATTGCTGTTAATAAATACTGATTATAACATCAATAAATGAGGTAACATAATAAGCTATCAGTTTATATAAATAATATTTTATGGTATGATGATTAATTTCCTCTTGGTATAACTAATTCAACATAGATCTAAAATATTTTACATCTCTTAATACCAATCCAAAAAAGGGATATTTATTATACATATATTGATATTGATTGTCTAACTTTATGAATTTGTTAATTTAATATAAATTATAATTATCATTTATTTTTTATTTATTGTTCTTTTGATGGTGGTTATTTTTAAATATTTTTATTTTGAAGAGAAAATATTTGATGTGAAGATGTTTGGCTACAATGTTTCAATTCTAGGAGTCTACAGCCCAGATAGCAATAAATTAGCCACCGAGAAGGACCGTTTCGAGGATGGTCTCAGAAGCAATCTGGAGAAGATCAGCCACAAAGACCAAGTGATTATAATTGGTGATATGAATGCCCGAGTTGGAAAACGAGCAATAAGCTTATAAATCTGATACTAAAAGGGCAAGAGTTACCAACGGACCTTAAGACAGGTTTTCTTAAACCTATTCATAAGAAAGGAGACAGAAATATATGCCGAAATTATAGAGGTATTAGTGTACAGAGTTAGGTATGAAGAATAGTTGGCGGAATTCTGAAGCGAAAATTAGAAGAGAAGTTTGTCACCCCAGAGGAACAGTTTGGTTTCACTGCAGCCAGGTCTTGTGAAATCCCCGTGTTCTCGGAATTTTTGCTATGTATACACGGGGAAGAATGTTCATTGAACTTAAGTCATCTTGTTGACTTAAGTCATTAAATATCATTGTAATTTCTGGCCATATATCTCGTCGTTATTAAGAATATTTTTAAAACCCCTTCCAAATTGTATACACTCTTTCCAAAAGAATAATGGTGGTTCTTGTTACTATAACTAACGATTTATGAAAAAAGGAAATTTTATGAGTTAGTATCAAGAAGCATCGCGTGACCAAATGCTCTCTTAGAAATTGATAAAAATAATAAGTGGGGCCAATGCGCGGCATTCAACATTAAAACTAACTAACTACTACTCAATAATTACCAAGGGATAATTAACTTCCCAACCGTAATAAGAAGTTAATTGTCTAGTAATTAGTCATGTTCCGGTATTGGCAGGAATAAACTCTCATGTATACCTTACCGCCTTCATAACAGAATTTCATTATTTCTGAATCAACACGGTATTCATTTTACCTTCTTGGGAAAAAAATATATATTCAACTTTTTTAGTATTTTTTAATCCCACTTCAGTGCTTCATTAAACTGAAGTAAAGTACATTTTTGCTTTCATCTTCATAAATAATGAATATCTGCCCTGTCCTTCTCTTTGCACTAATAAAACAACACAAAGATAAATATTAGTTATATAAATAACATTTCAATAACCCATAGTCATTATCTTACAACCCAAAGTAATAATTTTAATCGTTGGTTATCGCCGGTCAGTCTACATCAACAATAACTACACAAAAGTTAACTAAGCTCCCAATTAATTATAAAAGACTCACATACATGACCATTATAATAGCAATCTGGTCTTATAAGCCCTTCGGGGCTTCAATAAGCCATCGAATTTATCTCGTATCCGATCCTTACAATAAAAAATGAATCGTAGAGTCTCCAATGGTCCTTGGTTTGTTACGAGTCACACATAATCACTTTAGCGTCCCATTTTTTACTGATTTGTCTCAAACACGATATCTATCCTTTCATGACAAACTTTTTTCCCTTACATATCATAATTTTCAAACTTAGCAACCTCTACAATTGCTGATAATCTTTTTAGTTAGTTTCTAAACTTTCCTTTTGTTCATTTCATTATATATCTTTCATTGTATTTACTAGATTTATTATTATTATACTGTTGTAAATTTCAATTAAAAAATTAATCATGGGTGCGATTTGTTTGCTTATATATGATCCTTAAACACATAATATATATATATATATATATATATATATATATATATATATATTTGATGTTTCCAATCACATTCCTTTTCATATTTGGAGTCCGGAATTGTTTTTATATAAAGAAATAAATAATACAAGTTGTCACGCTCTGATTGATGTGGTTGCACCAAAGGATTTAGAAGATAAGTAGGATTGACAGAGGTAAAAACGAGGCTGTTATAGAGTATGAGGAAGAAAACAAGTATTGATTACGATAAAGAAACACAAACGGCAATACCTACGACTCATAATGCATGGAGATGTATACAGGTATTTGCAACTTATAATGCATGAAAAAATCACGGAAGAAGAAGCGTAGTTAGGAGACGACACTCTTTGCTGCGAATCCTCAGAGAATGGTTTAAGTGCTTTGTTGTTTATACACTTTTTTGTAAAAAATATTACTTAGTGAATATAGTATTCACGGGAGCGGAGTGGCTCAGTGGTAGAGCACTGAGTTGCCATGCCAGAAATCCTGGTTCAAATCCCGCTTCAGGCCATGACGAAAAGAGGTTTTTAGCAACAAAATTCGAATAGCCTTGATGAAATCCAACCTCAGGATCGAAAGTGACACATGAAAAAAAGGCCCTCTGAAGGGTAATCAAATTTACATTCCTATGTATATTGAATATTATTTTAATACTATAGTCCTGAGAAAAAAAAACCTGTACCACTAAAACCCATGAAGGGTCTGGGGTTCAGTACATGGTAGAGACAGTACTGTTTCATGGACAACGGTTCTGCGAGGAGATTACTTGTCCTAGGTCACGCTCAACTGCCAGATTTTTCCCCCTTATTTTGGATACCCTATTTTTATAATATTTTATAGAGGCTGGGAGGACCCCAAGAGGGTGCTAGATCCTATATGATCCATCTTCCGCTGCAAACAGACCAAATTAAAGTCATGGCCTGCAGCGGGATTTGAACCAGGATTTCTGGCATGGCAACTCAGTGATATACCACTGAGCCACTCCGCTCCCGTGACTACTATATTCACTAAGTAATATTTTTTACAAAAAAGTGTATAAACAACAAAGATAGACTCAAATTAAAACTGAGACTGAACATATGTACAATAAAAATAAAATAATTTACTCTATATTTATCAATAAAAAACGTTTTGTATGAATATATTTCAAACATTTGATTTAAATACAATTTTTTAATCAAAATTTTAAATTGAATAAGTTATTTTATTTTATTTTAGTTTATTATTATTAACTGGGCTTAACTTATTTATACTGCACAATGTAGGTTATACTTCCCCCAACTCTAATTTACTACCGAAAAGGAATAGACATAATGGAGCCATTATTTTAAAATAAGGTTATAACCCCCGCAGAAACACTGAAAAGGCCAAGGAAAAATCCCTTTATAATGTAATAGTTTCATCCATTATTCGCCCTTTCCGTAGCCCTTGATGCAACAATAATCGTCTCTCAATAGAGTTTAAGGTCAATTTTAAACGAACATCCAATTTATGATCTTCTTAAAGACCATTCACATGAACATTATCTTACCAACATTAACTTTGTATCTATACAATACAATGTATTATATCATAAATTTTGTAATAAACTCTGTATCTATACAATACAATGTAATATATCATAAATTTTAGGCCAAGTTTAGTTGGTATGTAATTAATTAGAAAATACGATAGTAAATTAAATAGTTATTAAAGATGTGGACAAGAGTGAAAAAATCCAAATAAGAAGCCAATAGTCTCAAATGTAACAGAAAAAAATACCTGATAATTTTATACCCAATATGTCATTATCATGGAAGAAGGAGTATAATTAAATCATTTAAGGCTTATTAATATATTAATAAGGATAATTATTAATTAATAAAAATAAATAAGTACATTCAAAACTCAGTCCAAATAGACCAAAGACAGCAACCCACCACCATATTCCACATTAAACAGGAGATTTGTAAATATAAACTGAATAAAGATAATGATCTATTAGACCTCCACAAGTTTGTAAATAAGAACAGATAAATTATTTCTATACTGTTAAATAAAACAATAAAAAAATCAACAAAAAAGCTATGGGAATAAAGTATAGTGAAAATATGGGGAACTCGAAAGCTTAGTAGTAGAGCGATGAGTTGCTGAGCAGTAGATCCTGAATCTAAACTCGGTTATAGTAGATAAATTATTTGGTCTGGATGGACCCTTTGGGATCTGCAAAACCACCTGGGGTTCACCCAGCTTCTGTAATTAGGGAAAAACTGGGGGTCGAGCTTGATTTCGGGCGAATTATTGTCCTGCACATCCGTAGTCCTCCTACAGTCTCTACCAAGTACTAAACCGATGACCCTTCTTGGGTTATACAGATTTCATTTTTTCTATGAGCCAGTAAGATCCATATATGACTACACTGTTAAGTATTGTTACTAATTATAGTTAATAGTACATTGTTAGCTAATGCGAACGCTGAGGAACTCATGCATAAAGGTCCGAATTACCTAATTACCTTTGAAGTAATGGCTTACCACAATCGATTTATATGTAATCAAATTAAATGTTCACTATTAGAGTGATATGTATTCTACAACATGATTTATCTAGTATTGGTTATTATTTAAATCTCGCAATTATGATAGATATAATCCATATATACTACAGATGTAAGGAATACACAAATAAATAATAATTTAGTAAACAAATTAAGTAGATCTGTATGATCACAAAGCCAGACTTTCCGGGAATTTTTTTTTATATAAAAATTAACTAGCCATTATATCCATTTTTATTGCACGTTTCTTTGAATTTCGAAGAACAGACCGAATCTTAGGAATTAATTCTGTGATAAAATGGAATACCTTTCCAAATAAAAGGGCGGAAAAACAGCGCTGACTTTAATTAGTTTGTTTAATCTAATTAAATGCCATTGCGTTAGTAAGGCAGATTATTGGAGGTGTTTAGACTATTTATTTTAACATCAGGTGACAACCAAAGGAACGCTTTCTTGTCATCTTAGCTTACATATCGTTGGTATGAAAGTTATTACAGTTTGTTAAATAGTTTATCTTCATTTTTTATTATTTAATTATGACATGTGATTTAAAATTTTAACAGATTTCCATGAAAAACAACAAATTATGAAGTTTATGAAAGAATAAGTCATGTTGAATAAGTTAAAATCACTAGATGATATAAGAATTTCTAACATTATTGATATTCTCAATAAACTATTCGAACAGAAGCGGTAATAATATCATTTATTTAACTAGCAAAATAACACAATACTTTGATTATTTTATTTCACGTCACTTTATTGTACTGCGACATTAAGAGATTTTTTTTTCTATCCAGATTTGATTAGAATAGGGATCCTTAACATGTACCTGACACCGAGCAGGGTCGGAACCGCCATTTTACGCCCTCTCTGAAGAACGGTACAACCAAGCCAAACCATATTTTTTACCCATTAAAAAGAATCCTAAGCTTTCTCAATCGTCAAGCTAACTACTACACCACAGGTACCCCACCATAAGAATATTGTTTTTACAACATAAAAACAATATTAATTATCTTTAATGATATAGTCATTATTAAATAAACAACCCCTGAGACCATAATCTAAAGAAAATCGTCAATTATTAATATAGCCAGGGCAATCAAGTATTCCTCTCCTCTCGAAGCTTTCCAATATTTAATTGAAATTTGAAAAAAAAAAAATGTCGGTAGGTATTCCATAAAAATTTTAACAATCGGCTACTTATTAATCTAATTCAATAAAATGATTCCGCTATAGATATACCTTTTTATAAAAAAAAATAATAACATTTTTTTATTTATTTATTATTTAATTTACATTTGCACCTGCGCAATTGCGCATTCAGCCAATTTGATCCTAATGTTTTTCAATTTGCTTTTCTACATGATTTTCTATGATCATAAAACTATATGATGATGGGGTAAAAATATCAATAGGTGAGTAGGTCTCTTGGCCAATGTGTTTTTAATCTTTTTCTATCAAGTCCAGGTAACAGGGAGTAGGAAAGCGGAATCACGAGTGGGTTTGGGTGATATTGTGTCGATGAGAGGAATGTCATGTATTTGTTATGAATATATGATTTTATAGTGGGAATGTTCATGTCGTTGTGTATGGTGTGATTTGAAATATACCATGGTGCATTAACAATTTTTCTGAGAATTTTGGACTGTTTTGTTTGTATCTTGTTTATGTGGACTTTTTTTGCTGAACCCCAAAGTTCTGCTCCATATGTCCAAATAGGTTTTAGTATACTATTATAGATAAGTCGTTTGTACCGTAAGTCAAGGGAAGATCTGTAGTCCAGTAGATGTGATAGTTGTTTGTACCGTCTAGTCAGTTCTTGTCTTTTTAATTTTGTATGTACGTTCCATGTAAGTCTTTTGTCCAAGTATAGTCCGAGATAACGTACAAGTTTTTGGAAGGTACTTCGTCGTTGTCAATTTTGACTGCTGGACACGAAGCTTTGCGTAGAGAGAAGGTTACATGGCTCGATTTTGAGGCGTTTATTCTTATTTGCCATTTATAGAATCACTTTTCTAAATCAAATAAATGATTTTGAAGAGCTATAGATGCAAGGTTTGGGTCTCTGTGAGAATAAATAATGGCTGTATCGTCAGCGAAGGTATAATTGTTGGTGCAAGAATGCTCCGGGATATCAGAGGTGTAAACAGAATAGAGAATGGGGCTTAAAACACTGCCTTGCGGTACACCCCAGTATTGAGGAAAGAAGGAGGAAATCGAAGAGTCGACGGAAGTACAGAAGAATCTGTCTTGGAAATAAGATTGAAGAGTTAAAAAGTATGTAGGAGGTAAGTGAGGTTTTATTTTCCAGAGAAGACTCTTGTGCTAGACACTATCAAAAGCTTTTTCAATGCCAAGAAAAATCGCAGAGCAATATCCTTTTTTCTCAAAAGCGATAGATATTGCATCCACGATACGATGACACTTTTGTACAGTTGAGTGATAAGAACGAAAGCCAAATTGGTGGTTCGGTATCACTCAGCTATTTTCGAGGATAGGCTTTATGCGATTAAGGAAGAGTTTTTCAAATAATTTAGACATTATAGGGAGGAGTGCATGGATGCATATCTTATCGTGCAATTGGTCGATAAGATGAAGGATTAGTGACAGGTTTAGAAGGTTTAGGTATCATTTTAATTATGGAAAGTTTCCAAGGGAGCGGAAAATAAGTTGTGCGCATGATTGAATTATAGATGAGGGTAAGAAAGAGAACAGCTTTCCGAGGTAAGTGGCGAAGGATGAAAGGAGTGGTGAGATCATAGCCAGGAGCTTTTTTGTTTGGCATTTTGTTCAGTACTTGATAGATTTCTTTTGGATGAAACGCCGGAGGAGGGAGTGATAAGGGTAGTGCTGTTGTCATTTCGCCATGTATTTTGTCATATAGAGTATTAAAAAAATAAATAAAATAAAATAAATAAATAAAATAAAGTAATAAAAAATAATTTGAATTTCGAACCTTCTTTCTGTAATGTTACTTTTATTACTGTTTAAATTATTTTTATTCATAAATAATTGTAATCTTGAGCAAATTAGGAAAAAAACAAATCAATCAGATTTCAAATTACTTTCTTCATTGTATTTTATTTATTTAAACGAAGGTACAACAGTTGCAGATAACTCGCGTGAAATTACCCATAGTTACAAGTTTCATTCGTGTTTCTTTCAACTATCTATGCAATAAGGAATCAACCTTATTTCTATTTAATTATCATAAACAATTTCTCATATTAAAAGATTGAAAAAAAATTCCTAAATCATTTTATGAGCTGCAACAATCATTTTTCAATTATGTGCTCCAAAATTGGATAGATGAAATAGTTACTTTTGGGTACGGTACTATCCAATTGGAAGCGCAATCAGAAGCGGTGGTAGCAATTGGTTTGTTTAAAATGGATTGTTTAAATGTTACAATTAAAATAGAAAAAATAATACTTTTTTTTTTAATCGACTTGGAAATGCATATGAAAGCAAGTCATTTAAGAACGAAGATTCGGAATTATTAATACACCAAATTGAAAAATACTTTTACATGTATGAATTGTTGAGAGATATTAAAGTTAGAAATGAAGAAATTCCAGAGAACCACAACACACAGATATTAACTATTGTGGTGTTATTCATTAAATTTATAACTTTTGTATGTTTAAAGTAAATACAAATAAAATGTAGGTACAGTATTTTCTTTGCTAATGGCGTTTATTACTTCCGTCAAAACAAAGCAATATTTAAAAATATTAGAGAAGAAATTCGTTGACTGTAAGTACTAATTGGAGGATGGAAATAGTTGGGGGTTCTGTCAAAAATTACACAATAAATATTTCCATTCATTTACACAATAAATGTTTCCACTTATTTATTGTGTAATTTTTGTCTGCACCCCCAGGTATTTCCATCCTCCATTTAAAAATATTCTTATTAATATCACATTCTTGACATACCTTGTACCTACTCATGACCGAACTATTAAAAATGAAAACTATTGTTTTACAACTACTCTTGTAATAAAGAAGAAATAATTGTGAGAGGAGTGGAACAATGTAATAACTCTTCTTAATTAACAACTATTAAGTTTTTAGGATTCCAACCAAGGCTTAACCCACAACTTTACAGGCCTATCTGGATCCATTAGATAATAGCACTTCAATTATGTTAACAGGATGCATGGTCCTCAATTCTTAAAATGGAATTTAGTGGGACTCTCCTTTTTTCTGACCGAATATTCTATGCAATATATTGTTTCGAATACCCAAAGAAGTTGCTCATGGTTCAATATTAGAGGCCAGGTTTCACAGCCATAAACAATAGTTTATAGGGTAATGGCGTAATAAATTATAAAAATTCTTACTTTTACCAGTACTAACGAAATCGCCGGCGTTTCTGCGATTAATACATTACTTTCAGCCCTGTAATATTTACCGACTCTCATAAAAGGTATTTTGTAAATTATTTGTATATTTTCCACTCTTTTACCCAGATGCACCAAATCACTCAGAAATCCAAGCCCGAATACATTTTCAGCCATACTTAAACCTTTTTTTTTGTACCAACTTTCTATTGACATATTCTGAAGGAGGAAATGGAATCACCTTGGTTTAAACCCGTCCGAAAGTAGAAATTTTTTTGGATAAATTTACCATTGCATTTCCATCAAGCGCATTCCTGTTTGATTTATTAATTTGTTCGGTATTCAATTGTTCAATCGACATATGTTAGAACATCTGCTTGTCCATGGAATCGCATTCCTTCTTCAAATCGAGTGAAATTGAGTGTACTATTTGTAGTTATGAGTACTATTTGTAGTAAGAAAAATATTTGACCTATTGTTGAATAGTTCTGTCTTAAACCACATTTCTCTGCTTTTTCCATGATACTGTAAAATTTATTTTGGAAAATTGATTCGGATTACCATTATTCGATAAACGAATTTCATTTTTAAGAAACCGATTTGATTTTTAAACTTATTCAAGTTCCATCTGGTCAATTTAGAAATCATTATGTTCATCCATAATTCCATTCATTGTTGGTTCAACAGTTTACGCGATCCATTTATAACCCTGAACGAGCCAGGGTTGGGCAGTTTCTGGTCCAACTAGTTTCTACCTCAATTATCTTGTTTTTAAAATACTCTACGAGATTGGCCATCCTAAAAGATCCTTAAAGTAAATTGAATTTAATATACATTAATAAAAATAAATAACCTAAACTTAGACACTATTCAACAGTAATCAACCCCAGAAGAACTGTATGTGGCAGAATGTTTGATCCTGATTAAAAAAATGTTGATCCGTGATCCAGAAATTGCGGAGAGAAAAATTTTGAGAAAAATTTTTTGGACCGATTAAAGGTAGAGATGCCACAACGAAGAACGCACATAGAGAAAATTACTGACGCGATAAAAAAACGCAGAATTTAGTTCTATGGGTACCTGCAAAGGAACATCGAAGAGCTCGAGGTCTATCCGGATAGTACTGAGGGATGTTCTTCACTTAGGCTGGAACTTCCCAGAGAATCCTCTGGGTTTTCAAAAAAGACCAAAGAGAAAAACGGCCACAATTCGGACGCAGGAAAGATAGCAAAAACACGTGGAAAGGATCACAGAGATATGGAAAAAAAGAAAACAACAGCTGAAACAGAGCATAGTGGTTCGATCGTAAATGATTAAAAAATAATCAATAACTGTATATATTAATAATACCAATAGTTATATGATATTCTACCAAATATGAAATTATGTGTAATTGTATTTACAATTAGTAAATCATTTCTTTTAAATAAAAAGTTTTCAAAACCAATATATCTGTAATATACAAGAGGAAATCTTGACACACATACTTCCGAGCTGATTAGGGATACAAACTGGGACAGGTTTTTCCTGGAGCGGTGGCGTGCAGCTGAAAGCCTGATCGACAGCAAAACCGAACCTTGGGGAAATTGGCTCTCGATAAATCCTGAAAGAGCACATCCATTATCGCAAGAGTGGGCTCACCGCGAACAGATTGCGCCGTTTAGAAAAAGGGAATAAAATCTGATCGCGTGAGCGCCACCGTCAATACCGCTTCCACGGTCCTACCTCAGCCACACCGATTTCTGTAACCTTGGACAAATAAAATAAGTGGTCCATCAAATTTTAATCCGGAATGATAATTTTCCGATTCGTTTTTTTTATGTCATCCAAGGAACACGTCTCTTCATTTTGATTGAAAATGAACTAACTCAGCATTTTAAGCTCTGCTTAAAACTACAAAAAAGATATGACAAATAAGTTAACAAATACTTGACTGTTAACAAAATATTTTATTACTCTCTTAAATTGCCACGGCAATACCTTTAATCTATTCATCACGTATTTCTTTTGGTTAAGCCCTGAGGGAGCTATGGCCAGCAAAACGCCGGCAAAGAATTTGGCGAATCGGTCAAAACCAGAATAAATGTGTGATGAATGGATTAAAAATATTATAAATTTTAGAACTCGCCGTTTTAGGCTACTTCACACACCTACCAGGCAAACGCTCTAAGCTCCCAATTAATTAAAAAATACTGATATACATGACTTAATAAGACCCATTTGTATTTACGGAGTAGATTTGGGTCTCCGTTAAGCAATCGAAATCCTTCGTAAAATCTTCACTTTGTTACGAACAAAGTCATCCACAATGACTTCAATGTCCCAGTTGTTGCTGGTTTGTTCTGAGCTCAATTTCAATCTTTTCATGACAAACTTTATTCCCACTCAAACCCACTAGTTTCAAACCTAGGAACCTCTTCAATTCCCAGTAATCTCCCAGAAGATGGCCTCGTGATCTTATAAGTTGAATTTTTTATTCGAGTAACTCTAGTGAGTAATTTCTCTGCTTGTACTTTTATTTCATGCCTTAATATATCTTTCATTCTATTTACTTGGTATGATGAGATTGTATTATCATACAGTTATAAATTTCAATAAATATATTTATTTTTTTAAGTGAGAACAAGTAAGTCTCAACAAGTATTTACTGATTCTCGAGAACCGAAGGAAAAAAATGCATATATAATATATGAATTTATGTTAATATCCTTGCTTTGAAAGCATGTAGCATAAAACAAAATTAATTATAAATTACAGACTATGGAGTAAAAGAATACAACAAAATTATCAGTAAAATAATTAAAAATATTAGTTGACTAAACAAAATAAAATACAAAACCAATTAAAGTCAACAACAAACTATACTTGCTGCACATCTCCAGTTAGTAAGTGAAAATCTATATTTTTAATAAATGTAAACAATTCTGCCTTGATTACAGGAAAACAATTCTGTTTCTATCGAATTAACGTTTTCAAAATTATAAAGTAAATTTTTAAAATTTTTAATTAGTCTATCTTCGTTACCTGTTTTCAATGTTTTAAATATTGGTTTGTATTGCCTTACCCAATCAGATACATTTCATTTTGTAATTATCGCTTCGTATACGACTGTAATGAGTGGAATAAATAACTGTAAACTCGGTGACCTGGTGAAGATCACTTAAATTTTGCCCCTTCTTTTAACGGAATTGACCTTTAGACCTCTTTTTATATAGATAAAGGAGTTTCATGATACGATGTCACTCACTTTTGACGGTCATTCATCCCCTCGTCCATTACCCTCAACTCTTAAAAGTGTCTTTACGCATTTTAGAGTGACTGCTTTTTTGAGTACTTTAATTTTTTAGAACAATTAAAAATTGTATAATTTCAATAGTCGAACCGGGTCCAGTAAAACATTGCTGTCAGTAAGTACAGTACCTCTGTAGCAGGTCATAACTTTAAAATAAAGGAATAATCCTGTACCACTACAATCAATGAAGGATCTTAATTTCAGTACGCGGTTGGGCTGTACAGTTTCGTAGATGTGTACAGTAATGTTTCTAGGGAAGTGATGCTAATCCACCAGGTTTTTCCCCCAATTAAAGCAACCCACTTTACAGAGGCTGAATGAGCCCCAGGAGGATTTCCAGGTTCCACAGGGTCCACCCCTCCCCCCCCAACTGTTAACATATTAAATAAATTATCTGCTGCAGCCGGATTAGAACCTGGTACCTTCGGCATGGCAACTCAGCGATCTTCCACTGGTCTACCACGATCACATACAACAAATTCAACATACCAAAATTCTCAAGCAGTAAGTACCCATGCATATACAAGATTCTCACTATTTGCCGCGTAAGCATCTGTATTTTTCTTGTTGTAATAGTCATGATTTTTATGTGTAAGAAAAAGGTCATGATTTTTACTTGGGTGGAACCAAGCCATGAAGTGCTTATTTCTATTTTGTTCCGTTTGGAAATGGCTTTATCCATCCTGATTTTAATCAAAATAGTACGTTGTTCAATTATTGAGTATTTCTGTCAATGTTATTGTAGCCTCAAAATATATCTTTTTACGGTGATTAATCCTTGTAGTTCCTACATCATGATATTTTTCTGACTCTGCGATGCCTAACATATATAGCAAATCTCAATTACTTTATAATAATTAGCGAAACATGAAGATTTTAAATGATGAACAGTAAGCAACAGGTCTACTAATCACTAGATTATGTTGGGGTTCTCTTCAAAGACAACTCTTCTGAGTCTTTCCGACTACGTCCCATCTAAGATTCTATAATATTATTTTTGATTTTCTAAACCATCCTAGTCTTCTTTATCCATTCATTTCCAATTTTCCATCGGCAATGTAATTTTAGTAAAATATTTAAAATAAAGTAATGGAAATAAATATTACAGAAAGCCCTATTGCAACCTGTCTGTTAAAATAAAGATGAAAGTTAAAATATCCAGTTTTTGTATCTAACATTTTAAAACATCATGGCTAATGATTTAAATTGAGTTCACTGAAATAACCATGCTATTTTAGGAAGCTTTAAAAAACAAAACAAATGTTCCACTAAGCGGTAACAATTACAAATAACCGGAGATTCTTTCTTCTTTCATCAATTAATTTCGTCGGCATTAACAAGAGAGAAAATTATGAAGATAGAAATCTAAGAGTAATATTTAAATATAACGCTCATGTACAATATCTATACGCCTCTTCATTATATATTTCGTACATACATTGGTTCGTGAAATTAAAATGGTAAATGTTTTAAACAATATTCTTATTTACGAATTTTTTTTTTCTCATAGAAATACATTCTTCTGTACGAAATTTTATTTCAAACAACATGCAGTAACAAAAAAACAATATAATCCGCTTTACATTAATTATCAGCAAATAAGGAAAATATTTTACACAATTAATTAATTAATCAAAGTAATTATACAGTTTTCCTGCTAGTAAACTATGTTAAATTTGTTTTAAAGATTAAAATAAATAACGGTCATTGTTATGTAATTAACGGTCCATAAAATTAGAAATATATACCAATTAAGTACAAGATCAGCCTGAGTAATAAGCAGGAACAACTATGGGAAAGTAAAATAACGAATTCCGGCTTCTACTGTGACGATAAGGTATATTATTAAAGGATGTAATACAATAATTATACTTTTAACATAATTATTTTATTATATAATACTATATAATAATTATAATATAGATAATAATTATGGGGTTTGAGCAGATAGATTTTAGCTGATCAAATATTGCTGGTAAATAAAAATGATTTCAATCTTCATTGATGCCATTTACATTAATCCTACCTTCAGATTATACCATATCTTACTCATAGCCTGTTGCAGTTTAAAGAGAATTTTGTACATTATAATTATGTTTGTGGTGAAAAACATTGAATTTTTAATCAGTTTGCAAAAAAAAAAAGGTAACGAAGATTTTGCTGGTAATACAGTTAGCTGCGAATGAAAAAAAATCAATACTCTATTAATGTTACTATAAACATACTAATAATAGTTTTGTTATAATAATAACTATAATGTTACTGTAACACTAATTATAAAAACAGTAAAAGCGTTCCTTTTAACAATAAACTCTTGTTATTACAACAAAATTATAATAAGTTTCACTACTAGTAAACTTTAATAAATATATTTATGTCATTTAGAAATAAAATAAATATAGGACTGTATTTGTACTGTATACAGGTTCAACTGATGGCGTACCTACGACCAATGTAAATAGTGGAAAATCCAGAGAAACGCAAATAAAAACTGGCAAAAGAAGTTTATTTATTATTATTATATATATAACATTTATCATATATACTATTCCTAACATTTCAACTATTGCAACTATTAAAAAAAAAAATATTACGCACCATATTATATTTGAAATTAATATTAATAGAAACCGGTTTAAAAAATTACAAAATGCTGAATATTTATCGTTAAGATATTATCATTAATTGTTTTGCCAATTTATGTTTGTATTTCTTTCATCAAAATTAAAGCTTTGGTTCCTAGTAACCAGAAAAAAAAATCCCTTGAAAGGTGGTAATCATAATTTAGAATTGACAACTTAACATCTTATTGATAATAGATATATAATAATGATAATAAATTCTTTATTTATTCTGGGACAAGTCCCTTTAGAATAACAATACAGGTTTCTATACAGGGTAAAATTATGTCTTAGAGTATAGGGGGATTACATTTAATTAATTACTACCATTAAATTAACAAATGAGAAAGAAAAAATCAAACAAAAAAGAACATTGCGAATTACCTCCAGTGATACCATTTAAAAAATAATAAAAAACAGAGTACAAAAAAATAAAAAAGAACAGAGATAAGATTACAATAATTCTATATAGAGAAACAATAGATAATTACATATGTATCCAAATTACAATGTCAAGTAGAAACAAAGAAAGCAAAAAATATGAACAATATCAACTAATATAATTTGTTTTTAAAAATATCTGACTGGGTGAGTGAACGGTCAATAATAGAACTATATATAAGTAATGATATAAATATAATTATATATAAATAAAAAACACATCATTCATTTATCAGTTTGAAAATTTTAATCTGAAAAATGGGTATGTTATTTCAGATTTTTTGGGAATTGAAAGGATATAAGGTGATTGAATATACGGGATTTGAAGGTTGAAAGATTATTGGAACGACGAATGGAAGAAGGTATAGAGTTCCAAAGGGACGAGGATCGGATAAGGAAAGCTCTATCAAAAGCAGTTGTTCGGTGGGATGCTTTATATAGGTCTGAGTCCCGAGAACGGGTGTTACAAGAGTGGACCGAGGTTTTGAATTTAAGGAGATCGGAGATGTATGATGGTCGTCGAGATATGATAACTTGGTAAAGAAAGGAAGCTAGGAAGTACTTATGGCGATAAGAACGGTAAAGCCACTTAAACTCTTCGTAATATCGGGTGATACGGGCGTCTCTCGGGATCGTAAAGATGAAACGAACGAAGCAATTGATCAACCGTTTTAGTTTTACATATAGGGATTATATCGGCAGACAACAATTATAATATTACAATTATTATATTTGTACCCAAAACGTGTTTTCGCTCATACGGATAGATAATGAAAGAACAAATACAAATATTTTCCTAGATACATTTTGGGTTTTCCAATTATAAAACAATCTTCGGTAAATAACATTATCCATATACGTTTCATTACACTCTATATAACTACAACTGTACATTTCGTGGTAATGCTATACTAATTTTAATGGTGTTAACACTCTTTACTATACTTCAGCTATGTTTTTTAATATTTATTCATAAGTCAAGTTTTCATTTGTTTGTAGATATTCGATTTGTACAATTAAATAAACTATTGTTTTCTTAATAAGTATATATAAATAGGAATGGTACTAATTATCACAAATTCTTTCCTACTGTACGAGTAAAATAGACCTAATACCAGACTATCATTTTTTTGCAGATGAAATATATTGCTATCAAATGTAGCGCTTTGAATGTCAGATAGTCTAAACAACAATCAATGCTATCATTATTTTATGGTAGACTTTTATCTATTGTTTGTTATACTCTCAGGAATTTAAATCATTACGATTAAAAATAGTGGAAGAGTTGAAAAATTTCAAGATGGATCCAGATACAACGATGGGTATTTCCATTCCTAAAATAAATAAAAAGCGAAAATAATCGCACAATCGAATTGAGTCTTCGTCCACTCTTTCGTAAAATAAAAAAACAAAACACAGAAAGTAAATATTTCATTATCTGAATCTGGGCTTACTTTACTTCATCGCTTTTGTGTATGAAACTATCACAGATCTGATCCCATTAAAGGAAACAATAATTTAAAAATGTAATGCTGAGGGTGTTAAAGGAATTTCATTGCAGAGAGTATAATCATCAAGAATCCACGAAAATTGAAGAATGCCAAGAGATGGTGATTTTCTATCCTAGAAGAATTATTTTTTTGGGTGTTTGTGTTTTTTTTTTTAATAAACCCAAACAAATAATGGAACGAATGATAAAGGTATATAAACATAATACAAATGGCATAATTTTAAACCTGGAGTGAGTTTGGGGTTTAGTTTTGGATGTATAATCATACTTTCTGAAATATACAACCGTTCGTAAATTAATAACAGTTTTAATTCAGTTTGTTTCTTTGGTTCAGAATAAAATACGGTCACTATCATCTAATTCATCATTACAAATAATGACAATTTTTCAAAAAAGGATTAAGATAAATAACAATAGAAAGCATAAAAATAGAATCTCTAGGAAATGCAACTAAAAAACCGCAATAGGAGGCTATTAAAAAAATAAAAATAAACTAGAGACTCCTATAATTTCAATAATTTTGATTAATTTAAAGTCGTGTGACACCATAAAAGACAATAATTCTAATAAAATCAATAACCCTTGACAGAAGAAGTAAATATTAGTTAAAATGTAATGGAGAAACTGTTAGGAAAGAATATATATACGCAGGTATATGACAGACAACCCGTAGCAGACAGACTTGAAAAGATAAGTTTTTTTGTTCGTGGAACTAAAATGAAATTTAAAAATGTATAAAAAATTGTATATAAATAAATTACAAAACAAATTTTTAAAAAAAGAAGAAGGAAACTTTTAAGAAAAGGACATAAAACTTCTCTCTCTCTTTCTCATCGTGCCCAGATCACGAAGCGCCATCCCGTTCCTCTTATTACTCCGCCCTGTGTGATGACAGCTCAAATTTTATTTACTTTTTTTTAAATTTCTATCTAGCTTAATAAACTTAATTGCTCATTTGACAAACTTTACGAAGTGCTAATCAAGGTTACTATGATTAAGTAACGGTTTTTGGAACAGTTGAAGACCTCAAAAAACATTGTCCCCCAAAACAAGATCACCGGTCAACTAAAATCCGCCCTTCCAGTCAAAACGAATTTATATAATACATAATTTTTTTTTTCTAAAAACTAACAGACCCTGCTCTATTTTTTAAATACCAACTTACATCGTTCGAAATTTTAAAAAAATATTTTTATTTCTTGGTGATTTTTCGATTTATTAAACGAAGGAAAGTAAAATTTCAGATAAAATTTTATTCCATTAATTAAATTATTGCTATTTCCAAATAACTATAAAAACGGTTTACTGTTTCAAAGCTACTATCCATAATATTAGGCGGAAACTATTTTAGACGTAATCTAAAATTCAAATATATATATTTTTTTTAAATCATGCTTAATTATACAATGAAAATTTTTTTTATTACTGACTTAATATTGTCTGTGTACATTGTAATGTTCATTTTCATAATATTTTTATTGTTATTGTTGAACGTTCATATGGGTAATATTTTTATAATATATCACTTATGATTAAACCCTATTTTAATTACTCTTTTTTTTTAAGTAATGAGGAATAGGAATGGTATTTTAATTAATATATAAATCATCACTATTTTATAGTCATTTTAAAATTAATTGAAAATAGTTGTTTGACTATTTTTTGATACATTTTTATTATTTAAAAAAATAACGCGATAATTAGAAAAAAAATATTATAAAAATTTACCTTAAATTAATATCCTCCGAAAAATAATCCCATGACCGGCAAGAGGCAGAGGCAGCGAGACACGACCACAGACGCGGCACACTACGGACTGCCGCCTCCGAGCCTTGCGCAGGCCCAGAATCGATAGTTACAGCCGACTCGATTTCTCGATCTTGCCTTAGTTTTTCTAGACAATCGGTATAAAATCGATTCGTTCTCGGAGAAGGGAGGTCCAAGATAATAAGTTCATTTAACCCTGGGCGGCTTAGGGGCGAACTTCAAAGCGGATTAGGATCAAGTAACAGTGTCGGGGGGCGCCTCTCAAGATCAGGCTTCGGTTCCGACTCAACGCAACCAGCCCTGGGTGTGGTGACAACCTAGGCAGATTTTCCCGTTTTGATATTCAAGTTCCCCATATGGTATACTTTTAGTTTATCTACTATAAGACTTATCGTTATTAAAATATAATATATTTAAAATTTCGAGTAGTATTCTCTCTCCTAAAATTTCCTGTATTACCTTTTTTTTTTAGCCTTTCAGACAATTTCTTCAACTTCAAATAAACACTCTTATGTATTTAATAAAAAACCTGTACCTCTACAACTCTTGAAGGGTCAGGGGTTCAGTAAATGGTAGAGACTGTACTGTTTCTTGGACAATAGTTGTTCTGGGATGTGAATTGACCTAGGTCACGATCAACCGCCAGAATTTTCCCCCTTATTTTGGTTACCGTCATTACAGAGGCTGGGTGAGCCCGAGGAAAGTCCTAGATCCCATAGGACCCATCTCCGGGCGCTAACATATTAAATAAAAGTCTTGTCCCTACTTTGCATTGTTTTTTCAAAATGCAATTTTAATTTCTCCATTTTGATACAAGTCCTTTATTTCGTATATCAACATTGCATTTATATTTTTGAAGGATTAATAATCCCTATCTACAACTCAACGACTATCCTATTGTGGAAATGTGTCTGGTGTTAGTTAAACGGAAACTAAAATGGAAACGAATATTATATTTCTTTATGATACGTTTTTAGTATAAGATAGTTTAAAAATGAAAAAAAAGTAAATTATGAATAACAGATTATTAAAAAACGACTTATACGTTTGTGAATAATTCATGAACTCTAATAATTAATCGTATAAAGAATATTTGTTTTCCTACTATTTGTGTCAACTTAATAATAACAATAATGAGACTAAGCGAACCCGATACTACCAATCTCTGCATATAAACTTCCGTCCATTACCCAAACTCAATCATATATCATAATAAGATCATTCTTAACGCAATCTTCCCACCTACGCCTCGGCCTAACACTCAGACGTCTTCCAGTCGTCACAGTGCTTATTAACGTTTTAGGTATTAGTTCGTTACTAAGCGGGGACATGCTCAACAATTCCACTTTCTGTAGTATCCCAAATTCTCCAGTTGTCCCATAGTTTTCGGTCCAAATAATCTATCTAATACCTTATTTTCGAATATCTTTTTATTCGAATATCGACTAAGTTATTGATTCACATCCGTAAAGGACGGTGACATTAGTACTCCTTAAATTTACAGCGACATGAGTTCACTTATAGAGTGATTTACACCATTTAAATCTAAGCCCATCAGGGAGTTGATAATTGCACAATTTTGCTTCATTATCCGAAAGATAGCAGGTTCTGTAACAAATTATCAGTAGTAACGAAAATGAGATAAATTAAAAAAAAACCTTTGCAAAAATAATCATTGGATACGCCCATGTGAGACTGCACAATCGGGAGCTCAGCATCTAAGTAAAAATTTTATCTCGTACGGCTAACAGCCAAGATGTGGCACCAAAAGAATGGTACCGCTATTAGCTCTATTTACTGGCAGAAAAATTGATGATATTAATTGAAAACAACAGATTGTACTTTTAAGAATAGTAATCAGTAATGTTTTAAAATTTAATCTGAATTAAAGCCATGCCTATGCACAAAATCTTTTAGCAATCTCGTAAATAAATGGTCTATACCGTACTAAACGAAAAATAAATTGACAAAACCGATCCAACAATTCGCACGACAGACAGATATTCAACATCGTTAATGGGAGAATTTGTGGATGTTTTTTTATTCTGCTTTATGATAAACGTATTTTCCTTCTACTACTCATGGAAGTTTAAACGTCACTTTATGCTGCCAAGACTACATAGATGATGCTACCTACTGTGCGCCATAAATTTTGCCTAACCTGGTATAATTAGGATAGGGATCTTAAACGAGCTCGGGACCTTCATTTTACGTCCCTTTCAAAAGACGGGATAACGATTACTTTTAAAAACAACAGGCCATTTTCTAGGCTGTGAACCAGCGATCTTGAGCATAGTAAGTTCCTATGTTAACCATTAGATGACCCCTGCCGAGTAATCTGAAAATAAAAATTTTAGCTTGTAGACAGAGCGAAAATAAAGAAAGTATAAAATACTCATTTATTTCAATTATTTTTCCTTGTTTAGTTTTTGGTTGAAGTTTTCAATGAAGGCTCACCGATATTCACTCACGCGGAATGCCTCACTGATCGCCCTTTGTTGATCCGATGAATGAGATCCACCATGAAAGTTATACGTCCACTTGTTTATTCCATGATAAAGAATTGGACCAAGAGCTTATAAAAATACGTAAAAACATTCAATTAAACTTTATAACGGATTCAGAACCCATTCCTGGCCTTTTATATACAGCTAATTAAATTCTGTCCTTCACACAAGGCAGTGAATAAATAAGTACACTGAAGGCGTCGACGTGAAGCGTTTAAAAATAAAATATTGTATCAATTATTTTGATGGTATTAGAAACCATATATTTATTTATAAGCTTTCATATGCCACTAATTGAATACTTTCTAGCTCGTCAAAGCACTGGCAGGAATTAATTAAGTTCAGTAAAGAACTGAGCCAATGCGAAGAGACCAAAGTTTAAAAAAAAACACTGAATTGATATTTATGACAAAATTAGGAAGAGTTAAAATGTTTAGTAGATCAGACAGGTTAATATCTGACCTGTATGATGTGCTAAAAAAAAGGTATCATCTTTGATGCCTCATTTTTTTAACATATAAAAAAAAACAGTACCTCTAAAACCCATGAATGGTCTTGGATTCAGTACGTGGTAGGGACTATACTGTTTCTTAGACAATGGTTGTGCAGGTAGGTGAATTGCCCTATATCAGGTTCAATCGCCAAAGTTCCCGCCTTTTTTTTTTCTGACCCTCCTTTATTTACAAAATCACAGATTAATATATATATATATATATATATATATATATATATATATATATATATATATATATATATATATATATATATATATATATATATATGATGTTTTGGTTCTTGAGTTTCAGTCAGTTTATTTCAACTTCTTAAGGCGACGTTTCGAGATTAGGTTATTATAAAAAAAGCTCATTTTCACTGTCAGGGCATGGATATGAGACTAACCTAGTCTCGAAACGTCGCCTTAAGAAGTTGAAATAAACTGACTGAAACTCAAGAACCAAAACATAATATTTCCATAACAGTCAAGATAAGTAGAAACCGATATATATATACAAACACAAATATATATATATATTACAGGTGCTGAAATTGCCTTTCTTTAGCATGTAGTACTTTAAGGCCCCTTTGCTCTTGCCGCTGTATGCGCAACTTGATTCATAATTTACGCCCTAGCCGTTGCTTTGGCCTGTACGCAATGGAAAGGGATCATCTAGCTGCCACTGGAGTAATAATGAATGATTAAAGCCTGCAGAGTCCAGACCCCTTCCTTCGGTGAATACATCCACCAAGGGGACAGAGCCTTGCCACCTCCCAGGTGGGACAATTTTAAAGAGTCGGTTGGTACTGGCCTTCAGCCCATCAAAGATTTGTATGTGCATCCGGCTGATGAACTCTGATACCGTGGGGTGCCTTAAGTCCTCACGGATCTTCATACTCTTGACTCTTTGGAGTTTGGTTCCTCTGACAGTCTGGCGAAGTACGGAGTTCTGGTAGCTCTGTAGATTTTTAAGGTTCGTCTTGTAGAGGTGCCGAGGGAGTGGTGCTCCAAAGAGCATGGTTGGTCGTATTATGGCCTTGTATATCTATAGCTTCAGACTCAGTTATAGCAGGTGATAGAGTCTATATCTCTTTAATCTGGCCAGTTTGAGTCTCTCCCGAACATGGCTGGAGAAGGTGAGGTGCCCATCCAGTGTCACACCCAGGTAGAGGATGGAGTTGGAGACTCGCTGATCTTCCCGTTCCACAGTGAAATGGGTGGGCAGAACGCTCTTTCCTCGCTGGAACGACATAACAATGGCATCGGTCTTCTTTGGGTTCACTCTAATGCCTTTGCACCTCAGGTCTTCAATGGAGGTTGAAGCATTCTGAGAGTGCCCGTTGAGGTCTCATGCTAGATGCATATATGCCGATGTCGTCGGCATAGGCTGCTACCAATGACCCGTGATGCTTTAGTGCGACCACTGGCGCCGTGAAAACAACGAACAGTATTAGTCCCAGTACTGACCCTTGTGGTACTCCACATGTGGTGTCGTATGGCGTCGACGTGCTATCACCGACTCGTACTATGAATAACCTCCCACTGAGGTAATGTTTGACCAATCGGCATACAGTGGCGGGAAACCTAAACTCGTCCATACGTCGCAGAAGTAGCGAGTGAGGCACACAGTCAAATGCATGCGTACAGAGTAATGATTTCCCGCCTGTTTTACTTTCCCAATTTATAGATGCTGGGTGAGCCCCAGGAGGGTCTTGTATCCAATGGATCTCCTGTAAACGTAAAATAGCTAAAACCTTCGCTCCTTCCTAGTCTCTCTTTTCAATAACTCTTCTCTACGCTATAATGGCTCTGTCCTCAGGGATGTTGGCGTTTAGACGCATACCTCAAGACATTCTCAAGACAAGAAAGAATTCTTACTTTATCTCCTTCTTAAGATTTGCATATAGAATACACATGCGTTGTCTATCGACCTCCGCATGTTCGTTTCTTCAAGTACTTGGAATCCTCCCGTGTTCTCTTGGACTCTACTTATTCCAATATCATGTTTTCTCTGGTGATTTAATATTCAAGGAAAAAATATTTTAATTGAATCCTACTATTCCCTCAATCTTTTTTTTTTTTAATTTGCAATCCTATGGACCTTCAGTACAGCCTCTACAACGTACAGAATCCAAGACCATTCAATTGTTACAGCGGTGTAGGAAATTCAATATTAGTTTTTTTTAAATACCTAGCTGATAATCCAAGAACAATAAACTTGGAAGATAAAAATGAAAAAAAACATATATAATGTAAAAAAACAAATAAAAGAAAAAAGGAGCAATATAAAAAATATTATAAGTTAAAATACAGGGCAAATCATACGGTATATGCAAATATAATAGTGATATATCTAAACCTTTAAATTAATTCGTACAATAGTCAAGTAAATCGATTGCTATTGTCGTGAAATAAAGTTGACAAATGTGAAACCGTAAAGCTGTAAACTGCCTGGAGGCAGACAGTAAGTGTTTAGCGCCCATTAGGACGTTACACTGCACAGATTGGCCTAGGTGTTAGCAGTCAGCAAATATTGATGGGCTAAGTGTTTATGTCCGATTCGGAGTCTTCTGTCTTGTTAGTTTGAATAAACGTTTAATCTCTCTCAGATTTTTATATTATATTCTGGTCATTTCCTATTACTTTCATCGTAGGATCTCTCCTTCGGCCGGCGTTCCTCACGAAAGTCGGCCAAAACTTAAATTTGGATTTTTTGGAAAAAATGTCCAATTTTCATTGGGACGTAACTCAGAATCTATTAAAGCTACAGAGCTGCGGTTGGACTCAAATTATAGAAAATTTAATATACTTATATACTTATACTAGTATACCAATTGTCTATTCTAAATATCTTCTTGGGAAGTCATCTTTCAGATGAGTTATTTCTATATTTACTATCTATATAAATATATAGTATTTATATAAATAGATATCTTGTATTTATATAGATACTAAGGAAACTTCTGCACCTAGTTTTTTGTGTATAAACATATTAATTTTTATATAGGTAAAAAAATTAATGGAATTTAGTTAAATTAACGTCATTTTATGCTGATATGTCTAATCGGACAATGCTACAGTGGGAGTTCTAAATTTTCCCTATCCAGTTATTATTAAGATGGGGATCTTTAGCGAGTAATGACACAGGCTCAGGGCCTACATTTTACGCCCCATCCGAAGAGCGGCAGAACTAGTTCTCAGCCTTCATTTAAAACACTTATGAAAACTTGAAGCGTTTTACCAACTAAAATAGAACTAATATGGAGAGAGCATAAATGAAATTAGTAAATCTATTTATCTCTTTCCTAATTATTTGAGCTTTCTATCAATGTTTAGAATATACATGACCCATCCCACAGCAATCCTAATAATTCGCCGTGGGTTGAAGTCCGAAGAAAAATTTTAACTATCTTCTTCTGGATTCCAAGCATAAACGACATTCCTGGCAATAGGAGTGTTCAAGATGCGGCAAAAGCAACATATCAAATCAGATATATTCGTGATTGATATGGACTGCACTTATTGGCTATGGACTGCACCTAACTTAGAGACTACTCTATGAATATATTTAAAAGAATAAATTTTTGATGTAACCCGATTCTAGAATGACTTTAGCTGGGGCATGCGACGGAGAAAATGATAAACGAACTTAATGGGTTATAACTGATCGCCTATCTATACTATACGTGTGTGATAATAAAATCATATCAAACCTTGAAGCCTTAGATAAATAACTTCAAACGGAGCACTTTATGCTGCTACGGCTAATAAGTGGGATAGAGTGCCGAATCAGATGATGCAGTGGTCTATCGGATTGAAATTAGGAATGGAATGTTTATAAAGTACCTAACACAATCAGTCATACAATAATTGTTACTTTAGGTCTGATAAGCTCTTTTGATTTATGAAAATATTTAGAATTCATCATATTAAATACCCTTTCAATAATTACAAAAATACTAATAACTAAAGTTTTAATAGTTCTTCATTAGTTTAATGAAACTTGGATATTTTGGATGCAATTATACAGTTATTAAATAATAATTAGCCAAATGGGCTAATAGTATGTTCAATTTCTCAATTAAATTTGGCCTCATATGAAAATGTAATATAAAGGGAATGTACATTAAATCCCATATCGTTCTGGAAATTAGTGGCTCACATGATACGGTGGGAAATATGCGTGTTGAAGTCGTTCGCGTGTTTGAATAGGCCACGTATGCGTTTGCGTGCCAGTCCGACGCATCATCTAATCTAGTGCTTTTCTTCGATAATTACTTCTCGATCCGTTTTGCCTTCAGTTGTCTACTTCCACTTCTGAGAAACCACAAAAGCATGAAGTAAGGTTAACCATTCTAGTCTAATGTAGAGAAATAAATTTATTCACATAATCTATTTTTATTAAAGTTGTTCATTAAGTTAACGAATATGTAAATTTATAGATTATATAGTATTAACTTAAGTAAGAGAGTAGAGATCTAGTAGGTAGTTAGTTAATAGTATGTAAGAGAGTAGTCTCTAAGTTAGATGTAGTCCTTAGTCAATAAGTAATAATGATAGTCAATAACAATAAGTCATCTAGTTAGTTCATACTAATGTCTCTTTTATATCCATCTCATAAATGTTAAATATTTCAATAGACTGGTGGTCTACCGTTTGTTAACTATTTCACAAATTAAACAGAAAGGGAAAATTCCAATTATACCTACGGAATGTAATTTTCATTACATTGTTAAAATATTATCATCACCTCAATTTGAACATTTGAACATAAGCTTATTTATAATTTCTAATTTTTGTTTATTAAATATATTCTATGTGTATATAATTAGACTAGTCTTTTGTAGATCCGGAATAGTGACAGGTTGGTTATCCGGTTAACAGCCGATCTATAGACTCTTCCTGGGCTCACCCAGACAATAGAATGGAGGAACCCTTAATTGGGAGAAACCTGGGGATTGAGCGTGGTCTCAGCCAAACTATCCGTATGCATAACTGTCGTTTAGAAACATTACGTTCTCTACCATGGACTGAACACAAGAACTTTAGTGATATAGTTTTTTGTCCATTCAATATATCTTTATGCTGCTATGTCTAATCGCACGATTGATCAGTGAGAGTCATTAATTTTGCCTACCCAGGTTTAATAATGTTCCGGCCAACCGTTTTACACCACCTCCGGAGGAAGCAAATTGTTTTAACCATGTTTTGTTTTTTTATATCAGTCCTACTAATTTATTTAATTTAGTTTTTAGGTTTTAGATTGTAATTTTAAAGAAATATTTTAACAAATAATGTATTACATTCCTACTTGATTACCCTCCTTAATGACAAGATTTCATCAGGTGCGAACAATCCTCTCATATTTTCACCCGCATCGTCGCTTTAACTCTGCGCTCAGTGAGTATCTTCGAATGATGTAAACATGTGAAGTTCACACGGCAATAAGTATTAACATTTCGTTATATAAGAGTGAGCGGTTGGTTGTTGAAATACATCAAAAAGTTACCACTGACTTATCGTTGATATGTGTCAGCTTTTTCTCAACCCAAGAAATTATGATGGTAAGCAGCAGTGACTGTTTTCTGTAGGTGAAGGAAATCCAGAAATTTTTTAATGCAAAACTGCTGTGATATAGAATGCTTTTTTAGTTTTTTATAAATGTTTTTGAGATCCAGGGTGAAAAAAGAGAGATTTTTTTTAAGATTCGGAAAAAAACCCACAAGAAGCAGAATGAAAACAATGAGGACATTAAATATTTGACAATAATAATGACTATTTCCAACAAAGCAAAATGATACCTCTACTAAGCTAACATGCGAACTTCCGGAATAGGGAGATTGCCAATCTCGGAATGTTTCTTTTAGTGATTTTAATTATTTTCGTATTGAATAGACGCAGAACTCTGCTCCACAATATTTGTTCTATGTGCTTTTCACTTACATTACTCAGAGAGCTTAGCTTTACGTTCGTTCGTTGAATAACTTCGCATTGCTGCTAGACTTTTATCATTATTAAAAATATCTGTTTCGCAGGTTTTCGCTTCATGTTGCGTTACAAGTTTTAATTGTTCATTTTTAATATTTTCCATTAAGTTATAGGATGGAAAAAAGAGCGAAATTATGGGTAATGAATAGATTTCGGTAATAATTTAACAAAGAAACAAAAATTTCAACTAACATTTAGAAGTATTAATGATATAAGTTTGCTGAAACGTTCATTTCTAGATGAAATGATTAGCAAAGTGGATACTAAAAAGTGGATACTTTTCCCATAATTGTATCCTTTTATCTAGAATAAAGCACATGATAACTTGTAAATTTGGAAAATATTAAAAGGGAAACTAATGGAAAGTTAAAAGTTATTGTGATTCAAATTGAAGGTACAGCCTGTGGAATAATTACCAAAATAAATGTTTAAAATATTACAAAATAAATAAATCATGATTTTTTTAAGATAATGATTACACAATTTAATATAATTCAATATATATATATATGCATGCTTATATATAAATACATGCTTTTTCCCGCGGCTTCGCTCGCGTGGAATTTAGTCTGCTACAAAAAGTTTCGAGACAGATCATTTTAAATAAATAATTTAATTTTTTTTTAACTATTAGTTACTCGTACATCCAAAATTTTAGATTTCTAACTTCAAAACTGACGGATTCCATACAATCTTTGAACGCCTATTATATTAAGGGGGAAACCCTTGGGGGTGGAATTGTCCAAATTTCTTTCTTAAATTATACAAACAACCTATCTGCAAATTTCGAAATGCTAAGTTCAGTAGTTTCTGATGTGGGTTGACCGCTGGGGGTGTTAGTCAATTAGGTCACAGTTTTATATAAACTTCGCCTGAGTAGTGTGTTGATAAAAAGTCTCCCAGGCTTGAGATTATCCTAAATTTCATCACAAACGGATCAGCACAGCTGTGAAACATACATTGACACTGATTTACAAACAGGACGGACAGAAGTTTACTGTTGTTCGTGTCTGTAAAGGATTAGTATGTAATTTTATTGAATTTATTGAAAAGGATTACTTAGTATAACGATTTCACTTGACGTACGGCAGCAGCGAGAAATTAAAACTGAAATGATTAGATGTATGTAGATTTTGCGAGTAAGAAACACGTGAGCAAGCTACTCAGAGGGCAGAATTTTATCCGACTTACTTGATATTTATCGCTATATTACGACCAAATTACACAAAATCATTGAAAATTGTAAACTTTCGCATTTATAATATAAGTAGGATAGTAGGTTATCAAAAGAATAGTTTCACTCATGTTCTTTCTGTTATTTTAACAACTATGATCATGTGATTTGCCTGCAATTATGTACTATAATTGATTCTCCACAAAAAACTGTAGTACACAAAAAACTGTCTAGGGGGCACATGCCCCAGTCCCTTGTTGTAGCCTATGTGTTATTCTGATGTATAACCTATATTACTGTAAAGTTTCATCAAAATCCGTTCAGTAGTTTTTGCGTGAAGGAATAACAAACATACATCCATCCGCACAAACTTTCGCATTTATAATATTAGTAGCGAAAATATGTAGATTTTGCGAGTGAGGAAGCTACTCAGAGGGGAGCCCTGTAGTGCTGCTAACAATATTTAAATATTTAAAAATTAAATTAAATAACCGCGATTACCTACTGAGCATATGTTGGAGGTAATATTGAGAATGTGTTAACCTAGTACTTTTTAATGATATTTATCGTTATATTATGACCAAATTACACAAAACCATTATAAATTGTAGCCTATGTGTTATTCTGATATATAGCCTATATTACTGTAAAGTTTCATCCAAATCCGTTCAGTAGTTTTTGCGTGAAAGAGAGACAAACATACATACAAACGTTCGCATTTATAATATTAGTAGGATAGTAGGATAGGATATATATATATATATATATATATATATATATATATATATATGTATATAAGTGGATGTATATGTAATGTTATATAAATATTCTCTATTGAAAAACAAGTTCTACCGGTTGCCTCAAAAAAAAAATTTTTCGATTGTAATATGCTATACGTATTATATATAAGATAGTAATATTGTACCTATATAATAATAAAGTAATGACTAGATTATCATTTCAAAGAATCATTTTAGGATAGGGCTATGGCAAGCAGCTTGCTTATTTATATATTTATTTTTATTTCTGTTAGATATTTTTTAAAACAACATTTTAAAGTTTAGTTGGATACCTATGCAATCATATTCTCCCTCAAGCCTGTACTACATTTTAATTTTTATTTCTATAATTTATTATTCTTCCTATCGAAGCTTTATCTTAATTTAATCTTGATAGATCAATTGCATTGAAAATTAAAAGTTACGTAATTCGTTAAAAATTATATAATTTCTTCCCTTGCTCAATGAATAACAATTAGTGTGAATAATGTAATCGAAATCATTAAAATGTCTTATATAAGTTCTGAATTCCAAATGAGTATACAGTAGTACGTTCAAAACTTGTATATATTAATCTAAATAGCATTATTTTTTAAATTTTTTCATCATTGTTTGAAACGGTATTGTTAAATTTTGAAATTGCATCTATATTTTACTGTATCGGTGTACAATGACAACGTACTAATTAACATTAAAAAAACACAACATTCCATGTCATTTTTGGTTCAACTATTTGGACCCAAAACTTGGAGCTTGACACTAATAAAAGTAGCTGTCGTAAAAGAGGACACGTGGGGATGAAGAAATTTTATCTTTTGTGGCCTGAAACTATGAACACGCTTCAACATAATTCGTTTTATGACAAAATGTTTACGTTCTGCCTGGATCATTTCTAAGCCAGCGTAACACAACCAAGCAAGAATAATCATACAAAATGTCCACCAGTAGGAAATATAAAAGGCCTAATAAACAAAGTAAAAAACGACAAAGAATGTAATGTAAAATGAAGGATAGCCAACGTTAGAACACGAAGCACTGTGGTATGCCAGTACTAAAACGGTCTTAGCGTTTCAGTGACCATATAGGTAAGATGCATATATCATTAAGTAACAGTTGTTAGTGTGTTTTGAAGGCAATTGAAAGATATAATTTAGGCATTGCTTTGTTGATTTAATAATCTAAGTGTTGAGTGTTATCAAAACAGTATTAAGTTTTACCTGTCTATCTATGATTATAAACAAGGTTTCTTTTATTTTGCACCTCATTCGGAGATAATGTACCCGAATTAGTAGATATATTCCGCCCATTAAATTTGCATGATCTGGATGGAAACATAAAAATCAAGCGTTGAATTTTTTAGTAGTAGAACAATAAATGTCGATTCATGATCTAGTTCTGTAATTAAATTATAAATTATATATTCCAATGTTATATCTAATAATCCTGAATTAAAAACTTTGAAATATTAAATACTATATTTAATTGCATTTAAATACTCGAATATTACAATTCAATGACAATTCAATATTATATTCCACTCGCTTATTATTTAAATATACTGCTATGTCTGATTTTATTGTTATCTACATAATTCATTTGGACAACATGTAATTGATATATTTTAAGCAAACAAACTTTTCCAATCCAAATTCAAATTCCCTTCTTATTGTACTAAGCTGTGTGGCTCAGTTTTAGACCGTTGTGTTACCAACTCGAAGGTTCAAATTTGTTTAATCCTTAAATTCCCTCCTGCGTACACCCAGCCACTATAAAGTGGATACCCAAAATAGGTGGGAAAATCTGGCGTTTGAGGTTGATCTAGAACCAATCTCCTCCCTGTATGGGTTGTATTTTTTTCTAAAGCTGATGATACCGTCACCCAAACTAGTCCACCACCTTAATTTAATACACTACAAACAGTTTTAAGTTTTGCCTAGTGGTGCGAGTCTATATTATTTAATAAAGTCTGTAAAAAGTAACATTTAAATACATTATTTACAACCAGTTACAAAATGTTCATGGCAATCATAGAGAAGCTACGTTAAGTTTCAATTTTGATTACTGTGTCTATTTTAACAATTTTATGAAGATTAAAGTTGTAATGTAATTAGATTATTATAAATGTAACTAGATTTAATTAATACGGACACTTATCTATAGCTGTCTAGCCTATATCTATCAAGAATCGACGTGTTTATGTTGGGAATGAACATAGTCTCCGAAGTCAATGCAAATTTTTTTTTCGGAAAAAAACAGTCTATCAATCCACTGCATTCATTTCAGTGTTTCGGTCATGAACTTGTTTTTTTTTTCTCATCCTCTAAGATTTTATTTACAATATATATTTAATTTACAAATAATACCTACAAATGCTTCTATATAAACAAAAGCTTTCTGCTACCTTTCAGTATTTTAAGGCGTCCCAATGGGCTGAGTCCACTAAGGCGGTTTTTACTCGAAGCGGCACGACGCCGCTGACGTTGTACAAAACAAAACGGGGAGGCACCGTTTACCAGGATCAGGAAATAGTTGTAGAAATAAGAAAGGGGAGGAAGGAAGAATTAGGACAAGGGAGTACTTACCCCATCCCTAGATCAAATGTCAGCACATCGATCAAGGGGACACTGCCCTGCCTTCTCCCAGGTCTGGGGGGTGGTTTTAAGTCCCTAAATAGGGGCTTCGCACTGGTCTTCAGCCCATCAAAAAATTTGATGGGCCTCCGACCTCTGTACTCGGGCACGTTAAGCCGAAGCTCCTCTCGGATGGTGGTGTTAAGTGTCCCCTCAAGCGAAGTGTCACTTACAATCTTCCTAAGGATGGAATTCTGGAGTAATGCTGCAGACGCTTCAGCGTTGTTTTTTAGTGGTGTCTCAGTAGTGGTGCACCATAGAGCAACGTAGGTCTTATGATGGAGTTGTAGATTTGTAATTTCAACCTCAGTGAGAGCTGTGACGACAAGAGCAGATGGTATAGCCTGTAGGATTTCTGTCGTTCCAACTTCAATCTTGCCTGAACGACTTTGAGAAGGTGAAATGCCTATCAAAGTTGACGCCAAGGTAGAGGATGGAAGTGGATAATCTTCTATCCTCACAGTCCACGGTAAAAGTCTTCGGTAGAGGTTTCTTACTCACACTCTGAAATGGCATCACAATGGCGGATGTCAATCAGTTTCAGCTCGTTCACTATGGTTTCAGTCGCCTTTTGTGCCTTGTTAAGGGCATGTGGGGTGCTGATGTTGGTGGTGTAAATACCAATACCATCCGCATATGCTGCTACCATTGCTCCTGGATGCTTCATTGCGACCAGGGGTGCTGTGAAAATCACAAACATCAGTGGCCCCAATAAAGAGCCTTGAGGTACTGCACAGGTGGTGTGCCAAAAGTCGAGTAACTGTTACCGACTCGTCCGACGAATTATCTTCCGCTGAGATAGCTTTTGATCAAACGACATAGAGTGGCGGGAAACCTAAACTCTTCCAAGCGTCGGAGTAACAACTCGTGAGACACGCAGTCCAGTGAAATGAACGCTGTAGCTCTGTTCATCTGCATGTGCTCTATGGTGTGCGCCTGCAGCTTAGCCAGGTGGTGGTTACAGGTGACTCCTCTCTGGTAACCAGTCTGCTCAAGGGGGAAGATGTTGTTCTCTCTGCAGTGGTTCGACATGTGATGATGAACCAGTCTCTTGCTCATTAGAGGGAGCAAGCTGATTGGCCGATAGTGCTCAGGTAGTCCCCCACTCTTCTCAGGCTCGAGTATTGGCACTACGACGGCTTGTTTCAACACATCAGGGAAGTACAAGATCCTTATGCAGGTGTTGAAGATGTTCAATAGAAATTCTTTACCCTTCCTAGGAAGCATCTTCAACATCACATAGGGGGATATCATCCTGTCCTGATGCTGTGTACTGACTCGAGGTGACCGAAGGTGGAGAATATGGGCTTCTCGTTGGGGCACTGTAGTGGTCCTTCCGGGATTGGTGGAGCCTATCTAACAGTCGAGCATCTTCTCCCTGCTCATAAGCCTTCACCAGAAGTTTAGCCTGTTCCCCAGGGGTCAGCAGGTTACCTCCAAATGAAAGAAACACGCCGCTCCTTTTGATTACGTTGGTATTGACGAGCCGCCAGAACTGACGGGGATCGTCATGAGTCCGACCCAACTGCTCATGCCAGAGAGATGTTTTCCAGGCTATTTGGTGGGTCATCGCATTAATGAGCGGTTTAAGCCCGTAGTCACGAGAGCGCTGGAAAATATTCCTCAGGTTATTCCGTTGACTTATGAGAGCTAAGATGTGATTCGGAGGCTTCCTGATGGCGTTGGGTAAAGGACTGAACTTTGGGATATGCTGGTTCGCCATGGCCTGTATGGTAGTGGTGATGACACCCACCGTCCTGTCCACCTCGTCCACTGTACTGGCATGGGTGATCGTGGGGAGATCTTCCACAATGCTGGATCTGTAACCTTTCCAGTCTACTTTGTGCAAAAGGTACTTACTCGCAGGTGGAGCTGCGGGGGTACCTTCGAAAGTATAGAGCTCGGGCACCGGATCCAACGTTCCGTACGGGAGTGCAGAGCAACCCGTAACGGTGTGCGAACTCCTGGTAAGGAGAAGGACCAGCGTACGTAGATCCATGTCGGGCTGGATGCCTGAAGGTAGGCACCCCGGGGTGATAGACGCACAACCCAGTCTTGGTGATGGCAGTTCCCAGTGTGTCAATGTTGGAGCATAGTCAGGTGGTGTGCTTGGCGTTGAAGTCTCCTAGCGTGCTTCAACCCCCTTAATGAACTTATTGAAGTAATCAATCATCCGTTGTTAGCAAAAATACATTTTTGGCATAGGACACAATGTAAAAAGATGCCTATTCATACAACGACAAGTGACCTTGGATAGATTTGCACCTTAGGCTGCTTGACTCCACACGCCTCCTGTAGACAAATAGTCAACAGCTAAACTGGTAGCGTTGCTCTGGCAAGACCCACCACCTTAGTGTTTACCATGGACAAAAAGTGCGGTGAATTTAATACGGCGATGGCTACCCCCCTGCCACCAGGAGATGAGAGCGCTTCGATGGAGTGCAATGAAGATAATAGAGGGGAGAATAGGGCAGGAGGGCCCCCAGAAGACGAGTTCCCATTTTTGCCATTGCCGAAGAAGTTTAGCTCAAGGACTCCGGTGTACAAGGGAGCTTCTACTACTGTCCAGAATAAGAAGACTAGAAGCTTTGGGATGAGACCCGAGGTTTTCAAGGGTGAAAAGGCTCCTACCACGGTGAACAACAAATTTGCGGCTATCGCGAATAAGAACAGTGAAGATACCGCTCCAGCATACCGGCCATCAAACACCAGGAGACCCCCACCGATCATAGTAACACCGCCTTGCGGAGAAAAAACTGAGGGCCGCTCTCTTAGCTGAGGGAATCATCCAGTTTGCTATGAATTCCACTGAAAGGGAATTAGGATTGTACGTGAACAATGAAAAGGACCATTACGCAGCCATAGCCATACTCCGTACTGACAAAGAAACTGAGTTTCACACTCTGTGTGAAGTATGCACCCCGGAGAACAAAGAGGAGCAAGAAATTCGTTCTATATGAGTACGATAGTGACGGGGGCATCTCAGAAATCACCATCGACTTGCGAGAAGGACTTCCAAATGATCCCAAAAATCCGCCAAACAAATGATAATGAAAGACGGGAAAGGACAGCTCCGGCCCACAGAAGGAGTACTTATAAAAACCGACAGCACGGCGAACCTGGACAAATTGAAGATGTTAGGAGTCGCCGGACGAGTGTTATTTCGCCCGGTAATTTTCTAAAAGCAACGGGGGCCGACCCAATGCTATCAATGTCAGGGGTTCGGCCTCACCGCCGCTTATTTTGGCCACACCGCGTACTGCGCACGGTGCTGTGATAACCATGTTCGCAGTGAATGCCCGCTGCGTAAGGAACAGAAACCAGCTAAGTGCCAGAACTGTAAGAGCGACCACCCGGCGTTGTCCAAAGAGTGTCCAGTGAGAAAGGATCTTATCGAGCAGAGAAGGAAGAAGATGCCTGCTACCCGTGTGAACCAGGGACGGAGCTACTCGTCACACCTAGGAGGAAGCCCAGCCCATCCGATCAGCCAACCAGGTACCGTCACCCCACTCCTCCCAGAAACTGACCTCTAAAATAAATTATAAAGATACCTGCTGGTAAAACGATAGTCCTATGATCCCTAATAACATTAGTCTCGGTATCAGTTCCGCAAGTTGACGCTTTGATTAAAGCCACGAGTTTAAACTATTCATTCGTTCCCATTTTAAAAATTCTCGAAAGTAAAAATAATTTTATTACTGACTGTATGTAGTAACTATTACTTAATGTATATCGATCAAAGGACCGATTAGCACATACTGTTTAGGATACATCATGTATATTAATAAATTATCTTATATACTTCGAATTGTTTGTTGATACGGTCATTTCTTGATTAAATGATTACCAAAATATACACATCTTAAAGATACTGTTTTTTTCATACTAAAACTCACGATAATTTTTTTTTTCGAGATATTAAAACGGAAACGAATGAATACTAAATACTTTTTGTGACTTAACTCGAAGCGGCAATCTGCGGAACTGTTACCCTACTCTTTTGTTATATTTCGCCCAATCCTTAGCGATTGGGAAAGTAATATATTATTAAAAATTATCGGATTTGAGCCAATTAATTTCTCCAAATTATATGGTGTCCCTTCGGTCGATCTAATTCTTAAATTCGCAGTAGGGCCTAAATCACTTTTTTTCATATAACATAGCCAATTTATTAATGTTAATTGATTTATATTCGTTTAGTTCTTTTTTTCAGCTTTCCGATCTTACTGTCAACCGTTCTGGTATCAGAATTATTATACTCTGTCAGTTCTATCTTAAAACCCTTCTTAAGTAAATTTAATTCTGGTGTCATTGTTATATTATTATTCAATTCCGTTTTATCTTGGGGAAATATCATCTCTATCTCATGAAACTAAATTGTTTTCTCCATCTTTAAAGCAATATAAATCTAAATAGATTTATATATGATAAGTAGAAAAGCGCTTTGAAAATTATAAAAATTAAATTTTTAAACTTGTTTTCCTTTTCCTAACCCCTTGGTTTATTTATTTATTTGAAATATATAGTTATCAGGATTGACGGAATCTCTTTACCCTCTATTCCTGCACCAGGTGCATTTTAAGAGGGCGCTTATTATTTTGGAAGAAGAGAATAATACAGTCGGTTTTCTTGGGATTAACTGTAATATTCAATCATTTTAGTTTTCTTCTCACTGCCCACCTCCGCCTGCCGTAGAAGTCTCTCTGCATTTAATGAGCTACTGTTAAACTAGGTTAATGTTTATATTTATATACCAAGTATATATATATACTTGGGTAACAGTAAACACATATGAAGCAATACTCCACGGCTACAAGACTAATTATATCAAAATAGATGAGACACTCTTAGTTCGAGCAAGCCGGTCTGCTAAAGTCAAGGTGGTGTCTCTTAGGACCATACGCATACTGTAAAAAAATCCAATGCTTCAATGTTCTGTTTCTTCTATTCAATAATTAAAATAAACCTCGAATCAGTTTTTCGTTTAAGACTTAACTGGGTGGGTTCACGGGTTATCAACTGAATTGATAATATTTATTCCTTATGGGACAATTTGTCAAATGTTTTATTTGAATAAAATATAATATATATATATATATATATATATATATATATATATATATATATATATATATATAATGTAATTCATATATGTTCTCGGAGCTAATATCACGGATACTCCCCCTACAACATCAAAGGGCTATTGTGGCAGTTATAAGAAGAGACCGCACATCAAAAGAAATACAGGGCCCACTAACCTTCTTCTTCGACTTCTGAAGGGAAGTATTATAGATGTATTATATACCATTGGAAGGATATACATTTATTTTTATATTGGAAGATTTAATGATATATATTTTCTAGCAAATAAACTCGTTAACGTTAATGTTAAGATATTTGAAAAAAAAGTAAATAAAGAAAAAATAAATAAAAGGTTATTGAATGTCTTAATTATATTAAATATGTTATACTATTAAAAGTGAATATTATATCTTACGTCATTATATTATTTATAATTTATTTTTTTATCAATTGGCAGACTCCTGCTTGGCTATACGGCCATGAGTAGTTTTTTCCTTTAGCCACCTGTTCTTTTACTTCCCGATTCAGGGGTTCTATACGCAACCCAGTCATCGTTTCTGGTGGAAGAATGATACTTTCCATTGGCCAGCTACATTTCGCTTACTGGTTTGGCTATTTCCTGTGTCTAGTTTGGCAGACTCTTCTCCTCCTCTTCACCAAGAGCCTCTTTAGCTGCCAAATGGACATATTCCTTCGGATGCCCATATTTCTCTTTCGCTTTTTGCCCATACGAAAGGTCAATCCACTCATCCAACCTCCATTTATATAGATTCTTAACACTCACATCTCCCAGAAGTTGCAGCTTGTACTTTAGTGTGTCCAAAATAGGTGTTCCGTTTATCCGGGCGATCTCGCATGTTAATTAGTCCTTTCCCGGACCATCCACCTACTCTATAGATCTCCTCCAGAGGAAGAGAATCTTGGCTCTAAGCATGCAGTGATCACTGCCACACTCCCATCCTCTGAAAACCCTCACGTATTCGACTTTAAATGAGCATCTTTGCCTTTATTCCGTCGTGTGGAGTACTGAAAAAGACTCCTCATAGAAAAAAATATTAATAAAAACTAATCTTATTTGCGTTATAGCGCTCATTTTAACGGGGAATGCCGATATTAATAATATTCATTATATAATATATAGTCATGCCAATTCCTTGAAAAACACAACCTAACGAATTCAATTTCAATGATTTTCCATTGGTGGACAATTCATTAAAAAAAATATCGCTTTCCAGCAGGTCATAATAATCTGGATTTAATGAACGAAGCTTTGCTCATTATTAAATGTTAATTAGTCCGGACCATCCACCTACTCTATAGAGTGGGATGGTAAAGCATGAATCATTTGGTTTTCCTTCTTTGAGGTTCATAAGAGCCTTAGGAAAAGTATTTCTCGTTGCAGCTCTAATATAAAATGAAAGCGTGGCAGTATAATAATATGTTACTGCAGTCTCGTCGTAAGTAAATAGACTTCCAGGAAATATTTTCAGTTAAGCTTCTTTCCTGAACAAATTATCAATTACTTCTAATAACTAAACTTGAAATTCTTAATTGGAAATTCCAAATAATGGTGACACTACAAGACACATTTTTAATTTTATATTTAATATTTGTAATAAAGCAGATTGATGGAATGGGTCATAAATATGGAGCTTTCATTTTATGAGTAATTTTATTTAAACAAATATTTTTAATATGAAAAGTATACCATATTGTTTCAAGGTTAGTTGGCTAGATCAGCTCTTCCCATCTCTTTTAAGTACTATTCTCTCCCGTTCAAATTAAAGCCTTACATGCCCCCTTTGCACAATAAATTTGATGGGCATATGAAAAAACAAGTATAACATTGAATACAAAACGTTTAGTTTCACTGTCACAATTATAACTTTTAATTTAAGATAAAGAAGTACTGGCAAGAGAAAAAAATAGTAAAATTAAATGAGAATTTTTTTATTTTATTTTAAACCAATTTCGCACCCTCTCCCCCTGACTTGTCTTCACGCCCCCTAACGGGAAGAATCGGGCTTGATGAAGGATTCATTAAATTAGTCATTAAAAATCTTAATATAGCTAATCTAGTATTTTGGGTTCAAGGATGGTGACAAACTGGTCTATATCCAATGATTATGCCTGTTCAGTGTCAGTAGGCACACAACGACCTATATTTCTTTCACCGACGCATACCTTCACTGGAAATTGAAATCCTGAGAAAATACAAGGATAAAAGGACACGGGTTAAGGTAATCACTCCAACCTCTTGAAAATATTTTCTTATATAAATATTTAATGTGTAAGGCATGTTGCTTCTAATCTCTAGTGTCCTGGTTTGAGGCAGTGACAGATAATTATTTACCCATATTTTAGCCCTAGGAGAATACCTGTGGGTTCGGAATTCCTTTCTAGGGATCACCCAGCCTCAATCATTAGGAGTAATCAAATAATTTGACCCAGGTTGAATCGGAATACTCGCACAACCGTTGGATTTGGGTTATCTTACCAAAATTCGATTTATCTTACCAAAATTTAGTGATAGAGGTTAACTGAATCCAATGTCATAGTAGCATTCTATTGGCAATAGTATTCGATTTTAAAAGTAAGATAAAAATATAAGATAAAAATTATTTTTAAAACATCAAAGAAAGTAATAATGAAAGATCGGGACAGATTTTGATCTTCCTTAACAGCCTCTGATTACCCTTATTTTGAATTTTATTTTATATAAGTTTACTTGGATCGGACATCAATTTTTATCTCAAAGTCTTTTCTGTAACTATAAATATTTGAGGAAGTAATTATTTATGTAGTTATCCTAAACCCCTCACCTTTCAAGAGCATTGACTGCTAAAAAAAGGTTTAATTTACCTGACCTTTGATTGCCAAGGTTATTAGGAAAAAGACATTCGGTAGTCAAAGCTATGAGGACGATAGGAAAACCTTCTCTCTTTCCATTTCCTCTCTTTCTCTCTTTTTCTCTCTTCCCCTCTCTCACTTTCTTTAATGACACGGAGAGAATCGGTTGAGGAGAGGACTAAGAGAGAGTGGGAATGAGGAAGAGGGAGAAAGAGAAAGAAATAAGGAAGAACTGGGAGATAGGTTGGATCCTTTGACTCAGTAAGGCCAATTCCCTCACGCTCCTAACCACAACATACTGAATTTATATTCTACCTTCGTTGTATTTAGTCTGCCTTATTAAACACCAGTTTCCCTCCAGCTTCAATTTCGCTTTCTTTATGCTAATAAAATATTTTATATATCTATTCGGTTACTTTTTATATTATTAGTTATTTATTTTATTAATTTTTAAATATTTTTATTAGAAAAGAAAAGATATGTCCATGACCGGGACTCGAACTCGGGTCATCCAGATCGCTAGTCTGGAACTCTACCAATTGAGCTATGCTGGCTCTATCAGGCTCGCTCCCCGATCATGGTCATATCCTTTCTTTTCTTTTCACTTACCCCATTTATTTTATCTCGTCTCACAGCAACCCATCTTGCTGTGCCCCGGTAAGGATCATATCCAGTTTATAAAAACAAAACCAGAAGAAAACCATCTTAATGCTGATTTTCGAAGAAAGCCTAGAAGAAAGCAATAGGATCTCGATTAAATCATCATGGAAAAGATGCTAGAAAATGCCCCTTAAAGATGGAGATATTAAAAGGTCCTTAACAACTACAGTGGCATATGACTATTGATTCCATGAGTAAGATATTCTGGTAGGGCTTACTCAATAGAGCAGAATCACATTCAGAATATAACCAGTTGACAGAATATCAAACCCGATTCAAAATGAGGAGATCTTTCCAAAGCATATCCTGCAGATCTCATACCTTACCAGAAGTCAAAGGAAAAAACATATGTCATAACTTTCATTGACTTTCAAAAGGTATTTGACTCACTGGATGGGGAATAGCTCCTGTATGTAGGTCTGGATTCGGAAACAACATACCTCATCAAGATAACTAACAGATTTTCTAAAGATAAATTGTTGGGAACTATTTTAATCGTGGATAACGTAGATCATCCATAGGATTACGTCCTCTACTCTCTATAGTATTCAACAGGGCCTTGGAGGATTAGTCAGGGAATGTTACAAGATAGCCAGGGGTGGAATCTATCTACCAAGAGTATCGAGTTTAAGTGTTTAGCTTTCGTAGACCACACAGTCTAACTACTAGCGGAAATGTGAGGAAGCCATTAAGAGTATAATCCTTAATTAATTATAACAAGTAATTAAGTAGGTGAGAAAGAATAAAAAAAGAGTGCAATGATACTGGAAAGGAAGAAGAGGTCGAAGAATTCCTTTTGAGCCGATAATATTTTTATCGCAGAATCGCTTCTAAGCTCTTGGATTTGTGTAGGGCAACTCTGAGTGCTCAAATTACTAGATGACTATTATAAATGTCTAAAAATAACGTCATCTCCAAATATTATAAATATATTTCATTGTAGTTTGAGTTTAGATGTTTTGTTCATTACAGCATTCGCAAGATAGTAATTACACAGAAATAAGTTGTATAATACCAATGATTGAAAAAAAAGTGTGTGTGTCAGCTCCAACACGCGAATGGAGTTTACCCCTTTCCGTTTCTAATGAATTTTAAATCTTCTTACCAATTAATCGCTCTCTACTGATACTTATCATCGTCTATTATTTTATTTTGATTTGTAAATATATTTTAAAATAATGTGAAAAATTTTAATTAAAATTATAAATATATATTTTTTATTAATTGTCCCAACGTTTCGGCGTTCGTTGTAGGCCATCTTCAGGGCAAATAGTGGGTGTGGTGACTTCTTACAACACTAAAACTGTAAACTGAACTCATATAGATGTATATTCACGGTTGTGAAATATACCCCCAAAAAGAATATCCTACCTTACACAGTGCTATAAATGTCAGCAATTTGGGCACACAAAAAACTACTGCAACCACAACGTAAAAATGTAAGATGCAGGTGCTCACATAACATTTCTGAATGTCCGCGACAAGGTGAACAAAAAAAAAAGGCTCGAATTGCAAGGGAGCGCACGTCGCTTCTTATAGAAAATGCCTCCATAGAAAAAAAAGTAGAAGAAATATTGACTAAAAGGATTGAAGAAAAGAGATCTAAGCAGATCAGTACTAACCAAAACATACCCAAATTAATGACTAACAGTTCGCCGTGGTGAAAATACTCGAATTTTCTGCAAGGTACCAAAATGACAACTGAATCACAATCGATTTCTTCCCTGTCTTAACTTTTTTGAAGCGATGAGGCCCCCTTCAGAGTCCGGTAGAGATGTACTAAAGCCCATAATGATCACTGTCTGTCCACTTCCTAATAAATAAATCTCCTGTCCTAGTAGGACCACACACTACAAACTACACACTGTACACAATTAAATATTCACTGCACAGCCTTGCTAGATAGCTAGTCAATTTCCTACTCTTATCGGAGCAACGCTGCCCTGTCGTCTGTTGAGGTCGTATCCAAGTGACATGAATGGACCCCAACAGCTTAAGGCGGAATCTAAATAAGAGTAGTAATAGTGTTTTTTTGGATGGGTGTCTTTAAAAAGGCTCCTATATAAAAAATTATCGCATTTCAACACTTCGAGAATAATGCAATAGAACACACTGGTACCATAGATACCACACATATCTCTTCCCGATTAGTCCCGGAATTTAACTTTTAACTTCTATCTATTATAGACGTTACTCGTCACTTTTATTTAAAAGTTGATTTTACTCCTCATAAAATTTTCATACCGCGTGCTAAATGAAAATCGTTTCTTAAGGAGTAAACTTCAAAAAAAAAAAAAAATGCGAATTACCCCCACAAACAATATTTTTCAAACAGATTAGAATAAGAGATATATAAAAATTAAAATAAGTTAACAATAATTATATAAGAGAAACAATTTGGTTATATATATATATATATATATATATATATAAGTTATGAGTAGGAGCAGGACAGTATTATTGCTAATACCATTGATGGAAATGTAAACATTGTAAAACAGATAAAAGCAGGATTATCAGACCAAATAAAGCAGTGTGTTTCCAGAAGTCAAACAGTGCGTTTCTATACAACCTTTTTTTCATTCTTTTTTTTATTCTTTTTCGTGCGACATCGCTTAAGTGGTGCCGAAACCCGGGAGCCTAGCTGAAAAGAAGACCCGTGGTAAAGTAATTTTTTTTTTTTCCTTTGTTTTTCTGTTTGACTTCGATCATTAAGGAAGAATAATGCCCGAACCAAGCTTAAGTGATATCCTAAGACCGGCATTGCTCACGGTGGATCCTCAACCACAACCGATTCCACAACCGCCACTGGAACCACAGGAGCCTATAAATCCGGATTTCCCGATCCTACCATCGACTACTCTGGCGATGGCACGCGCAGACATTGCCGCAAGGGAGGCAAACCTTCTAGAGCGCATGAAGCTACAAAAAAGTAACGCGCGTGATTTAAGGAGAGAAATTAGCGAATTGGAAAGGTTCAACGGAGAAGTAGGGGAGCTGAACCACTTCTTAAAAGGAGGGGATCGGATTATGTACTACATCCAGGTCCAGGTTGGAGCAAAGGATATAGAGGAATTGGACGCTACCAGGCTAAGGGCAGCCTTAGCGTGCCGAGTCAAAAGGAGCATCCTTAACCTTATCCAGGCGGATGAAGAGACACCCTGGCACACGATAAAGGAAAGGTTAAAGAAGGCATTTGGAGGAGGTCGATGGGCCCCGGAGGAGGATATGCTCCAAATGTTCAGGGAGTATAGGAAATCAGGGCAGTCACACGGGCAATACGCGGCAGTACTATTGGCACGGTATAACAAGATTACCGAAAAACTGCGCGAGATAATGGAGACTGAGCAAGTGGAGGCAAGAATGGACTTTCTGTCCCGGATATTAAAAGTCCAGTTAGCAAGGGAGACGGGAAGGAAGGAAGGATTGCCACGTGAGAAAACATTCGTGGAGTGTGCCCAAGATATTGTGGACTCAAGCGCAAGAGAAGAAGAGTCAAAGTACAGCGAGATAGGAGAGACAGGATGGAGCAGGGTCACCTACCGTTGCCCGGAGGCGGGCCGGAACCGTCCGAGATGGGACATGGGAAAAAGGAGGGATCCCGAAGGACATAGAAAGGAGAGGCCAGGTGCACGGGATAGGCGACCAGGTACAGAGAGGAGAAACGGAAGAAGAGAGGAGCGGAGGTGCCACGAATGCGGGAAAACGGGGCATCTGATGGCCGAATGTCCCCGCACCAGGTGTTTCGAATGTGGAGGAGAAGGACACATGGTGCGACAATGCCCGTACTTGTACAGGAGGAGTCAATTACCGAAACCTGAACCGATGGAAGTAAACGCGCAGAGGTTGCGGAGAGGTCCCGGAGCAGCGAGGAGGAGTGACTCTTCCGGTGAAGAGACGGAGATTTCCGGAGCTTCAGAAACCGAAGGCGAAGGACCAGGGAGCAGCGGTGGCGAACGGTATAGGAACCGAAAAGGCGTTCAGAGGCGGACCGGAGCAGGAGAAGACAGGACAGCGGCTTTCTGAGGGGAGTGTCTGCAGAGAGGCGACCGCACCGAGACCTGCAATAGCGTAAGAGGTAAGTCCTGCTGGTTGCCAATCATTAGACTAAGAGGGGGAGTGCAGTGCTTGGTTGACACGGGGAGTTCTAACACCATTGTAACGAAAGAGGCGTTAGAGAAGCTGTACGGGAAGGAGAGGGTACTCCAGATTCGCGATTGCAAATGTCAGCTAATCACTCTTGGTGGGCTTTGTAAAGTAGAGGGAGAGTCAATTTTCGAGACCGATCACTGGACGGGGAAGCGCGGGAACTTGAATGTCCACGTAGTGGGGGAGATGACCCGGCAGTACCAGGTAATAATAGGGTGCGACCTATTAGAGCGGGCAGGAGCAAGGGTTAGAAATAACCGGGGCAAATGGCACATCAGAATTGGATTGCGCACATTCCGCTGTAGAGAGACCGAAAGGGGTCCGGAAACTCAAATAGGCGCGGTAATCAAAATTGAGGACTGGAAGGGGGACATCCAGAGGGAGTTCCGCGATATTTTTTTTAACGAGGGGGATATGTTAGGGGTAACAGGCCGGACGGTCCACGAGGTTCCCTTGAAGCAAGATAGGGTTACGTACGTTAAGGAACGGAGATACCCTCAAGCACTTAGGTCCCATATCCGTGAGGAATTAACGAGCCTTAAGGAACAGGGGATTATCGTCGATAGTACTTCACCGTACAACAGTCCCTTATGGGCGGTTAGGAAGAAGAGTCTACCAGGAGACGTGAAAGAAAGATACAGAGTGGTCATAGATTATCGGAAACTTAATGAGAACACCGTCGATGAAAGATATCCGATCCCGAGGTTCGAAGACATTTTGGATAGGCTGAGCGGGGCGACCATCTTTAGCACGCTGGACCTTAAAGCAGGTTATCACCAGATAAAGATGCATCCTCGTGACCAGCACAAGACGGCGTTTAGCTTTGAGAGAGGGCATTACGAATTCACGCGCATGCCGTTTGGCCTCAAAAACGCCCCAATCACATTCCAGCGCTTGATGGATGAATTCCTCAGGGGCTTAGGAGAATCCTTCTGCCAGGTGTACATGGACGATCTCCTCGTCTTTAGTAAGACCGAGACGGAACACGTGGAACACCTGCAAAGAGTTTTCGTCAGGATAAGAGAGTTTGGTCTAAAATTATCGAGGGAGAAATCGACCCTGGGCCAGGAGCAAATCACGTTTTTGGGCCATAACATCTCTAGTGAAGGGGTCAAGCCGGACGCGACGAAAGTCGAGGCGATTCGCAGGATGGCGGTGCCGCAGGATGTTAAAGGTATACGTCATCTCCTGGGTACCCTCAATTACTACAGGAGGTTTATACCAGACATGGCAGCATATTTAGTGCCTCTGAACAGGTTGCTCAAAAAAGGGTCGAGGATTGTCATCACGCCGGCCATAGAAAATAACATTCGGAGATGTATGGAGAGGCTGCAGGAAAAACCCGTGCTTGCGTTCCCGGATTTTCAAAAACCCTTTGCATTAACCACGGATGCGAGTGAATATGCGTTGGGGGCGGTATTGTCGCAGGGAGAGGCTGAGGGTGAGCGTCCGATAGCTTATGCAAGCAGACGGCTGACTGATGCGGAAACGAGATACAGCGCGCTGGAAAGAGAACTGCTTGCGATCGTGTGGGCAGTGGAGCATTTTCGACCATACATCTTCGGAAGGCAGTTCCGCGTTCACACCGACCACAGGCCGCTCCAATGGATAGGAAAGCTCAAGGAGACCTCGGCGAGAGTGTCAAGATGGAAGGAGTTTCTGGCACAATAAAACATGGAGGTCATATATAAGCCAGGGAAGGAAAACGTGGTAGCGGACTGGCTTTCTCGGGCCATTACAACAAACGCGGTAGAGGAGGTGGGCGAATCGTCACGAGACGTGCGGTTCCTCAGTGAATGGACACCGGAGAGAGAAGGAGGCGAGGCAACGGGAGGACCAGAACCACCATCCGACGAGAGCTCTACAGAGGACAGACCAGAGAATATGGAGGAGCTGGATGAAATCATCAATGACAAGAGGCGTCAAGTGATTTGGAAAACGAGAACATCAGGGTTACTGAAGATTGATTTCGCTAAGTACGGGACGCACAGCGTTATTACGGTCTGGTCACAGCCCGGCGTTGGGGATGATCAAATTTGTAGAGTCCTCAAGGACGTATCGAAACAGGGGAAAGTTCACCACATTTATGTAGGAAACGCCACGATCTGGGACAAAATCCAAAGGGTATGGAGGTCGGAGCGTATTGGGTTGGACCGCAGTTTTATTCGTTGTAAACGAATGGTGGAGACAGTCCGCGAGGAGGAACGTCAGAAAGAGGTAACCCTAGCTCATCACCAGGGAAAGACGAACCATCGTGGGGTATCGGAGAAGTTGATGGCATTACGGCGTAGATACTTTTGGGTCAACATGAAGAGAACAGTGAGCGAGATCATCAAGACCTGTGAAGTGTGCCTACGCACAAAATATGATAGACATCCGCCGAAGGTCATGCAGGAAGAGACGGCCACAGCAGAAGCGCCCCTCATGGATTTACAAATCGACACGTTTACCTGGAGGGGCTATAAATGGGTGACGATGGTAGACCTATTTAGTAAGGTAGCTATGGCACACCAGGTACAGGAAAGATCGGCGGATGCGGTGTTAGGGGCGCTACAGCGTTGGTTTCAATTCTACGGAGTACCCGAACAGATATCATCAGACGGGGGTCGAGAGTTCGACAATGCGGCGATTCGGGAGGAGATGCGCGTGTTGGACGTTAGGTGGCACCTCAACACGCCGGGACACCCTAAAAGTAGAGGCTGTATCGAACGCCTTCATAGCACCCTAAGCGAGCACCTCCGGGTATATCAAGGGGAGAAGGGACTTGAGCCAGACGCCGCTATGACTAAAGCCATCGTCGCGTACAACCACTCGATTCACGCGGTTACGGGGTTCTCGCCGTTCGAGATACTTTTCGGCTTGAGGGAGCGTCGGAGAGATTTTAGAGGGACCACGGACGATGGGAAACAGATGGTGACAAACCGCATGGAAATGCGCGTCATGTGGAAAAAGACTCGCGATAAGATTCGAGCCGAGAAAGCTAGGAGAGTGGCGCGAGAAAATCTGGCAATGCGGGACGCGACAGGGGGAGTGGCAATCGGGACGATTGTCTACCGGAAACTGGGGACCAATAGAGGGAAGGAACCATCCAGATACGAAGGGCCGTTCCGGGTGACTGTCATACGGGAGCATAACGTGGTTACCATCGAGAGCATGACCGCACCCCATAAGCGAAGGACGGTTCACATAGAACAACTAAAGATACCGGCAGTAGAACCCCCGGTTGAGACGCGTACTGGAGTATCCTCCCGACAGTAAACGGGTACGGAAACTTATACAAGTTCTCGTATCGCCACCGGTAATCCCGTTGATAGGAGAGTGAAATAAGATTTTTTTTTTTTGTTGTTTGTTCCGTTGTCTGTTTTGTATTCCTACAGGATATTTAAAAGTTATGTATCTTGTATTATGTATTTTCTTTCTTTAGTTTGTGGCTTTATTGTATATAGATCAGTGAAGTGTGAAGTGACTAGAAATTTTTTTTGTACAGGTTCTTTTAGTTTCTAAAATGTTACTATTCATTTCTGTTATTGTGATTACTATGAGATTCTATTTTTTCTTTTGTTATATTATAATTTTCACTATGTTATTCTATGACTTTGTACATAACAGTTTCCGAGGTCTGTTCGGAAACTGGCAGGGGGGAGTTATGAGTAGGAGCAGGACAGTATTATTGCTAATACCATTGATGGAAATGTAAACATTGTAAAACAGATAAAAGCAGGATTATCAGACCAAATAAAGCAGTGTGTTTCCAGAAGTCAAACAGTGCGTTTCTATACAACCTTTTTTTCATTCTTTTTTTTATTCTTTTTCGTGCGACATCGCTTAAGTTATATATATATATATATAGTAATGTTAGTAGGGTATTGTCGCCTGTGGCGATGCCGAATCATCACTCTAATACGGAAATTACGTCAGCATTCCCGTCAGCTACAAGTCTAGTCAGATCGAATATTTAAAAAGTTAATTTAATTCAAGAGATTCTCGGGATAGCCATGACCACCAGGGTGCAGCACCGCACAGACTACGGGATAAGAATGTTGACGTTAGCTCGAATAAGCCTTCAAATACGAGACCGTTTTCCCCCAAAAGTCAGAGTTGAAGAGTGGTACCAGTGAGAAGCCGAGGGACCTGAGCAAGAAACCAGATGGAAGGTAGGAACTCTGCTTTATAATGTAGTCAGGCTTTTATTCTGGGTGAAGCCCGGTTGTAGTTCAGTTGAAGATAGAGCGAGTTAATTATTTTTGCCATTCGGCGCGTTTCGGCCACAGAACAAATGGGAATCTTTTATTTAAGCATAATCCTTATTATTGTATATGATTAGGGTTGTATGTGAGGGATCGAGTTCGATTAATTAGTGGTTATGATGTAATGATTACTGATGGGGAATAATTAAATTATTGTTAGTGCATAAGATTATTGTTATAGATTAAGGATATTGTTTTATTATTAATTTATTAGTGGTTTTAGCAATTATTATGATTATTGAGGGAGAATCTGGGATATGATTTCGTTCCGATCGCATGTTATTATTTAGTACTATTCTTGAAGGTGAATCTTATGTTAAATTAAAAGTTTTAGTTTTCCAGTTGACTGAGAATTTCTGTTTGAATCTGTCATTGTTATTTATTAATACCTTATCTAGAATAGATGTATGTAATTTTTATTTCAATATAATGCCGCTTCATTTTTGTTAGATAAATGTTTTGGGGTTTATTTCTTCATCCATTTTCCCTTATGTGTCCTCGATTATACCCTGTCCTCTCCCAGCCCTTTGCATCCGCGGGTAACATATATATATCAAATTTATGCCAAGAAAAAGCAACAAAAAATAATCAAGAAAAATTAAACAATACTATCACAGATTTACATTTAATCCCTTTATGTCTTTTTAATTATAGTGGCATTCTTATTATTCTTAAGGCCGCCTTATCGATTCGTTACTGTATCATGGTTATATATAACTTTGGTAACGAATCTTAATCTAATCGGTTCACTAATCTTAATAGAAATCCGAAAACGTCATATGTAGGACGGCATAAACTTTTGTTTTATCCTTAAGATTTATAGATTCTACGTAATTTGTAAACCTTAAATTTGTATTTTTTTTCTTGATCGATTACAGCTGTTTATTTTTAAAATGTATAGAACTATTAACAAAGATACGCTATTTCAACAATGTATGCTTATTTTATTTCTGTACCGTTGTAGGTGGGAGGAAGTGCGGGGGATAATAAGAACGCTCTTTGGTGAGGAATGGTTTGTAATAAGGTCAGTGCGGTTTTCAACGGTGCGTAGCTTCGAATTCAAACAGAAAAAACATTAATTAAAAAAAACCAACAGTATTTTTGGTAATGGTATGTAAGTTTGTCTTTAGGTGTCACATTAATCTCTTGAACTATTTATATTTTTAACTTGAATTAGACTTTATAAGTATATATACTTATATATTTTATATAAAATTATCTACTGGTCTTGATAACTCAATTAAAATTATTAGGTTATGTTTTACTTCACCATAATACAGTCGCTTGAACTATGGTGTTTCCATTATTAATGTCATTCTCAAATGCATTTATAAATATACTTGAGCTAAAATATTCCGTTTTGCCAATTTTAGTTAGAATCGACTATTTTATTGGTAAACTATAATTAAGTCTAATGAATTATTATTTAGTTTAGTAAATTATTATATTTAAAGACCTAGTTTTCTCTCCGACATTGTTGAATATTTGCTTGCATTATTTTTTTTAATATAGTGTTTTCAGACACAAGAAGGTCTAAAGCTATAGTCTTATCATTTTTGTTATTATTTCAATTGCAAAGACTAATGTGTACTCTTTTAATGCTAGACTCATAAAAACATATATATATATATATATATATATATATACATATCTATACATATATGTGTGTGTGTGTGTGTTGTTACGGTCCGAGAGAAAAAGAGGGGAGGATTAAGGGATTAGAAAGATCGAGAAGGATCTCGAAGTGTCGAGAAGATTCTAAGCCTCCCTACCCCCGTTCGACGTTGCCTATATAAATGCCGGCTGCTTCAGCGTTAGGGACAGTTAGTATCAATCTGTGTCAGTGTGACGAACAAGTCAGTGATAAGTCAGGCAGTGATAAGTGAGTCTCGCCAACTCAGTGTATCAGTGAACTGTGACAGTACGAGAGTGTAATAAACTGTTTCTGTTTACTACTGTGTGTCAGTTTTTCATATTTGGAGGATCTTACGGTCGGTGGACTTTAATCATAGGACTGCAAGTGTTCATTTTTAGTTATAAACTATAGTGTAATTTTAATGTACTTGTACAAATTTATGTAAATAGTTAAGTTATTTAGAATTAGCAATATCTTATAATATTTTAGTAATTAGATAACAGTTATGCCTAGGTTATAATCTGTAGAATATTGTTACTGTAAATTTATATTAGTTTAATAATTTAATTGTTATAAATAATTTCATTGTATTCTTTTTAATTTGTTAATAAATATTAGTATCTTGAATTTAATAGTAGTTTAATTCATTTTACACCCAGTAGCCAACAACAATATATATAAATACATTTATATTCAATCTAATTACTATTACTAGCCACAATTAGATCTATAAATTTGATTTATCTCCATTCATTACTCCATTTTTCTATTAGAGAAGAATGATTCCAAATTATTAATAGGTATTTTTTTTTTGCAACATATTAGTATTAAAAAAATTAATATAATAACATAAATACAACAACTATAAAACCAATATTTACAACCTTATGGATATATCTTGATCAAAGATATTTTAAATTTAATTAAACGAAAGATATTTTTTCTGAGCGTTCTTCAATGAAATTCAAATAAATATTAAAAATATACAGGCGTACACCGACTTTAATTTGAATGTTACTGGTACTGTCACTAAGGTAACAACTGTGCTACTCTGAGGTATGTTCCTTATTAAACAGTTTAAAGAAGATGATTTCGTAATCAGTGCGTGAAATATTTGCTTAAAATGTCATTTCTTATTTTATAGGCTGCTATATAGATGTGTTTAATAAAAGGAATTAGTAAAATCATTTAAAGAAAAATATTGCTACGAGTATAATAATAATTAATTTTTTTATTTTACAGAGAAACTCAATTTAGTTTTTATTTCGACACACCAAATTTAATGTGCTTTTTATTTTATTATCCTCCATATTTATTACAATACAACAAACAATATAATACAACTTTAATACCTCCCTTTACCATTAGGTGTTTTAAAGCATAACATTTATACAGGCGGTTTTAACAATGTTAGGCATACAGCCTCTAAAACAATAACACAGATTTAGTGTTTAATTCTATTAATATTTATATATATATATATATATATTAGGGTGTCCCTTAAATTTCAATGTCAATATATTTTTACGCATACCTTCTAAAAACTTTTGTATTGACCTAATATAGTACAGAAATAAATATTAGCCCGATTTATAAACGATAACCCGTGCCGACTTGAGTTTTTAACTTGTCCATACAAGTTGCGCGGGTGCAGCGCTGCGACCTGTTACTGCGAGTTTCAATTGTCTTTTCATTCGTGATTTCTAACATTATTAGTGCGTTGTTGTTTATTGTGTGAAGATGTCTGTGGAATTACGAAGTGATAAACAAAATATTTACCTTATCGGACTGCCAAGCCACCAGATAAATGGTGCAAAATTACCATCTAATCGACAAGTTCTCACCGTTTTATTTTACAATATACGTGAAGTCAAGCTGACTGTTAGTGAAAGTGCGAATCTTGTTATAAGAGGGTGGATTATATTTTGGGAAAAAGCCAGAATTCCTACGAAGGCATTTCCTAACTGCGTGAAGAAACTTGTTGATTTATATTATGTTTGGAGGCAGCTGCAAAAAAACTGTAAGAAAACTCAGGTGACGTTCAAGAACCGTGAAAATAATTTTGTAAAAGACCTTGATAACTTATTTGATATTGCACATGCTGATGCATTCGACAGAATGAAGATAGCGGAAGACAAAGATTTTTTAAGGAAACAGAGAGAGGCAGGTCGACCGGGATGCTTAGGTGGAATTGACAAAAAATTGGCGGAGAAAGAAGAACGAGTTAGGCAAAGACGATTGGAAGAAGGGGAAAGAAAGGTAAAACAAAGAGAGTTATTGGCTGTTGCATCTACTTCTTCAATAGATAGCTTGGAATGTCTGGAGAATTCGGATGAGGAACAGATTTTGAACTCTGAACTTAGTACTCAGATTCCTTGCCCTGAAAAAAGTTCTAAAAGAGGCACGAAAAGTTTCATAACTCCTAAACTGGTAGCAGCTGTAGATCGATGCCAATTAAGCATAAGAGACTCAGTTTACATTCTCCATGCGGTTGTAGAAGCGCTTGGTCTGAACAGCGATGATTTCCCTATTAACAAATCTTCAATACAGCGAATTCGTACTCAGGCGAGAAAATCCAGGGCAGAAGCAATAAAAACTGACTTCCAGAATAATTTGCCTGACGTAGTCACAGTCCATTGGGATGGAAAACTATTAACTGGATTGGATGTACGAAGTTAAAAAGAAGAACGCTTGCCAATTCTTGCTTCATTTGACGATAGAGAACAGCTTCTTGCAGTGCCAAAATTAGAGAGTTCTCCTGGAAAACATCAAGCTAAAGCCATTTCAACTGCACTCTTTGACTGGAACCTCCATGATAAAGTACAGATAATGTGCTGCGATACAACAGCTTCAAATACTGGCCGTTTCAGTGGAGCTTGTGCTATTTTGGAGCAGACTTTAGAAAGGGAATTACTGCTTTTTGCTTGTCGTCATCATATTTATGAGTTGGTCCTTAAAGTTGTTTTTGAAACCAAGGTAAAGCAAATTACAAGTAGCCCAGATATTCCAATTTTCAAAAGTTAAGAGATAATTGGAAAAATATTAACACCGATAATATTGAGCCACCTCTGAATTTCGTTAAAGCACATATTGCTGAGACAAAAATTACATCTTTGTTAACTTTTTATAAGACTGAACTGGAAAAAAACTTTTATTAGAGACGATTACCGCGAATTGGTGAAACTATACGTTGTGTTCTTAGGAGGAGATACAGAGAATAAACTAAAACTCAGGCCCCCTGGAGCTTTGCATCAAGCGCGATGGATGGCGAGAGCGATCTATTCTATAAAAATATGTTTGCTTCAATCGCAACTTAAAATTACTGCAAAGGACAAAAATGCTCTACAAGATGTTTGCTTATTTATCGTCACCTTGTATACTAAACCTTGGCTCGAATGCACAGTGGCAATTAAAGCACCTAACCAAGACTTATGCTTTTTGAAAGCTCTAAAAGAATATGAAAAAGTAGACGCGACAAGTTCCAAGGCATCCATAAGCAAGTTTGTTCATCATTTATGGTATTTGTGTGAAGAAACAGTCATGTTATCACTCTTTGAAGAAGAAGTTGATTTCAAAACCAAGACAAAAATGATTAATAATTTAATAACAGAGATGAAAGTTCAGATTCCGCCAAACGCTATATCCCATCGAAGGAAGAAATTACGCAAAATTTCTTTTAGTAAGCCTTATATTTTCTTGTTTCTTTTTTCAAAGTTTCGTGGCTTAGTTTTTGCTTTTTTTTTTCTTTCTTTCAGATATGACGCTGGATGATTTTGTGAATCAAAGAAGCAAACAATTTCTATCTCGACTGCAGATCGACGACAGTTTTCTTCGGGAGGATGTATCTTCTTGGGGTGACAATCCTACTTTTTTGGAAGCAAGAAGACGAATAAGTCGTTTGAAGGTCGTAAATGACACTGCTGAAAGAGCTGTTAAATTAATGCAAGATTTTAATGGACTTATCACGGCTGAAGAAGAGCAAAAACAGTTTTTGTTGCGTTGTGTTCAGGAACATAGAAATCTGTACCCAGACTGTAAAAAAACTACACTAAAGAGAAGTTACCCTAATTAATTATTATTATAATTTGTATTTAAATAAAAGTTTATGTTGATCTTATTTTATTCTTACTCATATTTACTTTATTTGTTGCATTTTAATTAGTTTTGTCATGCAAAATGTCAGGCAAAACACCATTTTTTATTAAACTTTAGAGCTCGGTCGGCACGGGTTGCAATCATGCTACAAATATGAAATTTCATATTTAAGTACATTTTAGCATTTATAAAAAAAGTAGAGGGTATGCGTTTCGAAATTCTAAAAAAAAATTTTTTTTGCCATATAAGGGACACCCTAATATATATATATAAAATGCAATATATAAATTTAGCAACAATAAACAAAACTATATGCATATAATGTATAGGTTTATGATCTGTTTATGGTCCTTCTAAATAAACTACACAAAAACGAATAGTCATAAAACTAATTTTGTGGTATTTACTTTGCCTTGGATTTACTTTTGCGTTGTATTAATTTTTATTGTAAAAATCATTAATATTTATTAGAAATTATACATTGAATATTGTAAAGTATAAAAATTTCATAATAATATAAATGATAAAAAAAAAAAAACCTGTACCACTACAACCCATGAAGGGTCTGGGGTTCAGTACATGGTAGAGACTGTACTGTTTCAAGGACAACGGTTCTGCAAGGAGGTGACTTGTCCTAGGTCACGCTCGACCGCCAGATTTTTCCCCCTTATTTTGGGTACCCTATTTTTATAATATTTTATAGAGGCTGGGTGGGCCCCAGGAGGGTCCTAGATCCTATATGATCCATCTCCCGCTGCAAACAGACTAAATAAAAATCATGGCCTGCAGCGGGAATTGAACCAGGATTTCCGGCATGGTAACTCAGTACTCTACCACTGAGCCACTCCTCTCCCCTATAAATGATAGGAAAAGTAAATAAAATAAAATTAGAAAAATATCCCTATTCATTTTCGCGCAGTATATATATTGATATGTATCGGGCGGTGTTATATCCTGAACAAACTGGAATTGAACGCATTGAAAACTCAGGCCATTGTTTTAGGTTCCAATTCCCTCCTTACATCCATCCACACCCTCCCAACATTACTCCTAAACGATAATCCTATCACGATTACCTCCTCGGTGAAAAACCTAGGCATTACCATCGACCAAAACCTTTCATGGAAATCCCACATCGCCCAAATATCCCGACGGACAATTAGTTCCCTGAAGTTGTTCCATCGTTCTCGTCATCTCCTTACACAATCTTCCCGTAAGCTTCTCGTATCTTCTCTCATCTTCCCCCACTTTGACTATTGTAGCGTGGTATATGGAGGCCTCTCTAAAATGCTTGAAGACAGATTAAAGAGAATAATGAATTGCTCTCTAAGATTTGTGCTTGGTACTCCGAAGCGATCGCGCGTCTCCCACCTCTATGATGGGTTAAAGTGGCTCTTCCCTCCCTTCCGAAGACAATATTTCCTCTGTTCATTCTTATACCAATCCATTCACTCTCAACACCCTTCATATATCTACAGTCTCCTCCAATTCAAATCATCAGTTCAACACCATAAAACAAGATCCCGCCTTTCTGATCTCTATATACGTTCACACAGAACTAAAGCATTCGAACGTTCCTTTCTCGCCCGCTCCACCACAATGTGGAACTCAATCCCTCCTAGTATCCCTCATACTCCCTCTCTATCATTATTCAAATCCTTGCTGTATCAACATCTATTAGCTTCCCAAAAGGATAGTCTCTAGGTAGGTTAGTCATTTGCTTAGAATACAATGTATATAATAACTCATTGTGTTATCTAGTTCTTTTAATTCTGCTCTTTGAAAAGCTGTACATCATGTAAACAAATTATTGAATGCTAGCTCATGCATTCAATTTCAAAAGCTATGGATTTATCTATTCTCTGTATTTGCTTAATATCCTGTCAAGATCTGTACTATTTATTTACTTACTATTATTTTTGTTTATATATTTCTTTTTAAATTGTTTTCTGTCATGTTTTCACGCTTTATGATTTGTAACATTTAGCCTTCTGGCCAGATAAATATTATGTTTTTATTCCTGTTCATATTTGTTATTCTAAAGGGACTTTGTCCCAGAATAAAGTTACTTTTCTATTCTATTCTATTCTATTCTATAAAAATAAATATGTTTTTGCACAGTGAGCAACTGACCGTTGGCCAGAAATAGGTCGCCCAGGTAGATTGGTTTGCCTACATGGTCAGGGTGGGTGAAGGTATGCCAAATAGGGAGGGTCCAAAAATCCACCCTTAGAAAGACACTCTCTGAACAGATCCCGAAGAAATAGGAGCGAGGAGACGGAAGAAGGAGGCCGGCGTACGATGGCACTGAAGTATCCGAAGGCGACCAGGCCGAGACCTTACCTATAGACGTAATATACTCCTATTTCACCAGATAAATTGTAATTTAATCTCTATGTGTATTTTATGGCAATCCTACATAATATCTCATTCATTAATTGTATTTCAAATTGTATTAATAAAGTACATTCATTATAATTCTTTTGGTGCTTACTTAACCCAGGTGTACTATATACTTATGAATACGTCTGGAAAAGAATCCAATTAAGACTAAAGCTAGGAATAATATTCTTATTTTGAAGAGAAAAGATTTGTCCTGGCCGATATTCGAACCTGGGTCCTCCGCTTCTCTAGCGTGGCACTCTTCAAGCCAGCACTCGCAATTTTCGCGATGTTCATATGGGGAAGAATGTTCATTGAACATTACTTACATTGGGATCTGGTTGATGCAAATGATTACTCTGGCATCCCAAAATCAATTAGAGTAATTAAAAGATATTTAAGAGTATAAAACATAGCAATATATACACTGCAACATAGCAGAAAAGTATTAATAAAAGAGAAAATATAGAGGTAAAGTAAACCGGGCTATTATGTTTAATAAAGTACCAAGCCTGATAAATTTCAACTGAGTAAACTATTTTTGTAAAATATGAAAATTTTGCATTGAAATTTAACAGTGGACCACTTGTAACAAACACTCTTTCTTCAAGTTCAACAACAAATCTCGGCTGATGTTTAAAGGATAGAGTTTAGATAGAGATACTATAAAGGGAAGATTGTGAGGTGAATCCGAATTGAGTAGCTGGAATATTTAATGTGATAGCGGAGCCCCTCGAGGAGTAAAGAGGCAGAACTTAGCCCCAACATGGCTTCTAAAGTGCCCGAATTCGGTCCCCAACCTTTTTTCTATGAGGTTAGCTATCCCGTGCCTTTCTCATTTGTGTGTGTGTTCAAGCAGAATAAGACCATCTAGTGAATTCGATGTGATAAGTAATTACTACCTATAGGAGAAGCTACATAGATGAACTAGGAGCATTTTTAGTAAAATTATAGTCAAATAAAGCGTTTAAAGGCTTATTGCTTTCTGGAGAAAATAAGAAATGAAATGTGAATTTTGTCCTTATTTACAATTTTTTTACGTACACGTTTGTCCCTCTTATGGTCCCAACGATGGTATGGTTAACGATAGTATGGCAAAAACATGGGATAGTATTAATAGTAACAATAAGGCTTAGAGAACCCGAAGGCGAGCCCGTTCTGCCGATACCACCAATCTCTGCTTACAAACTTCTGTCAACGGATCACAACCCGAACCCAAATCCGCCAGATCACTCTTAACGCAATTCCCCCACCTACGCCTCGTTCTACCCCTCAGACGCTTTCCAGTCGGCACAGCGCTTATTAATATCATAGGAATTCGTTCGTTACAAAGCCCAGCAACTTAAAGGGCCATCGTTACGCTATCACTTGAATAATATTTAATGGATGCACGCTTCGCGATTTCGCGTTATGTAATCTCCTATATTCCCGAGTGGTCTCGTCCTTTTAAGAACCGAATATTCTACGTAATACCTTATTTTCTAATACCTGAAAATCCTTCAGGCGTAGCGGCCTAGTTTCAAATCCGTAAAGAACAGTTGGAAGGATGATGGTTTGGAAATTCTTATTTTGAGACAAAAGACGCAAGCTAAGAGGATAGGATTACTAAAAGTTACTATCGCTTTTTTATAAAGGATTATTAAAAAAAAAATACATTCCTTTACTAAGCAATTTTAATCAGTCTAATGATATGGAGTACATATGAGCTTTCAATAAAAAGTATTCAGTTTGAATCTTTCAGCTAAAAAGAAGAACAAATACAAATTACAGCTATCGCTATTTAAATAATTAACAATGCAGTAAATCAATTATTAGAAAGGAGGAGAATTTAAACTTCAATACAAGTTTTTTAACTTATCAAACGTTCAAAACGACTAATTGTTTTGAGCTATGTGAGTACATAAAGAAGTCACAAAAAAATAAATAAAAAAACCTGTACCACTTTAACCCATGAAGGATTTTGGGTTCAAGTACGTGGTAGAGACTGTACTGTTTCTACAATGGTTATGCAGGGAAGTGATTCGTCCTCAGCAGCCAGGTATTCTTGCTTAAGATCTTAGGAAATAATGTATTTTGTTTCTTTATTGTTTATGTGATGGAAAACTGATCTATAAGCTTATTTTTTGGGGACATCTTCAGAACTGAAGTCAGATATAATGAAAAATAATATATGGTCTCTGAATATAACTATTATTAGGAGTATCAATTGGAAATACTGATGTCAGAATTAATTAAAGAGTTATACAATTACAACGTTATTCTTCTTCCTTATTAAATCGTTTGTTCCTTTAGTTTATAATTAACTGAGAAAGCACAAAGAAGAACAATGACAACTCAAAAATCGGAATTTTAGAGTTGTATTGTAGAATTGTATTCGTTAAAGCTTCTCAATTCAGGATATACATTTCTGATATTCCATTTCCATGATATGATTTGATGACTTTTTATATTTTTTTAATACCGTCATATTTTGAGTTGTATCACGTTTAAATCTGAAGTCTTATGGGAATAATGACATAAGGTAAAATAAAAAAAAGTGTCGTGCTTTTGAGGGAGCGGAGCTGCTCGCTCAGTGGCAGAGCACCATGCCGAAGGACCTGGATTTCAAATCCCGCTCCTTGGGGAGACTTTTATTTAAACTGTAAGCGGCCGGAGATGGGATCTGGGGCTCTCCCAGCCTCTATAAAGTGGGTACCCAAAATAAGGGGGAAAATCTAGCGATTGAGCGTGATCCTGGACAAAACACCTCCCTGCACGTCGTTGTCCGAGAAACAGTCTCAACCATGTAATGAACCCCAAACCCTTCTTGGATTGTAGTGGTACAGGAAGAAAAATATATTCGGGCAATATCTTTCGTGTTTTAAAATAAGCCTGACCGTATGGATTATTCAGTATAATTTACTAAATATTATTCCATATATTCATACAACTCAAAATTTAAATATTCTACTCGCCAGAAGCCCAAAAGCTGACCCCTGGTGAAAACAATATTTCAATGGAGGAAACAAAAAGCATGGGATCGTCCCCTAGGGAGTCGGAACTTTTATTGTTACCTTCAAATAAGGACCGATTCCCAACTTTTGTGTGGACTTATATTCCCCCGCGACCGATACGGGAGCACAATGCCTCGGACAAGTTCCCCGCTCACAACTAGTTGGGGATCGATTGCTTAGTTTCACTCCAGTGTACAGTGTCATAATGGTCCGTCTAAATCTCCAGTTGCCTCTCCTATTCATCGCATTCACGGCTACTATAACTTTCATTTCTGATTATGCTCGAGGGAGATTACTAGAACTCAAAAACTCTCCGCCTGAGTAGTTCTTATTTTTTATCATAATTTACTTACTTTTTTATATAGTTGTGAGTTTAAAAAAAAAAGCAAACACATTTTTATGTTGTACATTGTACTTATTGTTATTATCTTTAGACAAAAAAATAAAAACCTGTTCCACTACAACCTTGGAAGGGTCTGGGATTCAGTACGTAGTAGAGACTGTACTGTTTCTTGGACAACGTTTGTGCAGAGAGATGATTTTGCCAGATTGCCCCCCTCCAGGCTTATTTTGGGTACCCACTTAGGCTGGGTAATCCCCAGAAGGGTCCTAGATCCCATAAGATTTATTTCCGGCCTCATTTACTGACAGCTAGCGGGATTGGAACCCAGGACATTCGGCAGGGCAACTAAGCGCTCTACCACTGAGAGACTCCACACACACACCTCTTCCATGACCTTTAAACATGTTGTTATTAATTGTGGGGAGCTGGGGAGCCCAGTGTGTAGAATGTTGTGTTGCTATGCCGGGTTAAAATCTGGCTGAGGCATACAAATTATTTAATCTTTTTACAGACACGGAAGGATCCTGATGAAATAGATTAGCAGACCATCCAGGGCTCACCCTCTATAAAGTGGGTACTCTTAGTTGGGGAAAACTTGGCTATTTAGCATAATCTCGGACAAATCACCTCCTTGAACAATTGTTGATCTTGACTCAACCAAATACTGAGCCGAAGACCCTTCATGGGGGTTGTAGTGGTATAGGATTTTTTTTTTGTTTGACCGCGTGAAGGGTTATATTGTAACTATACTATTGACCGAAAACGAATACCAATTCGTCAAAAACTATTTGATTTGCTAATGAAGATTGTTGTTAAGGTAAAGTGGTTTATTGATCAATAATTGGGAGGAGGCGGAGTGGAGTATATATCATCGATGGTTTCTTGATGTTAGCTATTGATTAAAATTTAATTTTACTTTATTTAGTCGTTGTTCTTGAAACAGTACAGTCTCTACCATACACTGAAGCACAAGACCCTTCATGGGTTGTAGTGTACAGGTTAACTTTTTAAATATTAGCGAGGAGATAGTTGACTGGAAGATCTGATTAAAGAAGGAAATAGTTGAGGGTGCAGTCAAATTAAACACTAATTAAGTGGGTACTTATTTATTTTGTGCCAACGTTTCGATCCACTTTGTGGGTCATCTTCAGGGCTAAGAAAGAAAACAGACAAAATAACAAAACTATAAAAATACATTACAGTACCAAGAATATGATAATATAAAAATATATGTAGAGTAATAGAAAATTAGAACAAAAAAGTGAGGGATATGTATGAATAAAAATATTACAGAGTAAATGTACAGAAAGGGGGTGATGTAAAAATTACAAAGATAAAAGAAGGAAGTAAACAGAAAGTTAAAAAAAGAAAAAGTATAAACATCAGAGATGAGATGTAAAATTATTGAAAAGCTAGTTGAATATAGATAAAATATAAAATGTATGATAATAGACTCCTAGAGAGTTTACATAAGTAAAAAAAAAGAAAATATAACAAACAATGATGTCAAAGAGTAGTAGAAAGTAAAGATAGAAATCTAGAGTAGAAGGGAAGTTTTAAAATGTATACAAGTAGAATGAAGTGGTATAAATATAAAATATGATGTCATACAATGCATATACAAGGAACGTATAGAAATATAAGTAAAAATATGGTTTGAGAATAGAGATAGATTATAAAATTATAATTATTAATATAAAATATAAAATTATAAATTATATTTTTATAGTTTTGTTGTTTTGTCTGTTTTCTTTCTTAGCCCTGAAGATGACCCACAAAGAAGGTCGAAACGTTGGCACAAAATAAAATAAGTACCCACTTATTTAGTATTTAATTTAACTGCACCCCCAACTATTTCCTTTTTAAATATTAATTCCACTTTTTCAAAGAATTAATATTTAAAATATTAATTCTTCTTCTATGGCTTCTTACAACACGTCTGTGTCGATTTTGGTTGTGAGGGACAGTTTATTTTTCCACTGCAAATAATAAACAAATTTTCGCCATTTAGTTTTTTGGAGGTGAAATACTTCATTCCATTTTGTTTGTTTTTTCTCTATACTCTTGTCTCACCCCAGTTTACTTTATATATTTTTTAGCTTTTATTTTTCAAGTGAATTCTATAAATATCAATTGCATCCATTATCATGATACTCCCCAGCCAACCACTACAGCTTGATGAATTGAGCAATGTCGGCTTTCTTATACAGCTCTCTTAACTCGCAGTCCTTTTTCTTTAGCTCTGCCTTTTCCTTCACAGTTCCATAGAATCCTTCGAAGGATCCGTTTATTATTTTAACAATTATACTATTAAAATAAACTTCTTTAAAGAAATGAATTAGAAAAACCGGTGTATAAAATGAGCAATGAATTTGAGATTAATTAAAACTGATAAGGATATAACTGTCGTTTGACCCACTTTTTCCTTGTAATTTTATTCCCCTCCGTATCTTCCTCTGCAAAGCATCTCGGCAGTATGAATGAGGTTGGAGAAGGGACTCGATGAACGTAGTGGAACCAAGTCGTAACGACGTAGAGTTCCATGAAAACAGTTACGCCGACTTTTATCTGTTATATGATGGATCGTACTATCGCGTGAGCCACAGATTAGACTTTATTTGAATAGCGGGCTAATTTGAAAGGGAAAGGGAGGAGGAAGCACTTGTGGAAGTATTGTTTACTTTTTTCCCTTCCGTTGTATTTCGTCTCTTATTTAGACGATTCTTGTATCCGCTTCTGTTCTTACACTTTGTTCTGTTTTACTTCGCACAAGTAAAGTATATATCACTTTTAAGGGCTATATTAAATTAAATATTTTCTCCAGAAGTAAAATATCTGGAATTATTGATATTGATTGGGGAGCGGAGTTGCTCAGTGGTAGAGCGCTGAGTTGTCATCAAAGGTCTAGGGTTCAAATCCCACCCGTTGGAAGACTTTTATTTAATTTGTTAGCGGCTGGGAATAGATCTTATGGGATCCCCTCCTGGGCCTTACACAACATCTAATAAGGGGTGAAATTCTGGCGGTTGAGCGTGATCAAGTACAAATCACCTCCCTGTAAAACCGTTCTCCAAGAAACAGTACAATCCCCACCATGTACTTAGCCCCAAACCCTTCACGGGTTGTTGTGGTCAGGTTTTTAAGTTCATGTTATTTTTCTATTAATATTGAAGAGCAAAAGCTCAAAAGTGACATAAAATAGATATTAAGACATTATTGAAAAATTCAAACACAAAGTCTCCAAACCCGTTTTTCTGCATATATGGACTTGTAAAGACTTTCTTCTTTACAGCTTATCTCGTTCGTCCGGTGCTGGTACCTATCGGGATAGACAGAAGGGATTTTGAAACCCACCCGTGGGCTCTATTTATGGTGGACTATCGTTGAGGATGTGTACCTTACCTCAATTTATATTTTTAACTGGCCAAGAAATAGCAACAATTTTAATTCATCTTAATTTCCTCTCTGAGAAGATTGCTTCGGGACCTTCTATTATAGAAATGTTATTAGAGTGCTGCCAGTGGGTAGTGCCTCTACATGTCCTTTCATGTATCTATTTATTCATATAACCATTGTACTAGATGTATATATTACAGTAGTACAATTCAATAAAATAATTTAAAAAACAAGACAAAAAAACTTTCTCTCTTCGGGTAATCTTTGGAATTATGCTGTTTTGTGCTATGCTAGGTCATATTATGTTCCTTTGAAGTAATACAGCTTTGTTCTATTGGGATTTTTTCTTTTTCTTTTTGACACTGGATCTAAAACCTACTAACCAGAGCACTGTCTATTGTCTTCAGATTTTGTGTTGTTTATTATTATTTATTTTTCCTTATGTGCTGATTGAAGTTTGGTGAGTGTATTTTGTATTTTATATTTAGTATTTATCAGCTGCTTCTAAATAACCTTCTCCAGTTGGGGTCCGGTAACATTCCTCAGGATTCAGTAGTTCAGTAGGCCTTGGAAGTGGTGGGATGTACCCTTTGGTTAGTGTCTTTCATTTCGAGGTTAGGATGTGCTTTATTCATGTTTTCCCCTTCTTTTATTCTCTTTCTGTCCTGATGAACCAGCGAAGTATTGACAGGTATTTTCTTTTCCTGTTATAGTTTACAGACTTAAGGCTTTTTTGTTGGATTTTTTCCAATAATGTCTTAATATCTTGATGTATTATATTCAAGAAAAGTTATGAAAGTAAGAACTGTCTTTTTCTGCAATTATATAGGAGTCGTATAATTGAAGATACTTATAACGTAATTACAATCAGCCAATACCAACAAATTTTATGTTATACAAAAAACTTCAGTTGTTTCTTCTGGTTTAGACCGTGTCGGTGAATTTTCTGCCAACGTTTCGCCAGACATGCTGCTGACTTCCTCAAGGCTTAATTGAGACTCTCAGTGTTTTTTGTTTTTTGTATAAATAGTGGCCGTGGAAACTTTTTTTTGTTATTTAAAATCATGTTTTTTTTTCACTTAACAAACTACGTTTTCCTGTTTAGCTTCGTGGATGCGTAAGATTAATTTCGTTTTTCAATTTTCCATTTATCAAGCGAGTTCGATAAATATCATGCGTCAAACCAAACCACGAAAAACAGGAAAAGGAATCATAAAATATTTGCTGTTTTTCAGAAATAATATGGCCTGTTATTTTTGAAAGTGGTATAAGTTTTTTTTTTTCATTTATCAATATATTTAAATATTTGCTTTTAAATTCATCAGAAAACATGGGCAAAGAGTGGTGTTTTAAACACGATACACCTATTAAATTTTATTGTGGAATAATAATCATAATAATCCAAATGGGCTTATACCACTTTAAAAAATAACAGCTTATGTATAACAAATAATAATAAAGCTTTATTGACATCATATATTTATGACTCATATATTCATGATAAAATGGAGTTCTGCTCCAAAACATAATTTTACACAATAGAAACAGAATAGTAACAATATAAAATAAAATAAACAACATTCATCATAAACTACAAAAACAAGACAAAAAGCATTTTTTTAGAATAGATATAAATAAGTAGCATAACTAAATCTTTATAAATTTCAATATAAAATAAAATAAACAACACTAATTATAAACTACAAAAATAAAACAAAATGTTTGCTTTTTATACATTCTTTACAATTTTGGACAGTCTCTGTCCCTTGCCACTTTCCTCCAGTTCAGAAGTGCTTCTTCTTATTCTAATAACCTTTCGTTTTCCCTGAGCCTACTAGTATTTAAAATACCTATATTTAAAACTGCCCGGTTATTTTCTATTTGCTACCTTGCTCCATTTTTTATTATTCTTTTTTTTTTTTTTTTGGCTTGTGGCCGAATATTTCGATTTTTCCTTTGCCATATCCGAACATTTCCTAGTGCTCTGCTTGTTTCCCTCATTTTTCATTGGCATTTTATTTATACCAATATATGAAATTAAAACTAAAATATGTTTTCCAACGGTTTAGACTTGATGCTTATCCTATTTTAACCTGAATTATATGATTTTTATAGAATTGGTAAAATGGATGCACGTTTTAATTACGTTTTATGCTGCTCCAGCATTCTTCGAATGGTTCTTTTGTTATTAATTTTGTTTACATTTGTTCGGTCTTAAGGTTCAAAATTTTATTCGGATGTTCGCGAAAGTTACTTCCTTTTAAATTATTATTAAGCCTTTTTTTAAAATAATTAATGTAAGCATCACAATAATTATGATAATTTCTGTAATAAAGGCAAATTCAATTTTTTTTTTAAATGCTAATAAACCAGGAGGAATATATTGTTTTCCTTATTTTAACTACAATTTGTACTCAACGTTATCTTAAAACTTCGAAGATGTAACAATACCAATCATTAAATTACAAATATCCGTAATGATCCTACTTATTGCAAAATAGTAGTCGAAAAATTCATAGCCATTGAATATTATTGCTCTCCGTATCTTAAGGATAAAATAATAAATTTAATTTAATAAATAATATCCGCTGATATAAAGCATATAGCAGCTCAGAACTTTATTAAAACAACACTCAGAAATGGTTTCAGTTTTCTGTATTATTATCCTTTCACAAATTTAAATATGTTTATTTTTTCACACTATTTAATCTGTTGTTTGGTTCAAAATCACTTTTACATTTCAGACTAACGGCAATATTTAATCAAAATTAAATCCGAGATGACAAAAAAAATGCTTCTTTTATGATTCTTTCGTTCAAAAACGCTTGTGATATGCAAAGCGAAACACTGTACTAGCACTGAATGAAAGCATAATATAGGTTATTAATCAAAAAATAAAAAACCTGTGAGTTACATTCATTCAAAAAAATAACATTCCCATAATCAGGCAGCGTCAGAAGGGAAATTAGGATATGAGGGTTTTAAATGCGAATAAGGGGAGGGTTCCAGAAAGTGGTAGAGTGGGTAATAAAACCGTCCTGAAATGAGGCAGATCTGAGACGAGAGATATAAAGGTAAGATGGTTGAGATCTTGTGATAAGGGAGTGGAAAGACGACTTTGTAGTGGACCTCCATAACTTGGCATTTTTTTTTTTTAATGCTTGTTCTAACTTATATTTTTTTAACTTTAGAACTTTGATTATTAGTTCTTAGAGGAACGTTAGGTCTATAACTTTTATGGTAAAAGATTTTTCAAGGAGTTTATCGGATCGTCTTTTGTAATATCTCACTTCCATGAATTCTTTAGGCAGAAGATTTCTATAAAATCCATGGACAGGACTACAATGCTTTCAATTGAATTTTTGAGTGAGACTGTACTAAGAGATTTCATCGTTATAGTTCCTACATAAACATGGAAAATCCTCACGGAATCATGTCGTGTATTGTTGCACCAATATCATTTGTTCAAACGGTTTTAACAAAATAATCTTCATTTTTTTATAACTATTATATATGTATGTTGTAACCATATGCAGTTTAAGCCATGCGACGTCGCAGAAAATTTTGGCGTTAAAATTAAATTAGTTTTGTTGTTACAATGATTATATAATCCAATATGATTTTTTTGTTGACATTTAATCTATATTTTGATGTTTGTTTCTTCATTTAACGTCACAATCAGACGATGCTACATTGGGAGCTCTAAATTTTGCCCATCAAGGTAATCTATCTATCATGTTATATTCTTAAATCAACATTTGGGCATTATTAAAATTAATAATGTTATTGGTTTACTGCAAATGTTATTTTTAATGTCAATAGACAACCAAGGTGATTTTCAACAATCGTTTCAATAAATAAACTGTTTCTTAAAGTTCCCTTGTATCCAATAAGAAGAAAAAAGTGGTTTTCTCTGATGGGAAGAAAAAGATAACCTGGCTCCTTCTACACACTGCTATGCCTGTGAAGATCATTTTAATGTAAGTTTAAGCTTTGTACTCTTCACTTCTCCTGCACTCAAAATGTGTATTTCCCTATGTTTAAGTAAGATGATTGACATGATAATGTTATCATTCAAATTACATACTATCCTTAAAAGATTGTTATGGCTTCTTATTATAGATCTTCTACATTGAATATAGTGCAAAGTTAGAATAGTTTCATAAATAACTAGTCAGTATATCGTGCATGTAAACTCTCATAAACAAACACCATTTTCAAACTCACTGATCTTTTTTTTCCACCCTTCTGTTCCTGATAGAAGAAGAAGTAGAAAATATCATTAAAGTTATATTAGTAGGGGGTCCAATAGTTTTGAAAAAAGAAGCAGTACCAACCAAGTTCAATTGCTAAACAAAGAGAGTCCTAGCACATTCATCTAAACTAAGACCTCTTGGTGTCAAAAGAATGAAACAATCACTAATGTTTTGCAACCATCAATATTGAATAAAGAAAACATAGAAAACACAGAATTGAATGTCTCAGAACCAATAATGGAAATTCCTACATGTTCTTCAAAAGTGAATGCAGAAACTCAAGCATCATGAACACAATGCTAAAAAAGTTCATGTCAGAAGCAAAGCTGTTCAAACAAAGGCATGTTTGATAGATAGGGCTTCATTGCCTATTTTAATGGTAAAAAATATGCAAGCATCACCCATGAAGGTACCAAAACTTATTGCCAGTGATATTTATAGTGATGTCTCCAGAGATTCAGATAACATTTCATCATATGCTGATGATAAAACAGACAAAGATTTTTCTACTTTGTCTTTGAGTGAACCAAGTGATTGAGATAAAGAAATTATTTCTGCATTACAAGCACACTCACAAAAATATCATAAAGAAAACCTTTGTTATATATAGGTTATGTTGATAAAACTAATAGTTATTGAATAAAAAGATAACAAAAATTGACTCTTTACTTGAAATAAGTTAATTTAGTTAATAAGGAATTATTTTGTTACTCAAGATGAACACAATATTCTATAAGAAAATGCAAAAGCATCATATGAATTTCTTATCACGAAAACAAGCCTGATGACGTCACCAAGCCAAAATGAAGCGTTTAAAAGTTTTCATTTCCCGCGTGAATTTTTTCATAATCCGAACTCGATTTTTTCGATGAAAAACGATAAAATAAATATTTTTGTGAATCTAAAAATTCATTTATTTTTAATTTTAAAAAAAAAACTTGGTTGTCCATTCTCATAATCAACCATGTTCTCCGTTCTTGTCTGTTAACTGTGTTTTTCCATCTCAATTAGATTTATTGTTACATTAATTCTTTATGTCCACCATCTCCTGTATGTATTTTGCCATTCCTATTAGGTTTATCTGTATTACTTAACTTATTTTTGTTACCTTATTTTTACATATTTTTTCATTTTTATTATCGTAAACCTCAATTTTTATTACTTGATTTATTACTTACTATATTGTTTAGAATTTTTTTTAATTTTTCTTGTCACTTTGTTGTTGATACTGCTCTGTATATATGTCTCAGATTCTCCCCCCCCCCCCGCCATCTTTATTTACCACCACTCAGATACCATGATACTCATGTATTTCAATTTTAATATTTACTATTATAATTTTAATTTGTATATTTATTTCCTCATTCTGTAATTTTTAATACCTTCTTTTTTATTACTACGTATTACTTATTTTATTCTTTATTACTTTTTGTACGACCTCCTGTGACTTTGCTATTAATACTCTTGATGCTTATACATTCCAACTTTAATATTTACCATAATTCAGTAATTTTTAATCATTTTGTCTGTATTTTACATATTCAGCCCTGAAGAAGACCTGCGAAGTGGGTCGAAACGTTGGCTCTTGGATAAACATTTCTTTTGAGAAATTTATTGACCTCCCCCGGACCATTTTCTTTCACTTTTATAGAATAATGTTTGAACATAAACTTAATTTTTTTTTTTTTGTTGGATGGTAATAAATACAATCTGACTCATTAAGGGCAATAAGTATTAGTGACTATTGAACACGGACACTATTCAATGTTAATTTCAATTTTCAATCTTTTATCAATAAATTGTAATGAAATAAGTTATAGGACAATATATCCAAAGAGTTCAAAACATGTGAACTCTTTAATTGTGAAAGTTTGTGTGAACAACTGTAACTTTTGAAAAAGTAGCTAGCGCGACCAATAAGACAGAACGTACTACAAGAGTGGCAGGGCCCATGTGACAATAGCCCTCCAAATAAATTGAAACATAAAAAAACTGATGTCAAACCATGGAGCAGCTCCTGCCGTAGCATCCAAAGAGAGGAAGTGGTCCTTACACGACTGAGGATAGGACATACAAGGCTTACACACGCTCACCTAATCGCTAATGAACACCCGCCAACATGCGAATAGTGCAGCGAGAGCTTGTTAGCCATAGCCCTTATCTTCGAAGGCTGTACATTTTACATAAAATAGGACTAACTGCCAATGTATCCATGGTATGAGGAAATGAAGAAAAGTAAATTAATAAGGTCATCGCTGTTCTATCAAAAGAAGGATTAATTAAGAATATCTAATACAGTTTTCTCTTACTGTTTATTTTCCCTTATTTTTCTTTCGATATACATTTTTTCATTTATTTTTATTTAATTATTGTCTGTTTTGTTTGTTTATTCCAGTTTTATATAAAATTGTTAATAGAAAACTATTATAAATAATATATATCCTAAACTAAACTAAACTAAGACGTTGATGACCAATCGGGTTTACGCCTCAAATTTGGAAATACCACCAAACTTTTGAAAAAGATAAATTGGAAATTTTTGAAAAAGTGCTTTAATTCAAATTGGAACTTTGCTAAAAAGTACTTAAAGGTGAAATTGGATTTTGATGAAAAATATCAATAATTGTTTCAATCTATGCTCAGCAGACTAGGATTAACGATGTTTCTTAATGATTTTGTAAAGAAATGTGGAGAAGTAACTCTGTCTACAAAAGGAAAGAAGAGCAGCATTAACGCAGCATAATGGATGGTAGAAAGCATGGAAACATCTCTGGGTGTCATTAGCAAATCTTACAAAGCTATTCAGAATCCTCTTTAATCTGCCTCCGAGATCCACCAAGAGGTCTCCCTACACCAAGCAGCTCAAGTCAAAGTGAAGGAAAATTAAGGAGGTTATTAATGATAAATGTATATGGTTGGATATGAGATGACAAACACGATGTAATAGTTTTAAAGTGAAAATTTAATATAGGAAAATATAGGCACTACAGTAGTGATTCCAAGACAGGGTTTGATCAATTTTAACTCCCCAAGTTTGAATAATACTGGAGATGTTACAAGTATAAACTATAATACCCTGAGGCCATTATAGCTTATCAACTTCGTAACTCCACCCCCAAAAAAATAAGTATTTTTTATTACCTCCTATCAATGCAAAAATTACGGTGCAACGGTTTTTAACTTGAGTGATAGAAAGAAGGGGTTCGAACAGTTAATCAGCTTTAATGTATTAAGTATGGAGAATTAAGTTTCTTTCGAATAACTAGAAAGTTAATAAGGACTTAACCTACTTGTAATCATCTTATGGATAGACCGAAACGTAAATGGAAGATTGGGTTTAAGATTATCTTATCCTCCGAGAAAAGAAGATGGCCTCGTGGAAGATGGAAGTTGAACTTGTTATTTGAGTCTTCGGAAGGGACGTTAAAAGCGGATTCCAAGCCTATATGTCAAGTACCCGTTAAAGAACCCTATCCAAATGATATCTGGATAGGCAACATTTAGGACACTCGACGTAATATTGTCCGATTAGCCATAGCAGCATAAAGTGACTTTAAATAAACAAACAAACAATAACATACAACATATAGAGCGATATAGCTTTTTAATATTTAAATGATAAATTCAACGTCTTACTTGGAACCCTCACACAAGACTGAAAAGACAAGAAACAGCTAGACGCTTCCGACTGCTTCAACACAAACTAGACAAACCCTCAAAGCTTCAGATCAATTACAACAGACTCATCAACATGACCATTATACGACCTATTTGGACTTACGGAGTAGAGCTTTGGGGCTCCACCATCGAATTCCTCTCGTATTCAATCCTTGCAATCCAAAATCCTTCGCAAAATCCTAAACGCTCCTTGTTTTGTCACAAATAAAACCATCCATAATGACCTTAACGTTCCATATGTTACCGATTTAGCCCATTCCAGGTACCTACCATTCCATAATAAAGTCCAGGCCCATCCAAACCCATTCGTTTCCATCCTTGCATCCAATTCCATCCCGGACAATCCTCCTAGGTGTCTGAAGAGAAGATGGCCTCGGGACCTTCTATTTTAGAAATGTTATTAGAGTGCTGCCAGTGGGTAGTGCCTCTACATGTCCTTTCATGTATTTATTTATTCATTTAGCCATTGTACTAGATGTATATATTACAGTTGTACAATTCAATAAAATAATTTTTTTTTTTAAATGATCAATTCAAATATATCAATTTCAAGGTTTGATACTAGTTAAACAATATAAATACATGCAGAGGATTAACTGATATATATATATATATATATATATATATATTATATGATTTTTATTCTTATAACAAAACCGAGAGCATCGGCGCCGTATCTGTTACGGCCGTGCACGGGAAGTTGCGTGCATTGTACTCACTTTTAGATGACGATTGTGGGGGCTGGATTCACTTACTGTCATCTTCCGATCAATGGAACCAGTCCCCTGTGGTTTTTATTCATATATTTTTCTCTTAAGTAATAAAAACATAAAAGAACTCGCCAAAAAGGCCAGTAATTATTGAAAACATCAAAGTTCCAAATACAAGAAAATCTTCACCAATGTTCGCATAGTTACATATTAGTATTTAAGGAAACCGGAAAGAAGATGATGTCATGAACTTCTAAGTTGAATTGGTTTCTTTCTTCATTTAGCGCCACTTTATGCCGATATGGCTAATCGAACGATGCTACAGTAGAAGTCTTAAATTTTGCCAAGCCTGGTATAATTAGGATAGGGAACTTTAACCAGTCCTGACATCTTATAGCCTCGGGAACTCCATTTTACATATCTTCCGAAGTACGGCATAACCAAGTATTTTTTACCCCCTTTAAAAAATCTTAAGGCCTCGATCTTGGTCATAGTATGTTGTTATGCTAGCCAAGTTGCATAACAACTTGGGTAGTTTCTCCATTTGTGTTTATCCATCATTAATTTTATTTACTTGTTGTATTGTTATAATGCAGTAGTAAATTTCAATGTGTAAATTAAAATATATAATAGGTGAATAGCATGAAGGCAGCATAAAATACCATTTTTCAAAAGCTGGGTCATATGGGATTTTCTCAATCACAAGGAGTTGAAAACAATTTGATCGATGGTTTGTTGGTACACAGGATAAAAATTATCAGATCAAAAAAAGCGATTGAAACATTCGCCCCACCATTAATATATTTAACGCTGAACAATATTGACGTATGGTGATTGATACTTGTGGTAAAAAGTAGGGGGTACAGCAGTGGAGCAGGAACATGTCACTGATACTACATTTTGCCATCCGTGAGTATGAGATCATTGTTGATATGTGTTATAATTTTTTTTATTTAATTTTGTGTTTTAGCATTACGAAATAGTTAATACATAAAAACCTGTAATACTAAAAATAATTGCGTACTTGTGTATTAAATCCACCACCTGTAAAGGCGAATGCGCAACCAGTTAAGTTTTATAACAGTTATATTTCTAACAGTTACCTTGAATAACCTTTCTAAATATTTTTATTGGGGTTAGAATTTGCATAACATAACATCCAATATAATAATAATGAAAATAAATAAATAGAACTAATAAGAATATAATTAAATATATAACATATATAAATAATTGAATATATCATCAACAATTTAAAATTAAAATAAATTATGAATACTTAGTTTTTATATATTTGCATAACATAAAATGGAATATAATAATTTGCATTACATAACATGGAATATGATAACAATGGAAATAAATAAATAGAACTAATAATAATATAATTGAATATATAACATATATAGATAATATATTGAATATATAACATATAGAAATAATGTAATATATCATCAACAATTTTTTTTTTAAAACCAACCCTAACTATCCCTACCACCCCTAACCACCAAACAAACAACAAATCAGCAACAAACAAAAATGAGGATACAACAATAACTCTAGAACACACGAAGAAACAAAGAACAATGAATCCGTAAACAATGTAACTGTTACTGTTAGAGATATAACTGTTATAAAATGTAACTGATTGCGCATGCGTACAACATTGGCCTTTTCAGGTGGTGGATTTAATACGCAAGTACCGAAAATTATTTTCAGCATTTCGAGATACTTACCCTATCTACAGGAGATCTTTAATGTAAAAAAAATTGTTTTTAATTTTTCCAAAGTTTCCGAAATTAGTAGTTCCATCTGCTTTTTTCCATCTGAAGCGTCACGAATCAAAATTGCCAGATCGTCTGGAAAATGCATACTTGTTACTGTCTTAATGTATCTTACTGTCTGATTTCTGGTTGCACCATTCTTATAACACCTTTTATAGGATGCAGTTGAAGAGTAGTGGTGAGAGCCCATATATATTTGAAACATATAATCAAATAAAATACTTTTTGTCAATCTTAGTTTTATCTGAGTAAAAATACTTAATAATGATAATATTCTATAATTATTATTAAGTATTCATTTATATATTTTTTTACTTTTTTTTTTTGTTACTACCAGTGAACCTTCTGTTTCTGGGTACAGTTTCTATTTCCTAAATTAAAATTAATTTATTTCTGTCACTCTTTTTAATTTATCATCCAACGTACCAATATCATCAAATAACAGCGTCTACTTGTTCATTCCCAATCCCTGAAGTATTGGGTTGTCCGGAAAATAATGCAGAATATTTTCTTTAAAATGCATCTTCAATTGGTAAACTGTTAATATTTGTTGGACTTCTGACTTTTATAAATGTAAACACTTATTAATCCTCTTTAAAGCAAAACTATTTATTTACCTCTGTTACATTTTTCTACTTTCAAATGATTCAACCTTTAATAAGTTGCAAAAGCGTGATTTTAGCATGATTTTGTTTGAGTTTCAACTAGGATGGAACGGGGGTCAACTGCATAATAGTTTCTGCTTCAGGTATTGTCGAATCATTTGAGGTTTGACTTGCCCCTAGAAACATTGTAAAATGACTATTTTCTATGTTCACGGAGTAGTTTAAAATTAAAATTTACTTAGTATTTACTCGGGCCCATTGGGTAGAGCGCTCAGTTGCTATGCCGAAGGTTGCCGGCAGATAAAATATTTAATCTGTAAACAGCCTTAGCTGGACCCTGGTGGGATCTGACGACCCTCCTGGGACTCACCTAGTCTCTATTAAGTGGGTCCCCTTAAGTGGGGAAAAGATCCCTGAACAATCCTTATGGTTATTCTGTATTGAACCCAAGAATCTTCATGGGTCGTAGTGGTACATTTTTCTTTTGTGTGTTAACTGATTATCATCCCTTTCTTCAATTCATTTATTACCACTCGGTAAAGTTCAAAACTCGATCTTCAAAATTGCTAATTGCCTTAATATTAATATAATGAGGGGCTGATTCTAATTTAATAATAAATCAACACCAGGTGCTTAAGCAATTATTATTTTATCTTTAAGAGTGATTTAAAAAATCATGACACTCCTCGCTAACGCAGTATCTAAATTATTCGCAACAGAAATGGGATCGTTCTTCAAAATGCGGTGGCTGAGGCCCTGCGCTCTTCCGAGATAATAAGATATTCTGAAGCTGGGGAGGGTTGAGAAAAAAAATAGGATAATATAAAACCGGGAGAGAGGCTATTATGGCGGGAGGTCAAAGGCGCGGGAAGGAAGCGAAGGGTCTACATCAACCGCTCTCCTTAAAAATGTTCACAGGAAGCGTTATACTTATTTAAATTCCGGAGGTTAGTGGGAAAAAATGTCGGTTCTTGGTTCAGCGAACGCAACTAACTCCTGGGGAGAAGGAAGTTGTCAGCCCTTAGCTTTATATATCATGTTTGGAGTATCTCTGCGAGGAAGTGATCAAGATATGGGGGTTTTCATACATTTTTGAGCCTTTTATAAAAATTAGTTTTCAATTTCTAGACCGTATATAGGTCATTTAATGAAAAAATGTCACTTTCACTGCCATTGTCACCTCCATTTCAACGTTAGGGCTTATTTCTAAACAACTAAAATTGCTGAATGAACTATATTTCTGTTCTGTGAGCTTGAAAAGCTTCTTCGAGCTAATGTTATAATTTGTCCCGAGCAAACTTCAGTCTTAACTGATGGTTAAGTACTGAATAATTTCCTTTTAAGTTCTACCAGTTATCATTTCTCTTATGGAGCTACTTAGTATTTGAAAGGCGCCGTCCTACTTTAAGTTTAAGAAAACCATTTGACCAGAGGTTTGTACTATTAGTTACATCCCATCAGTTATTTACCCCGTAGTAATACTGATTTAGTGAAACGGATACCGTAGCGCATGGGCCCGCCGTCCTAGTGTAACCTACCACTTCCATTAATTTTTTTTAAAGGAACATGTTATGATCTTATTTATTAATACTATTTGGAGTGACAGATTTCTTTAATAACATATTGTGTTTTTTATTTTTTGTCACAATGAAGTTGTCGTTTGTTGATTAGCTATAGTGTGTGGCTCTGTTACTCCCAGCCTCAAAATTTATGTAGGCAGTCATGAGAACTGTCGACAGAAGTGAAAACTCAAAATTTTGAAATGACAGTGTTCGGCCATCCAGTGAGTGATCTTCATTGACCAAATTGCGGATTCTCAATGGAACTTTCTTTGGTCCTCACTATCTTATTTAGATATTTTATGTTTATATTCTTGTTCTTATTTTTCTTTAGATACAACTATGTTTTTTACATTAATTTCTCTTTGCTATTTATCTCAATTGTATAACGTTATGGCTTATAATTTAATTTTCACCATAATTCACTCAGTAATTTATTTATTCTTTTTGCACAGCATTTTTCCATTTGATATTGATAATTTCTCGTCTACCACCCCCTGATGCCTAGGCCCTCATTTCCTGTCACGTTAATTCCCAATCCTTGCCAGCCCATACCGATGAATTCCATCAATACTTCACCAACAACTTTTACCATATTATAGCGGGATCTAAAACGTGGCTCAAGCCACATATTCCTACCTCATCCATCACCCTACCTGACTATATGTTTCTCCACCATGACCGGGTTAACCGGACCGGTGGAGGCGTAGGTCTTTATGTCCACCAAACCTTAAAACCCCGAATCCTTGAATCCTCAATCCCATCTGATGTCCATCATATTGAATTCATTCTCACTGAAATAATGGACTCCCGCTCCTATACATAGTGGTATATCGTCCTCCTCTAGTGCCTTTGGCTCTACCTTTGAATCTATCCTTTACAATTACATTCCTTTCTATGACCATATCATTATTTATGGTGATTTCATAACACACCTCCTTGTAAAATCCAATGACACTCTATACATGGAAAATCACTTCCTTTCACTAAGCCTCTCCATTGTTCCATTTTCTTCTACCCATCATACCCACCGATCAGATATATGGTTGGATCTATTCGTCATCGATTCTCCTCAGAAACTACTCTCCTCTTCCCAATAGCTAGTCCCATTTCTCTCCTCTTATGACCTAATCCATATTTCTTATAATATCCATATGCCAAAGTTACAATCTAAAACCTTTACCTTTCCCAACCTAGATGCTATCAGTCGTGAAAGCATCCTGCCTTCCCTTGAATCCCTCAACCCTTGAATCCCTGGATATCTATTCTTGTCCTACTATTGACTATTTACATGGTTGATACACTCACCTCCTATCTTATTAGTATCCTGGAGACCTATGGTCCTCTTAAAACTTTAACCCTCCATCGATTGCATGCTCCCTGGATGTGTCAAAACATTAAAGAACTGCAAAGGAAGCGCGACGCAGCCCGCAGACGCTTTAGACGGACAAGACTGGCTGATGATTATCAGGTGTTCAGGACTCTCCGCAACTTAACACAATCTAAAATAAGGCAGGCGAAATCCAAATACTTTCATTACCCCCTTTCCTCCGCGCCCGATCCTAAATCTAAATGGCAAATCCTTCGGAAATTCTCCCTTTATAAATCCCCTTCCCCTGTATTCTATCTGGTTTCAGCTGATGAACTAAACGTACATTTTTTGTCTTTCTCCTCTAACAACTCACAATCTACTTCTCCCAATTTCTCAATAGAACCATCATTCAACTACAACAATTTTTATTTCTCTGACATATCACCCACTGTCCATAACTTCTCACTAATGAAATCCCGCGCTAACGCCATAGGATCTGACGATATTCCCGTCAAATTGTTAAAAATATGCCTTCCCGAAATTGTACCCGCTTTTCTCTACATTTACAATTTTTCCCTGCAAAATGCAGTTTTCCCTTCCTCTTGGAATAAAGCAATAGTCCATCCTATTAACAAATCATCCAATCCCTCAAACCCAAGTGACTTCCGTCCTATCTCTATTCCCTCTAACCTTTCCAAACCTCTTGAAAGAATAGTTCAATCCAAAATGTCAAATTTCCTGGAACAGTCCAAACTCCTTGATCCACTTCAATCAGGGTTCCATCCTGGCCTCTCCACACAATCTTCCCTCGTTAAAATCACCACTGACGTATATACCGCAATGGAAGAAAAACAACTAACAGTACTAATTCTTCTCGACTTTTCAAAAGCATTGGACTCGCTTACCCATTCAATCATTTTTTCTAAATTAAAATCCCTTACCTTTTCCAACAGTTCCATACTCTGGATCCAAGCTTTCCTCTCGGATAGGACTCAAGCGGACTCCGTCCCAAATCAACCCCTATCCTCTTTCCTTCCGCGGAAGACAGGATTGGCTCAGGGTTCTAGTATTTCCCCAATCCTTTTCAACTGTTACATTAATGGCCTTCCTTAATCAATCCACCACTCTTCCCACCATCTATACGCCGAGACTCCCAGATTTATTTCTCCTTTCCTCCCTCTGGGATAATAGCTGCATTTGCTAATATTCAGGGTGACCTGGATAAGATCAGTCCCTGGGCTGACCTGAATAAACTGTCGTTAAATGCTGCTAAAACTCAGGCCATTCTAATTGGTTCCAACACCCTCCTTAAATTCATCAACTCTCTTCCCCAACAAATCTTAAGCGATCACCCTATTACTTTCAGTTCCTCTGTTAAAAATCTTGGTATCGTTTACGACCAAACCCTTTCCTGGAAACCCCACATAGCCCAAATTTCCCGTCAATCAATAAGCTCCCTAAAGTTATTCCATCGTTACCGGCATCTTCTAAAACCACCTATTAATCATGGGTAGATACTGGATTTTCCTGTATCTGAATACAAGTGATACGGATAGTTTTCTGTCTCCGATACTTTTACTTGATATTTTTGTAGTTGAATACAGTTATCCCGACTCTTACCCTTCTAATACGCTACACAGAAGCTTTTCTTGGGGCATCAGTTCTTGTTATCATTTTTAAAGGAAAAAGACTTATTCGCCGAAATAGTAATCTGCAAAATCCTTTTTTTTATTGGTTAATTATTTTTTGAAAGCTATGGAATTGAACAAAAAAAAATAGTTGTTAACCCTACCTCAAAATTTTGCTATTCTCGTTCCAAGACACGTAGAATTTGGCTTGTAATACAAAATTTGTCTGTCCCCCCGCCGCACGCTAAACTCTTTAGAACGCTATAGCTGTTATAATACTCGTCATATTCCAGTGCTGTTTTTTAATTTTGTGAAACTAATTTCCTTATTCAAGAAGATGTAAAATTTGTTACTGTTGAAAGTAAAAAATTGGAGAATAAATTTATCAATTTCTTCGACCAATTTTTTTTTGCACCCGATTTCAATCATCTATGTCGATTGCCTTTACTTTATAGTATAGATATATCCATTAATGAAACCATATTTGCCCGGATATAGGTCGAGGTTTTTTTTGTGAAAGTTGCTCGTGAAAAATCATATATTAGGAGGCGATCTCGGAAAATGTTATTTCAACCACCCTTTACTGTTACTTTTTAACTAGTCACCTTACCCAGGACCACATGCATAACCTATCCACCCTAATAGAATCCACTTTCTCCATAACAAGGTCACGTAAAAAACTCCACCTCATCTCCAAATTCAATACCCTTTACCAAAAATCACTTACCTCCAAAATTTACCCCAAAGGAGATAAAACCTGGGTACACAATATCTCTACCACCAACATCCCCACCCATGTCAACAACATTCTATCCTTAGGACCCAACTTTGCTGCACCCTCCTCTTCCTTCAAAAAAATTATTCCTGATCTTTTGACCGACTTAGAATATATTCACAATGACCCCCTCCTCCACCGTTCACCTGTTCCTCTAGATCTATCACGTGTCTCCCTAGCCAATATCATTTCTAATTTCCTTCAACACCCCCACTCCACCCCTTCTAATTTCTCCCCACAGTTCTTCAAGGACCTATCACTCACACGTTCTTTCCTCAAATCCCACGACGACCTGATTGTCACCAAAGCAGATAAAGGCAACTCTACAGTGATTATGAATCTTTCTGATTACGACCTCAAAATGCATTCTCTTCTTTCAGATACTTCCACCTATAAACCTATACCCCGAGATCCTACCGCTTCTCTCCAAAAACAATTCAACCTCCACCTAAAAAGCCTTTTAAATTCCAAACTCATCACTTACCCAGTTTACAGAAACCTCATTTCCTACCATTCCTTAGCCCCTCGTTTTTATGGCCTTCCCAAAATCCATAAACAAAACAACCCCCTCCGTCCCATTACATCCAACATCAATTCCCCAGCAACAAAACTTAGTAAATTCTTACTTCCATCATTACAAGTCCTTAGCCGTAACAACCCATACGATATCCAAAATTCATTTCAACTACGTGATTTATTAAAATCCCTTACCATACCTGTTCATTACGTTCTCACCTCCTTTGATGTAGAAAGCCTATTTACCAATATACCTTTAGATAAATCCCTCCTCATAATTGATAAAAACTGGTCCATCATAGAACCCCATACCTCTCTAAATAGGTCCTCATACCTCCAATCCTTAAAACTCTGTTGTGAATCCGGCTACCTTACCTTCCATGGACAGTTCTTTAACCAAATTTCTGGACTTGCCATGGGAAATCCCCTCGCTCCCGACCTCTCCAATATTGTTCTAAACGACCTTCTTGACTCCATTCTACCCCAGTTCCTTGACGAGATCATTATTATTAAAAAATATGTGGACGACCTCCTCCTTATCCTAAATCCAAACATTATTCCAGAACTATTATCAGCCTTCAACTCATACCATCCCCGCCTCCATTTCACTTTTGAACTAGAATCGAATAATTCACTACCCTTTCTTGACCTCCGTATCATTAAAAATCCAAACCACACCTTATCCACAGATTGGTATACAAAACCCACTTATTCTGGCAGACTCCTCAATTACTACTCCCAACATCCGCACCACCAAAAAATTAACGTCGCCAAAAATATCATCCACCGTGGCTTATCCCTCGCTGACCCCTGCTTCCATAAAACTAACACCCACCGAATCAAAGAAATCCTTTGTTTAAAAAACAATTTTCCTCCGTACGTTATCAATAAACTCATCCATGCCTATAACAACCCACCCACCACCACCCTATCTCCACATCCGCCATCTACCTCTATATACAGATCCATGCCATATATACCCACCCTCTCACATAACATTCAAAAATCCTTACGTTCATCTATCCCCAATTTACGCATCGCCTTTAAATCCCACAACAAACTCTCCAATATTTATACCAAAGTAAAAGATCCCATCCCCCTTAAACAACGCTCCCATGTCGTCTACCGCATCCCCTGCTCTACTCCTAATTGCAACGCCTCCTACATCGGCGAAACTAAGAACTTCCTTAAAGACCGTATCTACCAACACAAATACTCCATTTCCTCCCATAACCTTACCGCATCAAAACTCTCCGAACACGCCTTATCCCTTAACCACATTTTTGACTTTGATAATACATCCATCCTAGCTTCTGTTCCCAACCATGATAAACGCATACTCTCTGAAACCATCCACATAAATTTAGATTCCTCCACTGTTAACCTCAAGATCGATTCAAACTACTTATCCTCTTTCTACTCACAAATTTTCAACTTACTAAATAAACCTTAAATTAGTTTACCTTGTTATTCCTTCCCATTGTCATTCTGTTACTACTATAGTCTCTTTCCTATAATACTTATTTTGACCTCTTGACATCAAATCCTACTGTTTTTATCACCCTACCTTTTCCCATTAATTTAGTCATTAATTTTCGCGGCTCTCTATAAAATAGTCATGATACACATTTTAATATAATAAAATAGTCAATATTTCGAAAAATAGTCAAGAAAATATTACTATTAATATATTTTTATAATATATCTCAAAATTTGAAATTAGTCATATTTTTGGCCGTCAGATTTCGCTGGCAACACCCTCATAACGTACTTTCTGGTCAGTTAGACCGCGTCTTCTCGCACTGCAGCGTTCTATAGGTAATTACAATTTTAAGACTCATATCTTCTCCTCACCCTTTCCTTCTCCATATTGCACACCATATTTTCTCATATTAGTTTTTGGCATCCATCATATGTTATTATTATCTAAGATTTCATTAGCATTTAACATCACTATTTCTTCATATTTTACTCTATTTCCTTGCTCATACCATATTGTTACTTATATTTCTATACATTCCTTGTATATTTATGTCATATATTTATACCACTTCATACTATAGATATGGATTTTTAAAAACTGTTATACTCTATATTCATATCTTGACTTTCTACTGTTATTTTTCCTTTATTTACTCTTTAATTTCATTTCGGTTATATCTTCTTTCATTTTACTCATGTAAACTCCCTAGGAGTCTATTATCTTACCTTTTATAGTTTATCTATATTCTACTACCTTTTCCATAATTTTACTTCTCACCTCTGATGTTTATACCTTTTCTCTCTTTTTTAAATATCTTTCTGTTTACTTCCGTCTTTTATCTTTGTTAAAAAAATTTTTTGGCATCACCACCGTTCTGTACATTTTCTCTGTAATTTTTTTGTATTCATATATATCCCTCACTTTTGTTCTAAAATTCTACCTCTCTACATATATAGTTTTTTTCTCATTTATCATATATTTAGTCCTCAATGTATTTTTATTGTATTCATTGTATGTTATCTGTTTTTCTTTCTTAGCCCTGAAGATGACCCACAAAGTGGGTCGAAACGTCGGCACTTAATTAAATAAGTATCCACTTATTTAGTGTTTTATTTGACTGCACCCCCAACTATTTTTCTTCCTTACACCCTTTACTGTTAACTTATTTCATATATTATTTTCGTTTCTACATATGTGATAAGTGACTAATTACAGATTATATTGATAATAAGATATAACTTGTTCACTATTATTTTTACTAATTTATTTATTAATACAAAGTGGGGATGCGGCGAAAATACGGTAATCAAATCAGGAGAGCTTAAATCAGTGGTTGATTATTCCTTATTATTTATTTATTTATTATTAAAAGGACCGTGATTACTAGTAGATAAATTTTTTTTAAATCTGTGAGACAATGTAATTTTAGTACAAAGCGGGAGAAATTTAAAATGAAAGAAGAACACACTTGACGTTCGAAAAAGTAAAAAAAATTGGGTTTTTTTAAAAATATAATACCTAATATCATAATGTAGAAAAAGAATTTTCATTTCAAATTATTCAATTAAGAAAAATTTTCACAGCCAACATATAGTCTAATAATAGTAATGCAACTAAATAAAAAATAATTAAACGATTTGTTTATTCATTATATATTTTTTTCAGTACATTAGTCTCCGTTAGCTGAGAAATTTATTATTGCTATATTCCAACAACAAGCATTCCACTTTTGTTTATCTTATTTTAAAGATATTTTTTTACCAATTTATCTTTGAAAAGTTGGTGTGAAAACTTATTAAGTGTCTACAGTTATAGTGAGATAATAAAATTTTTAAGCTCAAAAATTATAGGACAATTTATTTATGTACAAATATATATATATATATATATATAAGTTACAATTAGACTGAATGTATACGTAAAAATAGGGTTTTTCGGGCAGAGTAACGACACAGTATTCAGAATAGAACTAAACTTTTTTATTTTCCCTCCAGTAATCTAGTCACATGATTGTTTACATATGTTTTTTAGCAATCTTAATCTTAATAATATTAACTTAATAAACGGTCTATTTAGTCTATTTACATAACTTTAACTTATATATATATATATATATATATATATATATATATATATATAATGTTTAAGAACCATATTCTATGTTAAATTAAATCCCACAATTTGATTCACTAAGTAGATGCAAAAGAATAATATACCAGTTTTAATTCGTATATTATAGTGATAAATAGCATGAGGTAGTGAATATATTCGTGATTACTGAATAGCTGATGCTTCTAATGTGAATATAACCAAGGCCTTGAATACAGCTCTCATATCTATCTGGTCTTGCAGGTAGCAGGTGCGGGAGTAAAGAGTAATGAATAAGCCAATCGTGGTGGATACTGACTTCACGGACTAGTGAATACAAGTAGTATCTAGAGATCTAGAGAGAGGTGGGGTGACCTTGGTAGGACCTCCCACCCCATCGCTACAACTCCCGAGTCAAGTATTCAACTGAGTATCTGTAACAGCTACATTTCGACCGTATCCGGTACTTGTATCCACTACTTTTCAGTATTGGCTACAAATTATCCGATACATACAATCTTATCCATCCCTACTACCTATCCGTAAGCTCCTCATCACTTTTTTCATCTTCCCAGACTTTGACTATGGCGATGTGGCTTATGGTGGGCTCTCGACTCTGAGACCTCTTCTGTTCTCTGGAAGAAAGACTTAGACGAATTATGAACAGGTCACTTCGGTTTGTCTTCAACCGAGGAAGTCTCATGTGTCCCTCATCTATGATGAGTTAAAGTGGCTCCTTCCTTCTATCCGTAGACTTTACTTCCTTGGTTCTTTCTTATACCAAATCATCAACTAACAACATCCACCTTATCTATAGTCTCCTACAGTTCAAATCCTCTATCCAATCCTAGGCCACTAGATCTCGCCTTTCCGACCTTTATTCCTGTTTCCACAAAACCAAAACTTTTGACAGATCCTTTCTCGCTCGGTCTACCTCTCTTTGGAACTCACTCCCACCCGATATCCGTCATGAATCTTCTTTATCCTCATTCAAATCCAGACTATCTCTACATAACCTTAATTCCCAAACAGATGCTAATAAAATAATCAATGAATGAAATAAATAGCTATATTGAATACAATAGATTGAGAAAATACTGAAAATATTCCACACTCATTATGATACTATTATTCATATTATTAGATGTTCTAATCTACTTTTTATTCTTCCATTAGACAATTTCTGTTTATTGTAAATTTGTATTCTATTATTTTATTTTGTTTATTTATATAATATAAATATATATTTTTTTATTTCATTTTTTTTATTCTCTATCCGAACATGCCTTTAAGTTCATATTTAATTGCAGTATTCAAATAATGTAGCCACCTGGCCAGATATATTTCTGTACAATATTGTTATTCTTAAGGGACATGGTCCCAGAATAAAATTATTTTTCAATTCTATTCTATTTTATTCTTTTTTGAATTTCTAAATCAATTGGACCCTGCAATAATTAGATTTCAAAATGTTAACATTAGTCTGGTTTTCATATATACTGACAGTCCAAACAAAAATTATATACACATTCAAGTAGCATAATAATTAATCAAAACATATGATGGGCTACACAAGCTCAATTGTCAATAATGTAATTGAAATAATTAGTATCCTTGTATATTTACGTAGATATGAATGAAATACATTTTCATTTTTAGCTTTATTACCATCGTAAAGTTCAACAACTCTTATTTGTACTTTAAATCATTCCACAATACAAGATATTCAGCTCAGTATTATTTAAACTGTGACAAATAATGTCATTTAAGGGAAACAAAAAGTTTAACTAGTTATTGATATTTAAAGTTATTATTAGTATGAATTGCGCAGTTATAAAGCAGCCTTATCCTCAGATTCTAATTTAAAATATGATATAAATTCTATTACTAAACCTAATACCTTAAAATCAGATTCTGAGCCATAAAAAGTACTTCTATTAAGAGGAAAAAGAAAAAATGTATTTATATATTTGTGTTTATTAGCAGGTAAAGGACTCTATTCATTATTAGGAAGAATCGCACTTCTATTAAACGAACTCTCAGTTAAGTATTATTTTCCTTATTAGACAAACATTAACATTTAAACTAGAGTTGATTTTAACAAACTGTATAATTCAAATACTTGATCACGAAATTTATTTATTTATATTCATTGGAAAGCCAAAGAGGGTAATTAAAAACCAAAACAAGCTAGCCCAAAAATTTTAAACCTATCTAGTGGGTCTAACCTGGTTTAATTTCTATTATATTATTATTTGGCTCTACGACCCTTGTATTCGAGTATTGGCCTGCTCCAGCATCCACCGCCAGTTTTCTCTATCCAGTGCTGCTACCTTCCAATTGCGGATATTCAATATGGTCCGGGCGTCCGAAGCTACGCAGTCCTCCCACCGAAGTCGTGGTCGGCCTGCTCTTCTCACACCATACAATCGCTCCCTGAGAACTGGGATTTCATCCTGCCCCATCCTAATCAAATGTCCGGCCCACCTCAGTCTTGCTAACTTTATAAACTGCACCACATCCAGCTCCTTATAAAGTAGTCTCAGTTCGTTGTTGGGTCGGCGCCTCCACTCTCCATCCACCAAAACTGGACCGTATATTCTCCTAAGAACTCTCCTTTCAAATCTCAGGAGTGAGAGTTCGTGTGCGTGGGTCAGGGTCCAGTTTTCAGAGGCATATGTCAGAAAAATAGCAGCGATTAGCGGTTATAATCCGGTTCTCGATTTCTGCCCCAATATCATTTTCTTGGTTCACCTGGGGTCCAAGGTACACAAATTCCTCAACTCTATCGATCCTCTGCCCATCAGCTTGAATATGGACTTCAAGGTTTATTTGTTGAGGGTTTATGCATATGTACTTCGTTTTGCTGTAATTGACGATAAGTCCCAACCTTGCTGCAGCATTTCTCAGTGCGATAAATGCTCCCTTGACTGCTGCTAACGACCTGCCGGCAATATCTATGTCGTCTGCAAATCCAAGGAGTTGCACGCAGGAGTTAATGAGTGTACCAGTTATTTGGATCCCAGAGTCTCTAACCGCCTTTTCCAGAGCAAGGTTGAAGATAAGGCATGCCAATCCATCTCCCTGTCGAACCCCTGTCGCAGTGGAAAAGCCTCTTGAGAGTTCACCACTAATTCGGACGAAGGACATGTTGCCCTCCATAGTCATTCTTGTTAGGCGCACTTGACTCATCTCAAGCATTGCTCTATATACTTCTGCTCTGTTGACCTAGTCGTAGGCTTGTAGGAAGTCGACAAATATATGGTGTGTCGTTACCTTTTATTCTCTGGTCTTTTCCAACAGCATGCGGAGTATAAATATCTGATCAGTCGACGACCTACCTTTTCGAAATCCTCATTGGTATTTCCCAACCTCTCTCTCAGCATATGGAACCATACGGTTGAACAAGACAATTGATAATATCTAATTGCTATTAGCAACTTAAAATAAGATATTTCATTATGACAAATAAAATATTTCATGGGAAACGAAAACTTTTATAGGTCATTTACCTTTTAAATTATCATTAGTATGAATTGCACAACTATTAAATGACCTTTTAGTTAAATATTATTATTCTTATATTAATAAACTTTAAACTAAAGTTGATTAAAACAAATCATATAACGCATATGCACAGGCCGCTCAATATCGCCAGTCTCGCGCAATACATCAGGAGCATGTCGTTCGTGTCAGTGACGCGAATTCAATAGTTTTTCCCTTAGCAAAAATTGCTAACCGCGGCTAAAGAAGTTATCACTTCAAAAACAAAAAATTTGTTGAGTCCTTTATTAAAATTAGTTTTTGATTTCAGGTATGTAAATCTAACATTCAGTTTTTTTTATTTGATCATTTTTCACCAATTGCAAAATCATTATTTACAGATATTCTAGAGCCTCGAGGTCCCTGATAAGCCCTTAGTTATCCATATACGTAGCAGCCTAGTTAATTAACTATTTAATCCACCCCTAATCTCTAATGTGCATGATCCTTCAAGTAACAGGTCTGATGGTTCAAGTATTGAGGATAAAAAAGTAATAATTCGAGCTTAAATCATTAGATGTCATTTTTCAAAATATTATTTTATGGGGTTGTGTTGTTTCATAAATTTTATGTTTAAAAAATAGACATACATTATTAAATGCTCATTTTTTAAAATTACTTTTGGCCATTATTAGATTACTTACCCTAATTACTCTGCGCCATAAAGAGCGCATTCGCAAATATATTAATAATAATATATTTCAAAATGTAGAAGTAGTATATATTATTTGTAATTAGATTATTATCATCAATGAAACATAAATGTGCTGATGCATATTGTTCTAAGTGGTTTATATTTGAATTGCTAATATATATATGAGTTTAATAAATAATAAACAACTTGATGAAAATGGACCATAATTTAATGAATGCATACATTTGACTTTATATTGTATTATTTATTTATCACCAGTGACGTAAGGAATGGATGTGGTTTATTCATAATAGCATTTGTATATGGTACTTTGGAAGACGAAAGCAGAGATATATCGTGAAGTGAATAATTTTATATTAGTTCCGCTTTTTTTTTATAAACAAAAACGATTTACGAACAAACACGTTGTCGCTTATGACTAATAGCAAAACACCCGAGAGATTGACGAAACGGGAGATTCTAGTCCACGTATCGCGTCGTGGGGCACCGCACATCTTCCTTACCAGGACGCTCCAACCCTCTCTGGGTCAGTATAAGGTACGGGATATTGTCTGGCTCAGGACCCCCAGTTTTGTCGCAGTCATGTGACAGCATTCCGATACCGCGGGAGTAGTATCGGATGGTATCGAAAGAATACGGCAATTAACAGCTTCACAAGCGATAGCTGATTCTCCCCTACAACCGTTACTTTTGACCCATAACCTCGGTCAAAGAGAGCCTATCGATCAAGGAGACACAGTCCTGAGACCTCCCAGGCCTGGAAGGTGGTAACTATGTCCCTGAAAGCCGGGTTGGTACATACATGCCTTTGGCCAATCAAAATACTTGATGTGCCTCGGACTAAGGTAGCGAGCACCGAGGGGAGCGTAATTTAAAAAATGTAAGGAATATATATACATTTACACACGCACAGGCACTTTTTTTAAATTCTTAATTTTTAACCAAGCTCAATGTTAATGCCTTTTGTTCAATTTAAAATTTAAATTTTACTGAACTGACTAGATGTTTTACAATCGGATGTGGATTTGGCACAACAAATTTTTTTATTATTTTATTATTTATTATAGATTGAATATTTACTTTTCAAACCTTTAAATAACTAATGAGCATATTTTTAGTCCTAAAGACAAAACATTTGATAGCATTTCTTAACCTTTTTCTTAAGATTTTCTAGCTAAAAAAGTTGCAACTATGAATTTGTTTAAAAGGATCTAATCAAACAATTGTCTTTAAGCCACCCTTAAAATTTCAAGTCGTTCTTAATGCTACCACATTTTATAATATAAATTATAATTATTATAGATATTTTATTATATATATACACAAAATATTGTCTAAAGCACTTCTAAATAGAATAGAGGAACAAGTAGGATCTAATATAGGAGAGTACCAAGCAGGATTTTGTAAAGGTAGATCATTTGCAGAACTGATTCTCAATTTTAAAAACATTTTGAGAGTGAGAGCTATACAAAATAAAAACACATTACTTACTTTTATTATTATTATTTAGACTTCAAGAAAGCTTAGGACTCATTTGACTATTTCAGATACTCTATGAATCAGGGATAGATGAAAATACCAGAAGACGTGTTAAACAAAGGCTCACAGACACAAAATCAAGGATTAAGTTTCAAGGCGAAATTTAGGTACCGTTCAAAATCAAAACTGGAGTTCGACAAGGAGATGGGCTATCCCTGATTCTCTGTAACTTATTCTTAGATAAAATAGTAAAAACATGGGAATACACATTAGAAAGCAGAAAAACCAAAAGTATAAATACGAGACAAGGAAAAAACAAATTTGAAGTAAAATGTTTAGCCTTTGCGGATGATATAGCATTGATATCTGAAAACCGTACAAACACAACTGTTATGCTTAATCTACTACACGAGATTGCTGAAAAGACTGGGTTACAAACATCATACAAATAAACTGAGTATATAGAACACCAACATAATATAGAAAAATTTAGGAAAACAAAATATGAAAAAACGAAAAGAGTTGATAAATTTAAATACCTCAGAGAATGGATCCAAGCCAATGTTAGTTGATAACACAACAAATAGAGAAAGAGTAAAGAAGTTAGAATTTGCATACAAATTAACGCAAAACTATTACAATTAGTAATAGATATACATCCAAGCGAATATTAGACTCTATAATATAGTTATTAGGACACAAGCAGCATATGGAGTGCTTAGCACTGAATAAGAAAGGCGAACTAAGAGAACGAGTAATAAGTGAGAGAAAAATACTAAGACAAATTCTAGGGCCTGAGAAAACAATGAAAATATATAGATTAAAAGAAGAAATGAAGATTTCTATAAAAACATAGAAAAAATCAGCAATGCATGAGGTTACTCTCCAAGAGGAAGAGAAGGCTAAAACTGTATGGACATTTAAAAAGAATGGAATAAACATGGATTACAAAGAAAATTTTTGTATTAATTGTATTGTATTACGTTAACAAACTGAAGAAAACAGTAGGATGGATAGAAGCAGTGAAGGAAGATGCCAACAAAAAGTAGGTGTTACAGAAGAAATAATATGTGACAAGAACCGCTTCAGGCTACTGATAGAAAACATAACCTATGAAGAAGACCGAGAAAAGTGTGGACAGATGATCAGAGACAAGCAGTTGGACAGAAGAAGAAAGAGAGACACTATAAGTCTTGAGATATATCATTTAAAAATATATATATATATATATATACATATATATATTTATATATATATATATATATATATATATATATATATATATATATATTTATATATATATATATATATATATATATATATATATATATATATATTTATATATATATATATAAAGCCCTGGAGACCAACAATACTTACCTTAATCCTAAAGAGCTTCTATGTAAACATAATATATTCATCACATTTTACAACATTATTAGGAAATTAACTCGTTTTTTGTCTATTTTTTAATTAAAATTTGTATGTATTGCAAAAATAAATAAATTCCCTTAAACTTAACAAATACAAATCTCAAAAAAAAGTGGAAAGAGAGTGACATCTTTAAATTAACTTTGACAGTCCATATGAAAAAATAGGTACTAGAAGTTAATAACTCTACAAATGCCACTATACCTACCACTTCTGCTTTACCATTTATATTCAAAGTTTAAAAGTGGATTTTTAAATTCAAAATTGCCAAATATTGAGTAACACATTTACTCACAATTTTTTTTAGAAATATTAAACTAACCTTATAACGTTTCTCCTAATGTAAAAAAAAAATTTTTGGAATAAAACCTATTTGGGTACTCTGTTCTAATGTCATATAAGTTGCCTTAAAAGAATTCCAATATTTTTGACAGTTTGGTTGGCATTTTTTTTTTCTTATCAAAACTTTAAAACTAAGATTTTATTTTGGCATAAAAACAAATTTTAATACATGTTACTCTTAAAATATATATTTTTGAGAAGTATACAAACATTATAAAACATAACATTATTGCTTATGGTAACATTACTACACATACTGTTGAAGTAATTCCTCTTCTGTATATCATCTACACTGTTTATAAAGTATTGTATTATAGACAGTCAACACTGTAAAGTTACAGTTAATATTCTGTTGGCTGTGCAGGATGTCATCCATGTTGTGTTCACCATTGTAGTTAGTTAGTGTCTTGTCTTTGTCTATATATGTTTATATATTGTTTATATCCAATAAATCTGTGCTTGTATCGTAATAACTTGTACTGTTGTTTTTCCTGCACTATATCACCTTTTTACTCTCTATGTTAATACATACCACATCTATTACTTTTTCAGTATTCTTAGATATATTGCTACAATTAATAATCATACATTTATTTCATTGATTAATTTTATTAAAATATAATAACTCATTTTTGTACTATATAATGTATATACTATAACACTGATACTGTATTAAAGAAAATTTATATTGTTGTAGTATTATAAGAAATAGTTAAATTGTATATTTCAGGATTTTTTTAGCAAAAGTTAGTATACCCACTTTTGGATAATTATTAAAATAAAAAAAAAAATTTATGGAGCCTTCTTATGGAGATAATATAATTTAAATTGAAAATATTGATTTCAACTCACCTCAGACAAAGAGAAAATTAAGACAAAACAAACTGGATACCTTTTACACTTAAAGGTTTACTCTATCAGAAAAATCATTATTTTTGATAATTTTTTAATATTAGAATAATTTTTTTCAGTTAGAAACTTTTTTTGCCATAATTTCAGTAATACCAGTAGTTTCATGTAGAAATTAAATTATATATGTATTTATTTCTCATCATAGTGGTTGAGCTCATAACCACTTTTAATTTTAGGGGATGATATTACTAGTATTGATTATATCTCTAACTTATTTGATCAATTTCTTGTAAAATAATGCTTAATGGAAATATTGAACCTATATTTGAACTTTTCTAATCAGTATTATTACATAACTGTAAAAATGTGCATTAATTATATAATTATACAAGTTTATTAAAACAACGTAATTATATCTGAAGCTTTTATTTTTGCGTTGCATCAAGGTCTAACAATTAAGAAACTTTCTTAACTTATAGTTTTCTCAACAATTTGTTAACTCTACCAATCTCAACCTACAAATAGCATATAGAATATATGATAGATTTGATAATTGTTTTTATTGAGTTTATTCCATTGCCTAATTTACTCAACAGTTTGTTTGGTATGAAGTTGGGATGTTGCGATAACACTGTCTAAAAATACTTTAATAATTGGAATATAAGAGAACAAAAGATATCCAAAGAAAATAATCAAAATCGCTTGAACAATTTTTTCAATCCACCACATCCTAAAAAAGAAAAATAATAAAATAATGATAAGAATTTGAAACTAACACCATAATTTTTTTTAATTCTTTATTATTTCCAAATCATTAGAATTAAAAAATATTAAAAATATACATTTTTTTTGAAATATAAAAATGTTAAAAATATAAAATTAAATTAAAATTATAACCAAACAAATATAGTCTGTACATTGAGGCAATATTCACTTACCTAATTATTTTCATTTAGAATCTGGACAGTTAAATTATCTTTCAAATATGCATCAGAAATATTTGAGGGAATGGATAGTTTTCAAAATATGATTTGGTTTGTTAAATAATAGGTTGGGGAAAAAGAAATCCATTATTTTTGCGTGAAATTCAAAACTTGATTTAAGATGTTTCGGATTGTCCGATTTGGGTCAAATATGCACCGTTTTGTTGTATCATAATGCCTCCTCATAGAAGTCTTGGTCCTTATTGGCGAAAAACTCTAGTAATTGATTTTCACAATCTTGATCCCAATTTCTTATCACTCAGGAAGTTTTGCAATGCGAGAAAAAGGTGGTAATCGCTTGGTACCAGGTCCGGACTATATGGTGGATCCATTAAAACTTCCCAACCAAGCTCCCAGAGTTTCTGGCGAGTCACTACAGACGTGTGTGGCCTTGCGTTGTCCTGATGGACATGTTGGTCAATTCTGGCTGTTTCTGGTCAATCGCTAACTTCAAACGGTCCAGTTGTTGACAGTAGAGATCTGAATTTAGTGTTTGGCCATACGGAAGCAACTCATAATAAATGATTCTTTTCAAGTCCCACCAAATACACAGTAGAACCTGCCTGGCCGTTAATCCTGGTTTGGCCACCGTTTGAGCTGCTTCACCACGGTTTGACCACGATCATTTTCACACAATATTGTCGTAGATGACCCATTTCTCATCCCCAGTCACCATCCGTTTAAGAAATGGGTCGATTTCATTCCATTTGGCCAAGGCTTCGCAGATGGAAATTCGATTCATCATGTTTTTTTGGTGTTAATTGGTGTGGCACCCAAATATCGAGCTTCTTTTTGAATCCAGCTTTGCGCAAATGGTTTTAAACTGTTTTATGGTCGATCGTTTGCTCCTGGGCGATGCTACGACTATTAACATGCCGGTCAACTTCGATTATTTCTGTGATTTTATCGACATTTTAGAGGAGGGGCCTGCCTGAGACTTGCCTGAGAGATGCATCTTTAACATCAAAAATGCCTAAACGGAATCGACCAAACCAAAATTGCACGTAATTAGCTGTTACAGTATCGGCACCATTCACAATTTCAGCGGCTTGCATTTTCGCCTTTATCAAAGAAAAACTGTAAAATGTACCGAATTTTCTCTTTTTTGACTTCCATTGTTAACACCCTGTAACTCACAACTGTATTGAACAAACAAAAAACAGCAAAAGATTTTTTTTAGTGTGAAATGTCACCTTGACTTAAGCTTGCAATTGTTTGATCGATACTTTACGAGGTATCGATCACTACAGCCATCTACCGAGGAAAGAATGGATTTATTTTTCCCCAACCTATTATATATATTGGTTTATGGTTACCAAATAACCAAAGCTGAAATGGTTTCCATTAAAACAAGTGCTAAATACATTATAAAATAAATCAAAAGTTTCTGACCATGTGTATAGAAATTAAACTAAAATTATACACAGTTGCGAGTTGGACGAATCACCACAGAACAGGCACTCACAACGCCCTGAAGATGGCCTACATCGGATGTACTTTGACTGCACCCCTGACCAATTCAATCCCTCATTAAAATTATACAAATTTATTACAAAAATTGTAATCATTAATGGAGTGGAATCATGTTTTTTGAAGAGGGTAATTCTTTTTTTTTATAGGAAGGAAGACGATAGGAAAGTGCATGTTGTCAAAATTCTTGAGAACAGTTTAAGTGGTTGGGAGGATGCAGGTTTACTACAGTAGGGCAGCACAGGTAAGCAACAATCGAATTCCTAATATTAAGAACAACTTCAATAGCAGAGGTTGCAGAGACATCAACGAATAGCACAAACTGATTGGGGCCAATAAAGAAAGTTTTAGGAACAATTATGAGGTAATAATCTAAAACTTCTTCCTATAAAAGGCACATGAAAGTGATGAATTATATTTTCTTCGTACATAGGAATTTATAAAACCACAAGAGTCAAATGATTTAGGTATGGAAAATCAGTCAGAGATTTTTTTATCTCAAAAGAAAATGTAAAGAGAAGAAAGCACATCAAAATCAAGAAATTATTGAACCTAGAGAAAGATCATTTGCTGCTGAGGTATTCATAACAAACAAAAAAAACCATGTTTGGGATAAAATAGATACATTCAAATAAAATTATGAAAAAAATGAGTTAATCAATTTATTTTAATATATTTACTAAATATAATATCTGATTTGTTTTAATGTTGAAATAAATGGAAAGAAAACAGTCAACATGTTTTTTATATTTATTACACAAGCTTTAATTAATGAATAATATGATTCTATATTTTTGTTTTGGTTTATACAATAAGCATGTTGATCTCGACCAATTATTTCCTCATTAAATTTTTTTTCTTGAAAATTCGAGTATATATATAAATGATTTATAAAAATTCAATAAATACTTTTCTCTATTTTTTACTCACATTATCAGTTGTCTTCTTGCTTTAGGCAAATCCGATAACGGTTCTTTCAAAAGAAATACTCTTGCTCCAAGAATACAATCTATCAAATACTCTTCTATTGTGTAATTTATATTTGTTGTGTAAAATATTTCTTTTTCATCCTTTGATAATTCATCGAATACAGCCATAAAACGATTGATTTTGAAAATCCATTGCCTCATAGTGAAATATTGTAAAAGTTTTAAACCAAGCCTGATTCTTTCTTGTACTCTCACCATGCTGAAACAAATTAAATTTCAATGTTAAAAAGTAACCAGTTTTTCAAATCAATCATATACAATTTTGATTAAATAATAAAATAATAAACATTATTCTTTATATTAAGAAATCTACTAATTGATGTAACCATGTGACCATGTGACCAGCAAGTTACAGGTTACAATAATGATCAGATAAACTACTATTGTTTTTAACTTAATTTAGATACAAGAAACATAAAATGTATTTTGAATGAATTTTTATGTTCCGTTAAATATCATTCTTACTATTAATATTCATTAAATCTAAATGTCATGTAAGAATCAATCAATCAACACTGGCTCTACATCCCAGTACGGGTCTTCAGGCCGCATCAAGGTGTCGCCTCCACTCTTCTCTGTCTTGTGCCAAGGTCCTCCAAGCTCTGGATCCAACAATGCTACCTGCATCCTTCTCGACCTACTCTGCCCATCTTAATGGTGGCCGTCCACGTTTCCTTTTTCCGTCAACTTACCCAAATAGCAGTCTCTTATGAGTAGCGTTGTCCTCCATTCTGGCCACATGTCCAGCCCATCTAAGCCTAGCTATTCTAATATACTGAACCACGTCTAGCTCCTGATACATCCTATGTATCTCTGCTTTCTGCCTGAGTCTAAATTGATTGCTAACTCTTACTGCTCCATATATCCTTCTTAATATTAAGAATAACTGTTAAATATGTTTATATGGTAAGCCTCTTGTATCCATAAACTAAGAAATTGATAAATATTGTATTTAGTGGAAATTGTTGGTGTAAATTTTTGTATATCAATATTTAACAGCATGACGCCAAAATGATATGGTCCAAGTGGTTTTAAAAATAAGATCAAATGGTAAACAACAATTTAATTCATGCCTGAATTTTTATTTATATCGCAGGTCTTCATCAGGGCTCCATTTCTTTACCGTCATCTGCAGTATCTCCTTTGTGGATATAAATTTTAAAATAATAACAATAGGGTTATTTTTGATACTTTGTTAATCCTTTTTTTAAGTCAATGCAGAAAAAATGTTTATGTTATTTTTATATTATTGTAGCTTTTTAAAATCAAAATTAACGTCATTAGATAAATAAATGCATTTGTCAATTTATTTGCTTATAATAAAATATAAATGTTAATTTGTATTTACTTAACTAATATTTATTTTGTACCATTTCATTGAAATATATTCTGTTGTTACATTTCATCTGCTTGACATGGCTATAAGAAATTTACATTTATGCTTCCCAATTTTTGTGTTATTGGACATGTTTATAATAGTCAGTCTGATACTTTGTAGTAATACCTCATATATAAAGTTTGTTCAAATATCTCCACTAACTTTAACAAGTTACTTGCTGCTTGAAGAGATAAGAAAAATTCTCTATGTATTTATAAAAACCTTGAATTATATAAGAATATCTGTATTTATGTATGCTAGGTTACATTAATAGTAATTACTCACAATCTTTTCTGACGAGCAAGTAAAAATATGAAGTCTATTATATAAGCTGGTATCACTTGGCAAAACAACACAATGAGTGCGTGTATATATGGGTTGGTTCTGATCGTACCCCCTGGGTACCACAAACCGCAATCTAGAGGATAATCTTTTATGATGCTTTTTCCAAGATCCAGAACTTTGCCCCATGAAACTGGTTCAACTTCGCCAGCACTCAGGTTATAAACTAAGACTTCTCCATCACCAATTCTGTAAACCAGTAAATAATGTACTAATTATATATATTCTTTATTTATTATACATAACTATTAAGACTATTTCCTGGTTAAGAAATGAAAAATATAAAATAAAAGAATGTAAAATAAATATGGTTTACTAAATAAAAATGTAGTGTTTAGATTCATAAATACGAGTAATAGATTTTGAATTAAAATATAATATTAAGTTTAAAAATATTTAAATTATTTTTTTCTGTTCCTAAATTACAAAGTAGTATCTGATACATTCAAAGGCTGTTTTGTGTGAAAAATCAACACTATCTCTTCTTTATGGTGATCACAAAAGAAATAAAAAATGAATAAATGTTAGCCAATTTAGAAAAAAGTCATAATATTCTGAATTTTTTTTTTTTAATTATTCACTTATTTTACTGGATTAAAACAAGTCAGGCTTTCAAACTGTTCAGACATTTTACAGGTTTCACTCATAATCACAAGAGTAACACGTTATTTATTTATGAAATAAATTGAACAATAAGAAAAAACATTGCAACCTGATGATATTTATTTTTATAAGTTAAATTAATCAAATAGTGACTAGTTAATCTTTTATATCCAATGAAACATGTCCCCCCCTTCCCTAAAGGGAGTGACAATGACAATGTTTAAATTTCTTCTACATTCCTAAGAAATATAATTTGCCAAGTATTTTATTATTTTTTTATAAGATACCATTAGGCCCTTAGCCAGTATTTTATTTCAGAGAAGACTATTAATTTTCCAATCCTGATAATGTTTACTCTTTGAGAAGGACCCGTTAGTGGTTAGTGTGCCACGAATCTTAACTATGTTTCCTGCTCTTGTGGTAAAACATTTTTCTTAATAATTCTTAGAGGCTACAGTCAAAAAAACATAACATATATACACATGTTATATAGATTCAAAATATTCAATGGATCACTGCGCAATTTATATCACTTCAAATAAAAACTACTGTTTAAAATATCAACTGAGATTCAAAGCAAAAAGATTTAAAATGACATACAAATTATGCAACTAAGTAAATCCCTTAAAGCATATTTATTTATTAATATAGTATTGAAAGTTTAATAAATGCTTAAAATAAGTACTTACTCTGTTATACATCTTTTCCAAGCAGAAACTATTACACCGTTTATAGCAACATCTACTGGGATAACTTCAGCTCTGTTGTCTCTACAACAGAGCATCGATCGAAGCACCCCTTTAGCCCCGGCAATTACGACACCCATTGGCCCATTCAAACTGTCCACCCATCCTTTGCATGGTTCTTTCATAGCAGGTGTAACTAAAATTAAATTCATGAAATAAGTATATATAATCAGAATACACAATTTCTAATGGGTTATCTGATTATAATATAAACCAGCCAGAATAGATAAATATACATCGCCATCTACTTTGGCTGAAATACAATGATTTGATCAACTGATCAGTTTGTTGATATTATACTGCTTCTGATGATTTTTTATATTACTATTTATTAGTGAATATTACAACTGTATAAGAATATATAAATAATTTATATCATCGTCATCATAATGTTTCCCTCTTCGATTACTGTGCATTGTGAGGATCCTGTTAATAGAGTCTGGACCAAATATCTCTTTCCTGATCCAACTGACTCCTTCTGTTCCAGACAATTCTTCACTTCCAGAAAGCCCCTCTTATGCTGTCCTCCCGAGGCCTTTCCGTCCCGATCTCATAAGTCTTCCTGGTTCTTCTCCCTTTGTCCATCCTAATGAGATGTCCAAACCACCTTAGTTTGTGTTCTCTAGAATGGTAACAGCCGATTTAAGGACATGATTAGCCCCTATGGTAGTGTTGCGTATACTATCTCTACGTGCTTTTCTTTCTACTTTTTACAGATACCTCATTTCTTTAGCTTGTATCTGATTTTTGTGTTTTAAGATAAGTATCCTCGATTCTGAAGAGTAAGATAGGAAGGAATATAAAGGAAAGTTTATTTATAGATGGACAGATGGGTCTTTTTTATCATCTCTCTTCTTCTTAGGAAGCCCTGTTGGATCGAATTGAACATTTTCCCTGCTGTTCCTATTCATATAAGCACTTCTTTGCCAATGTAACCGCATTCATTGAGATGAGCACCCAAATATTTAAAACTCTCTACCTACTCTAATCTCTGTCCTCCTACCCTCAGTACCCTCATTATCATTTGTGCTTTCTTTTCTATTCACATGTAATTAATCTTTCTATAACTAACTTTCTTATTTATTGAAGTCTTCTTGGAGTGAGCCAGGGGTAACCTTTCTCTGACGTTTTTGGAGTGTCCTTCGTTTTAAGTATTGCGAATAGGACTCACTTATTTCCGAAAATGGAGTCTCTGCCTCCGAAACTTCACTACCCGAATTGTCTATTTGCATGTTAAACATTGAATAATTATACGATTAAAATAATTTGAAATAAATAATTAAATCTAACAGAAAAATATATACATAAATCGAAGATATTGTAACGTGAACAAAATAAACTTTAATTATTCTTGGAATATCTAAATTGCTATAATATTTAATTAATTTTATCACACAGTGAGTAAATAAACCGCAGATTATACTTAGCTTGAACACATCTAAGATTAGTTAGTTTTATCTTCAAATAAATTAGATTAATTAACTTACCAATAGAAGGTCTTACAATCACAATTGGAATCTTTGGACCAAATTCTTTCATGAGACCTTCAGCAAGTCGTTTGGTGTAAGTATAACAGTTTGGATGTGGACCAAGCAATCTGGTTCAAAAAAAAAAAAAAATTAGAATTTCAAATCATATTTTGCAAAAATTCTGATGTGTGTGTGTGTGTGTTTGTGTGTAAGCTTGTGGAATGAATCGACACAAATAGACAACTTTAATATGTTTTTTTATTACTATTTTATAATGTTTATATGATTACAACAATTGAAGTTATAAAAAAAGGGAAAGGTACAAAACATACAGTGGTATAAAGTATACTGATCTAATGTTTGTTTCAGTTTTAATGTACATCACCCCATTCATAAGTCTTATCTTTGCTTAAAATGATATTATATTTACACCACAAGAAAAGTGATATAAACTTTATAATAATTACATAAACGAAGCACAATAATTTATATTGCTTACAGTTTAGCTAACTATTTATAGTTATTTAACAATGTTTTAACATTGTTTCAATGAATATTTATTTGTTTAGTTTTGTGTTAATAACTAAAAAGGTATTTGGAAACAGGTATTGTTTGCTAATATTTTAAATGTTCTAGGTCTGAAGCAGGAATAATAGACTTATACATAATTATCTAGCTTATTCGTCTGGCTGTCAGATAAGGTTTACATAGTTAAAACTTGATTTTGATGACATTGATAAAAAAACATTTGGTAAAAAATAACAAGCAGTACAACTTAATGTCTTCTAGGTTTTGAACATTGGTGGTAACTATTATACCAGTTTAGTACTTAACAAAATGAGTAAAATTAAATAATTGCCGCATATGGCTGTAATGGGGTAGTTTTAGAAGCAATTGGACGTCAAAACATGAAAAATCTTTAAGTGAAAACTACCCAATGCCCAATTGTAGTTGTAAGAACACCTTTTCCGGTTTTTACACGGAAGAAAAGTTAAAAAAGAATTATGGTATTGAAATTCTTTTATCAACCATTAGACAATTTTTAAAAGCTTCAAATTTTCTTTATTTTAACTTATGTCATTATTCCCATAAAACTTCAAGTTTAAACATGATATAACTCAAAATATGACTTTATTAGAAAAAACATGTTAGAAATAAAATGGAATATCAGATCTGGTTTTTTTTTTGGTTTTTTTTGAGATTTTTATTTTATTTTATTTTAAATTATATACATACATATCAGATCTGTAGTCCCTGAGTTAAAAACCTTCAATCAATGCAATTGTTACTGAAGGCTTAACTCAAAAATGCCAAATTTTGAGTTATGTTGTTCTATTGAAGGAGCGAGATATCATCAAGATACCTCGAAATTCTTGTTTTGTTTTTTAATATTAAGATTTCCAAAAACGTATCATTGACTTATTAAAAAAATTAGACTATTGTGTTATTGTTGCGTTAAAAGTAACTGTTTCTGTTGACTTCATCCGAATCAAGATTCTTCTTCTTCTTTGACTTCCTCTTATGCCATTGCTAGCGTTGAGGGAAATCAAATTAAGATTAAAAGACCTTATTTTTTTTAATTTTGTCATCCTCCTTCCTTTTATTATACTTACTTATTCGGTTGTTTAATTAGTTATGAGTTATGAAAAAAAATCCTTAAGGACAAATACAAAATATTTGTTCTGGATAAAAAACTTTTGAGTATATTTTACACTCAAACCCTATAGGTTATACTTGTAGTAATTTCATTCATTATTTTCTTGTATAAATATGACCAGTTTATACAATTTTACTTAACTGTCTTATTAATATTGGTATCCCTCAAGTTGTCGCTTCGAGTATGTCACAAGTTTTAGCTTTTCATTCGTATGGAAAAAGAGTGTAACTATGGGGAATCATTACATAAAAAAATGATTACCGCAATGTACACATTATTTTACTTTCGAGAATTTTATCTATTTTCAAGAACATTAAAAAAAATACGAATGAAAAGTTAAAACTCTGAACTGATACCTTTTTTATATAATCTAAAGTATTAGAGTTTTATATAAAACGTTTATGGAAAAATAAACACACAAATTATTAACTTACTTCATTACACATCATAAGCAAACGAAGCGAAACCTAACTGCTTTCACAACCTTACCCCTCTTTCCGCCGATGACAGGATGTTTCAATGGTCTACTGATTGTTTTTACTGTTCTTGATTACTCTTTAATGTCCTTTCCCTTAACAAGTCCCCTTATTGAAACTAATAAACCACAAGCTTATCTCATCAGCCCTTAATTTTTAAAATATTCTGCAAACTTGTTACTTACGAAGGTGTTATTTTATCTGCCGCTTCGTTGTCCATCCAGCTCATGGTGTCGATTACATGTTTTGGAACTGCAGGAGGTTCGTACAATCTTTCTTCCAGGACTTTTTCTTCGCAATGGCAGAAAGCTGTCGATAGGTGAACAAAAGCCTGTAAATTATATTAAGATGAAATTAATTATAACTAAATAAGTTCGAAAAGGAAATCAATTATATAAATATCGTATTTGAGCCTTACAGTCGAATTCTATTCTATTCAATGGTGAAGGAATATATATTAATTTTGACATATTTGAAGATTCTACTCTTATCAACTCTTGGAAGAACAAATTAATTAAGTTATAATAGATAAAATAGAGAGTGGAGCGGGGAAAATATAAAAAATCATTCTACTATATTTACTGATGGATTGAAATGGCTGGGGGTGCACTCAAAGATAACACAAAATCAGTGAAACTTATTTCTTAATTGTGCCACCGTTTCGGCCTACGATGTAGGCCAGCTTCTATTATATTTACTATTGTATTCAATTTTCTAATATTGTATTACATATATTATATTACATTACAATATATTATATACATATTATATTATATTACATTATATTAGGAAGATAAAAAATGAAAATAAAATACGTTGTCGTGTGGACTGCCGACATAAGCTGAAAATTCGGAACTCTGTAATACATGTGTTCTTTTTTGAATTTATAAATCAATTATAGTCTGAATTATTTAAATTTCATGATTTGTAAATTGAAATTATTAACATTAGTCTATTGGAACTCCGAGCTATAATTAAATATATTTTCAAATAGTTTATTTATTAATCAAAACATATGATGGGTCGCACAAGCTCAATACAAAATATCAATTAATTGAAATAATTGTGGGAAACAATAAATTTAACTTATTATTAGTATGAATTGATCAACTATTAAATGATCTTTTTCTTAAATATTATTATTCATATATCAATCAAATTCCAACTTTGAAACTAAGGTAATTAAAACAAATTCTATAGCTCATACACAAGCTGCAACGTGCTGCCAGTCACAGGCATGTCGGTGACACAAGCCTATAAGTTATCCCCTACCAAAAACGAGGCTGAAAAGAAGTTTTCACTTCATAAACGTATATTTCGACTGAAAATAACTGTTCACGGTAGTAACATGAGTACAATTTATCTTGACAGGAGTTCTTGTATGTTTAATGAACCTTAATATTATTATATGTTGAGTAATATTAGTTGACCTTATATATATGAGGAAGAAAATGGCCCGGGTCGAGGTTAAAAAAAATTATCATGTATAGGGAGAACTGTGGATCGAAACGTCGGCTTCCTAATAAATAGTTCTCCCTATATAAGAGAACTTTTCTGACCTCCACACGGACTATTTTCTTCCTCTTAATATTATTAGTTACTTGATAAAAACAGGTAGTTGGAACATAGTGTCTCCGAAGGAATCTATAATCGATAGGGTGTCTTTCCTTCCCACAGTCTCAAGACTTTAAAAAAAAATTATATTTATTAAAAATTATGATTTATTCCGCGTTTTCCTAAAAATGCTTTTATTCCTTGTAAAATTTAACATATAATGTTCTAACATTACTCAGGCGGGGAGATAATTGAGGATGTACACTGAACGCGCAAAGCGTGGAAAGGTGACGCTGGTTTAATTAATGTAGCAAGTTCCTGAAACACCTGGAAACGGATATCCATATCTGCAAAGTGATAAGAAGAATCAGCTGTGGAAAAGTATACGAACCAGTTTTGAAAATTGATTGAGGGAAATTGAGTAACGGAGGATACTGAAATGACCGATGAGGAAACCTCAAGGACTGTAGAAGGAAAGTCGGACAGGCTCGGGGCACGCAGGTCATATGCTGTAAACATTGCTACAAAGAGCTCTCTATAGCAAGTCCCCCATACATGGTGGGTCATTGGTGATAATATTAAACTTATCAATCAACGTTTTAAGTTTTAATAACGACTAAACTTAATTATATTCCCCAAGCTTGTTTTAAATATGATTAATCTACAGTTCTGAATATTATTTAGATCGTCGCCTTACCTGGAACCAGCATATCAACACTAAATTAACACAGGCCTACGCAAGACTAGCTCTACTTTATCCCATAATTAATAGAAAATCCAGATTAAAACCAGAAACAGCCTTATTAATTTATGAAACCATAATTAGACCTCTACTAATGTACGGTTGTGAAGTGTGGGGTGCAGTGTCTACAACAAAGAAAAAAAAATTGCAAACTTTTCAAAATAAAATCCTACGGATCGCAGTAAACGCGCCTTGGTTTGTACGAAACAGTCAACTTCACCGAGAGCTAAACCTAGAGTCGATTGATGAATTTATTAAAAAACGTTACAGCAGATTTAAGACCGGATTACCAGCAGTCCAAGGAGCTGTAGCATTCAACATAGGCGAACCTATTTCATCCCCAAGGCTAAAACCAAGACTCTTGAAAGATATTCTGATGTGATCTCAATGGATAACGTTTCTCACCAATCGTTTTAACAAAATGTAATATAATCCTGTTTTCTTTCAGTTTTCCGTTTTATAGTAAGTACTATAGTTCTGTTTATTATTACATTAATTTTAATTTTGTTTACTTATTTACATGTTTATATTCAAACTACCATTATTCTTTTATATGAAAAAACGCTATTATATATTTACATCTTCTCTGTAAATAATCTGATAATGTACAGTTAGGGGTGTCTCTTGCATGAGACGAAACCCACACTTTCACTAAGTGTTAAATTTTAAAATTCATTATTAAAAAAAACCATGTAACGCTAGGAATAGCCGATCTGGAAATAAAGAGAATAAAAAAATAAAAAAATGTATCTGAATGATGTAAAAGATGGGGAGGGAGGGAGAAACTGAAATACATATACAAAGCAAGGAGAATAAATGCAGAGTATTAATAACTAAGTGACAAGGAAGGTAATACAAAAAGTAATAAGGAATAAAATAAGTAATAAATAATAAAATGTTTTAATTTTAGATACATTTTAATATTTACCTATACTTTAATTATTTTGATTTTGTATGTAATTTTTATTTTTTATGCTTTATTTTATCTTTTATTTCTTATTTATATGCTTTCTTTTTCATTAGTCTCTTCATTACTTTTTGTATTACCTTCCTTGTCACTTATTTATTAATACTCTACACTTCTCCCCTTGTTTTGTATATATATCTCAGGTTCTCCCCCCCCCCCCCACACCATCTTTATTTTCCATCAGTCAGATACCTTGATGCTTATGTATTTTAATTTTAATATTTACCATATGCAATCTTAATTGCCTGTATTTTGCATACTTAGTCCTGAAGAAGACCTGAAATAAGGGTCGAAACGTTGGCTCTCCAACAAACTCGCTACTTAAGAGCATATTTTTTTACCTCCACACGGACCATTTTCTTCCAGATTAATTTACAGATTTTTGTAAACAATAATAATAATAAAAGTTTATTTATCCCGTGGGATTAATGGAACATTATTGCCAAGTAAAGAATCTCATCCACCAACATTCATCAAAACCCTACTGCTGAAGGTCATCCTATTCCTCAAGGTCAACCAGTTCCAAAAAGCTTTCCATGAAGGGCGAAATATATTGCGTTCTGCAAAAAAGAATCACCTAATCTTAAGAATATTGAATCGCTAACTGCTCTGATTGATAATTATCGTTACGAACTTAAATAAACGTTTTAATTAATAAATTAAGATAATAGAATATTTCAATAATTTTAAACCAAATAAACTTAAAATATTTTACAAATTCAGGCATACGACTGAAGAAGAGTCAATAAAATTAAGATCTAATAAGGATAATAAGAATAAAACCAATAATATTTAAAAGAGAAATTTAACAAATGTAAAAAAATTCGGAAAGTAATTAATAATAAGACTAATCGTGATTAATTTTGGGATATCGCAAAATTATGAAGCTGTTAATTCCAAACAATCTATGAAGTATTTTATGGTCATTAGAAAAATGGTAAAACTGTATTTTATTCAATCAATGTTTTGATATTTACACTTACTTAGTTAAACCCTTATGGATCAATTATTCACATTTGCGGAATGGCCAAATGACTAATCTAAAATTTTAAGATTCATCAGTCGTTTATAATTATTCCCAAGCCAGTAATTAATATAGACATATCGATTTATATATCCATTGTACAACACCATAGATCTGTTTTTCTTCTGTTATAAAAATAAATAATACAAAAAATAAATTTTAAATATTTTTATTTGAAAAGAAAAAGTCCCGGTCCTGGGCATATCTTTTCTTTTCAAATAAAAATATATAAAAATCAATACAATCAATAACAAATAAAATAAAATAAATGATAACAATATATAATGACGTAAGTCAACAAGATCCTAATTAAAGTAATGTTCAATGAACATTCTTCCCTTGTATACATCGCAAATTGCGAGAACACGAGGATATAGGATCAGTGAAAAGAAAGAATATGTCTGACCAAGAGGCGAGCCAGGTTAGCTCAGTTGGGAGACCACCACGCTAGAGACGTGGGTTCGAGTCCCGGTCCTGGACATATCTTTTCTTTTCAAATAAAATTTTTTTTTTTTTAAATTATTTTATTGAATTGTACAACTGTAATATATACATCTAGTACAAAGGCTGTATGAATAAATAAATGCATGAAAGGACGTGCAGAGGCACTACCCATTGGCAGCACTCTAATTAAAAATATTTAAAAATCAAAATTCCTTTCAACCCGATATCCTGTTTTGGAATTTTGAAATTGGATTAAAAACAACATAAAAAATATATTTTTAAACTTTCACATTCAAAAGAACAATAAATAAAAATAAATTATAAAAAAAACTTGGGAGAGAACGCAGCGGGAACAGGTTTTGCCTGCCCCAGCTGTGTTCGAAATATTGCGAGTACAATTTAGGTCGGGCTTGAAATGTTTCGGCTTCCAGAATTATATAATGACATTCCTTAAGTGTTACAAGGAAAACAGAAGGATTCATTAATTAGGAAGCGTCGTTTAAGAATGTAATTTTGTCTATTAACAATTAGTCGTTATCTGTTTTCAAAAACTAGCCTCCTGAATACAGTTTATACTTCACAAGGGAATCGAAAGTCAGTTGCCATTTAGTTGTGAGACCTGTTTTAGTCTTAGTAAAAAAGTATCTTTCCATCACATACCAATCTTGGTGCTTTATGTTAGTCTGGATGTATAAGTTGTACGAGTTATATGTACACTACTTTGTAATTTTAAAGTATAAAATAGAAATCTGTAATTTGACTTCCTCCATCTTTAAATCACTCTCAAATATTAACTATTGCTTCATTACATACTTGGTGTTTTTAATAAAGTCTGCCTCCATTTTAAAATCATTTCTCATGAACGCATTATTAAATAATAAATAATTTTTTTTTAAAATAGGTTTTATTGGAAAATGAGTGTTGTAACGTATTAATATTAAAATATATGAACCAACTTGAGGGACCTGCAGACAAAGGTAATATGGGTAGTTTCTATCATCTGGTTGTGCGGGTGGTGAAAGTCTGCATTACTATTACAATTGTTAATAAGTTATGATTTATTTAAAATAACTTTAAATATACTTCAAAATAACAGTAACAACGTCGGCCATTCATGAGCAACTTTGTAATAAACGTTTAAAAAAAATTAAAATTAAAAAATATGTTACCGGTACACAGTTGCTACCACTCCCTTGGCTTTTTTTGCATGCTTCCTTCCAGGATGATAATATTGACACCATTCACACCGGACAATTTGTTCAGATGGTAACGTTGGAGAGATGTGATATTTGTTTATTGGGCCTAATTTGTGCTTCAACGAGTGTAATTAATAATCAAAATCGGGATTAATCATGATCCATGTTTATTTATTATGCATTTAACGTTACTTTAAACTGCTATCACATATCACTGGATAGAATATAATATCACGGGATATTCTCTTTAAGACATCTAGGTCCAGTTCCACCTTCCGGGAAGTGACCTTGAGCGTGGTAGGCATAACAGCCTACCACTACGCCACAGTTGATTCTGAAATCAAGATGCTCAGAAATAAGCTGCTTCATAACGAGGAGTCTCTGGTCCAACATCGAAAAGAAAAGAACTTTGTATTTTTTTAAATAATAAAACTTATTGAAAAACGAACATATCAAATTCAAACGAGAGGCTTCAGATTGATTTTCTTTTGAATTGACCTAGTTTTCGTGAGTATGCATAAAAGAAATGCATGATTCTAAATAAAAGTATGGTCCTCAATTGATAAGAAATAAACTTGACTCAATTTCCAACTAAATCAGATAAGTAAATATTTCGGATATAAATAAAAATACATATATTCATAGAAAACATACACCATAATCGAAAATATATGGAACAATAAACATCCCTCAAACAGTCCATATACATATAATACAATTAATTCTACGTTTTAACCTGATTCTACGCCCCACCCCAAACCACACTATTTCACAATCTGCAAAGTAATTCGAAACTATCTTAAATTTATGCCAGCAACGTCATTTTTTAAATTTAAATTCGTTGACAAGAATCATTATTAAAAACATCTTAACCATGTACTGTAACAATTCGTCATCTTAATGACACAAAAACGTATTTACAAAATTGTCATTTTTCAGAAATAGATATAATATTATTTGTTAGTGAAAACAAAAAACTTATACCCAGGCAACCCAGACACTAGATCTTACAACCCTGAAGTAGAACATGAAATATTGTGTTACATTCCACATCTATCTCTAAAACTTTAATTTTGTAGATACGTTTTTGTGTCAATTGTTTTTTTCAAATAACTACATGCACTTTGTACAGCAGTTCACTTCAAACATCTCTTTTCCTTCTTCAGTCTTTTATTTATCCGTTCTTATTTTCTTCTTTATATTTTTCAAATGCCATCCTCGTTATTGGAAGTTAATAAATAAAGTCAATAGTTTAAAAATTATCAATAAATGTTTCCCAAAAAATATAGTAATGTTTAAAAAAATTAATTTATAATGTGAAAGCAAAAAATAATAATGATAGAAAATACAATAGCTTATTTAGTACCTTAAAAAAAAAAACCCAAGAATCTCAACAGTTACTAGATGTCTGAATATTCCTAAATATCTCTAATCTCTGCGTAAACTGTGCACGCACCCAAGCATCAACCTTACCAGCGAACCATGAAGGACAGCAGAGAAATATAAACAAAAATTTGCTTTGGATAGTATTAATTATGAGCAAATTTTATAAAATATAACAGTAAAATAACCACGCTATCATTGTGAACATTCAATCTTTAAAGCCTAGTAAAGCCAATACCAAAAATAACTTAAATAAATAAATCTAGTTGTATTCCCTTTAATCTTCTTATGAAAAGAGCTTTCATCCTCGTGATCATTGTTCTGTACATAACGATTCGTTAATTGAGATTAAAAAAATCTGTACCACTACAGCCCATGAAAGGTCTGTGGTACATGGTAGAAACTTGGAAAACGGTTATACAGGGAGGTGATTTGTCCTAGATCACGCTCAAACACCAGATTTTTCCCATTATTCTGGATACCCACTTTATTGGGTGAGCCCAAGGAGGGTCGTAGATCATATATGATCCATCTCAGGCTGCTAAAAGTCTTGCCTGCAGTGGTACTTGGACCAGGATTTTCGTCATAGCAACTCAGTGCTCTACCGCTGAGCCACTCCGCTCCCCATGGATTGGATGGAGTAAAACATTCATCATTATTTAGTTATACCACCATACTATAAAGCTATTTCATGCAACAATTTGTCTCTAAATCTGTACAATTGATCGTAAAGTTGTAGGATGATCTCATCTTTATGTTGGAGAGAATTATTCAATAGTTCTTGTGATTAGAGCCAATCACTATATGTTTGTTTCGCTACATGCTTATATATTTCTTTACCCCGGGGGTAAAGGGCACAATGCCACATTTTTGTAGTTTTTTTGTTTGTTGATGAGAACCAATTTTCAACAACTTTGAATTATTAAAATTTGTTTCTTCGTTACTTATAGAAGCAGCTTAAAGAAAAATTGTCACATTCTTATTGGCATTGAAAAGTAATTGGAAGTATTGATCATAGTACTAATTTATGCCAATTTACCTATAATATTACTTAGTTTGTGGACATGATGTCCTTGAACTCCGGGGCACAGGTTCATCTCTAACTTTATTATTGTTATAATTAACAAATTCAATAGATTGATTTACTCAGAAGAACCAATGATAGTATTCCACTGGCAATTATAATGATTTGCTTTATGTTTTGACATAATATTTTGCAACTATGGAAGCCTTGCCTATATCAGTCCATGTTATTATACAGTTCCAATCACATAACCCGTCCGGACATGTATATTTCCCACTACTATCTTGTTTATTATATAATATACGTAGCAGTTACTGATATGCGACCATCCCCTTTCGGTAACTTTCACGTCAGCGGAAGGAATGCTATTAAAATTCAGATAAGTGGACGGAAATTACGATAATTCAGTCATTATATTTTTCGGACTAATTAACCAACAGGAAAATATTTCTTATCGAGTACCATATCTAGAGCCACGGTGTATAATTACCATTAATATTTATTATGAATTAATTAAGATTTCAACTTTTTGTTTATTACTATCTATGAAAATCTTACTATATTACTGCGTATGTGGTTTCGGACTGCTTGCGTCCTCGCTTAGTTAGATTTAAATACTCATAATAAACATATGAGTCTTTTGGTTGAAGATAATCAACACAGTAATTTATCGTAAATCTGGCGACCTGTGGGCTAGTGGTTAGCATAACAAACAACTAAGCCCAGGCTCGTAGCCCAGCAGGTGCCCTTGGATTTTTTAATGGGAGTAACAAATCCTTGGTTATGCTGTCCTTCGGAAGAGACGTTAAACGGTGGTCCCGAGCCTGTACGATGTCAGGTACTCGTTAAAATTCCTTATCCTAATTCAACCTGGATAGGCAAAATTTGGAGCTCTCACTGTAGCATCGTCCGATTAGCCGTAGCAGCATAAGTGACGTTGAATGAACAAACAAGATATCGTAAATCAGCCACGGGTGTTTGCCAAGGTCGAGTATAAAGGATTATAAGGTCATCAATTCCCATATGGTGAATCTGTCGGATCTTCCAACTTCTTATGTAATTTTTTATTCAGATGTAATGAAAATTTGTATATATCCAACATTATAGACATAGTTGTTAACATTTTTAGGATTGATTTTTGACCACAAGATAATTTGGACCAAAAGTATATAAGAAAAAAAAACACCTGTACCACTACAACCTATGAATTAAATACGTGGTAGATATTGTACTGTTTCTAGGAGGTGCTTTGTCCGAGATCATACTCAACCTAAGCTAAGATTTTTCGCACAGTTAAAAGTTACTCACTTTATAGAGGCTGGGTGATCCTCCGGAGGATCTCCAGATCTCAAAGGGTCCATCCGGGACTGAATATAGTAAGTAATTTATTAACTACTCTCGGATTTGAACCTATCAATTTCGGCATAGCAAACCAGGGCTCTACCACTGAACCACCCCGCTCAAAAAGTTAATCTGGTAGAAAACTAAGAGATCCATACTCTGCTCTGGGAATTATCGCGTTGTATTGTATAATTGTAAATTATCGTGTTAAAACTGTTGTAGTTTAAACCAGCTTCCATATTAAACCATAAACTGGCTTCTTTTATGTTTGACAATGGCAACTCCGGACTCCGAAAGTATAACTTCTTTCTTAAAAAGAAGTCAATTATGTTAAAAATTCCACATTCATTACAGTAACTTAACATAATGTATGCATATATATGCATACATACATGCTGAATATACAAGCAAGGTTTAACTTTTTTCGCGCATTAAACCAGTACAACAATCCTTCGGAAATGAACTATTTTGCATATAGTTCAACTTTCTGGTGTTTGCTCATTCTGCATGGCAAGTACTTCCTGATGTGATTTAGATTTTCCAGGTGTCTTGTACCTAGTTATTGCTATGGAATTAAAATACCAATCTTCTCATTATGGACTTGTATTGAGTTGATGAATTGAAGTGGCTCTATCCAGTTTTCCGGCGGCAATATTTCCTAGGTGTACACCTTTTCCGAACTTTTACAACCTCGGTCCTCGGTCCATTCGTTTAATACGAGATCCCAGCCCATAAACCTATTCATCCCTTCTCACAGAACTGCCTCCTTTAAAAAATCCTTTGTCATGCGTGCTACCTTGTTTTGGAATTCCCTAGCTATTTCCATACGCAAATCCTCATCCTTAACCTCATTTAAACACCATTTATTTTTCCATCTCCTCAGCAATCAATCTCCCGAATATATGTAAGATTAAGATTTTCGCAACTCAGAGCTTTGAGCTTCATTCAACTATTTTTTCATTTATTCTTCTTTTTTATACAGATTCTTGTATATTATATATTTTAGCACACTCATATATACGTATTTTAAATGTTCACCAGTTGTATTAATTTTAGGATTAATAACCATGTTACATAATTAATTCCTGACTGTCTTTAAATGCCAGACAAATGTCTCTTTATTGTACATTGTAATTATTCTTAGGGGACTAAATGTCCTAGAATAAAATTTATTTTCTTTCTTTCTTTCTTTCTTGTATGGAAGCTTGATTTTAATTGTATTATTATTATTATTATTGTATCATATTGTCACACTCAAATATCAGGAATTTTTTTTTTTAAATAGTAGAAAAATCTAGTTACATAAAAAATTCAGTTGTACGAACGAGAACTCAAAAGTTTATTTGCGCCGCATTACTTTTACACATTTATTTCTTATTAAAACTCTCATGAAATATTGAAAAGAACCAAATTTATATTTCGTTGAAATCTTTCGCTTTCACTTTTGTCCCATTTACATAGAAAATAAGCGAAGTAAAAATCAAACATAATGAAACTAACAGCTGTTTTTTCCTTTAATTTTATTTTAGTTCACGAAAATGCCTATAAATAAGAGCCAGGTAATGACCCTATTATTCATATCCTTCCCTCAGGGGTATCTTCAATATAACCTTTCTCCGCTGATGACCCTCAAGGTTGAATCTTAACTCCATGTCTATATTCAATATACGCACATATTTACCGACCGAAGATAACCATACTAACAATGAAATGAAAATCTACGTTTCTTAATACTGATATTAAGAAACATAGGATATGCCGGTCTATAGGTTTTTATTTAAAGCTTAACAGTTACAAGTCTCTTGTTAATTTATAATTTAGCCCTGAAACTATCTCTCCAATTCGGACAAATGCCACAAATACTCGATAGAAAAACTTACATTGAGTTTTCTTAAACAATAATAGTTGACCTTCTTTAATTTTACTTTAGCTTTAAATGGATATCAGTCAAAGCTTGACAATGCAAGTTAAAGCTTGGGACTTGACTCCATGACAAGCCCTGAAGAAAACCTGCCAAGTGGGTAGAAACTTTGGCTTTTCAATAAACAGTTCTCCCTACTTAAGAGAATTTTTCGGACCATGTTCTTCCTCTTACATTGATTCAGTTTAAATAAAATGTAAATATGGTTGAGTTTCAAGAGGAGTCCATGGAGAACTCACACATCTCTTGTTTCTTCCGTTTACTTCCTTTTGAAACTAGTTTTTCCTCTTTTGTGGGATATATATATATTATATATATAACTTCAGAAAAAGTTTAATTCAAGAAAAACTGCCAAAAAAACTTTCTTTGTAGCATCAAGTTTTTCTTATCTTCTTCTAGAATTAATATATCCATTTTACGGGTGATTACCCTTGCGAAATAGGTCCCATTAACTCGGGAAACTGGCCTCCAGAATAGTTTGATCCCATCTGGAGGATGGTTGGCCAGACTATGTCCCACCGATAATGGGTTGCCCCTAACATGGAGGACAAGTGACTGATTGCAATAAGAAAACTGGTTGAAGGGGCCACAAACACCCTACATCATTTAAATCATTCTACCTATTATTAAACAATTATTTCACAGTTGAATAGTTTATGCACTCATGCTATAAACTGGTACAATAACGTTGAGCATTATTCCAACAAATGAGCTACTAGCATACATTAGAGAAACACGTTAATAAGGATAGCAGGATAACAAGCCATAACTATCTTGCATATCAATAAAGATTCAAGATTAAAAAAAAATATGAATCTTAAGCTGTTAAATATTCTTCATAACAATTGAAATGTTTATTAGCTCTTATTTATCTTAATAACATCCTAATTACGTACAAATGCGTAAATGATTTACAGTATAAATAGTTACAGCGAAATTCTTAATTTTTTATTAAATACATAGCAAAATACAAAAAGAGATGTTTTAAGTACAGGCTATTGGAAAAGATGCATTTCTTCAGAAAGGTTTTTGATAGATTTTGCACTATAAACAAATATGTTAGATTAATAAAGATTTTTTTATTAAAATTCACAACAAATTTAACTACGTTATTTCTCCTGTTGCACTTGTATTATTTCTCAGAATATTGTAATAGATATATTGTTATATCATTGATATATCTATAGTTATCGTAGTAACCACCCCTAATTAATTAATAAGTATTAATTCACGTCATACAGTCTTATTTCATAAAATATGACTATAGTTGTAAAAATTCAAAAATAAATCGCATCTTCACTATGTTCTTTTTCATGGAATATTCCTTATACTTTTCCTATATTGGTTTCCTATAGCTGGAAGAAAATGGTCTAAGTGTGTGACGAAGAAATAATTCCTTAAATGGTGATAACCATTTGATTATAAACTGACGTTCAACCCATGTTGCAGGTTCAGTGCCGAACAAATTAGACAAAATATTTAAAAATGAAATAACTAGATTACAGAAAAATATAATACTCTACACTACTCAGATGTGCTATGCATTCATAAGAAAAAGCAGACTACTTTTGATTTTAAACAGCATAAGTTTGTTTTTAGCTCGTAACATTTAATAGTAATGATCATTTTATGTTAATTTATAAATAAAGAAACTTCACATAGGTTTGGTTTTTAACTGTCCATTAACACAGTTCCACCATCGTTTGACTAAGCGATGTCGCACATCCTAATAAATCAAAAGTAGCGTTTAGTGTGTGCGGTTAACCGAAACAAAATATATGTTGACAACGTCATGCCTCAAGGTCTAGGGTCATTTCCAGCATAATTAGTTTGAATGGACACATTGCTTTCTCCAGAGCGGTTTCTTCTTGCTGTATATTCCTTGCCATTTCTATGTTAGCGGCTAAAATATATTCTTGTTATTATATTTATCTTATTGAAATTTAGGCTTTGCACTCTTTTCTCCTTTTACTTTGTTTTTTTTATAACATTAATTGAAGAAACAAGTTTTTTGTTAGACCTAACCGAATATCTCTATCCAAATAGAAAGTTGAAATCATGTTCACACTTGAACCGTTCCATTGTTTTATTTATGAATGTTGCACCTGTGTTCCTTATTGTATCTTATAATGCAAGCTATGCTTCATATTAACCAAACTAGTAACCTTATTATACCATTCACTGTGGTATATTAAATATATCATCCGATTATCGTCATTATATAAGGTATATAAGCTTTTGGATGATATACAGTGTGCAGCAAGATGGCTACGACACAATTATGAATATTAAGAGGTTCATAGAATAGAATAATTCGGTTAACTTAATAATGCGGTCGTTGAAGTGGCAGTTTAAGGCTGCCTACTCATTTTCCTCGAAAATGGGAAAACAAAGCTTTCGATTTTTACATCGGTATTCCAATGTATCGGTTTTATTTTTAAAAAATCCTGTTTGTATATTAGGTTGTGAGATTTATTATTCTTTATTCCGTCAAGAGATACACAAAACCAAAGGGATCCTGTTCACTTTATATCAGGCCTTGTCTATTGAGAATGAAATCGACACACTAATTGATCACAAATCAGGCACGGGAGTTAGCCAAGGTCGAATATAACGGATTATAAGGTCATCAATTCCAATACAGTGTATCTGTCGGATATTCCGGCTCATTTGTCATTTTTTATATTTGTATTGATCCAACACTAGAAATTATCATTGTTAAAGTTTCAATTTTTTTCGTTAATGAAACCTCCTGAAACTACGAAATTTCAAAAATTGACTTTTTCTGATCTTTCGGTCATTTAGTCAAGCGGTTTTGTTTAACAGGACACTTTGCCATATTATTTCTCAGGGGTTTATGAACCATAGGTTCGAGGAACTTAAATTTGCATGACTTTAGAAAAAGTGTGGAAAAAGCAATTTTTGAAATTTGGGAGTTATCCGCTTTTGACCCTAGAACAGCTTGTTGAGGCGTTAATCTTTTCAAATATTGAGCTCAACAGGGTATTGAGAATATTTAATTAACTGAACATTTAATTAAATGGAAGAGGAATTCGGACAGTAAGCAGCCATGATTAAGAAGCTGAAGTATTTTATTTATTTCTATATATAAGAGCAAATGCTCAGCAAGAAACATAAATTATTGGAGCTAGATTACTCGCATGAAGTCTTCTAGTGTTTTAGAGTTCATTATAAACCTTGCTAGTGTTTCACGCGGACGTCCTTTCGCGTATTCGGGAAAATGAGATGTTCACACACATGCAGAGAAAGCAGCACATATCATATCAATTACATATAGTAATGCAGTACTGGACATTTAAACACAAATTGAAACCTGTGGGAAGAAACACAACACCCGATGGAAAGGGTATTTATTTCATTATGTTAGAAACCCGTTTGTGGTGTAATATGTTATTAACTTGCAGCTCTCTCCCTAAAATAATGTCTTCAGAGACCGCTTTAACCAAGAATAATGCGTAATGTAGTAACTTCTTGGTTGGTTCAGCCACTTCTTTCATTCAGAATTAGGCCCGTCAGAAATAGAAGATGAGGGAAAATCACGAGACCTGGACATGAATCATCTTGGCCTTCTTGAAATTCAACCTTTACCACTTCAATCAATGAAGATTATTGGGTTCAGTACATGGAAGAGCCTGTACTTTTTATAGGACAATGATTGTGCAGTGAGGTGATTTGTCCGAAATCACACTCAACCGCCAAGTTTTTCGCCTAATTCAGGGTACCGACTTAATAGAGGAACAGAAGGGCTATGGGTGAGCCACAAAAGGTTTCCAGATCCCTCAGGGCCCATCCCTGGCTGTTTACATATTAAATAATTTATCTACCGTAGCAGGATGTGAGTCAGGAACCTTCGCACAGCAACTCAGCGCTCTACCACTGAGCTCCTTCGTCCCCCTCTTGAAATTTACAATAACAATCTATACTATCACAAAGTTTCTTGAAAAAAAAATCATTGCTATAATTAAATAATCACTTTAATTATAATCATAAATCTACTTTATTATTTTGCACGAGGCCGGTAAAGTTCTACCCCAGGACGGTAAACAAATAATAGTAAGCAAGAATAAAAGGCTAAACAAGAATAAAACAAATAATTTATTACTACCATTACATTACATCGGTGGCCTTTACATTTTTTTTTTGTTATGTTTTGAACAAAGTATATCACTTACTCAGTTTTAAATAGTGATTTTTACTTGAATTAATTCATCAAACAACGTTGTCATACATTAACATTAGGACATTAGTTATGCATATTAGCACAAATAATAATGAAAAATTATTCATATTTCTTATTTTTCACCAATACAAGTGTTGTGATCCTCATTCTACTCTTATTCATATTTTTATTTATTTATTTTTTTTCAGCAATTCCTACACCCACGTACATATATCATCACCCACATTTAGGTAGTTTTATCATTATTCTTCTATACCTTAGGATTCATTTTCAAAAAGCTATCTATACTCGCGAACTGCCTGTTCAGTGAAAGAGACGGGAAATATACTCGTAAATTGTTAATGCATCTCAGCTAACTAATTACATTATAATTGGTTTTCTATCACATCTTTGCGGTTTCTATTTAGTTTCCTGTATAACTACTTGGGTTATTTATAGACATTTCTATTAGAAAACACGGTGTGCTTTCTAGTGAAGAAAGATGGGTTTTTTATTCCGGTGATAATAAATTTATTTAAGATCAGAAAAAAACTTTTAAGCAGATGAAGAGATTCATTAATCATTCCCCATATTCCTTCTTATAATTGAGCATACCCCAGAGGTTCGGACGAAGCAGATGTCCTTCACCGAGATATGAACGTTTACTGGCCATTTACTAGACATCTTGTTCTGAAGGACAGTATAGGCATCTTTTTGGAACATACATGAGTACATTATGATTATTTTTAACTGTTAATAATTAAGTGTGTATTATTATTCAACCTGTTTCGCTCAAAGGGATATAAAATAAGAAATAAATTGATAAACGAAATGATAAAAAGTAATACAACCGAGCCTGTACTACGTGAATTTTTGAAACTTTACTAACATACAATTTTAAAGGTCACAGTTTCACAATGAAGTTATGCCGATGAAAAAACTAAAGCAATCAAAATTTTGCGTATTCTGTTTCAATTATGAATTTATATATTACAGTTTATTTTAGTTATGAGTTTCCAGAAGCATTTAAAGTTTTCTGATGTTTATACTTTATTTGTACGTCCGGAAATTAATTCTCAGACCGCGGTCCCACAACTTCAAAAAAATTAAAATAAAAACAAACCTGTACCACTTAAATCCTTGAAGTGTCTGGGATTCAGACGTGTTAGATATTGCACTGTTTCTTGGACAATGGTTGTGCAGGGATGTGATCACACTCAACCGCCAGATTTCCCCCCTAGCTTGGGTACCCTTTTATAGAGGCTGGGTGAGTCCCAGGACAGTCCCTATAATCCACCTCCTGTTAGCAACATATTAAATAGAAGTCTGTCAAGTTTCAGGATTTGACAGAGCCTTCGGCACGGCAACTCAGCGCTCTACCACTAAGCCATTCCGCTCTCTTAATCACATTTTATTTTAATACGATTTTTTTTTTCAGAGACGACGAATTTTTTTATCGTATTATTGCTTAAATGTTTTAATGACCAATCAAGTTACGAAAAGTCTTAAACTTGAAGTATTAAATATGTTAAAATTGTCATGCCGGCAGCAGTTTACGAATCAATGATCTTTAGTAGCAAAAAGTTTCAAAAACGATGAAAACATGTACCGTACAATTGCATTATCTTGTAACTACTATTTGCTTCATTAAACGCCACTTTATGCTCCTAAGGCTAATCGGACGATGCTGCAGTGGGATTCCGAAATTCTTCCGATCCAAGTTGATTAATATGAGGATTTTAAACGAGTATCTGACATCGCACAGGCCTCTTTTTACCATCTTCCCAAAGACGGCAAAACCAAGGATTTTTACTACCTGCTTATTGATTATGTATTTAATTTAAAGAATCATCCGAATTATTCTTTCTTTTTGCGTTGATTTGATAAATTTGTATAAATAACTGTTTAATGTATGGTTGAATTTTCACTTTCCTAAATTTTCTTATTTGTAATAATTCCTTCATATCTTCTAACAAGAAAAATCCTGTTTTATGAATGATTCAAACTTGGCGTCAAAGAGGAGATAAAAGGACATAGATAGTAAACATGTATACACAAAGACCCAAACTCACATACACAAAGTATATGAGTCATTTATACATGTATCACCAAACTGCTCAAGGGTCTATAACTATTTCCTTTGGGCACGATTCACCAATGTCTCTCAGAGACGAACTATCGGGTTCAAGGACAGTGAAAAATTGGTCTAGATCCAAGGATTATACAATGTAGATACAAAAATAAAAATTTGGCATTCTGTTATTAAATGTACTACAAAAAATTAGTATTTTAATTTCTTTCTCTTTCGCCTTATGCAACATTTAAAACTAAAAAGGCATTATAGTGAGACAATAGATGCTCATTGAATTGCACCCACAGGATTAAAAAAAAGTAGACTTTCAGGTCTAAAAAAAAAAACACTTACTAAACTTATTAGTTATGATGAATACCAATTTAATCTTTTTTTTTATCATGTTGATGTATGCAGGGATAAATCATGGTAAACAAATTATAAATAATACTATGTAATTTTTTTCTAATTTTAGCGCATATTCTAGTATATTTCGAAGTTTCTTCAAACAAAAATTACATTTCAAATTTCAATTTACATTTTTATACTCAATAAGATTTTCAATTGTAATCAGGTATATCGCGAAATTTGATCACTTTAAATAGTTATGCAAAAAATAAATACATCATACTACAGATTACGAATACAACTGAGATTTATTAAAAAATCTATTGAAAAACGTCAATAGATTTTTCAATTCAAGTCGATATTCAAAAGCAAGACGTGCCTTTATGAGGCAATCAAATTCTTAAGCTTTGACATTCACAAAACATCAAAGCATTTCATGTATTCTTGCACAGTTGCTCGACCAGTTCAGAAAAGATGCATGCTTTGCAAACAAAGTCCTCTATGATAATTCAAAACTACTTTTTTAGGACATAAGAGATTCTTCAGATTCCTCAGCACTAGATTATGTTAGGCTTTCAAACAAACTGAATTGTGTTTAATATACTTAGGACTAGGAATCAAAACCCATACCTATTAAATATGTTTCTGTTTTTTCACAATATATCTAGCTCAGTGCAAGGAGCACTTAGTTACTGAGCTGGTAATAAAATAATGCTGAAGAGGGTAAATTATTTATTCTTTTAAAAGTCCTAAATTGATACTGTACTATATGCAGAATATCTCCTGTTTCGAGTCTTTATATAGTACCTTTAATTAGGAGAAAAATATGTGGGTTGGGCTTCATCTCAGCCAAACCAGCACTCTGCACAACTCTTGCCTTAGATACAGTACAGTTTCTAACATGTATTGAACCTACTGCCCTTAAAGTGGTACAGGTTATTTCCATAACACAAAATTATTAAATCTATATTAGTTCAATTCAATTCAGCATTATGAAAACAAAATTAAGAAGAGAGAAAATACTAAAAGCTAGTTTCCCATTTGAAGGAATTAATATATTGCTCTGATGGGGAAGAAAGTCCCGGCCGGGATTCGAAACCGGGTCATCCGCCTCTCCGTGGCAGCGCTCTTACCATTTGAGCTACCAGGGGTCGCCTCTCAGTCAGGACAAATCCGTTCTGTTCACCGATCCCATGTCCCCGCGCTCTCGCAACTTTGCGATGTATACACCGGGAAGAATGTTCATTGAACATTACTTTAATTAGATTCTTGTAGATTAATTTGATTCTTGACTTACGTAATTATATAATTTATGAACGGATTTGTCCTGACTGAGAGGCGACCTCCTGGTAGCTCAAATGGTAAGAGCGCTGCCACGGAGAGGCGGACGACCCGGGTTCGAATCCCAGCAGGGGCAAGTTTTTTCTCTTCAAAATAAAACTATTTAAATATTTTAAAAAATCATTAAAAAATTAAATTAATTTTAACCGCTGACGAAAATCGTCCGACATCTCAACATCCAGCTTGCCCTGCCGAGAATCTAATATCTACTAGAATCTACTTCGGCAGGCAGATAAGAGATTTTGTTTATAATGTTTTAACTAGTAAACCAGATAATCATTTATTATTTTGTTGTTGTTTTATTTTAAGGACTATACTGGGACAAAAGACTTACATGGAACGTACATACAAAATTAAAAAGACAAGAACTAACAAGACGCTACAAACAACTATCACATCTTCTGGACTACAGACAGATCTTCACTTGAATTACGAAACAAACGACTTATTTATAACAGTATACTAAAACCTATTTGGACATATGGAGCAAAAGTTTGGGGTTCAGCAAAACAAGTCCACATACACAATATACAACCAGCACAGTCCAAAATTCTCAGAAAACTTGTTAATGCACCATGGTGTATTTCGAATCATACCATACACAATGACATGGACATTCCCACTATATAATCATATATTCTACATACGTACAATTTCACTCATCGACACAAAATCACCAAATCCACTCGTTCTTCCGCTTTCCTATTCCCTGTTACCTGTACTTAATAGGAAAAGATAAAAATGAAATTGGCCAAGAGACCTACTATTGACATTTCCATTCCAAAACTTGATGTTCCAGTAGAAAAGCAAAGAGCATAAAACTTGGATCAAATTTGCAGGATGCGCAATTTCGCAGGTGCAAATGAAAATTAAATAATATAAATAAAAATAATGGGATTCAATTTGTTATCCCAAGATTAAATAATAATTGTTTTTAGTTGGTTGTAACTTTATAATTTAGTTAGTATAAGTAACTCTTTTCTCACTATGAAAACTTTTAAATTGTTCATTTTAATTCAATTAATTTTTTTTTCTATTATCAAAAGTATTAGTTATTTAATTTAAAAAAGTGATTTATGTCATCAGTTTTATAATAACATTCAAATAACATGCGATCTGGATTAATTGAAACAGAAATTTTATTTTTTCCTAATCCATTTCGGAGCTCTCATCGAAAGATCTAACTATTTCGGGGGAGGTCATACATTTACAAAAAAAAGTATTTGGAGCTAAGTTTTGCAAATCATGTCAAGGAAAACCGCTTATGATAGTATTGGGTCAGAAATAAGCAGTCAGTAGCTAAGGTTACAGCGACCACATTAGCATCTCAAATATTGGAGCTTCAGAAAATCAACATCAAAAAAACGTGCACACTCGTAGATTTTAAGGTGGAAAAAAGTTCAAGAGCTCCGTGTTGTCTTAAAAGAAAAGTATTACACACGTTAAGAAACGTGTGTGATTTGTCCAAAGAAATGCAAGGAACGATATCAGTTCATAGTTTTTTAACCATGAACAAAACATCTACTAAAATGTAAAACTACATCATTATCTGACACTGAAATTTATCAGGTTATAAATAGAAATTTTTTTACCTGAAATTATAAACCAGCCTGTCTCTTTCGTTATCATAAAGTACTTACCTTTTATATTACTTTTTTCCATGAATAATACTAAAAAAAGGCTGCCATTTGTAAACCGATAATAATATAAATATTTAAAAGTTATATTTTAAATAATACCGCCTTCGGCGGGCTCAGGCAATGTTATACTTAACATATCCTAGGTTAAAAGAAGGATGTATCATATTTCGTATATAATTGTATTTTAATTATCATATTATGTATTATGGATATACTTGTGATTGTAATTGTATTGAATAAAAGAGATTAAGAGATTAAACAAAATTAAATAATAGAACATCAATTTTTAGGTATAATTCTAAGGCCGTCGAGCAAACATTTATTTATTTTTTCATTAGTCAATAAGAATGGATATCTAAGCAATTTTATCCGGGTTATTAATCATCTATTGCAAGTAACTATATCAAAACAATTACAAAATAATAATACTTTATAAATTTAAGTAAAACTATGAACTTCACTAAAGAATCCAACCGTGAATCTAAATGTATTAAATATGTTTTCCAGTGTTTTCTATTAGTTTATTTTATTTATGCTTTGTGAAAAATCATCCTTCATAAATATAAATTTGTAGGGTTTGTGCAGTGCATCGATGATCAACTTTTCATTTGTTGAAAATGCTCTAATTTATTATTTATCTTTTTTCCCCCATTGCCGGAAAATAAAGAAATAGACAATAATACAAAATAAATACTAGAGTCCTTTCCACTCCACATTCTCTCTTAAAATTTACAAACCACTGTAAAAGAGATCCCTTCAAAATTCCTTCCTACGGAAAACAATATATCTACGATAAATAATCTGAAAGCGATTTTCGGGATTTAAAATAACAAGATTTTATAAATTATTTAACTAGTCCCATATTGTTTATACTTAAGTTTTTTTGGTTCGGTAATGCTAGTGCAAAGTAAATATAAAGTAATTACTGTTTTGTTTCAGTTATCGTTTACCGGGCGCCAGATTTACAGATTTACCCCTATTTTATAGAGGATGGTTGAGCCCCAGGATGTTCCCAGGTCCCAAAAGATCCGCCCCCCGCTTTTAACAGATTAAATAAAGCTGCCGGATTTGAACCTGGGACCATCGGTACGACAACTCCGCGTTCAACCAATGAGCCATTCCGCACCTCAAAAAACAGCTGGATTCTGTAGTCTAAACCCGATCTGCTATTTCATTTTACCCGAGGTACTGGGACCAGATACCTCACCATTTGGCCTAACATAAGCGGCAAGAATGCCACAGTGAAACTATCGCCCACAACGGCCGAAAAATACCCCGTAAAATGAAGGGCATAGTGGACTTTATATTTATATTTGTTCTCCATTTTTATATATTGTGTACTGTGAGTTGAATAAATAAAACCATAAGGGAATACAAAAATAAATAAATTAAAAAACGACTGAGTGAAACACATTTCAAACCCGATCTCTTCCATTTAACAAAGCTTGATAATTTTAAATCATTGTTTATAGTATGTTTTCCCAAAACTATTAGAATTAACCACAACATTATAGGGGGCGAGCATCTTTGTGCTGGATTCGAATGATGTACACTATGCCTTTGATGGCTTGCATGCAATGTCCGTATTACGATATGACTTCCAAATGAAGTTCGACCTCAAGTTCTTCGTGAAATAGGTCGTTGTCTTGTAGAGTTATTGTAACCTTCGAGATTTTTTTTCATAAGTTAATAATAAAAATAAGATTTCATTGTTCCGACATAAAAGTAAAATTTTGACAAGGTATAAAAAGGTCCACTTCGTAGTTGAGAGAAAGAGTTGTGAGTGTCTACATTTTTAGAAATAACTAAATAAAATTCGGTCCGGGCTCCTTTCACCATATTTGTAATTACATCTGAAATTTTTTCAAAAAAACAAAAAAAAGTTTTATATCTGTTTTGACTTATTTCACCTCTTAGAGAGATTTTAATTACTCAAATAAACGAGATCAGGTATTAGGCAACAGCCTGGGCTCTTTCGAAAGTTATTCTAATTTATTTTAAATATATAAACAAAAATTAAATATATTCCAGTATCAGGAAATATCACTTCGTCATGGTTTACCCGCCTTTAAACTTGTTTTTTCGCTCGAAGTGGTAGTCATTGATTATTAGATAATTATATTTACCTGTGTTAGAAACCATCATTAAATGTTTTGTATGACGGCCTTGAAAATTAAGTAGTTGATAATAAAAAATTAGTTGCAATAAAATAGCTGATAATAAAATATGTGGTAATTTAGTTATAAAATGATTTATAACTTTTTTCTGTTGTATGAGGAATAGCTGTGTACTTTTTTCAATAGCGAAAAGAGACAATAAGGAAAACCACGCCATTATAAACTTTTTTTTAAACAGTTTTAACTGCTACTCAATTAATGTATCCATGAATCACTTCCTTGAGCCTGTTTTCATAATTAACAATTTAATTCAATAATATATAAAAACAACACCACCCACGTTGATTCTCCTATTCATAAATCTAAAGTCGCCTTGAATGGTCAATAGTTGTATTTATTATTATTGTAAATAATCTACCGAATGTCAAAAATACTATAATTCATCCATGATTTCTTCATGGATGAATTATAGTATTTCGTATAATGAAGTATAGTATGACGTGTCTTTTTATTTTTCATGAATATGATTGATCATGATTTTGACATTATTCCCGTACTATTAGACATCAGAATGGTCGACTGTTAAAAAAAAAAAAACAATAGGAAAAGACAAACCAATATGTGAGTCAAGAGTTGTTAAGCATCTAAGTTTAGTGATAATTATTTCTTATGTTTGAAAAAGTGAAGGACTTCGAGATTTGGAACTTTGTTTTTATTTATGTTGTTGAGCGAGAGTTTATCTGAATTACCTCCTTGCACAAATTACCTCCGCTGAATATTATCTGATCCGCGAAAGGTTCAAAGAGTAATAGCATTATCCTATGTTGTTCTAAATGCACTATCAATATGCCACAAAATGCTCATTTAAAGGACCTATGGCTATTTATACTATTTCTGATCCATTCAGCCCAGAAGAAGGCAAATATTTCTTCTTAATAATGGTCTCCGAAATCAGAAGAGAAGAAAACCCCATGAATGATGGGAAAAAACTCAGAAAAACTCATGAATGATGGGAGTAACACAAAAATAAAGTGGTCATATACTCAGTGCTCTAACCCTGATATATCCAATAGGAGAAAGCAAGAATGGAACACTGCACACAGAACAGTTTGAAGAATACAGAAGGGTATAACACGCAGGAAGAAGGGTCCACTTCCCTGAAAAATTACAGGAATTAAAATATGACTCCAACACTACGTAAGACTTGAAGTGGCAACACTGTTCACTAGAGGTGTACTTCTGATTCAATGTTCATCATTCCTCGGTCATACTCCTCACTTACTTATAGCATGGCATAAGAAAACCTCCAATACTAAACAATTAATTTTATTTTTTTTAGGTTGTGAAAGAAATAATGTGCATATATTCCATATTTTAAATATTATTCATATTATGTGAATATGCAATAATGAAAACTCAAGGCAATTCTCGCTATTAGGTTACGTCATGAACACAGCTTATATGTTACTCAATAATCGGGAAAAAATGTTCAAAGAAGTTGGACTTTTCTTATACTTCGGTACATCCTACTTCCACACATCTTTGTTTGTGATACTCTCTTTGATAAATTTTCTTAAAGAAGTAAATTATTATGATTTTTTGTAAATAATTTACAAAAATCAATTTATATTTTTACTATAATATTTTATTTAGTCTTTGTTTCTATGAAGTAGGGAGTGGAGTGGCTCAGTGGTAGAGCACCAAGTTGCCATGCCGGAAATCCTGGTTCAAATCCCGCTGCAGGCCATGACTTTTATTTAATCTGTTTGCAGCGGGAAATGGATCATATAGGATCTAAGACCCTCCTGGGGCCCACCCAGCCTCTTTAAAATATCATAAAAATAGGGTACCCAAAATAAGGGGAGAAAATCTGGCGGTTGAGCGTGACCCAGGACAAGTCATCTCCTTGCAGAACCGTTATCCATGAAACAGTACAGTCTCTACCATGTACTGAACCATGTAATATTTATTATAGCAATAACATATTGTTTATAGGAATTTGCATTACCACTTAAACTTCAAAGGTTAAACTAAATCATTTGAAATTGTATGTACAAACTAATAGTTTATTAAATAAAAATCATACAACAAATACTCTACTATTCTTAGTCTATAAACATATAAGAATGACTCGGTAACAGGCTCCTCAGCACATGTGGTCTTCACCTTGCAAAAGCCAATGAGGGATAAGAAAAACATTTCATATTTAGAATATTATGACAGTAGTTTCTCTAGTAACATAATTTTAAATTGTTTCAGATTAAAACAAATCTTATAAATATAATCTTATAAACATTGTATCTCCTCCCTCAGATTAAAACATACTTAAAATTCGTAATGCCGACAATATATATATATATATATATATATATATATATATATATATATATATATATATATATATATATATATATATATATATATATATATATACCAGGACATCCTAGGTAGAAGAGGTAGTTATTAGTGCGAACGAACAATAGGTTAAGTCGAAAGTATTCCGTAATAACTCTAATTTTTAGTTAATTATTACTGTTATATAAGCTCTTTCAATTAGGTAGCTAAATGAGGCTGCATAACCATCTATGAAAAAACAACACCTAAAAAAGTACAATTTATCATTTGTGATCCGAAGAAAATTAAAATTGAAATCAGTTCGATTAGCTATTTCTAAATTATAGGTGGACTAAAGGTATTCCAGAATTTTTGGTTTTGTTTGGTGAACTGAACTTTGGTGAATGCCACTATCGTTTCTTTTTTCATAAGAGGTATATATGCTTGTTCTCGCCCTACTTCTGTCTGCAAAGATCATTATATCCTAAGGACAGGAAGGCTCCACCAAGCATCTTCTAACTTTTTTATCTTATTACGGTTGGGGCTTGGACACTTATGATGCAGCAGTTATAATATTTTCCCTACAACGCGTAAGGGACAGATGCAAGGAATAATTGGTTTTAAATCCTACGCTTCGACGGAAGGATCTTCTTTCAATGAATTCAGTTTCACAAGAGTTATGAAATGTTTAGGAAATAGCATAGTGTATGTTGCTTGTTCGTAAGAATCCCTTGAAGATCGAATTTCGGAAAGACGGTATCGTACGTACCACTATCCATCTCCAGCGAATTTAGCACTCATGGTCGATATTACCTATATTATCCTTACAGCTATATATAACCTCCTTGATTAAACCTTAGACTAGTGCCGTATTTTTTCAGTTAAAATTATTTGAATTGTGAATAAACCGAAACTTGTTTACAAGGTTTCTTTGCGATTGATTTTCAGGTACTCAGGCCACTGTCTATCTGTATGTACTCTATTTGAGTAGTGGGGCCGCAATCATTTTCGTAGTAAAGAACCGCCTGTATTTTCGAAGGGTTTATCCCTTCTTCTTGATTACACCTTAGACCTTGATCAACTGATGTCTAAATAAAATGCCAAAAAAAGGTCAATAATACTTAGAAAACATGTACATAAATACAAAGTAATTAATAAATACGCAACCAATTAATTAATAATATAACCATGTTGGTATGATTAGATTAGGGATCTCCTAGTATTAGTATAAGGACTCCTTCCAGTGTAGCCCTTGCGATAGTTAGTCGTATTCAGCTATTAATGATCAACAGTTTTAACGAATATATTGAAATATCAGACTACAAATAACTTTAAGATCAAGCAACATTTTTAATCGTCCTACCATATCCGTTTAAAAGATAAAGCTGAGATCATAAGTCAGTAAATGTTAACCTCTTCTCGATACCTTAAACATACTTCATACATCACTTCTTATACATCTCCTCATTAGCTATTTAATCACGCCTCTAATTTAAATGTTAAGGTCGAATAGGGATTTACAAGTCAGCTAAGATCGATTTGCAAAATTTTATAGTTAAATGTCATTACGAAGCACTTGTTTTAAAAGCATTAATAAGGATCGATGACTTTTTTTTTAATCATCACCTGCAATCTTCTCTTTAATAAGTATCATTAACGACACTGCACTAAGTAGATGTTTTAAATTTTTAATCAAGCACCAGAAGAGGCCTATGTATTTTTTCTTTCCATTGGTTGTTTGATAGTCTATTTTTTTCTTTTGTATTTTTGAAATATAAGAAGACTCTTGATGTCTAATTAAAATCATTAAGTTGCTGATATTTTTTATTCAAGTATACCTCCTAATTGTACATTAATTATTTATAAATAAAACATTTTTGTTAATTATAAAGAGTAGATTTCGCAGAGTAGGGGATGAAAAAATATGATTTTCATTCCTATCGAAATAACGAAAGCAAATTCAATTATCTAACTAAAAACTTAATTAACTAATTAATTAACACACACATATAAATATATATATGTGTATATATATATATATATATATATATATATATATATATATATATATATATATATATATAATCATTAATAGTTTTATAGTTAATTTTATAATTTTAACTCAGGGGTAAAACCTAACAAGTAAAACTAAAAACAAATCAATTGCATAAATTTTGATTTGGAACTTTGTTATTACGTATGTTACTGATCGAGAGCATATCTGAATTACCTCCTGGCACAATCGTTTAATGATACATCACTACCAACTTGTGGTCCGCGAGAACCTTATTGAGTGACAGCATTATCCAGTCTTTCTACATAGGGAATTAGTATTAGACACGATTTAATTTTTACTTTACCCGAAGCCTTTAATGACTGTTGTCATGTTTCAACAGGTAAATACACTATAAATATGTAGCAGAACACAATTTTAACTATCCTAATACTCAGGTACGAGGTGAGAGTGCCTCGTGCTTGCAATAACATATTGAGCTGGTTCACAATCGAAGCACCATAGTTTACATAATAGCCTGCTGGAGTAGTGCAGATCAGTAGGATTGGATCGCACATTTATTAGTGCGATATTATTGTTAATAGTCATAAATATCTATGAATAATCAATACTGTTGTCGAGCTATATCCCTCAGACGCTCACTTTATTTACGGAACACGAACCTGGCCGTTATAAGGTAGAAAAAAAATCACCTTTCAAGGAAATTTCTCTGATTTTCTGAATTCTATATATCTAATTGAACAATGGACGCAATAAAAAAAAAATTTTCACTCAGTTTTGTGTTTTCATTGTTCCATAGTACTTGCTTACTTTTTTTTATTTTTCCATTCAGTTATTATTTATGGATACAGGCTTATTTTCTCCTTAAAAAAAACCTGTACCAATACAACCTGTGAGCGGCTCTGGGGTTCAGCACATGGTAGACACTGTACTATTTCAAGGACAATGGTTCAGCAAGGAGGTGACTTGTCCTAGGTCACGCTCAACCGCCAGATTTTCCTCCCTTATTTTGGGTACTCTATTTTTATAACATTTTATAGAGGCTGAGTGAGTCCCAGGACGGTCCTGGGTCCCGTATGATCCATCATCCAGACTAAATAAAAGTCCTGCCTGCAGCGGGATTCGGAACAGGATTTCCGGCATGGTAACTCAGTGCTCTACCACTGAGCCATTCCGCTCCCCTTAATTTCCCCCTACCCAATCAAAAATAATTCGAACACTGATATTATGTATTTTTTAAAAAATGCATGTAATCAAAATCCAATATTGTCTTTAAAAAATATACGGGGAGAATTGGTGATGGAAAATAATATTTTACAAATGCAGTTTGTGTTAATTGAACTAACAGAAATAAATTGTTCTTTCATATAGGTTTAAAAATATATACTAATACTAGTTTCAACCGTACTTTAAGTGTTATAATTTATTTACTTTCCTTGAAATGTAGCTTACAAACTATTGATGCGAAAAATTGGAAAAATAAAACGTAATTATGGCTTTTACTATGTTGCAATGCACTATAGCACTAGCAATGCGGAATCTCATAGCTACAACATAGCTTCTTTGTATTGTTGAAATAAACTTCAATAATACAAACATATTGTCATACCGGCCTGAGTTGTAACGGTATTACCATATATCTTCAACAAATTATCTGTCTCTCGTCTAATATTTTTGAAATTAAATAAGCCATTCAGAATCAAAATCAATTAAATCCGAATTTGAAAAATTTACTTATTCGCTAGTTTAGTCAAGCATTATGCTATGCTATATTATATTATATTATGTATCCTTTATGCTTCCGAAACTTCAGGTTCAGAACCTGGGTAAAAAGTCGTGTTAGATAGATTTGTTTGACAAAACAAGCGGAAATTGTTTACAATTTTCGAGTTATCCACTTATAAATTGGGTTTTACTGAAATTCAGTAAATATACTGTTAGTTGCGTAATCTGAATAAAATTTGCTAAGCTATGTTACCTTTCATACTACTATATGAATATAGTTCAACTTTCCTTTCAGATTCCTTCAGATTCCTTTCAGATCCGGAATTATTTTATGCATAAAAAATCAGCTAACAAGACAACTATTTGGTATATTAATGCATGTGCAATTAATAAGAGAACCAATCAATGATAAAATCAAACTAAGTACCTTAAGTTTTTTGAACTTGCAGGCCATCTCGAGAAGTTTGAGCGTCGCTACGGTGTTCACAGCGACTAGGGTCTTGAGGGAGTCTTCCAACTTCAGGGAAGCGGCGAAGTTGAAGATGACCGCGACGTTCTCTTGCAAGTTCTTGATCTGGGGCTCGGTGAGGCCAATGTTCTCTTGTCCCAGCTCACCCTCCAGCGGTACCAAGATCTTCAATCTCTCTGGGCATCCTTTTCGGACGAGGTCGAATACCTAGAAAATTAACAAGGATATTTAGATAAATAAATACCAATATAATAAAATTCAAATCCACTGTACATTGTCTATAAATTCCAAATTCAACGTACTTTTATGATATTTGAATAGAAGCAAAACTTTTCAAGGAAAGTTGCGATGTAGGGTTTTATTAAAAACTTAGTAGGGTACAATAGCCATGGTTCTTATGACTCTGGATTGAAAGCCATAAACCGCAGATTCAGGACAGGCATAGCATAGTTAAAAATCAATTAAAGTAACGGAGAGTTTTTTAATTTTATTATTTGCTAAATCTTTTTCCATGATAATTGTGTATTAACCAATTTTTTTTCTACCACTCCCTAACTGCAGGGATAGGCTATTTCTCAGTCATCCTATTAACAAACCCGCAGTTGTTTGATCAACCTCATTTGGAGAAAAAAAAATCCAAATAATTACATAAAATAATTCAACTCTGAAACGGTCACCAACCAACTTTTTCCAAAATAAAAAATGTAAGCAAATCTACCCTGATATATTCTTAGGCAATCAATTGAAAGGCAATGTCATTACTTACAATATAACAATTTTTTAATTTAATTTTTTTTTAACAAAGAATAATGAGATATACTAATCATTGACAAGCTAACTATTATTTATTACAATTTTTATAATTCCGTATTCATCAATTATTATCATAACTTTTATTTACTTTTTATATATTCTTTAGTAGCATTTCCTATTGCATTGGCAAAAAAGTAAGAATAATTCACTAATGCATTTCCAGTATTCCAATATTTTCCTATCTTTAAAATATTCTAGAAAAGATATTTATAAAGATTTATTTAAAAAGATGAAGAAGAAATATTGTTAATGGCATGTGTTCAAAGGGATTAAGTCATCATTTCTACAAAGAAAGATATAGTTTTTGTGCCTTCCCGAGAAAAGCGTAATATTTTTTTATGTAATAATACAAAAATAAATAGTTGTTTAAAACCAACCCACATTGGAAACATTAATAACGTTCCTAATCAAGAATTGGCTCACAAATACTTTCGAAGAAGATGTAAAAGATTTAGAGTTTTGAAAATTGGATTCCTTTTCAAGGCCAGATATCATCAAAATAACCACTTACAATAATAATATAGAAGTTCAGTTTAGGAAAGACAAAATATCAAAACCAGGACCGGTTACCTTGGCAGGTCTAGTTGTAAATAATCTCACTTTCTGTTTGTGTCGATATTAATGGGTGTGACGTCATTGGTTTATTTGATACTGAAATATTTTATTGAAATCACTCTGTGCAAGCTATTGCATCTGATCACAAATATTGATGTTCATATTGAAGTTTGTTTACCTCCGTTTATTTATGAGGACTAACCAGGTACCAACTGAGTCTGATTGTAGCATCTTTTAGAGGATTTAAAGGAAACGGGTTTTTTTTTTAAGTTCTCACCATTGTTCAAACTAAAAGACTTTTTTTGTAGATAAAGAAATAACCCTTTATTGAAAAAATAAAATAAAACAACGGATCAAAACTAGCCTTAAGGGAATTAAATTTGGCATTCAATCAAACCCATAATAGATAAAATAATTAATGCCTACTGTGTTTTAACATTTATTGCCCACAAAAATAAAAATTATCTTTTCTATTTTTAATTTCACATTTTAGTTCTGATTAAATCCGAGTATAATTTTTTCGGTTATATTTGCTCAACTTTGCCCCAAGCAGAGGTTTGGGGCTCCACTTAGCCATCGAACTCCTCTCGTATCCAATCCTTACAATCCAGAATCCTTTGTAAAATCCTAAATACTCCTTACTTTGTTACGAATAAAGTAATCCACAATGACCTCAATGTCCCATTTGTTGCTGATTTGTCCCGAAACCGATACCAGTAATTTCATGAAAAACTTTATTCCCATTCAAACCCATTATTTTCAAACCTAGCTACTTCTTAAATTCCTGATAATACTCCGAGGCGTCCGAAAATCAGATGGCCTCGTGACGTCCTAAGTTGAATTTGTCATTTGAGTAGGTAGTTTCTCTACTTGTCTTAATCCACGCCATTATGTATCATTGTGGTATTGTTATAATACAGTTGTGAATTTCAATTAAAAAAAAAATTGCCACAAAACCAATAACAGGTTATACGATTGTTTGGAAACACCCTGTATATATAAAAATCCTAAACTAAGTTACCACGAACATTATATTGAGTGAAACATATCACCTTAAAGTTTTTGAGATACATTTTTTAAAAATTAATTTATTAATATATAGTATTAATACATCGGGTAAATAGAATGACAGATAAGACATAGAAACTAAAAGATACAAATAAATGTTACACATCGTTTATGCCCCATTTTTAGAGGCAAATGTAAATTAATTAATTAATAATAGGAACAAATAAATTAACTAGTATAAATTAGCTTAAGGTATTTTTAATAAAAACTAAATAATTATTTTTTTTATAAGGCTGTTTTTAGAAGTAGGATGTAGTATGTTCTGGGTACATATTTATTTTGTAATATATAAGGCTCATATTCTACATAATTAATAAGAGCTGAAACCGCAAGTGTTAGGCTCCGAGTTAATTACGACATTAAACAGTTAGCCTGCGGAACGACCTGCTGTGGAAATCCTCTCCCACGTGGAGTGAAACATTCCAGGGCCTAATTTCACCTTCCTTCGGATCCGATAATATTCACTTTATACATTTCTTGTGGAATAATTCAAATATATTGATTCATCCAGCATCAGGTTGTTTTTAGTAAAATCATAGTTACAATTAAAAAAATAAATAATTATTTCATAATTATTCTCTTTGATACCCCATAGTTTGTTTAAAAAAGTTATTTTTATAACAAAAATCATCATTATTTTAAATTTATATATATAATAGGAAAATTTATATTAGAAGATTGTAAAATGGTCTGGGGGTGCAGACTTTGACCTGATTTATTTACTTATACAATCGTTTATTTAATTTTAATTTAAAGTATAATTTTGCATAAATAAATAAGTCTAACTTTTTTTTTGTAATTTATTTGCTGACCATTTTACTCTCTTCTAAGATATATCCAATCAACCGTTTCCACACCAAAATATTATATATAATACAATAGGAAATATCTAAGACTGAAAACCTGAAACATCAGAAATTTTCATTTTTCAACTGAGACGAATCACTTCAACGACTTCTTGTGCTTTAAAATATCCACCTTTACGATATACAAAGCTGCCTTAAATGCTACATTGAATTCGGAATGACAGATAAAACATTGAGCAGATATACATTTTTTGAAATTGGCATTATCAATACATAAGAATGATACACATCGTTTATATCCCATTTTTATAGGAAAATGTAAATATGTTAATTAAAAATAGAAACAAATGAACGATTTTTAATAAAACATCTTACGGTATTTTTAATTAATATTAAATAAACTATATGATAACACTTAGTGTAGTTCTTGAAGTTATTAAGGATTTGTAATAAAACTTATTTAAGCATTTAAAGCAACGACAATTTATAATGATGTGTTATTTTTACTGTATTTTTAATTTCTGACGTTCCTTCAATATCCTTTCTAACTTCAAATTTACCTCTGATTAGTCCGTTTTCTTTTGCCCAAATCAATGGTGATCCGCTCAAATCATTATTATAAAAATTATTTTTGTAGTAGCAACTTAAATTCTTTTCATTTGTTGGCTAATTTTTATAATGATATCAGCAATGGTAATTTTAAGAAAAGGTTGCTTGAAGATTAGTATTTTGTTCTGTCGGTTTTAGTAAATATGTTTTATTAGTTTTCTTATATTTTATCATTTGTTACATCATAATATGATGTTATTTCTGCATTAATAGTTTCATATAAATTTCATTTATAGAAAAACAAAACACCAATTAAATTGCGTTTATATGTTTTGGATTTGGAATTTTATGTACATGACATTTGCCATAAATACGTATACATACGTCATATCTGCTGTGATCAGTTTAGTAGATACTGAAAGGAGGATTGCATTGTTGGCATTACGTTACACAACCAACATTACGATGGTTATCATGCGTTATGTATTAGCTTAATTGGCATAACATTCTCATCTGGTCAACCGCCTCAAGAAATTAATTACCATTAGGAATGTAGCCTACCTCCTTTTTCAATGGTATATTTAATTCTCAAACATTGTTTATTAAATATTTTCATCGTCGTCAAGCCTCTTCATTTACAGTAATTTAATTTAATAATTAATTTTATTTTTCTCTAGTTTAAATGAATTAATCGTTCATGCGTTTAAAACTTAAATTTTAGTTCTTAAGCAGCGATTTCCCCTTGAACATAACCAAACGTTTCATCATTTATTTTTTTAATAATTGTTATAATTTTTAAATATTTTTATTTGAAGAGAAAAAATATGTCCTTGGGCCGGGATTCGAACCCGGGTCTCCCACTTTTTCCTCGTGGTGCTCTGCCACCTGAGCCATCCTGGTTCGTACCTCGGTCAGACAAATCCATTCTCTTCACCGATCCCATATCCCCGTGTTCTCGCAATTTGCGATGTACACAAGGGGAAGAATGTTCATTGAGCATTACTTTAATTAGGATCTGGTTGACTTACGTCGTTATATATTATTATAATTTATTTTATTTTATTTTTTTAATTGTTGTAATTTTTAAATATTTTTATTTTGAAGAGAAAAGATACGTCCACGGCAGGGATTTAAACCTGGGTCTCCCACGTTTCCGTCGTGGTGCTCTGCCACCTGAGCTATCCTGGTTAGTCGATAGCGCAGGTGGCAGAGCACCATAACGGGTTCGAATCCCGGCCTTGGACATATCTTTTCTTATATTTAAATAAAAATATTTAAAAATTATAACAATTAATAAAAAAATAAAATAAAATAAATTGTAATAATATATAATGACGTAAGTAAACCATTTTGTTTTCTCTTCAAAATAAAAATGTTTCATCATTTAAATTGTGAGTCTATGCCTACCGTGTTTACAACCTGGTGCCCTGGAATTGGTGTGAATAGCGATTGCGGTTATTCTTAACGTAACAATTTAAAAGGATTAAAAAATATATATTATTTTTATCATTTATGAATACAAATAAAATTAATATATAATTATTGTTTTCCTTAGTCCTCCTGAGGGCTTGTTCCTGGAATTAAAACATTGCAACAAATTTAAATAGGTTTAAGTTTTTAGCGTGTTTTTTTGCAAACGAAGCAAAAGTATTCCTACATCTAATTATATTATTAATTCTCATTTTTTGGGTGGTTTATTTTACTTTAACTTATATTGTCCTATAAATTTAATCATTCACTCTCAAAACTTTTTAGAAGCTGGGAAAGATAGTTTTAAACAAAAACTGAAAAGTAAAACCTGTCCTACATTTATTTCGATTTTATTGCATTGTTAATATGTATTATTACAAAGTATTGTTAGTTTTTGAAGGCACTGAAAATATTACAAGATTGTAAATGCATTGGTAACGTAGTATATAGAGTATACGTTCTATGTTTTATAATAATTTCCACAGTATACATTGATGCATTGATAAGTTTTAAAAATCTTTTCTTTATTTCATGCTTATAAAAATGTACCAATAGTATAATAAAAGGTAATTTTATTTTTTGAGGAAAAATGTTGGATGATATAGGACTTAACTTTATGTAAAACAATATTTTTTTCGACACAGTCACGTTCCAATATCCAGAATTTCAGAATAGACATATGAAATAAGCTTTCATATCATTAAGAAAAAGTTATAATTTAAAAAAATTCCAAATATAATATTTTTAACAGCCTAAAAAAAAAATTATATTGGATTATTTATAACCATTATGAGTGTTATGCCATAGACTTGAGAAATCCCTAGCCACGAACGCGGTGGACTGGAGCCCAGAGGTCAAGGCAGGGAAGGATTCCTGGTGAGCGTTCTCCAGCATGGATACCGGTTCTTACACACACACACACACACACACACATATATATAATATATATATATATATATATATATATATATATATATATATATATATATATTGTTTATGGTTCTCGAGTTTCAGTCAGTTATTTCAACTTCTTAGGCGACGTCTAAGAAGTTGAACGTATATATATATATATATATATATAGGTTTCTACAACATTCAAGATAAGTAGAAACCTATATATATATATATATATATCACTATCGAGAGTGTCAATATATAGTTCGGTTTACGAATTTTATTTTTTTATGTAAAAAAATGTGCAATTAATTTGTATTAACTCCAAGTTTAATAAATAAATTTCGTTGAAATAGGCCCTCCTTATCATTGCTTAACTCATAATGAGATAATTATTGTTTTATTGCCTGTTTTAATTTGATTTTTTTATTTAACACTATTCCAACCAGGTCAAAACAGGTGGGATAAGGGACAAAAATAAAATAAAATGGACTTATCAAATTTAAAAAAACAAAAACCCGACTAATGAACTTACATTTCATTTAATAAATTGTGCTATAATTAACTCGTTTCCCGTATACGAAACATCTGAATATCGACTGTATTCGGAAATAAAAATGAATATACCATGGATGTATCGTAATTGTAATGGGAATAAAATTAAAACCTACATATTTTATGTATAAGGTTTGATAACTACAGTTACAAATAGGCAAATGTGTTGTTCTTGTTGTAATTATGTTGTTTAAAGCGTTTATTCTACATGTTCAATTATTTTATGAATACACTATTTTTTAAAACCATTTCTTCTAAAAGACTCCCGGCCACTGGAGACATTAGTAAAGTGTTAATAATAATAATAATCATAAATATTTTATAAGCAAGTAAGAACAATAATAATAATTATTGATGTTAAGAAAATAATTACTGCTCTATTGATGTTAATTTGAGTAGATTACTTAAATAATTATTTCTTTAGCACCATTGAATGAGTGTTTTGTAATGAATGAGTCTAAAGTCAACATTTTTCCACAATGATTTAATTGTTCCAAACGAAGCGGAATTGTTTTATTTTCGTAGTCTTTGGCTTGAAACGGAGTTATAATAAAAGAAATAACTTAAGTAATAGCTATTTCATGCTATCTTTCTTCTTAATCCCATCTAAAGACGATCCCATTAAGTGTATAATAGGTACATGGCATGTATGGTGTATAATGTATAACATATGGTTTATTTATAATAAAGCCTAAATTATAAATACCGCACAAAGCGAAATTTATAAATAAGTAAAAACCTTAAAATATCGTGGGGCAGCAGCACAAGGATTTTTTAAAATTGTATATACAGTTGCAATCGTAATTATTTATAAGTAGAATTTTGGAGGATGAAAAAATAATTTAAACCAAAGGCCTTAGTCCCTTCGAACTATGAGAATACACTAAATGTAACACTTTGCGTCCTCTTCATCTGGATTATAAACAATACAATACATTTTTAACGTTTAAAAATACCATATTTTTTTCGATTTTTAAAAAAACTGAACAATGCCATTGTTAACTTATATTTTATACGTGCAATTATAATTTTAACTCTGGCATAACTAGTATGAGAGAAACTGAAACTAGTGTCCTGCCACTGACTACCTGACCACCGTGGGTTCGTCTTCCAACCAGACTTTCACTTAATAACCACTGGACCGTACGTACGAGGTGTGGTATAGTATAGACCAGTTCTGCTTCTCTAAAATGATTTCAAAACATACCCTGGTGTTTTTATGATTTTTTTTTTTTGTGGAGATGGATTTTTGATCACTGACTCATGACGTTAGAGATTCATGTTTTGTACAATAGAGAAAAAGTTGTGAAAAATAAAATAGAAATAATATCTTATTTTTTTATATCCATTTTTCTATATATTTATTGTGCCATGGCACCAATCCAGTCCTGTGTTTCTAATTGTGAAATTTTGGAGCCGTTTTGGGATTTAAAAACATTATGATGTAAAAATTGCATTTTTCCATAATAGTAAAACTTTGCATTCAGGTGAATGATGGCGTACAAAACATCAACTCTGTTTGTGCCTAAAAAAATATTTTACTGTAATGCGGCGATTATTGCCACCCATTAGTTGATTTCACAAAGATGATGTGACAGTATGCTTATATATACATTTACTCACGTAAGTACAATTACATATTTTATTTTATATGCATAAATACATAATTTATTTTTTGTGATTTAATTGATTACTCAAGATTTTAATATTAATAAATAAAACTTCTTTAAAATCAGCAGATGATTCATTAGTTTTAACGAGCTATTTCCAAAATAGATAATTACTAGACTTCGTGACTAGATTATTACCAGTTCTTTATCTGCTTTTTATGTCGAGACGGGAAATACTTGATGATTTTCTTACTCATTCATGGTCCGAAGACGGCGATAAATACTAGAGATAAACAATATGTGTGAAGGACTTTTTATTCATTTGGATTGAACTTAACACGTTAATGCGACACATATTCAACTAGTATTAATTTATATCTGTAACGTAATTATAATTATATCTCATTTTTTATATTTACAGTTTTCATTTTATATCTTTCCGTTTACCTTCTCTCTTTCTTTCTCTTTACATTTCTTGGTACTGTAATGTCTGTTTTATAGTTTTTTTTGTCTGTTTCTCTCATAGCCCTGAAGATGGCCTACAAAGTAGGTCGAAACGTCGGCACTATCAATAAATAAGTCTCACTTATTAGTTGTTTACATTGACTGCACCCCCAACTATTTCCATCCTAAATTATATATATAGATTTAAAGCGTTTTCAAATAGTGTTTTAATAAAATTAATACATTTACCGATTGGTTATTACAATATAAATCCATGGCATACCGTCCCTTACTTTGAATTATAATTTGAATAATAGTGATATTTTATAACTCGAATGCATCGACAAAATTACAAACATCAGTCATAAGTTTCTAAAATACCAGAGAAAACTTAACGTATTAAGCATCGTATTAGCAGTTTTAGGGGGATGGGGTGGCTCAGCGGTAGAGCGCTGATTCACCCGAAGGTTCCGGGTTCATATTCAGTAGTGGCAGATGATTTATTTAATAGTTTGGGATGGATCTAATGGAATCTAGTGTATGTATAATAAAGTGAGTACCAGAAATAGGGGGGAACCTGGCGGTTGAGCGTGATCTCACAGATCACCTCCCTGCAAAACCGTCCTAGAAACAGTACACTCTCTACAAGGTAGTAGACCCCGGGGATGTAGTGGTGCGGGTTTTTTTTTTATTAGTACTTTTAATGTCTACAGATTTCATAACAGTTTACTACTACAATTCATTCTTTTGAAAACTAATAATTAACTAATTGTATAATAATTCTTTTGATAACTAATAACACTGTTGAAAAAAATAATCTATTGTAATTACTTTTAATCCAATCTGGCATTGGATAAACTAAAAAAAAATAATCTGATATGAAAAACATTAATTTTCTCAAAATAAAAACGGAATCTACTTTTTTCCCATCCTTTCCGACTCATATCAGAACTAACTAGAAGCGATTAGTATGATAGTTGAATGTATAAAGCAAGCGGCTTTGTGGCGGTTTAGAGAACCCGCCTTCTGCGAACTCAGCCTTGTAAATACATTCGGGTAGTACAAGCAAATTGTAATTATTGCTTTATATATTCGTATATATATTGAATGTAAATATGTTATAAATAAACAGAGATTTTGAAACAAAAAAAAAAAGTTTAATATAGCGACTAATATAATCATTTATTTCCTAGATGTTATATAAAGTGTCAAGGATTTTTAAATTATTTTGAGATGATCAATGTTTAATTTTTTTGTTTGTTGATAAATGATCCTCTAGAGTTTTTATTTATATAAATTTTAAAATGAATGTGACTTGGAGGTATCTATTTTTAAGTTATTACTAGTTAATTTGGACACTTTATTATATTTATTAAATTACATAATTTAGTATAGTTATTATTATTTTTCGACAGAATTTTTAGACTTGTAACTGTGATACAGTTATATAAATGATTGGTACTGATGAAGAGAACTAAATGAAATAGATTGAAAATGACACATTGTCGGAACGTCTCAATTGATCAACAAGGAACAAGAAAATATAAGTGACTGGAAAATGGTTTTTCTCTTTCCCAATATAAATTCCTAAAGAAATGAGTCCAGTTTATAAGAAAAATTTATAAATTTTTTTTGTAATTTATAAAGCCTTTGCAATGACCAGTGATTAACAATTTTCTTATTTGTGACATCAAAAAAAAAAAAACGGTAAGATAGAAAAAAAAGTTGTCGATTAGTTTTAATTGAGAGAAAATATCAGTTACCTGATTCATATTTTAATTACGTCCAACATCCAGGTATCATTGATGCGTTGGCATGGAAAAGAAAGTAGGTAAAACCTTTTTAAAAAATTTCAGTTTTTTTATCGAACAGGTAGTAATTAATCATGCAAACAGGATAGAAGCAGGAATAAGTAAAAACTGTTAGTTTCGATTAAGTGTAAGTTACAATTTTCCACTTTTTCCAATTTTCATGATTTACTACATTTCCTAACTTCTATATCAACCTTTTCTAACTCAATCGTTAATAAAAATATATAAAATACATATTGCAATAGCATTTATAAAGTAACATAACTAAAAAATAGGTATTTTTTCGAATGTGAGTTATGGCCATGAAAGAAATGGTTAAATATCTCTTTGTAACTCATCTAAACTGTATCAAGCTTCAGAGCTTGTCTCCCAGAAAGCACTTGTGTCACTCTTAGAGTCCTAATGCTATTCCAAGATCACTAATAGTTTTCCAATAGCAGGTTTTCGACTTATGTTACTTTAGAAATACTAGTATATACAATATTGATATGTTACTCACCCAGTATAATATATAATACATATTGAACTCACTGGTAAATTGAGCATCTCGTTGATCCTGGCCTGGGAGCTGAGACCCCTCTTCGGCCTGATGACAATGTAGATCCTATTGACGTTGGTCGACCTCATCAACTTCTCCAAGAGGACCTTACCCATGAAGCCTGAACCTCCGGTAACAAGAACGTCTTTGCCATCGAGGCAATCCCTGATCCCCTTCAGCTCCATCCCAACTGAAAGGTAACACAGCCTTTAATAACATAATAAGCACACATCCTGGTTAAATGTCTTAGCTACATTTAAATTGCGTGACATGTATGTTAATTTGGTACTAAAAGTAAATAATAGTAACTTGTTTAGTTCTGAAAATTCCCGATTTTGCAAAATCCAGATGTGTTCACAACAGTCGTCTCCAAAACGTGATACCTATATAGTTTAGCAGCCCCTACATCACAAATAATTGGTAGCTTTACTATCCGTGTTCCTTGCAACATATTGCATATTTTTATTTTTAATGCAAATTAAGGTTTACAGGGGCATGTAGTATTAGGTTTTATTAGTATTGAAACTATGTTTTCATATGAGCTGTTAATTTTAAAAGTGTTATAGGTCCATTTACATCTAAAAAAATCGTTTATTCTTTGTAATCATTTTTATCACTAATACTTCGTAATCAAATTAAAAAGCTGTATAAGATTATAAACCTCATCCTTTGCTAAACGCTGAGTGAAAATCACCTTTACCAGTTTGCCCATATTTATAAACGAATTGAAAACCTTTTATATTGCGGAAATGAAATAATGGACTTATACAACTTTCAAAAATAACAGGTCATATTATTTTCGAGCTTAGATAGAAACTGGTGAGTGGTCAAAACAACCTCAAATTGTAAGAAACCAACCTGATGGTAAAGTTTTGAAAAATTTAGAAACACTTAATTGTCACAACGGACAAAGATTTACGTCGCACAAATGTATGAAGAACCACAGTGTCAAGACTACGTACTAAAACCAAAGATTCTGATAAATTAGAGTTAAAATCAAATGTCGTGTACTAAATACAGTGTGGAGATAAATGCGGCAAATCCTATTTCGGAACATCGGACCAATACTTAAAACGTAGAGTGTACCAACACAAATATAGTTGTAATTCGATAATAAAAAAAACCCAAATTAACCAGATCTAACAGCTCTCACTACACATTTTAGAAAAACAAAACATACATTTAAATTTGATAAGCCTAAAATACTACGCCAAGAGAAAAGTAGTTTCAAACGGAATATAAAAGAAATGATAACACTAGAGAAGTATAAAAATCGTGCTGTAAACAAAAAATCCGATGTCCAGCGTTTGTGTTATACAAATTTAATTAATTCTTAGTAAAATAATAATAGAAAGAAATCTAATATAATTCAACAATCAAATAAAACTGCTGCTCCTAAAAATACATTAATTGACTGATTTATGATTTAGTATTAACTAGGAAGATGGTCTCGTGACCTTATAAGCTGAACTTTTTATTTGAGCACTACCAGTGGGTAGTTTCTCTACTTGTCTTTTCATGTCAATGTATTCACTCATTATATTTACTTGATGTATTCTGTATACAGTCGTAAATTTCAATAAATATATTTTAAAAAAAAAAATGATTAACTAGCGACCCGCCCCAGCTTTCCTCGGGTAATAAGGCATATTATACCTACTTAATTTGTCTGTCTAATATATTTTATTATATAGAAATTATAAAAATAACAACAACAAAAAATTTCTTTATATACGAATTTATTTTCATGCACTTCAGATGGGATTAGGAACGTCTTCGATGAAACTTCCCAGGCGGCTATACTTTTTCCAACATTTCCGCAAAATATCTTTATATTCCAACCCGTTTATGCAAAACCTCGATAAATTATATACCTAAACCTTCCTGGTGAATCACTCTATTTATTGGTGAAAACCGCATGAAAATCCGTGCAGTAGTTATTGAGTTTACCGCGAACAAACGCGGCTGAGAACTTTGTTTTATACTATGTTTAGATTCTTCAAAAACTTGTAAGTATAACTTATCTAATTAACATCTTACAGGTATCAATTTTTATTTATTTTAGTCTTCTATTTAATTTATTCAATAAAAAGCTCGAGTATGAGACCAACTTAGTCTCGAAACGTCGCCAAAAGAAATTTAATACTGACTGGAACTTGAGAATCATATATATATATATACAAACATATATATGTATATATATATAATTACATATTTATGAAGTTGTAATGTATGGCTACGTCTGTTTACAAATATACAACGAAAAGGAATAACAACACTGATGGCCAGAAAGTTCAATGCCGACATCATCCTGTCATTATCTTTATGCTTCGCACCTATCTAATCCTTCATGGTCGAATTCCGCCATGTCCGAAAATACGTCTTCTTCTCTAAGGTTTTGTCCTTGAAGCAATGTGAATGACTGTAATCCTCCCTTATCTTTACAAATCATTATCTTCATTGTTATTGTTAGAATCAGAATACTTAATTGATGCTATTGTACTCGTATAAATATCCTTTCGTATAACTTCTCTCCTCTTTCACATCATGAAGAGGTTTAAAGCGTTTATTTTAATGATAACGAATTCTTGATATCAGTTTATTCTTTACTTCGATTCAAATAAAATAATAATATTATATTTTTATAATATTATATTTTGTAACCATTCGAATAATATTATCATTCTTCATACAAGCGCGAAGATAGAACCCCACTTTTTTTTAAATACTCAATAGTTAAAAGAGTTACATAACTTAATAGTTTTAGTTAAGTTTGCCTAGTTTATGTCTTCAAATTGTTTTTAACAAAATAAATTGTATTCAATATTCAAATAATATGCAATGAGGTCAGGAAGCAATTTTTTATCAAAATGTTTCATCTTCTAAATGCATTTCCCTAAAATTATTAAAAAGTCACTTATGACTCATGGCTTTTAGTTGGATTAGTTACTTTTAATGTGGCGTTATCATTTATTCCAAGCCAAGTTTTGTCATGAACGTATCTTTTCAAATACTGGCATAGAGGCCACCGTAAGCTTCGCATTCTGCAGGATAACCGCAATAAAATTATGTCATGAAAATTAAGAAGGTGAAATCGTTGCACTGTCATAATGAACGAATTGCTTATTTCAAGACTTACGTGTTCTAATTCTCCTTTAATATTCTCCTCAAAAGTCTTCATAAGAACATTGTCATAAGTTCTAAATCGTAAGAAATTCTTAGGAAAGGCAGAACTAAAGTCAGGGACCTGCGGTGTTATGCTTAGTATAACAACCTGCAACTCCCAAGATTGCGGGTTCTTAGTCCGGCATGTGGCCCTAGGATTTTTTAAAATGGTTAAAAATCCTTGGTTAAGCCATGCTTCGGAAAGGAAGTAAAACGAGGATCCCGAGCCTGTACGAAGTCAGGTACTCGTTAAAGATCCTTATCCTAATTAAACCTGGATAGGAAAAATTTAGGACTCCCACTGTAGCATCGTCTTATTAGTATAAAGTGACTTTGAATATATATTAACAAACAACATTATTTCATCGCTTTCAGTTTTCTATATTTCATAAATTTCTTATTTTTACTAGATGAGGCAGAATCACTAAATAGTGCTTAAAGTAATTTATAAAGTCGATTACCAACATAAACCATGGAGCAGCTCGTGTCGTAGCAACCGAAGAGAGGAAGTGGTCCTTACACGACTTAGAGCTTGTCAATAGCCCATATCTTCGAAGGCTGTACGTTTTACCAAATAGCGATGAATAAAATAGGACTTCCTACCAATGTATCCATGATATTAGGAAATGAAGAAAAGTACATTAATAAGATCATCAAGTTTCTACCAAAAGAAGGACTTATTAAGAATACCTGATGCTTTTTTTCTTTCTTTTTTTTAAATAAAAATTGTTAGTAAAAAAGGATTATACTACTAAGGCATTGATGACCAATCGGTTTTACGCCTCGAATTTGGTACAACCAACCAACCAAAGTCAATTAAAATTGTGTTATTATTAGAACAAGATTATATTTGTTGAAGGCAAGTATATTAGTCCAGGATCCATGGTCCATTTTTGCACATGATTACTATCAAGCTGAATCTTCCTGAATCGCTTCGTTTCGATGAGACGCCCAACAATTTCCTGTGCGAAAATTCTCAATTGTGGTAGCTAACAGAGGTAGCAAGGATAAAATATGTCGATTTGATGATTCTCAAAAATTTATTACTAACTGGGTTTTTTTTTTTTTAAATCTCAAGATAATTATCTAAATTATTTGAAAAAAAATATTTGTCCTACAAAATGTATGGTTTGATCAAAGAGTTCCCTCCTTCCAACGTGTATCGATATCGAGGTCATCAAAAATGATTACTAACCAGCTGATTTTTTGTTTCTTCATTTATATTGGAAGGAGGGGACTCTTTGATCAATCCATGCATTTTGTAGGACAAATATTTTTTCAAATAATTTAGATAATTATCTTGAGATTTAACAAAAAAAAAACCAGTTAGTAATAAAATTTTGAAAATCATCATATCGACATATTTTATCCTTGCTACCTCTGTTAGCTACCACAATCGAGAATTTTCGCACTGGAAATTGTTGGGCGTCTTATCGAAACGAAGCTATTCACGACGATTCAGCTTGTTAGTAATCAAGTGCAAAAATGGACCATGGATCCTGGACTATATCATGTTTTTGTCCTTTAAAAAAATCATATTAAGTGGAAGCCAGGTGGTTTCTTTAGGAACCGGTCAACTCTGTTTCTTCATCAGCTTCTTCTCGGCTTTCTCTGCATTGGACGTTGAGAAATAACCCGTAGCTTATAAAGTCAATAGTTCAACACGATCTAAAACAAGAATAACACCCTGGAAAGAAATGTTGAAAGGAATTCGTGTGTTCGGTGTCAATGTACCTGCATTATATGTAATGTTTTAGTTACTTTTGTGAGGAATAAAAATACTTTCAAAGTCAAATGATAAGAATTGAGAAATGGGATGGTACTCGTACCTTATTAATTTAATCATTCAATTATTCAAATATTGTTGAACAAAATTAATGTAGATACATGTAGATCCCCCCCCCACGCATCACTGCTGTGTTAAAATCTCAGGTAATCTTTAGCTTTTTGGCAAAACCTTACCTTCTTCGAAGATCGTCCCTGAATATGACTAGCGAAACTCCACTTGTGTTAGCAATGCCATTAAAGAGAAATACAAAAATAAAAAAAATAAAATGTAGGTCAAGAGGAAGTTGAAGATACGTCCGAGTCATGAACACACGAAATACGGCGAAACACGAAGATCAACTGAAAATGCGAAATTTTATTTAATATCTATATTTGATATCACCAAATCCCATAACTTATATACCAAAGGTGACCAACAACTCGGGTACCACTGCCTAACATATTTATACTCTGTAAAATTATTTTAACGCATCTTAATTATAAAGAAAGCTTTAAAAAAAAAATCATTTTTTATTTCAGGAAATTTTCTTATTGTATATTTTAATTCTATTATGTAAAAGTCTTAATGTCAATTATATTTTTTCAAAGTAATATTTATTTGTCGTGTTACAGAACCACTTCACATTATCTTTGTTCTTTGACCATTACATGCAATTTTTTTTCTGCCATTTTTAGAAATGTCGTTACTTCTTATGGTAGTTTCACTACTCACTTATACTTTCTATATCTAATGATGATGACTTCAAGTGCCCAGAGGAAAATGAGACATTAATAAATGCAATTTCCGTGAGCTAGTAATTGATTTTGAGCTATACATTTTTTTTAATTCAAATTTCTACTCACTTTCTTGTCCACCTCTTTCAAATATCCAAGCGGGCGCTGTATGAAAACAAATTAAAAATAGGAATTTACAAAATTATTTTATCGCTTAGCTCGAGAAAATTATTCCATTCATTATATTCAATTTAGCAATTCATCACTAAAAAATTTGATAGGTTAAGTGTCGTGTTCATTGTTAAGAAGATATGAAGCTGTTTTAATTTTTTTTAAATTTACTTATTGAAATTCACACTTGTATTGTACAAATGCAACAAGTAAATAGAATGAATGATACATTATGAGATGAGATAAAAACACTGTTTGTACTCATAAAGTTCATAATTTTAAAAGTAATGTATAATTGTTATATTATTAAAAATAATAAAACTAACTATGCTGGGTCAACAAAATATTAAAACGAAAATAACCAATAAGTTTGATGTAAATATGAAATATTAGCTGGGTAACGTAGAGACTTTTAATATTTCAAAATTTAATCAATAATTATCCAAGCTAATTAACATTATTAATTAACATAGTTTTGATATATGTAAATATTAATGTGGAAAATAATATATATCATTATTAGATAAAATAATAATTAGTTATTTATGAAACATTAACTGTAAACTTTTAGTTTTTATTATTTATAAACATTAATAATTAATATTTGATGTTCAATAAGCCATCAATCTTCCTTCCTGATCTGGGCCAAGACCACCTGCTCTTTCCCACTCCTTCCAAACAGAGCAACAGGTGCCTGACCTTAGCTTTCATTTCATGATAATAATATTTGTTAAATTCTTTATGAATAAAATTTGATATTTTTAGTGAAAGTAGTCAACAAAAATGAGGAAAATATGTATTACGATAGATTTACACGATTAATTTAATAATTAAGAGTAATCGTGTAATAAAAGATAAAGAAAAAAAAAATTGTTGATTCGATTTTTTTCTTAGTTTTCCTTAAAGTAAATATATCCCTATCCATACGTGAACAAAGCCTACTCCGCTGCGACCTAGGTATGCCCGATGACCTTCGCCAGTCTTCAATATAGTGGTTCATCAAAAGTAGATTTTAATTTGAATGTGTTGTTAAAGATCATGAGCTGTAAGTAATCGTTCAATTAAAGTAAATATATTTTTGTCATTAGAATTCGATTTTTTATAAATATTCATTAGAGATACAGTGATCCATTTTAGAATATGTATCCTCTTTATGGAGTATTATCCCACTTTATAAAATGATTTTTTTTTTTGGTCAGGTTTTATGTAGACATAAATCTGTTTTTATATCTTAGAGGTCATTCTAGATAATTTGTAAAACCCACTCCAGGGTCTTGACCTACACGAAACCATCACAGCATATCACCAAATCTGGAAATAAATGTTTTTATTGCTGATTTTAGTTGTACGTAGCCGCTTATCACAAACCGAATTGTAACTGTATTTTCTTATTTTTTTAATACAGAGCTTAACAGAATTATGTGTTGTAAAAAGTGGATATATGTTTCGAAGCACATACCCTGGCGGAATTTCCTGTTTTACACAGGATGACCAGATAACTAAGAGAAAGTGTTGCATATTTCTGTACTATGGAGTTGAAGGACACCATGTCGCATTTTTGTAATTTTTATTTGTTAAGGAGAGCCAATTTTCCATTACTTTGAACTATTAAAATATGTTTTTTTCGTTGCTTATGGAAACGGCTTAAAGAAAATTGTTCAGATTGTTGTTTGCATAGCTACAGTAATTGAAGGTATTGATCATACTATTTATTTATGAGGATTTAACTAAAATATTAAATATTTTTTTAATATAGTGACCTCCGAGGCACAGATTTTATTTACATTATTAAAAAAATAAATCATTACTTTAACCAATAAATTACAGATACAATAAAAATGGATTAACTGTTTAATAATAAAATCCCAATGTATATAGTGATAAGTTAAAGTAGGTGAAAAATAAAATTTTTTTATCATGGCTGTAGTATTAATCATCATCATTGGGTATTTTATTATTCCATTAATTATTACTTGGCTAAAAAACAAAACGCACTGATATAATAGCATGCCCTTGCAAAACGCAGAATAGGGATTAAAAAATTAATCTAACTGTTTTGAGTATTTCTTTGACATATAAGATACGATAAAAGACTTGACTTGTGAAAGGTGGGAAAAAGACAAACTTTTACTTCTAATTTAGATTATTGTTGACTATTTATACACTATTGCTCTCCTGAAAGTATGTATTTTTCTTAATCGCATCAACACGTGTTCATTTATAAATTACACTGGTCTACAAAATTGTACTTTTTATTTCAATTGAATACTATATTATTAGACTGCTTTGAGGTTACTGAATACGAAAACACGAAAATATTTTTTTAATTAGCTCTTATTTTTAAAATATACCTAATATAAAAAATTTGACTTTGAGTGACATGTTAAAGTACAAAACAATTTATTAAAAAAAAAAAAAAAATTATTTATTATTATTTTTTTACTTTTTATATAAAATTGGGAATTTTGAAATATTAACAAAATATTTAAACCTGTTTAATTAAGATTTTCTCTTAGTTTTCGTTTGTTTATTGTAATTGCTTTCAGGGGTATCTCTTCTCAAATTCCAGCAGTAGTCCGCTAACATTGACACATTCCATCGACCCTGGTATCTTTTTTCCATTGTCGAGATATCTTGGTGGAATCGTTCACCATGTTCGCCACTTACATCACCGCAGTTAGAAGGAAAAAATCAAGATGAGAATGAATAAAATCAACTATTAGGGACATATTGCAACCCAACTGTTGATACTTTTGAAGGAGATTGTTCAGAAGTTCAACATAATTTTAATTTCTCTTATTCCCAATAAAACATTAACGACTGCTCTAAAAGATTCCCTTGCTTCTGTTTCAAAGCCCTGCAACATTTGGAATTATCATCATTAATGTGATAAATCTATCGCGTTACCCGCTATTATAGTTATTAAATATGGCACAAATGAACAATAAGAGCTAACTATGAATTTTAACTTGTATATTTATCTTCAGCGAATGAAATACTATCAATATGGTACATTTTAATGTAAAAGACAAATTTGATGTAGACCAGTGTTATAAGTAATTTATATGATATTTTGATTTGGTTCATGGTTGACGCATCAGTAGCTCCCACAAAAAAGAAAGGATATTTGTTAAAACATATTTATTTTTTTTCAACAAGTTTTCATTCTTATGTGGCAATATCAGTCGCAAATAATAAATACCAAACTTGAATAAAAGGTTGGAAACCTGAAGGACACGATCGTCCGGACACGATGTCATTCATATTGACATTATGATTCTTTAATTATGTCAATATAATACCTTAACAACCGGGCCTACAACCACCGTGGTCATTATTATGATTATCTATCTTTTCTCGCATTTGCGGGTTTAAAACAGAGATGGGGAATTATTATTATTACTAACAGATATTCAAGTACAAAGAATAATGAAATCTTATATTTGAGAACAATATTATTGTTTATTTTGAGTAACTGTATTTAAATACTGTATATATATTTTTTATGTATGTTTCCATAAAACCATTGATATTTGTAAAAACATTTTTCGTTTGCGTTACCAATAGTTTTAAATATTTTAGTAATTGTGCTGGATAATTAGATATCTATATTGCACATCCTTGTTATTTTTAAAGATTTTCATATGTAAGAAAGCCTTATATTTAATCCATGGGAATAGACTGAATAGACCATTAAGCTAGTTTTTATCACAGTTAATTGTTTATTAAGCTAGTTAATAAATAGCCAACAGTAATTTTTATGAATGCGGCCTCTACGAGAAGCCCTGAAGGTTGAACGCAATACAGCCTGTAAGTGTGGCAGATCGCACCTCAGTCATCCCTTCATTATTCTAAAATGTATTCTAAAGTCGGCCACTGAAAAAAATGAACAATGGAACAATGAAGTTGAGAAATTGGAATGCTTGAAGTGAAAAACATGTAATAGCCGCAATCCACTCATTTCATTCTGATCCGTCATTCTATTTTTTAACGACTAATCCTGATTAATGCTCACGTGCATAGTAATCTAAGACCTGAAAATAATTTTTTTTAACACTTTTGCTAATTATCGAACAAACAACTCCTAGCTTCAAAAGAATGGACTGAACGAATGTTTCAGAGACTACTGGCGTAAAATTAGCCCAATAGCAGCTGGATAAATCAGGCACAAGAAATGCTTGGCGTTATTTTATTAATATTTATTTTCTAAATTTCAATATGTAGAATTCCAAACCAACTCGTTTTTTTCCAAAGTTTTTTTTTTTTTATTGTTCATTAAGCACTTAAGAAAACATTTCTAAATAAGACATACTTGAACCGTAAGCGATGTATAATGACTGAAAATCATGTTAACACCATTTCTCAAAGGATCGTTTTTTTGTATGAGCCTAGCTTTTATTTCCTCAATTGAGACTAGATCTACTTTCTACACTAATTCCAGTACTTTTTTCTTTCAGGAGTTCAGAAATACTGAACATTACTTTAAATAGTTCCTGTTTCATGTTTCGGTTTGGAAATCGGTCAATTTCATTTCCTGCCATTAGGGACTTTTTTATTTATTCAGCCCAACATTCGTTGTAAATTATCAAAGACTTGTCCCAATATTTATTTGCACTCTTCAATTATTTAATCTACAAATTAATTATGGAATTACAATTTATTCCATAAATCACCTCCCTGCAGAACCGTTGTCCATGAAACATTACAGTCTCTACAATGTACTGAACCCCAGCCCCGTTCACGGGTTGTAGTGGTACAGGCTTTTTAATTTAATCCATCTAAAAATATTTACTCTGCTAGATAACTGTTCACTATGCTGTAACGAAGCAAGCATAGCAATTTCTACTTGATTGTGTGACACGTATTTTATAAATTAGTTCTTCTTATGATACTCTCGTTAGAAGATACTATTCAATTTATTGATAAACATTAATATATCGATTACTAAAAAGATAATTGAAACCTACATTTACATTATTTAAAAAAAATACCTTTAATCAGAACTTAAATAATACAGACAAGCTAATTCCTCTAATAATCACAGTATCCATTTCAAGTGGTCCCTTTACTCATTGTTCCTGTTTATAGGTTTTAACTTGATATAGAGATTTTGTGGTAAATTACATAAAGTACAGACTGGTTGGTTTTTAACTTTTTTAAACTGGTTGTTTAGCACAATAATTATTATTATTACTGCAGGAAATCATACATAAATAATAAACCATTCATCAATAGAAGTGACAGATTAACATAGGATTTATTTAAATACTATTTAATTTAAATAAAAACACACATATTATTTATTATCCTTCAGAAGTAATCCTTTGAAAGGAACGTCTATTTATTGGCATATTCCATACAAGTGTGTACTATGATCGTTTTAATTACTTATTGAATACAACTGGAACCAAGGCGTATTTTCTAATCGAAAATGTATACAAAATATCATAAAATACTACATATTACAAATTATAAAAATTTACATTTACAAAAAGTTACAAAACATTTTCTCATTACATTATAGATGTAAGTTTTAAAACTTCGGTTTCGTACAAAAGTTAATGATAGTGTTATTTTTACATATAAATGTTTTTATTTTCCTATTATACCTTATAAAACAATATCTAAACATTTATGTACTAAACCTCCTCAATTGGATGTCAACTTTTCAAAATCTATGCAGTTAATTAAGTTTAATTTATTATTATATAGATTTAATATATAACATATAAAGATTAATAATTAAATTATAAATATGAGATAGACGTAAGTCAACGAGATCCTAATTAAAGTAATGTTCAATGAACATTCTTCCCCGTGTAAACATCGCAACAGATTGTAATGTACATAACATATATAATTTATTTTAAAAATTTTTATTTTATTTTATTTATTCTTTAATTTTCATTTGCACATGCGCAATTGCGCATACAGCAAATTTGATCCAAGTGTTTCTCTTTACTTTTCTATGGGAACAACAAGTTTCGGAATGGAAATATTAATAGTTGAATAAGTCTCTTGGCCAATATTAAAAATTAAATTTAAAAAAGACACTTCGATGACATGGCAGATTCGCTAACCTTCATGGGGCACGCAATTAATGACGTTTTTAAGTTGTTCGGGCGGCACAAATGTCAAGGAATGTTATTAAAGTTCATTCGTCTTTTCGCTCTTAACCTTGGACTAGAAAAGATTTGTTTTAAAAAACAAATTGAAATTACATTTATTGCAGTTAAAATCTAGGTACTCATCGGTAAAAAATGATAAATTTACTTAATAAACATCGTTGTTTTTTTTTAAATGTACTTTTCGTCGTTTCGGGATACTTCGACATTTACTAGACAAACGCTCCCAGTTAATTACAAAAGACTCATATACATGACAATCATTAGACCCATCTGGACTTACGGAGTAAAGCTTTGGGGCTCCACTTAGCCATCGAATTCCTCTCGTATTCAACCCTTAAAGTCCAAAATCTTTCGTAAAATCCTAAACGCTGCTTACTTTGTTATCCATAATGACCTTAATGTTCCATTTGTTGCTGATTTGGCCCGAATCCAATATCATTTTTTTCATGACAAACTCCATTTCCACTCAAACCAACTAGTTTCAAACCTCGCAACCCCTTTAATTCCTGATAATCCGTCGAGGCGTCTGAAAAGAAGATGACCTCGTGACCTTCAAAGTTGAACTTTTTATTTGAGTACTACCACTGGGTAGAGTCTCTACTTGCATTTATCCCGGGACATGATTAATCTACCAATATATTTACTTGATGTATTCAGTATAGAGTTCCTAATAATATTCCTAAATAAATGGAATAATAGCGTCGGTTTATTCCCAGTGTTACAAATAACTTGTTTGTTTTGTAATTTCAATAAGTTCTAGAAACATGTAAAAAAATAATCCAAAAATTAAAATTTACCGGAACATATATAGTATGCAATATATGGTTCAACCTTATAGAATATTATTATTAAATGAAATAAGCATATTGGAAATCGATTGTGTAAATTGTTTTTAATAAACAATGATTGAAACATGTTACCGCTGATATCGGTGATGCCAATAACGCCATTCACCCGTGGTTGTGTTGAGGCAATGATATATTTTCTCTTCGCATAACTAGGGTACAGCTAATACCCAAGCGCTTAAGTGCTGTATTAACTATGGATTATTTTTATTTATGTATTACATTTTATTTATGTGGATTATTTTACGACCTTTAGTCAATCAATCCAAATTGTAGAGAATTATGCAAACCAAAGGCAATATGTATTAATTGGTTCATTATGTTTGAACCTACGAAAAAGTTTTAAAGATATATTCTAATCCAGAAAAATTATAGGAAGCGCATCATAAAAAATTGTCATAACTGTTTTTCATGTTAAAATGTGCTATGAGTACAACATTAATCACATTTCTACATATCAAAACTAAAGATTATATTTTTTTTAAATGTTAAGTATTCAAGATTTGATTTTTTTTAAGATAACAATAATGTTCAATTTGTACGTAAAATATCTTTTGAAAACAGAATGTGTACTTTTGTATTTAATTAAATCCTGTTTTATTAATAATGATCTCAGATAAAGTTAACCCTTTAACTGCTGCGAGTGAAGAGCTTTACGTATATAAGAGCGCTAAGTGAGCCGGCTACCCGTCTACCGGCCTGTCCTACATACTTTTTACCTGCATTCTATCCTTCATCACCCCCCTTTACTAGTATCTGTTAACGTATTTCATTGTTTCCATCCTCATTTTTGAATCGGGCTATGGACTGACACTGGCGGAGTTAAAACTTTTTTTTTTATACTAAAACTTATTGCTTAATAATTTGATTTTGTATGAAAATCTTTAAAGCATTTGTTTATATAAAGACCAACATTACAATGTCGACATTCAACTTTGATAGTACAAGCAAACGGTGCATGAATTCCACGAGAAAAGCTCCAAAGTAAATCCCCACGCCATATGTAGGCTCTAGTTATGAGCTCTGTTTTACTAGGAAATCAGTAGAATGAAGCAAGGTCTATACTCGGCTTTAGCAAATAGATAGAAAAGCAGTGCGACGGCATATATCGTCTATCGCAAAGGGGGCACGTTTCCTTACGCAGGCATATATCGTTTATAGCAGTTAAAGAGTTAAGATCTAGTGATCCGATTCAATTTTAAATAGTAATATGAGATGCCACCCTGAGATCATTACAAATGTAAAGGACTGTAATACTATGTATTATTCATTAAAATTCACACCCCTCTCTTTTCTAAAGGTGGACGTGAGTTGATTGACTGGGAGTTGTTGCAATAAATGAAGATCCTTTTATATCAGATATAATAACTTTACTTTCATTGAATGGAGATCATGGTTAAAAATTATTGATATCATACAAAATATATGTGAGTGCTTACTTCTTGACTCTGCGATCTCCCTTTCCCAGGTACAGATCCTTCCAATACAAACTCAGTAATCCTTTACAGTTTTGTTTACATATCCTTAACATTCAAAACAGTGTCACATCTAACGAAACCAAGCACTATAGTTCATAAGTTATTCTAAGATCTAGGTCCAAATGTTTGTTGAGTCGTAACCAATACAAAAAATATGATTAATAACCGAATTAATATGATGGCATTAGAGTGCTGCCAGTGGGTAGTGCCTCTACATGTCCTTTCATGTATCTAGTTAGTCATAAAGACCTTGTACTAGATGTATATATTACAGTTGTACAATTCAATAAAATAATTTTTTTTTAAAAATGATGGCAACTCAGTAGTATATTTATAAAAACCTATTCTCATTCCCTCCGATAAGCCTTAGCTTCGCTATTAGAGCTGAAGTTCCCAAATCGGTTTTTGATGTGTGGTGTACAGAAAGACAGTGAAAGGTAATTCAGCCATTGGAGGTTTTAGATCGTTAAGTTTTTTTTTTATTATTGGTTTTTAAGACTCCAGGATAATTTCCTTTCACTAAGGAAAGCCAATAAAGAGCAAAAGTACCGCAGGAAATCGTTGCTCAATCGGCATTGCAATATCATCCAAAACGTCATGGATGAATATACTCGTATCCTCTGCGGGCGACCGGTTATGAACATGCATTCACCCCCTTGCAATTTTTTTGTTAAACTAAGAAATATTAATTTCTTTACCACTCTCCATCTCCAATCCTTCAAGCAGTTTGTGGTCCAAGCACACAAAAAATCCTTTGAATCCAACTGAGCCGGTACAACAAGAAGCTGGTTAATTAGTGTCCCGAAATAAGTTTGCTATTCTCTCTTTCATTGATTTAAATAATTTACAAAATGTAAATTACTTATAGCGATTAATCACTTAAATACAGCATTCGAGTAGTAGCCTGAATTTAATTTCCGGATATTTCATATGTACGAGGGTGGTCTGAAAAGTTTCTGCCAAAGATCGGCAAAGTTCACCAAATGGTGCTAGACGACCGCCGAATTAAAGTGAGAAAGATAGCAGAAGTTATTAACATGTCAAAAGAACGCGTTTGTTACATATTAAATCAACATTTAGATATAAGAAAGCTCTCCGCACGTTGGGTGCCCCATGAACATTTTCAACGCTCTGTTGGCGCAGTCTAGGCGCAAAAAATCCGAGTTTTGGCGCCAATTAATTACTGTAGATGAAACTTGGATACACCATTATACGCCCGAAACAAAAATACAGTCCAAACAGTGGACTGCAAAGGGAGAACCGGCTCCAAAAAAGGAAAAACTGTTTTCTCGGCTGGGAAAGTGATGGCGACTGTTTTTTTGGGATAGTCATGGAGTTATTTTAATCGATTACCTTCAAAAAAGAAAAACCATTACAGGAGCATACTACGCATCATTACTTGACAAGCTGAAGGCAGAACTTGCGGAAAAACGGCCGCATTTGAAGAAAAAGAAAATCCTGTTTCACCAAGACACCGTCTCACACGTCAGCGGTTGCCATGGTGAAAATCCAATAATTACGGTTTGAACTGCTTGACCATCCGCCTTACTCACCAGATCTAACCCCAAGCGACTTCTTTTTGTTCTCTCATCCAAAAATTGCGCTCGGAGGACAGATATTTTCGTCAGAAGAAAAGGCAATCACCTTCGAGAGACTATGTTGAAAAATAATAAAAAAATCAGAAAAAATGTCTTCTATTTTTGTTAGGCCGAAAACTTTTCTTACCACCCTCGTACATGTAGTATGTAAGTATCCATGTTTACTAGTTTCAACGAAATGTTTGTAAATACGTTCATACATCTCTGTGTATTAAAATTATCCTGGTGTAATCTTAAATTATATAATAAAAGAAAGAAATGCCAAACAGTAAAAATATTTTTTATTTCAGAAATTATACAAATGCCATTTGGGACTTATTTGTATTTGCGTTCTTCTTTTGAAAACCTTCCCTAAAGGATTCTCGTGGAAGCGGATACGGAGAAACCTCCCATTGAAGGCACTCCTAGCGTGGTTCATCTCTTGATAGTAGATTCCTTCTCCGGAGACGTTTCATCAACAATAAAATTAAGGCAATGAACTATCCGGTAATTAGAAATTAATATCTAACAGCTGAGAATAAACTTCCGTTGTACAAACAAGTTCTAAAAACCCGTGCAGAATCGAAACCGAACACGATTGTAGCAATAAAACTATTCCGCGAATCATAAAGCCTCTCTAAATAAAGAATTCAGTAGCATAGTTTATGCTACATGGTATATCAGTAATGAAAATTAATAGGACTACTTAAAGCACCTATATTTAAGTAGGCTGTTTTAATTAAATACATTAATTTGAGAGAAAGTAATAAGTTTAAGCAGCGATATAAGCCTCCGTGATTTAAGTCGATATGCTGCTGCTAAAGCTGCCACTACGTCTAGGAAATAAATTCATGGTTCTACCTCTAAGTTTTTTTATTTTTTTACGGATGTTGTGCGTCTATAAACAATAAAACCTAACCTATCTAAGTTTTTTTTTCTTGGTGATGGCATCAAGGTGAGAGTGAAGGAATAAACTACATACGTTTTGTGATTCTGATGATTTGGTTCTCATTTTGAATTTCTATCAAATTTAATTTAATTTAGAGAGGAAAATAGTTGACTGGAAGAACTAATGGTGGATGGAAATTGTTAGGGGGGGGGGGTGCAGTCAAAATTTACACAAAAATAAGTGAACATTTTTTCTTTATTTCTTAAAAATTATTTCAAAAATTAAATTAAAAAATTATTTCTGCACATTTTTCACTGACCAGCCACTCCTGTTGGCCCTGAAGATGACTTACAAAGTTGGGTCGAAACAAATAAAATATAAGTTTTCACTTATTTTTGTGTACATTTTGATCCCCCCCCCCCCCCACAATTTCCATTCTCCATTAATTTAATCTATATTTCCATTATTGTAGTAATTGAATTTTGGCATCAAAGTACATTCAAACATTTCAAGAATGGTTGCAAAAATTTTAAATTAATTCTTCGGAATGAAATGATTTTCCAGAAAATAGTTTTTATTATGATATTTAAGTTTCAACCATCTCATAATGTTAGATCAGAAAATAATTTTCATTTACAGAATAATAAATAAAAATTTTGCTTGCAACCGAAATCCTGAAAATTAATAGCTAAGTGAATATGATTGTGGTACATGTATAGTTCTTCAAAACAGAGGTATCTGTTGAAATCGGAAAATAAAAAATTTACTGACTAAGAAAGATTTAAAAGATGAAAAAATTAAAATTGTTACCCGCAAATAGCAAAATTTTAACAATAATTTGAATTTATAAATACTCAATAAATTGCTAACCACTCATTCTATTGTAACTTTCAAACTACATTTTTTTAACAAAAGTATATCTTTTGTTTTTTAATCGTATGTTTATCATATTAAGCCCTCTTGAACCGCCTAGCAGTGTGAAGAGGAATTCTGTACAGCCCTCTCCAGCTCTGCCGGTCTTCCACCAATTGTGTTCTTCTGTTCTGTCCTTTTCTCAAAATCATTCTTCATCTCTTCTTTCCACATTTTCCTAGGTCCTCCTCTTAGTCGTCGTTTAACCTTCACTTTGGCTCGGTAGATTTCGCTAGCACGTGTGTTAGGTTCCATCCGAAGAAGTATTCCAAGCCATCGCAGTCGCTTATAGTACCTCGTTGGCTGACTTGACATTTAGGTTCGACCTCATAGTGGTGTTCCGGACTCGGTCTATTCTTTTTTTTCCAATCATATATTCATTGGTATTAAAAATTTACCTTAATGTCATTACCAAGAAAAAACTTAGAGGGTTGAAAAAATAATTGTGAATTTATCTTCTAATCTTAGTGGCAACAACGTGTCGACTTTAATCATTGAGCCTTAAACCGCAAACTAGATTTTGTTTATTGCTTTCTCTAAAATGAATGTATTTAATTAATATAGCCTATATAAATATACACCCGATCGTTAGTCCGCTATTTTATTTTATGATTTTCCTGAAACAAACACTTTTTTTTTTTACTAATCGATAACAGGAACAACAGTGCGGCAATTTTCATATGCACATGCACTCTGGTCTAATAATACAAGTCTAGAAACGAGACATTTTAGAAAGTGTGTTTGTCCGTTGTTTACTCTGGAGTATATATAGCGACAGAAAAATGCGGGTACGAAACTAATCTCGACTACAGAAAGTTTAAGTGAAATCGTCTGCGAATTCCACTATTTATTTTCAGGATTCAGGTTGCAAGAAAAATTGTATTTGTTATTCTGTAAATGAAAATCATTTTCTGAACTAACCTACCGTGGGAGAATATTAAAACTAAATAACGGAATAACACCTATTAGTAGGAAAATTAAAACATTCCGAAAAATTAAATTAAAATGTTGGCGAATCTTCTTGAAATGTTTGAATTTACTTCGATTCTAAATTCAATAACAACAATAATGGAAATATAAATTAAATTGAATTTAATAGAAATTAAAAATCAGAACCACATTCATTCTCAGGAGTCCTTGAGGAATGTAGAGAAGAAGACCAGTCAAGGCAGGATTCACAAAAGGTGTGGGCACCTTCTCTGTATAGATCAGATCAAATCCGCATGGTCTCTTCGACACTCGTGTATAAGGGAGAATATCTCAAATCGTCTTCGAAGACCTAAGCTATGCGTCTCTTCCAAGGCTAACATGGTTAATTCCTTATAAAGAAATTAGTTTGAATGCATTTTGGAATACATCATGGATTATGTTGTTGATGAAAACTGAGCTCACAAATGATGTAAGAATTATCAAGAAGTCTAAAATATAATAAGCATTGTTTCAAGCCAATCATTTTTAAAACCGTCGCATACCTTCAATTGAACAAAATAAAAAAAACTAATTAAAAGATTTTTTCATTATATTGAACTCATTTTTTTTTTTCAAAACATTTATCTCACGAATTATTTGTGCCATTTCCTTAAAAATCGTCACTCATTTACAAAATCCAAGTATCTAATTTGTATGGCACATGATTTAAAATTCTCAAATTTTAAACATCTTTATTAAAATTCTATCATTCGAACTCTTTTGGAGTCGCTAGCAAACTTATTACAATGTGGTTCTGGAATCAAAGAACAATTTTCATGCATTTTAAAGTAGTTACGGAAATTTGAATCATCCCCATGTCGTATACATTCTCAAAGTTATCCGTTCCTCGTAAAGTAAATTTTTCCTTGTCCATTATTTCATTGGCGCTAATATCATTTCGTATATAAATGTACTTACAAATTTATAAATTTTCTAAAATACATATTTTAACACATATTTCCCCAATAACTTTTGCACAGTCATTCGCAAAATGCCGTCAAAAATTGTGGATATTGGTGATTGCAAACTTAGGAAATTTCGCAATGCGGACCATTGTGAGTTAAGACGGTACCTTCCATTTTATCTTTCTAAGTGGTTGATAACTTAAAGACTCGTTGAAAGGGAAAAGGGGAGATGTCGTGCGTAATTTCCTCTCACTCTCAATTAGGTTTCTAGTGAGTGTCACTTGAAAGAATTCATATAAAATGAATCACTAATAATATTTATCTTCAAAGTTCCAAACATTTTTCCCCTTCAGACCATGTTACTAATCCGGAGCAGGAAGAGTAAAGAACACGTCGGACGAGTTGTTGCGTAACCGCGTCATTAACTTTGGAGCTCAAGGAATAGATATAATAGCTCTATCCATCTGGGGTTATTAACATGTCCATTTCAGTCCATGAGATTTGTTGTTTTCAGCAGGTTACATCAGTATTTTCAGTTGTGCTATCGGCAATTATAACACTTGAGATCAGAAAAAAAAGTATTTGTTAATTATCTTACGTTTTTATGTTTAATAAATTCAGAAGAAAAAACTTAAGCATAGAATATCAAAATGACGGGAAGCCCAAAGGGTTCTTCACTCAACCCCCAGTATTAATTTATAATGGCAATACCAAAACTTTGAAATGTGTTCCTAAGAACTCCTAGTTGGATTGTTCTCCCTGGAAAACAACCCTGCTTCCCGAAATCAAGTTAATGTGCCTTGAAGGGGCTAATACCGCAGACAGAGCAATATACATAATGTGCTCTGTTTGCTTTTCATACTTCAGGTACAGAAGACAAATGGAACGAGTAAATTGATCTTTTCGACAAATATTTGTAACATGAATTTTGTAACGGGTTATTACGTTGGCCCAGGAATAAATTCCCCCAAATAAATTCAAACAAAGCATGATATTATTTAAGGATATATTATGTATTATTAAATAAGCATCATACCTTTATTTACTGCTTCAAGATCAAATCAATGAAACTATATAATATTTTTTATTTTGTAAATAATCCCCCCCATGGCTCTACAGCCCTTACAGGGCCCTGGCCTCCGCAACAACGCCTCTCCAGTCCTCCCTGTCAGCAGCTCGACCTCTCCACTATCCGATCCCCATCCTCTGCAGATCGTACTCCACATCACCCAGCCATCGCAGCCTGGGCCTTCCTCTTCTTCTTTTGCCTCCTGGTTTGCCATATAATAGTTTCTTTGGGTACCTATGTTCTCCCATTCTTTCTACGTGTCCAAGCCATCTTATACGGGTTGATTTGACATAGATGACTAGGTCTGGTTCATTGTATAGGTCCTGAAACTCTCTATTATTTCTTGACCTCCATTGGCCTTCATTACGTACTGGCCCAAATATCTGCCGAAGCACCTTCCTCTCCCAGATCTGCAGCATCTTCTCGCATTCCTGGGTCAGGACCCACGTTTCACCAGCGTACGTGACAATCGGTCTTAAGATTAAGGTTAATAATACAATATTATATATATATATATATATATATGTATATAAGATTTCATTTAAAATTTGGTCCCTTTTAATTCTAACTAACTAAAGTGCGCTCCTAATTCTATCCCAGTGGTATCCGCCAAGAAGGTTCGAGGTGGCTATCACAAGTGGAGTATCACAATACTACGATTAAGTTTCAAAATATAAATGGTGAAAATAAGAAATAATTAAGATATTTTGTTTATTTTTTACTCAATCAAAAATTAAAAGCAGTGAAGAAAAATAATTCTGAGTTCTTTTATTAAAAAAAAATGAAGATAAAGTTTGTAGTTTTATGGATTTAGTTCTATGGTGCCAGGTACACATTAAAGACCTCTTTCCTAATTATTCTTGGGTAGGAAACAATTTTGGACTCCCGCTGTAGCATCGTCAGATTTTCCATAGTAACATAAAGTGACGATAAATGACTATACAAACATGGCTATTATTTTAGTTCAATTCACGGTCCTTGCCTCAAGACTACTATGTGGAAATACCGTATCTATTTATAATTACCTATTTTTTCCATAATGCTTGATGTAACACCCGTTCATAGCAAAAGCCTAAAATGGCGGCAGACCGAATCCGGGCCGGGGGTTGACTCTTTTCATGCTTAATGCCTGGAATAAATCCTGATATTCCCGTCATGGCTAAGAAGTGTGGAGTACGCTTCTTTCAAAACGCTTTAAAATACTTTCTTCTAGTTTTTTTTCATCAGAACAACGGTTTTCTGTCAAATACATTTCAGTCTTAATACGAACACTATAGATAATAATGTCACAAAATGCAACTTATTAAAACTTATTAAAAGGAAATATTTCTGAATATATGCATTGATAGTTTTGATCTAATTTAAATAATTATTAGATTTTTTTTTTTTGGTAACTTGATACCTGCTCAAGCGAGTTTGGTTTGTTTAATGATTTTCGTATGTTGTAACTGCACGCTCTGAAAATTAAAGCTGTTTTAAGGATAGAATCCTGATAATCTCCTTATTAGAAAAAAAGAAGGCAGTTTTAACATTGACACAGACCTATCTAGCAGTTAATTATTCAGCATATCCTTTACGAAATATTTTTTTTTTTTTAGTTTCTTTGAGAATACAGCGAATTTTCGGTATCAACGGGTTGTCGCTTCGAAAATTAAAAAGGAAACGAATGAAAAGTTAAAACTATTTTATAACTAAAGTTATTTTATTAGATTGATTGGTATGATTGGTATAATTAAACCTGGATAAGCAAAATTTAGGGGTCTCACTATAGCATCGTCCGATTATCCATAGCAGCATAAAGTGACGTTAAATAAACAAAAAAAAAATACAAAGCCCCGGCCAAGACATAGTTGAATAGTATAGAAGAAATAAACATTTCGAAGTATATATTATTTTATAAAATGATTACAGAAATATACACATTTTCCATAATTACACTCTTTTGTCCCTACTATGACTCAACATTATTTTTGTTTTCGAGAATATTAAAAAGAAAACGAAAGGAATATTGAAACTTTTTCTGATTTAACTCGAAGCGACAACTTGCGAAACTGATACCGAATTTTCTCTTGTGCTAGTTGAGTCGGGCAACCTGTAAGAAGATAACCTTTAACCTCTTAGCTTCCCAATATGATTGGTTATCCCAAGCCTAAAGGCACGCGTACACCTAAGCCGATATCCGAACCTTACTCGGGCGTTATCGGCCAATCTCGGCAGATCAAATCAAAGATATGTAAAAGAAACGGAGTGCTTACACCACTATAACTGTCATCGTCCGTTCAAGGCAACCAACCGAAGAGTCCGAACTTGTTGAGATTCCTCGCCCGTCTTTCCGCCGGTAATATACATTCCCTACAGTTTGTATTGTACCTTGTTATTAGTGGTTCGACTGTGTTTAAAATATATTGAAATGTTGTAAAGCACATTCTAAAATATTCAAAGAATTTGATGGGTTGTAATCTTAATTCTTCAAAAGGGCGATGTTATTCACCCAGTTGTTTTCTGTACATAAATATTTCATTAACCCACACACGCCAACGTCAACGAATTACATTGCGGTACGAATTTTCTAAAAGATACATTTATTCGAATTCATCCATTTTAAAAACGCGCCTTCACCTTGTTAAGCCGCACAACCAACTACAGAAGACCGGCAACGTACAATGCCGGCAACAGTGTGAGCGCATGCACGTCCGAGTAATTCGTCCGACATCGGCCGACAAAATCGGTTTTGGTGTACGCCTAGGGTAACGCATCAACTTACGCTATGTGTGTACCAAATCATCGTTAATTAGATTCCTTTATCAACCAGATTCATTACTTAATTCCGGCCTTGTTGCGTGCTAACCTAGGGAAAGTGGTTCGTGTTGAAATATCATGAATGAAATGTTCAATATTAGAGCTTCCGTTTAAGTAACGGAATCATGATTGGAACTAAGATTATGGGAACCAATTCCTTCAACAAATAATTTACAATCAGCGCCCTTCCAACATTCGCAATCTCCTTCGATTCAAGTGCTCAGTTATGCATTATTTCAGCACACTTCTATTACCCGTTCCGCTATTTTTAGAATGCGCTCGCTCTTAAAATCAGGCATACCCTTTCCTAATCTATTTAAAACCCTCCCGTTCCATATTCTGCTCTCAAACTCCTTTTCAAATTATGATTAAGCCTTTCTTTTTATTTAGATGTTTTCCACAATGTATAATCTTCTATTTATTTTTAATGAAGAATTACAGTTCGAGTTATAACAAATTCATATTATACTTCTTAAGTTATTTATTTATTGTCAAAGTTTTTAAACAAAAATTTATTTCATAACCTTTTTCGGTTATTTTTTTTCCAAGTGAATATATTTTGTTAAATTGATAAATCTTATTTAACTTTCTCTTTCTTGTTTTTTTTTTTATTAGCATCGGTTTTTTATATGCTATTATTCAATTTTCCTTGATCAAATTCTCATGAATCACTTTATTTATAACCTTTTTTTTAAATTACGTAAGGCATTTAGCTGAAATGGTTTTCATTTTTAAGGAACTTCGGTCTAAAGATAGCAAGAAAATGATTTAATTTATGGGACTTGATTTTTATAATAGAACGAAATCGGCAAATGTTATCTTCCATGTATCTCTTTAAAACTTGTTAAGTTTTCATTCCTCGGTTAAAAGAACTTTCGGTTTAATTGGCTAGTGTTTTACTGGTATTTTAAAAATTATTTTATTGAATTGTACAACTGTAATATATACATCTAGTACAAGGGCTATATGAATAACTAGATACGTGAAAGGACATGTAGATGCACTACCCACTGGCAGCACTCTAATAACATTTCTATAATATAAGGTCCCGAGGCCACCTTCCTTTCAGACGCCTAGTAGGATTGTCCGGGATGGAATTGGATGCAAGGATGGAAACTAGTGGGTTTGGATGGACCTGGAGTTTATTATGAAATGATAGTTATCTGATATGGGCTAAATCGGTAACATTTGGAATTTCCAAATTTAATATTGTATTTTCCGTCTAACCTGAACTGATAATTCTTAATATGTTGTATTTTCCAAACTACTCCCATTAGCTTTCCTCATCAAAAGTATTCTAAACAGTTGAGTTCCCAAAAATGCACTACATGAAAGGAACAACTGTACTTCTATTTTCAAGAATTGTCTCAATGCGATATTATAAAAAACTGAAAATAATAAAGTACATAATATATTGTACCGGAATTGGTCCAACTTTTAATATTACTATAAATTTTATTTGAAATATTATTTTGTTTTAAGTCTAATTGTTCTTGACAATTATTTAGTATTAGCAGCCTATTCTAAACCGATTAAAAAAATACATAATGACAGTGAGTTACCCAATCCTTCAATAAAAAAAATTATCGTCGAAAATGACCCAATAAATGAGTAATAATTTGAATACAATTTTTTAATTAATCTATTTTGAGAACAAATTATAACGACTATGAAACTAATGAATTGTTCCAATTATCCATGGCTGAGTAAATTTTCTAATGAATCAATTGCATATTGGCTGAGTGTAAACTGCCTCAATGAAAAACCAAGTGTGGTAAGTCATATAATTATTTCTTCTAGTTGAGAAAGTTCATATCGTCGGTCCCAAGCCACCGATACCAATCTGCATATATTTTTTTATTTTGCATTTTTACATTCTCCATAGAAAAAAACCAGTACAGTTCCCTACCGTGTAATGATCTCAATTGCCTTAATGAGTTGTAGTGGTATGGATTTTTTTTAAAGTGAAAACTTCTTTAGCCGCGTTTTGCGAGTTTTGGTAGGGAATAAAATTATGGCTTCACGTCAGCAACATGCTCGAGACTGGCGACACCTAGCAGCCAGTCCATCAGTTAAACAATTATATAAGATTTTAATTATATTTATCTAAAAAGTCGTTTAATAGTAGTGTAATTTATACTAATAGTAACTTAAAACATCAATAACGGGTTCAAAATTTGCGTTCCTCCATAGATTTTATCTGTAATAGTTAATTAAATGTCTTTTTTTATGAAATGATTGTAAGCCCAAATGGTCTATGTTTAGTTGAAATTAACAATTATGCTAAAAATGAAAACCAAATTTATGTCAATACTAAAATAAGGTATTAATAATATAACTGTTTCAATAGAATCATCGATATTTCTTATTGAGCTTGTGCGATGGGTTCTTTTATTAATTAATAAAATACTTGGAAAAGTATTTAATTATTGTTCGGTGTATCAATATATGTGAAAACCAGACAAATGATAATAATTTAAATTTACCTATTTGAAATTTAAATAATTTAGACTATAATTGATTTAGAAATTATAGAAAGAGAATAGAAAAAGAAGGCAGTTATTCCAAAGACTTGAGTTTTCATTTCTGTCAGCAGTCAAGTTAATATTATCAAAAGCGCACCGCATATTTAGTTATCAATTATATATATAATTCGATATATTATTCTTATTGATATAATGCTATTTAATAATAAATTACAAAAATTATTCACTTATATTTAGATATATTTTTTAGCCAGAGCGTTTTTGATGCTTTGAGCGCCAGTAACATTATCAACGGAATCCTTGAACTCGTTTTTTGACCACTTCAAAACATCCAACTAAATTGATACTTTACACACTTTTCAAGGACCGAATATAATACAATAATATAATAAGTTTGTATCATTATTCTGACAAGGATCTTCCGGAATAGGGATTTTCCAAACCCATGCAATGTCTTGTTTCATGTGCTAAGGCATACATGTAATATAATCTTTGAAAAAGTATATGGCTACTGGCAGGATCAACTGGGGAGTTTCATATAATTTGAAACAAAACATTGTAGAAAATAAATAGTAATTTAAAAAACTAAAAAAAATACGCTTTGATAGATAACAAAAAGAAATATAGAAAATAATGTTCGTGCACTGGCGTACTAAACACTTCATTTTATCGTAGAAAACGTGCTTTTTAAGCTTTCATAATGACCACTTTTACCAATATGAGATTATAAAATATTTACAACAGTTAATATCAAGAACGCTATGCTCTTTTTTTGTTCATTGCTATATTCTTATTTTAAACGTATCCAAAATTATTTTCTACTTTTCAGTTTTCTTTTTTACTGGAGTATATGTTTAGTTTTTAAACTACTGTTTATTTCTGTATGACGTACATACCGTTAATGACTCCAACGGTCGATGGTCGAAATAAAACGATTGCAACGAAATACCGCTCGTTACCATGATATCATATTGCTGTCATGGCATCCTAAACAGTGTAATTATAATCTCACCTATGACCATGGACGTTTTAATAGTTCCGTACAATTACGGTTGAACTATAATAGTTATAGCACCAAGGAAACCGCATTGCTCGTTGCCGACATTAAAGATCTCATTAACATAAAATTAAATACCTAATTTTAAAATAAGCTTGAAGGAATTTCACTTCCGGTTTGCAAATTGTTGTTTATACATAAATGTCGTACCGTTTACTCGGCCAGTTTGCTTAGTAAGAGAAACAAACATATAATTTGACGTGTTTGTTGTTCACAAAAACCATTAACCACAAATTTCAACGTCAATGCGATTCAATTTAAGCTCTCCGCAAATTTTAAATGGAAAACAAATTTTGTTCCTTGAATGTATTTAATTCTCCCGAAAATTCTAAAAAAAAGTTCTTTTTTTTTTTAATTGCACAAACCAAATTGGGCACCAGTTGAGTTTAAAAAAAATATATACAGAATACTCTACCCAAATGAAAAATATAGTTTTCATTAAAAAGGACCATTAAACTCTCATAAAAATTCAATTCTCATTTTAAAAATTTAGTTTTGATCGACCAAGTTAGGCGCACTTGTGGATGTGAAAAATCCTAAAAAATATGTTTTCAATAAACTGTAATCATTAGCCAATAAAATAATGTTATCATCCTTCAAATTAACAAATTGAATTTCTCAAGATATTCAAAATTGAAGAATCGTTTTTTACTGAACGAGCTTCCATTTAAACATTGACAAAAACAAAATATATTTATGTTTCATGTATATGTTATGTAAAAATGTGTACAAATAAAAAATGGAAACATATACATAATTAATACAGATTTATAACAGGCTAATTTTAAAAATAAGCAGTGCATATGCCCATGTTGTAAACTAGAGCAAAAATTGGTTATAAAGCTTTTTGGGTTTTATTATAATTTTATTTATATTTAAACGGAAGAAATATTTATGCAAGTTATATATATATATATATATATATTTTTTTTATTTTTTTTTATTTATGGTTCATTTTGATTATTTAAATATTTAATAAAATATATATATATAATGCAAGGTAATGCATTGGTTAAAAAAAATTATAATAATGTCTGTTTTAACGCTAAAATTACTTTTCTATGATTCGTTATTGTTTTAAAATAAATTATTCACAACCTAATTGAAGGAATGCATATTTGTTTACGTTATTTTAATCAAAGTTAATGAGAGTAAATGAGAGAGGAATATCGACATAATTATACGCTGTTAAACAAATTAATCGCCTTGTGCCACGCCTTTTTAAACCTAATAAAATACATTTTTATAATTTAATGGTAGTAATAATATTAATTTATAATTTAATAAAATTAAATAACTTTATTCAGTGTTAAATTATTACTTAATAGTCATTACTTATGGTTTCAACTTACACCGTAACATGTATGAATTCTTATAGAAATTTAACTGTTCTTTACTTATAAATCAATATTAGCGTAGGCTTAATTTACAATATTATATTATTGATATGGGCATCAGTTCCGCTGGTTGTCGCTTCGAGTTGAGACACTAGTTTTTACTTCTCATTCGATAATTTTTAATACAAATAAACGTCATCGTTAGTATGAAAAAAAAAGTGTAATGAAGAGACATGTATATATTTCGGTGATCATTTCATCAAGAAGTAAGCGTTTCATTTACCATTTCGAAGTATGGATGAAATATGTTTGTTGAATCGATCATCCCGATGAATTATGAAGATCGATCATCGATCTTGATAATATGATTACCAAAATATATACATTTCCGATATTTACACTAATTTTTCCATATTAAACCTCACGATAATTTATACTTTTGGAGAATATTAAAAATGAAACGAATGGTAAGTTAAAACTTGTTGTGACTCAACTCAAAACGACAACCTATGGAACTGATATATTGATATGAATTTATATATGCCGACATGACAACTACTTACAATTGTAAACAATACAGAGCTGCTAACGAAATGCACAGGTCGGGCCAAGACACAGTTGAATACTGCGGTATAGCGAGCCTCCATGTCCTCCCCTTTCCCCCACCAAGCCATATCAAGGGTGTCATCCCCTCTCTTAGTATGTATTGCATTTATTTTAGTACTCATGTATTTGAGTGTATATTTGAACAGAAACTAATATAATTTTGAAAATAAAGAAATAATAGTACTTGTGTATTAGCCGGTTGTCTTAATCAATCCATCTGTAGCCGTTGATTAAAAAAATCTAAGCCTTTTATGTTTATTTATTTAAATTAAAATGAGAGAAATCTTGAAACCCACTTCTTTACTTATATATCAATCTCCTGTATCCTTGGAAAATATTATGTATTTGTATATTCAATAAGGAAACGCAAATATATATCTGAGTCTATTTCCATAGAAGCAGCTATTAATAAAAATCTGAAGGCAGCATTAATAAATCATTTTTTTATTTATTTTAAAATGATTATTACAGCATTATTCAATAACTGATGCAGGATTTAACTTGTGCCCTTTCCACTTGAATCAATTTCAATACAAGTAAAATTTTGAAAACTGAAATGACAAATTCCTTCGAGCTAAATACTGTTATCAAATTAATTTAAACTGTTACTAATATTGAGTTTAAAAATTATTCTCTAAATATGATAGTTATAGTACATTTCAAGTTAAAGACAGAATATTATTTATTTAAGATATGGTCCTTGTGTATTAGCCATTACCCATGAAACCTTCCTCATTGTCTAGAGTAACCTCTTCTTAACACTCATCTCATTTGAGTTATTCGTGTGTGTGTTATCAAATTGTTTTCTTTATTATTTTCAATGTTTTGACTTCCTAATTTTTTTATTGTCTATTTAAATTTCTGTGTTGTTTATCGTCATCATAATCAATCCTCCTCACAATGCTTAGGCGGTAAACCTAAGAATTGTGAGGAGGAATTCTGCACAACCTTCTCCAGCTCTTCCGGTCTTGCACCAACTCTTCTGCTCCAATGGAGTTCCCTCTTCTCAAAGTCCTTCCTCACCTCTTCTTCACCAGGTATAATTAAACCTGGATAGGCAAAATTTAGAGGTCCCACTGTAGCATCGTCCGATTATCCATAGCAGCATAAAGTGACGTTGAATAAACAAACAAAACATACACAGTCCCGGCCAAGACATAGTTGAATAGTATAAAAGAAATAAACATTTCGAAGTATAGGTAACGTATATGTTTGATCGTTTATTATTTTATGAAATGTTTACAGAAATATACAAATTTTCCATAATTACACTCTTTTTTCCATACTATAACTCAACATTATTTTTGTTTTCGAGAATATTAAAAAGAAAACAAAAGGAATATTGAAACTTTTCTGATTTAACTCGAAGCGCTCGCCGTTTCAGGCTACTTCAACATTTACTGGATAAACGCTCTAAGCTCCCAATTAATTACAAGATATACACGACAATCATTAGACCCATCAGGACTTACGGAATAGAGCTTTGGGGCTCCACTAAGCCATCGAATTCCTCCCGCATCCAATCTTTACAATCCCAAATCCTTCGGAGAATCCTCAACGCTCCTTACTTTGTTACGAAGAAAGTAATCCATAATGACCTTAACGTCCCGTTTATTGCTGATTTGGCACGAATCCGATATCAATATTTTCATGACAAACTTCATTTCCACCCAAACCCACTAGTTTCAAACCTCGCAACATCTTTAATTCCTGATAATCCTCCGAGGCGTCTGAAAAGAAGATGGCCTCGTGACCTTCTAAGCTGAACTTTTTACTTGAGTACTACCACTGGGTAGTTTCTCTACTTGTCTTTTCATGTCAATTTTTCAATCATAATATTTACTGGATGTAATCTGTATACAGTTGCAAATTTCAATAAATATATTTAAAAAAAAAACTCGAACCTGCGAAACTGATACCGAATTTTCTCTTGTGCTAGTTGAGTTGGGCAACCTGTAAGAAGATAACCTTTAGTCTCTTAGCTTCCCAATATGATTGGTTATCCCCAGCCTAAAGGCACGCGTACACCTAAGCCGTTATCATCCGAACTTTACTCGGGCGTTATCGGCCGATCTCGGCAGATAAAATCAAAGATATGTAAAAGAAAGGGAGTGCTTACACCACTATAACCGTCATCATCCGTTCACGGCAACCAACCGACGAGTCCGAACTTGATGGGATTTCTTGCCCGTCTTTCCGCCGGTGATATACAGTCCCTATAGTTTGTATTGCGCGGTTCGACTGTGTTTAAAATATATTGAAATGTGCCAAAATACATTCTAAAATATTCAAAGAATTTGATGGGTTGTAATCTTAATTCTTCAAAAGGGTGATGTTATTCAGCCAGTTGTTTTCTGTACATAAATATTTCATTAACCCACACACGCCAACGTCGACGAATTACATTGCGGTACGAATTTTCTAAAAGATACATTTATTCGAATTCATCCATTTTAAAAAGGCGTCTTCACCTTGTTAAGCCGCTCAACCAACAACAGATGACCGGCAACGTTCAATGCACGTCCGAGTAATTCGGTTTTGGTGTGCGCTTAGGGTAACGCATCAAATTACGCCATGTGTATAGCAAATCATCGTTAATTATATTCCTTTATTAAGCAGATTCATTACTTAATTCCGGCCTTGTTGCGTGCTAACCTTGGGAAAGTGGTTCGTGTTGAAATATCATGAATGAAATGTTCAATATTAGAACTTCCGTTTAAGGAACGGAATCATGATTGGAACTAAGATTATGGAAACCAATTCCTTCAACAAATAAATTACAATCAGCGCCCTTCCAACATTCGCAATCTCCTTCGATTCAAGTGCTCAGTTATGCATTATTTCAGCACACTTCTATTACCCGTTCCGCTATTTTTAGAATGCGCTCGCTCTTAAAATCAGGCATACCTCTTCCTAATCTATTTCAAACCCTCCCGTTCCATATTCTGCTCTCCAACTTCAAGCAGATTTTTCACATTGTAAAATCTTCTATTTATTTTTAATGAAGACTTCTAGTTCGAGTTATAAAAAATTCATATTATACTTCTTAGGTTATTTATTTATTGCCAAATTTTTTAAACAAAAATTTATTTCATAACCTTTTTCGGTTCTTTTTTTCCAAGTGAATATATTTGGTTAAATTGATAAACCTTGTTTAACTTTCTCTTTCTTGTTTTGTTTTTTTTATTTGCAGCTGTTTTTTATATACTATTAATTAACTTTCCTTGATCAAATTCTCATGAATCACTTTATTTATAACCTTTTTTTTAAATTACGTAAGGCATTTGAAATATTATTTTGTTTTAAGTCTAATTGTTTTTGACAATTATTAAGTATTAGCAGTCTATTGTAAACCGATTTAAAAAATTCATAATGACAATGAGTTACCCAATCCTTCAATAAAAAAAATCATCATCGAAAATGACCCAATAAATGAGTAATAATTTGAATACAATTTTTTAATTAATCTATTTCGAGAACAAATTATAACAACTATGAAACTAATGAATTGTTCCAATTATTCATGGCTGAGTAAATTTTCAAATGAATTGATTGCATGTTGGCTGACGGTAAACTAGCTCAATGAAAAACCGAGCGTGGAAAGTCATATAATTATTTCTTGAGAAATTTTAGTTGAGAAATTTCATATCGTCGGTCCAAAGCCACCGAGACAATCAGCATTTTGCATTTTTACATTCTCCATAGAAAAAAACAGTACAGTTCCCTACCGTGTAATGATCTCAATTGCCTTCGTGAGTTGTAGTGGTATGGGTTTTTTTTAAAGTGAAGACTTCTTTAGCCGCGTTTTGCGAGTTTTGGTAGGGAATAAAATATTAATTATATTTTTATAAAAAGTCGTTTAATAGTAGTGTAATTGATACTAATAGTAACTTAAAACAATTCAAGGTTCAAAATTTGCGTTCCTCCATAAGATTTTATCTGTAATAGTTGGTGAAATATCTTGTTATATGAAATTATTGTAACCCCAAGTGATCTATGTATTGGTGAAATTAACAATAATGCTAAAAATGAAAACAAATTTTATTTTAATACTACCAAAGGTATAAATAATATAACTGTTTCAATTATCAGTCTGTTTTTAACGATTTTCTCGATAATTTTGCTAATGGTCGGAAGCATACTAATTGGTCTAAGCTTATTGCTAGATGGTTTCGATACTAAGACTAATAGACCAATTTTCCAGTTGTCTGGAAATTCTTTTCTTCTGAATAGAAATTTGTACCAATGTAGTATTAAATTTGGTACCAAATCAAAGACTTTTTGCAAAATTATGGGAGTAATCCCGTCGTAACCCGGAGATTTTTTTGTTTTTAAAGATTTGATTGCGCTCGAAATTTCATGGTCCTCTATTGGTAAGTCCTCAGTTGTATCCGGAGGTACCGTAACATTAGATCTAATTATAGTATGTCTGATATCATCTGATTCAGGATTATCTACATTTATTAGTTCGGTCATTACCTGATTCAAAGTCTCCTTTAGGTTATTGGTATACTGGTTGTTAGTCGATGTTTGTAAGGTTTTTAAAACCATTTGATTCTATACATTTCCTGCAGCTCATTTATAAATCCAGTCCCATGGCTTAGCGTTAGTGCAATACGATTTCCAAGATTCCATTTTTGATTGCCTAATTAATTTCTGGTATAGATATCGGCTTTCCAGATAACTGTCTCTAGCTGTATTTCTGAGTTCTTGGCTGTTTTTAATTTTCTGATATTGCTGCCTGAGCTTGTTCGTTCTTTTGTGTAGTGCTGACAGTTTATCATTCCACCATGGAACAGGCTTATATTTTTTGTACGGGGGTTATTACTTGATTTTTAAACGTCATAGTTGAAGATATAATTATTATATTGTCATCAGTGTGGAAATTAAATTTGTGCTCATATTCTGCAGTGATTCAATAATATAGTTTAGTAGTTCTTCACTTGTATATTTGTTTTCAGTAAGCGGTATAAATTCCTTTTCAAGTTGTGTAAGTTAGTCTCAAATTTATTCCTATTAGCATTTCCAAACCCTTGTAATGTCTTGTGTCATGTGCTAAGGCATACATGGAATATAATCTTTGAAAAAGTATAAGGCTACTGGCAGGATCAACTGGGGAGTTTCTAGGAGAATAATTTGAAACAAAACATTGTAGAATTTAATAGTACTTTAAAAAACTAAAAAAAACACGCTTTGATAGATAACAAAACGAAATATAAAAAATAATGTTCGTGCAGTGACGTACTCAACAGTTCATTTTATCGTAGAAAACGTACTTTTTAAGATTTCATAATGACTCTACTTTAACCCGTACGAGGTTATAAAATATTTACAACAGTTAATATGAAGAACGCTATGCTCTTTTTTTGATCATCGCTATATTCTCATTATATACGTATTCAAAATTATTATCTACTTTTTAGTTTTCTTTTTTACTGGAGTATATTTTTAGTTTTTAAACTACTGTTTTTTTCTGTATGACGTACATACCGTTAATGACTCCAACGGTCGATGGTCGAAATGAAACGATTGCAACGGAATACCGCTCTTTACCAAATCATATTGTTGGCATGGCATCCTATAAGGTATAATTATAATCTCACCTATGAACATGGACGTTTTTAATAAACTGTAATCATTAGCCAACAAAACAATTTAATCATCCTTCAAATGATCAAATTGAATTTCCCAAGATATTAAAAATGGAAGAATCGTTTTTTACTGCACGGGCTTCCACTTAAACATTGCATTTTCTTTCCCTAACCCGTCTAATATTTCCATGTGATTTGGATAATTACTATTTTCGAAGACAGTGTCGAAACATTGCTCGTTCTGAATGCTTAATAGAGACGAAATAGGTATATCATTACAGAAAAGGTATTGTGTTAATAAACATAAATAAAATAAAAATGGGCCTCATATTTAGATATTAGGGCAGTTAAACTTTTGTGTGATTTCTTAAACTTACAGGCATGATTTTATTTGTTTATTTTTTGTTTTGCATTTTAGTGATTAGACCAGTACTTGTGGATATTAAGCATCATTTGTAGCCTAAAAGCGAACCGAAACGGCGAACAGTTTTGATGAAACTTTTCAAGAATATTTCCTTTATGTTTAAGTGATGTACTCTATACAATTACTACAATTCTTTGGAAAAAAGAAGGCATGTTCAAACGGAAAGCATATTATATTTGAGAATACCTCGATATTTATCCTAATTACATTTGTGCCAACATCATCATCACCACCACATGCATAATCCACATTTAAGATGCAATTACTTTTGAAACAAAAAAAAATCAACAATAATGTAAACCCTAAGAATTAAGATAAATATTAGACCACGTTTAAACGATTTACCATGATAGTATAGTATTACGAGTATATATACTGAGAATATAATCGTCGACATTGATGAAAAAACACTAGGTTTTAATATCGAAATTAGACAAAATGGATAAATACTTTAAATCTGAAAATCTAAATTTTTTGTGATTAGAATACTTGTTCTTCTACATACAGTAATAATCTACAAAAGATGTACTCCGGTTCGAAAAGAAAACTGGATTCTTGGCCGAATGTATTTTGTGTGTCTTATATCATAAGGACTGCATTATATTTAAAAAAAGTATGAAATACATAAAGAAAAGGTAAACTTAATTTTCTCCTTTTTTGGGCCAATCGGATTAAAGTATGGTTAAACATTATGTTGCTCTTTAGCTGCAGAAGAGTTTCCTGTTTCCTCAAGTTTCCTAATTCATACTCTGTGGATATATATATTTAAAATAGAAAAATTATACAAAAACAAAATATATTTATGTTTCATGTATATGCTATGTAAAAATGTGTACAAATAAATGGAAACAAATACATAATTAATACATAATTATTACACGCTATTTTTAAAAAAAAGCAGTGCATATGCCCATGTGTAAAACTATGGCAAAAATTGGTTATAAAGCGGTTATATTTAAACGGAAGAAATATTTATGCAAGTTATATATATATATTTTATTTATTTATGGTTCTTTTTGATTATTTAAATATTTAATTTAATATAATATATATATATATATATATATATATATATATATATATATATATATATATTATGCAAGGTAATTCATAGGTTAAAAAAGTTATAATAATGTCTCTTTTAACGCTAAAATTACTTTTCTATACTAAACCTCACGATAATTTATACTTCTGGAGAATATTAAAAAGGAAACGAATGGAAAGTTAAAACTTGTTGTGACTCAACTCAAAACGACAACCTACGTAACTAATACATTGATATGAATTTATCAAGGGTGTCATCCCCTCTCTTAGTATGTATTGCATTTATTTTAGTACCCGTGTATTTCAGTGTATATTTGAACAGAAACTAATATAATTTTGAAAATAAAGAAATAATAGTACTTGTGTATTAACCGGATGTCTTAATCAATCCATTTGTAGCCTTCTAAATCTTTTATGTTTCTTTATTTAAATTAAAATGGGAGAAATCTTGAAACCCACTTCTTTATCCTTGGAAAATATTATGTATTTGTATATTCAATAAGGAAACGCAAATATATACCTGAGTCTATTTCCATAGATGCAGCTATTAATAAAAATCTGAAGGCAGAAATAATAAATCATTTTTTATTGATTTTAAAATGATTTTTACAGCCATTTATTATACAATAACTGATGCAGGATTTAACTTGTCCCCTTTCCACTTGAATCAATTTCAATACTAGTAAAATTTTGAAAACTGAAATGACAAATTCCTTCGAGCTAAATACTGTTATCAAATTATATATTATTTATATATAGAATATTATTTATTTAAGATATGGTCCTTGTGTATTAGCCATTACCCATGATACCTTCCTCATTGTCTAGTGTAACCTCTTCTTAACACTCATCTCATTTGAGTTATTCGTGTGTGCGTTATCAAATTGTTTTCTTCATTGTTTTCAATTTTTATGTCTTCCTAATTTTTTTTATTGTCTGTTTAAATTTCTGTGTTGTTTATCGTCATCATAATCAATCCTCTTTACCGCCTAAGCATTGTGAGGAGGAATTCTGCACAGCCTTCTCCAGCTCTGGCGGTCTTTCACCAATTATGCTCTTCTGCTCCAATGGAGTCCCCTCTTCTCAAAGTCCTTCCTCACCTCTTCTTCCCACTTCCTCCTAGGTCGTCCTCTTCCTCGTTTTCCCTCCACTTTGGCTCGGTAGGTTTCGCTAGCAATTCTGCTAGGATCCATCCGCAGGAGGTGTCCAAGCCATCTCAGTCAGTTTTCCTCTATTAACTCATTGGCTGGTTTAACATTGAGGTTCGATCTTATAGTGGTGTTCCGGACTCGGTCTCTTTTTGTTTTGCCCTCTATCTTCCTGAGAAATCTCATTTCTACTGTATTCTGGATTGGTCTTTGTCAGCGTCCATGATTCTGAAGAGCACGTGAGGATAGAGAGAAATGTTGACTTAAATACAGCCACTTTCCTTTCCTTTCCTAAGAAATCCACTCTTAATCGCTTCATACATCCTGCCCCCGGTACCGATTCTCTCGGCCACTTCAAGATCGATGTATCCGTTTTCGTTTAGATGCGCTCCCAGGTATTTGAAGTTTTCCACTTGTTCCAGGACTTTATCTTCAACTCTAATGACCCTCATTATTCTCCTTGGCTTCTTTGTTTTATTCGCGTTTATGATCATATTTATAGCCAGCAACTCTTCTTTTAATCTACTAACATTGTGCTGGAGGTAATCTTCTATCATTCTCTGAGAAAACCACAATGTCATCCGCAAATGCCAGCAGTGAGAGCTTTATTGGGCTCAGATTGGCATATCCTAGGTGGAACTTCCTCATTTTTGTCTTGGCCTTTCGAAGAGCTGAATACATGACCAAAATGAAAAGTAGGGGACTCAGACTACAGATTTCTGTTTTTTTCATTAGTAAAATACAGAGATTTTGGTTAGACAGTTACAAAAATAAAAGTACATAAAAAAAAAAGTAAACATACAGGAAAAAACTCTACATTAGTCGAGGACTTTTGAACCAATAACATTTTATTAAAACATATTTTAGGTAATCTGTTATTACACATTAGTAAGATTTTCAACCACCAGTTGATTGTAAGTTTCAAGATTTGCAATTTTAGCAATATTGAGCCTGTTTCTGGTCCTAGTCTGTAACCTGGGGTTTGAGTACCTTAATGAACATATTTCACAGAAGTATAATAAAACTGAACCAATTAAAGTATTGAAAAGCGTAGTTTTTAAGGTCCAGGAAGGTGACCTAGAGATGACTATAATCTGTTTAACCGAATTCATAGAGACAGCAGCTCTAGCCGTCATATCTTGCCTAGTTAAATGAAAAAAAAGCCGAGTTAGAGAAAACTATACGGAGGAGGCGGAAAGAACTCACAATTTCAATTTTTTGTGGTTACAGTACAGGGTTTCATTTTCAAGTCTACCTTATGTTCTCTTGAATATCACAGCTTCAGTTTTGTTTATATTTACTATAAGGTGGTTTCATGAATGTAGTTAAGTAGATACATACTGAACAAAAATTACGATAATCGTGTATATTTTTAATGATCCAACACTTAATTGTAAATATAAAAACTATTCATTTGGAGTGCTTTAACAAGGTTTTACCATTCGCAAAGTACTCAAGAATTTTTCTGAGATACAGTAATAACATAATGCTGCGTTGTCTAAATGATAAACGTATTACCGGCATTCCAATATCATTTTCTTTTTTTTTATGAGTCCTTCTAGTTCTATCATTAAGAATTTGTATTGCCATTATTTTGTTTACCAAAGCTAACCCACATAAGAGAGCAGGATAGCTCAATATGTAGAGAGTTAAGTTTGCTATGCTAAAGGTTCCCGGTTAAAATCCGGCTATAGAAGAAAATTATTTAATCTGTTAACAGACATAGGTGCACCCTGTGGGACCTACGGCTCACGCAACCTCTATATTACGGGTACCCTATATATTATGGGTTCCCTGAATTAGGAGATAACATGGGGGTTGAACGTGATCAAGGACAAATAACTTCCAAGCACAACAGTTGTCCTAGTGTAGTCTACTATGTACTGAACCCAACACACCCTACATGGGTTGTAGTGGTCCATTTTTTTTCCAACCTACTGTGACCAGGTTGTGGGGTTTTCGGTCCAAGGTCCAAATTGATTTAAAGAAACTATTGTCCAAATAAAAATGTTGTATTCTTATATTATACATCGACGGTAACATTATGCCAACTCCAAAAACATAACCATAATATATATATCGTAACACCACCAACGTAACACCACCAACGCTGAGCCGCAAAGATACGATAAGGTAAAAACAATTAAATTTGGCAATTACTTGGCCATATAACCGACTTAGGCTACACATCCGTATGGAATGACGGTCCTCAGTTAAGTGAGGCCAGATAGGTACAACTAGAGACACCTGACGGACGAATTTAGCAAACAAAAGAATACTCGTTACACACTCCCCTCCAGCGATTAAGTCCGTCGGGTTGGATAAAATAATTTAAGTTTTGAGGGATGCCATAAGCCTATTATCTTTCCATCAGTATCTCTCAGTTTACAGGATCCACCACCCGTAACGGAAACAACCGTAAAAGGGCCTTCATATTTGGGGTTCAGTTTAGCAGCGAGTTTATCAGCTGCCGACGATAGCTGAAACCTCATCTTTAAGACTTGGTCCCCCGGTTGGAAACGATCTTTTCGGCGTCTCAAGTTATAACGACTGCTCTGATTTAGACTTGCCTTCAGAGAGTTTTCCTCGGCTATATGATGAACTTCAGGCAGTCTGCCCACTTTAGCGGCCCAAGCAGCATGTTCGTCTGTGCCAGCCACTAGGATATCATCGTCGTTAGCTTGATGTAGAGGCCTCAGTTCTCTACCAAAATTTAAGAAGGCAGGACTGAACTTGGTCGAATCTTGAACGGCGGAATTTAAGGCAAACTGGATCTCTCCTAGTTTTTCGTCCCAGCGTTGGTGTTTCTTCCCTAGGTACGCTACGATAAGTTGCTTGATATTCCGATTCGCTCGTTCTGTCGGATTTGCCTGTGAATGGTAAAGAGGAGTAGTTTCTCTCTTGATTCCAAACTCCTTAGCCACTTCAGTTACAAGATTACTAACGAAGTTCTTCGCATTGTCGGAAATTATTTTATGCGGTGCGCCATATCTGTATATTATGCGGGATTTCAGTTTATTTACAATAACCGAAGAGGTAGCTTTTCTGATGGGACATAATTCCACCCATCTACTAAATAAATCTACAAACACTAGTAGATATACATTGCCTCTAGAACTCCTAGGATAAGGACCCATAATGTCAACTGACACCATTTCCCATGGCTGCTTGTTATAGCGAGGGAACATTAACCCACGAGGTGGCGTGTTATTGGGTTTGACCTTCTGGCATAACTCACACTGCCTCACATACTGGCTTATATCTCGGTATAATCCAGGCCAATAATATAGTCTACTAACCCTAGAAACAGTTTTATCTATCCCCAGGTGGCCTGACTGCGGTAGATCATGATTTTCATATATTATTGCTCCCCTTAAATGTCTAGGAACGACAACTTTCCATTCCTCACTGGGGTCTTCTAGCTCTCCCTTCAAAGGATTCTTTCGATGGTATAATAGCTGTCCATCTTTTATCGACCATCCAGGGTGGAGTTCTGGGAACTTCTGGACTCGATAAAATTTCTGATTATACCAATCGTCGGTCGCTATGAAAGTTCCTGAAGTCGAAACTGAATCGGTAGAAGAATTAGGATCGGAACTGGTAGACAATACTGTGATTGCAGCAATTCGTGATAGGGCATCGGCCACTGTGTTGAGTTTCCCCTTTCGATATTCCACCTTGTAGTTGTAAGGCTGCAAGCGAAGAGCCCATCTAGCCAAACGACCTGAAGGGTTTTTCAAGTTCAGTAACCACTTCAGACTGGCGTGGTCAGTTATTACAGTGAATGGATAACCTTCCAAGTAATGCCTATTCTTCTCGATACCAAACAGAACTGCGAGGCATTCCTTTTCGGTTACGGTATAATTCCTTTCAGCTGAACTTAAGGTACGAGAACAAAAAGCGATGACTCTTTCTTCGCCGTCTTGTATTTGAGTCAAGACCGCTCCAAGACCTGTATCACTGGCGTCAGTCTGTAATTGAAAAGGCTGTTTAAAGTCTGGCCTAGCTAATATTGGTGCTTCAGTCAGTGCTGACTTGAGAGCATTGAAAGAGGCGTCCTGCTCTTCTGACCAGATCCATTTAGCGTTACGCTTAAGCAAAGCTGTTAGCGGAGAGACAACTGTAGAGAAGTCTTTAATAAAACGGCGATACCATCCTGCCATTCCAAGGAATCTTCTGAGCTGCCCAGCGTTGGTGGGAGGAGGAATCGAAGTAACGGAACCAACCTTATCTGGATCTACACTCAAGCCATCACTATTAACCAGATAGCCCAAGTACCTAACTTCATTACAACCAAATTCACATTTTTCCGGGTTGATACGCAGACCTGAGGCTTTAAGTCGACTGAACACTTCCATTAGCATATCCAAATGCAGTTTGAAAGTTGGTGTGCAAACCAAAATATCATCAAGAAAAACTACTACGTAAGGGTAAAGTTCGGGTCCAAATATTGCATCGGCTAACCTCTGAAAGGTAGCAGGTGAATTCGTCAGCCCAAAGGGCATAACTTTAAACCTGAATAGTCCTCTGCCAGGAACTGTAAACGCAGTAATGTCTTTACTAGTTTCGTCGGCAAGGGGCACTTGCAAAAATGCTTGCTTGAGGTCAAACTTGGAGAGATATCTAGCCTGTCGAAGTCCGTCTAAGAGAGATGTCATATTAGGCATAGGATAGCAATCTTTACAAGTGACTTCATTAACCTTACGAAAGTCTATACAAAAACGATAACCTGATCCCTTACGAACCATGACTACCGGGGAAGACCATGGAGATTGGCAAGGTTCCACTAAGTCTTCATCCAACATTCGATCTAACTCCTGGTGCATTGCCTCAAGTACTTTGGGTGAGTAATGGTAGGAGCGCTGCTTGATAGGTTGGGCATCCTGAACATCTACCTTATGGCTAATGCGCGTCGTTAATCCTGGAGAATCTTGGAGAATTCGCAAACCTTCACTGACTATTCTATCCAGATCCACCCTTTCTGAGGGATCAAGTGAACTAATACCGCATATTTTTGATGTTTCCTCTTCTACTAATTGAACATCTTGACGAAACGAGAACTTATGGTCGGGGTCATCTTGAAACCACCATGTCGCTTCACGATGATTTGTGCTCATTTTTGTGTTAACGATAAAATCTAACCCTAAAAGAAACATAAATGGAAGCTTGGTTAAAACGTAAAGCTTCGTGTCATATGACCGGTACCCAACGGTAATTGAAATGGAGAATCTTTCATCAACGATACAAGAGCTTCCATTAGCGACACAAACATTAAATTCGGGAATTTTCTCAACTTCATATCCCAATTTAAGGAGAATTTCAACCCCTTCTGGTCCAACAAATGAGGTAGTGGAACCAGGGTCAAACAGGGCCAAGTAGGACAGGCCTCCTTTGTCAGGTTTCCCTATTCGGAAATCAATATAGTGCTGTTTAGGAAACGGTAAACGATAACAAGATACGGTAGAACTTTCGGGAGAATTCGATACGACACAAGGAGAAACGATATCAGATTTAGCGGTACAAAAAGGTAAACGATAAGGCACGGTAATAGGTAAATCGGTACTTGGTGGGTCAGCTGAAACCGTGGGAATAGGAATGACCCTCACTTCCGATTCCCTTGCACATTTCCCGGAGTACATTTAGGACATGCGTGAATGGAAACTCCTGGGTTACCACAACGGTAGCAAAACAACTTTCGTGGTAGCGGACATCTGGAATATACGTGCGGTCCACCACAATTCCAGCAAATTAATTTCTTAGCTGGTAGAGCCGGTTTTGAGCCTTTTAGACACGTTTTCTCGTAGAGAATCGATTTGGTACTATTTCTTGATTGTACATCAGTCGGAGAGAATACCTGTTTCTTAGAGCCAACTGCCTGAATTTCGAACTGGTCGAATTGAGGATCGTGATTCGTTGTGTTAGCACCAAAATCGGTTTGTTTTTCCAATGGCGAAACAGTAAAAATTCCCGGAGATATTTGTTCTTTTCCGGAATTGGATTCGTTATATCGTCTAGTGGAATTCGCAGAGCGGGATTTTTCTATAATAGGCTTTTCTGATCGGCTTTCTTGAGCCATCATCTCATATACTCTAGTTCGTTCGGTGACGAAATTAATCAAATCCTTATAAGAGGGAATATCTGCTGATTTTATTCGTTCTTCGAATGCTTTTCTAGTCCCTGGGTCTAAATTATTAAGAGCTAAATGAAGTTTAATGAAATCCCCCATGTCTTCAATGCCTAAAGCCGATAACGCAGAAAAATTATTTTCATGCTCAGATAAAAATCTCTGCAAATTGGACGCTGAAGAATTGTTTAAAGGGGTAAAATCCATCACCTTCTTGATATAAAATCTGGCTAGTCGCCTTTTATTTTGATAGCGAGAGACCAATGCGTCGTAAGCGAGCGGATAATTAGCTTCGTCTAATGCGAAGCCCGAGATAAGCGACAGAGCTTCATCGCGTAAGATACTTCGTAGATAGTAAAATTTCCTAATGGTCGATAGAGATTCTTCCCTATGAACCATAGAATCAAATAGGGAATAGAATCCATTCCAGTCCTCTAATTTCCCTGTGAATATCGGTAAGTCAATTTTCGGTAGCTCCTGAGGAATAGAATGAGAATGGACAACCACAGGTTTATTCTCAGGAGGGCAGGTAGATTGTACCACTTTGTAATAATTCGCTTTAGTAATATCAACTAAATCGTTAAATGAATTTTGTACTTCTGTTGTCTCGAGTTTTTCACTTTTGTTCTTTATACTTGCATTAAATATCCGAATTTTTGATTGAATTTCTTCAAATCGAATTTCATTTTTGAGTAAGCGGTCATAAGCGGGTTTAAAAGCGGATGCTGAATCGGTACTTAAAGATTTGGATTTTGTGAAAATGGATTGAACTGCGGCAAAAATATCCTCCCTCTCTGACACTAGAACGACTGGATCACCCATCGTGACAATAAATCAAGACGTTACCCAAAGTTACAAAAAAAAAAAGCCAAAGAAATTAAATGTTGAAAAAAATACCAACAGAACCTTTAAAAGTCGTAAAATACTTAAAATTAAATTGATTAAATTATATTAAAACTAACAAATTAAATTAAATCGGTAAGCGTCCTTTACAAACTTAATATATAATTTTTTCATACGTCAGCCATAGATAAACAAATATTTTCCTTTTAAAAGGAAACACAAGATAATGCTAAATAGAAACAAACAACAGCTGTTGTCTCTAAGTGAACTTAATGCTTACTTGCTAATCTATCATGTGTTCAATTCAACTATTTAAACTTACGATAAAATACAAAATAAAATAATATATTAGTACAAAACATGTGTTAAACAAAACTAAGTCGTTCTACGACCTTAAGTAAAAATTCTTGATTTTTGTTGTTGATACAAAATTATAAATTGAAAATAACTATCTTTACATTTCCTAAATTGTGTCAAAGACAAACCTTTTGCTTCAATCAACAGAAATTTAGTACCTTCAATTAATACGAAAATTATATTTAAACATTAGAAAAAAATATTAAAGTATTGTTTGGAAAAATTATTCTGTTACTATTATTATAAAACTATTGTCAGTTAACTTCACTATTTCAAAAAATGTTAATATAATAATTAAATCTTCAACTAATAACTTATCTGTAGATTTTTCTTTTGTAGTCCCTGTTCGGGCGCCATAATATTTGTGACCAGGTTGTGGGGTTTTCGGTCCAAGGTCCAAATTGATTTAAAGAAACTATTGTCCAAATAAAAATGTTGTATTCTTATATTATACATCGACGGTAACATTATGCCAACTCCAAAAACATAACCATAATATATATATCGTAACACCACCAACGTAACACCACCAACGCTGAGCCGCAAAGATACGATAAGGTAAAAACAATTAAATTTGGCAATTACTTGGCCATATAACCGACTTAGGCTACACATCCGTATGGAATGACGGTCCTCAGTTAAGTGAGGCCAGATAGGTACAACTAGAGACACCTGACGGACGAATTTAGCAAACAAAAGAATACTCGTTACACTACAAAACTTTCATTTTTTGTCTCCAAAAATCTTCTATCGCTGAGGGTGTAACGTAAGTAGTCCGTACGCTGGCACCTTCTCTTTTTAAAACGTTCTTTCAGAAATTCTGCTAGTAAATATTTGTATGACAATACTGAATGATATATACCAAAACTCGCGAGATTTCTTCATTTATATGTTTTAAAAACCGTAAACAAAAAATTCTTAATACTGTTCTTTTGCTGTTGAAATCACAAGAATATTGTTTCATTTTTAATCCGCAGCCGCCTTGCGATTCTGTGTACATATAGCACTAAACGTGTTAAAGTGTAGAACAAAATAATACATTTATTTCGGCTAGCAAGATATGAAAATGATGAATAATGACTTCAGCCAATTCGGATGAAAACCAATGGACACGCATCGTGTGTTATGATTCGATAAAAATAATATTGAACTTAATTTTCTTGTATTCTTTTTTTTTTCTAAAACATTTTCAAGGCTTCTATTGCCACACAATCCAACTAAAGCAGACGATATCTTCGACCTTTTCTAACTTCAATGTTTCCCTTTTGGAGCATTTGGAAATTATGTCAAATCTATATCATAAATATAATTCCTTTGTTTTCCGTCTTTTATCATTCTGTCGTCCGACATGCCTCACCCATTAAGGAAGTCCAGCATTTAATCTGTGTAAGATATCACATGAAGATTCATGAGTTCACCTTTTTTTCCTCAACTTTCTCAACTGTCGAAATTTTCTGTTTAAGTGCTGTGACTCGTTCTGTGGTTAATTGAGGCATTTTTATCAAAAAAGGTGGCTAAAATACTAACGAATAACGAACAATATCCGGCCCGGAGGACCAAATTTTGGGGCCAGGGTGCACTGAAAATATAATAGTGAATTCCCCGAGCGCCCGATAATGACGCCTAATTAATTTTTGTTTCCTGTTAGCCAAAAATAATTTATTAATGAAAAGGCCTGACCTTATGCGATACTTTGATCTCACACAAGTCTTTAATATACGGCGCTGCTATCTTCCACGGCAATGTTCTTCTCTTCGTGACGCAGACAAATCGGCAGTTTTCTAGTTCTGCAAAGGCAGTTGATACAGCAAGACTGACTCAGGTTCCCGAATACTTCGCAAAGTTCACTAGTGCGTACTAGTAACAACAATAACTCTCACTGTCTCTCTCTCTCCCTCTCTCTCTCTCTCTCTCTTTCTTTCTCTCTCTCTCTCTCTCCCTCACCTACTTCTTAATCCCTCTCTCCCTCTCTCTAGCTAAGTCAATACAATCAGCAAAACAAACACATAGAATTGCTTCATCTCTTATTCTATAAGATAACAAGTATATACAGCTACTTACATAATTTCGAATACCCAACAGTGTAAATGGAGGTAAATTAACTCCTTCAATTTGACTATCATTCCTAGGCATTAAGTGTTCCTTCATAATACTTTGTGATACATTTGTATGGTATTTACTCATTGTATCGAAGTGTATCGTATTGTAAAGGCATGAAAATTGAAGATTCACTTTTCCTAATTTATGAGCCAAGTAAATTTCAACAGGTTTTTGTATTTTTTATTTCCTCAAAAATTTAAGATTAGACATAAAGACAACAGCGCCAAGACCTGAACAATCGGGAAGTGAAATAATGCGATATTCATAAATTCGTTTCAAAAAAGATCGAGACACATATTATCACAAAGTTGTGAATGCCTAACTCTACAAAATTGGCTGGATATGGATTTTCGATTCTCTGCCATCACTATTTGATAGTTGGATATTTAGGATATATTGATTTTGTTTACTCCTTCAAATGTTATTATTTCTATTCTTAGACGCTAAAATCTAAAAAGTTATCATGCCAGCAAACACGTGTATGACTAATGATCGTTTAAAGTATATTAAAAAATTTTTTTTAAAAAAACTGATGTTTCTAAACTAGTCTGAGATAACTGGAATAAGTGGCTTACTTTCTACTTTTTATATAATCAAAAATCAAATTCTTTGATTAAATTTCATTCGTTGTGCAAATTTCTAATCGTTGTGCAAAGTCGAATCCAAAACGTAAAAAAAAATTAATTGATGATTACGAAATCTCTAGGTCGTCAAACTGGATTTTTTCCAAAATGGTTGCGATTTTTTTTAATTTCTTCCGTACTTAACTGTTTCATAATAATTATAATCTTTATAACACATACTATATTGTTTATGGAGGAAGTCTTATCTAATCATGTTTTTATATACTCTGGATTTTTCCGTCCCTGCGGTTTGACATTATAATTTGACATAATTTTTAATCTACTTAAGACTTTTTCCATTGCCTTACTGAATATATATATATTTTCATACAGAATCTACGTAACAACAGACTATATTTCTCTTACCTCTCATATACATAGGCGATAATGTTTAAAAACTAATAACAACAAACCTTAATCCTCTACTTACATATTATTTATGTTTAGTGTCTATTTGTCCTTATATATATATATATATATATATATATATATATATATATATATATATGTATGTATATATCTTTTTTTTGTATTTATATAATCATTTTCTTTATCATATTATCAAAAATAAAGGAAGGAAAAAATATTTAAATAATCAAAAAGAACAATAAATAAATTTTAAAAATATATATATATATATATATATATATATATATATATATATATAAATCTCCTATCACGATGTTTGTCTGGGCTAATCTTCGAAACTACTGGACCGATTTTAATGAAATTTCGCACAGATATGTTACATTGTCCAACTTAAAATATAGGCTATATTTTATTTCGATTAACGACCGGGATATTTTTATTGCAAAATTACATTTTTTTCTAACCTGCTGCATTTTTGATACTTTGTAAGAGCCTGTCTGATTAGTGTAAATCCAAATTTGCATCCGGAAAAACGGATGAGAAAACTTTTGGTGGCCGAAAAACCTCGAAATTTTCAGAGTTATTTCAGTTTTTGGCCTGTATCTCTTAATCGGTGCGGTTTTTGAAAACAAACCTAGGGAACCATTTTTAAAGTAGATAAAATTTTCTACAATTTGAGCCCAAACGCAGCTCTGTAGGTCTAATAGGTTCTCAGTTCGACCCTATCATATAACAAATAACTGGAATCTTATCTTTATATATAAAAATCTCATGTCACGATGTTTGTTCGGGCTAATCTCCGAAACTAGTGGACCGACTTTAATGAAATTTCGCACAGATACGTAACATTGTCTATGTTCTAAAGAACCTAATAGGATGAAACAATCGAAAACAACAAGATGTAAGCTAGGTGATATAACTGAGTGAGCCCAGCGCTTGTTCCAGCCCTGAATTGACAAAATATCTTAAAGAATAAAGAATAAAGAATATTTATGAACCTATATGTTTGTTTACTTATTATTCACCTTATTTTACCCCTTTAGTTAATTTATCAGCTATCACACTTTTATGGTTCCACTTTTTGTTTAATCTATCCTAGTAAAATAAAATTGAATTTTATAAAAACCGCGACTACGGAAATAGCGTTTTCATCCGTCCAGAGGTACGGAATGCACTTTCATAGAACTCATTGGTACCTTGTTAGTAAAGTCGACTTCCATGAATATTCAAACTTGGTGATGTAATCGGGTATATCCCATAACCATACTAAAATCAAAACATTTATTTACCCAATAAATGAATTTCATTTTCTGTCCATTTACGCCCACAGATGAAAGGAGCTTTCTACATTTTTAGATGCATAAATGCTTGGGACGCCTAAATTTTTCAGTTCAGTAACTAGACTAGACGTGACTACAATAGTAGTAAAGGAGCTCAAATTATATACTTAGTTAACATAGAGATCAACTATAGCAACGTGTTAAAGTAGATAATCAAAACATTTCTTATATCAGGCCGTATAAAATTTAAGCTATAACTTTTGGAGTTTACTCCTTAAGAAACGATTTTCATATTTAGCCCGCAGTATGAAAACTTTATGAGAAGTAAAATCGAGTTTTAACTAGAAGTGGCCCGTTACGTTCCTTGCACAATAAGATTGTATTATTTGTCTTACATAATATATAGAAATTAAAAGTTGAATTCCGGGACTAATAGAGAAGAGATACGTGTGGAATCTATGGTAGCAGTGTATTCTATTGCTTTATTCTCGAAGTATTGAAATGCGATAATTTTTTGTAAAGGAGCCTTTTTAAATACACCTATCCAAACAAACACTATTACTACTCTTATTTAGATTCCGCCTTAAGCTGTTAGGGTCCATTCATATAACTTGGATACAACCTCAACAGACGACAGGGCAGCGTTGCTCTGATAAGAGTAGGAAATTGACTAGCTATCTAGCAAGGCTGTGCAGTGACTATTTAATTGTGTACAGTGTGTAGTGTGTGGTGCTACTAGGACAGGATATTGGTGTATTAGGAAGTGGACAAGCAGTGATCATGCTATGCTCAAATACACCTCTACCGTACTCTGAATATGAGGCCCCCTTCAATAAAGTAAAGATAGGGAAGAAATCGGCCAAGAGGAAGACAAAGAAAGCAGAAGAAGCACCACCGATGGCTTTGCCGCTCTTGCTAATTTACCACCAACTGAGGAACCCGAAAACACGAGAAAACTCTCAAACAAATTTGTGATAAAAAATCTTGATCTTTCTATTTCCATATCTGATGACAGGAAGGCATTTGAACCTATTAAGGCTTCGGACACAAGACGTATGCAAAAGACTACAAAAAAAATGGAATTATCCCCTATAGTGATAACTGTTCCATAAAGTATCACTATAAAAGATATACAAGACAAAGTACGCCACGTCAATAGATGTATATTCACGGTTGTGAAATACATCCCAAGAAAGGATATCCTACCGTCCCAGTGATGTAAATGTCAAATATTTGGGCACACAAAAACTACTGCAACCACACGGTAAAATTTGTAAGATGTAGCGGCTCACATAACATTTCTGAATGTCCGGGACTGGGCGAACCAAAATGCTCGAATTGCGAGAGAGCGCACGTCACTTCTTATAGAAAATGCCTCCATAGGAAAAAATTAGAAGAAAGTGACTAAAAGGATGGAAGAAAAGAGATCTAAGCAGATCAGTACTAACCAAAACATACCCAAACTAATGACTAACAGCATGACAGTTCGCCCAGGTGTAGAATACGCATCTTTTCTACAAAGTACCAAAATGACAACCGAACCAAACCATCAACCAGTCAAACCATGCTCCACCACCATCAGAGCCTCCACAAACTTTCGCCTATTTACCTCAACCACTCAGAAGGACCATGATAGCTCTTGTCAATCAGATGGCTCAGCTCATAGCAGAATTTACTTCCATGATGTGAGAACTTACAACCACAATTCAAGGATTAACTGGACAAAATTTAACCAAACAAATAAATTCACAATATTAAATCTCAACTGTTAAATTACAGGTAATGAGATAAAAATGTTTGATTATTTACGTATTGGAAAGCTATATAAATATGAATTTATATTAATACAAATTTTGATTTTAATATATATATATGTATGTATATATATGTTGAGTTGGCAGTTTTAGTGTTGTAACAAGTCACGGTACCCAGTATTTGTCCTGAAAATGGCCTACAACGTTGGCACAATTAATAAAAAATAAGTTTTGCTAATCTTTTGTGTTATCATTCACTGCACCCCCTGATCAATTCAATCCATCATTGAATTATCCAGTCAACTATTTTCCACTCAAACATCTATTTTTTTATATACAAATCTATATTTATAATTTTAATTAAAATAGTTCACTATAATTTAAAATATTTTTTTAAACTATTTACAAATTGAAAAAAAAAGAATAAGCGATGATAAGTATCAGCAGAGAGCGATTAATTGGCAAGAACACATTCAAAATCCAATAGATACGGAAAGGGGTAAACTCCAGTCGCGTGTCGGAGCTGATACACACACTTTTTTTTCAATCATTGGTATTATATAACTTATTTCTGTGTAATTACTATCTTGCGAATGCTGTAATGAACAAAACATCTAAGCTCAAACTACAATGAAATAATGAAATAATATTTGGAGATGACATTATTTTCAGACATTTATGAGTAGTCATCTAGTAATTTGAGCATTCAGAGTTGCCCTACACAAATCCAAGAGCTTAGAAGCGATTCTGCGATAAAAATATTATCGGCTCAAAAGGAATTCTTCGACCTCTTCTTCCTTTCCAGTATCATTGCACTCGTTTTGATTTTTTATATAACTTATCCCTCTCTGGAGTTGCTGGAATAATAAACCTTGTTTAAGACCATTTCTGCTAACCATATTGAAAAGGTGATGTAACAATTCGGGCTCAAAACTACATACAGTGGTGCGTCGATTATCAGAACGTCAGTTATTAAGAACTGTAAACTTAATTATGTAATTTTATTTGTTTCTCTGAATCCCTTCCTATTCATTTGGTTGATATTTATTTTTTAGTGAATTTCGATTATCCGAACCACCCCTGACAACATTAGTTTGGATAATCGACGTTCCACTGTACTCTAAAAATAATTAGAAAAACATTACACAAAATACCTGATGTGAACTACCAATTTAATACATGTTCTAATTTTAAACTTCTACTCAAGTGGTTAGCTTTTTCATGACATCATGCATTCCTTTTCTATTATGTTGTATGAAAAATCCGGGATAACACAGATTGTTATTTCAGCTAACTACAGTAATAATATATCAGACAGCTATACTTTCCAACATTAAAATTATCTGATTATACTACAAAAACAAAATTAGGAAAATTAGGATATATCAACCTCTTTTTGAGGCTACTTCAACATCTACTAGACAAATCCTCTAAGCTTCCAATTAATTACAAAAGACTCATATACATGACGATCATTAGACCCATCTGGACTTACGGAGTAAAGTTTTGGGGCTCCATCGAAATCCTCTCGTATTCTTAATCCTTACTATCCAAAATCCTACGTAAAATCCTGAATGGTCCTTACTTAGTTATAAACAAAGTAATCTATAATGACCTTAATGCTCCACTTGTTAATGATTTGGCCCGAATCCCCTATCAATCTTTTCATAACAAACTTTCTTCCCACTCAAACCCACTAGTTTCAAACCTAGTGATCTCTTCAATTCCTGATGATCCTCCCAGGCATCTGAAAAGATGTCCTTGTGACCTTTTAAGTTGATTTTGTTATTTGAGTACTGCCACTGGGTAGTTTCTCTACTTGTCTTTATCCACCCTGCCATTTACTTTTTGTATTGTTATAAGATTAAAGTAAATTTCAATGAATAAATTAATAAAAAAACATATCTCAACAATGGAATTCATATGTATAAAATTCTCAATTTACGTCTAAAAGGAATAGCCTGAAACTTTGGAAGTAAAAATATACATTACAAAATTACATTACACCTTATAAGGTGTATATGTGTGTATAATGCTGTATATTATAATCACAATACTATAATATACAGCATTATAAGGTGGTAGAATGCTTTTATTCTTAAATTTTGTAATAAGTAAGAATTATAAAATTATATCAATGTGTCAAAACAGATTATTTTTCACCAGAAATTGAAAAAGTAATAATAATTTAACATTTTTATTCATTTCATTTTAATTTTTAATCCTTTTTACAAAGTATTAATTAAATTAAAGGAACTATTGTGATCGCGGACATTGTCAATTTTAAGATTTCACCTGATATTTTATCAGCTGATGATTATTTAGCAGTTAACTACAGAAATTCACAATCTTACCTATATAGTATCTGGAGTTGATATGTTAATAACTAATCAGATTTTGTTGTATCACTAATTTACTGTTGTAGTTGTCAATGTACCCCAAATTTGGAATGTTTTAAAAAATTTTCAGTACCTAGGATCCACATTATTTTTTTTTATTTTTTTATTTTTTGTAGGGAATTTAATTGTCTACCTAGCTGATGTATATTTTTGGAGAGATTAAAAAATAATAATTTCATCTGTCATTACTGTTTTCGTCATTTTTAGGGACGCAGTAAGAGTATGAATAGCTTTAAAAAGAATATAACTAAAAGAGGTAGATAAATTAATTGGTTTAAAGCAAGAATATGTTAACAATTGCACTTCTATTCGACTATATCTAACCAGTGATTATATCTATATTTTCATTACTGCACATGCATACCGAGTAATTGCTACATATAAAAAAAACTTGCCATTAAATATGCAGAGATATTTCTCTAATTTGCATAAAAATTGGTGCACTTTTAAGTAGTTTTCTTTGTTTATTTATTCATTCAACGTTACTGTATGCTGGTATGGCTAATCGGACTGTGCTACATTGTGAGTCCCAAATTATGCATATCCAGGTATAATTATTATAGGAACCTTTTACTACCTGACACTGTACAGGCTGGGGATTCCATATTACATGCCTTCAGAAAGAACGGCTAAAAAAAGATTTTTTAGTCCTTTTAAAAAAATCCTAATGCCATCTGGCAGGCTGCTAACCCGGGGCTTTGGGTATAGAAGGTTGTTATACAACTCAGGTGAACCCTTAAATAGTTTCTAGTTTCTTGGGAAATTCAAGTTGCTAATTTGAAGTATAATCAATTTGTCTTATTGGAAATTTTAAGTTGACTGAGATGGACCCTGGTTTTACGTCTCTATGCCAATGGTTCTTCTACTCCTTCCATAGAGTACTTCTTAGGGGAATAGCTTTACTATTCTCTCCCTAAGACATTTGATTCCAATATCTCCTTCCTACTATTATCTGGAACTTTCTTCCTCATAATATCCAGCTTACCAGCCTTTAAAACTTTTTTCTTCCGATTCCTGCATATATGCCAATCAGACAATTGTTAAAGGCACCTAGTGCATTTTATTTTAAATGTCATTAAGTTTGTTTTTGTTTTTTAAGTTACAAAAATTCTCTTTTTTTATTAGTATTATTAGTTTTTCTTCTTCCTTTAGCATTTGTCAGCTAAAAAAAGAAAAGGAATTCACAACTCAGTCACCAGTTAAGTCGATTCATCTGGTTGTTTACTTATATCTCATCAAGGTTCCAAATTATAAGATTTATTATTTTGGTTTTGTCTTAAACCAGAATATGAAATCTCATTTTATTATCTATACCTTTTATTATACATTATTTAAATCTCTTAATGTTATATATCTTATATATATTTAGATGTAAAGAAAGAACTATTCTTTCTTTATGTTCCATTGGTGTTTATATTTATTTTAATGACTAAGGTTTTATTTAAGGTAAATTTTTTCTCTTTGTTCTATTTATTAGTAACTGTATAATTACTAAATTTCACAATTTTTTTTTTCATTTTTTTTTATTAGTCTTATATTATTTGCTTTTTTTGACATACACATACATATTCATGTAGTTATTCTTAAGGGACATTGCCCCAGAATAAAGATTTTTTTTCCATTCTATTCTGTTTGTATATATCCGTCCTTTCCTGTTTAACCTTTATGGTGGCTTCAAAAACTAGTCCACATTAGGTCCTGTGTACCAAGTAAAACAACTATGTTCAAAAGTCATATCATAGTACTGTGAAATGGAAGATTACCTATCCAGGTACTGACTGGGTAACTCTTGTAAAAACAGCTGCCAAGTGATGAAAATACCAAAAATACTTCCAGGCCTTCTATATAATTGGTAGCAAAAAACTGTGGACCACATACATCATGACCGTGATTGGTATGTTAGTTTATTAAAAAAATATACATTTGTAATTCAATAGAACAAGTATTTGTAAATTTAAATATTTAGTCTGTCAAACTTTATATATGATATTCCCTTTTGTATTCAAAAACCTCCCGAACTATGACCATAATCCCATGATTTACACCAGGGCCTGGCCACTTATGGCCATTATAATTGAGTGACTTATGGATCACTCAAATATAATGGTAATTGAGTAGCCCATTTGATAATTATGACCCACTTTAGTTCCGAAAACATAGTATAATATATTTTAATATATATAAAACATAACCACTGATATCAAAGTGGAAGTTAAAAATTCATTTATTTCTAATAAAATATATTCTATTATTTATTAAAATAGTGTTTTAATACGAAATTATATCTGAGCCAAACATCTCTTTAGTACTCACATTTTGACCCCTAAAAAAAGGTTGCTAACCCCTAATTTACCTTATATTATTTTTACATAAAATGTTACATTTTACAAGGTCTCCGATGAGAAAAAAAACTAAATTTGGATTCAAACCCATTCAAGAGATGATGTATGTTTTTTATTATTATCTTCATTATAAACTAGACTAAAAATAATATAAATAAATAGTATAGGAGATTTTAAGGAACATAATACTTTTTTAGAGTGCTGTTTAGAATTTTTAATGTGTATAGGGAGAATGATCTTGGACATTCAAAAATTGTTGGCTGCTCAAGATTGTGAAATAACTTATTTCTATATTCGGAGTGTACTAATGTAGAATAATGGTAAGATTTTTAATTTCTTGTTTATTTTATTGTTTTATCACAATTTATTTACTAGATTATCTTGTTAAAAAGTCATGATGAAGTCTTGAATTGCAACAAGTTAACATAGTTAATAAGAATGGTAATAGGCTGCGCTAGTGTGTTAGTTGTCTAGTGTAACCTGCCCTGCATTGTTACTGCCCCACGTGTTTTAGTGAATTTTGCTCGTTGGGTTTATTGGATTGTTAAAAATGGGAAGAAAGGCCAACTTTAATGAATTGAAGAACCAAAAACGTGGACCTGGCAGGAAAGCTAGAAAACAGAAAGATCCTTCATTCCCCTTTTTAAAAGGTATGAAATAACAGTTAGAATTTTTTAGTTGTTATTTTTTTCTCAGTATTTTTAAACTCACTCTTGTCTTTTTATTATAGAAGAAAGTAAGATATCAAAGTCTCTAAGCCACAGGCAAAAACAAAGAGCTGTCAAGAGGGTTCTGAAACAGCAGCAGAAACTAGATTCCAAAACAGAAAAGCTAAAATTGAAAAATACATTAATAGATAAAAACGAAAAGACTGATCCTTCCCAGCTAGATGGTATTTAAACTTATACTTTTGTTCAAGAAAAAAAGTAACATCCTATTATAAATAATGTTCAAATTAATTACAATATGTAATTCCTAGTAAATTTTTATTATTGTAAGTTGATTATTATATTTTAGGCTGGTTATTTGTGATGTATTTTTAAGACTAGTATAATAATTTGTTATACAAAAAATTTGTGCCAAAGTTTATTATAATGAAATATATATGCGTTTTATAAGAAGTAGTTGTGCTCTACCTAATACTCTTTTTTGTTTCTGCAATTCTTACTTTTACCATGATTTTTCTTGATAAAAATTTCTCCTAACTCTTAATTTTAAAATGGGATGAAGAAAGTTTATTAGACTTATAGAACCTTTTTGTTATTGACTATCACTTCCTCATTAATTTTAATAATTTACAACTTTATGATGTTTCATGATAATACCGTAGAAATATTAAGTATTATCTTGTGTTTGTTTATTCCACATACAGAATTAATGCTGTTCATGTAAGTACTTGTTATTTATCGAATCAAATTGTGGTGTTGTCATCAATCAAATTGTCTTTGATTGGGATCTTCAAACATTTGTGAAGTCTTTCAGTGTTACTTTGCACATATCAATTTTTTTTTAACAATGCAGCTTTATTATTTTATTTACCAATGGTATCAGTTCAGCAGATTATCGTTTTGAGTAAACAAGTATTGACTTTTTATTCGTTAGCTTTCAAATAATTATCTCGTGGGAAAAAATGTATTACCGACTGTATATAGTAACTATTACTGACAACATATAGATTAAAGAACCGACTTACCCATACTGTTTAGATAATATCATCATCTATACTTAAAAATGTTTGTTTTACAGAATTATACACATCATTACCTAAATGTACACATTTCCCATTATTAAACTCCTTTTTTCATACTGAAACTCATAATTATTTTATTTTTAAGAATATTAAAAAGGAAATGATTGAAAAGTGAAATTTTGTTGTTACTTGATTCGAAGCATCAACCTGCGGAACTGATACCCAAGAAATATATTAATTCAGATTTTTAAATACTCTTTATGGGAATATTAATGCCTTTTTCAATCTTTATATTTTCTAGCAAAAGTTTTAAAAAAAGAAATTAAACATGAAGAATTCGCTTCTGGAATTAAAAAGAAAAAGAAGTCATTAAAGAAAAATGACGTCAATTCATCAAATTTTAAAACATCAAAAAAACAAAAGAAAAACAAATTACCTCAAAATGAGGATATTGAAAGTGAAAATGAAGAGGAACTGGAGGGCAGTGATGTGGAAGAAGAAGAAATGGAGGGTAGTGATGTGGAAGAAGAAGAAATGGAGGGCAGTGATGTAGAAGAAGAGGAAATGGAGGGTAGTGATATAGAAGAAGAAGAAATAGAGGGCAGTGATGTGGAAGAAGATAAAATGGATGATGATGAAGCCACTAAGGGATTAAATGGTGACGCTTCTTCATCTGATAGTGACAAAGAAACTGATGATTCTGAGGAAGATGATTGTAAGGTAAATAAATGAGTTTACTTTTTTACTTACTTTAGTTCATTTTATAATGTCTAGCATCCAGGAAACTGTTGAACATCTCAAGATAATTCTGGCATAAATAAGTATACAAAAGGTTTTTTTTTTAATCTTATGGGCTTTAAAATCTCAATATAATATAATAAAGAGTTTTTATTCCATTGATTTTAACAATTTACAATTTGTAACATATTATTTATACATGTTTTTATAAAACATTTTACACTGGAAGTTGAATTAACATTAAATAAGGAGCAGTACACATTTATAACAGTAGGAAAAATAAGAAAAATCTACACAAATAGAAAAAATAAGATAAAAGTAGAATTCATTGAATTAAAATAAGTATAATTTTTGGTAATAAAATACGAATTTAGTACAGTAATTTTATTTATTTTTTTTAATATCTCAAATGTTTATGTAATTCTTGAGAGGTTTTGTGATGGTAATGTTTATTCTCAACTATGGTTATTAAAGTTCACTAAGCTCTAGGCTTAGTATTGCTCATATTTCAACTTCATCTTAATTTAGTCATAAGTTAACCGATTCTTCTTTTGCCATTAAGGTCATGTAAAAAAGTTCTTAAAATTTTTAATATTTAATGTAAAATTTTATTGATATATTTTAATATAAAATTTTTGATATTTTATCTGCTTTTTTTAAAATATAATTTACTGAAACTGTTATTAAACAATTTTCAGGTTGGTACCCTGGATGATGTCGGTTCTGATGATGAAGAGTTACCTATAGAGAAAGCAGCTAAAAAGCTTATTAAAGAGAAAAAGCGCGAGGAGTATGTATTTTATTCTTACTTAATTTATTGTGTTTACAATTATATTGTCATGCTGATGAGGAAACGTTTGACCATATATTTCCGGAGTTATTTAAAAAAATAGACAGGGTGTGCAGTCAAAGTATTCTATACAATTAATTCCACCATTATTTGTGGAAAGATGCATTTAAGCAATAAAATAGTTTGTTCTATTTCATTCTTTTACATTCTATTCCAATCTTTTGTGTATCAATAACTGTTTTGTTATCTTTGGTACAGCACTATTGATGTTATTTTGGTTTTTCTCAGCTCTGATGATGGCTAAAATAGGTTTGGCTTATTTGTGTACAATTCTTTGACCTCACTCCTCAACCATTTTCTACATTATATTGTCATGCATTTATTTTATATGTCGTTATAATTAACAGGTGCAACCAACTTAAATTCCTTTAAGCATCCTGCAGGAGAAATAGTATTAGTAAAACCAATTGATTCAACAGTTTTAGGCATTTGTCATTTAACTGAAGGTGAAATAAAATTATTAAACAATAACTAAAAAATTGGTTTTTAGTCTTTTTATTAAACTGCAATGGGATAAGAGAATACCCTTGTCTTAATCCTGAGCTCACTGAGAATGTGGTTCTGAAATTTTCTCCAGCCTTGACCTTGCAACCTCATTCCATTCTTGTGGTATTTTCTGTGAGTTCCAAATATGTTTTATTAGTCTAGTAATTCCTTCTATTACTTGGGGAACTGCTGCCTTCAGAAATTCTTCTGGGATACAGTCTGATCCTGGTTCTGCATTGTTGTTTTTAACTTATCCACAATGAATTGAATATCAACTGTGGAATCACCTAAATCCCATTTTTCTCCTCTGGTTCGCTACCAATCATCTGATCTTGGTTATGGGATTTAGAAAATTCTTGGTTATTTCCATTTTTTTTCATGTTCTGATTCACATCTAGTTGCTTCCCTTCAGTAATCCTAATTGTTAAACTGTTCCTAAAACCTGCAGTCATGGTTTTTATTTCTTCAAAAGTGTATCTTGTTTTATTATTCCATCTCAATTTTTCAATTGCCTTCATGTTCTCTAGTACCACTTGCTTGTACACTTTTTTTGGTAGTACCTGTTGTTTTTCTCGGGTACTATCTTTGCTTTAGTTTTTTCTTCTTTGTATTCAGTTCCTATTTCCTACACATTTCCACTTATCAATCCTCCTACCTTCTGACTATAATGTTTTGCTGAGTCTGTAACCTGCTTTAGAAGGTCCTACTCTTCTTCCACCTCTCTTTCTCCTCAATTAAATGGGCATTTCTCATTCCTTGCTCAATACTCGGTTTAAATGAGTTTCTTAGTTCACTCTCTTCTAAGTGAACTTTCCTCTTTGAACTTTGTTCTGTGCCTTTTGGATCTGAGCTACTTGTTTCTATGATAACAAATCTTTTCTCAATACATGAGCCATCACTGCCATTTCTTTTATTAAGTAGAACTGTCTTGATAACATTTGTGTATTATCAATTAGTAGAGAAACACCATTTGGTGATTGTCAGGTTTGTTTAGGCATGTTTTTGTGAGAAAATATCTTACTCATGCTAGTCATTATGTTAAATGCTACAAGTTGATTAATCATTCATCAGATTTAGAGATGGTTAGGTGGATCATTTTGGTGAAATTAATATAAATAAAGCTGTTTAAAAATAAATTATTAATAAAAATATATTGATTTTTTTTACATTTGTTTAATTATTTTACAGAAAAGAAGCTGAAGAGGAGTTAAAGCTTAACATTGCAAACAAAGAAGTATTTTCATTTCCAGAAGATGATGATGTTGCCAACACAATTAGCATTCCTGAAACTGAACAGAGAATCAAAGATGTACTTATGGTTTTATCCAATTTTAAGAATTTCAAAGAAGAAGGAAAGTAAGTTAGGTTTTGCTATATTTTAAATGGTTTTATATAAAAAAATTTATTATTTGATTGATAATTGCTAATTTTATTTATCAAAGATCCAGAAAGGATTACATCACTCTCCTGAAGAAAGATTTGATGAGCTACTTCAGTTATAATGAGTTTATGATTGATAGATTAGTCGAGTTGTTTCCTTTAACTGAGTTAATGGATTTTCTAGAAGCCAGTGAAGCTCAACGACCCCTTACCATTCGAACAAACAGTCTCAAATGCAGAAGAAGAGATCTGGCTCAAGTACATATTTTATTTTTAAAATATCAAACAGTTTTAACAATTTTATAATAATCCTATGAATTTGATTACAATATCTGCTCTGTTTTAGGCTCTTATTAGCCGTGGTGTCAATGTTGATCCTGTTGGAAAATGGTCTAAGGTGGGACTTGTGATTTATAACTCACCTGTTCCCATTGGTGCTACACCGGAGTACCTTGCTGGTCAATATATTATCCAGGTTAGTAATAGCTATTTAGTCTATTCAAATAATAACTATAATTGTCACTAAACTGCATTAATGTTTCAAAAATCCCTTGCCAAAATGTGCACTACCTGAATCTGATTTTGCTGTTTCTAGTTATTACACCATGAAGTGGTAATTTTTACTTGTAAGGTTTTCGACAGGGAGATACTCAATCATTTTTAGGAACCGGAATACTACAGTTGTCTATAATTAGTGATCATTTCAAGTATTATTAACGTTTGGTGGAATAACGCCATTTACATGAATTTTCCAATGCCAATGGCAATTTTTCAATGCTTATGGCATAAAGGCAGTTTGATCTATTTTAGGAATTGATGTAATATAATTATAAAATATTTTACTGTGAAAGTTTATCTCAAGTTTTCAGTTGGCATTTAGATAAAGTAAAATATTTGTCTGTATATACTGATTAATGCTTTACTAGCATATATTATAAAATATATGTGATTATTATTGCTTATACATATATATATATATATATATATATATATATATATATATATATATATATATATATATATATATATATATATATATAAGTTGGATAATAACTGATTTTATTAATCTGAAAAGATTACATATTAACGTTTTAAAAGATATACAAGACATATTAATACACTATTTACATAACACAACTAAACAATACAAACCTGAAAAGATTAATTAAATTACAGGTTGTAATCCAACTAATAAAGTTACACAGATTCTCATCTATTACTACCAGGTGATCTAATATAAATATGAACGTTCCATAACCTCAATCAAGGCTAACTAAATATCCAGTACTTGGATTTTACATCCCCCCCCCTTGAAATCATTTTTCCAGAAGGGAAAAGTGACAATTTGCTGCTGTGAAAGTAATTTGATTTTTTTTTTCTTTTTGCCACATTCAACTTGAAATCCTGTTGAGAATCCTAAATGGTCCAATTCTTACTTTATCCATTTTCTTTCTATTTAATTTGTTTCCATTCTCTATATACACTTTATCACCAACTTTGTATTCGTGAACTCTTCTTGTTTTGTCTACTCTTCTTTTATTTATTTCAAAAATTTTCATAGAATTTAGAAATGCTTCTTTTCTATCCCTCTCAAGATCATTTTCGTTTAGTGTATGAAACGGAGAAATTAATGATTTTTTTCCAAAAAGTAAGTATGTCGGTTCGAATTTAGTTGAAGAATGAATAGTTCTATTATATTCTAACACACAATCTTGAGCTATTCTGGGCCATGCACGCTTATCACCGCTATTAATTTTACACCTTATTCTATTTACCAGCGTTTGGTTAAGCCTCTCGTTTAGTCCATTCGACTGTGGACAATCTATTGAGGTGAATATTAAATGGATCTTCATCTTCTCTAGATAATTTTTAAGGATTTTAGAATTGAGGGCTGTATATTGGTCAGCTAGAATAATTTTGATTTTATTATTCTGAGCAATGGGATCAATAAGCTTGATGAAATCTCCGGCACATTGACCTATCGTAGTAGAAATCCAGGCATACCTGCTAAAATGGTCTACCAGTATATGCATACATTTCTTACACGATCGATTTCCCCCAAAACCACCAACAAAATCGATAGAAAAGATTTCATAGGGTTCCTGTGCGGGAACCTAGCTTTGACATTAAGCCAATGGGTCTACTAGTACGCACTTTATTTTCTAAGCAAATGGTACAATTTTTACAAAATTGGGTTATTGATGAGTCTAAATTCTTAAAATAGTATATTGGTCTTATTTTCTCTTTCACCAATGTGGCCGTAATAATCATGTATAATTTCTAAGCCAAAATCAGTAGAAATAAGTTCTGCCTCTTAATTTCTTAAATATTATGCTACCATCTTTTCTATATTTTGAGCAGAATTTAATTCTTGGATGTTTTTATTTTGATCATTAATTATCTCTTTAAATTCTATTAAATTTACTACCCTGATAGCATCTTCATTTTCGAAATATTCTAAAACCGGTTGTCTAGACAGAAGATCAGCTAGAACATTTTCTTTTCCTCTTTTGTAGATAATTCTAAAATTAAACTGAGATGAATAATGTACCAAATCACCTAAAATCTCATCTGTTCTGGATTTGGTTCTCAAATTTTCCAATGGTTTATGATCACTACATACGGTGAATTCACGACCAATTAAATAATATTACCAATACTTTATAGCATCTTTAATAGCTTTACATTCGAGATAAATAATCTCCATTTTCTTCTTCTCTTTTTCAGAAAGTTTTCTTGAAAAATATGCAACTGGATGTAATTTTCCGTCACTTTGAGGTTGTTTTAAAGTTGCTCCAATACCCGTGTAACTAGCGTCCGTATCTATATAGACATCTTTATCTATATCATAAATTGCTAAAATCGGAGAAGAACACAAATAGGATTTTATTAAGTTAAAACTTTTCTCGCATTCATCAGTCCACTTGAATTCGATATTCTTTCTCAATAATTTATGCAAAGGTTCAAATTTCTCGGCACTATTTTCAATATATTTCAAATAAAAATTAATAGAACCTAAAATACTTCGTACTTCCGATTTGTTTGTCGGTCTCTTGAGGTTTTTTATAGCTATCAAATTCTCTTGAGCGGGGGATATTCTGTTTTCTCGAATTATGTGACCAAGATATATTACCGAATTAGACGCGAAATTACACTTTTCTAATTTTAGTTTGAAACCTTCCTCTTCAATCACCTGTTAAAGTCTCTCAATATGGTTAACATGGTCTTCCCATGACTTAAAAAATATCAATATGTCATCTATATAGTTAACACAAAATTCGTCTAATTTTCTTTTCCTTATAAAATTTGATAATATCCGTTGAAAGATAGCTGGATGTTTAAGTCCAAAAGGGAGAACTTTGAACATAAATTTACCGAATTTAGTTATAAACGATGTCTTCTTTTTTTAAAGGAATACTCCAAAAAGCAGAGTTTATATCAACAACACTAAAGAATTTGCAGTTAGCCACCTTATCTATGACATCGTTTATCGTCGGAAAGGGATAATTTTCTGGTATTATCAAATTGTTTAATTTTCAAAAATCAATACAGAGCCGAGTTCTGCGACCATCTTCTTTCTTAAAAGCAAGCCTTACAGGTGATGCAAATGGTGAATCTGACTCTTCAATAAGATCGGCTTCTAGTAATTTTTCTATTTGAGTCTTTATCTCCTGTTCATCTGGTATAGAACATTTATATGCTCGTGAAGTAACCCATTCTTGTTTCATTAACTATATTTCAGCTTCTCTCGATTTCACTCTACCAACTTCAAATTTATCCTTAGCAAATACCTGTTTATACCTCTCTATTAATTTTGAAATTTGTATTTTTCTGTATTCCTCTTTTATATGATCTAAATTGGTTCTAGATTCATTCAATTTTTTTGTTACAATAATATTTCGTTCAAAATTATTAAATCTATTATTTTCATTATTTTTCGAAAGTATATCATCTTTGACCAAATTTTTATTCAGTTCTACCTCGTTTCTATTTTCTATTTCTAAAATTCTATCTTTATTCACTCTTTGTAATATATTTAAATTTTCATCTTGGATAAGGTTAAATTTATGAATTGCATCTAGACCTAGGAGTAAATCATATGAAAACTAGTTATTTTTGATGATATATGCGTTAAGGTTATTTGTAATGTTACCAATCGTTAGTTTTATATTTGCCCGGCCAGAACTGAAATTAAACCCATTGATAGTTTTGAACACAGACTTTTCTTTCATAAGACTTGATTTTAATATATCAATCACTCGTTGACTTACTAAAGTTATGTTTGACCCACTGCCATAAATAGCTCTGATGTTCAACTTTTTATCAATGAGAACATTAATTTTGATTAATGGGTTCAATTTCTCCGGGCCTTCTAGTTTAAATTTTTATCGCTTGCATTTTTCCCGCATGCGTTCTCAGAAATTTCAGCATGTGTTTCATTTATATTGACTGATTTTTTTGATGCACCAAAATTTTTATTACTACATTCTTTTTCTGAATGATACCGATTCACCCAACCTAAACTTTCACAAATGGAGCAGGGTTTCTTTAATATAGTATAACTACTTTTGTGTAAATTATCGGTTTTCCCAAGCGTACGCTAACTCGTTGATTTTGCATACTAATGTTTTTTTTTCTGGAAAATGAATCGTCTAACTTCCTTAGTTCTGAAAACAGTTTTTCCATAGTTGTTATTTCTTCTCTATCCAACTTATCTTGTACTGCTAGTGGTAGTCCCATCACGATCATATTGATTCTTGATACAAGCGTACTTTTGCTTTCTGCTTCCAAACATAACCTTTCTTTCGCCAATCCATAATCCACCAATGAACCTCCTAAATATTTAAAACTGTACGCTTTCCTAATTTGAGACCATCCTTAATCTATGAATACTGAAAAAAAAAATTGTTTCCAGGCCGACCAATTTTCAAGACCTATTTTTTTTAAGTTTGCCTCATACCAATCTTTTGCCGGTCCCTCTACAAAAAAACGAAGAATTTCAATGATGTTTGTAATAGTGGATACATTATGTCTCCGACATTCAGACTCATAACCATCCATCCATTCTGTAGCATTTTGTTTTTTATTGAATTTTTCTATCATAAATTTCTTTTCAACATCCTGAAGCTTGCATTCATTAGAATTCAATTTATTTTCTGAATTAAAAAAAAATCCTGACCGGATTTGCCAGTATTCGTATCAAAATCCCTGAAATTCGATTCCTCTAATGGAATACTATTAAAACAGATGTTGTCATCTTCATCAAAATATACCTTTCTTATTTCTTCATCAATTTTGATTCCTACATTCCTATGACCGTTAATTGGCCTGATTGCGGATACAGCATTTTTAATAGTTGATTTAGTTAATAATACCTCATGATGGCGTAGGTTTCTAATAAAAACCATACTATTTTATTTTCAGATACCTGCACCAATTCGTGCTCCTCTTCATCTACTTTGATTGTGTGGACAAATAATTTTGCTCCTTTTGTCTTGTCCTCCATTTATATCAACTTGTAATTTAATTTATAAGTTGGATAATAACTGATTTTATTAATCTGAAAAGATTACATATTAATGTTTTAAAAGATATACAAGACATATTAATACACTATTTACATAACACAACTAAACAATACAAACCTGAAAAGATTAATTAAATTACAGGTTGTAATCCAACTAATAAAGTTACACAGATTCTCATCTATACTACCAGGTGATCTAATATAAATATGAACATTCCATAACCTCAATCAAGGCTAACTAAATATCCAGTACTTGGATTTTACATATAGTATTAAAGTATTATATTTATTGTAATATGGCTCTATTGGTTGTTTAGCCCATATCCTCTACAGACTATTTAACTTTTCTTTCAATTATTTCTTTTATTTCAAACAAGTGCACTTTCTAGAATAATTTTTTTTTTTATCTCATATTCTTTTTGAAAGATAACTGATGAAACTATAGATACTCCCTACAAATGATTACTAAGATTGTATATAGAGACTTAAATAATTAAGAATTCCTATTTTTATAAAATAGAAATTTTTTAATGTGCTAAGGTGTTTTTATCTGTTAACCAGTTAGTACATGTTGGATAATCGATTTGTGTATCCATGACAACCATCCCCTCAAACCGGAGATATAGTGTGTGTGTGTAACCTCCTAGGTTATGTTATATTATTCTATGTCACGTTTTTGTAGATAATCTAAAATATAGCTTAAGTTTCATACTATAGTGTCTCTTGTGTCTGGTCCTAATATATCAAAATGTAGTTTAACAGGTTATGGGCCCAGTCCTGAAGTTAGTAAATTTTGTTTTTGTTTGTGGAAAATCATTTTAGTGAAAATCAGTGTTTTCGTTTCGTGTATCCGTTATGTCTCAGTGTCAGTTGCCGATCGAACGTCTAAAAGGACGTGAAAATTTTGACACATGGAAATTCGCAGTGCAGGCCTATCTGGAAGATTTGGAGCTGTGGGAATGTATAACTGAAACTGATCCCGACAAGAAAAAAGACACGAAATGCCGATCTAAGTTGATTCTATTAGTTGAACCGGTGAATTATGTTCACATTCAACACACAACCACTGCCAAAGAAGCATGGGAAAATCTAATTAAAGCTTTTCAGGACGACGGATTGACGAGACGAGTTGGTCTTCTCCGTATTCTTGTAACTACGAAATTAGAAGACTGTAGTTCGGTAGAAGAATACGTGAACCGGATTATTACCACTGCACATAAATTAACCTCTATTGGTCTAAGTGTGAGTGATGAATGGGTCGGAACGATTCTTCTCGCTGGATTACCAAGCCGTTTCGAACCCATGATTATGGGCATTGAGAGTTCGGGTTTGAAAGTAACCGCGGATTTAGTCAAAACAAAGTTATTGCAAGACCTTTCCATGGAAAAATCGAGCTCAGAGACTTATTATGGCAGCTCAAATTCTGCTTTATACGGTCACAGTTCAAAAGGAGGTTCTGTTCAGTGGAAGAAAGTTAAGAAATACAGGAACTATGAAGAAAACAAGGCTGATAAAAATCCTCTTAGGGGTCCTCGATGTTTTTAGTGTAACGGTTACGGGCACATCGCCAAGAACTGTCCATCGCCTGCAAATGATAAGAGGAGCGTAAACAGCCCAGACAAAGATACGTCGCTGTTTGCAGCATTTTCAACACGGTCATCTGATATTTCCGAATTTTATCTGGACAGTGGTGCGTCCTGTCACCTCTGTACGAGTCAAGAAATGTTACAAGATGCTAGAGTAGCTGAAAAAATATCTATCACTGCCGCTAATAATGAGAGAATGACGTCAGATACTGTTGGCAATATTTCATTACCAGTGACGATTTCAGGTAAGCCCTCAGAAGTAAATGTTAATAACGTATATTATGTTCCAGAATTAGAGGTTAACTTGCTATCAGTGAGCCAAATTGTCAGTAAAGGACATCGTGTTGTCTTCAATAGGAATGGAGCTAAAGTTTTTAATAGCCAGAGACAGCTGATCGCCTCTGCTAGCTTAGTGAACAATTTATTCAAATTGGACGTTCCTCCCAGTGCTACATGTGCGCTATCAGCGAAATGTGAAATGAAACTCTGGCATCAGCGCATGGGGCATTTAAACTACGATAGCCTACGTAAGTTGAATATTGTTTCTAAATCTTTCAATCTATCTAGCCAAAAACCTAATTCAGCATGTGATATCTGCATATTGGGAAAAAGCCACCGTTTATCTTTCCCCAGGAGTGACTCCACTACTGAACACTGTTTACAATTGGTGCACTCAGACCTCGTAGGACCGATGGAGGTAAACAGTTTAGGAGGGTCCAGGTATATGCTGACATTTCTGGATGACTTCAGTCATAAGTCATTCATATATTTCTTAAAATCTAAGGATCAAGTCACTGATTATTTTAAAATTTTCAAATCTCATGTTGAAAATCAGACTGAAAGAAAAATTAAAATTCTGCGCACTGACAATGGAGGAGAGTATTGTAATAAAATATTAAGGGAATTTTTGAAGTCGTCAGGTATTGTGCATCAGACCTCCTGTCCTTACTCTCCACAGCAAAATGGAAAGGCCGAGCGCCTTAACCGCTCTCTTTTAGATCGTGCAAGATGTCTGCTGATAGAGTCAGGACTCCCAACCGTTTTTTGGGCAGAAGCAGTAAACTGTGCAACATATCTTTTGAACAGGTCGCCGTGCAAGTCTGTAGTTACAACTCCAGAAGAAATGTGGACAGCTAAGAAGCCTTCTCTTAAACATCTTCGAATTTTTGGCTGTAAGGCATATGCACACATCCCTGGACCGAAGCGAACTAAACTCAGCCCGAGGTCTACTCCTTGCATATTTGTGGGATATTGCCAAGACACAAAAGGGTACAGGTTGTATGATCCTCAGAAGAACATTACCTTCATCTCAAGAGATGTAACATTTTCTGAATTTCAGTGGGGGAGTTCATTGTTAGAAAACATTTCCGAAAGTTCTGATGGAAACTTCTATGTGTTACCCAACAAGTATAATATAGAAAATGTAAATGTTGAGGACAACTCTGGTCCTGACTCCGACAACACAACAGAATCACGGACATCTACTGATGATGATTCTCCGGAGAGTGATGTACAGTCTGACAACGGTCCTCATATCACTAGCTCAAGCATGGAAGATCTCTCCACAGCTACAGAAACCAACCATGATGACGACCCAGATTATGTTCCACCAACGACCGTTCTGACATCAACATCGCACCCAACAGGGACTAGACCGGTAAGAGACAGAAGACCGCCTGCTACACTGGACGACTTTGTGACGTATTCAGCTTACTCTACCGGCTCCGAGCTGTCAGACCCAGGGTCCTATGATGATGCGTTACTTCGTCAGGACAATCAGTTGTGGGTCGGTGCCATGGAGCGTGAATTGAAGGCTCAAATGGACAACAGTACCTGGGAATTGGTCGAACTCCCAGCTTCAAAAGAACCCCTTGCATGCAAGTGGGTCTTCAGGACGAAGAGGGATGGCTGTGGTAAAATAACCGGTCATAAAGCGAGACTTGTTGTCAAGGGATTCGCCCAAAGGAGGGGTGTGGATTATGAAGAAACGTTCTCACCAGTTGTAAGGTACAGTTCCATCAGATACCTTATATCGCTGGCTGCAGAGTACAATCTAGATATTGATCAGATGGACGCCATATCCGCATTTCTTCAGGGAGATCTGGAAGAGGAAATTTACATGTCTCAGCCACCTGGTTTCAGCGATGGAACTTCAAGAGTATGTCGACTTCGAAAGAGCTTGTACGGACTCAAGCAAGCTAGCCAAATATGGAATAAAAAATTGGATGGAGTTTTGCAGGAATTTGGCTTGACACAGTCAAAATTTGACTCTTGTGTTTATTTCAAAATAACAGAAAAGTGTATGATAATAGTGGCTGTCTGGGTAGATGACCTGTTGATTTTTTCAAACAATAAAAAATTGAAAAATCAGGTCAAATTGCAACTTTCAAGATCATTCAAGATGACTGACCTTGGTGAGGCCAATTCATTTTTAGGCCTTGAGCTAACCCGTGATCGCCAATCAAAGAAAATTTGGCTTAGCCAACAAAATTATATTGAGCAGATTCTCAAACGGTTTAAGATGGATGAAGCAAATCCAGTATCAACTCCAATGTCCAACGGTGAGAAGTTTTCTAAAACTCAGGAGCCGCAAACAGAAATAGAAAGGGAAAATATGAGAAAAATTCCTTATCAAGAAGCTATTGGCAGCCTCTTGTTCGCAGCCCAAGTCTCAAGACCAGATATAGCGTTTGCTGTTAGTAGCCTGAGCAGATTCAATAACAATCCAGGCGTGTTGCACTGGGCAGGTGTGAAACGGGTATTGAGATACCTCCGTGGAACTTCCTCATACAAGCTAAAATTTGATGGATCAAATGTTGGACCCATTCATGGATACTGTGATGCCGATTGGGCTAGTGACCCAGATGAAAGAAGATCAGTGACAGGTTATTTGTTTATCAAGTGTGGCGCCCCGATATCCTGGTGCACTAAACGACAGCCCACTGTAGCTCTCTCAACAACAGAGGCTGAATACATGTCAATGTCTTCTGCAGCACAGGAAGCTTTATGGTTAAGGGGCCTCTCTGAAGAGATTGAACAGCCTTCAAAGAATCCTACTCAGATCTTCTGCGACAACCAGGGAGCAAGGAATCTGGCACTGAATGGTGCTTATCAATCAAGGACCAAGCATATTGACGTACGGCACCATTTTATGAGAGAAAAGGTGCAGGAGAAGCTTCTGGCCTTCACGTACATACCAACCAAGAACATGGTCGCCGACTCCTTGACTAAGGCGCTTGATGTGGATAAGTTCAAAGAGTGTATCAAGTGCCAAGGACTCCACAAATAAGGAGGGTGTTGGATAATCGATTTGTGTATCCATGACAACCATCCCCTCAAACCGGAGATATAGTGTGTGTGTAACCTCCTAGGTTATGTTATATTATTCTATGTCATGTTTTTGTAGATAATCTAAAATATAGCTTAAGTTTCATACTATAGTGTCTCTTGTGTCTGGTCCTAATATATCAAAATGTAGTTTAACAGTACAAACCATGAGAATATAAAATGTAATATTTTTCATTTAAAAATTGTTAGCACATCAGTGAAATTCCCATTAAGTTTTATTTTAATTTCAATTATGTCAATATTGGAGTTTAACTTTATTATTGTTACTTTGTGTGTTTATTATTTTACTATGTTGTGTGTTACTGCTGAAAATTGATATTTCTTTACAGTGTTTTATTACATAAATATTTGTCACTTTACAGGGTGCTTCTAGTTTACTTCCCGTCATGGCACTTGCCCCACAAGAAAATGAAAAGATTCTCGATCTCTGTGCTGCTCCTGGAGGAAAAGCTTCACATATCGGTACTTAACAGAATTCATTTTAAACATGGAATAAATTTGCAACATATCAAATTTCTTTTCAGCTCATTTTAATGTTTAAAATTTCAGCTGCTATTATGAAAAATACTGGTGTTTTATTCGCAAACGATTCTAACAAAGATAGAGCTAAAGCTATTGTTGGTAACTTCCATAGGCTGGGTGTTATCAACTCAGTAATCAGCTGTTGTGATGGCAGAAAATTTTCACAGGTATATATTTTTTCTAAGGAATATTTTTCATGCCATTAATTTTATAAATGTGTACTATCCACTGACTAATACATTTCAGGTAATGACTGGGTTTGACAGAGTTCTTCTTGATGCCCCTTGTTCAGGTACTGGTGTGATATCTAAAGATCCCAGTGTTAAAACTACTAAAGATGAGGTTGATATACAAAGATGTATGACTTTACAAAAGGACCTTATTTTGGCTGCAATTGACTGTTTGAATTTCAAATCTTCAACTGGTGGCTATCTTGTTTACTCTACTTGTTCTGTTCTTGTATGTATTAAAGTTTCAAATTTTATTTCTTTGAACCCTAATGTGATATTTTGAATTTTTTTAATTGTACATTTTATTTTCAGCCTGAAGAGAATGAATGTGTGATTCAGTATGCTCTTAAAAACCGAGATGTGAAACTTGTTGAAACTGGTATTGATTTTGGAGAAAATGGTTTCACTCATTTTAGACAGTACAGGTCAGTATGATAACAAAGTTGTATTCATGTAGGTTATGGTTAACTATACTTCACGTTTTGTTTTTGGGAAATCATTTCTCATCTTCTGTATTAAAAACATTCTGTTAGCTTTAGCATTAATAAGTAACACTATAGCTGTATTGTATTTATTCATAATAACATAAAAAACATTAATTTATGGTTTTATTTTAGAGAAGTTAATATAGCATTTCCCATCAATCAAGCAAATACGACCTTTACCATTTCATTGTGGGACCACTTCAATAAATTCTATCGTTTCTAAGGTTATGCAATCGTTCAGAAGCGGGGTAAAATGGGGTCCCGAGCCGGTAGTGTTTCACTGGTACTCGTTGAAGATTTCTTTCCTAATAATACCTGGATAGGCAAAATTTAGAACTTATCTAATTAGCCACAGCAGCATAAAGTGACATTAAATGAATACATTTTTTTTTTTTAATTTTAACCCTTTTCAAATCAAATGACCTATTGAAAGCACCAAATCAAAAGAATATGTGGAGTGTTTAAAAATATTGCAACGGAATGAACCCAAAAGCTCCTGGGTTTATTGTAATTGTTTCTGGTGTTTTAAAGTCTAGTTTTTTTTATGTTAGCTTTTTGGGATGTGTTTCAAAGATATTTGATAGATTTACTGTCACAACTACATGCATTTACATTCCATTATTTCATTTTTATTGGTTATCATCAAATAAAAAAATATTGACTTTTTAAAAAGTTGTTATTAATATTATATATTTTTTAAATTTGAGTTTTTGAAATAGTAATTAGGCAAAAAACAGTTTATTGCTAGTTGAAAAAAAAATCTTGTTTTTTCAACAAGCAATGTTAGAAAAAAGCTACTAGAATTTTATGAAAGCTGATTCTTTAATAAATCTTTTCCTATGCTCTCTCGAACAGTGTGAACTATCTGGCCGCAGTTAAATGCATTTACTACTCCGCATCACAACTTTAAGATTCTTTCTCCAAACTGTACTTTCTAGCTGTTAGACTAGTTACAAATATTTTAAAAAGAATCACAAATGGTAAGGAAGCACTGGTTATACTTAGTTTCCGTAAAGTGGATCTTCAATAATTCTATTAAAACAAAAAATTCATCGAGAAAGAATTAGTAGAAAGTGGTTAGTTTATATGAATTGAAGACATGGCCTCTCAGGATTAGATGGAAGCATAGAATGGTGGAGAGTCAGATGGGGCATGAAGTACCAACTGAAACTAGAGTTTGGTTGAGGAGAAATTCACATTGAAGAAAATCCTTAAGAAAAAAATATATATATTATTAAACCTAACTGTAGTAGCCTGTCTACTTTAATTATATTTTTATTTGAGACAGATCCATAGACTCACCAACAGCCAAACTTCACCACTCATGAAAAAATAGGATATTATTTTTTATTGTGAATTTTATGTTTAAACTGTATTTCTGTTTTATTTATTAGTCCTAACATTCATTTTATTGTTTAGATTTCCCCCATCAATGAACTTAACAAAGAGAATTTATCCCCATACGCACAATATGGATGGATTTTTTATAGCTAAACTGAAAAAATATTCCAGCAAAGTTTATAAAGTAAACAATGATAGTGAAGAGGAAGCTGAAGAAGAAAAAGGTAGAATTTGCTTATTATTTATTATTTTAACTGTTTGATATGATGATATAATATTTACAAATTATTAACTTTCATTTTAATCAATATATATATATATATATATATATATATATGTTTTGGAGATTCCTTATATTGAGATGTTCTAACATCTTTTTCCATGTGTCAGCTTTCCATACTTTTATGCAATGGATTCAGTAAACCTTAAAGTTTAATAATAAAAATTTAATTATAAAATTAATTATTATAAATCTAAAAGAACATTTTTTCATAATTAAACTGGACTTAAAACTGTATCCTATATGTCTGTCCTTATTACAGCTATAGCCTCAATGTATACTAACAGTAAAATTTTAATCCTTTCTTTTGATACATGGTTGTTTCCTTGCATTGATAAACTATTTGGCTTTGAATGATTTGACTAATGATAAAAAAAAAAAGTTCAGCATAATGCATTTTTTTAATAATTCCTATTGAATTTTAACTGATTTAAACAGCTTTACTCCCTTAACAGAGTAAGACATTAGTTATTCGGGAAAAGGGGCTGGATGTCTCCACATTTTAGAATCAAATATTCCTATTATATTTGGATATTTTATACTTATACAAATTTCAAAGGCTGAAAAGAAAAAGTTGAAAAAGGCAAGGTATTACATAACTTGTACTTACCAATTGATTAGAAAATATTTGGCACTACATTCTTAATATAACTGTTCTGCATCAAAAAGTTCCTTGGTATTACTGATTGGTGATACTAGCTTACAGGTTGAATAGAGTTAGGATTTTTGTTTTGGGGATTTTTCACACTTATCATTTCTGAAGTTGCGATCAGCAGCTAGCAATTTTAGTCATTAATATTCACCTATGTATGATCATTTTCAATGCATTTATTAACTTTTCTTTTTTTCTTTTTTTTCTAAGAAAACCAATCAGTTGATGAAGAAACACTTGGCGATTCATCAGAAGATACTGATAATGACAAGAAAGACAAACCATTGAACATCAAAGGTCAATATAAGAGCAGTAATCGTGAAAATATATCTGGAAAAAAACAGCATAAAAACAAGAAAAAACCTTTAGTTAAGAAAGGTGATGGAACTACTCAGTTTAAGGCTGAAAATACTGCAAAAGGAGAGAAGGTTAAAGAAGATAAAAACGTTAAAAAGAATGGAAAGAAAGAACAATTTAAAGTAGCACGTAATGATAGTGAAGTTGCTGGATCTGCTGGTAAGAATAAGAAAAAAAAGAAGAATAAAAACAAATCATCAAAACCAGAAGCTAGTGATAAAGGACAAACTTTAGGAAGTAATAGTCTCGAAAAATCTACTACTGAAAACAATATAGAAATAAAAAATAGTAAAAATAATGCAGTCAATAATAACGTTATGAAGAAAAAATTCAAAAAGAATAAGAAGAAGGTAAGTAATTTGGTTGAAGGAGCTCCATCTCCAGAAGGAAAAAGAAAGAATGAAAGTGAAGAACTTCACACTTCCACTAAGAAACAAAAATTGATCGAAAAAAAGGTTGACAATGAAAATATTTCTAAGCATACATCGCAGAAGAAGAAAATTAAAACTGAGCTCGCAAATTCAAATCTAAAAACAGAGAGTAGTCCCACCTCTAGCTCTCACTCAAACAAAAATAAAAAGAATAAAAATAAAAAAAGCACAGTAAAAAACAGTGATTTATAACATACTCCATTCCAACTTGAACTTGAAGTAACATGGTTTCAGTGATTTTTTTTTACTGGTTCTTTGCAGATATGTATATTTTTTTACAAAACAAACATCTGAATGAAAATTTTCAGTATGATCCTTTTGTAAATATTGTTTATTTTATTTTCTGACTGTATTTCTGTAGATATGCATCTATTATTATATCTATAATAAAATAATGGTATGATTGGAATCAAATAAACTATCAACATTTGTAAAAAAAAAAAAAGTATGTATATGTATTCTAAGTATGTTTTTTATTTGTACATAATAAAGAATGAATTGATATTTTTAATTTAATTTTTATTTCCAGTGTGATTATTGAAATAAAAAAAGCTCATATATTTTGCTTATCAGGTCAGATTAGCTTTATTATATATTGTGTGTTATAAAGACAGTAAAAAAGAACTAAAAAAATCATATCACAATTTTATTAGTTACATAATAATTATTCTTACAAATATATGTACACATATAAATAAATTGAAAGACTTGAAACAAACTAAGGGTACCTTGCAGATACTTGGAAAAGGACACCTAAGTCTTTACTAATGTATATATTGTTGAAATAATTCCTCTTGTATATTATTTGCATTGTTAATAGTATTGTATTATTGACAGACAACACTGTAAGGTGACAGTTGGGATTATGCTGGCTGTGCTCCATGGCATCCATGGAACAGCCAGCCATTGTGTTAGTCAGTTAGTGTCGGATTATGGTTATGATGATCATCATTGTGTGAAGTGTCTTTTCTCTATTAATATAGTGTTATATCCAATCTATCTGTGCCCGTATCGTTATAACCTGTACTGTTGTTTTCCCTGCTCTTTATCACCCTTTTACTCTCTATGTTAATATATATACATACTCACTGTGTGTATATATATATATATATTTACCTTGGTAAACATGGATGGTAAAGTACTCCTGGTAACAAACCTAAAGGTTGTAATTTCAAATCCTTCATCAAGCATCTCTCCACCCATTGAGTAAATCAGCCACATTAGCTTACTAGATGCAACTCACAAGGACTGGGTGAGGCACTCTAGACCCTACTTCATGTATTTCTATCAATAACTGCTTTTTGGTTTTCCAGATTGTCAAATACCGCCCTGAGATTTGGTCCCATGATGGTCAGCTTCAGGGAAAGAAATATAGATTTTTGTACATCGCTGACCCTGAACAGACACAATAATCTACTATTTGTGTTACACTATCATCTCTTAAATGGATATCTGGTTTTGTTCTTTTTTCTCTTTTCTCCCAATGCCTGTGATCCAAACCTTGCTCACTATGTGCTATAACGGCAGGGAAATTGCCAAACAAAAAGTTTCTTTCTATAAAAAATAGCTCAATAATTCTGACCTAATCTAGTTTTGTGATAGCACAAAATCCATAAATCCTGTTAACCCATGAATACTGTCAGGTCAATTATCAGGCATATACCCAATCATCACTGGTAACGACTAACAAACAACTACTACTTACCACTCTTAATTCTATTATTAAAAATTAATTATTCTGCATACTATCTTCCTCAACAATAATAACTCGAATAGAATGCAAAGGGTGAGCTAGGCAATTGGGGAAAGGTCATGGCTTCCTTTCTGCGCGAGTTGCTTTTTAAATTGTCAAACTATAGATCCTAGCTGTCGACTTGACTGCTCTCTCAAGAAATATACCAACCCCTAAGAGATTCTATCTAATACATGTCGGGAGCTAACTGTATTTTAAATGTTTCTTGGATAAAACGTAAAACTATTTGAAGAAACGTTGGCTTTCAAATAAATTGTTCAACCCTATTTAAGAATTTTTTCTGTCCTCCACCCGGACCAATTTCTTCCCCTTATAATTTAAATGATTACTGTTTTAGTTATCAGACCAACATAAGTCAACAGCAACAATTTTAAGTAACAACAGCTTTAATAATTCCTGCGAACACAAATTTTAAAGTAAAATACAAAGCTTTTAACTACCGCATGTTAATCTACCTGACACGGGTATAGCCCAGTTTACTGCTGAGGCAGTAGTTCTCTGGATTTGTACTGTAATTTTAACTATCTCGTCATTATTTGTTTTATTAATCTAAAACGATTTTATGTTACTATGGCTAATAGGAAAAGTAAAATAATGTGCCGTAGATAATGTTATTTCTTGAATTATCTATTATTATGGGTAAGGCAACCGATAAAACAAAGCTTGGTGTTCTATTTAACTTGATGTTAAGAAAATTTCAGGTTCCGCAAGTTACCTTCTTTATTCAAAGAGTTGTTGAACCGTTTCCCTAATTTCCAGTCATTGTTTTCTATCGGCATTCCATTTTTTTTTTCAAACTTCACAGCTTATTGAACCTTTACATTTTCGTATAGAAGTATTCATCGTTGATTGAATGATGGTAGTGTTTTGTTTTTGGCCCAATTTGCGAAAACAGAAGACAATGAATTTTGCTTCTTTCTTCACATCGAACATTATGAATATGAAGGTACCTTGAAGGCCACAGAAAGCAGTGAACAAGTAGCGAACTATCGTATGGTGTGTTAAGAATCTAAGTAATGTGATTATCCAAGAAGCTCCCATTACAATTGATAGTTTAAAATACAAACACAGTCTATTGTAGTCCTTTCTTCCCTTCTTAATATTGTCCGATGATTTGTACTGTTTTTGAAACCAACAAACGGTAATCGCAAATAAAAAAGTGTTACAAATAATTAATACAGACATTGGAATATAAAAGAATAATATGACACCATTCCGGGACCCGAACCAACAAACATTCTGTTTCGCCGCGTAATTTGGGCGATATGCGTAAGGAATAAAATCTGTAAAATCAACCACGACTGATAATAGGGTATCGATAGCCGCTCCACCAAAGGCGTATACGGCGTATTTGGAATATTTTTTATTTCCAGAATATTTCAATGTCGAGTCTGAAAATGTATAGAAAACATCAAAGGATATAGCATTTGTCCAGAAGAACATAGATATGTTAGAGAACTGAATTAGGACAGATATAGTATAACACAATAGCTGTGGAAAGTTAAAGGGGGGCCTGATACCAGCCAAAAATAGGAATTGGCTAGCTACACAGCAAAGAGCGAGAGTGTTTAGCATCTTATTCGACATATTTTTACGATGTGGAATAAAGAATGATGTAATCATATGGATCAGCAAGTATGCTATTGACACCAGTAAACATATCCGCAAAATGTAAGCGTCTATTTTCCTAACCGCTAACTGTTTAATTATGTGGCATGATAAATCGTTTGGATCTGAAGTTTTACAATCGTGTGTTTCGTTGTCTACAGCACTTGTATAACTGAGTTTTACGCATTTACCTTGCAAGTTATCCCACACAATATCTGGGTAATTGTTACATTTATCGAATTTCCACTTAAAATCATAAATGATCCAAGGAATATTTAGTATTTCTGAATTTCGTTCTTGATAACAATGAATATCAGACGATTCGGCCCCGTTGCATATGGCACAGTGTGGATTGCGGTAAAACTGTAAAAATAGTCACAATTAGATGAAGGTACCAAACTTTATATTAAATTTGTACATTTGTATTTAATACCTTGTCTGAAACTGATACAGGAAGTGAGTACGCTCCGCAGTTTGCTTTAGTTTCAGAATTAGAATCGATTCTACAGTTTGTTTCTGAAGGTAAACATTGCCTTCCTTTTTGGAATTCATCATGTACATTTAAACCACAGTAATCATCACCTACTTTCCATAGGAGCTTTCCTTGCTGGTATTCTCCGTCTTTGCTTAGCTGGAATGAATAATTGAGGATTAAATATGTTTTGTAATATTACCTAATTCTTTTCCATATTATTGATGACTACCTTTGCAATTGTGATATTTGAAGTGCAGTTTATCGTAACTCGTGGAAGATGGGTCTCAGAAAGTTGGTTGTTACAAAGGGCACAATATATGTTTGAGTAATATAGCCCAGTAAGATTGGAGAATACTGGAATATCCAAGATATAATGGTAATCATCAAGTGCCACGGTCTTTTCACAGTTTGAGTTATATTTTTCCCAGTCAACGGCACAATTAGAAACAGTAAGCACATTCTGTAACAATCGTTAAACATTTCATTATAAAATATTATTAGAATATTGTAAATGCATTAAAATGGCCATAGAAATTTATATATTTTTGTGATAATATCGGTTAAACAATATTGTTGTTAACGGTATGATATATAGCGTCTCAACCTTTTTTACTGGTGTGGAAACTAAATACTCCTATTCTTTCTACATTCCTATTTTTGATGCTGGTGATATTTTGGAGCGATTATGTACCATAATATCAATGTAGAACCAACATTGTAACAGCTTCAATGGTGCTTTAGAATGAGTTGGCACACTATTGTTTTTAGATAGAGCGATTGATCAGTCTAGCCGGCCTTTTAATATTTAAATTTTGACCTGTATTGTTGTTTTGGAGGATCTTCCTATTCTTTATACGCTACTGAAGAATCGGTCTAAAACATACACTGAATGAACCCATATTCTCACCCATATTGGCAATTAGCATTTGGTAATAATCTTGATTAGTAAAATAAAAATTACAATATAAAAGAAGGATACACTCCTGTATATAAGGAATGGTTGCAAAATCATCATTTCCAAAACGTTTCACATTGAACCCCTAGATTCATTTCTCACGCATCGAAGCTTATAAATTGCAACATATAATGCAATTTATACAATTTTCTGTATATGTAATTTTCTATAAAATACAGAGAAAATCCACTTATTGGAATCAATCAACCACTTAGCGAAATAATAAATTATGATATAAACTAATGAAGATTCTAGAGATGGGGATATGATAACAGACCTTTCTTTCTGAAAAAAGGCGCTATACAAACATGAGTTTAAGTGTTGCATCTAGATGCGATTGGAAAAAGATGAATCAAGAAATATGGTAAAGAAAAATAGTATAAAATAACATTACCTCAGTCAAGAATAGTGGAGAGCAGGCCAATGACTTCTCCTCCTGAATAGGCCCATTCCTTTGTGTATCTACTTTATCCACGCAACAGTCCCCAAATGTTGAACATTCATCATCACAATAGCACTGAGCCATTGTGTTCCCACTACGGTTTAAAACAAAAATCAATATTTGTCCATTCATTCGATTAACTCAGGGTGTGATGTCAGGAAGTCTTTTAATCACACAACTAATATAGCATGATTTCGTCAAAAGACATTATTTCTACATTCATTTTATCTAATCACGTCTTAGTAATCCATAATGGTCAGTAGTTTCCAACCCGTAGGGATCTGCGGTGAGCTAAGCAAAACATTGAACCCTGTGGGAGCTAATCCCATCCCCACTTGGGGGATAATAATGATTTAAAATTAGGGATGGGTAAGGTTGTATCTATCGGATAATTTGTAGCCGATATTGAAAAGTAGTGGATACAAGGACCGGATACGGTCGAAATATACCCGGTTCAGATACTCACCTGGATACTTACCTACCAAGGTCACCCCTCCGCTCTTTAGATCAGAAGTTGTGGTTGTATTCACATTCACTACTCAGTATACACGACGATTGGCGTATTCATTACAATCTTACGTCAACTACCGTACCTTACTACAATCTCTACTCCCGCACCTGCTACCTGTTAGACCAGATAAATGTGAGAGCTGTATTCAAGGCCTCGGTTGCACTCACATTAGAACATCAGCTATTCAGTTTAGCTAATGTACTACCTCAGACGGTCACTCGGCTCTACAACTTACCTCTCCACTCTCCTACCTCTCAGACGTAAATCGTAAACCCCTTTAGGCGTAAATACTCCGTTGCCACTGCATAGCTTGACTGGAAGCACTTCTACTCATTGTACCTGGTTTAATTGTACCTGGTTGGCTGATAGAGTACACCTTAAAAACACACTTTATACCAAAATAAAGGGAACCTCCAAAACAAACCAAGCTCATTTTGGAACTAAAATTACATCATCTCACGGATTTAAAAAAAAATTAAAAAAAAAAATTATTTACTAGAAATCACGGTCTTTTTAATGTTAAAGATGCACCTCGTACAGAAAGGCCGGTCGTCAAAAATGTCGATAAAATCACAGAAATAATCGAAGTTGACCAGCATCTTCGTAGTCGTAGCATCACCCAGGAGATTAAGAGCGACCATAAAACAGGTTTAAACCATTTTCGCAAAGCTGGATTCAAAAAGAATCTCGATGTTTGAGTGCCACACCAATCAACACCAAAAAATATGATGGATCTAATTTCCATCTGCGAAGCCTTGGCCAAACGGAATGAAATCGACCCATTGCTTAAACGGATGGTGACAGAAGATGAGAAATGGGTCACATACGACAATATTGTGTGAAAATGATCGTGGTCAAACCGTGGTGAAGCAGCTCAAACGGTGGCCAAACCAGGACTAACGGCAAGGAAGGTTCTACTGTGTATTTGGTGGAACTTGACAGGAATCATTTATTATGAGTTGCTTCCATATGGCCAAACACTAATTTCAGATCTCTACTGTCAACAACTGGACCGTTTGAAGTTACTGATTGACCAGAAATGAGCAGAATTAGCCAACAGAAAAGGTGTTGTGTTCCAACAGGACAACGCAAGGCCACACCGTCTGTAGTGACTCTCAAGAAACTCCGGAAGCTTGGTTGGGAAGTTTTAATGCATCCACCATATAGTCCGGACCTGGCACCAAGCGATTACCACCATTTTCTCGCATTGCAAAACTTCTTGAGTGATAAGAAACTGGGATTAAGAGAAGATTGTGAAAATCGATTGCTAGAGTTTTTCGCCATTAAGGACCAAGACTTCTTGGAGAGAGACATTATGAAGCTATATTTAATATGGCAACAAGTTTTACAACAAAACGGAGTATATTTAACCCAAATTGGACAATCCGAAACATCTTAAATAAAGTTTTGAATTTCACTCAAAAATAATGGATTTCTTATTATGATTTTTTACGAGCAACTTTCGCAAAAAAAATCTCGACCTATATCCGGGCAAATATTGTTTCATTAATGGATATAACTATACCATAAATTAAAGGCAATAATTGACATAAATGATTGAAATCGGGTGCAAAAAAAAAATTTGTTCGATGAAATTGATTAATTTTTTCTCCACTTTTTTACTTTCTACAGTAACAAATTTCATATCATTTTTAAGAAGAAAATTAGTTTCACAAAATTAAAAACCAGCACCGGAATATGACGAGTATTATAACAGCTATAGCGTTTTAAAGAGTTTAGCATGCGGCGGCGGACAGACAAATTTTGTATTACAATCTAAATTCTACGCGGAACGTGAATAGCAAAAGTTTGAGGTAGGGTTAACAACTTTTTTTTTGTTCAATTCCATAGCTTTCAAAAAATAATTAACCAATAAAAAATATGATTTTAATCATTTGATGTCTTGTGCAGGTTACTATTTCGGCGAATAACTCTTTTTCCTTTAATTTGATAACGAAAACTGATGCCCCAAGAAAGGCTTCTGTGTAGCATATTAGAAGGGTAAGAGTCGGGATTCTGTATTCAACTACAAAAATATCAAGTAAATGTATCGGATACAGAAAAGTATGCGTATCACTTGTATTTAGATACAGGAAAATCCAGTATCTACCCATGACTATTTAAAATTGATTTTATGGCAGTTATTTATAAATTTAATAGTGTACCGTGTACCGATGATTTTTACTTGTAGCAATTTCAACAAGGTAACAAAATTATAGTTTAACAAGCAAAAATGTGTTGCTGATAGAGTACACTTCGATTAGTTGGCATTCTTAAATTATTATGTTAAGAAAATAATAAACAATTAGTTTTTCACGTTTGATATTCTGAAGAAGTACTGAGATTAGATGGGGCACACTGGAGGAATGAATGAAGGACAGAGAAGAGTAGAGGCGACGCCTTGATGCTGCCAGGACCCGTACTGGGTCGTAGAGCCAGTGTTGAACGTTAATATAACTTAACGTTAAACTTCAATAAATTTTAGAAGGCGACAATAATATTTCAAATTATCTATTATCACAAAATAGGAACCAAACTTTTGGAAATCTTCTTTAACTTTTTATTTTTCTCTTTCTAACAATTTCATAAAACAAATTATTTAAAAGGAATGAATAAAATAAACAATATGAAATTAATAATTTGTCCTTTGTTGATAACTGATAGCTTATTAATTATTACAATATTGGATATTGTTAAGTCAGTGGCAGCAAATATTTGATGTACATAAGTGGTCCAATGAAGAATCGATCGTATGAAGACATAATTTGATACCGTGTTGGCGTAGTTTTCTACTCAATTTTCGTCAGTGTAAACAACGAAGTTACAATGTAAACTAACGAGCAATCAATAATTTAAATGCCTATGAGGCAATTATACGAAAATCCTTGTGTAGTCAAATATTGCTGCCTAAACAAGGCATAATTAGAAGCATTCTGCCATTCGAAAACTCGGAAAATTCTAATTCGCAGCTGCTAAGCCTTGCAGCTTTAGTGTCATGTTTGTATGAAATAAATCAAATATTGATGTTAAGCTCGGGAATATTCATATATTTTGTTTTTCAGGCCTCTTTTTCACATTTTGAAGACGCCTTATTTCAGTTGATTTTTCAAAAATAAACTTGCAGGAAATTAAATCTTCGCTAATGTTGATCATTCAAATTCTTTACTTTAGATGTACTCCATCATTTTGAAAAAAAAAACTGAATTAATGTTAATTTATTCACGCCTTAACTAATTGATAATAATTATGACCGCCTCGAGTGTTAATGTATCGCAGATATAATAAGAAGCCATGAGAAATTGTGACGGCGGACAATATGGATTCCTGTCCTCTAACCCATGATGAAACATCTATCTTTTGGTCTGTCATTGATGTTAATAGATGGATTTAGGTTGTCACGAAAACAACCACTTTCATAATAATCTCTGTGTCGAAATCACAAATATAAATGAACCGGTCATTTGAGAAACACCTCATATCCAAAAAAGTAAACTTTCGGGAAATCAAAAAAAAAATCAGCTGGACCATAATTTAACATCATATATTTTTTGAATTTTATATACGTTTCTACAGGGGTTTGGTAAGCTTATTATTATTATTATTTTTCTTACGATATTTAGAAAAATTATAAACTTTGTTGGAGATGTGTTGTTTCTCAAATGTCAGTCATATGATATGTTATCAGGTACGAAATAAAAAAAAAAAAAAAGGTAAAACAATTCAAATTATAAATAAAAATCAGTATTTTATTTTTCAAATAATATATACACATTTCCCAAACACGTGTATTGGATTTGTCTAGCCTTCATCAACAATTTAATATATCTAACTCAATTTTGGCCAAAATGGACATGAGGTGTTTTTCTAATGACTGATTCAAATATGTATTTAGCAGTGGAATTTATTACCGAAATAGCAGTATTGTAAAGTAAATAAGGTTTGGGAGTTAAGAGGAAGACCTTTAGTGAGTCAAGACGCCTTGACCGTTCGCAGGTGAGCCCTACTAAGCGAACGAATCGAAATAGAAACATAAAACGGCTTATCGGTTTTCTAATCTTGGAAAACAGCACCGATGCTGGTATGAAGGTTGAAGGATAAAGAGTATCGACCCGAGAACTAAATTCATTTCGAAATAAATACATTTTTCACTCACCGTAATACTTTAGAGAAGACTGAACTAATGATGTTGGTTTAAGACCTTCAATAATCTCTGAGAATCAAGCATGCCTTTTAAATAGTGCTATTCATCAAAATCTGCCCTCATTTCTATCAGGTCTAATTATCATATTAAAAATCAGTCGATGAAATATCTTTTTGAAGGAAAAAATTAATTTCTTAATTTAAAGAAGTATCAACAATGCACTGGAAGAGAAGCTAGTGTTTCTCATAAGTTGATTTTAACTATGAAGGATGGAAAAATTTGTAAAATTCTGACAAATATTACGTCTTCAAAAATGTATACAAGAGGGAAACACCGAAGTTTATGAAGAACCAGAAAATATGTTCAAATAACAATGTTTCCAACAAGAGTTGTTGATAAGTCAACAGGAGTGGTTTCTACTTTAGTGTTTCGTAACTTGATGACCTATTGCTTGTTTGCTTTTTTGTTTTTTTCTATAATTGAGCATATTGTAGCGGTTTAGAATATTAGCATTGATAATAATATAGAATATTATGATAATAATTCATATCTGAATCTATACATTAAATGTGAGCCAATATCATATACGTTATTAATAATCGCAGTAAGTTAATAGAGGGTAGTTCAATAAAATGTACTCACTGTTTATAACTCAGCTGTTTAGAAACAAAATGAGTTACACTTACTAATGTCACGTGGTAGGGTAGGATCTGTTATTTTTGTCATACCCCTTCTTTGAGGGTACCGTTACTGGTCACGTACCCCTTCATATGATTCAGACAAGGATTTTGCCTACCATTCCTCCTCCAAGTCCTCCAAGTCCAAGTCCTCCAAGTCATCCAAGTCCTCTTGTATGGCGATGAAATGCTCTTTGGTTCCAACAAGACGGAGCCCCACCTCACTGCTATCGAGAAGTCAGGTTGTACTTGGACGAAAGTGTACTAGGAAGAAGGCTAGGTCGTAGAGTAGCTGGCTCTGAGTACCCACCTGGGTCACCTGATTTGATACCGATGGACTTCTACACGTGAAGACTCAAAAAGAAACCAGTTACCATCAACGGGTTACGAGGCAAAATCGTAGCGTCATTTGCTGGCATTATGACAGATACACTGTTGTAGTTCGGTCTGCAGTTCGGCGATATCGCCGCTGGATAAAAATTGCTCGTGGTCAAATTGACTATTCCATTAAATAATTCTATAAGTAATAATTATGTAATTTATAACTTAGGGCATATTGACTGTAGAGGACATTTTATTTTACTTTTCCTGGTCGGAACTACTCCATTATTATTGTGTCATCCTTAGTAACATAATATGAATATGTCTTTGTTTTCTACCCATCACCAACAATGAGCGTTCGATAAAATTACCATACAAATAGGATGGAGTAAACTGCAATAAATTTGCATCCGAATTCGCGACTGATCTATTTTTCTTTCAATTTGCACTGAATAGATAACTGGAACTTCATTAAAACATAGTTCAAGAATTTAAGGAAAATAAACTAAATCGGCTGGTAGCAATTCAGAAACCTCCATTCTGTAAAAGTGGATTATTTTTATTTTATAGTTTATAGTTCTATATATGCATTTGTCTGTTATACATTTATGATAATTTGTTAATAATAATAAATTATCATTTACAGATAGACTATGTGCATAATAAATCTAGATAATTCCACTTTTTATTAAAAATAAATATTATTCTTAGATTTGCTAAATATGATGAAAGCCTATACTTCCTATCTTTGTTGCATTTTTCAAATCAATTCATAAAAACGTGGTTCCGTCTTTAAAAATTATGTATGAAAACAGAAGGGAGAATTGCACCATTATTTTTTTCTTATCTTGGCCGCCACGGATAAGTTTCCTGATTATCCCAAACTGTAATCTGCTCCTGAAGTCGAAAAGAATCGATTAAAAAGAAATAAATGTTGTCAATGTGTGTCTTAAAGATGCAAGGAGTTCCAGAGGCTACAAAGGCACTTATATTTTGATATAATGTGGATTGAATTATTGAAATATTTTCATATTCAATAGATAATGTGATTGATGACATCCGAAAATTTGAATTAAATAATTTATGGCTATTTTATTTAGTTAATTCAAGGGTCATTCATGATTTTTTTGTTTTTTGTAAGCTTTTTTGTCGTTAATATCAGATGATATTTCAAATCGTAACAAATAATTAATTCAACTCAGAGAAATTGATCGAATCAAAGGTTTATAGAGAAAGAATTAAAAATTTTAAAAAATCTGTAATGTGTGGTTAATAGCTTATTAATAGATTAAATCATTACTGAGATTGCCCCTTTACCAACTTGGCACAGTTCAGTTAAAATGGGCAAGTTTCTAGAATACAGAAATTAAACTCAGTAAAAAAATATTTAAAAATTGGCAAAAATATTCTCCCTATCCCACTATAGTAGGAAAATGTAAGGACTTCCGCATCATCTTTCTTCCGTGAGAGAAAGATGAACATTTGCCCTTTCTCTAAATGTCACTCCGTGTCGCTTCACTTTCTCATATATTTTTTTACTGAATACAACTATGTGTGACCTGTGGTCTAGTGGTTAGCGTGACAAACTACTAAGCCCATGTTCGTAGTCCGGCAGGTGGCCCTAGGATTTTTTAAAGCGAGTAAAAAATCCTTAGTTACGCCGTCCTTCGGAAGAACGTTAAACGGGAGTCTCGAGCCTGTAGGATGCCAGGTACTCGTTAAAAATCCCTATCTTAATTAAACCTGGATAGGCAAAATTTAGAGCTCCCAATGTAGCATCGTCCGATTAGTCATAGCAGGAAAAAGTGACGTTAAATGAACACACAAAAAAACTGAAGCTGACTGACATCAAATGACTATGTTTATTGCTCATTCGTTTACCTGACCCCCTTTAATTACCCCGTAAATAAAGTAAAGCATTAATCGGAAAGATGTTATATCTAAATACTAATTGTACATCTTATTTGTATTTAATTTAGGTATATGATTCTAAATTTAGAGTTTTAAATAATAATATATATATATATATATATATATATATATATATATATATATATATATATATATATATATATAAAGTCTTACCGTGTATAGTTGAACTGAGACAATTCCCAATACGTAGCAGTTCCTCTGTTGCAGAGATATTTCTCACCACAGTTTATCAATGGCTCAATTTCACATTTCACTGTTGCTGTCGTATTTAAAATTAGAAGGATGTACCATCTATGAGACCAGTATAATGTTATTAACAATAACAATATCGCTCCTTCAAAGGAATTATGACATAACTCAAAAAACCTATTTTTTCTAATAAAACTTCAGATTAAAACATGATACAACCCAAAATATTACTATATTGAAAAAAAAGTCAACATCTCCTATTATAGAAATGGAATATCAAATATGTCGTTCATGAATTGAAAAGCTTCAACCAATACAATTGCTAGGCTTAACTCAAAAGTGTCAATTTTTTGACACTTTTGAGCTGTATTGACACTTTTTTTCAAAAAGTGTCAATACAGCTTGTTCTTTTGAAGAAGCTGTATGTAAAAAGCATACAGTTAAATGTTTTCACAACTTAAAACGTTATAGATAAAAATAATTGACTTTTAACGTTTCGTAAAGCATATATGAATCGCTAATTGTAGGAAGGCAACTAGTCTAACTTATGGGATTTTTGTTCTTAAACTTTTGACATTTACCAGAGACAAAGGCATATTTTCTACTAAAAGGGCACTTGTCCACAAGATAGTGCAGTCAACGCCTTCAATATTTTGTTTACTGCTGATTACTGGAACAAGTAAAGGAAAAGATCTCTTTTTTTTTTTTTTGTCTCTCTTGAAAACATTAAAAAAGTGGACTAGTGGCTTTTTTCATTCATTTAATTCATTCTTGTTCTTAAAAATATTAATTTTACCAGAGACAGAAGGCATTATTCACTATACAGAAAGGATACTTGTTGACAAGATAGGACAGTCTTGACAACTCCTTCAATATATATATAAATATATATTATTATATCTCTTGTAAAATTTAGATAAGTTGATTAGTTGTATTTTTGCAGTCAACGAATCAGACATAACATGTGTCAAATAGCATTTGTATAATTTTTTTAATAAATATTTTTATGATTATTAGGTTTTCCTTCATCGATATATATATTATTTTCATAATATATCACCTATTTATGGCTGCATTCTTAATGATTTATTTTTAATATAATATATAAATTTGAAATAAATAATTTTAATATAAATTACTAATTTATATATTAAAGTATGTAAAAAATACCTCTAGTTGGATATCACTGTACAAATCTTGCATTAAAAAATGTTCTACATTTCAATTTTTTAATAATCGTTTGAAACATATATAATGATGTGTTATGAACAACGAAAAGAGAACCTTGTAGACTGAGAACGGGCCGTGAAATTATTTCCAAGGAGAGGAAGCTTCGCTTTATTCCAGGCAACTCAACAACTATAAACTGTGCCACCACAACCCGTGAAGGCTCTGGGGCTCAGTACATGATAGAGACTGTACTGTTTCTCAGACAACGGTTGTGCAGGGAGGTGATTTGTCCTAGATTTCGCTCAACCAGTATCAGAAAATACTATATTTTTTCAACTTCTGGTTTACTTAAAATTATTTCAATCCCATGCACTAATTCAAATGGCTGTTATTTGGCGCAGGCGCACTGTAAGGTTATCCTCAAGTTATTTGCATATAACAGGCGAGTTATTACACTATTATCACTCATAGACCCATTTTTTATTTATTTATTTGTCATTTCCATCATTTTTTAAAATATTTAATCATTCCAAAATGCAAAAAAGAAGAAAATCATTTTAAAAGTTACTGTATATATTAGATAAATAAATCTATATTTATTTTTAAAAAAATTATATATAAGAATAATAATAGTTATCTTACATTCGAAAATCACCAGCGAATCCAATCATTTCCTTTGATTTAAATTCCTTTCTACTATACGTCAGGTGCTTGTAATTAGACATTGCAATGGACCTTCATTACGATGAGGTAATGGAAATCCCTACATTGTCCACTTAAATGAAATGTTTGTGAATTCGCTTTACTAAAAATGGTATATTTGTTTGGCAGCATTATCTGAAAAATCAAAAATTGAAATAACAATTATCTTGTTAATTTCCCGAATATAATATAATATACAATAACATAATGTATAGTCATAATGACACTCAAAAAGAATGGGACAGGTAATCGAGAGATTTGGAAAAAATTGGAAGCTGGAAATGGAAAGGCGTAAATAATATATAATATAATTAATATTTTGTATAATGATAAAAACTCGTTAGGTAACTATTCGCCTCTTACGATAGACGTGTTCTACAGGAATCATGTCGTTAAAAATAACTATTTTCTTTCAATAAATCTGTAATTTTTGCCTTTATGCTGGATTTCTGGCAATATGAAGCCTATCGCCAGATATTCTTAAGCGATTGATGGCATAAGAAACAAACCATCCTTCGAAGTGGAATATGTTATTAAACTTGAGAAGAATAACAATCGTGCTAACATAAATCTTAACCTTCACCGAAAACAAGACAACGTTAAGATAAGGAACAGCCTGGTGTTCATTTCTAATCAACAGAACTAAATATAATCTAACGCTTGCAGTCATTCTTCTTGACTAAATTAGGAATCGGAATTCTAGAGTGCTGACATATTTTTCAATTTATAAAGTATATTCAATATAAAGACCGTGAATAAAACTAAATGTTTATATTTTGTTTCACTTATTGAATGACCTTTTTTATTATATTTAAAATGTTCTTTTGGGTTTAATGATCGTTTCGACTCTATCCTTTATTTAACTCTTTCTGACACTCTTTAACCTTGAGAACATTTATTATAACTTTGACTACTGTTGTCTTTTGAAAATTCAAATTCAGCGATACAGTTTGGACCGGTATATTGTATATGGGATCGTTTTGATAGCAAAACAACAATCCGGCGCATAATCTTAAAGCATCCATATTATTAGGGATGATTAAAGCATCCATATTTGTGCGCTAAAACTCCTTTTTTTAATCACCGAGCAAGTACTAATGGATATTTTGGGACATGAAATATATTCTGATTTAAGAACTTTTACTTTGGATTCTGATTAAGATTTTCATAATTTTTCTATTTGATTGAGATCCACCACGTTTTACTGTGCAATAATCGAGTAACTATCAAAGGAAATTAAGTAGCAGAAGAAAAAGCCATTTTTAAATTTTACTGATAGCAAACTTCCTTTTATATTGTAAATAGTTAAAGATTTCTGTTGGGCATTACTTATTTTTAAGTAACAGTAAAACGATTCAAGATCGGATTAATTCCTATATGTAATTATTTAATTATCTACAGGCTAGAAGGAAAAAAACATTTTTGAATTTAATTTGAAAGGGCAATATTCACATAACATTTAAAAGTTTTCGTTTTTATATTTTATAAAACAAGTTAATCATAATTTTATATAATTTTTTTATTATTTATAAAAACAGTATCATACAAAACTATAAATACAGCTTCATACGTTACGCTTTAAAAACATTGATTTTGTTTTAAATTTCAATCTACATTTTTAATGGGAAAGATTTAATTTGGCATTTAAAATAATAACCTAAAAATAATTATTTGTTCAAGTGATATGTTTGATTAGTCAGACAACTATGTTAATTTATAATTACTTTATAAAAATTTATAATTTAATTTATAATTTATAAGTTAAAAATGCTAAATTCCTAACTGCTTCAAATGCCTCTATGATTCAATAAATCTTTACCATAATTACAATATATTTTAACTTCCCTGTCTTTAAATTATATGTTATGTTTAAATGTTTTTATTAATTTAAGTAATCATGGAAGAATACTCTTCGTATATCAGACATATTTTCATAATTATTTGACATGGTTCACTATTCAACCACGCAAGTCAAGAACTATAAAACAATTCGAAACAAAATGGACTAACGAAGTTTTATTGTTATTGTGAAGATTTGTAGAAATTTATATAAAGATGAATCTTATTACTATAGAGTGAATAACAGAACTATTATAACCGTTATATCAGATGAAAATTACCAGTGTATGTACAATATTTTGTTTTATATATGTTATCAATGCCTTTCATATACATTTGTATAATTTCTAAAATAATAATTTATTATTATTATTGTTATATGTTACCAAACTAGAAGTTAAAACAAAGGGAATATGAACTCACGGCTTGAACAGGCTAAGGTCTGTACTCAACGAAGGTTGGAGGCTTTTCTGACTGAGTACGACCAAGCTTGCCACCCTTACTCGAGTATTTTTCTTCAGCCTTGATCAGCAAAATATCGGGTAAGTTATAATACCTCTACAAGTAATTTTTCCATATATTTAATTTAAGTATTCAAATTATATAACGGCTAACGACTTACCATCATGTTGATATAATCCTTTTTAACGCCTACAATAAAATAATAAACTTCTATACCGCAAAACAATTATAATACCGATAATTTATTCCATCCCGTTGCAAACTACACATTTCCATATCATTCTTTGTAAGTGTTGTGGTTCTGTTTTTTCAAGGGCAACCTCTCCTATTTTTGTATATATAAACACGCATATAAAGCTTTTTTTTAAGAATTTCGAAGACTAGTTAATACCTTTGACAGTATCCTGGAGATGTTTACTAAAAGAGAACGCATGTCCAACTGATCTTTTTAAGGACAGGTAAGTTATATAATAAGAGCCGGCACAAAATTAGTTCCTAATAGCTGGTATTTACAGTAATAATAGGCACCTCTTGAATTTATCCCTGGACTGAACTTGTTTCTCAACTAGTCATAACATTATTTTGCTATTGTTACTTTGTATTTATTTATTAGTATTATTTAAATTATTTTTATAATCAACTTTGGTGATATGCCATATAATTATATCATTCTTAAAATATAATGGATGTTAAATGTTAAAGGGAACGTTAAAATGGAACTCTCTTCTAAAATATCATAACTCAGAAAATTAAAACAGAAAATGTTAATGCATTAAATTAAAATTGCATTAAAACTGCATGGCATACAGGAGCTCAACTGATTTATGCAACTAGCAGGGAATCGAAACACCCACAAGCCGAAACACAATAGCTTGAGAAGGGATTTAAAATATAGTCTCTGTATTTAGGTAAGAAATATCAAACAAACTTTTAAAATTTTTATGATAGCGACATAGACATGGTGCCATAAGGACCGTACGGCTCTATGCTTTGTTATCTCATAGGCAGTTATTGATTCTCATACCCGCGTCAAAATAAACAAAACGCTAATTCCGCATATCAAGTTACATGCAATAATTTTTCAAATTATTGTCAGTTTTTTTGTCATATTTGTTAAAGTTAAGGTAGAAATTAGGGTGTCGGAGTAAAGATTCGTTACTACGTAATCCTTGTAATTAATTGGTTCATCTTTCATCAAAATTCAGTTTAGAAAAAAGAGCAAGAGTTGTAAAAAGGAGCAATGTCTTGCGTGGATGTTATAAACGTTATTGTTCGTGGTTCGGTTTGTGTATACGTGCGTGTATGAGGGTGTAAAAAAAGTTGTCTAGTTTTAAAGTTGTAATTCTATTGCTAAACTTAATTAAATCTTAACTTAGGTGCATAAAGTAAACATTGGTGCTTTAGTTAATGGCTGGAATATATTTCTAAATAAACTTTATAGGCTCAGTCTATAGTCATCATTCAGATCTTGCTAATCAATCAATCTTTTTTTTAGTACTCAGTTTAAATAAAGCACAGCAAAGGTATGTGAAGTTGAAGTAAAAAGAGAAGTTGCTGCTAATGTTCACATTGAGCTTCATGTTGGAGTCTTTCAGGTGACTTTGATTAGGAGATTATGATAGCATTGTCTTTAGAAGAGTTCCATTTCAATTTGAGCGAGGCGTCAGTATCTTCGGTACCACAAAGGAAAAAAACCTTTACCACTAACCAACCCATGGGAGGGTGTTGTGTTCAGTACGTGGTAATGACTGTACTGTTTCTTGAACTATGGTTAGGCAGAGAGGTGATTTATCCTAAATCACGCTAAACCGCCAGATTTTCGCACTTATTTTGGGTACCCACTTTATAGAGGCTGGGTGAGCCCCAAGAGGTGCCTATATCTCATAGGATCCGTCTCCGGCCGCTATCAGATTAAAAAAATTTTTAAAGTCCTGCTGCCAGCGAGAGATTGAGGTCAGTTAAAACCATTTTACTTTCTATATAGAGAAATATAAACAATCTATATACGAGTATAAGTACGTACAGCTCCAGGCAGGACCGGATTGAAAGTATCCTCTGCCTAGAGCCCAACAGTTTTTTGCATCCTTTTCCACAAGAGGTTTTCCTTCCCACTCTTTATAGTATAAGAAACCAAACAGGGTTATCACCAAACTTATGATGGCAAATTTAATTTTAATAGTCTCACTAATGAAACCAATATGTGAATCAAAATTTGTACTTTTGGATGTATGAAGCAAATTTTACAAAATGAAAACCCTGATACATTCTAAATAGGTTTAATACTTAAATTAACACAAAATAGATATAATTTTTAAATATTTTTATTTGAAAAGAAAGGATATGTCCAGGACCGGGGATATGGGATCAGAGATAAGAAAGGATATGTCTGACCGAGAGGCGAGCCAGGATAGCTCAGTTTGGAGATCACCACGCTAGAGACGTGGGCAACCCGGTTTCGAATCCCGGTCCTGGGCATATCTTTTCTTTTCAAATAAAAATATTTAAAAATTATAACAATTATTAAAAAATAAAATAAAATAAATCAAAATAGATATATTGTTTTTAAGAGAAAAGATTTGTCCAGGGCCGGGATTCGAACTCGGGTCGCCCACGTCTCAGTCGTGGTGCTCTTACGAACTGGACAAATCTTTTCTCATCAAAATAAAATATATAACAATGAATAAAAAAATAAAACAAAATAGATATATGGTGACGTAGTAGTATTTTGCAGTAAATAGGTTTATTTAGTGTGTTCCTTGTTCTTTGGTCAATCTTCCTTTTTGTGATTTATATTCTATTCCATCACCGTATGGTTTTAGTTAGAATGATATCTGTATTTTTTTTTAAACACCCCACCCCACCCAGGAGGCTTAATGAACACCAAGGATACGACTTAGCTGAGTACTTTGCTTACTCTAATTATTTAAAAGGCCCTATATACACCTTTCAACCAAAATGATCAAGGTCATTCTTGATTCACAAAAAACGCTTTATTAGTTTACAATTTTCTTCTTATGCCAGGGACCATAGAAAAGCTCTTGGAACTGCGAGTCCCCAATTTTAGGTGGGTCTAGAAGTAATTCTGATCATTGAGGTTTTAGTAATTAAAAAATAAATTATCCATTATTATATCAGCTTTTTTCCTTTATGGAATATTGAGAATATATGAAAGATTCGTAAAACTGATTGTTACAAGAGCGAATAAGGTTATGACAGATGATTGCTTGTTTAATATGTTACAATAGGAAAGATCGACTGCTTTATTGGTGGGAAATGGCAAATTAAACACGTTTAATCAGCGTTTTGATAACCTAACATTACAACAGCAATCAGGGGGCGACCTGTGGTCTAGTGGTTAGCGTAACAAACTACTAAACCCAAGATCGCGGGTTCGTAGCCCTAGGATTTTTTAAAGGGAGTAAAAAATCCTTAGTTACGCCGTCCTTCGGAAGAACGTTAAACGGGGGTCCCGAGCCTGTACGATGTCAGGTACTCGTTAAAAATCCCTATCCTAATAAAACCTGGATAGGCAAAATTTAGAGCTTCCACTGTAGCATCGTCCGATTAGCCATAGCAGCATAAAGTGACGTTAAATGAACAAACAACAACAGCAATCACTTTTAAAATGGCCGACAACAGGATGAAAATTAAAATGTTCCCTCATTTAATTAATGCAATATTCTCAATAACTAAGCAAGTAACGTTATCTAAAAAAATAACAAAATATTTATTCCAGTAGGTCTTATTTGGGCAGGTGTTTACATAATTTGTTTTCTCTTGTTTAAAAATGTTACTGGTCCTATAACAGGAACTGGACCGGTTTAAAAAACAAATTGTTTTTTGTTCATTCAAACCGAAGTCTTTGTCAAACACAAATATCCAAAACAATATACATTAAATGGAACTAATTTTTAACAACAGTTGGAAAACAGTTTTTTAGGATTTTTTTAATGTTTTGGTTTGTCACACATGAAATGTCCGATTTTTTAAATCTTAATCTTTATAAAGGATTAAAGCGTTGCCGGATGATTCATAGCAAAACATTTACTATCTACAATAAGCACTTGTTAATCCTCTATTTGCAAACTGCGTTTGTTTTTTTCCCAAGTGGGCTTACAAATATTAGTATAATTTTAACCGTGGCCATGGAAACACGCGATTCCCTATCGATTTTTTTTTAAAAGTACAAACTCGCTCACTCCGCTGACCTGGCAGCAAGAAATATTAATCCTGCGTTTGATGAAGGAAATGCTAATGAAAGAACCATCCGTCGTTGGTTTACAAAATTGTCCTCAGGAGATACGACATTTGAGAATCTCCCCCGTGGACGGCCTCAAGCATCAAAAGAGGACGAAGATCTTAAGAATGCTTTGGAAGAAGATCCTCATTTAACAGTCAGAGAATATGCGGCAGAGCTGGGCACAAGTCGTAAGACAGTTTCCAGGCATTTAAAATTGATCGGAAAGGCAAAAAAGCTCCATTCCTGGGTCTCACACGAGCTCAACGAACGTCAGCAGTTAAAACTTCTAGAGACGTGTGTTTCTTTGCTTGTTCGTCAAAGAAACGAACCATTTCTCGGCCGCTTAATAACTTGTGACGAAAAGTGTATCGTGTATAACAATCGACGCCGATCTGGTCAATGGTTAGATGCCGATCAGCCTCCTGGGCACATGGCAAAACAGAATCTCCATCCGAAAAAGTTAATGGTTACTGTATGGTGGTCTATGGCCGGGGTCATTCATTTTTATTTTCTACCAAAGGGAAAAACAATTGATTCAACATCATACTGTCAAGAAATTGACCAACTGCATCACAATTTGATCAAGCATCAGCCGGTACTGGTAAACAGGAAAGGACCTATTCTCTTTCATGATAACGCCCGACCACATGTTTCTATACAGACAGTAAATAAATTAAAGGAGTTGGGCTATGAAGTCTTACCACACCCCCTAAATTCCCCTGATCTATCCCCTACAGACTACCACTTTTTTCGGAGTTTGGACAATTTTTTGCGGGGAAAATTGTTCACCAATGATTAAGACATTAAAAATGCATTTTCTGAATTCCTTTCATCACGTGACTCAACGTTTTTCAAATCTGGGATAGAAAACTTGGTAAGCCGTTGGCAGAAGTATATCAAAAATGATGTTAAATACTTTGAATAAAAAATATGTTAGATTTATTCTCAAATTTTTATTTTCTTCCTGGTTCTAAAAATATCATTTCATGTGTGACAACCAAATAGTTTCAATCTGTCATTATTTCATTAATTTTTACATCCTTGGTTTTTGGTAGTATTCCTATTTTTTTTAACAAAAAATTTGGACAAAAAGAACTCTGAAATTCTAGAATTAATTTTGACGGTTCTTGAACGATTGCCGCTAATTGCCTGATCGGACCCAACTTTTTGATCGTAATCTTGCTTAAAAATATGAATGATAACTTTAAGGTATTACCGCTTAATTACTTATCTCTGTTGTCATTACAGCCCGTGAAATAGCTTTAAGGATGTCCTCATTCTTCTTCTTAAAAAATATTATAATAATTTCATTAGATTACAATTAATTTATGCGAAATGATGATAATAAAATTTTCATTAAAATCTAAAGGTTAATTTATGACCATCCAAAAACAGCTTTCTTGTCCAACGTACTTCACAAACCTATTCAACTCATGATGACAATTATCGGAGCTCAATAAATCACATCCAATAGAATGAACCATCACTATTAATATGAGCTATTAACTAAATTACATTACATTTTTTCAATCTTATGGAAGTACATCAGCAACTATTATAGATGAAGTGATTCATGAATCCAAAAATGGACAACTCATGGCTTCTTCACCAATGATACTAATATCTGCGTGCACAGCAGTATTGTTTTTTCTTAATGTAAAAATAAATATTTTTGTTTAATTGGAGAATTGAGGAGTTGGTTCTGAAACGGATTTGTGGCCATCTATGGGTATTACAAAACCCCTAAACATCGAATTTATAATAGTAAGTGTTAAGCCAGTCACACGGGGTTTAGGTACTACAAAAAAAAGGTTATTCCTTCAACCCTAAAATATAAACTCATATGGACATTTTCTGAAAACTTGTTTTATTCAATTATTCATTAATTATCAATTGAATGGAACACTTGGCTTCCATAACTTCGATATTTAGAAAGTATAAAGAAATAAATGTATTGTTGCTTTTACTAAGATAAACTTCGGTCCATAGTTTGCTATATCAGAGAATGTCATTGTTTTATAATTAAAATCCATATTAGTTGGGAAAAAGAAGAGAATATATCGGTTTTTAACTTTCCTGTTACTTTTGAAGGTTTCTTTGATAAAGAGCAAAGTCTTGATTCCGTTTTTGTAATCATATTACTTTCGGAGTAATTTAATTTATGTGAATTGGATTATTTTGTAATAAAATAGACACGGATTAGAAGCATAAAAAAGTATTCATGAGACACAACATAGCATATTGTCAGAGCAGCAACTAACAGTACCCACGGGCGCTGCATACATGATAATTAATATAAATTTACTAACTCTACAATTTATTCTAATTCAGGGAGGACAGTGGCTCAGAGCTAGAAAGCTGAGTTGCCTTGCCAAAGGTCGCGGGTTCAAGCTGTGGCAAAATTTATTTAATCCTGGAGGTTCAGCGTGATCTAGGACTAATTACCTCCCTGCATCTTGTACAACCCTTGTCCAAGAAATAGTACAAATTCCACCACGTACTGAACTCAAGACTTCATCAGTGGGACAGGTTTTTTTTTCTTATCACTTAAGTTTTTTATTTTATTTTTTTGCGATGAATACCTCGTAATAAGGTAATCGATGTTTCTGAGTTCATTTTAATACAGAATTTGACAGCTCATTTGCATTTTGTAGTATTGTTGTTTTTGAGTGAAATTTGTAAATAGAATGTCAAAAACCAATGAACACATCTAATTTGATTTTCCTTAAGCACCCTCTCGAAATAGAGAGGAAAAACTACTGAAATACTTGCCAGAGGTTTTTTTTTAATGAGAATTTTAAAATCTATTGTCATGAACGACTGTCGAAGTCTTCAAAATTGATGACAGACCACCTGTAGCTCTAATCAGCAATGTCACTCCCCCCACTACATCTTAACCCTGGCATTTGCGGCTTCAGTGATGAGCTGTAGTGTTTTGACGACTGTCTGTGATAAACTTGTCCAAGATACTGTGTTCTAATTTATAATAAAAATGGGGCTCTTATGTATATTTTCACTTATTCTTTTAATATTCTTTGATATTCAGTATTATATGAGAATTATAGCTGTTGTTTTGTTTGGAAGATTATTTGAAAAGAAACAAAAAGTCACAGATCCTACTGTAATTTATGGTAAGAAACATTTATATAGCTCATATGTATTCTTTATAAAATCATACAGTGTTTTTTTTTTAAGTTATAATATAATACTTCTTGACCTCTTCTTACATTGAAGGGTTTATGGAAGTTGTGGTATTTTTTATTATAATATATTAATATGCCTTAATAATACCAAACCATAAGTAATTTAGAATAAGACTCTATTTGGCTAAAATAGTAAAGCTATATCAACAAAATACGCAGGTAATTTTTCTGATACGTTCCCGATTGGTTTAACCTTTTCTTAGTTAGATTTAAACATTCAATTTTTTTGTCCTTAGATTAATTTTCTTACCTTTAATTAAAACGTGTATGTTTATCTTTACAGCAATTAAAATTACCGAATTTCAATAAATTGATCGAATTATTAAATTGTAAAGAAACTATATTTTTAGCAAACTAACTCCTTCATCAACTTTAAAAAGGTTGTTAAATAATTATAAGTAAGTAGATGTACTCAGTTGATGTCTTAAATTCTTTAATTTAATGTTACCACTGTGATATCCAGTGAGATGAATATGAAAATGGTGGACACCTAAAAAACTAAAGGCGATTCTCAGTATCTCTTAAAATTTATGTAAAACATTCAATTAAAAACCTTAGTAATAGCTCAGTAAATAATTTTTTTTTAAGACAAACAACCAATATATCATATTCTTAAGTGCCAATATATCAATTGTTAAGTATTTAACATTTATCGAAGATATAATTTATTGTTCTTTATGTGACTTTATATTATTTAATGATGTATGAGTGAAAATCCCTCAAGGATCTGATCATATTTATTTCTTTGCCCTCAAGAAAGCTAAGTTGAATGAAATGACAAACCTTGTATCTTGATTTTAAGGTTAATTAAGCATTCATATCTAGATAAATAAACTTAATCATCAAATAATGTTGAATTAATTTCTACCTGAAATTCGTATACTATTATTTGTCATAAACTTATATCTGGAAAGATTTATACATTTTTTAGTTTTATTTATTATGGTATCAGTTCCAGAGGTTGTCACAACAATTTTTAACTTTTCATTTGATTCCTTTTTAATATTCTTCAAAAATACAAATACGTGAGCATCAGTATAGAAAAAAGAGTCTATGTCATCAAATAATTAACATTTCAATAAACATATATCATCTATCATAATATCAGAAATTATAATTTAAATATACGCCTTTCCCATAACTACACTCTTTTTTAAATATTAAAACTCATGATTATTTTTGTTGTTATGAATATTAAAAAGAAAACGAATGAAAAGTTAAAACTTGTGACTTAACTCGAAGTGGCAATCTACAGAACTGACTGATACCTTATTATTTTTGGTGGTTTTATTAATTCTTGATACTTCTATTTAACTGACAGAATAAAACTTCCAAAAATCCATTAAATGTCATCGTCGCTGTTTCAGGTTTCTGTTTTACTCAAGATTTAGACCTAGTTTTCAAGCATATGAACAATGCTAGGTTTGTCAGAGATCTCGATTTTGCACGTTTTCACTTTTATGACAGATCTGGATTATATGATGAAATGGTGAAAAGAAAAAGTGATGCACTCCAAGCTGCTACTAATATTAGATACCGAAGAGTTATTCCAATTTTCACATTTTACAAAATAGTTACTCAGGTATTTAGAATATTTAATCATTAATCATAGCTGTAATTGTTTGTATTGCATTATAATTGTTGATATGACAATGATGATATATTTTAGGTTATTTTTTGGGATGAGAAAAGCATCTATGTTGAACAGAAGTTTATTACAAATGATGGATTTATTCGTGCAATAGTTTTAAGCAAGCAGACAATGATTAAAACTAATGTTGAAGAAGTCATGAAATCATTAAATGCTGGAGATAAACCAGAAATACCTAGGGACCTTGATCTGTGGTTACAAAGCATGGAAGTTTCAAGTGAAAAATTAAGGGCAAAACAAGACTGATAATATTATTTTTTTATTTATAGTAATGTTTTTATATAAAAATAAAAATCACCAAATGATTGGTCATGGTATATTATACCATTGTGATTTTAAAATAATTATTATGTTAAAGAATTCACTGACATGTTTTGTCATTTTTAACGTTTCAGAATTATATTACTTAATTTCTATTGTTTTTAAATACCCTATCTATTATTCAGTTGCCTGCATATTTTATTTATAGTACAACTGCATACCTTAGATTTTGAATTTTTATTTATATTAGGGTTAATTATAAAAAACCCCACAATTTTTTTCTATTCGAGAAATTTATTTCTAGGTTCGTTGAAAGAAATAAAAAACGTAACTCAATGATGCTTTTTTGTCTGTTGAAAGTCGCCAAAGAAACAATCAAGTAAATTTGGCCTATCAAAAGTTCCACTTGACAGATAATTCAAAAATATCCCTTTCAGTTTTAGAAACATAATTGACTAAGATATATTAATAAAAAATTATAGTAACTATAAACAATTATAGTATCACATTAAAAAATGGTTTAGTTTTATTTAATATTGAATTAATAAACATTTGGAAGTATTCTTCTAAGTGGGGAACATATTAAAACAGTAAAGCCCATATTTCCTCCAGTTTTATAATGTTTGGAATGTAACAAATATATGAAAGAAAAGTGTTTTCTTTTAAGAATTTATATTTAAAACTTTATATCTGTCTTAAGAATTTTTTAAAGGAAGCAAAAGAACTCCTTCTAATTAAGTTGTTGTTATTGTTTACTGGTGGGGTAACACAGTATCACCAAAGGGTGGAACAAACCCCATTGTTCCAATTGTACAATTGTTCAAATCACTCAAACTCACAATTGCTGTATTATATATTTTTCTTTCTTCCACAAACACATTATTGGCATTCTTCTTCTGTCAATTGAAGCTCTTTTTACTACTCAAATTTGTACAGTTTTAAACTGAATAAGTATATCTTTTTTTACTGTAATTTTTATATTGCACAATTTTAATTTTTTTTAACGGACCTTTTTCTATTTTATGGCATCCATATTGGTTATTTCCTATCATATAATTCATTCTCTTCTTGTAGCCTTATTTAAGTACATATTCCTTTTCTAGATCTGGGCTTTGTAATACATTTCCCATACAACACTGCAGTCTTATATATTTGATATACGTTATAAACTTTTTTATATATAATAGAGAGATGTACTTTTATTTGATTTAATCTTCCCTGAATGAATATACTATTGTATATTTTTATTTATTTCTGCATGTAATGTGATGATATTTTTGTACTTATTGTTAATATATATTGTTTTATACAATGAAATTGTATTTTTACTGATAAACTTTTTCTTTTAGTACACAAAAATTATTGGAGCCTTAATTGATGAAAATAATAATTAAATTTATATAAAAAATATATCTGTTAATGGTTTAATCAAAGTTAAGATATTAGCAGCTACTAAGTTGTTATATAGTTTTAAGACTCAACAGTTTAGCAACCACTAATTATAAGTTTGATATAATGGAAAGGGTTAGTGGTTGTGACATGTCAGTGGCATGGTGTGACATAATATAAGTACAGCCACAGTAAATAAGTGGTTAAGTCAATTTGTCTCCAAAACAAGTTTCTTGTATTTAGGGAAGCAAAATTATGTTATTTTCGTAATAAATAAGAGGGTAAGTCAAGTGTTGGCATGAAAAGGAGTTATTACTTATATTACAACTCCCTTTCAAAGCAAAAACTGCAAGGTATGAGACGATTCTGCTTCCCTCAATATGGTCAACTCTCTCTAGACACAATTCGACTTGATCATTTATTCACTAAGGCTGTTTATATATATCATGGATTTATTTTATGATCTTTGCTTGTTAAAATATAGTGTCTTTCTGCTTCTCCAGTTTTCAATTTTCTCTCATTTGAAGGACTTGTTTTGTACAAATCTTTCGATTCCATGTCTTCATCTACCTTGCCCATCCAGCTTCTTGGTCTTGGCACCTATTCCAGTATTCGTCAAGGCCTTCCATTGTCTCCCATTTTTTCTATGAGATTTGTTTCTGTTTTCATCCTGTATCTACTTCTATCTTTCCACAATGCTGTCAGAAATTTACTATGGTTTCCAATATTGATATTTCATGCTTCTGCCCCATTTATTATTACAGTTTGAAATATGGTCTTGGTATTATTTTCTTTGTTTCTACGGTGATGTTCTTGTCCAATATGATTGAGCTTAGATATCGTGTGACTTGCTTTTCCTTATTAACTTGTTATTAATTTCTTCTTGGCTGTTTCTTTACTTATTGAATATAACTCCCAGATACTAGTTCTTAATCATTTTATATGGTCCAGGGTATTAATTTACAAAAGGTCTCCCTATTATAACCTTCCACTTTCGTGACGTAGGTGATAACCAGCGCTGCCTACATTTCGCTACCGGCATTTCTCCCCCCACTTCCTTCTCATTGTTTATCTGTCTAACCCTTATTTTGTTTTCCGAAATGTTTTGTATTAGTGATGGGCTAAGCAGTGAAATCTTAATAACTCGTTATGGCATAACTGCTACCATGTAATAACGTGGAACAGTTACCTTGGATAACCTTTTCAAATATTTTTATTGGGATCTAAGTTTGGCCGAGATCAGCTCCTTTCGGATATTTTATCCGAAGGGAGCTGATCTCGGCCAAACTTAAATTTTTGGTGCCAAAAACATACCATGGAATGTAATAATAATGGAAATTAATAAATCTAAGTAATAATAATTTAATTGGATTTATAACATATAATAAAATAATGAAGTATATAATGTAAATAAATATAATAATGACATAAATAAATAATGCAATATATAACCAATTTAAAATTAAAATAATTATTTAAAAACATACTTTTCAGTCGCATTTGGGTGGAAAATAATAACATGAATAAATAATGGAATATAAAAACAATTTCAAATTAAAATAATTATTTAAAACATACTATTCAATCGCATTTGGGTGGAAAATAATAACATAAATAAATAATGTAATATATAAACAATTTAAAATAAAAATAATTATTTAGAAACATACGATAAGCATTGTCGTATAATTATAAATCACCAAACAACAAAAAATGTACAATAAATCACCAAACAAACAACAAATGAGCAACAAACATAAATGAAGATACAACAACTCTCGAACACACTAGTAAACAAACAATAATGTCTGTCAAAAATGTAAGGTTATCCAAGGTAACTGTTAGAACTGTAAGTGTTATAAAATGTAACTTCTTGGGCATGCGTAGAACATTGGCTTATTTCGGTCGTGCATTATATACACAAGTACCATAAATTGATATGAGAATTGAAAAAGACGTAGTCCATAATAGCACATTCCAAAGAAAAGAAAATAATAATAAATAAAAACAAATTAAGGCACTCTTCTTCTGCTTCGAGTTGTTCTACCCCAGCCAGGATCTGCATTTTTCTTTGCACCCCCATCTTTGTCGTCCCCTGGAGTCTTCCCAATAACCAATCGATACACTTGCTGTTCTTCTCTTACATATTTATTTTTTATATTCATGAATGTAATTCTTAATATGATGAAGAGCAGAGGGCTCAGATTGTCTCATTTGCCCATCGAGAAGTATGCTGTCCCTTTTAAAATTATCTTACTTAAATAAGATATTTTATACTTGTTTTTAATTTATAAATAAATATATTTTTTATAATTTTAATTAGCATGTTTATAATTTAATATTATTCAAGATTCGAACCATTCATTCTTAATTATTCGTCCAAACATGTATGTGTTATTTGCCAATTTCGTTTTATTTTCAACCTTCCTCATTTTATTTATAACCTTCTTCATCTTCCTCCTTGTGCCTTTCAGCGTGGAGGTGCATCCGTCCATGCCAGCCACGCATCCCGGTTCCTGGCCAGGGCCTTCATGGCATTCAGACCTTGTCTTCTTTGTTGTCCCAGCTTGGAGATGTGGTCAGTCCGTGTTAGCCTAGGACTGCCCTGGGGACGTCTTCTAATTGGCCTAGCTTCAAAGAACTTTCTCGGGTACCGATCTTCTTGCATTCGGCAAAGGTAGCCAAACCATTTCAGCTGCCTCATTTCAACCGCTACTCTTCTGGTTCGGCCAGCCACTCTCCTCAGGTATCTCATTTCTGCGGCTGTTAATTGCTCCAGTGCTTGTCCAACCAACAAGTATATTAGCTTTAATTTTTCTGATGTGACTTTTGGAAACTTCTTTCCTAATACTGAAAACAAGGATTCAGGCCAGGATTCGAACCCTCTCTAACCAACTGAACTAACCTGGCTCGTAACACGGCCAGACAAATCCATTCTCTTCACCGATCCTTTATCGCCGTGTTCTCGCAATTTTGCAGTTTTTGAAGTTAAAGACGTTAAAAAGAATATTTTCTGACCTCCACCCAGACCATTTCCATAATACTTAAATAAAATCAACTATTATTATTAAACTAATTTTTAAAGATAGTTTATTCTGTATATAAAAATTGCACCCAAAGGAAGGAAGAAACTCTTATCTCTTTGAGTTTCTTTCGACCAAAATTAACTTTGGAAACATTACAGAGAACTCTATAATATTTGGTATAATAGATAATATATATAGTCGATGGATGGTAAACTGCTGTGGTGCGATGAAACCGAACACCTTGTTTCTTAAGATAATTCTGAGCAGAATTGTGGCCCGTTGTCAGAAACGATTACTTTGGAAACACCGAACTGAGCAAAGTATATTATATTGCTAATATTTTTTCAAGAATATTAGCTGTGGTTTGCGAAGTAGTTGAGTTTGTGATAGCAACTGTCATCCACTTTGAGTATGCGTCGACGATAATCAGCAGGTTCTTCCCTAGTACCAAGCAATAGTCTATGTGGATTCTTTCTCAGGGAGCGTTTGGGTATTCCCAGTGATGTGAACGAAACTGAGGGGGTATCTTGGAATTCTTCAGGCAGGCAGAGCATGACTTAGCCAGGGTTTCAATGTCCTGAAGTTGATTTATTGGCAGTGGCGGGCGTGCGTAAACCCAACGCATCAACCCGTCACTGGTGTGTCAAGTTTCAATGTCTTGATCAATTGCCGGCCAATAAATGAGAGAGCGAGCTAACCCTTTCATTTTAACCACTCCTATGTGAGCTAGATGGAGTTCCTCTAAGAGCATTCGACAAAACCCTGGCGGGACAACAACTCTATGGCCAAGCATGAGACATCCATCGGTGGTGGTGTATTCTGTTTCTCTTCCCTTGCACCCATGGAATTTTAGATTAGATTTTTCCCTTCGAGTATTGCATACAGCAATGCGGACAGGTGTGGATCACGGCGAGTTTCTTTAGCAATCTCTTTAGAAGTAAGGGGAATTTGGCGAAGCTGATGCTGCTCAAACTTGTCGAAGTCGTCAGCAAGGTTCTCGAATGGAAGCCGATTGACTTCAAAAGAAAAGTCTTTACTGCCAGTCGATCTCACAGCTCTAGATAGGAAGTCGGCGTTGCAGTTCTGATTACTGGCCTTGTACTTAATATCGTAATTGAAATTAGCCAGATAACTCGCATAATTGTTGTAACGAGAGAGTGTGAACTGAGGTAGCTGAGCGTTAGGGCCGAAAATGTTAGAAATGGGTTTGTTAAGCATCTGTGACGAGAATTAGGGGAAGTTTCGGCTCATAGGGTGTAAGTACTCTATTTGAAGTCAGTTCTTTTTTCAGGTGATCATATGAATTCTTGGCATCTCTAGTCCATGTCAATTTTGAAGAGGCAATCATCTCTCTAAGCGGCGCAGTGATGGTTGATAAGTTTGGAATAAAAGCATGGTATTATGTACTTTTTGTACGCATTTCCTCAGGAGTGGAAGGCAAAGGTGAATTTAAAACAGCTTCGATATGCTTTTTTTGACAGTGCAGTCCTACTGCATCTATAGTATGTCCTAAAGTAGAAATTCACACTTGGATCTACGAAGTTTTAAACCAGAATTCCCAAGAGGTTGTCCAGAACTTTTCTGATGCATCGTGGCCAGATAGCAGGGATACTAGCAACACCATACTGTGCCCGTGTTGGTCTGATGAGCCTATGAGTTGGTGTATTCAAAGTCATGGCTTCACAAGATTGTTCACCACAAGGCAAGCTCAAGAAAGCATCTGTAATATCTAGCTTTGAGGATTTAGTTGCACCCTTTAGTTTTTGAAATAGATCCTCAATACGAGGAATTGGATATTCATCAACGACCAGTTGTGGATGAGTGTAGCTTTATAGTCACCTGTTATCCTCATTTTGCTGCCTTTCATGACTATATATGTAGGAGATGCCCATTGGGAAGTTTGAACTTGATGAAAGAGCCCAGCTTCAATTCTCTTGTTGATCTCGTCAGCATAAGCATCTCTTAGTGCATAGGGAATTTGTCTCGCGCGAGCGAAAACTGGTTTATGATTATCTCGTAAAGTAATATCCACTGGGGGCCCAACCAAGGTACCTGCTGTTTCACTGAATAGCTTACTGAATTTTAGCAAAAGCTCATCTAGGCGTTTTTCAACATTGATAGGAACCACAGAAGAAATTTTAAGAGATGGTGGGAAAAATTCTTGAAATGTGAGAAAATCAGCGAAGCTATCGATCCACTCACGGTCGAAAATGCTATCTGTCTCCATCGATGTTACATATAAATTTAGAGACCACGTGCGACCTCGGAAAGTGACTTTGACTGGGAGATAACCAATGTAGCGGAATCGCGTTTTAGTATAGCTCAGAAAAGTTCGAGTGGATGGTAGAAGTTTCTCAACTGAAGAAATTTTATGAAAAGTTGTGCTACTGACCATGGCGCAAGCACCACCCGTGTCTATTTCCATATCAATAGTCATATCATTAATGATGACAGATACAATGAGAGGCGGGGGCGCATGCAACTCTTCTATACCTACCCTGTTCATAGGGTTATCATCTTGAAAATAAGTGAATTTTGACTGAGCGTTGCAACAATTAGGCGTTTCGATGCGAGTTTGTTTTTCGGTCTATTCATCTTCATGGGTTTGGTGTGTTTTAGAAACCGGTTTTAATGAATTAGAACTACGGCCGACTACAGCAATGTGCCCTTTTTTATGACATTTCTTGCAGATAGCATTACGAAAAGGGCAGTGTTTCCGCCAATGACAAACACCACATCGCCAACAGTTGGATGGTTCAGTCTGAGGGTCATTTTTATGGGTGTGGAGATCACTCATACTGCTGTTTTGTGGTTTACTGGTTAAACGTGTCGATGATTTAGAGCTAGGGCGGTTAAAATGTGCAAACTTATGCAGCTTTTCATCTGCCTGAAACTTTATTTCTAAAGAAGCAGCCCTTGGAGCCTCTAAATTTTGAGCAATTTGAAGGGCATCAGAAAATTTGGATGGCTTTTTTATGATAATACTATCTCGAGCTGGATCATCGAGGACGCCATGAATGAACTGGACGATGAGAGAAGAGTAGTCCAGGAAATCGTTCAATTCGCAGTATCTAGCCCCGGCCTTTAAACGCATTGAGTAATCTACAACAGTTTCATTAGGTTGCTGGACTATTTTTCGAAACTTTATTGCCTCACTGTACTTATTTTTGTATTCCACAAAATGATCACTTAGAACTTTGATAATTTCTTTGAAATTTTTATCGTTTGGTAAAGATGGATAAAGTAAATGTATTGTTTAGTTCAGAACCCATATGTACTTGTAAACAATATGCCCATTTCGCTTCAGCAACGCCACAAAGTGATAATTGTTTTTGGAAACGGTCGAAATAGGAAGGGACAGATTCATTATTCGCAGAATGGTATGGTTCGAACGTGAAATTCGGTAAAATGTTTTTATTACTCACATTAGCAGCTAGTAGATTGGCTTGAGTGGTAGCCAGTTGTTAAACTAAATTAGTTAATTGTGCAAGTTGGGAAGCCAAATCATTTACTTGTGGAGTAGTCATTATTGTAACACCACTTCAACACTTTAAATTAAACTGTCAGTACCATCCTCGTCGCCAATTTTTATGTTTGTACTCAGGTAGTCAACACAGATAAAAGAAACACATTTGGCAATTTGCAAACACTATTCACCTTTTTTTATTATATAGGTTTTCGTTAAGCTCGATTTGAGTAAACAGTTTAGGCTCAACATTTTCTGTAAAACATTGGAATTCTTCATCATCTTGTTCTTCTAACTCCGATTGTACATCAGAAAATACTTCCGTTGGAATAGAATTTATTTGGTGGTTCAGGGACCGGCAAATCTACACCGTGCCCTATTGGTTGGATGGCGGACGGAAGGTTAGGGTAGCTTATTACCTCCTTGTTTTTTGAGTTATGACCAGTAATATCGACACTGCAAAATCGGAATGATTTCTTGGCTCCCTCCATATCATAGGAACAGCAAATTTAAAGGTTTTTTTCGCCCATTTTCTTAGATCACCAACACATACATAACATACCTTATGCGGGGCCCAAGATTTATCCTGATCACCAAGTATAGTTCCAAAGTATGATAAATAAACCTTTTTGACAAAGTCTGTAATGTTTCTTTGGTGTTTTTTAATCACAAACTCACTACAATTATAACGAAAACTGTCAGCAGAGTTTTTACAACCGCAATTAGACATTGTACTGAGCACATGTACAGGAAACGTGAAAGTGAGGTTAGGTTGACAGTAAACAAAACATCAGCTGTTAACAGAAAAAAGAATCAACCTTTTTTGCCCAGCAAATGTCTTTCAGCAGTGCTACCAACTTCATCCACACCAATAGACCTAGTTTTCAGTTATTTATTTTAAATATTAAAGCTGTTCAATTCTTTAAAAATTGTTTTATTTTATAAATTTAACTATAAAATGTGAAGAAAGTGTGGGTGATATAGCTTTTTTTAATATTATATTTGGATTCAGCGCCCTAAAAACTATACGAATAAGGTATTTTGAGTACAAAAGTTTATTCATCGTTGACCTGTGTTATTTATTGCATCATTTTTGGGATACCAATTTAATTGCATGCGCCCTTAACCAGCTTCTGGGGACTCCTTCTTTGCCCTCGTTCCTGGGGAAAAAGCTTAGTTCATGGACCCCAGGCAAATTGTAAATAGTGTAATTATGGTATGAATGTGAGCAATTATTTTATTTTTAGACTTTATTTTTATTATCATTTTCAGATTTATTTTGTTTTTATTACCGCTGATATATCATTTTTATTACATTATTTATTTTATTTTTTGTTTTGTTTTTATGGAATGATTGTATAGCTACTTAGCACTACTACTTATTGCCCAAAAGTGGCAGATTGTAATATTTCAATAAAGTGGAAAAAAAAAATTGATTTATTCTCTATAATTAAGGGGCCTCCTTAATAATTCTCCCCATTTGGGCTCTATTGTGTGCATACTTTCGACGGTCTACTCTGGTCCCGAGGAGAACCAATATATTTCTTAATTCTTTATTTGATTTTTTTTATTAGGAACCATAGTACTGTTAGTCAAAAATTTCTTTCCAAAAAATACTTATTACTTTTATTTAAATTTTCTGTTTAACATAATTATTGGTTAATTAGTTACATAATGTAGAAACTGAACAGAGTACTAAGGAAGGAGCTTTGTTTACTAATACCTTAAACATGTTTTGACTAATTCTAAAAAAAAAAAATCATATGTCTTTGGACTTTTCTGATCTATTGTGGGTAAAGGTATATTAATTATTTCAAAATGATATTACTATATGTTTAAGTATATTTATTTTCATTTCATATTAGTCAAAATAATTTTAAATAATTATAGTACATATATTAATATTTAACACAAAAATATATTATTATATTATTTTCTTTTTATTTGGGGTTTTTTACCCTTTCCTACTCTCATAAGGTATTTAGAGTAGGAATGATAACCTTATGTTAATAAGATAAATGATTAGGACCATCTCTAATACTTGTAAACTTACTTTTATCACATCACATATTCAAATATGGCCTCTTTCATTTCACCCTCATCTCATCAAAACACAATTATTATTATAAGACCATAATATTTTGGGTAATAGTAATTAATAATTTATTGAATTCATTGTTCCTGCTCTCAGTCGCTGGTAATCAGTTACTCGTATGAAAATGTAATGTTATATAATTCAAATATTAAAATCAAATTTTAAAAGGCATTGAACAAGTTGATTATTCTTGTCTATTAAAAGAAGCTTTCTAAAAGTCTATTCGATTCCTTAGAGCAGCGGTTCCCAACCAATGGGCTTCTGGCTTCATAGACTGGGTCGTGTGGAGTATATAAAAAAATTGAGTGAAAACTCAGTTCTTGGTAACTATTGGCTGTATAGCATAATCCAGAAGTCGATAATGACAGCAACTTTGATCCTAAAGATAAGCTAATAACCCGTGATTAGTGTCCCCCCTCCACTAAAATCTAGTGGTGTTATATATTTATTCAATATTTATATTTTGCTAATGGGCCTCAAAGTTTTCCTTTCGAAATGGTCGGTCTGCACAAGTAAAAAGGTTGGTAACCGCTGCCTTAGAGTGTTCTTTTGTGTTGTGACTAAGGGATATTTTCACTCTTTTTTACAGTTTGGTATTTTAACTGTTTACTTGATATGCTCAATTGACTAGAGTCTGTTCTGTCTGTTTGTCCCTGGATGGAGCCTTTGTTTCTAAAATTTTCAATCCTAACTTTTTTTAAAAGCACGGGTAAAATATCCGTTTTCAAATCAAACATGATGAATATAAATGCTCCTTGCAGACCATTTAAAAGTGTGAAAGGATAACGATAAGCAGGCATATTGGTTATTGATGCTAAGAGACCAAATGTCCAAGATGTTCCCATTATTGTTGAAAGTTTTATATATAACCATAATCTATTATATTCTTTCCTACCTGATGTTTTAAGTTTTTCTGAAGACCTATGGTGCTTTTGTAACCAATAAACAGTAATTGTAAACAGTATAACATTAAGCAAAAGGAGAAAAAATATAGGGAAATAAAAGAATATGGCCAAAGGTAAACTGTTTCCGAACCAACATACGTTTGGTCTTGCACCATAATAAGGTCGATAGTTCACTGGAAGAACTTCAGTCATTTCAGCAATGATCGAGCTTGTAGTAACAATGGTCGCTCCTCCCCATGCATAGATAGCATACTTTGTATGACTGTTTGATGAATTGTGTTTCAACGACGCATTAGAGAAAGTATTATATATATCAACACTCATAGCATTCATCCAAAAAAAAGAAGCCAGATAAAAGAATTGCGTTAAAATTGCAACCGTTTGACAAATGACACTTGATACTTCAAATATTCCACTCAAAAAAAAAGTCTGAGCAACCATAAGAGAAACAGCGAGAGAATTCAGAACTTTAGCTGGTAGGGTCTTAGGAATTGGTAAAATTACTGATATCAACAAATGCATAAACAGGCAAATTACAGAAGTTGACATGCATACAAGTGTTATATAACCATCAATTTTTTCACTTATGTGCTCTTTAATATTGTTGCAGGTTGTATCATTTTTATTACACTTGTTAGGATTACAAGAGCTTCCAATTGGACAGCTAACTGAAGTGCATTTCTGTTGCAGACCATCCCAGACACTCTCCGGAACATCACATGAATTAAAACTCCAGTCATAACTCAGTATCATGGAAAGGCTTGGGATTGTCCTATATCTGTATCCAAACCAGCACCGTAATTCAGTTTTGCTTATGCCATTGCAAATTGCACAGTGGGGGTTCCTATACCTCTGTAAAGAAGATAGTACAGTGAATTGAAAAAATATATATTTTGATTAAACCAAGATATAATTTATTTTTCATTTTCATGGTTTCATGATTACCTCCTCTGACTTTGATAATATCATTGAATATGAATTGCATTTGGCCGAAAGTATAGTGTCTGTATCAGAAGGACAATCAGATACGGAAGGAACACATGGTCTGCCGTTTCTTACCTCTTCGACAGGAAAGATACTGCAGGAACCATTTTCAACTTTCCACACCAGCTTTCCTTTCTGATACTTTCCAATTTCCAATAACTGAAAAAAATCCAAGTAATGCTTTAATATAACATGTAAGATAAATAAATGAATAAAATGTACTTATTATTGTTAGTAACACTAAAAGTGCTGTAAAGTCTACCTCTTCAACGGTGATGTTATGACTACATTCTACTGAAAGATGCGGTCCGGCAATGAAATTTTGCTGGTTGTGGCAGTAAGCACAATATATATTAGCATAATAAAGCCTTGTCGAGTTTGAAAAGATTGGAATGTCCAGTATATAGTGGTATTTGTCAGGAGGAACATCTTTTTCACATAATGTCTTCCACGGTCCTTTATATAAACCACAATCTGAGACAGCGTAAATGCTCTGTAAGAGATATATATTTTAAATATCATGTAAGAAAAGAATGATGTTGAAAATTTCATCCTTCTTCTGAGTGAAGAAAAGAGTATGTGTTTTGTTACTTTTTTAAAACTGTACAAATATTTAATTTAAAACTAGAACTTGTTTATTTTCTCTGAGATTAAGTCAGAACAATTACTATAATTTTTATTTTATTTTAAATATACTGTGGAACAAGATTAGTTCACTGCATGGAAACTTGTTTGTTTACAAAGTTTGTAGTACTTTAATTTAATTTAGGATTTTAACCAATAAATAAGAATTAATAACAATATATTTATTTAGTGAAAATATTCTTTAATTTACAAATAAAAAATATGACTGGATTTAAAGCAATGGTTTAAGCTTCTATCTTGGCATGAATTAAAACAATCAATCACTATGACCTCAAAGAGGTAATGACTATCTCTTCAATATTTTACAACTTTTTAAATTTTCTAGAAATAGAATCTGTTTGGATGGAAACTGATACACTATATTTTTTTTGTTTTCTTTCTTGCATATTTGAGTTGATCCTTCTATGATCGAGCAAAATTCTTTAGACCTGAATACAAATAAACCTGTCATCCACACGGGTAATCACTTTTGATCTTGACTTAAAGCGAGTTTGTATAAACTTGATAACAATAACTGAAATGAAGAAACTATTTACATATATCTAATCTCTAGGGTAATGATTGTTAAAAATATTAACAATGGCGAGTAAGATTAAATAACATAAAAAATTTGAATTTTTTTATCAGTTAAATTTGTTGCTTACATCATTTATGTTTAACGGTACACAATCCCACTTATCATTTCCCTTCATCTTTAGATTAGGAACTGCATCAATACAACAGTCTCCATATTCAGCACATTGATCATCACACTGGCAAGGACTCGAGTTTCTTCTGGAACATTATACATTAACAATACACATTTCATTGACGTTCATTATCTTATGGTATGCCTTAATTTAATTTTAACAAAATATTATTGTATTTTCTGTCTTAGTTTCAAAGTCGAACTATAGAAGTTCTCTAATAATCAAAAACCATCCCTTTTTTTTCGTTTTAATACTTCCAATAGAAAATTAGCTCCTCAGATGTATTGATCCTTTTTTAGAGTAAATCAGATGAATATGTCTTTTTAAATTTTGTACATAAACTATTTCTTCGAGTCTTACTGAACATTAAAAAACCAAAACAGCAGCTAGTAGCTTATGAATTTTTAGGATAAATAACTGCTGTAAAAGGTAGTTGAGGATACATTTGACAGCAGTCTAGATTGGCTAGATTAATCATTGATAAAAGTAGCTCTATGTATGTTTTTAAAAAATAAGATACAAAGTATGTTATTATTATTCATATTAGTGAACCCTAAATAAACAATAGAAGACAAAAAAGTAGATAAAGGAAGAAAAATCTGGTGAAAGTAGATAATAGATTCATGGAAGCATGAAGTGGGGAGTCAACCATTGATAACTTAAAGAGACGAAGAAGACCTGCGAAAAGATGAGGAGTTTTTTGACAAAAAAAGGTAAGGCGCACAGTACTGGTAACATTCCATAATGCTAATTATTTTTTCAATATTTTCACTCTATTGTGAAAATTTCTATAAAAGGATAAGAGAAATGTTACAGAATGTATTAAAAAGATGAGAGTGTTCTTTGTTAAACCCTTCTTTTTTTTAAAATCTATTTTAATCGCCATCACATTGCTTATATATATTTAGCTGTAAATAATACATACTCTTAGGATAAGTTGATTTAGAAATTGATATTAGAAACTTTTGGATTGTTTGTTGTTATTGTTTATCAATAAAGCTCTGTTACTATAAAGACCTGGCAAGATTAAATAAAGTTTAGTTCATATCCAGAAGCTCGGTATCAGTCTAGTAGTAGGAAGGGTAAAGCCAGTTTAACTCTTCATAAAATCGGGAAGACAGTAGCGTCTCTCGGACCCCAAAGAAACTAGGGAAAAACTTATACCCTATCACCCCATCTAAGCATCTTCTATATCCTTGGATATAATCTGAATCCATAATGTAAATGCATTGTTAGTAATACATGTTACCCTAATTTCTGACATACCCCAACTCGATAGTTCTCGATTAGATCTTTCTATACAATTACAAAACTGACAAACTGTTCTATAAGATCTTTAATTTTTTTTGTAAAGTAAGTATTTAAGAATGTTTTTGGCTTCAATGATTCAGCCCATCGTCCTACGAAACATGCTACATTTAAGAAGGTGAAGAGATAAATTTCTTTTAAATTTATATAGTAGTATAAAATTTTATTTGAATACATAACTTGGATCAACTATAATTTTATCAGTAAACTCCGAAATTTTATAGAAAAAAAACATAAAGCCTAATGTTTATATAATATATATTTGTTATCCATTAATATTGATTAACGCAATAATCACACTGTTTAACATGAAGTACCAAAGCATTTGCTCAAATATGATTTATCTTGTTGTTGCGATATTCAATAATCATCTATTCATCTCAAATTATTAATATTTGTATAGAACTTCATCATTGTGTTATATAAAGTTATTCGCTAGTATTGTTTGATGTAGTATATCGAAAGTGTTAAGTACCTAGATATTGACGAGTTTAAAAGCACGTAATCATCTGGCGCTCTCTGATGCTCGCGTGCTACAATTTTCCTAAAATAGGTCATTGTGTATTCATGATCCACTATTCAGTCTTCAGAGCATGCAGTCATGCTAAAATGTCGGCTAACGCATCATGGATGCCTCTATATATTATCCTAATTGTGGGAATAGCTATAAAAAATAATCACTAAACACCAATTTTAATTATCTTCTTTCATAAATGCTCCTTACTTTGTTACGAATATAAAGCATTGAATACCTCTATGTTACATTTGTTGCTGGTTTGGGCCGAATCCGATACCAGTAATTTCATGACAAATTTTAATCCCACTCAAACCCACTAGTTACAAGCCTAGATGCTTCTTCAATTCCGGATAATCCTCCAAGGTGTCTGCTAAGAAGTACTACCACTGGGTAGTTCCTCTACCTGCCTTTATGTATTTTAATATATTTACTTGTTATGTTGTCATAATACAGTTTTAAATTTCGATAAATTATTTTTCTTGAAAATCTAATGTATGTACCCCACCATTGATTAATTATTTTTTTAACTGCCATTAACGCTAATGATTTACTTAGTTTTAATTTGTATTTGAGTACTAATCCATTTATAATAAATCTTTTAAATAGTAATATAAATATTACAACTAACATTTTGGAAAAGAGGGTGGTCTATTTCTACAGGTTACCGAACTATTCTAATCAGAGTGAAAAGGAATAGTTTTAATCGGTGGGTTAGCCACAAAATTAATTCCAATCTGCTTAAGCTGGGGTTCAAACCAGCCCGAAGTAGTTTTGAGGTTGGTAAACAGTAATATGCTCGAGTAATACGGTCTTAGGTTTAAGTAGTAATTTTCTGTACGTTCAAAAGTACACCCAAGTAATATTTCTTGCATTTTAAGAATTTCTTTTAAATTTCTCGGAATAAGGATTGGAACCTTCACGCGGATCTCATTACCGCGTAGGGGAGCGTCCCACGGATGGCGGATGTGGGGATGGTCGGTGGAAATTCTCTGGAAGTTCTTCTCGGCTAACCCCGATGGACTCGCTGACCAACAATAAGGGCGGCCCCCACGCTTCCAAGAGCCTAGAGGGATGAGACGTAGGTTAGAACGCCCTCACATTATTTTTTAGTTCACCAAATATCGCTTATAGTCATGGATCTTTCTGAGGCAACATGCTCAATATCCGGAGGTAAACTCGTCCCCCGTTCGGCTCTCCTGGTGGGGACTGCTTCAGGGGATTCATGGCGCAGGTTGAAATATAGAGATCTGCATCTAGGGACTTGGAAAGTGAGAAGTTTAAACACGGCTGGTGGGTTAAAATCGGTTTCAAATGAGGTGAAAGGGTACAATTTAGATATCGTGGCGCTACAAGAGGTTCACTGGGGAGGGTTCGGTAAAAGAAGGAAGTACACTATTTCGTATGGAGGAAGCGGTAACTATTGTTTAGGTACTGGGTTTTTGGTGAAGAATAGATTGCTTTCCGCGTTAAGAGACGTGCAGTTTTTTAGTGAAAGGATATCGGTGGCTGTCTTTCAGAGGATATGGGTTTAAATCGCCCTCATAAATATACACTCTCCTACCGAAGATAGTGATGACGAAATTAAATGTAAATTAGAGTGAGTCTACGATAAACTACCGCGAAACTGTATAAAAATAATATTAGGGGACGCGAATGCAAAGGTGGGAAGGGAAGAGGTATAGCATCCGACGATCGGTAAGGAACTTTTACACGAAATTAGTAATGATAACGGTATACGGCTTATATAACCTCTGCTATCTCCAAAAACCTAATAATCAAGAGTACTACGTTTAAACATAAGGATATTCATAAGTACACGTGAACATCACCGGATTCACAAACTCGTAATCAAATCGATCATGTTTTGATGCAAATAAGATGGAAGAATATCGTAATTAAAGTGAGATCGTATCGTGGGGCAGAATGTGGATCAGATCATGAATTAGTTATCGTACAACTTCGACAAAAACTAATAATAAAAAAAAGAGCGGGAAACCGTTTTCATTCGGAAAATTTTGATTTAGATGGCTTGAAGAACCCTTCAATTAAAACTCAATTCGCGTTAGAGATCAAGAATAGGTTTGAAGCTTTAGGTACTTTAAACGATGGCGACGAATATATAGAAAAATTTTGGGTAGAGATTATGGATAATATTAAAGAAATTGGTAACTTGTGTTACCACTTGTGTAAGAGAGTATCTTAAAAAGAAATCAATAGAGATAGAAACTAATAGAATCGAAAGTAACATAAGGGACATGTACACGGGTATAAACAGATCGCATGAACGGTATGTTCCTGCAATGACTGCAACTAGAGACGAAAATAAAAATATCTTAGCTGATCCTACGGACATTTTGAATAAGTTTAAAAATCACTGTTTTGAATACCGGAATAAATAATCAAATCCCTGTTTTGGGAATATCAGAGTGCCGAACTATTTATAGAAGGACTGAGTAAGGAGGAAGTCGAAATCGGAAAATTGAAATCGCACAAAGCAACTGGGGTCGACAATATTCCTACTGAACCGCCGAATCTCATTCCTGCCGACTTGCTATAAAATATTCTCTTTAATCCTAACTAGTAGAATTACGGAATACGCCGAGGAAATTATCGGAGATTATCAATGTGGTTTTAGACGAAACCGTACAACTATCGATCAAATATTTCCCTTATGCCAAATACAAGAGAAAAAAATATAATACAACGGCGTCGTTCATCAGCTTTATATCGATTTAAAAAAAGCTTATGATTCCATCGACTGTCAGATTATGTATAACATAATGATTGGACAGGTTATACCAAAGAAATTAGTAAATCTGGTAAGGATGTGTTATGAGCAAAACTTTCGACAAGGTTGGAATTGGTAATAATTGTTCGGAGAAGTTAGAGGCTCGTTCAGGTTTAAAACAAGGTGATTCGTACTTTACTATTCAATTTAAAACTCGAGTAATTTATTAAAAAGCTGATACATAACGAAAGAGGTTTGAATTTGAATATGAATAGTAAAATATTCGTGCTTGGGTTTGGGGGGGGGGGATCTGGTACTGTTGGTGAAGACGCAGAAACTATAAAACTAAATACACAAGTGTTAATTAATGCTGCTAAGGAAATAGGGCTGGAAATAAATTCGGATAAGACTAAGTATATGGTTAGTAGCAGAAAAGGGCGAAATTTTGGTGATATTGTTGTAGAAGGAAATAAGTTCGAACATGTGGAGGAGTTTAAGTACTTAGGGACTATGGTAACTGGAAAAAACGAAATTCAAGAGGAAATAAAGGCCCGACTAAAGGCGAGAATTGCTTGTTATTATTCGGTTTCAAAATTACTAAGCTCGCGTGTTTTGTCCCGAAATCTAAAAATCAGAATTTATAAAACACTCATTCTTCCATTTCTTCTCTACGGATGTGAAACTTGGCCGATAAAGCTGAAGAATGAACAACGCCTTCAAGTATACGAAAAGAAGGTGTTACGTAGAATATACGGTCCAAAAAAGGACGAGACCACTGGGGAATATAAGAGATTACATAATGCGGCATTGCAAAGCTTGCATATGGTAAATATTATTCAGGTGATAGCGTCGCGAAGATTAAGATGGGCATGTAAAGTTGCTGGGCTTAGTAACGAACGAATTCCTAAGATGTTAATAGGCGGTGCACCGACTGGTAAGAGCCTGAGGGGTAGACCGAGGCGTAGGTGAGAGGATTGCGATAAGAGTGATCTGCCGGGTTTGGGTTTGGGTGGTGCTCCTTGGACGGAGGTTTGTAAACATAGATTGGTGGTATCGGCATCGAGCCTTCGGGTTCGTTAAGCCTTTTATTTCTTTATTAAAGAATTGAAACATTTACTGCCTTGAAAGGAAGTAGGGACGAAGTGGAGAAAGATTTTACACTTAATATAACAAATAATTAATAATGATACAATACCAAATGGATTTTTGAAATGATTTTCAAAATATATTAATCGCTGATATAGAAATCCGTTTATGGTATATAAATGAATAAATTGCTTTTAAAATTTGTTTGTATAAATTTGTATTATATAAAATTAAATACAATTTCTTTATACTTTTATTTTTTTATTTTAAACTCTAGTCTGTCAAATAGCCAATGAACTACTATGCGGCAGTGATCTAATATGCCCCCGATCGGTGGTTCGCAGCATGGCAGGTTGCCCTAATAAAAAATCCTTAGTTATGCCGTCCTTCAGAAGGAACATAAAATGGGAGTCCCTAGCCTGTGCAATAATGTTAGGCACTCGTTAAAGATCCTTATCCAAATTCATCTTTGATAGGCAAAGTTAGGACTCACTCTGTAGCTCGACCGTTTAGCCTTTGCAGCACAAAGTGACGTTAAACGAAAGAAACGACTAAAGCATACACTAGCAAAAAGATATATTAAATTTCTTATGAAGTCTAATAAGCGATTTTAAAAATATAGAGGAAGATCAAAATTTAGAATGTAATGATTTTTTTCTGTGCGTGAATTGCGCGAAATCCGGGTACAATGGAAAATGGATGAGGAGTAAGTTTTGAGGGATGACGGAGAACAGACGTGTTTCACCATGTGTCGTAAAACTTGATTTTTCTTTCAATAGGACATGTTTCGTATCTGTATTTTTTTGGTGAAAGCTTTCTTGAACGTGTGAGCTGTGTTGTTATGTCAAAATATTCTCATGAAACTGGAAAATAAGTGAATATATAGTAATAATATTTATAAACGTTTAGTGGCACGAAGAGAACACTATTTGCTTTACAGTGCATGCATGACTGTTATCAATATGGGGGATATCCTAGATAATACTCGCTGTTATTTGTTATTTTATTTTGTGCCTAGGAACACAAACGGAACACGAATATCTGTGATATTTTATGATCATTATGCACATCGCAACACCTCATTTAAGATTTCAGTTGTAATCTTGAGAAATAAATAAATACAATTAAAATTAAGCTTATTTTAAAAGTAAGACTAATAAAATTAAAATTATAAATGATGTTAGTGATAACGATTAGATAATAAAACACCGGTTGTTCGACAGAAAATGCGTGAATCCACTGGATACATTTTTTTTTTTGGTGGAGGGGGGGTTGAACTAATTTAGAAAACGTAATAATGTTTATAATAAATTATTGTAATAATAAAAAATTAATGCAAGGAATTGACTATTGAAACAAAAAAAATGAGTATCAAAGTCTCACTGAAATGAATCGTTGCAGTTAATACTTGATGCTTGTTATGGAGGGATGAACTAGTGCCTAATTAGTACCAATTAAATAATAGGTAATAATAAACCAGATAGAGAAATATTGTAATTTATAGAATCTACAAATATATTTGGATAAATAAACAATAATCAATCTCCACCAAGGAGGATGGTTAACTGAATTTGAGAACTGGATGGATCTTTAGAGGAAATCTAGTTGAGGTGGTAACAAAATAGAATCTGGTTATAACAATTACTCCGAAATTGGTGTTTAGGTGCCACTTTTCAGATAAAATTAGCCCTACACTAGTTATAAATTTAATTTCAACAATACAAAAATAATTTAAATATATGACTTATATGAATACCCGATGCAAGAACTGAAATAATTGTCTTTCAGGTGTTAGGGCAGGATTATGGGTTCTAGCGCTATGATATTTTAGAAAAAAAAATACAAGATACTTTCAAAACAAATTACTGCTCTTCCCAAGGTGCTACAATTCTATTGTAGCACATGCAAGACTAATTGCCTCTACATAATCTATTAGGCGAAAAATACATTTTGATTATGTTTGAGAATATGTACGGGATGAGCTTGACTCCCTTTTGTCTAACATCTTAGGAAAATAATTGATCGATTATTACAAATGAACCGACCTGCCCTGAAAGATGACCGAAGTTAGATATGCGATGAAATACACACAAAATGGCGGCCAATCAAATATGATTAAAGTTTCTGAATAAAATTTGTTAAAATTTTTATTATCAGTTTTTTAATCAACTGCAACATTCGACTATGTGCAACATGCAACGCCTTATAGATTTTGATGAAGTTGAAAAAAATAACTCTCATTCTTAATTATGAAAATAATACTCGACAAGAAAGCTGATCGAGGCTACCTTCTTTTTCCCTCAATTATAATTGTAACTATTTTTCTTGTTTTACGAGTATAAAACATTAGGTTTCATTGAACTTTTCAGAGACTTTTTGGCGCTACACTCTAAAGTAAACGAATTTAGGGTTATAGTCGTGAAAAATGTAAAATAGAGCCTGAGGAATTGGGATAAAGTTGGTAATTTTTTAGAATGTGAAGGAATAGGAGTACAGGAAAAATTTGCATTTGGGCAACTATGGTTACTACTAAATTTTACAATAATTACTAGCAATTTAACTCCATAACGATACGTATATAGTTCGGGAACTATATTAAATTAAACTTAATTTATTCACTTTGATTTTAACTTAAACTTATAAATGCTTATTCAGTCCTACAGGAAAGCCATTACTTATTCATCTAAGAATATAACTTGGACACAATTATGTTTTCTAAATGGTAGCATAATGAATTATTGACATTACGGTTGTATTTGTGTATGATTTGGGCTCGGTTTTAAAACAATTCCACTGCATAGCGCCTTCCTCCCACAGTTCTTGAGCACTTCAATCTTCCCAATATCTGCAACAGTTACCTGGAGCGGGATTACCAGGAGCAGAAGTCTAAACATTAAAAATAAAATTATGTTATTGTGTTATTTTCATTATATTTTTTATATTTATATACTTTGTAAATAAAATGTCAGCATGTTTTCCCATACATTTCAAATAAAAACAAAAAAAGTCAATGCTTCAGATTTGTTATCAGTACGGTATTTGTTATGTGAAAGGTTTTTTCACAAAAAAATATTTGTCCAAATCTAATTCTTAGGAATTAGATAAGGACAGACATTATTATGACTAAATCGTAACGAAAATCGAATTATATTAAATCATTTTATGAGCGGGAATTCTAATATAAATTAATTTTGACTATTCTTGATATGATTTTGAAGTGATTTGACCCAGTCCACGCTCAACCGGACAAGTTCAACAAAATTAGAGATTATTATAGAGACTGGGCATCCTTTAGGCAGAAGTTGCTCAGAATCTTTTAAAAAAAAAAAAAAACCTTTATGAGGCTTAAAGGAATTTTGACCATTTTCCTAGGAATATAATTATATCTGTACTGTTACTATAAATCATCACCTACCGGAAAAATCATTGTGCCTGGCACATTGCCCTAACATTTTAGTTGTGAGAAATCAAATAGAAAATTCAGATAAAAAATATTGAGAACCGACAGAATTTAAAAAAATCACGCAGCCTGTTCTAGGTTTGTTTCCCGTTGGTGAAATTATGAAGTTAAGTGAGTAAAAAAATACTGTTAGTTGTATTTAGTACTGTTTGAAAAAAAATTAGAATTTTCATTTCAAAAGCAAACTCATAATTATAAGTTTTCGGTTCAAAACTCAATCTCCATAATTTAAAAATAAAATAAAATTTAAACTTAATGCCACTTTAATTTGCTGAATAAGAAAATCGAATTGTAATCATCTTTTAATGCTGAATGCATTGTCCCATCGACAATAGAAAAAATATTCCTGTACTGTTAAAACCAAAGAACAAGAACATCGTTGGGAAAGCATCTAATTAAGTTCATTGATGCAGTAATTCATTAAGTCATCATTAATGGAAATAAAATAACCCTAATTATGTAATGAAAGAGATTGTCTAGGAACACAACGCCATACATTGCATTCCATCAATCATGTCAATCGTGCAGATGAAATCAATTAAAATTTTTTAAAACGCATTAAACATTACGCACCCTCTTGTAAAATAAATTATTATGTCACTCTTATAAGCCAATACTAAAATAAATAAATAATTTCATAAACATATGCTTTCACAAAAATTAGTCGGATTCAAAATAAGATGGAATTTTTTTTCAAACGTTGTGGAAATAACCTCTGTGATCGTTGGGAGGCTGCAGAGCGAGTTGGAGCAACGGCTTGTTTGCCCAAGGATCAAATATTGACACCTCACAAAACGTTCGGATATTGCAGAGTATTCGAAAGAAATACGAATGAGTTTGTTGAATCTATAGAAATTAAAAAAACTTGGTTGTTGTTACAAGAAATTTTCGGTTACATAATTAACGTAGGAGAGTCATTTCATAGTTTTAACCAGAACCAAAAAGTTCGCTGAGATGTAAATACACGTCACAACTATCTGAAAGTTGACTTAATCGGGTTACAAAAAGAAAAAAATCTATTTGAAATTGTATATGAACCAGTAAAAAAAAGGGTTTACCTTTTTCATTGTGATAAAGTACATATTTCATTAATTTTTATGAAACGCGTTTGTTTTTTAGTTTTTACTTCACACAAATCATGGAGAGACCATAACTCCTAATGGTCACATCTCTAGAGTTTGTAAAACTTTATGGGGAAATTTATTGCAAAGATTTAGAGGTAAAATGTATTTAGCTTTGATGTCGTAGAGACTTCCTATTTAAATTCGTATCTGGCAGCCCAAAAGAGATATGGCCGCTAGAAAAGCATAAACAAAACAATATTTTTTTTGCTATAAATAAAAATGTATTAGTTCTAACACCGGAGTACAATCTAAAAATATAAATTTATAATAAAATTAATGATAACTTTCAGGTGTAGAATTACTAAAGCTACGTTACTTCTATAGTTATAAAAAAAAACCTATTACTTCCCTGTTTTACTTAGGATGGACTATCCTATGACTGGTATTGTTTTTACATAAAATAGCATATATTTTTAAAGTGGTGAATTTGTCATGATTTGCTGTTTTTCTAAACAGAGTGATTTGAGTGTATGTGAAAATAGATTAAATTACATATGTACTCTTAGGAGTTATGGATGTATGCTCGTATGTATGTATAATAACGCATACATATGAACAATTTTTTGTCATAAGTTTAGAAATGTTTGCAGCTTTCATTACAGAATAACATTAGTACATTAATTTACTATCATTATTTAAATATTAGATCACATGGTTTATATTCTTCTTTAAAATATTTGAATAATTTAGCGAAGAAATTTAAAATAAATATAAAACCAGACCACCTGCCATATACGAGAGTATTGCAAGAAAAGTATTGATTTTATTTTCTTGTTTTAATCTAAATTACAATTAGATTAATTATTAAAATTAACATTAAAGCATATTAAATAATAGTTTATGAAATTTATATGCTGTGAGGGTTGTCACCTGAACGAGACGTGATGAGGCATGTGATCTCTAGGAGGGGCAGGTCATATCTGAACCAAGGGCAGAACTCTCAAGGATGCCACCCTTAAGTCTGGTGGGAGGCAACTCATATTTTTTAACTAATATAGTTAATTTATAACAAATACATTTAATTTATTGTCAATAATACTATAAACAATCCGATCTGCACCTTTCGTTCCCTAACCCTCATCTTTAAACAACTATATAATTAATTAATATGCATTTCAAAGCAAGTGACCAAAAATATTTAAATAAATTTATTCAGCGCAGAAATAAATTATGGATTTGGAAAGAAAGGAAATATAATATTTAAAAAGCTATTTAAAAACAGAAAAAGTGGGAGCATCGCCAACGAGTAATGGAATTATGAGAACAAATAATCTAATAAAATATTAAAATTTTGAGAAGCTTTCGTAAACTGAGCACTTCTAAAAAGAAAAAGATACCATTGGAGGAATCATTTTCTTCAAAAATTGTGAAATCACTACAATTTTCTTTGAAATAATAAATTAAAATTTTAAAATATACCGTGTATCCACTCATAGGAAGTGAGTTCTTACTACCACTTTGGGTGTAATTCCAAAATTTTTTTGTTTTTTTTCTAAGCCACTTTTATTATTTTTTGATAATAACATATTAATAGGATATATATTGCAAAGTAAGAATTGTTTGTTGTATTTCAACTTTTAGGATTACGTTCCTCTATTTGTGGTGTTACGACAAATTTAAGATCTTTTTGAAGTCATTTTCTGTTCTCATATCTCTGTTTTTAATAACTTTAACCCTCTAAGAAACAATTTAAGCTGAAAGCTAACGCGTCACCAAGACTCATTAGAAAGTTTATGACAATTTTAGTTTGAAAAAATTAATATAGCATATCTATCTATATAGATATTTTAAATATAAATTAATTGAATTTTGGTTTACGACACTTGATTCTAATTTTAAGTATATGGACTAAAATCATAGACATAATCAAACTTAGATTAACATAAATTATTTTCCATTGCTTACGAATCCTATAAATAAAACCTAGTAAGGAGTAATACTCCAGTCCGATTGATTACACTTTATTGATATCAAGGGTTGATCTGTCCAATTGGCTTGAGATATATCAAGGAAGCCATCAACTCAAGTGGCTGCATGTGAGCCGATAATATCTTCTTTCTCTTCTCTATCTGCGACACAATCTATCAGTAGTTCATTAAGGTTCCGCCATTAATAAAATCGGAAGAGTAGATATAAAGTAATAGCATGTACTAAGTAATCGAATTTCGACTTAGATTTTACATTTGATTACTTACGTTAACATTCATAAAATATTAACGTTATACGTTGATCCTAATTATTTGAATCCGGACCTCATAATATATCACACTTCCATCATGTTAATTAATAGGGCTACATTCATATGAAATGGCATTTTCTAGTGTATAAGAAACATAAAATAAAACCAAAATTAAGGGCATGTCTGACTAGTGGAAATCCAAGTTTGCTACCAGAAAAACGGAAGGGAAATCTTTTGGTGCCCGAAAAACTTCGAGATTTTCGGATTTATTTCCGTTTTGGGCGTATATATCCTAATCGGTGAGTTTTTGATTAAAAAAACTTTAGTAACCATTTGTAATGCAGATTAAATCTGGTTTCTATGATTTGAGCCCAACCACATCTCTGTAGCTTTCAAAGATTCTGAGCTTCGTCCCTTTGAAAATTTTTACCAAAAAATCCAAATTTTATGTTTTGGGCGACCTTCGTGAGGAACAGCGGCCGAAAGAGTGTTCCTACGATGAAAGTCACAGGGAATGAAGCTGAAGAAAGTTTAACTAGCTTTAATTTAAGCACAGACCGGGGCCTGTAGGTCTAATAGATTCTGAGTTACGCTCTTGGTCATTTTCATTTCATTTCATCACCTACAGGCCTCGGTTTATGGTTAAATTAAATCTAATTAAGTTTAATACAACTTCATTAATTTTGACTTTCATTGTAGGATCATTCTTTCGGCCGGTGCTCCTCTCGAAAGTCGGCCAAACATAAAATTTGGATTTTTTGGAAAAAAATATCAATTTTCAAAGGAACGAAACTCAGAATCTGTTAGAGCTACAGAGCTGCGGTTGGGCTCAAATCATAGAAAATTTAGTCTGCATTAAAAATGGTTATTAAAATTGTTTTTATCAAAAACGTACCGATTAGGAGATATAGGCCCAAAACGGAAATAAATCCGAAAATCTCGAGGTTTTACGGCCACCAAAAGAACTTGGATTTCCACTAGTCAGACATGCCCTTACAACATATCAAAAATGCAGCTCTCTTCAATTTATTGCGACCTGAAGCTCTTTTTCGATACCTGGCCTATTTTGGGATGTATCATACGTCATTCTAACTTATAATTTATGTCTCTCTTTGGGTTTTTGCTTATTTTTATCGATTAACAATAATATCTGTAGTTTAGATAAAACTTCAGTTAACTTCAATACAAAACTCACGAAGTTGCGTGATAATGAAAAATACTCCTTATCCCCTGTATGCATTTGATTTGATTTTAAATAAGACAAGCGATCTGAAATAATAGTAGTTAGTCGGAGAGTGCGAAACATGAATGTTTAGATCATGTATTTTTACATTCTTCTGGAAAATACAAGATGGAAGTGTTCTTTTTTTAGGTTTCAGCAGGCGTATCCATTATGAACACTCCAGAATCTATTTTTAGTTGTTTAGACATGAAGACTGTACGTATGTTCGTTAATGGTGAACTCCATAGGTAAAAAATAAATAAAATAAAATGTAAAAGTCCAAAACTTCATGTTTTCGTAGAATGCAACACCGACGGACTTGAAATAACTTCAAAGAGCCCTTGTTGAATATAAACAAAGCCTGTTTGTCCTGGATTTCCTTTCACTTCGATATCTCTGGCATGGGCACACAGATAAGAAACGGATGCTTCTGCTGCAAGATAAGGAAAGCCAACAGTTCAATAACTTTTTTTAATATGTTCAATCTAGACACACAGCTCTGGCAAAAAAGATAAATTGCAGGCTTTGTAAAATCCCTGGTATTAGTCATTAAGCAGATAAGGGTCGATTTGATTTACTCCAGTTATCCACAATAGAATGTATTTGACTCAGACCTAAAAGTAACCTTCAAGAATTTATTCCAACAAACATAACCCATTTATTACTTCCCTGCTTATCACGAATCACTGTTGAAGCTGTACTACGAGTATACTCCTAAGGAACAGCTACGACAGAAATTTGTTTTTTTTGTGGGTTTCTTTTTTATTGTGCTCAACATTTTTCTTTATAATTTATTCATTGAAATTTACAACTGTATTATAACAATACAACAACCGAATAGCAGATATGATTCATATTGGCATGAATAAAGACAAGTAGAGACAAATAACAAGTTGTACTTAGTAGGTAACGAGGCCATCTTCTTTTCAAACGCCTCGGAAGATTATCAGGATTAGAAGAGGTTAATAGGTTTGAAATTAGTAAGTTTGAGTGGGAATAAAGTTTTTCATGAAAAGATCGGATTCGGTCCGAATCAGTAACAAATGGGACATTAAGGTCATTGTGGATTAATTTATTCGTAATGAAGTAAGGGACATTGATGATTTTACTAAGGATTTTGGATTGTAAGGATTGAATGCGAGTGGAATTCGATGGACTTATACTCCATAAGTCCAGATGGGTCAAATAATTTTCATGTATATGAGTCTTTGTAATCAATTGGGAGCTTAGAGCGTTTGCCTAGTAAATGTTAAAGTATCCTGAAACGTCTAGCAGTTTCTTGTCGTATCAGTCTAGTATGAGGATTCCAAGTTAAACGCTTGTCAAGGTGTAGTCCTAAGTACCGGAGTTGTTCTACAGGAGTCAGAGGAATATTATTAAAGGATACAGGAGGACATGAAATAATTGGTTTACGACGGAGGGTGAAGGTGATTTAACGGGATTTGTAGAAATTCATTTTAATCCTCCAGTTTTGACACAATTTTTTAAGGCCAGTGATATGGGATTGAAGAGTATGGGATGCTATTAATGGATCAGTGTCGACTGATAATAGACAAATGTCATGCCCATATGAAGTAAGAACAGTATTAGAATAGGTTGGGATGTCAGCTGTATAAACTATGTAGAGGATTTCGACATTTTTTATCAAGTTAATTACTTTGAGTTAAATATCCCATTGTTAAATATCTCATTATCACCCATCAAAACTGTATCTACCTTGCTTCAGAGTTTGTCTGACTGAATTTGTGTGTCTTAGTGTCCTAATGCTATTCCAAGCTCACTAATGGTTTTGCCCGTTTTTCAAAAAATATAGGTTTTTGACTTATATTACTTTTGAAATGTTAGTATGATAAATTCATGTAAAAGGTTAGTCTATACGATTAAAAATAACAAGGGAGAATTAGTGCAGGAGTTTGATTTTGGACTGTTCCAGTAAATTAAATGTTTACTGCTAACCTTTGAAGAGTGTTTGGGGTGAAGATTTGACGGCCGTCTTTAGCAGACGTAGGGTTGCAAGTTTTATTGAAAAGTCTGGTATGGTGGCTTTTTGCAATGAAGTGGGGAATACTGAATTTGGTAGAAAAAAATATAACTGTAGAATAAAAATTGAGTTTTCAGAAGATATTATTTACAAATTTGACGGGAATTTCATCAAGCTCTGTGGAGTAAAAGTGGAATTTCATTAGAAAGGAAATAAGGTCGGTGGACGATGTCTTTCTCGTGTAGGAGCTCCGAGAAACACAAGATAAATGAAATATAACAAAATTCTAGAAAGTATATTTAACGGACTATGAATAATTCACACAAGCCCGGATAAATAAAAGGTTGTTTTAAACTATAATCTAAAGTTATTTTATGTAGTCAAAGTGTTTGCAATATTATATTAAACACTAAGAGTTTAATATAAGATTGCAATTTATATTAGAGTTCTTTTTTTATGTCCTCCGGATTGGGTCGATTTCGACCCAGATAATAAACGATAGTCATAATATTAGTCAACAATTAAATCGTAAAAATCTGAAGACAGTTAACGTTGTGAATTATTGCAACAGAAACAGCTGTTATAATTGAGCTTTGACTTTAATAAGAAAATGTTCCTTCTGTCCTTCAAGTTTTTCATGATCAATCTCTTGTCAGAATCCTTTTAAATTCTTAGAGGAAATTAGTCATTTTCGTCTTCATCATTCTCCATTCCATGACATGGAACAAACAAATTAATACATATTATAAAACATAATAATCCATAATATTACCATAGCACATCTCTTCTCGTTTAGATTGTGTAATAGCAATTATTAATTAATTATTCCTGTATCCAAGTTCTTCTCTTGTACCCTAGGGTAAAAGAAGGCGTAAGTTACAAGTGTTATATGTTTGTATTTTTTTTTTTTTAATAAATAAATTAGGATAAGAAAAACAAAAAGTTTTTATCTTGATAAAATCAATGAAGAGCTTAAATGACACGCATAAGGTAAACAAATTTTGACCTAAAAAAACAAATAAATTAGTCCAAGGAAAAATACGATGGTAACATAATAGACACAATGGGGGATAACAATTGTAAGGAATTATTAATTTTCTTCGCTAAAGACGGTATTCCTTATAACAGATTCCAATTCTAGAAGTGGGAAACTAAAGGTGTGGAAAACAAAATGACAAACAAATGTGCTTTTGTTTCCAGCACGTTTAAGTAAATAATGTGAAAATATCTTTAGCAAATTTACAAAAAAATTAAATAGATATACATATTCGCACATCTAGAATGGAAAGTGACATTTCGAAAAATGTGTTTTCATTAGAACGAACAGTGGACACATGTAAAGTTCTATATGGAAGCCTTCAGTGATTTTTGTCTAATGTAAATTACTGGTAGATCAGCTACTGGTTACTTTAGGCATTTCCCTGATATTTTGGCAACCTGCTGTTTGGGATAATTCTGGTCTAACTGTTATATTCTAACATATGTGACGGAAATTTTCTTTTATTCTGATCTCCAATATGCAGAATAATTTAGTGATGAAAACTAAACTATGATAACGGCGTTCTAAAGTTTGTTTCGAATATTAAAAAGTTTTTTAAAACTCAACATGAGTTCAAAGCATTTTCCATTAAAAGTGCTCGTTCTTTAAATTACTATTACATATCGTTACTCACATTATTTCTTTACATTTTGAACTATCTCTGCGCTTTTCCATTACTGCGTCATTATAGCCGAAATTGTTACCCTGCATCTAAATAGAAAATAAGTCCCTATGAGTTAAAATTGATGTTTTAGGGTTATGCATTTCTGTAGTTATTTTTCTTTCAATGTATAAAGCCGACTTGTGAATTGATTGATTTAATTAAAAAATCTCGACTATATTATGTTCTGGGTTTTATGTATTCAAAATTCAAAACCAATAATTAACTAATTAACTAATTTTGAAAACTTGTTTGTATTTAATCATGTTCACACATTCATGGTTGATTCCTCACCAACAGTTGCGTGTCAACTCAGCCTTGATTAAGTAATGGAATTTAGTCTAAAAAGTGACTTTAGGAATAGAGTTTATTTCTGTGTTTGCGACGAAATAACAATATTATTTCCTTTATTTATTAAATTCTTTTCTTTTTTTATCGAAAGGTTTGTCATGATGTAATCCTAACTATCGGATTTGTTTTACTGAGGTTAGAGGGATATTATATCATATATTAATATTGATACTGAAGGACAGGAAGTCATTGGCTTCCAATGGAGTGATGAAGGTGGCATAAAATTGTTAAAATGATGATCGAGATAGAAAAGAGTTGGAAGATCGCTAAAGTCCAACCCTAACCATTTACAAATTCACATCGTTGTAACACTCAATTTGAAGGAATTCCGAAGGTTCGTAAAACCTTAAAAACCGCGAGGTTGGAGAAAAAATTGAGACCTGAATTTCATTTCCCAATTTCACAGTGGGGGGGGGGGATTTCTCATCCCAAAATTAAGCTAATTTAATATAACCCCACTAGTTTTCATATTTGCTCAAGCATATCCTTTAATTATTACTAGGTCCCCTGTAATCTGTATCGTCTTATGCAGGGAAAGCAACCCATTTTGGATACGGGTCAAAATCAACGTAAATGGGTCTATTAAAGAGACGTTTGGGCCAGAGATATTTTCGTATTAAAACAGTCTTTCAGTAAAAAATTTTATTATATGCTACATTTTATAAAGAAAATAATAACTGACATAGTTGAATGAACTCCATTTAAAAAGTTCTCTTCGATATCAATGGCTTCACTTTTGACGTCAATTTAGCAAAGCCTGGTTTTACTGTTGGTCGTTTTAAGACGAATACAAGCATTTCAATATTGTTAATGTTGTTAGACTGTTTTTCTTGTACAGTATAAAGTTCATTTTTAAAAATATTTGCTCACATGTTTAATTTGAACCAAACGTGGACAAAACGACAAAGCTAATTTTTTTCTAACATTTAAATTTCATAGGAAGTGAATGCCAATTAAATAAAAATTGATATCATGAGAAGATGATTATCTTCTGTTTTTTTCCAAATCTTTCCAAAATATGTTGAATATATCCATCCATAATGTGGAACTTTTAAATTTATTAGTGTCTAAACTAAAATTGTAAAATTTTAGTAATTGAAAATGCTGTAAATTTAAAATATTTTCCCCGGGCTTTATCATAAATGTTACCTTTTCTATATGCTTCCTAAAACTTTTAAAACGAATTTCATATTCACTTTTAATGACGAAAGTTCACCTATGGCGTATGTTTAGATTGTTTTCATCGATATTTTCATGATTTTCCATTTTTAGCAAGAGAAAAATTTTTTTTTTATAGATATGTATAGTTTTGTCAGTTTCGAATAATATCAATTTTTAAATAAAACTCTTCCATTTCTCGTACATTTATAGAAATTTAATGGTCTAAACTAATGGCGACGATTCGTAGATCATCTCTATCTGAGAGCACCTATTGCGTTTGGACCTGAATTTCCTGAAGCTGTGTTTGTCTTACCTGTAGAAGTAGCTATGATGAAATGTAACAAAATATTATTATTTTAACGACATTTTTCAAAACATAGATAAAAATCATCAATTCGTGATAAAATCTGACTATCAACAATAACCATATTTATAAAGTAGTCTACGATATTAAGTTATGGTAATAGTGCGTAATGCTTATTATTATACTGTAGATTTTATTACTTCCTTATTGGCTTATATTTTTTGAGCGAATTTCACAGCATGTGCTGAAGTGAGCAACATCGTCTCTGTGACACTTCTTTTTATATTCATTAACTTTTATCGTACATAAATGGCTTTTTACCGTCATAGTTTGTGTTCAAGTAAAGTGAAATGTGAAGTATCGTAGTTAATTACCGACTTAAAACTTGACTTTAGTAATTGGAAAATTTACAGATTAAAGATACAGGAGTTAGTTATCTTTGTGCAAGTCGTGGCGGGTCCATCCCCACCCACAGCATAAGACTGATAAGGTATGACTATTAGTTATCAGTACGGCCTCTGGCACCGATTGGGGTTGATTTGTGCTTATTCAGATCAGTTCTCGTACGATCTTATTTATTTTTATATAGTTGTCTCCTCTCTATGTTCTACCATTTTTTTTCGTTACTCTTATCTGCTCTAGTAAATATAACATACCAAAATGAAATTTTACCACCAGGTATTATCTAGCAAAGCAGATAAAAAGGAAATGCAAAGTTAAGTTGATCCCTAGAATCAACTACGAGAAATGCCCCAACTAAGCCAAAACCTAATAGAAGGCGTAAAGTCAATACACCTCCTGCTACTCCTAATGAAAATATGGAACCCAAGGCAGGGCCATCGAATGAAAATACCCAGCCAAGGTCATCTACTGAGTTTACTGAAGATTCTCCGTTCTATTCCACCAACATATTTCAGCCCCTGACAAATCTACCTAGTTAAGCAATGGTTTCAACATCGGCCTCTAAAGTGCATATCATACCAATTTTCGTCGAGGTATAAAAAACTTCTTTGCACCTAATTGAATAAGGTAGTAGGCACTGGAAAATACTATTGCACTAGCAGGACCAACGATACAAAGATCCAGTCAGACACGCCCTAGACATGCCGGTGATTAGTCAAATACCTAACGGAGACCAAGGCAGATTACCACACCTACAAATTAAAGGAGGAAAGATCCACCAGAGTTTATGCCAGAAAATTGCATCCCACCACCCCTGCTGACGTCTTACCGCCATGGGCTTCAAGGTTAGGCAAATCACAAATCTCTACTATACACCCTGGGGCAGCCAACGTAATTCCATTGCCTCTCTTCTTCATAGACTTAGAACCAGCACCCGAAGTAGAAAAAATCGATGAGGTAACTAGACTTTACTATACCCAGGTTAAAGTCGAAAAACCTCATTAAAAAAAAAGACATTGTGCAATGTCATAACTGCCAAGCATACGGACACACTAGGCACTACTGACATCATACTCCAAGCTGCGTCAATTGCGGAGAATCGTATAAAACTGAAGAGAGTGTCAAGCCGAGAGAAACACCTACTGTCTACGCACTATGTCTTCAAGGCCGTCCAGCCAATTATAAAGGTTGTCAAACCTACAAAAATTTAAAATCTCATGTTCTGGCAGCACGGCGCCCAGTGACGAAGTAAGAACCTCAAGAAGACAGCCTTCTAAAATTACAAATGGAACTGTTTCCTACGCCAAAATGTCAGGTGGTCAGCAAACAAATAGTCTCGGGACCACGCTACAACCCGAACCCCTAAAACACCTCCCTACACCACGAATCAATCCTTTACAACCACAAAACCAGCCTCAATAACCAAAATATTCCGTGAATCAAAACCAAAATACCCCGCATCAAATCCCTCATACCCCTCTCCTTCAAATACTACTGATCTCACTACACTACTCACATCATTCCTCTCTGAGTTCAAATCCATGATCACACCACTAATATCACTCTTAAAAAAACTTGATTCCCATATGTTTTCTGTCCAACAATATCCTTAAATGACCTCCACCTTATCCATTCTCCTTTGGAATCCGAATGGTATTCGAAACCACACTGACGAACCAACATCTTTGCTGTATGATAAAAAAAATAATATAGCCTTAATTACAGAAACTCGACTGACCAGTAAACGGAAGCTTAACATAACACAGTACCAAACCTACCGGACCAACGGTAGATGGAAAAGCTCACGGCGGTACTGCTCTCATAGTCCATCAATCCCTCTACCAACACTCATTTACCCTACCTTCAAACGATATCCTTCAGCCCACAGCTGTTACAATCAAAACCTTCTCCTTTCCCATCACATTAGCATCGGTGTACAACCGTCCTAATAGATCCATTTCCCATTCCCAATTCAGCTCTCACCTAAACTCCTTAGGGATTCATTTCCTTTTAGATGCAGACTTTAAAGCAAAACAACAACTGTGGGGCTCAATAACTAATAACTCCTGAGGTCGCATCCCCCATACTCAAATCTGTCTGCACTTAACTCCCATAATCCCAGTTTTATTTCTCCAGGCACCCCTACATATTGGCTCACTGATCCAAACAGAAATCCTGATCTCCTTGACTTTTTCATCCATCCTGGCTTAGGTGCTCTACTCTAAATAACGCCTTGATGAACTGTCCTCAGATCACAGTCCTTCGATCCTTACCATTTATTAGGGGAACAATTGATTGGAACTTATTTCACCAGCTTGTATCCGACACCATTGAACTCAGAGTTTCCCTAAAAACTCCTCAGGAGATAGATGATGCCGTCAATTCCTTTACCAATTTGATCCAGCAAGCAGTTTTGAGTGCATCTTCACCCCCTCGTTCCTTTAAAATCCCCAAGAAAAATCCATTACCGCAAGATCTTAGGGATCTCATCCTTATCAAACGCCGTTACCGATCCCTTTGGCAAAGAACCAGGCATCCTCACGATCGGAGACTGTATAACTACTTCACCAAACTAGTTAAAAAGAACCTGATAACCAATAGATCCGAATCCTACATATCATATCCACACTGTCTGCTTCTGATAATTCCCTTTAGAATACTACCAAAAAAGATCCTCATATACCATCTATTCCCCATCCCCTCCGACGCGAAGACGGTTCTTGGGCTGCATCTGATGAGGTCTAAGCAGAAGAATTGGCCAAACACCTCTCAAATACATTAATCCCTCATCCTGAAATCCACTCTACGCACGTTTCCAACATTAATGAATTCCGCTCTTCCCCCGTTCCTCTATCCTCCTAAAGCTGTAAACCCTTCTGAGGTCAAATTCCTCTTACAAAACTTAAAATTCCGCAAATCACCTGGGCATGACCTTCTAACCTCCCAGATCCTTCAATATCTTCATCAAAAAGCGATTGTTTTCCTTACCTATCTACACAACTGTATACTTCGTACAACTCACTTCCCTTTGTTGTGGAAACGCTCCGTCATCCTCATCATATCATCTATTCCATAGACCTGGCAAACCACCCAATGTCACTTCATCATACCGACCCAGCCTGATATCTATTCTTTCCAAAATTTTTGTAAAAATCCTCCTGAAACGAATCCTACCCATAATCGAATCCAATAACACGTTAGTTTTTCACTTGCCGGGGAACATGTCCTTCTGTCCAATTCAATGAAACCGTCCTACCTATTTCCGACACAGTGCGATACTTTGGCTTCTTCCTAGACAAAAGACTTACATGGAACCCTCATACCAGACTCAAAAGACAAGAACTTAACAGACGATTCAGCCAAATATACAGATTACTATCTAGGACCTCCCATCATTCAATATACAATAAACTTGTAATATACAAGACGATCATCAAACCTATTTGGACCTATGAACTGGAAGTGTGGGGGACCGCTAGAAAATCGAATACCAGACGTATTCAATCCTTTTAATCCAAAGTCCTGAGAACTATTGTCAATGCTCCTTACTATGTCTCCAACAAAACCCTCCATAATGATCTCAGTATTCCTTTCGTCCTCGACCTCATCCTTACTAAGTTTTCCAACTTTCACCAAAACCTTGCATGTCATCCCAATCCTCTGGCTCAGTCACTATCCAATTCCACACATTCCTGTAACCCACTCCGCTGTGTAAACCGTCAATGGCCGCGAGACCTGTTGTAATAATGTTATTTGGAGTACCAGCTCTGTCCAGATTCTTCACTCACGACCTGTGTGCGTGTGTGTGTGATTTCATGCGCCCTTACCAGCTTCCATTGGCGTTTTATGCCATTGACACGGCTGGGAAAGGGAGCAGGGGCCTCCCGGACTCCTGCTTTGCCCTCATTACTGGGGAAGAAGCTTACTTCGGGGACCCCAGGCAAATTGTAAATAGTGAAATTATGGTATGAATGAAAGCAATTATTTTATTTTTAACTTTATTTTTATTAAAATTTTCACATTTATTTTGATTTTATCACCGCATGTATATATTTTCCGTATGTATATATTTTTATTATATTTATTTATTTTATTTTATTTTTGTTTTGTCTAATGGAATGATTGTAAGCTACTTAGCACTTTTACTTATTACCCACAAGTGGCAGATTATAATATTTCAATAAAGTGTAAAAAGAAATAAAAAAATATATATATATTTTGAGCATGCGCGTCAAAATTATAAGAAAAAAAATATTATAGTTTTAACAACCATTTTCAAAACATCTGTAAAAATCATCAATTATTGATAATAAACGGTTGGTCCTTTAGCTTATCCAATATTAACTAAAAACAAAGGAAAATGTTAGCTTTTACACGAATTACTAATTAGAAGAAATTTTTCTGAGCTATCCTAATATAATTATAAAATAAACATTTGGTAAAACGTTTTCACAATAATACCTACAGCGCTTAAACTATTTTATTAATAATATTTGTTCATAGAAAAATCCTCTTGCCTTCGTTTCTCAGGATGATCAAATAATCGGTTACATATTAAATGTTCTGCTCAACCTGTGTTACTATTTCACTTCCTATCTGACTGGGTACAACAAACATATTTAAAAATTAGTCTATAATATCAGAAAATGATATTAGTTCGTAATGATATTTATTATTTGTTAAAAATCGATGGTTTTTTATTTCCATACTTTTGTTTAACAAACATTTTCCCGGTATTGATTTTTTTTTTTTTGAGAATTCTTTTTTTTGTGAATACAAGGATTTTGTCATTCTTCGCCTTCCGAATATCAACCCTTTCGAGCACCCAACTTCCCAGAAACATCGGCCAAGAATAGCCAAAGACAAATGAGTTAATAAAGACATAGAAACCCGAAACTCGAACGATGTTTATCCTTGCACCTGCAAACAGCTCACTTACCTACCATTCGCTAATGATATACTCAATACCTATCGATTTTAACCATATTTGTCCTTGACATGATGCCTTCAATTAGTAGATCCATTATTCACAATAATTACCATCCGATCATATCAAATAACGTAGGTGTAATATTTAAAGGCAGTCGCTACTTATCGAAAAACAATCTATTGGGTTATACCCAAACTCATCAATGTTACCCTATAATGAACTGCAGTAAGGACAAAAACCCATATTTTACTCTAAAATATTCCAAGCTGGGTAGAAACTAGGATTTTTCCCAGAGTGGAAACAGGGAATGAAACTTAATTGCGTAACCCTATTCCCTTTTTCAATAAAAGTCAATCCTCTGTTCAATGATTACGTTTTTGGTAATATGTTTATTATTATGTTTCTCAACACATTAATAAATTTTCTGGTCTGAATAAAGGTAAAAAATCAAAATAAATAATATATGTATGCATATTAAAGTATTGGGCAATAGCATTAAGATTTAACTTAAAATCCAATCGGAAAAATCCTAAAAAGCAAAGCCTTAGTTCGCTAAAATAAAGGGAAAAACTAATCAGCTAACGTTTTGCCAATTCAGGCATCAGTAGGACATATACCAAAAAAAAAAAAATCAAATCAATGAAGACAAAGTATAAGACATCTCAGATCAACAATCCAAACAGACTTATCAAATAGAGACAGCAACCTTATTGTCTGTCTGTTGTAAGCAACTAAGGGAGGTGATACACTAACAGCTGGGGAGCTTATAAGAAGAAAGGGTGAAGTTGTAAAAATAGCAGGCCAGTCGAGAAAAAAAAATATATACTTGCTTGTTCGTATACAAAATCTAAAAAGTCCAGAAGTCCAGAAATAGTCCAGTCCCAAATATCCAATTTTCTTGAACAGTCCTAACTCCCAAATCCACTACAATCAGGTTTCGTCCTACAAACAGCTATGGTCAACAAACAAATGCGCTAATCCTACTTGACTTTTCTAAATATTTTGATTCCTTGGACCATTATATCTTTTTGACCAGACTAAAATCATTGTCCTTTTCCAACTGCTCTATTCACTGTTTCCGATATTTCCTCTCTGACAGATCTCAAGCAGTTTCCATACCTAATCAACCCCGCTTTTCCGCTTTGCACACTCTGTGTGGCCTAGGGCTCAAGCATCTCACCTCTTCTTTTCAACAGCTACTTCAATGATCTTTCTGAACCTGTTCACCACTGTCCCTACCATCTATATGCTGACGACTTTCAAATCTGTTTTTCCTTTCCTCCTTCTGAGCAATATAATATTATGTGCGTTCGCCAGTATTCAGTAAGACCTAGATAGGATCGGTCCCTGGGCAAAGCTAAACAAACTGGAAATGAAAGCAATGAAAACCCAGACTATTATTCTAGGTTCCAATTCCCCCCTTACATCCACCCACACCGTCCCAAAACTAATCCTTAACGATCACCCCATCAGTATCAGCTCCTCTGTCAAAAACTTAGGCATCACTATTGACCAAACGCTTTCCTTGGAACCCCACATATATGCGACAGTCAATAAGTTCCCTGAAGTTATTCCATCGTTCTCGAAATCTCCTAACACAACCTTCCCGTAAGCTCCTCGTATCATCCCTCATCTTCTCCCACTTTGACTACTGAAGTGTGGTATACGGGGGCGTTCCGAAAATTCTTGAGGACCGATTAAAGCGAATAATGATTTGATTAGAATTGATATATCTATAGTCTCCTCCAATTTAAATCCTCAGTGCAGCACCACAAATGAGATCTCTCCTTTCCGACCTCTATATTCGTTCCCACAGAACCAAAGCATTTGAGCGTTCCATTCTCGTCCGCTCCACCATAGTGTGAAACTCAATCCCTCCTATCATCCGCCATGCTTTTTCACTGGCTTCATTTGAATCCTTGCTTATCCAACATCTTCTGGCCTTCTAAAAAGATGCTCTCTAAGCAGGTCAGTCATCTGCTTAAATGAATCTGTATTGAACAATCGATTTTGTTGCTTACTTGTTTTTGTTTCTTTTTCGTACAGAAGATGTAAACTATGTAAAGAAATTATTTCATGCTAGCCCATTCATTTATTTTATTTGTTAACTGTTGTTATTAATATATTTATTATTATTATTATTATTATTGTCTGTTATTGGTTAATATCCTGTCATGATTCGTAAGTTTTAGTTATTTCATTTTTATTTTACATAATTTTAGGCACTTTTTAAATACTTCATGATTTGTATAATCATGTCCTTCTGGTCAGATATATATATTATCCTTGTTTTTCTATTAACGTTAGTTATTGTAAAGGGACTTGGCCCCAGAATAAAGTTTCTTTTCTAGTATATTCTAATCTATATTTCCCAAATTAATTGATAAAATACTATACAATAATTAAAAAGTAATTTTACATATATTTTCTCAACCTCAATTTTACAGGGTACAGGTGATTTTTTCGTCCGTTTTGGAGGGAGTTTAATTCTTTGGAGCATTTTTGGGGTTAGTGACAAAACGTGGCTTTTTCTAGTTATTCCCTAATAGAATATAATTGCCACCGCAACATTTTAAGTAACCGGTCAACACAAAGGAAATAACATGTCTTTCCTTAGCTTCCGTTTTAATACATCTGTTAGAACCAACGTTATATGTTATCAATATTTTTACAGATTTTTTTGTTTACAGTATTCCTCGTCCTATTTATTCATATATTCAGGATAAGAAGAAACTCCACCCTTTCTAACGAGCCTGAGATTCGTGTAGTTGTAGTGCTACAAATAGAAACGGTATTACCTGACTTATAAAACTTTTAGCAATCTTAAAACAGAAATAGTTATTTGTTGGTTGTAGGTGATATTTCACACGTCACTAGGATTCCTCTGTACCCTTTAAACCATTTGCATTCCAATCCATACAAAACAACAGCATTCCTCTGTTATATGCAACAGACTGAAAAATGATAGTCTAAACTCCTAGCTACACTAAAGCAATTTCATTTTCCAGATTCTGCCTAAAGAAAATCCTCGACAAACTGGATTATCTTCGCGAAAATGACCAACTGTAAACCTTGTCCTCCTTTGATATGCGTGAAAATGTTCTGGAGCGAGACTCGACTCTTCCGTTGCACTTGGTGGAACCGCCTATGAGCCAACAGAGTATTACGTAAATGTAATTCTTGCGCAAACAGTATACAGTCTTGTAATTAAACTTTTCCCGAAAGACAGTGATTAATAGCTATTTCCACAAGTAATTATCTAATGTGTTTCATCCAGTGGCTAATTACTATGACTAAATTATAAACTCATTTTAAATACACTCGTGCTATCATCAAAATTTCAAAATAATTCTATTTAAATATATACAGAATAGAAAATGTCAAGGAGTAAGAAGTAAATAGTAGGGTGGTTTAGTAAAATTTAAAAAATACGACTTAGATTTAATAATTTTCTAATTCAGTACTGAGCTGCACGTTAGTTTAATTCCCGGAATTCCAGGCCAGAAGAAACAAATTTAAAACTATACTGAAAATATAGCGTGTGAAACAAGCCAATCTGAAATTTAGTGTTCTAGCCGTTCTTTTGAGTAAATGTTAAAAGCTTATAATATTTTTAAAGATATAAATAAAAAAATTAGGAAATGAAACGTAGCCCATAAGTAAAAAATATGATAACTATATACTTACTTTATTATTTCCGTTAATGAATTTTCAAAAGAACCTAAATAATAAGGCTTAGTGAACCCGAAGGCTCGATGCCGATACCACCAATCACAGCTTACAAACTTCTTTCCAGGGACTACTCAAAACCAAACCCGCAAATCGCTCTTAACGTTTTCTCCCCGCTTACCCCTCGGTCTACCCCTCGGACGTTTCCTATTCGGCACAGCGGTTATTAACTTTTTAGGAAATCTGAAAAGAACCTAAAGGTTATTAAAATATAAATTATGATTAATTACAATTTTTTAAATATTTAAATAATAAAAAAAAAATAAAAAAAACCTGTACCACTACAACCCGTGAAGGGTCTGGGGTTCAGTACATGGTAGAGAGTGTACTGTTTCATGGACAACGGTTCTGCAAGGAGGTGACTTGTCCTAGGTACCCTATTTTTATAATATTTTATAGAGGCTGGGTGGGCCCCAGTAGGGTCCTAGATCCTATATGATCCATCTCCCACTTCAAACAGACTAAATAAAAGTCATGGCCTGCAGCGGGATTTGAATCAGGATTTCCGTCACGGCAACTCAGCGCTCTACCAGTGAGCCACTCCGCTCCTATTTAAATAATATATTGACTGTTATAATTAGATATGTATGATCACTTTAACTATTAATACACATATATTTCATGTGTATTCAACTCACCTTAAAGTACTTTAAGGTGAGTTGAAAATTACCTTGTATAGATCAAATATATGGTGGAAATAGAAATTTTAATTTATATAATAGCAGGATTTACTGGGTCCGGAAAAATTCCAAATCTGTTTCTATTCGAAACTATAAAATTATTACTTACATTTGTGAGTTCGATCTAGGAAAATTCATATGACTTTCAAATCGGAAAAATGTTTGGTTATTTATATTTACAAACTGAGTCACCACGTAAATTCAATTGCAGTGTTATACCAGTGCAGTAGAAGACCTAAGAAAATAAATCTTATTTGTTTTATACAAATTTCAAGCATTACAATCAAACGGTTTATGTTGTGTTTTTTTTTTTAATTATCATAGAGATTATACGACCTTTGTATAAGTCGTGATCAGTCGCGACATTCTCAAGATGCATCGTCAAAGTGTAGGGAGTCGTAAAGAGCACGGACGGCCCTTATTTAATACATTTCAACTGTTGGTACATTCGTACTATTACATAAAACATTATTACATTATATTATATATTATTATATTAGTCTTAGATTATATTATATTATACTGTGGGAATCACAAACCACATATTTTATAGTCTGTAATAAATTCTTAAAAAAATTAAAATTACAACGCGTTCATCATGATATTCACTAATTTCACAGATAACTTTTTTTTACAGTATTTTAAAACTGCAAAATGTTTAAAGAGCTTTGATGTTAATAAAATAAGTTGTAACTTTTTTTCTGATGAGAAAAGTGGTTTCAACCATCAGGCCATGACCTAATCAGCCAAATCATTTTTGCCAAAATTTTAAACTGTTCATGAAAAATTTAAAAAAACTCCTAGAATCAATTTGATGCATCTGACAGATAGTAGAACAATGGAAGTATGTTTCCAGAGATAGAAGGATTCTTTTTGGCCTAGTAATGACAAATGAGATCAAGTAATGACAAAACGCTTGTTCAGGCATTAGTACATCATGCAAGATGATAAGTGCCGGTTGTGCAAAGCAACAGATGATTTTGTAGGTACAAGTGACCTGGGGACCGGTTTTTATGAACTTCACTGACTGTTTGAATGTTCCATATTTGTTGTATTTTCACAATTTCACCTGTTTCCATCCCCGACATTCTACTCAAGTCATCCATATAAAACAAATGAGAAATGATTGCTTCACTGTTTTTGAATTTCTCATACCGAGATTGTTAAGTATCGAGCTTAATGGATTGCGACCAGGAAAAACGATATGGTGCTTAATGTGAAAAAATATTAAATCCTTGATATACTCCTTACAGAAATAGATCGTTTATCTGAAAGGTTCTTTTCCGGTGAGTGTGAAAGTGATCCAAGTCGTTGTAAAAGATCTGTTAATAATTATCATCTTCATAATCACTTGGAACTTTTATTAATCAATCGTGATAAACTGAATAGTAGGCTCTCTGGTAAATCATCCACGAAATGGATATGTTGCAGCACTTTTTAGGTACCGAAAGCAATCTAAAAGAGTCAATAGTTAATAATAATTTATAAATTTTGTTAAATTTCCTAACTATATTGCACTCCTTTCTAAATTTCCTAATTAAAACTAGATACGCAAGAATTAGAGCTCCCACTGTAGCATCGTCCGATCAGCCATAGTAGCAGAAAGTGACGTTAAATAAACAAACAACTATATACATTGAATAAGCAGTCTACAGAGAGGAAAATATATATTTTCAAAAGAATAATAATACATTAAAAAAAATATGATATAGGATTGCCTTATTTTCCTCTGAAAGTCTTCAATAGCAAATCACAATATAGCAACATTATCAGCCAATATTATTCCCCAAATTTAATTCATGCGGTAATTGAATCCAAGTTATTATTTTTTTACGTTTGTTTGTTTTTTGTATTTCATTGTGTAAACATGGTGATGAATCGGACTAAGCAAATTGCGTTTATCTTTCTCATTCCGTAGTGTCTAAAATTAGACCATGAAACACACTGACGAGTGTCCGCCTTTTTAGGAATAGGTTAATTTTGGTCGGTTTATCTCCTTCGATCGTATCATCTTGGATCTTCCCCTGATCCTCTGGTTATCTAGCTAACTCTCGGCCTGAAGCCAGACCAGCGGTGAGTCACAGCCGGGCAGAACGCCTCCACTTCCGAACGCCCACCCTCTTGCACAAGGTACCCACCACCAGCGGAACAGGCTTAGGAAAGTGAACGTCCAGTAGTGCTGCTGACTCTGCCATGGACAGCTGCTTCTGATATCTCTCTGTAAGTCCAGTGCTCTTCTTTATTTACTGGTAGTGCTATTAACATATCAGATTAGTGATATTGAATAATTAACAGCTCGCACATGATTATTTTATTATTTAAGAAAAACAAGAACAACATAGGAGGTTAAAAAAAAGAAAAAATAGCCACATCTATACACAATATGAAGCGTTCAGGATCAAAAGCGAATACTTTTTTAGCTACTTTGTCTAACACGACACTTTACCGCCTTATTTCTCATGGTTTTAGTCCGATTCTGAACCTGAGGTTTCGGGTGCATAAGTAGTGCTTGACTAAACCAGTGAAAATTTTGAAAAAGTAAATTTTTCAAATTCCGAGTCATCTACTTTTGGTCATGAACGCCTCTTCTGACCATTTGCTGGAGTAGTATGACTCCAAAAAAAAAAGAAAATTTTAAATTTCTACGGAAAATTATTCGATTATTTATAAATTTTCGTAACCATTCCAGTAGTTTTCTTTTCTTAGGTCCAGAACCCTAATCAGTTATATACCATTTAAAATATTATTATTGAGTGGAAAATAGTTGACTGGATAATTCAAATGATGGATTGAATCGGTCAGAAGGTGCAGTCAATGATAACACAATAAATAAGCAAAACTTAGTTTTTATTAATCGTGCCAACATTTCGGCCTACGTTGTAGGCCTTCTTCAGGGCAAATAGTAGGTGCAGTGAATTGTCGCAATACAGAACTGTCCATGCCCATGTCCATGAAATGTTGGCACGATTAATAAAAAATAAGTTTTGCTTATTTTTTGAGTTATCATTGACGTGCAGTGCTATCATTGGTGCACTCCAGACCAATTCAATCCATCATTTAAAATATTATGAGCTCTTATAATATTTTGTTATGGGAAAACGACGAATATGATTTAAATCTTTTCATGGAATAAGGATGCCAATAAGTTAACACACCGTACTTTCTTCCTAGTTAACAAATGTATTTCTGAATAATACAAAAGATTGTGCCATTTTTTATGGATGAAAGTAGGAAAATACTAACGACAAAACTTGAGGACGTGTTCAGCGGTCCCACAGCGGCGTGGGTTCTGAAAGATGTGGGTTTGATTCTCACCTGGGTCATACATTTAATTTTCATTATTGGGAGTCCCAAGAAAATTATCTTGATACTCCCGCTATGGTTAGTACACAGCAGCGAAATTCTGGAATTGGCACCAGGGTCAGTAGGCCCCAAAACAATACCAGTACCTGCAGCCCATACCACAGAACTTGAGTAGTCAAACGTGTATGTTATAAGAAGATGCAGATTCGTTAATCTTTTGTTTTTTGTCTAGAAAGTATTTGTTTTTAAACACATAGAGTTTTGGTTTGGTAAAATAAATTGGCCATAGACTATGGCATTCATAATTTGCCACTCGTAGTAGAGCCAAAATCAACAGTTATACAAGATATATTCTGGTATAGACTGTTTTTCATGAATTATAAACGATATATGAGTAATGTTATTTTATACATACTTAAGGTGTTTCATGAGCGAGTTGTAGCCCTGTGAAAAAATAAAAAAATAAGGTATTTCATTTTATTTAGAATTAAGTAGGTAGAGTAATATTTAATTGGTTTTTGAAGAGAGCTAAAACGGTTTCTTAAAGAATACAAAAGGGGAAAAAATAAAATAGGTCGCACGTATAAGAAACTTGTTGAAGTAGACAAAGTGTTCAGAGGAAGCCTGTCAATGACCTGAAATTCAATTAGTGGATCAAAGAATAGAAATAAAAATATAATATACGAGTGTGTTATTTTGTTTAATTTTTAATTGTTTTTCTATGAATTGCTTTAGGAAAGAATAAATGTTAATAGCATTCAGGAATGGCGGATACAAATTAACTTTAAAATCATCAACTATTTTAATATTTAATTACGAGTATTTCAGACAGTTTCTCATATGATTGTAAATATATTGTCATATGTCAATATATTGTTGTGTAGGTACGAGCTTATAGGTCCCACTATTACTATATATTATATAGTATTATTGGTCGGTTATATATATATTACTCCCAGATATATTATAGATATGTTATATTATAGATATATTACTCCCAGAAGCATTAGGTCAGAATACTGCTATTATCGGTAGAGGTTGTTACACACCCAGTAATTCACTACAATAATAATTTAGAAAATCATCTTTTAACTATTTTTAAAAAAAATGATTCGAAGATATTGTTGAAACTCATATCAACTATAATTTGAACCTGGCGAAAAGTAGTTTGAATTTTGAAATAAACGGGATTTAAAAAAAAAAAGATAGATTAAAGAATTTTTTGTAAACATTAAAATAATGGTTTATAATTAAATAATGGTCATCCGAAGCTTAAAAAAAATTAATGTATTTGCTTTTATAGTTACTTTACTAAAGAAACAAATGTGAATAATGAATATAGCTATAGAATACAAAAATCGGAACTCTCGTTTAATTTTAATTTCTTTTTAGCATTTTAGTTTAGATTTTTTATTGTTTGTTGTTAATAACTTGAATTTTTACTTTTTTACATAACTTGAATTTACTTCTTATTAAAATTATCTTTTCATGAACTACTATGTTTCCCATGGCAACGCCTCAATTATTTATTCACGCGAAATATGGTTCAGATTCATTTACCAAAATTAAAAAATATATTCGAACATTATAAAATTGTAAAGATGGAGAATAGTATGGAAGATGTATCATATTGCCGCTACTGTACTAAAGAAATTGCTCTTCTGCCTTTTTCTTTTTGTTGATATGTTTTTTGTTTTTTTTTACCGAGGAATAAAGAATCTATTCTAAATATAAATTTTCCCTGGTTTGCGCAACATGGCAGTATTCAAGAGATCCGCCCACCAGCATCCCAGGCCTTGCCGGGTCTTTTAAAGGCTGCATCAATTGTTGCAACGAATGCAGTTTATCTCTAAACTGAAATTTAATTGTTTAAAGAAAAAACATCTTCATTTTTATGAGTAAATTTTATGTTGATAATTGATGAACGTTTTCCCATTAGTCGATTCTTATCCACCTACCATCTTTTTGTGGATTTCAAGAATGCGTACGATATCATTAATAGATCTCAAATCTAATCAGAATACAAAGAGAGTGCTCAAGCGACTTTCAGGCCGATAAGGGGTTGCAACAGGGTGGTGGGTTGCCATGTCTGCTTTTTATTTTAGGACTTGAAAAAGCAGTAAGGGTCTCGAAAGTACAGACAAGAAGAACTATTATCTATAGAAGTGTCCAGATCCTGGGCTTTACAGACGATAGTGATATAGTTGCAAGATCGAAAGCTGAGCTGAGTACCGTTTTTCTGGCATTACAGCAGGCGGCTTCGCTATTGGGCCTTGAGGTGAATGAGGCCAAAACAAAGTATATGGTAGTAAAGACCGACGGAGCTTAGCAAGGTGGAAGTCATTTAGAAATAAGTCCTTACAATTTTGAAGTCCAGGAGTTCACTTACCTCTCGGATCCCTCGTACCATCGACCAACGACATGTCCAAAAAAATAGGAAAACGGATCGCGGCAGCCAACCGTTGCTATTTTGGGTTAAGTAGGCAGATCAGGAGCCAGAGTCCTTGAGGATAGGATTGACCGTACCAGAAGGAGAGGCAAAACCAGACTGAGATGGATGGATAGTGTGGCGACTGACTCCAGGCAACTGCTAGGCACACCGAACTGGAGAGCAGCAGCAATGGACCGAGCTGGATGGCGGAAGCTCCTAGAGGACGCCAAGACCCACCCACGGGTTGTAGTGCCATATAGATAGATAGATTCTTATCACATTAAGACCACACACTGCGAGATTAACTTGCGACCCGTTGTGCACATTGTGACTGCTGCAAGTAAATCAGTCTGTTCAGTGTGTCTCCTTCATCATTAGCCTCGTTCCAAATATAATGTTTACCCCTTACATACTCAATACAAGTAATAATGATACCATTGTAAAATATTATTTCTAAAATTATATTCTTAAACGAAATGGAAAACCGAAAACATATAATATCGTCCCAAGAGAATTCATAAATGTTCATTATGCCCTAACCAGTTGTTTCTGTGTCCCTTGCCTGCCAACAGTTCTCAGGCTTCTTTCTTGATTGGATCGAATATTTCCCGCCTAGTTTTTTTTCAAATGATTTTATACAATAATCAACGTGGACTACAAATACATAATACATAGGCAAAAGTCATACCCTGGTACAATTATTCACTCGTTCGGTGATGTTGATTATTTGTCCGACTCAAGATAACTTACAATTAGGAATTAATTACAATTTATCTTTATTTTGAACTTGATGATTCAATACCTCAGAGAATTGAAATATTATCCCATATCATAAAAACAATGTCTCCGTTTGGTACGCGGAGTTCAGCTTAGACATTAAACTCAAACATATATACACAAACTCAGGCACGTCATCCGCAAATCCCTTTCTTATTTAGGAAAGATCGGTGGAATATCCAAGCTTTATAATTTTAAATCTACTTTTCAAGGAGATTGATTTCCTCTGTTTCGGAGTCACGTCTTTCGTAATTTTTCCGGACGGTCATGCAGAATGGTTTCTGTCCGATGAGTTAGGAAACTCTTACTGGGCAGTAGATTCGTTATGCTGTGGAGGGTACCCATGCGTATCAAAAAGCGTTACTAAAGTACCTAGGAAAAAGTATATATATAGAACCCTATACTGTTTTTTGTAATAGTCTAATTTTTGTATGATTGTTCTATAGTCATTAAAGTGAGAATAATTATACTACTTTTAGTAAAAAATAGAATTGAGGCCTCTGCTTCAAAAGAACAGCGACACAACTCAAAAATTGGCCATTTTTAGTTAAGCCTTCAGTAGCAATTGTATTGGTTGAAGCTTTTTAATTCAGGAACGAGATGTCTGATCTTCCATTCCCAACTTTGTTTTTTAATAAACCAAAAAGTAATAAGTATATTTTGTGTTGTTTCATGTTTGAACTTGAATAAAATATATTTTCACTTTGTTAAATAAAAAAAAAGGAAAATTAGATCAAAATATTTAGGTACAAAGGTTTACTTTTATTTAGTTTAAATAAAAAAGTTGTAATGTTTGCTAGGGCTGAACTGGGTAGGTAATGTTCCGGATCTTCTGATATTGCATAACACTCTCACCTCGGCAATTAGTTACATTTATAATACGTAAATAGGTGTATAAGGGTCCAATATATCTGTGTATAATACCTTTGTACATAGTAAAAATATTACTTACCCCTTTCATTCATTGGGAGGCACAACAGTAATGGTTTATACCCACTATCTTGAGGTCCGCCACAGATGTTGAGCAATCGACGAAAGAAGACACTTTCTCTGCTTCTTTCGATAGGTTTTTCTAGTTTATTGTTGTTTGTATAAGCTGATTAACTTCAATTAATCCTCAACTGTGACTAATTTTGAATAAATTTCCGTTGTTCTTGTTGGGGAAAAAGTAGCATTTACCGTTTATCTAAGGTTATTAATGGTGGTACCACGGAATGAACCTTCAGTCTTACCATTCCCATTAGAAAGGTTGGTAACTTGTGGTAATAACCCTTCCTGTCTGCCATAATGAGCAAGGAAGGAAGTAAAACCCTAAAAACTAACTTTTTGTAGATTTGCGCTACCAAGTATTACTATTTTAATGTGGAGAAAGCTTACAATAAAGCATGATATAGCAACTTTTTCTCATCATCAAATGTTTGGAGTTGTAATTTTACAAAATATTGACACAAGAGGAGGAATAATTGTTAATAGTTTTGTTTTTTTTTTGCTTCTTCTTTTTAGACTTCAACCAATACAATTTAGTAATATTGGAAGTAATCTGAAGGCAAAATTCCAAAATGCCTATTTTTGAGTCATGTCGTTCTTTTTGAAGGAGCTATATTTGATCTTAAGAATCAAGGGGATCCAAAACTGTGACTAGGTTTAAATACATTTCCGTTGAGTTCTTGGTGAGAAAAAAGTAGAATAACGTCTTTCGTGTAGTGGTAAGGCAATAGAAAAATATAAATATTTTATTACATGTGATACATTATTCAAGGTATCAAACAAATAACCGCTTTCTACTTTATCTGATTTTCACCTCATGAAGACACATCCCTATTAATTAATTGCGTTGCCATTGTATTACAAGGTTTTAGTAAATGTTCACGCAATACATTTGTACGCAATCCTAATCATATTCCATCATGTATGAATTAAAATTACATTCTATCTGATTTTGTGAAATCCCAACTGTTGATTAAGTATTAAGATGATTAATAATGTTTAAATTTATTAATAATACTAAGCATAAATGTGTAAAGAGCATTAACGCGTTTTATATTATACCAGTTTTAAAAAATTTTGCGTTGCTTATTCACATTACGAAATCAGTTCAATGACAAAAAATGATATATTAACACACCGGAAACATTTTCAGATAGTAATAGATATATTAGATGAGTATAGAGAGATAAATGGTGCTTTTTGATATTTAATTGATTCTTATTGCTATTATTATTTATTATAGCTAGATAACAATTATTAAGCCTTATAAAATTAGATGATACAGAAATCAATATTTTTTAAATAAAAAGCATAAATCAATTTTTAAAAACCCTGTACCACTACAACGAGTGAAGAAGGATCAGTACACAGTAGAGACTGTACTGTTTCTTGGACAACGGTTTTGCAGGAAGGTGATTTGCCCTAGTTCACCTCAACCTCCAGATTTCTCCCTTATATTGGGAGAGACACCACTTTAAAGAGGCTGGGTGGGCCCCAGGAAGGTCCTAGATCGAATTTTTTTAAAATGGAGGATAAAATAGTTTTACTTTAACACCATCGATATACTAAAGTGTTTCAAAATCGTAAATCCAGAGTGTTTATTTTACGACTGGTTCGTTTGGAAGCAGGTAGCGTATAACAATAATGACATGAGGACTGAACTAGTTCATGGATCCATTTGTTATTCACACGATCGGGAACGTCATTGTGTTCGGCAGGTTAGCTACTGTGCTTGTGTGTTGGTGTCTATTGTTACAGCATCCTCAGGAAGTGAACTGATTCTATAGAAAGCACTAGTTTCGTTATTTATTTATTTTATTTTTTTATTCTCTAGTTAATATAAAATACACAGTTAATTCTCCACGTTTTTTTCTTAAATTTAGTCATCACTAGCTAACCGTGCCTTGGCTTTGCACGGGTAGTAAGACATATTATGCCAAAATGTTTTTTCTGTCTAATTTACTTTATAATTTAGTTATTATAAACATAAAAACAAAACAAAATATTTCTTTATATACGAATTTATTTTCTTACGCATTAAGTTTTTGCGATAACCCAAAAGATACTCATTTAAATTATATGGTATAAAATATTATAATAATGCGCATGAAATGCTTAAGGTAACTAAAGTATATAAGTTGATAAGGATTAGTACTGTACTCATCTAAATAGCTTTCGAAACACCGGATTGTACGTAATCAATTTTTTTAGAAGATAAAATGGGTATAGTAAGCTTTCCTTAATATATAGATATATGCTATCACTGACTTTTTTGTAGATCAATAAAAGAGGAATATACCACCATGCATTGTTTTGTTATATGGCAAAGGCATTAGGCAGCGGCTTCGATAAAACCTCCCAGGAAGCTATACTTTTTCCAACATTTCCGACAATTATAGTTATATTCCAACCCGTTTACACAACACCTCGATAAATTATATACCTAAACCTTCCAGGTGAATCACTCTATCTAATGGTCAAAAGCGCATGAAAACCCATGTAGTAGTTATTGAGTTTACCTCGAACAAACGCGGCTGAGGGCTTTGTTTTATATTATGTATAGATATAAACAATATACTTAATTCTTATCATATGATATAGGTCTTAATAAATAATTGCTTAGTGTTGTAGGAAATCGGAAATATATACTTGTGGAGATTTAGAGCTATCATACATTTCTTACAACAAAAAGTCAAGTTATCTCGAAAATTTATTGAGTTAATAATTGCCTTAGTACTAAATTAATAGACTTTGTGAATTTACCTTAACAATATTGATAATCTTGTTAATCGTGATGTCTTTATCTATTTAATATGATTAAAGAATTAGAATCAATTTGAAGTTTCAGTAGTTCAAATTTACTTCTGAATTGGCATACCTTTACGAGGATTGACTTGAAGGAGAAAGCTACAAATTAATTTTATAATAATTTATTGTATTTGATTTGTTATTAATTTTTATATATTTTTATTTCAAAAGAAAAGATATGTCCAGGACCGGGACACGAACCCGGGTCGTCCAGATCGCTAGTCTTTAAATCATTTGAGCTATTCTGGCCCCAATCAGGCACGCTTCTCGGTCGTGACCATACCCTTTCTTTTCATTGATCCCAAGTCCCCGCGGTCAGGCCCAGGATAGCTCAAAAGGTACAGTTCCAGACTAGTGATCTGGACGACTCGGGTTCGAGTCCCGGTCCTGGACATATCTTTTCTTTTCAAATAAAAATAATGTTATAATATTTTGTTAAGCTAGTAACATTGCCTGCTACAAAATCGTTACCCAGTTTCAGCACGTATTACCCCTCTATTACCAAAACCTGGCTTAACATCCATTTACCAGGTACCACGTACCAAGTTTTTGAACGTCTATTATCGTTTGATTTTTTATTTAATGTCACATTATGATACTTTGGCTAATCAGAAGATGCTATAGTGGGAGTCGTAAATTTTGTTAGGACAGGGATCTTCAACGAGTATCTGACACTGCACAGGTCCAGGACCGCCTTTTACGTCCAATCCAAAGGACGATATCCAGTATTTAATTACACCCTTTAAAACACCATAAGGTCACCTGCCGGGCTGCGAACCAGCGATCTCGAAGTGCCTTGCGCTAACCACAGGTAACCTCTAAAAGACTTATCAACTACCAAACACCAAAAGTGTAGACTAGTTTTTGCGCCGTTTTACTGCCGTAGAGTCCATGGATTTTAGAAGTAAATATTTAGTAGTATTAATCTAACTAAATTAGCTTGCTCGATCATGTTTTGAAAAAATAATTATTTTTTTTTAATTAAACCCTTAAGTTTAGATTATTATTCAATATGAACCTTCCCCAAATTGGGTACTCATCATTTAAACGAGCTAATCAACTTAAGCTTTTTCCTGCTAAGTGCAGCATGTAACTTTACGATTAACTTACAATTATATTTTAACTTTATATTCATCTTACCCGTAGCTAGTTTTTTTTAATCAATGGTTTTTTAGTTCACTTAGAATTTGGTTTATATCTATGTAGTTTTATTCTGCAAATATATTCCTGGTAAATTAATAAAACTTGGGGTACCAGTTCCGTAGGTTGTCGCTTCGATTCGAGTTACAAGTTTTAACTGTTTATTCGTTTCGTTTATAAATATTTTCCAAAAATACAATCATTTCATCAAGAAATGAACGTTTAGACAAATATATATCATGTACCAAGACCGAGAGGCGTGCTTGATTGGGCCAGGACAGCTCAAATGGTAGAGTTCCAGACTAGCGATCTGGACGACCCGAGTTCGAGTCCCCGTCCTGGACATATCTTTTCTTTTCAAATAAAAATATTTAAAAATTAATAACAAATAAGATACAATAAAATATATCAGGTATAAGAAGCGAGGGATGGTTGACTGGATGATAGATGTAAGGAAGAAAATAGTTGGGGGTGCAGTCAAATAAGACACTAAATAAGTGGTTACTTAAAATTAAAATAAAATAAGTAACCACTTATTTAGTGTCTTATTTGACTGCACCCCCAACTATTTTCTTCCTTACATATATCAGGTATACTTCGAAATGTTTATTTCTTGGAGGTAATTGTTTAGATGATTACCGAAATCTACTCATTACCCAAATTAAATTTTCTTTTCCATATTAAAGCTCATGATAACTTAACAGGAAAATGTATGAAAAGTTAAAACTTTTTGTGACCCAATTTGAAGCGACAACCAGCGGAATAACTAGCCTACCCGTTTTTCGTATTTATTACTTAAACTTGAAAGTAAAGTTACTGCAAAATTATCTTTTCCAATTTAGGAACATAAACAAGTCGAACTGTGAAGGACACGGATTAATTTTTAACAGATGTTAAGGTCTGGGGCAACAGCTGCTATCGATTATTTTCAACTTCCAAGTTCAAACGGGAACGACTTCCAGAACTTGAGCCTTTTTGAATTCATGATCTGATCCGAATCATATTCTGCCCCTGTTAGACCTAAATAACAGAAATTGTTTCTCAGGTAAGCTCATTAATGATTAGGTAGACCCAAATTTAGAGCACTAGGCCTTTGATCTGTAGATCAAGGTGACAGCTGACGGACGGGGTTAACAAACAGCCCTCTATTATTGTTGTTACTTAAACAGCGATTTGTGAAGTTTATATTTGACCCCTTTACGTAAAGTCTATTTTTAGACATTCGGTATCTGTTCCGCAGGTTGTCGCTTTGAATTGAGTCACAACAAGTATTAACTTTTCATCATTCCCCTTTTAATATTTTCCAAAAATACAAGCTATCATGAGTATGGAAAAGGAACGTAATTATGGGTAATGAGTAGATTTAGGTAATCATTTCATCAAGAAATATAAGTTTCAACTAACATTTCGAAGTAGAAATGATGTATGTTTGTTGAAACATTCATTTCTAGATGAAACTCTTACCGAAGTATAGACTTTTCCCATAATTACTTTCTCTTTTCCACACTAAAGCATGGGAAAACTTGTATTTTTGGAAAATACTAGTAAGTTCATAATTCGCCTCAACCTTTCCTCGAGCCTGTTCTAGAGGCCACCATATGCCACACAACCATAGTCAAAGTGTGGAAAGATAAAAGAAGTAATGAGGAGCTTACGGATAGGTAGTGTTAGAAGATCCCTGGAACGGTGGAATAACTTTAGAGAGCTTATTCCTCGACGGGAAATTTGGTCAACGTGGGGTTTCTATGAGAGGGATTGGTCGAAAATGATTCCGAGGTTTCTAACAGAGAAACTGAAGGCAATAGGGTGATCATTTGAGGTTAATTGGGGAAGTGAGTTGATAGATTTAAGAATGGTGTTGGTACCAATTAGGATGGCCTGAGTTTTCTTAGCATTCAACGAAGAAAAGGAATGGGGAAATACTAGTAAAATTACTAATAAAAATTACTAGTAAAACTTGGAATGTCTTTATTTTTCACATTAGCTCTCAAATTTTTCATATTTATATAACAGGTTTTAAAATATTGGAACATACTTATAAATTACTTTATTTCGTTATTATAATTTTTTTTTAATATTTAAAAATTGTATTTATAAAATTTTATCGAAACCTTGGTTGGAGAAAACCTGAACCTGGGGAAACTCTCTTAATAAAAAAAGAAATAAACAATACATTTAAAAAATTAATAGTTGCCTGGAAGAAGGGGGCATGTTACATTTTTCAAAGTTTACAGCTGAGCCAAAATAAGAAACCGGGTCATTTAATTAGGTGACTGTCACATACGCCCTTCTTACACTTTATAGATTTTGCACAGGTTGTAACATACTGTGCTGATAATCTCCCCCAGAGTAGGTCTCAGGTTCGAATCCGGCTGTGGCAGATGATTATTTATTCTGTCCTTGGGTCGAATTTGGTTCTGGAGACGTTCCTGTAGTTCACCTAATTCTAGAAGATGGATACCCTTAGTTGACCTTACATAACAATTGGCTTAGAAATAGAATCAACAGAATAACTGAAACATCTTAATGTAAGGAATTAAAAACCATGCCTATTTCATTATATGTGTAATAATTAATATTATTATCAGTTAAAAGTATTTTATTATATATCAGAATTTTTTATAAAGAAAATATCATTTTATGCAACAATAAATTCAGCGATTCAGGTTGGTTACTATGAAAATAGTATCGATCGTAACAAATTATTTAATTCAATTTTTAATAGGGTTATAACTTAATAATTCAACTCTACAACCTTGGTTGGTCAAGCCTTTTATTGGGTCAATGTCGGAACTTTCATTACATGAAGAATTGCGTTATAATAACTGTTGGATGTTCTAACAGAGGTTTTGGATCCTGGAGGGAAAAGGATGACAGATGAGCGGTTAGATCACATGATGATGAGATTATCCTTAGAAAATCGCGTCAAAACTGCTAAAGAAATATTTGATAACTAGAGGAAAGTGATGTTTTCAGATGAGAGTAAATTCAATATCTTCAGTTCTGACGGTGCTCTCAGTTCTCAACGAAGACGTCGGTCAAATGAATGAATGATTTGACGAATCCTGTACTACAAAAACAGTGAAACATTCGGCAAGTGTGATGGTCTGGGGATGTTTTTCCTACTTTGGAATTGGCAAAATAAACTTCATAGATGGGACGGTTAGTGCAGAAAAACGTAAACAAATTTTGGAAGAGAGTTTGATTCCCTATATAAATTCCTATCTTACACCCTACGGAGACTTCATTTTTCAAGATTATTCTGCTCTATGCCATAGAGCCAAATCGGTAAGTTAATTATTTATTTTAAAAAATGTATTAGCTGTGAGATACGCTATTTTTTATTGGCTTTACCATTGTGTTTTGGGTAGGTAAAGCAGTTTCTAACAGAAAACGAGATCTCCACGCTGCCTTGGGCAGGCAATAGCCCTGATTTAAATTCTATAGAAAACTTGTGGATAGTCATGAAAAAACAAATTAATATTACAAAGTTTAAGAATAAAGATGAGCTAAAACAGGCAATCGAAAAGGTGTGGAATGAGGAGATTAGTGACGAAATCATAAAAAAATCGATCGACTCGATGCCAAACAGGATCGGCTCAGTTATCAGGGCTAATGCCGGTTCGGCATAATACTAGTTTATATTAATATTTCTATAAATATATTTTTAATGTTATTATACAATTTTTCCCAATAAGTTCATTTGAGTACGTAACAAAGAATTTTTTTCTTAAATTCCTCGTTAACACTAAAATTTTGTTTATCTTTTTATGAATATTATTTATTTTTTGATCGGGTTTTAACCATTTTTCACGCCTAATAACATGCTCTTTTCCTTTGCAAAACATTTCAAAATTATCAAAAGGTAAGAACATCTTTGGCTTAAGGATATTATTTTTAAGTGATGCAATTTCTATGACCACGACTGTACTTACAAAGAAAGAAAAGGAGCCCCTTCGCTATATGTGACACCCTATATCAAGGGCGGATTGAGGGGGGGCACTGGGGCACGTCCCCCCCCCCAGACGGTTTTTTGTGTACTGTGGAGAATCCATTACAGTACATACTTATAGGCTAATCACATGATCATAGTTGTTAAAATACATGAATAAATTAACAGAAATAACATGAATGATACTATTGTTTAGATATTTTAATAAACCTTTCTATAAATAGTACAAGTTTATTTCTAAGCTATTGTTGATATTTTTGCCCGTCAGCCCGTTGTGCCCCCCCCCAGAAAAAAATTCTGGATCCGCCTTTGCCCTACATGTTGAGTTGCCCGCTTTTTGCCTACGATTGCCCTGTTCTGTACCTTATGGGTAAAGGTACCACCGACAATAAGGGATATTTAAAGTACCTGATCAATACCCCTTGCCCTATTTGTCTAGGTACTCCTAATGTTCCAGGTAGTATCACATATAGCATTATATATTTATAATAAATTTTTATGAATAATTAATTTATGAGCATAACGCTATACATTTTTGACCTATGCCTATAGAAGAAAAATAAAACCTACTATATCCAGAGACTGCATACTGAATCATAAACGTGGAAACACATATAAGTTTTCATTTCAAGGTTTGGCCTCAGGGAAAGCAGTGGACAGACGTAGAAGGTAAAAAAGGAGTAGTGAAGGTAACTCCTTGACAAACAAGAGACCGTAACATCAAGGACGGACGAGATGCCGCTGGATGTAACTCTCACTGGACGGACCATCTCTTGATATATAACCAGATTCCTGGTAGAACAATAAAATTCGTTTTGTCGCACGAGTCTTTTTAATGTAAAAAATCTACATATTCCGAAAAACGGGAAAAAAATATTAATGAGCTTGGCATAGCTTTAAAACACTGAGAGGGCACAAGTGCCTTCTGGCAGATATGCTCTGATGTTAAGGTTGATACAGTTTTGATAAAGAGATATATCATGGTCATAATTCACGAAAGAAAAATCACTGATTTTATAGTTATGAGATTAAACGTAAAAAATTTAAAATCGACCTCATCACAACAGATATATTCAAGTAATAAATTAATGTCGAGCAGTATTCAAAAGAACCTTTTTTTCTATTTTTTTTTCGACCGGCGTGATCAAATAAAGATTAAAATAAAAAGTAATTTAATTCATCCTCTTCACATAAGAGAAGAAAAATTCGATAGCAGTTTGATTCAACAATACGTGATCAGATTTTATGACAGTAAGAGTCAAGCCAATTTGAGCATCGATTCATATTTATTTTTTCCTTCAATCACCATCAACACTACATTTTTTTTCTTTAAAGTATACTTAATTAGTAAATGTGAATGTAAATCCTGATAATTTGATGTTTGATGATTTTATTTCGTGACACAAATTTTTAAAAAAATACAGAAGATTTAACATCGAAAATAATCACAATCTGCTTCTGCTTACTTTTATAAATGAGAAGTTTAAACCAAAGATTAATATAAGTGTCAATGAAAAAGCTATTAGCAAGATAATTATTAAAAACGAGGTTAATGTATTCGTTCAGAAGCTGTTTGGACAGAATTCATTGATTACATTACATTCGGAATCTTTCATATATTAGAATATTAGAATAGAACAGAATGGTAACCAATTTTGGGACCAAGTTCGTTAAGAACAACAAACCTGAACAGAAAAAGAAATATAATATTATAAGATGTATAACATACATCTGGCCAGATGCCTACATAATATAAATCATAAAGTATTTATATAACTGCTATAATAGCAAATATAAATAAAAGTTCAATTCGTGACAAAATATGAAACAAAATTATAATGATTATAAACTCCTCATATCACATTTAATATGCATCTTTTGAGCAAATTATACCACGAGAGTCATTAGAATTAGATCTTCTTTTCTGTGGCATGAGTTGATGGGTATTTTAATCTTTCATCTAGCACTAATATTAATAGGATCGATTCTGTCATTGTACTAGTCGATATTTTCTATTTCAATGTCATTGAATTTTACTGATTACTCCCTTTTAGGATTGACGCTCGTAAGAACGTTTACGTATAAAAATATATATATCTCCCAGGTGGGGGGCTCGGGTTCGAGTCCCGGTCCTGGACATATCTTTTCCTTTCAAATAAAAATATTTAAAAATTAATACAATCAATAGCAAATAAAATAAAATAAATTATAAAAAATATATATAACATAATAATTGATGTAATATACTATAAGCGATGGTGAGATATAAGAAGAATCCAAAAGAAAGGTTATGATCAAAAATAATTAAGACAAATAAAGAAATAATTCATGATTAATGATTAATCACTAATCAACAAGAAATGATTAACTGATTCAACGTTTTAATACCATATGTACTAAGCCCCTGGTCGTATCGTGTGAAACCTATTACGTGACGTAACTGGTATGACCAATCATGATTTTTTTCAAGGTAAGTTCTCACGACGGTACTACAACTAAACGGAAAAGGTTTGGTACCTTCGACAATGCATTCGATAGTGTTTCGAATAGGATATCACACGGTATCTATGGAATGGCTTCTTTTTATTTCCTATTGTTATTTACGTATGGGTTCTTATCAAAAGGAAATATGGCAACGGTGTGAAAATCATTATTCCACACAAGTTGTACATAAATATGTTTGTAGATGTGTGCCGAATCAATGCATTGAAGAACTTATTTAATATACAATTTTAAGAGTTGAGCCAGTTGTATCCCAAAAAGTATCTAGTCAATCTAAAACAATAGACAAACGAAAAATAATACTAACAATAATTCATAGAGGAAACACTCTGGGAGCTTCTATGTAGAACTTATCCCGTGTCTGTTGAAATGTTAGTTCTAACATAAATACATTTCATACTTTCATTTGGAGTATGAAAAATGTGATGACAATGTCAGATTATCGACTAATCTCTGCTTAATATATGCACAGTACCTTGAAGAAATGGTTATAACTTGTGAATATATGAATTTCTGATCAATTTTAGAAACCCTTAGGTATAGATGTAACATGTTATTTAAGTTGTAAATGAAGAGGAATAACTCGCATCCTCCGTAATCACAGGTCCAACTTCGTGGCTACTTATCGTATACTAATTGTTTGGCTTAATATCAATAGTGACACATCTAGAGCTCATCCAGCGAAAATAATGATACAGCGAGAATGAGTTTGGGACAAACCTCGTTCCTTAGAAATAACAAAAGATTGCTTATATTTCTTACCTAGATGGATAGAAAAAGAACTATCCTGAAAAGAGAAATATCCTGAAATTCTTTCTCTGAAGAATATAATAGAACTACATATTTACCTGAAAATGACATATTAGTAGTACATATCAGAATATATCTTGTCATAAAATTAAATTATTAAAACTAATGAATAACTATATCATTTAGAAAAGTGATAGTATAAATAACAAAAGAGATATTTAAATATCTCGAGAAAATATAATTGCTAGTCTTATAAAACAAAACAAAGGAGATAGCTATCAAAAAGAGCAAAACAGAAGTCTATTTAAGAATTCTAGTAATAATAATAGCAATAGTGGTTGAAATCATATAATGAAAATATCTTCTAGAAAAGAAAAGGATCTTCTAATTTAAGATTATTATCATTAAGAGAATTATTATTGAAGATTGAAACAAAAAGGGATTTTATGCTGCTATCTTTCTCATTCACATCTCTTGTATTGAGTGAATAAAAAGGAACATTCAGCTACAATCCACAACTTCGAAATTCGAGGGGCTTTTACATCATTTTTTCTTCCCCTCCTGTATTTAAAACTACAATAACTATACTACAATATATATCTAAGCTAAAACTAAATATATACACAGTGGGCCTTTTGTTAGCCGAGGGGTTAAGGCTTCTAAACTCCTACCAGTGAACGGGGAGGCTTGATTCTCTGCCTTCTTTTACATCATTAAGTTGCCCTGAATTACTTTGTAGTGGGTTTTTCTTCAAGGAACCTTCTTAGTGCTTTTTTTTTTAAAGTTGGATTCAGATCTCTTAATCCACTGTAACGGGCTGAAGAAAAATTGTATTTAAATAAAATTTAGTTAATGTGCATTAATTGCAGATTTCAGTTCAATGCTATAAATGTTAGCGAATGTTATATTTAATTAGCCATTTCTTTTAATTAGAACACTTTGAATGAAAGTAATCTGTGTTACGAATTGTACTCTAATATTTGCGATCCAAAAGAAGTCTTTTTGATCTGTTGAAGTCAAGAGTTTATTATTAGTTTTACGTATTTTAGAGAATGATTAGCATTTAGTTGCTTCTTTTCATTAAGATGTTTTTGAAAGATTTTAGGTTTTAAGGATTTTAATATATATGTATATGTTATCCCATGCCAAATAAGATTTGCTAATGTTATTTCTTCTTGTGACTAATAACATAATTTTTCTTTTTGTATATGGTTTCGGTTAAAGGCATTGTAGTTCCTTAACATTTAGTTCAGATATATTTTATTAAATATGAATTTTTATTAGAAGATTCTTGTCTGCTTGCGGTGACGCCAAGTCATCAGTCTGAGACAGGTCTGACTCAGCATTTCCGCTCCCTTCGAGTCGATCTGAGGCAATATTTAAAAAGTTTAATTCACTTCGCGAGTGGTTGGGATAATTATGACCACCAGATGGCACCACCTCACTGATCCCCGGATAAGAATGTTGACGTTGCTCGGATAAGCCTTCAAATACCCAGCCGTTTTTCCTCTCGGAGAGAGTGGAGCAGTGAAGACGGGCTGAGATAGAGCCACTGCCCGGCGGGCAAGGTGGGTGTCTCCTGACTGGAGATGGGGCTGAAGATGAGTTGAAGGCGTGGAAGATTCGGGTGTCCGGAACAGAAGAGAGGAAGGTAAGAGATTTCCTCGTTACAGTAATCGGACTAGACTTGGGGTGAGGCCAGAAGGTGGTCCGTTGAAGATAGAGCCAGTTATATATTTTATTTTTCATTCGTCGCGTTTGGCCACAAGACAGATAGGAATCTTTTCTTTTCGCATTAGTGCACCCAGAATTATGTGTAGATAATGGATCGAGTTTTGTTAGGAATTATTAATTTTATTACTGGTTACGAGGTAATGAGTACTAATGGGAAATGTGTAAGTTGTAATTAGTATTAGTGCATATGTTTATTATTGTAGATGATGGAGAGGATTATTGTTGTAGACGAGGGATCGAGTTATGTGATTATGAGGTAATGAGTATTGATGGGGAATGTTTAAGTTGTAATTAGTATTAGTGCATATGTTTATTATTGTAGATGATGGAGATGATTATTGTTGTAGACGAGGGATCGAGTTATGTGGAAATTATTAATTTTATTACTGATTATGAGGTAACGACTATTGATGGGGAATGTTTAAGTTGTAAGTAGTATTAGTGCATATGGTTATTATTATTGATGAGGGATATGATTACTGTTATAGAGGATAGATCGAGTTTTGGTTGTAAATTATTATTTTGTTAGTGTTGTTATTGACGGTGCATCTTATGTTACATTAAAAGTTTTAGTTTTCCAGTTGACTGAGAATTTCTGTTTAAATTGTAATAATTATTTTATTAATCCCTTACTAAGGAATGAATCTGTAATTGTTATTTTATTAATACCTTATCAAGAATAGATTAATGTAATTTTTATTTCAATATAATGCCGCTTCATTTCTGTTAGATAAATGTTTTTGGGGTTTATTTCTTCACCCAGTTTCCCTTATGTGTCCTCGATTATACCCTGTCCACTACCAGCCCTTTGCCCCCGCGGGTAACACCACCATCTTCATTTATTGTTACCAGCATTTCCTCATCTACCTTGCGGTATGCTGATATCTAAGCGTACTTATAAAGATGATCTATTAGTACACTTAGTAAAAAAATTAGTAATTCCTATCATCTTTATCCTGTATACACATTTGGTCGTTTTTTTATTATTCCGTGCATGGCCTGGTGCTCAATCACAGTTTAACTAGCTCTTATTACTTCTTAACAACTTTTTTTTATATCTGAGCCAGTTTTATTTTGTAAAGATATTTTTTTATAAGTGTACACGTTTATAAAAATAATTTTGAAATGTCCTTTTCATTTCTTTGGAAGCACAGCACAAACCATCATCATCATCATAGTCGTTCCTCTCTACCGCTCTGCAGTGTGAGGTTTCTTTCCGTATAGCCCGGACCACACCGTACGATCTTCTACCATTTCTCTCCTTCTATTCCATTGCAGACTTCTCTTTGCGAAGCTTTCCTTAATACCATCTTCCCAGGTACGTCGGGGTCTTCCTCTGGGCCTTCTTCCTTCAACCTTCAACCGAAGGAAGCACAAACCATATGAGATTTAATAAATAATTAAACACGCCATAAACTTCCTTCAATAGAATAGTATTATTTTAAGTTTTGTGATAAAATCATCTGAGAAGATTTTTGGGTACATGTCAATAATATACTCATTAGATCTTAATCGAATCTAATTTAAAACATTTAACAAATAATTTTAGGTCTAGTCTACAATTAAGGTCAGACTAGTGCAGATAATTCAAACCTTGCCCCACATCTTTCCCCCCGAGCATAAACGTATTAATGGTTATTCATATAAACGGGATGACGATTCCCAAATTATATGAATAGAATAACAACGTTTTCCAAACCAAATAAACCCCTCTGATTTTATTGACGTAAATAAGGCCTACCCTTTCAACTTTGGTCTAATATTGGAGGGTTCAGCGACCAAATATAAATAGCCTATCGAAGACCTCATGGGACAAGAGCCATGATAGATTGATCAGCCTGCGATAGAGCTATGTAGCTATGACACTGCAATTGATTTTCGGAAGGAGATCGCGGTGCCAGTCGAGAGCCGGCACCCACCCTGCCAGGTCCTGCCGAAGGGCGAAGTTCAAGTTCAATTCCACGTAACCTCTAAGTCCCACACCTCAAACCGTTACTTAATGTCCCATATTATATTGCCAACAATGTACCGAAAATGTCACATATGATAGAATTAATTCCATACTTGTTATTAAACTTGTGTTTGCAAAGGAATTATAGAAGATCTCCGATTAATTTTAAGTGTTTTCCCCGTCGAAGTGGAACCGTGTACCCTTTCAGGTAGTCATTGTCTACATTTTTTTTTTATTCTACTTTACTTTCGACAACTCCAGCTATACAGTCTTCCGCAAACGGAGTGGCTTTTCGATGGAATATTTCAAAAAAAAGGTATCACATTCATCACTCCACTGTATTGTATTAGTCCTGCACTAAAATGATGTAGTGCAACTTTGAACTTAAGTTGATCACAAGCATAGACTTTATGTTTTTCAAGTATGTTAGAAAGTATAAAAAATATATTTATGATTTTTTAGGTCAGGGTCACCACGCAATTATATAATTAAGAATAAAAGCCGCTAAATAGATACATTAAGGAGTGCATCTTATCAACGATGATGAAAATAATAATTAGCAATCACGACGGTTCGATGTTGAAATTGGCATGTGCATATCCATTATTTAATGCTTATATATTACGTCCCAATATATGTTACCTAAATATAATACCTTCCAATGAACTTTACCTAGATGAAAATCTAAAAACTCAGAGCCTAAAAGTTAACAAATCTCTAATTTAAATTATATTTTTTTATATAGATGTAGTTAACACAGACTTAACAAGTAAGAAAAGAACTAAATTTATTGTCGAATGAAACAGTGTAACATTAGAGACTAGATTAACTATTAAATAAGGACTGACAAAAATCAGGTACTAACATAGTGACTGACTATGCTCATATCTAAACTCTTAAGTATTCATAATATGCTCTAGTCATACCATCGTCTCTATCTTCCATTATCTCTCCCTCTATATCCCTTACAACATTTTAAAGGGATATTGTATATATAATCGTTTGACTGTAAACAAATATTAATGAATTGTAAACAAAACAGTTTCACCCAAAAATAAAGCTTATAATTCTTGGTTTTTCCAAAATACGGTGATGTCCTCGAACGGCATTGTATCGTTTTGTAAATAATAACAATAATAAAGACTTAATTTATTCTGGGACAATTTAAAATAACAATACTGGAATAATGTATAACTTAAAATGTCTTAGAGTAAAATAGATTGCATTTAATTAATTAATTACAATGAAATTAATAAATGAGGAATAAATGAAAAAATTATGAATTACTTCCTAAAATAATATTTAAGGAAGACTATCTCCTATAAAGGAAGAAAAAATAAAATAAAATAGAAATAAGATAACAATAACAATAGAGAGAAAAACAATTGAGAGTTTCATATATATATATATATATATATATATATATATATATATATATATATATATATATATATATATATATATATATATACAATTTTTTTGAAAAACAAAACAAGAAATAAAAAAATGAAAGAAAAAATATAAACAATCCTAACTATGATAACAAAGAAAGACAAATAAATACATATAAAGATATGTGACTGGAAGTGTGAACGGCCAAATTAACAGAGAAAGAAAATGTATGTGTATCATTCACACGGATATGGACACATACAATTATACAGATACACACATATATATCAAATACATCATTCATCCATCATTTAGAAAACCTTAATCTCAAAACTGAACATACTATTTCCGATTTTCGGGAATTCTAAGAAAATTAAGTGATTGAATATACGGGATTTAAAGGTTGAAAGATTACTGGAATGACGAATGGAAGAAGGTATAGAGTTCCAAAGAGACGAGGATTGGATAAGGAAAGCTGCTGTTCGGTGGGATGCTGTATATAGATCTGAGAGCTGATAACGGGTGTTACGGGAGAGGACTGTCGTTTTCAATTGAAGAAGATCGAAAATGTATGATGGTCGGCGGGATTATATAACTTGGTAAAGAAAGGATGCTAGGAACTACTTACGGCGATAGGAAAGGTAAAGCCACTTCAACTCTTCCTCTCGTGGCATCTCTCGGGATCCCAAAGATGAAGCGAACGAAGCAATTAACCAACTGTTTTAATTTTGCTTCGAGATGCCCAGAGATACCCCCATACACAGTACAGCAATAGTCCAAATGAGGGAAAATTAAGGAAGTAACTAGAAGTCTACGGATTTCAAAAGGGAACAGGTGACGAAGTTAATTCAGACGCTTTAAGGTGGAGAAGGTACGGCGGGCAATTTCTCAGATATGGTTTTTACAGGAGAGGGTTTGGTCAAAAATAATCCCAAGGTTTTTACGATTAGGTAGAATTTGATAGGATTATTATTTAGAAAGAGGATTGGATTATGTGGATTAGTTTTAAGGAAGTGGTTTGACCCTATTTGCCTTGGTTTTGTCCACGTTCAATTTTAGCTTATTATCCATTGCCCATCGAGTTATTCGATTCAGATCATCTTGGAGTTTTTCCATGGATAGTAATAGATCAGAAGGGGAAAAAGATAGGTATATTTGAAAATCATCTCCACAGACATGATACTGTGAGTGTTGCATAAGAAGTAAAAGGTCGTTAATGTAAATGGCAAATAGAGTGGGGGATAGTGACGAACCTTGTGGGACACCACAGGACAGACCACTATTGGATAGAGGTAAGTTACGAAGCTTGGCGAGAAGAATGTTGTGGTCTACTGTGTCGAAGGCTTTGGAAAAATCTAGAAGGATAAGAGATGTTAATTTTTGTTATGACAGAATGGAGATCATGGGTTATTTTGACCAGGTTACTCAACTCAATTCGCTCGAGTTGAGTAACCTGGTCAAACCCCGGATTGTAGAGTGTTAATGAGGGAATCTTCTTCTATAAAGTTTGAAATTTGGTTCTGAACTAATCGTTCTAATGGTTTTGAGAGGTCAGAGAGGAGGGAGATAAGGTGGAAGTCGTTTGGAAAATAAATAGGCTCTCGTCTATCTCAACTATTTTTTTAGGACCATCGATTTTTATTTGCTTACTTGCAAAAAAAATACGTTCTGCTAATACTTGTACACAAACTTCTCACAAACGTAACTGGTCGTTCCAATCTACAACTGTATTATAATTCATATCCAGTTGTTTTTACACCATTTACTGATGTCATCTCTTCGCTCAAGCTGTAAATAAATCTCATAGATGTTATAAAACTCAATCTGGACGATTCAAACGAGGTACCATTGAATGCTCTTTTTCTTGCGGCATTCTGTCACAAATAGACAGTTTCATTTCATGATTCTGATCGCATGTTGCATTGTTTGCCGATATACCTTTCTCTTGAAAAAAATAATAGGATCTTTTTCAGTTCTAGCTAAATCCCAAATTTGCATCTATTTATTTTACAAAAGTTAAGACTGGAGAAAAAAAGGGAAACGTGCTTTGTTTTGAAAGATTCAGAGACACGAACATATGATTGTAATTAATTTGACTGAATTCTACATTATTTGGTGATTTTTCCCTTGCTTCCGGCTAACGGAAAAGTACCTATATATATATACATATCAAAGAGGCGGGGAGGTCAAGGAAGTTTACATTTCTAACAATAAGGAAGAAATGTAACAATTCAGGGGTTATGAACCCATAACGTTGAATAAAAATTAGCACATAATAACTAAGTCATCAACCCATTCGATAAATATTTATTTATTTATAGAGTATGTTTGTGAGCTCTAAATACTAACAGTCATAATAAAGTGAATGTCTGATGGTAAGAAGCAAAACAAAATATTACTATAGCTGTTGTTTTACTAATAGTAAGGAATGAAATAGATACAAAAGATACATCAAGTATGGTAATCGAAGGCAGTTAACAAGATCCTACTATCGAAAATTCATTCATTGAGCATAGACCATTAGCAAGAGCAACTTAACTGTTTATGTGCTAGAAAACTGTCCATAAAATAAAATTTATAGTGTTTGTGAACAAAAATAATTTTCGCTTGTTACTCGAGGGTGGGTATTTCTATTTTATGCAACCAGAACTATACAATACAATAGTGGCTTGTCTCTAAAGAAATACATCAAAAAGTATTGGCTAATCGGCAAGAGGAACTCTCGAAAATTTTAGATTTCTCATCCACAACCTTCAGATCCCTCTTTATAATGACATGTTGTTAGCCGTCATAATGAATATTACTGGGTACGTGAACTCTATGTAATCTGTTATTAAATCGATCCGTAGCAAATCCGCATGGTTTCGCCGACAGCTTCTGAGTGTCAGTAAAAGTTAGTAAAGTTTTGCTTGAAACATAGCCTAGTTCATGCATAATGAGGTATTAGATTTTCTAACTGAGTGTTTGCAATTTTCTTTATGATTGCGTTTTTCCCAGCCTCGAAGATCGAAGAGGTGTAAGATCTAATATTTTTACTTAGATCTACCTCTACCAAGTTTTAGTCTCAATTTTAATTATCATCTGAATAAAGTTTACAATTTAATTCTTTGATTTATAAGTCTTTAGGTGTGGATCCCAAAACTGAGTATCCCAAAGTTATTCCTAGATAGTTTTTTGAGATTGTACATTGCTGAAGGATACAGGATGACTTGCATTACGTCTTGTGTAAATGTAATTTGTCTTACCATGGTGTAACCGTGTTACTTACGCCAAATCGAACAGTAGGTGATGTAACGGTAGCGAATCCTATTGAGACAGTCTCAACTCTTTTAGAGATACACTTGCTACAGCTTGCAGAATAGAAGATACTTTAAGACCTGACAGAATAGGAAATATCCATCAAAACAATGATTGGAGGATAAGAGATTATTTATGTAACAATACGAGCTTTAGTTAATGAGAAAAATAAGTAAAAAAAGAAGAACCTGATGTCAGACATTGTCAAATGAAGGGCCAACATCTTGAAACGCACCTGTTGCATTTAACGTTTGATCATAGGCTATCGACACGATTTTACACTGTCGAATGAAGTATACTAAATCCAAATTAATGTTAAGGTATTATTTGGTAATCTATAAGTATGTCAAACGACTGTTAGCATAATAATTGTTTAAGTTTATTGAAGAAGTACGCTGATTTGGTAGCATGATGAATGAGGGCTTTCTTCTTTCATTATTGGGTTTGTGAGTAAAAGAGAGGTAAAAATATTTGCGCTACCAATACTAGAAGTAATCATAATAGATTATAGAGCATAATACATTCTTTCTTTTCCTGCCATTTGCTTCAGCGCTGCAGTAGTTAATTGGCTAGGGTCAGGAATTTTCTTCTTTTTCTTTTTTGTGTAATTTGTGACTTGGGAGTTAATGAAAGAAGGAGTATTGCAAATTGTAGTAGGATGTCTAAGCGTTTTAGCACTAATTCGCTAACCACAGTCAAAGCTCCATATATTTACTTACTATGTAGAATAAGTTTCTAAAATATTGTGCATAAAGACCTTCATCCTCGTATACCTTCATCTAATACCAATGCAACTTTATTTGATCTCTTCCATAAAACCTACTCCTCCGATCCAATCATTATTCTCCAACCTCTACTCGTTTTTGCTACAAACCTTGAACGTTCTTAAGCAATCTAGCAGAGATCTCATGTAAATGTGATCATTTTGTAAGGTAAAATGTATTTTCACATACGCGTTAATACAGAATTGTGTCTGCAAAACCAATGCTATAATCATTGATCTCTAATATCTTTTGAACAGCTAATTTTCTTTGGAGTTATGGTTCGCCGTATGAAATTACTGGATCTAAGGATATTAACTTGTTTGCTTATTCATTTAACGTCATTTTATGATACTGTGGCTAATCGGATAATGTTACAATAGGAGCCCTAAACATTGCCTACAATTATAATTAGGATAAGGACCTTTAACGAGACCTGACACCGTCCAGGCTCGGATCCTAATTTTCCGTTCCATCCGAAAGGACTTCATAACCAAGGATTCTTTTACGCTCTTTAAAAAATTCTAGGGCCACCTCTCGGGCTGTGATCTATGTCTTAGATATTTTTATAAAAACCTCCTGCTGAAACTCTCATGGGCAACTTTCTTGAACTTCTTCAGACACTATTATAGCAAACTAACATTTTACAAATTTCTTTGGAATTATGAATTGTCCAAACTCTTATGGTGTAAAAATAATGATAAAATTATATAATAAATAAATATTTCTGTACCCCGAAGGTGAAGGACACCATTGTCTCATTTTTTGATATAGTCAAGGAGAAGCTATTAAAATCTGTTTCATCGTTATTTATAGAAACGACTTTTTTTTTTAATTCATACAGGTATTGTCATTGAAAGCATTGATCATGGTATTATTTATGACAATTTACCTTAAATGTAACCTATTTTATGGACATAGTGTCCATTACCTCCGGGACACGGATTTGTGACTATAATATAAACTATAAAATACTATTTTATAGTGATACTATAAAATAGTATTTAGGTACTTAATGATAAGTATTAAAAACTATTTAATTTGCAGTTTCACCGTTGGACCATCGGAACGAGGGAGTGGTGATTAGGGATGGTTGACTTCTTAGGCTACAACTCGCCGTACAGGAAACGAGAGAGTACTTCAAGCAGACTGAGCGCGACCCTTCCTAGGGGCATCAAGCCCTTGCGGAAGACTGAGCCTATCCTGGAGCCCCTCAACATCGTACTCCGCCAGAGGAACAGGGAGACACCTCCTTCGGCTATGGGCAAGGAGATCAAGTACTCCAAGTACTCACCCCTGCCGGCCATCAAGCCGAGGACCAAGCCCAAGCTCCTGAGGGAGAAGACATACGATGTCCTCGAACCAATATACGTCAAGGTAAGCTACTGTCAATGCCGGAAAGGTGATCTGGGTTACGGTGAAATACCTTTTTTAGCGTTTTGCACAATGTAGAACGGATACGAAAAAAAAAATGGTCTGGTTACATGCAATCAATTATATGTATTGAAAAGTTTAGTTCAGCAGAGCATTATGTTACGAAAAATATTCCGCTGAATAATCCTTTGTGGCTAAATCTAACCTTTTAATGATAAGTTCAAACCCAACGTTTTTATCAGTTTGGCGAGGATTCTTGGGGGGAAATGTGCATTTGCTAGCTATTCACCGGGGACGTAGATATATTATATAAAGTTTTATGCATTGGAAGACTTTTTTATAATTAACTAGTTACTGAAACAGGAACTTTTTAATCAGCATTCCATTATTTTATTATTTGGGCGACTTTAATTTCTAAAAAGGTGACTAATAAAATTATAGAAATAAATATCGAGCATAACGTAATTAAAACTTAATTCTTCGTGGATTTCCCTAGCAAATACTACAGCAATGACACTGGCGCAGAATATCATTTTATGATCTTTATTTGAGGGCATATATTGAAAGTTTAAATGTTCCTACCAGCGAACAAGAGTTTGACTCCCACTTGTCTGTTACGTATAGCAATCTTAACTGCATAATAAAAAATCTATCCTCTAACAAAACAAAGTACTTACTAAGTGATCAATATTTATACTAATAAATTCCTCTATCACATAATTATTATATGAATACATTTCAAAATTATTTATTCCTATACAAGTTCTAAAATGTTAGAGTTATAATCCTCAATTATCTAAAATTTGAAAAGTCGCGAAACCTATTCAGCTAATAAAAACTTTTTGAAAGGAAATTATTATGGCGTATGTTACTTTTCTTAAAATATTATATCATTATTAATGTAGTAACGTTATTTTCATAGCAACAATTGAGTGTAAACCCTTATTTGAGTTCACACCCCATCAACCATCAGCCAAATACCAGGTTACCTTCCCCAATAGACCATATTTGTCAAATCCTTACAATCTTTAGGCGGGTATTTAGGGCATATTTTTCAATAATTTTAAACTGTCCTTCCAATAAATGGTTTAAATTATAAAGTGTATCACCGTCTATATGTATTTCTATTGAATCTTTTTAGAAATATAAAAATTAATGAAAATTCATAAAATGTACTTTGTGCATAATATTACACACATTGAATTATCATGAACGCAAATATTTTCGTACCTTTATTTGTTCATATTTTTCTAACATTGAAATACAATAATCATTGGATAAAAACTAAAAGAATAATAATGGTTAATTGGCTCAAAAAAATACAGATCTATCCACAACACTTTAAAGGTGCAATTCCATCGAGGGAACGCAGAACAAAATGAGGTAGCTGTTTCATATGCCTGATTATTGGTGTTCGATTATATAACAGAAAATTCAATAATATCGCGTGCGGGATTTGTCTCACAAAGATTACTTTAATTTAGTCCATGGGGTCAACTGCAAACAGTCGCAGAGCAGCTGTTTATTTGATAAAAGCTTCGAATTATAAAATTATAAAAAGGAAAAAGAAGAAACTTAGATTCGAGGGGAATAATAATTTAACAAGGAAAATAGTATTTTTTACCGGTTGGTTACTGGTTGAAAAAGTAGGTTTTGTGTACTTGATTGAAATATTCGCTCCTAAAATAAAAATAAATGAAACCAAAATTCAGAAAGCCTAAACATCTCTAGCGTGAATACATTGCCATTCAGATATTTGGCAATGGGCGAATGCTATCCATCACTTAGCATCTGTTTTGGATATCTGGGCCAAGTATTGTTCGAATCATTCAAGAAGTTTTTAGAGCATTGATCGTTGAAGTGGCTGAATAACCATTTTTTGAATGGTTTACAAAGCACATACTTATACAAGATGTATATTACTACAACATATCAATTCTATTAGTTAGAGTTACTAAGTAGAAATTCAGGAAGTGGCATAAAAGCCAAAATTTATTCTAAACATTCTTGGGATGAAGAAACGTCAAAGAAGATGCTTCAAATGACTAGCAAAGCAACCATTGCTGTTTGTAGGAGTATATATGCCAGAGTGTGTACTAGCATGACCAAGTTTATTAACGATGCCAAAAAACTGTAACAGTAACACAACAGATGTCAATGTAGTAGACAACTGTAAAGGGATGTATTTGCCTGACCAGGTTCAGCGTATTTGCTCAAAGCTGTTTCAAATATCGTATTGTTTATTATGCACTTAACCCTTGTTCAATAAGCTTAAATTTTACAATTTATGAGAAGTTGATTAAAGACAAGTTAATATTATCCAGACCTACTTTCTAGCAGTAATCAATTATCGCCGAGCGTAATCAGCAGATGTTTCGTATCCATTAACAGGAACTGTAATCCTAAACCGCCGAATACGAAATTGTCAATTACTGTACAATTATAGGCCCTGTGAATAGTAAAAAATATAATACTTTCAGTGTGGCTGGTATATTTTAAAAAAAACTTTAATAATTAAATTGGGTAATGTTGGAATTGTCACAAAATGCCAGCATTAATTTTTATAACTTTTTTTTTTAGAAGAATTAAGACATCTTAATTGACACTATACTGTTAAAGAAACTTCAAATACCAAAATAAGATAGGAATGTTATTCCCGAATCATGGTGAAAATTCCGTCTACAGTGACCCTGGTCTGCAAGATTTCACAAATAGAGCAAAAGAGAGAAATCGATTTATAATATATGATGTATGAATAGATTTATCAGTTCAATCAGACAGGACAGGGTTGTTAAGTCTAACATTTATTAGTAATATTTAAACGCAGACTCTTCTTTCTTTCACTTCTCCTATTAAGATAACAGGAGAGGTTATTCTTACAGGCTTCCAACTTAAGAGAGTAGTAAGATCAAAATCCATTCTTTGTATCGGCTACAAAATAACTTCCAACCCGCCCAGACCGAATTCGTATCGGCCTCACCCCGTGTTCCTTCAACGGAAAGATCAATTCGGTTTGCTAACTCTTGCCAAAAAATTACTTCAGTGAAATTGCGCATGACTTACATAAGATCTATATTGTTCACATATTTTGCCTCCTAACGTTCGACCAATCAGAAACACGGGGATGAAATAATCTGGAATACCCAGTCCAATTTTCGTGTTCTACTATTTTTAAGACAATACTTATCTCTACAAAAGCTGCTGAGCCAAAAAATTTTTTCTTTCAATTGTTAAGGTGTTCAAAAATGAAATTTATTTATATATATAAAGGTGATAACGCTGATTGATGATAACAGCACTTTTTTTTGTTTCTCGTGGCGAGTTTTAAAGAAAGTGTAAGCATATTTATTTATTTTTTAAGTTGACATTTACCGATATTATCTTTATTATAGTTCTAAATAATAAAATAAAACCTTAAAAGGCACTTGGTATTAATATACAATACGAGTATGGTACTCTGGATCTGTGGTCAGTCCAGGTAACGCACATGAGGTTCATCCCCTGTCATTCAACTTTAGTAGGCTACCTCTCTACTCTATAAACCTCGTTAAGTACGGTTGTTGCGTGCCGGACCTGGAACAAAGGTAATAATTTGGAAGTGGGTAGTTGAAGGTAAATTTACAGTACATAATGTGGATCACTTCGCCAGTAAAGTTTCTTGTTAGTTGAGGAAACAGAACAGCCCTAAACGGCTTCTTCAAGTAGACATTTAAAAAAAAAAATTGGAGATCTCAGTTAAATCCATTTAAAAAGTATTTTTGGCTGCTAGGGATTAAATGGTTTAATTATTTGCAATGAAGCTATCCTTTCTTATTTCAAATCTTTGTCCATTAAAGAATATATGGCGTACTTATAAAAAATATTTTAAAAACAATTCATTAAGATTTTCTTAATCTCGACAATGCCTCTTTAATACTCTCTAAACACAGATTGAAGATTGGCAGACAATTTAATTCATAACAGCTGAAACAACAATAATCTTTATACTAGTGCAATTTAGCGGAAATCAAAACAATTGCTATATTCGTATTCAACTGTAAAATTTGTATTCATAAGAATTCTTATAATTAAAACTACTTTAATTTAGATTATTTAACAATATTTTCAATTCCTTCTGGCCTAGAATACTGTAGTAATTTAATTTGCAGTTGGGGCCCGAGCTTGACTGAATCTTGGGGCCCTTGATATCTTGACCTAGCGCAGGGAATAGAATTTGACATTAATGAACTAATTAAATTAGTAATGATTAGATTTACAATTATAATTAAGACCTTCTGTCTTGAATATAATAATTGAAAGATATTATTTAAAATAATAATTTCAAATAACACTATAAACAGCAATAATAATAATTTTAACACCAACTAAAATAGGAATAATATTAATATTCCAGAGAATACAAATTTTATAGTTGAATGCAAAGAAGTTAGACACCGCAAATTACTCTAGATAGCAATATGGCAGTAATGTGAAGTTATACTTGTGCTTGAAGTTTACCAAACCACATGAGCTTGCCTGAATACATTATCAAAAATAAATAAATTTTGGTTGATGATTAGTTTATTTATTATTTCTAGTGAAAAAAATAAAATTAGTTTAAGTATTGTTTTAATATATCAGACTATATATTCAGAAAGAACCACAAAGGTGTTAAACAAGAGTTAAGTTTTTAGCAACACTTTTCTTCTATACATATGATAATAAAAAATTTATGCTAAACAAGATAAAAAGCATTATTTCCCAGGTAGCATTTATCACCATTATTTAATGCCAAGATTATGTAACCAGAATGTATTGCTTTACACAATAAAATAATTAATCTGTCTATTTCCCAGGGCCCTCCTCAGGAAGAAAAAATGAAACTACCTGAAATAAAAAAAGGAGGTGGAGGCTGTAAAACATCCCTGATTAGTAGTTCACCCAGAAGAGCTACATCAAGGGGTGGGCAGCTGGTGACGCCAAAACGAAACAAAACTATAACAGCTGAACCATTACCAAACAAACTGAGGCAAGCTTTCAACCCAAACATTGTAGCAGCAAATAGTGATATTCCGAGCAATGTCTTCTGGTTTCCCCTGTGAATTTAATGTACAGACCCAACTTCCTCTATGTGATATTATATATTTTTATATTTATTTTCTTAAACAAAAATAAATAAATTATTCTTTAAGAAAATGTTTGTTAATACTAAAAGGTAATATCGAACTATAATAGATTTTATGTTTACATAAATAAAATCAATATTAAGTCATAATGAAATAAATATGTGTGTATATATATATATTTTTAAAGAAGTTTGTAAGCAGAGATTCGTAGTATTGACATCAAATTTTGAGGATTCTCTAAGCATTTTATTATTATTTTTATAAAAGTAAAAACATAAATAATAGGTATATTTATAAAATAATTCAATTAATGTGATATGAGAGACCATCTCAAAATATTTCTAACAATTGAGGCCTAGGTTCTATTTCATAAAAAAGTATAAGTTGATTTATGACTTACAACATCTAAAAATTATACTTTAATAGGTTCAAACGCAGAAACATTCTAAATAGTTATATTGAAAAATGGTAAATAAAAATTAACAACATTACTAGTCTCTAGTAATTATAAGTAATCTACTTGTACTTCATTAAATAAAATAGAAACCTGGAATCTGTCTCATAAAGAACAGTCTTCCTAAAAACACATATTTAAATGATTTTATAAGAAATAAGATCAAACAAAACACTTTAATCCTCAAGGCCTACAGAAGTTTTTTTTTTCTTCAATAGAAATTACAGGCCTATTTATTCTTGTTTTTTTACCATAGACGAGAACCTAGACTCATAACATAAAAAATCTGTACAATATGTTCATAGCAAGTAGTTTAAAGTAAGTACTAACAAAAATGTTTTCTTTTTAAAACAGCCAAATTTTATCAGTATTACTGATAGTAACTTCTTCTCTATTCCCAAAATATAGTCGGCTGGAGCGCAGCATATATTCTGTATCATCTCAGACTAATATTAAGTCTATGTTTGCGATCAAAAGTCTATGTTTGCGATCACTTTCAGTAATAAAAAGTAATATCTATCTTACAAGCCAATAAATAAATGTATTTAATAGGCCAATTTAAGTTTCAGCCAGTTAACTACTCTAGGAATAGAATACTTATAATCCAAAAGTAAATGACTGTATACTAGATTGGAATTGTACTTAAAAAAAAAAATGTATATTAAGCAGATGGAGAAACTAATGTGTAGCTAAAAGTTTAATGAAATAATAATTTTAAGGTAAGAATCGGTACAGGATTTTCAATAAAATATGTGATTTCAAAATATAACTTTTAGATCATTACACTAGAATACCCACAGAACGAAAAACAAAAAAGTATTAAAGTTATAAACTTTATAAAACAAGCCATCATAGTTGAAAAATGAAATACTATTAGCAAGCGAAGACAGGACTACATAAAAAACAACAGCATTCTTACTACTCGAGGAGTATGATAAGGCGGATATGTTTAAGGAATGAGCATGATTAGAGAATTTAATAACAATACTTGTGAATCGAGGTTAAAAAATAAAATAGTGTCACAAGGATGAAGAAGAAAGAATAAAGACAAACCTACATATAAACATTTACGTCTATAAAAATATGCAATGTTTTATTTACAAAATAATTACATTTAAAACTAAATCTACCTCAAGGATATTGCCTTAAAGCATACACATTTTACTCTGTTACATATAGAAAAGTTATAAATTTACTATACATATAAACATTGAAATACCCTATCTAAAATGATGTGAATTCAAAATTAAGGACTAAAATTGGCTGAATTTCTTTTAGAGATTTCAATTTCTTCTTTAAATTTAGCTATAGTTTCTTTGGCCAACTTTAATTTTTCCTTCAACTCATTGATTCTTTCACGGACCACAGTCTTTCCATTCATAATGCTTTCTAAAGTCTTAATCCTTTTTTCTTCAACTGAAATTAAAGCAGTCTTTAAGTCATTTCAAAATGGTGAAACTCAGTAGTCAATAAGAATAGGAGTAATTTAGAATATTAAATCTTCATAAGTAATATAAAGAATAAAAGTACAATACAAACATTATTATTAATGATTGAGAGGAAAATAGTTGACTGAAAGATCTTATGTGGGATATAGATAGTCTGGGGGGTGCAGTCAAGTTTGATTTATTTGATTCAGATCATCTGGGAGTTTTCCGTGGTAAGAAGGTAATAAATAAGAAGATGAAAATTATAGGTAAATTTGAAAATCATCACCATTTGGAGGACTGGATGAGGAAGAAAGGTAGATTATCTAAATAGTGACTATTGTGGATGATTTTTTTTCTTGATTGGCCATGGATTAGCACTGCGATCACATATTGATCTATTGTGCGCCCTGTCAGATGTGATTGCCTTACAACCTGAACTTGGCTAATCCAATCAATTTAAGTATGTTTGTTGGATTGAATTGTGGATGATAGGGATGGACCTGAAGAGATGGGTATTACGGGATTATGGATGGAGGTTGACCTGGAACCATTAGGTATTGTGAGATCAGAAAAGAGAAGAACTAATGCATAAAACTGTTGGATAGAGGAAAGTTTCCTCGCTAGGTGAGGAGGATATTAAGGTCTACTGAGTCAAAAGCTTTGGAGAAATCTAGAATGAAAATTATTAATTTTCAATGGCAGTTTGGAGGTCATAAGTAATTTTGAAGAGGGCAGATTGAGTTGAATAGCAAGCTTGAAAGTCAGATAAGAGATGGTTAATCAGCGAACATTCTTCAAGAAAGTTAAAAAAATAATTTTGTACAAGTTAATCTAATGCTTATGAAAGTTTAGAGAGGAGACAATAAGACAGAAGTCATGTAGTGAGGCTGAATTTTAAATTGTATCCTACAGTCGCACTAAGGTGGTTAACCAAGCAGTAGGGAATACAGAGTTTCTGTTTCGGTTAAAGAAAAATTGTAGATAAATTAGAGCACATGCATAAAGAATGGAACACAGGATTTGACTAGCTTTATAAGGATATTGCAGGACCGAATTCATTAGTGTGGTATTATAATAGTTCGTCATATGAAATATGAGAGATAATGAGGTTTTCAGGATTAAAGTTTTTATGGTTAATAATGAAAGTGGGTGAGGAATTAGTAGTATTGATAAGATATGTTATATCTTATATAAGTAATCATTTTCTCTTATTTAAACCATTTTATAGATGTGACGAGAATGAACGGTAATATCATAAACTTATGGCGAGAAAAACAAATTTGAAAATTTTTCATTTAGTGAAATCTTTTAATTATTTAAAGATTAAGAAGATTTTAAAGAGACTTTCCTTAGTAATTTTGTTTAATATTGTTTATGCTAATACACATAAAAGCATATACAAAAACACAAAACAAAGTTCAAAATAAAACCATAGTACAACTCTAAACTACTGGTATGTTATGCAATATTACTACCGACAGAATTTCTGTTACTAACTAACAGCTTTATATTTCACAACAATTTTAAATTAAATTGAACTAAAAATGTAATAATTTGAAAAATTTATTTTAATATACAAAATGTAACAGTTGAATACAAAAATTAATAACCACAAATTCCACTGGATAGCACTGATGCAGCACTATAATCTGATTAACTGGGACTATTCGAAATAACCAAAACTTAAAGGTGTTAATAAAAATCTTTCATGGAACAACATTGAGACAATCTACATCCGTCATTAATGAATCATAACTTCTATCAAAGAACTTACAATCCGTTTCATGCTTCCAAACTCCAGATGTAATAGGGTGAGTTGTGGTTAAAAGATGGTGCATAAATGCTGTAGGATCCTGAAAAACTATTTCTTCATAAAACTCAGAAACAAGGGCATTTTTACTCAAAACATCCTCAGGTCCTGATTGAAAAAGTTTCAAAATGTGATATAATGTAACCTTAAAAATGTAAATTTAGAAAAATTAGTAGAAAATCAATTCACTTTATGAAAATATAACTCTTTATACAATGGATACTCACGGGCCTTTCGTTGGAATCATGAAAATAAATCTTAATAACTATTTCAAATTCTCCCCATCCAGTCTCAGTTATTTCATATGGAGGTTTCAAAACAACTCTATTCTGGTTAGCATAGCTTTCATGAAGTTTAAATGTAACTTTCTTTATGTATACTGACATATCTTCATTATTATAAGGTTTGACATACACAGTCCACTGGTGTGTATGCCCATCTTCTTCCCTTTTCTTTCCAAAATACCTAGCAACGTTGCCAAATACTACTGGCTTCACTACACACAAGCCCTAAAAAAAGAAAGGGTAAATTATGTAATGTGAAGGAAGTTGAAACCAAATAAAACTATATTAATCAGCATAGTTAGATCATTATAAAAAAAAAAAAAAGCATAACAAAAACTTAATTATTTACTTTCATTCTTCCACCAGAAGATTCTGGTCCAAGTTCGGTCGGATTTGGATTAGTTCCTTGAGGGTATAGCTTCATATTGATTCTAATTCAAAAACTTACCAAAAGAGACCAAGAGATTTGGTAATATTGGGTTTCATTATTTACAAACAACATAGGAACCTTCCTAGAGCAACGTTGGGCAAAGAAGTACAAAACAAATAACTAAAAACTGGTCAAAATAAAAATAAACTATACTTTTCATGAGAATGCCAATTGGATATTTGCTTTAACTATATTAAACTCCTCAAAATTACTCACGCGTTCTAATTTTTATGACAAAACTGAATTTTGTTCACGTAGGCTTCCACAGTCGTTGATATTCTTCTTATATCCTTCTTCCGGGATGAACCGTGTCATGTCGGTACTAGTAACCCTATGTTGGTTACTAGCACCAACATGACACGTTCCATCCCGGAAGAAGAATATAAGAAGGAAACCTTAATTTATTAACCACCAATATAGGCTACCCCATAAATGATGAATCCTCATTTAAAAAACACTACCGCTACAATCCGTGAAGGATCTTGGGTTAAGTACAGTACAGTAGAGACTGTACTGTTTCTAAGAGAACGGTAGTGCAGGAAAGTGAGTGGTTTGAGATCACGCTCAACCGGCAAGTTTTCGATAGAGGCTGGTTGAGCTCCAGAAGGGTCTGTATATCCCAAAGGGGACATTCCTGGGTGTTAAAAGATAAAAATAAATTATCTGCCAGAGCAGGAATTTCAACTCGGGGCCTTCACCATAGCACTCTACCATAGCCATTTGATTGCATATTAGATGAATTTCATTTAAAGAAAGTTTTCCGAATATTCAGAAATATCTTCCGCAGTGGCTCATTGACTATTTTCATTTGACAATTGATTTATGAGTTACCTTGATTTGCTCCAATTGTAACTACTTCACATTAATGCAAGAGTGTAGTCAATTTTAAGTGAAATGAAAATTGAATGATCCTCTATCAGAAACCTTGAATCTGGAAATACAAAAACTAAAGACAATTATGAAAAGCACTGGATGGCAGAGAAAGAGCTCATATCTCTACCATGGACGAAAATAGAAAACAGCAATGCTCATTAATAACAAGATGAGTAAATTTTATACGCTATTGAAAGATAAGATACTTACACAGCAACAATCGGATGTAGTGTATGAGATTAGCTGTTTGCAATCTCCTAAGATATACATTAGTGATACATCACAATTGGTGCACAGAAGAATGTATTAGCAAGAATATGATTGTAAGAATATTGGTGGGAAGGAACCTAACACAGCATTGGCCCAGCATACTAAAGCCTGTAAGCATCAATTTGATTTTGAGAATGCTAGAGTGATTTACAGGGAGAGTGATGGCTCTAGAAGAAAGTTGTTCGAGGCTATGGAGATTGCGCAAAATATTGACATTTCCATTAATTATTAAACAGATTGTAGAAATTTGAACCAATTATATTCTGAAACGTTGAATATTTTGAAAGTTAAATCTTGCTAACATTTGCTAATGTGTATACATTTGAAAAGTATTTTATAAATAGTGAAAAAAAGTTTCACTTGCTCCGTGGTTTCATAAAACCACACAACTTTTTTTTGACATTTGTCGGTTATCGAATTTTTAACGAATAACCTTAAATCAGACCTAAATAAGCCGATTAGCCGAAATATGAAAAAGTTTAATGTAAACAACGATACAAAACTATACTGATACAATTTGTTTAAAAATTATTCAAAATTTCAATAATTAGGCTTTATTTTTTCGTTTCAAAATTTTAATATAATATAAATGTAATATTAATAACACTTACCAGCTGCTTAGTGTATTATTCAAATATCTGAGCAAAATTTGGAGTTTGTTTTTTCATAAAGATATAAGTTAATAAACCCCATAGTTTGCAAGTTACTGGCATTTCTTCCTCAGTGTCTGGCTACTTGATGGACATATTAGTATCGATGTCGTTATCAGAGAAAATAAATGCAGCTTGACTTATCGTTCGTTCAAGTTCATGGTTTTGTAGTGACATTGTAAACTGAACCTTTCGTTGTGTGTTTTACACTGTAAGTAATATGACCTTCAATATTTTATTTAGTTTAGTATCAATAAAACTATAATTTTTAGTAATGTTTATCTTGGTTTTTGTTTTAATTTGCTCAATTTTTTAAAGATTCCCTTTCTATTTAGGTTATTATTTAATTTCCTTTGTTTTGTTTTTCAGAAAAAATGGTTTGTGTTCCATGTTTTATGATACCTTTCCTCCTTTTCCTTTGGAGATTTATTCAACCTTATGTCCTGATGTTGTGGAATCCCCCAAAGAAAGATGAACAGGGTAAGGAAATAGGCAAAGACGAAAATGATTGCCCTTCTGCCCTTATGTGCCCCTGTGTGAACAAGAACAAAACTGGCAAGACAGAGCCTAAACCTGCAGAACTGAAACAAGATTAACCAATTAATAAATTAACATTTAAAGACATATTTTTATATGTGTATTCAATCTCCAGCAATTCTCACATTGATCGAAGAGAAGTTCGTTTAAGATGGGTTCTTGAACATTTCAATCGCCTTACTTTAAAAACCAAGTATTAGAGAGTAGGTGAATAAAGAAAGGTAATTCCATTAAAAGCAATTGGATTTTAAGTGAATTTATATATAATGTGAACTACATTTCATTCCTAATACTATATCTAGTATTGTAGCTGCTGTACTCTTTATCTTTTGGGCCATTCGAACCATTTTAAAAATTAAGGCCATGTTATGTTATACCTAAATGTACTTTTTTTAACTCTATGAACTCAGATTAATAGTTAAAGTGTTAATAATTCATTAAAGTACTATTAGTAGTAATTAATTAATTATTCTTTTATTATTACTGTTAATGGAAACAAAACACACCCTGTTTGTTTTTAGTTCAATTCAGTTAAGACATCACATTATACTGCAGTGCAACCTAAGAGATTACTTAATTCAATTAATAAGTAATTAAAATAGTCTAAAGAAAATTTTTAATAGTTTGAAGAAAAGTTAGAATTTCTTATTTTTTAGATAGATGTTTAGTAATATTTGGTAGCCTTATTATTTAGATTATGTATTATGATAGGTAAATCAATTTTTCGGCATTGAAGGGCACCTTCTAGTGTTTATTTTACTCAGATTAGTCCATTTAGTTGGAATGAGGAGTGATAACTAAATCAATATTTTATTGAAAATAATCTAAAATGTAGTTTGCATTGATTGTTTTATTTAATTTATAATTTTATTCATGTTATTGAATTAAGTATAGGTACATTAGTTATATAATTTGAAGTCATGATGACTGGGCCAGAAAGATTGACCTTGTGTATACTGTCAGTTATTGATAAATAAATGTATTTGTTATAATATTTAATTTATTTTAATACCTTTAATTCATTATTATGAGGCAGTTGTAGTTAAGAAAGCTACATACAGCTTAAAAATAAATAACTACACTTGTCTCATTATTATTTATTTTGAGTGCTGACTAAAGATATAAAGATTATTAAAGACTTAACTTCTTTAAAAATAAAATATTAGATGTTGATTGAAAACAGCAGTAAAAGGGCATGGACTTAAGGTTAATTTAATTAAGTAAATAACATATTGGCTCTTGAAATGGATGTGTAACTTTGTTGGGATAGATCAAATGATTAACTGAGGATCGATTAGGAGGGATGAGATCATGTTAGGTCTGTTTTTCAAAATTTATATTTTGATGGCCTTCAAAGATTGCCTATTCAATTTATATTAATAGGTAATACTTTATACAATTATTTCTGCTGTGCAAGAAACTAACCTGATTTTAGCCGTTTTGAATCCCCTTAGAATTAAAAAAAAACATGCTGTATCACTTTTTATCTCAAATCTTATCATGAAATGAATAATAAATTAACCCCCGAAAAGTAATTTTGGTATAAAAAAACAAACAACCTGTACCACTAGAACCCGTGAACAGGTCTGGCGTTCAGTACATAGTAGAGACTGTACTGTTTCATGGACAACCGTTCTGCAAGGAGGTGACTTGTCCTAGGTCACGCTCAACCGCCAGATTTTCCCCCTTATTTTGGGTACCCTATTTTTATAATATTTTATAGAGGCTGGGTGGGCCCCACGCATAAATTGCGAAAGGATTTTTGAAAATTTATACTCATTAATAGAGTCGATTTATCAACGGTTTATGCTCTAAGGGTTAATTATACGCTATCATGCAACTATTAAAATTAATTCTGCCAAATACTCCAGCCCTCCGGGATAGTAAATTATATCGTTAAATCGTATCAACTTTTAAACTAAACTACAAAGAAAAAATTAAGGATGGTGGGGGAAGGTAAATTGAATAGATTAAGAGGTAAATTATAAAGGATCAAGAAAAATGGAAATTTTCAGAATCTCCTGAACAGTGGTTTAATTATAGGATTACAATTACATGACTTAATTTTTTTTTTTTTTAAACAAAACTAGTCAAATTCCTTAAGCATTGTTGAATTTAACTAAGAAGATACAAAAGAAATATCAAGATTTCTTTTCAAAACTTGTCATACTGGCAATTAACTCATTTTTTTCAATGATTGCTGAAATGTTAAAAGGAAAAAAGTACAAGAGTATATGAATTGCTAACGGCCGAAAGGCAATTAGTCGACATTTTAAAATTTAACTAGAGATAAAAAACTCATTAATTCATTGTATGACTAATAGTTATTGTATCTGCGCATTTCATTCTTAATGTACCTTACAATTACAACATGAGTATAAAAAATTCTTATCTCATATAAGAAAATGGTGGATTTTCTTTCACATGGAAATATTTTCTTTCTGTGGTTAACAAGATTTTCTAAGGATTCTGTTGGGTAAATGATTGATCACACATTTTAAAATTGTTAGATTTAATCAAACTTGTTGGTCATGTTTTAGTTAACTCAGAGTATGAAAAAAATAATGCACACTGGTTGGAAGAACATTTTCATCAAGAGACTGTGGCTATTGGCCATGAAGTGATTGAACACAATGCAGAACCGCAAGAAAGACCTATCTTGTTCGAATGTTTTTCGGGACATTTTTGCCTTAAGTTTTTTTTTAATTCGGGCTACCAATAACTAAAATAAATTTAATTGTCCACTTACATTTCCAGAACAGTAAATTTATTTGGATTTTTTGATGAGTTCAAAGCCAAACAGCAAAGAATAGTCCACTAACTAGCTTCCCAGGTGCCATCATAGAAATACTGTTTACCACACAAACAGATCTTGTCCAGGACTAGTTCATTAGTTGCAGTAAAGAAAGCATAGAAGGTATTGTCAAGACTATTAGATCATACGGACAAGTGTACTTTCTGAATGAAACAATATGTTATGTTTCTCATAAATGTTTTCATTACAAAAACAAAAATCTCAAGGACTACTTCCCTTTCTACTGTTAGTGATTCATATAAAATTTGGTCTTAATAAGGATGAAAATCTTATATCCAACACACCTATTACAAGAAAAATTGTATGGGAAATAAAGAGAAATCATTAAAAAATGTAACTTTTATTATTAAAAAAGAATGTGTTGACTGTTAAACAAATACAAATTTACAACTTATAAATAGGTATCATAGGACAGATTTATAAAAAGGTAGAATTTTCATTTAAAAATTAATACTATTGTTAAAATGAAACCATATTTTCAACAATTATATATACGCTTTGTTTGCACCTTTACAGAGCACCGTTATCAAGATGCCTATATCTTGTAGTCTTCTCGAAAGTAACCCATAGTTAAAAATTTAATTTACAGCCTTTAGTTCTACTTCAAACATCAAAGTGCTATTTCCTGGTATTGTTGGAGGTGATCCTTTCTGTCCATAACTGGAAAATAATTAATGTTAAATTAATAACTATCAATATCAAGTATTTATAACTATCAATAATCGTATTTATAACTTACGCCATATTAGGTGGGCAGGTAATCAGTCTCTTTCCACCAACTTTCATTCCAGACAGGCCAACGTCCCAACCCTTTATCACTTCACCTCTTCCGGCCCTAAATTTGAAACCTGCTCCTTGAGTTGTTTGATCAAATACTTTGTTATTCGATTTCAGCCGACCAATATAATAAACTGATACCTAGAAAAATGAGGGATATTAAAGATGATGCTGTAATGAAATAGGAATTTGAATAGATCATTTAAAAATTAGTATGCTACATAAACTGTTGTGTAAACATAAAGTATGAAAATTTTCACATAAGAATTGTGAAATTGTTTGATGCTTTATTTAACTAAACAGTTGAATTTACTTCAAGCATTTATATTTTGAAACTATTTAATTATATAAAGAAAAAAAGTTTAAAAAAAATAATGATATAAAATAGAAAGATACATATGCAGCTTAAGGTAAAAATCTACCATAACAGATTGAATTAAAATTGAAAAAAAAAGAGTTACTATTTGTTATCTTACTTATAGTAAAAAATTAGCCCCAGATTTATTGAGTAGTTTTTCCTTTAGACTTAAAAATAATATTATTTCAATAACGTTCATATTATGTTAAGTTAAGGCCACTTCTGATGATCAAGTATTTTATTAAAAAAGAAGGAATACACCACTAGATGTCGGAATTCTAAATACATAATTTAGACTTTCTATATTAAACTCATAACTTTAATCTTGAGTATTTATGAACAGGAATCACAACTAAACTGATTAAAAAGGATTTAAGAATCTTATAATTTCCATAGAAATCTGAAAACAGTTTTTTTTAAACTCTTCAATTAATTTCCAGCATGTTTCAAAATCCTGATAGAAAAAACTAGCCATTTATATAGTTGACTTTTGAGATGGAAGTAGATATGATAAAGACTTTGACCGTAAAGTCTGTTCTGTGTAGTTCAGGATTAATAAATTTAAAAAACCTAATGATTTTTGTAAACAATTAGACATCACTTTATGGTGCTATGGCTAATCCAATGATACTACACTGGGAGCTCTAAATTTTGAATATCCAAGTTTAATTAGAATAGGGATTTTGAACCAGTGAGTACTTGACAGCATACAGGTTCGGGACCTACTTTCAATGTCCCTTCTGAAAGACGGCATAACCAAGGATTTTGTACTCCCTTTAAAAAATCCTCGAGTCACCTGCCGGGCTACAAACCTGTGATCTTGGGCTTAGTAGGTTGTTATGCTAACAATTCATTTTTCAAACTAAAATCTCCCGAGCCTTTCACATAAATTAACCCTTTTAGCACCAAGCGAAAGTATTGTTATATTTTGTATATTTATTTACGTTTAAATAAAATTTTATCATGTTTACATTAAACCCAAGTTAATATACCATTTCATTGGACTCCTTACCTAAATTTTATGAACAATGATGTGTCCTCATTGCCACTGAAGGGGTTAAATGAGTGATGCTCAATCAATGGAATTAAAATTGAAGGAAAACAAAAATTAACATACCATCCTTCCAGGTTTGCAGACGGGGCCATTTCCAACTTTAAGGTCCTTAACTACAACTCCTCCTTCTAAAGTTTTTTTTACTGGGACTGTACTTTCTGGGGTTTTTTCCTCATTGCCTTGCTTCTTTTTTTGTTGACCTGGGCTCTGCTGAGGTCCCTTTAATTAAAAAAAAAAAAATTAATAAACAAAATTTAAACAGTATTTCAGTTTACTAACTTGTAAACATATTAAATCTAATTCAAAACAAAACTCCTCCGAGACCACTTGACCGATTCTTATAAATATTTGTGTCTATATTCAGTAGGTCTGAGAATAGGACGTAAACTATTTTTCATACCTCTAAGTGATATATGTCGGCCATTATTATTGATTGTGCATCGATCGTAGCAGTGACGCTTATACTTATCATTTTACTTTCTCAGTGCAACTCTCATGTTAAGTATATTCTCATAGTAAATGTATCATCAATTGGCAGTGTTATAATTATTTATTCTGATTTTGCTCAAGATAATTCTCACGTTCAGTTAATTAAGTGATCTCATATAAATCAATAGTGTTCGTGTTCAACACGTGTCACGAACTCCCGCTAACAACAACCATTTTCACTCTGAAAGTAACTTTGACCAACTTGAAATATAGGCTATAATTTATTTCGATTAATGACCGCGATATTTTTATTACAAAATTACATTTTTTCCTAACCATGTTTCTACAATTTATTTTAAGTGTTCATTTATTTACGTTTATTCACACATGTGTTATACGTATAGAAGTGTTTATTTACTTTTTAAAATTTAATACTACTTAATTTATTCTCATTATGCTGTGTAAATAATAATTATTAATTAATTAATTAAAATAGAAATATGAAAGATCTGAACGACGACAAGCTCTTCGGTGGAGCTGTTCTATTACTATCTGGTGATTTCCGACAGACATAGCCAGTCATTCCTTGCTCTACTTTTGCTGATGAGATTAACACATGTTTAAATGAATCGTTTTTGTGGCAAAATGTCGAAACAATTCAATTGACCATAAATATGCGAGTACAATTACAAAATGATCCATCAGCACAAATATTTTCAGTACTACTGCTGTATATTGGAATTGGTGAAATGAAACTGCATCCAAATACACAATCCATAAATTGCTAGAAAATTTCAGCACTCTGGCTCAGACAAAAAATGAATTAATTAGAGTGTCCTCCTGGATGTATTAAATAATTACATTGACCATAATCGTGCTATTTTGGCAGCAAAAAATGCTGATGGCAAAACTAACTTTAAATATAACAGTTGTTACCAGGTGATCTAATGTCCTTTAAATCAATTGATACTATTGTTGATGAAAACCAAGCCGTTAATTATCCAACTGAATTTTGTGAACCACACAATCTTCGGTAGAAGATCGGTTCACCTATTATTCTTCTGCGTAATTTGAATCCACCAAAATTAAGGAATGGTACATGTTTGGTCATCAAAAATATCATCAGGAATTTTGTTATTGAAGCAGCCATGTTGACTGGAATCTTTAAAGGAGAAATCGTCCTGTTGCCACGTATTCCAATGATACCACCAGAACCCATAATACTGATCAAAAGACTTCAATTTGCTATACGCTTGGCTTTTGCTATGACCATCAACAAGTCACAAGGCCAGACAATGTCCATTCGTGGTTTGGACCTAGAACATCCATGTTTCTCCTATGGAAAATTATATGTTGCAGGCTCACATGTTGGTAAACCATTAGATCTATTTGTATTAGCAAAGGACAGATTAACAAAAAATATTGTGCATCAATTAGTGCTGAATTAAATTTAAATAAATAGTTATAATTTAAAATAATATTATTAGCCCTAATTAAAAATCAACAATTATGTACCACATTCATTAAATAACTAATCTTTATATTTTATCAATTAAGAATTTTGTATATTATTTATTTATTATATAATATACTTATTCAAGATAGATATAAGATGAATAAAATGTAATTCATTTTTTCCATTCATTCATTGTTTCTTTAAAATTCAAATATTTTTTAAAACTATTATAACAGCCACAGCAACGCATGGCTAATGAATATGAGGTTGAAAACATTTAGAAATTTTAGAAAAGTGCTCGACAGGCAGGGCACATCTATAATTGTGAGCTATGTATTTAATCAGTTTAACTAGCAACAAATTTTCTTCTATTCAAATTTACTCATAACTGTTTCTAAGGTACATGATGGAGATATGTATTTGGCTAAAAATTGTACTTTTTCATAATGAGTAACAAAAATTCAAGAAAAGGGGAAACAGTTAACTCAAATCACATAAGTCGAGAAATAACTACTAGATAAAGTAAAATAAGTTTAATAAAATTCCATAGCACTTTTTATTAAAAAATAAATGTTAAAAGTACAAAAATTGAATGATAGAATAACTGAACCAACAGTAAACCTATAGGTTAGAATAACTTTTAAAATATTATTTAGCAATCTACTTCTCGGGTCCCTTTTACTACAATGTACTTTTACTTTTGCCCAAAAAAATAGTAAATAACTATATGAACTATAGATTGTTAAATTAACATAATATAGAAAAGAAAATACTTGAAATGGGTCCAAATAAGTGGTAGATCCATAAGACAATGATGGAATAAACTTATTTGATAAAAGAAAGGAACATCTTCTAGTAAATAACATTTTACTTTGTTGGACCACAGTAGCTCATAATTATTTTAAAACAATAACTAAACTAAAAAAAAATCTGTTAAATAGGAGCATTAAAATCTTGAATTAAAAGAGGTTATGTAGCTGTTATCTTTCATAATAGTCCAAAGAGATATCTTATACACATAATTAGTACATTCAAAGTTATTCTATCACAATAAAAAAAAAAAAAAATACTTTAGCTTTTATTATTAATTAATCCATTAATAATTTTAATAATCATACCTGTATTATGTATTTCTGTCAAGCAATGCAGAAAAAATATCAATTTAATTAATAATATAACAAATATGATAATAAATATAAAATTTTAGAATAAGTAAAAAAATAAAACCTTAGTTAACTAGTCAATAATGTATATTATATACAACAGATATCCGATATGGGTATTACTTGACTTTTCTAAACACCAGCCTATTAAAAACTATAAATTAGTGGCTAAAAACGGATATTGAATTGTATTAAAATCTGTTAGCACTACAAAAAATATAAAAGTTATGATTGACTAGTGGAGGAACTAGTAAAAATGGATATATCCGTTGATTTCTGAAAATCACAAATTTTTAGGATCAGGATACTTTCTTTACTGTGTACAATGAATTAAAAATAGGGACAGATGATTTATAGCATGATTCTGATCCTAGACCTCCTTATCATTCGAAGGCTTGGCAAAGCTATTCGGAGCTTCAAATAAGGTATCACTTATAGTTTAATAACTACATTTAAAATGTCATATGTTACAAAATAGTGAAGTAATAAATTAAAAAAAAATTCCATTAAAGATTATTTTATTTATTAAGACGTTCAAATTAAACATCAAATCGGGCTGTGGCTAAAGACAGTTATATAACTGCAATCATATACCTCGATGCCTATGAAGTTACTTTGATGTTACAGATAATACAATTCCAAACTCAATCTTTTAGACAAGTAGGAATTTTTTAAAAAGTTGTCTTTTTTTTAAAGATGAATAATTGAGTGTTCCAAATTTATAATTGGGCATTTTTTTGTTCCTGTTGACCATTTATTCTCCATTATGAATCAATCTTTGTGAGAATGACTTTAAAAAATTTATTTTACTGTATTTTATAGAGTTAAAACAAATTCTTATTGATAATAATTTTATGTCCTATTAAATTCTCTGATCCAACTTTGAAAAAGACATAATTTGAAAAAAATGTAATCAAATACTGATTGAGTCATTAAAAACCATGTTAGGAAACCATTTTGGCAGGGATTTTCTTTCTAAAAACATATTTTATTTTTAATCACTAGAAACACAACATACAATATTATGTTTTTTTTCCTGTTCATATCTGTTATTCTAAAGGGACTTAGTACCAGAATAAAGTTACTTTTCTATTCTATTCTATACTACAAATGCATTTGAATATGGAGAGAAAGTGTAGACTGGCCAACATATCTACAGCACCGGTGAATAAGTGTTTAAGTCAGATTTTGTCCAAAGAGAGTTAACTGCTTTCAGATAACCGGAACTGTATCATTATGGTAGTTATTGGCTTGAAATGGAGTTGTAATATAAGCAAAAACTCCTTTTCAAGCCAATGCCTTACTTAGCCCCTTATCCACTACTGAAATAACTCAATTTTGCTTACTTGAGTACAAGAAACTCATTTTGCAGAAAATTAGACTTAACCACTTATTCTACACAGGGCTGTAGATATAATTGAATAGGAACTTATACTATGATTTATTATTACTTGAATATAAGACAACTTAGTACATTTGCCTGCTGTTGTTGTTTTTGTTTCCCTTGTTGAGCTGGGCTCTGTTGTGCTTGCTGTTGTTGCTGTTTCTTTTGTTTCTTATTCTTTTTCTGTTGTTGCTGTTGTGGCTGTGGTTGAGGTTTTTCTATTTCAGTTTCAGAGACCTCTTCATTTTCTTCACTCTCCTCATCACCTTAAACATAACATTTTAACATTAAACATAAATTAAACACAGAAACAAATAAGTTCAAAAAGAAATATATTTTAAAAAGGAAACATAATAAAATTTAATAGATCAGATTACTAAAGAAAAAAATTTGATAGGGGGTTTTAATATTTCTATAAATCTCTTACTACCGTGTGAGGCAAATTCTATTCAGAGTAACATGTTGAATGTGATGTTAGACAGTTTCAATACACATGAGTGTTTTAAATATTAAAATTAAAAATTAAAGTACTACTTATAGCTTACATCAGAAATTAAATATATATTTTTTAACATTAAAGTCGCACATACCATATTGATATTTTATGTAAAGATACAAAACTAAATACTAAAAATTATCACAAGATTCACTGATCTCATATACAAAAGCCCAGATTGAACATGAAACCTATAAATTGACTAAATCGAGAACAATACTCCCAAATACTTTGCGATACTATATGGCACAAAATTAGCTCCGTTATCAGCCAAGAAGCCATTTTTTCCATATTAGGGCAGTTCAATCTGACGGGAAAATGTGAGGTCTTTAAAGGGTTTCTATTGTTGTTTTCTCCATTAATTATAACTGTAGTGGACGGTATTATTTAGTGTGCATTCTAACACTAAAAATAAGCAGTAATAAATAAGTAGAAACACTTACTCTCTGCTTCCTCATCAAGAGATTCATCTTCCATTTCTTCCTCTTCTTCGTCATCATCTTCATCGTCTTCATCCTCATCAGAACCATCAGACTCTTAAAAAAAGACAAAAAAATAAATAAAATAGAATTATAGAAATGAATATATTAGTAATAGGTTGGGGAAAAAGAAATTCATTATTTATGCATAAAATTCAAAACTTTATTTAAGATGTTACGGATTGCCCGATTTGGGTCAAATATGCATCGTTTTGTAGTATAATTTGTTGCCATTTTAAAGGTAGCTTCATAATGCCTCTCTCATAGAAGTCTCGGTCCTTATTGGCGAAAAACTCTAGTGATCGATTTTCACAATCTTCTCTTGATCCCAGATGTCTTATCACTCAGGAAGTTTTGCAAGGCGAGAAAAAGGTGGTGATCGCTTGGGGCCGGGTCTGGACTAAATGGTGAATGCATTAAAACTTCCCAACCAAGCTCCCGGAGTTTCTGGGGAATCACTACAGACGTCTGTGGCCTTGCGTTACACTGATAGAACACAACACCTCTTCTGTTGGCCAATTCTGGTCAATCCCTAACGTCAAACGGTCCAGTTGATGACAGTAGAGATCTGAATTTAGTATTTGGGCATAGGGAAGCAACTCATAATAAATAATTCCTTTCAAGTCCCAGCAAATATACGGTTTTATCAACTTTTTTGACAAAGGCCCTGCCTGTGCGAGGTGTATCTTTAAAATCAAAAATGCCTTAAAGGAATTGACAAAATCAAAATTGCATGTAATTAGCTGTTACAGTATCGGCACCATAAAACCATTGACAATTTCAGCGGCCTTCCATTTTCGCCTTTATCAAAGAAAAACTGTAAAATGTACCGAATTTTTTATTTGTTGACTTCCATTGTTATACCCTGTAACTCACAACTGAATGGAACAAACAAAAAACAGGCAAAGAATTTTTTTAGTGTGAAATGTCACCTTGACAACGACCATAAACTTGCAATTGTTTGATCGATACTTTACGAGATATCGATCACTACAGCGATCTACCGAGAAAATAATGGATTTCTTTTTCCCCAACCTATTACAATACGTAAACACAAAATGACTTAATAACTAATGAAATTTTAATAGACACCTACTAACAACAAATGTACTAAAATAATCTTCCTATAAAAAATCATTACTAATAGAAAAAGATTACACTGAACGCATTAATTAACTTAGCTATGATTACATAATTTTTAGATAAATTGTTTTAAAACAATTTTATGTACACTATAAAGTAGCCATCTTGCATGTACGAGGAATCACTTTTTAAAAACAGGATATCTCAGAACTATAACTTATTTTAAGAAGATTTAGGTGGAAAATAATTGACTTGATAATTCTAATAATGGATTTAAATGGTCAGGGAGTGCAGTCATTGATTGCAAATAATAAGAATAACTTATTTTATTGAGCCAACGTTTCGGTTCTCAACTCTTAAATAAATTTAAAAAATTTAATACCGGCTTGTCCTGGAAGATCTACTTTAGGTTTTTTCTTCTGATTAGCATTAGCAGCCTGTTCTGTTTTTCTTTTAGCAGGCAAGCCATTTAGTTTCACTCTGCCTTTTAGACTTTCCATTGCTGAAAACAAGGGGGAAATATAAATCACAATATAATCTTAAATTCATGATAAAAAAGCATACAGTTATCAACCATGAGGAGTTTACAAAATATGAACATCAATTTTCAAAATGAAAATCAAACTTATGCAAATACTTGGTGTTTTAAATTCATTTAAGACCATCATTTTTATATATAATTAAAAATATTTTAATATATATACGCCCTGTGTGGCATGAAAACGAGCCAGGGGATGGATGTGAAACCAGTGAAAATAAAAAAATTCTCTAGTATTTTCAGCAATTTTTCTCCGACCAGTATTTTTAAATCTTAAATTGAGACTTATAATGTATCTAGTGACAGTAAAAATAAAGGTTTTTTTTGTCTTGTCTTTAATGTTTTTTTTTCATATTCCCATTATTTATTGTGTTTAAGGAGGCTTTCATTTGAACAGGGGGGAGGTACTAACAAGTTTGGGAGCCCCTGGTCTACAGGAATTTAAGTTAACCCTGACTGTATTGGGTAAACTGAAAGATGATCATATACCAAAGAAATCTTTGTTATACCATCATCCTTTAGCTTTTTTTCCTGCAAAATATCTTTTCATCGATGAAAATCAAAATTATACATATTTAATTTGGTTTTAACTCTCTTAAATTTTATTTAAATTAAAACCTGTATTTAATTTAATTTTTGATCACATCCCCAACATTTGAGAACAGGATCTATTAACTATTCTGATTAAAACAGCTGCATCTTTATAACAACATAGTAATTTATCACTTAAACGCAGGCATTTAAAGTTGTAGATATAAAGGAAAATTTACCTTGTTCATCTTCGACACCTTCTTCCTCTTCCTCTTCTTCTTCCTCATCTTCCTCTTCTTCTACTTCCTCACCCTCTTCTCCAAAAACACCAAAATCGTCATCGTCTTCTGTAATGAGGTAACCTAACCAGAAAAATATAGAAATAATCTGTGTTAGTTATCTGTGTATAAGTTCAGAGCAAAAATGTAAAAAAAAAAAAAAAACTGTAAACATAAATCAACTTTATAAACGTTATAAAACTATAACAAAAATATCCAGAGGAAAAATTCATCGTTTCAAAATTAAGAATGGACATAATTATGAACCGATGCTCAATTTGACAAAGAAAAATTAAATTGAACCAATAGCAAAAACTTGTTATGATTCCTGATCATAAAAAAATTAATAAAAAAGTAGTATAAGCAAAAGGATGTAAAAAGTGAATTACTGCCCAAACCAGAATCCATAAAGAACTGTAGAATGGATAACAGTTTCATAAAATACAATTTTTTAATTTACGATAAAATGCACAGAAAAAAAAATCAAGATTCAAATAACAAATTCCACTATGAAAGAAAGAAATTTAAATAATGTTAATCAACTGGAAATCAATTAATTCTAAATGGATCTAGAGCTACACTGTAATGGGAAAAAAATAGTTTAGCCTTAGGTGCAGGAGTTAAAAAAAAAGCATGCTGCATTGCAGGTGAACAAATATTTTCTAAACATAATGCACAACTTTCTGTAGTAGTTAAGTAAAAAAATTGACTAAACTCTGACAAAGTACACAAAAAACAAACCTGTTAGGTGAACTGTGCCATTTCCCCTACAGAAAAAAGTGACTCTATCTCCAGAAACAAAATTGAGATTCAGGGGTGATTGTATCACTTTGGGTTTCTGAAGATTACACAGGATGAATGGAATATTTGATTCTCCTTCTTCTAGCATAACACTATGGACTTCTTTTTCTGAAACAAAAATTTCCCTTATAAACAATTTCTTAGCATCAATAAACTTCATCATATTAACTCATTTTTAAAGAATTAATGAATTAATGTGATCAGCAAAACTTATGTGAGTAATGATTAAAAAAATATATATATATTCCAAGAAGTGTGAAGAGAGTTGTTTCTTCAGTGAAGAGTAACTGTTGAGATATAAAAATATGTATGAGTTGCACCCGAAGGGGGATCCGATTCAAGTACTTACCACTCTTAACTGACGTGCAGTCCAGTGCAGCCATGGAAACATGGAAAGATTTATCGACAGTTGTACTGTACCTCTTACCAGGCTCCAGTCGTAACCCTAAAATAATTAATAAGCACACAATTAAATAAAGTTTATAAAACTTAGTATTACTAAAATTAATATAAAATATTTTTAATTTGATGTTGTATCTAATAAATTAATAAAAAGAGCTATTGTTCATGCTCCCTACATTTTACTAAACCAAAAAAAGCAATTTCTTAATATATATTTACAAATATATTTGGTCAAAAATTGAGTAACAAAAACTTAAAAATTGAATTTGGCTGTGAAAGAATGCCAAATTCGCATTTCAAGAAAGAAAGAAAAATATGCATTACAACAAATATAAAGTTAAATAAATCTCGTGATTATTATTTCAGGAGAACGATCAAAATCTCGATGAACGATACTGGGCGGAGAGAAAGACACGTGCACAGAACATTCACTTATGATTGATTCAAAGTACCCCGAAGTTGGGTGAAACTTAAAATAAAAAAATTGAGTTAATTAATTTTTCATCAGAGGCACAGAATTTTCTTCCACTGTTTAGTTACAGAAATTATAAGGACTTCCAATTATAATTATTATAATTATACCCTGGAGTCCCTTGATCTGATCAGTCACCTGGATTTTAATTTTCAGGTTAGTAATATTGACTATTGATTAGTAATAATACTTAACATTATTAGTCGTAGCCCTACGCCCAGTTACTTCTTTGTTATAAGTTCAGTGTAGGCTATTAATTATGAATTTTGCCATCACCTCGCCTTGTTAGCCTTGAAATGGTTCTTCTGGTATTTATTTATTACAAGAGTATACACACCTTTCTTGATGGTAGGTAAGATCGCCAAATTACCATGCATTGTGGTAAAGGGCGTCTGTTTTATTCAATAACAAAACAGTAAGTGGTAATTATGTATTAGCGCCACCACAGTTATATTTCATAACAGTTACCTGGCATAACGTTTTTAAATCTATTTATAGGGGTTAGAATTTTAATTTGTTTAAATAATCATCAACAATTAAAAATCAAAAGACTTTATTTAAAAATGGAATATATCATGAACAATTAAAATAATGGATACTATATAATAAAATAATGGAATATATCATGAACAATTAAAAATCAAAATAATTTATTTAAAAAGAAAGTAGTCAATCGGATTTCGGTGGAAAATGGGCCGATACACAAACAGTCTATTTTCTTTCAACTGATGCTGTCGCCATATGAACTCTGATAAATATGATTCTAAAAGATGTCTCGCTGCCCCCCTTATGTCTCTTGTTCCTCCATTTAGCACTGGCCCACATTCTCTCATCTGTTTATGTATGTACTCCTGTATATAAATCTTGAGTACTCCTGAATATGAAATCTATGTATGTACTCCTGTATATGAATCTATGAAAGCTGAACAAAATGGAATTCTGCTTCTCTCAAACCAGATATCTTTTTTAAGTCCCACTTGCTCATCAAACTGACTTAAATAACATTTCCAAAAGTTATATAATACCAAAATATAGTTTCAATTCATGCGAATTGGTACATTTTTGTTTCTTGGTAAAATATTTCGCTCCTGAAAAAATGCAAATGCATCTTCTGTTTTAGGCAAATCCCAAATACGCATTTTCGTAGCATTAAATTCAACAACATAATCTTGATCCTTCGTCATAACAACAATTTTATAAGTATGCTGTACAAGATTTACAACAGAAATGACCTCAGTGAACGTATTATGGAATGATTCTATTTTAGGAATTTAAAGAACTGAAATTAATGAAACAGGCCTCACCACCTCATTGGTATCAGTTCGCTTTGAGTTAAGACACAAGTTTCGACTTTTCATTTTTAATATTCTCGAAAATAAATATAATTGTGAGTTTTATTAAGAACATCATTAGGTTTATACAATCCCTAGAGAGATCATTAGTGGGAGTTAAGAATAATGATAATATATCATAAATTCTTCTAGATAGCAATAATGCTGCAGGATGAAATAATAATGCAGCAGTATTGCAGAGTTGTACACATGGTTATAAATAAAGAAATGTAAGTCCATTCTCTCATAATGGATTCTCACAAAAGATCCAAAATTTGATTCATGATTTGAGATGCATTACAACATCCTCATTGCCTAATGTGATAAGACCAACAAAACCCAAATAAATTGAAAAGCATAATGTGTTTAAGGAATGTCTAAACAAGACCACCATACAAAAACTAATAATAGAGAGTAACAAGCAACGTAACACCATACTCATAGTTTTATCAATCATAACCATGTGAATCAACAGGTAATCAGAAATTCAATAAATGTGCCATAAATTTGGTTTATTTCATGAAATACAAACGAAAAGAATCCATTATTTCAAAAGATAAAACGTGTAGAAGAACACAAATACTGAAAGCATGAGAAGAGGCATCTGGATAAGTTGCCTTGGCCAAATCTATAATCAATTTTAAATTTATAAAATACATTGGCTATGTGTTATTATTAAGCCGGCAAATAAGAAAATAGTATTCTTTCAATAAAAAAAGAAATGCAAAACATAAACGAAGACTGTTTAACCTCAAACATCACCACATGGTCAATTCCAAAACAACAGATTTAAAGCATGTTACAATAGAAAACTTACCCCAAAACATACTAGTCATTTTGCAGATGTGCAGCTAAAAACCCTATAGTATTTACACAATTAAAACTTAAAACTAACTCAAAAGTTAATTTAACAAAGTAATATGCGGAGCAGTAAGTTTACATTAACTGAAAAGCTCCTTTCAACTCATGCAAACGAGGCGTTAAAGCGGCAAGGGAACAGATGATTCAAAATGCCGGACTGTGGAGAACCAATTAGAACAATATGAAATTCGGATTTATTTTAAATATTGTTATATGTGTTTTAACTCCACGCTTAAGTCAAACAATATATTTTAATGTTGTTTTATTTATATTGTATATTATTTTGACAATAAAAAATCATGTTCAGTCTTAACTCATTCCATCGAACTAAGATTAGTATCCTTAATCCCAATCTAATTTATTACACTGTAATAAAGTAGTATTTGATGTTGAAACGTTTTATAATATAACATACTAATATTTTTTCTACCTCTGCTTATTATTTTTTAATCTTAATTTTTGTAGTTACACTACTTTCCAACAATGAGCCAAACTATCGAAGTTCATCCACCCGGAAAATATTTGCTTACGAATTGCTGGCTTTATCCGCTTCTGTGCTCACGCACTTTTGATTTTAAAATAATAGTTCTTATTGGTTCATTTTTCATAATAGCCATAAAAATTGCTTTGTCTACATCTTGGAAAAAACAATAGTAATATTTCGTGATCTTAAAACATTTAATGTTTTTGCAATTAATAAGTATGCTTCATACTGTGATGATTGCACACAAAAGTGGGATTCATGACAAAAGAAGGAAGAAGGAAATTTCTGACATATGAAATTTAAACACCAGCAATATCCCACTAAGTAACTATCTTCTTTGGCACAATCAATTTCAATTTGGGAATTGAAATTTCAAAAAAGTGGTCCTGGAAGAAAAAACTACGTAAATAACAAAACTAAAAATTAAAAGCGCCATTTGACAACTAAATGATTATCAGACCTCCCATTCTTTCTCCCTCAACATTATCATTTCCCTCTCCGGACCAAGCTTCTGAGTGGTTATTGGCATTCTGAAAAATCACAACGCGATTCCCAACAGAAGTATGCGAGGAAGAATTTCTGTTCTATTGTACTCCTAGCCACAATATTTGTGAGTAACCTCCAATGATTGATAGACATCATATTCCCTTAGGAGGGTGGTGGGTAACTATTTGAAGAATCGCAGACTCCATGGTTTTCCCACTGGATATTTGTAGTTTTATCAGCCTAATTAGTGTCCAGTACCTCCTTATTACGGGAAAATACTACTAAAGAGTTGCGCACTCAAACGCTTCAGAAAAGACACGGGCAAAAGCTAGTATTTAATATGAATATGTAAAAATTCATTACTTAAGTCAAAACTATCGAATGTTTGGCTTAAAAATTAGTTTAAAACATCATTAAAAAAATTCTTTATTTATTATCATACAATTCAGGAACGAATTATTCCAAGCAACAAATAATAATGAAAGTTTTACTTTTGTATTGCAATGCATCAATCAATGCATTTTTTTCATATGCTATTCTAAATAACGAATAAAATGAAATGTTTGATTTAACAAGTCGGGGCCGAAACAGGTTTTAAAATAATTTACATTGTGTGCCCCTTGTCAATTTAATTTATTTCATCCTAGGTTGTTAACAGATAAGTGGATTTTTGCTGTTTGAATGTTTTAGGGTATTGTAAGATGAAAAATATATAGGAAAATTCAGACTTTCCTTTGATTTTTCCTATTTTTTGCGACATTTTATGAATAGATTGGTCCTAGAGTCGGTGTGTTTATGCCTACTTGCCGGCTGGATTTGGTGGGCCATTGTGAATAATCCCTGCATGTTAATTCACACAAGATATGGAGTGTGGTAGCTAGATGCAGTACTGTATCACCTAAATCTTCGTTACATGGCATTGAATCATCGTATTGACTCAGAAAGCGGTACCATTGGTTTTGTTACCAATTAAAACTACTGTGAGATTCTGTGGTACAGTTATTACCAGCCTTTCTTTCAAGGAATCAATCCAAAGTACTTGGACTCCAAAGTAGGGTAGGAATTGCTAGTTTTGAGAGAAACCCCCCCGAAGTTTTGAAACTTAACAATTATGCCCATTCCAGTAAAAGCCCCCGAGAGAGAAGGATCAGATGGAGGAATTGATTTAATTGTCTTTTGTTACACTTCGTGTGGTCTTTATTGATGCGACATCATTTCCGCTGAATCCATCTGCTGCTTCTGCTTTCGAAAATCTAAAAAAGGATTTTGCCAACTCAGTCGTCACAACCATCGATGAATCTCGCCCGCTTGTAGTAGAAACCGATGCCTCTAAGTTTGCACTGGCAGCTACCCTTAGTCAAGATGGACGGCCGGTTGCATTTTTCTCAAGATCACTCAGCAGATCTGAAATCAGTGGACATCCACCAATCGAAACGAAGGCTACGGCAATTGTTGAATCCTTAAAACATTGGAGAGCATTCCTTTTTGGCAAGCATTTTCGCCTCATAACTGTTCAAGAAGCTTTGTCTTTCATTTTTGACCGAAAACATGGGAGTAAGGTAAAAAATGAGAAGATCACCAGATGGCGAATAGAGCTAGCTTGACATATCTTACCGTCCCGGTGAGGACAACACCAAGGCGATTTCTGTAATGCGACCACTTCTACTGACTTGTTCCAGCTTCACCAATCTTTGTGCCACCCTGGTGTTACACGTATGTTACCATTGGCTCAAATGTAAGAACATTCCCTATTCACTTGAAGATATCAAGAAGATGACTTCAAGTTGTACCATCTGTGCTGAAGTAAAACCTAGGTACTTGAAAACTTCTGGAACCTTAGTTAAGGCCACCTCTCCATTTGAACGCATCAACATAGATTTTAAGGGCCCTCTCCTTTCCAGATAACAGAACTTCTACCTCCTTACCATCATTGACGAGTATTCCCGCTTCCCTTTCCCATACGCCTGCCGTGATGTCTCTGCTGCCACTGTGGTTGAGTGTCTTAAAAATCTCTTCTGTTTGTTTGGAATGACAGCCTATGTCCACTCAGACCGGGGGCCATCCTTTATGTCGAGGGAAGTCAAGGATTTCCTCCATTCAAATGGTGTACCAGCAGAACAACACCATACAATCCGGCAGGAAACGGGCAAATTGAACGCCTCAATGGAACTCTGTGGAAAACATTTTGTCTCTCTTTGAAGACTCTAGGACTGCGGACGGAGAACTGGGAAATGGCCCTACAGGAATCCCTTCACGCTATTCGATCTCTACTTTGCACAGCAACTAACTCCACTCCTCATGAACGATTTTTCACCCATCCTCGCCGTACAGCCAATGGAGTCTCCTTGCCGTCTTGGTTAACCCCTGGTCCTGTGCTCGCCAAAAGGAACGTGCGAATCAGCAAACATGAAGACCCTGTCGAGGAAGTGGAATTACTTGAGGCTAACCCACAGTACGCCCTAATTCGCAAGAAGGATAAACCGTGTCCCTGAGACAACTAAAGGAATTCCTGAAATGTTGGAGAAGCCTTGCCCTAACGGTGATGAACCCGCTTCAATATTAGAGCCCTCTAACTTGGTACATCCGGAAGAACCCTCTGCCACTCCATCTGTTCATGGCTCTCTCTCTAATGAAATTGTAATCCCAGTGTGCCCCTCAAGATCTCAACGGGTGACCAAGGCTCCATCTTACCTCAAAGACTATGTTACTAATTGAAAACCAATCCTGGTGTTACAAATCTTGAATGAAATTTTAAATCTTTCTTTTGTATCTCAAATATTGTACTTAAATTTTGTCAAATGTTTTCTTAAATCTTTCTATGTATCTCAAATATTGTACTTAAATTTTGCCAAATGTTTTAAGAAAAACTCAGGGTGAATGTGGTGATTTTTAATCCCACTCGTGTGAGGGAAACTTTCCCTACTATCTAACCTGGCAGATAACCACTTATATGTTTTGTAAATTCACTATTCTTGTATAGTTGTTGTTTTAAGCTAATAAAAACCTTTCTAAGGGTAAATCATTCGTCCATCATTTTCATCACACTTCGCCTTATATATCTTTGGGCACATTAGTTTAAACGAACAACTAATCCTAAACAAAATTAAGTAAATTATCTTCCCCTTTTCTGTTAAATTCATGAACAGGACCTCTTGTTTTACATATCGCACAACTATTTTTAAAGTGAAATAAGTCAAAAACCTTCATATTTGGAAAAATGGGGGGAAACTATCAGTGAATTTGGACAGCATTAGGACAGTAAGAGTGGCACAAGTGCCTTCTGGCAGACAAGATCTGAAGCTAGGTTGATACACTAATATGAGTGATAAAGATATCCATTTCTTCAACTCACCTCCGAAAAAACACCAATTTTTAAGTTGTTTCACTTTAGGATTACTAGTGCGGTGTTGTAAATAAAAAATAAAAACAAGAGAACAAGTAAATATGTCTTCTGTGTAACACTACTGGATAGTTATACCGTGAAGTGTGTACCGCACCTAGTTGCGTAAATACCCTTCGCTACGGAAAATCTCACACGGTATACCCCATACCTCCAACTTCTGTGTAAATCAGTCAAAATACGAAAAACCTTAGCTTCATTGATATTATGTGATCAATGGTTGACCATTCATCACTTTAAGAATTCTTATCTAACCTCTAATCCATCCATTTAGCTGCATCCTAATCTGAATACGCACTGTCTTCTGAAACATCCTAACAGCCTGAACTAGACCATATGAACTACTGCTAATAATTGGGTATACAAAGGAAATAGTCCAAATTTGAATTTAAACAATGATTAAATATTGTATCACGTAGCGCATCTCCTAATTTGATTAAAATTATCAGGGGCTTCACGCATTTTATTTTCGAACCAACCGTTGTTTTTAATATAGTTATCAAAATATAAATAGTTGTAAAATGTAAGAATTAAACAAGTTTCTTGATTATTTATTTTCCTACAATGATTATAAACTTACAACCTTCTCTCAAATGAATGATGAGTCCACTAGAATGTAAATTTGACTTTTGGGAGACCACATTTATAATATTCATACTTATGCCTTCAACACCTAATTAGAAATATGCTATTTTTAAATGTCATAGCTTCAATGTTATTTAAACATTCAAGTAAATAATGAGATCATCTTAAAATGTTATCTTATTTTATTCTAAATCAATGTTATATACTCCGCAATCGGTGGCTCCATCTGTCGGTGGCTTTTGACAACAATTAGTTCAATAACTTGGATTTCAGAACACAGAGATGGAGCTGCTTTTATAGATAGAAACAAACAGGTACGTTCATTTGAAATTACCTAGTACTGCTGATTAAATGCACTTTTTTGCTTTGATGACTTTTAAGTGTCAAAACTTGATGTCAGCAAAAGTAGTCTGCCATTTACTTCATACGCGACTTGATCTGGAAGCAAACTAATAACATTGGTTTTACACTTAGTTACTGGTTCTATTAAATGCCCATGTCAAGCCTAACTATATCACTTTGTTCTTAGTTTCTTACATCACATATTAGGGCAATACATTTTACTCATTTTATATTCTAACCTACAGAGCACTGACCAAAAGGAGATATTCATATGCACTTTATGGTTTTATGATTTAATAATATTTTCCTAAAAGTATTATAGAATTGTATTAAATAATATAATCTTGGTTATTTTAACTTTTAAGAACAACTGTCCAGTGGTACTTAACCCCTTGAACTTGTATGTAGGAAATAACCTGAATTTGCTTTGTTGTTAATGATTTACTTCAAAAGAAAATTTGGATTATGTAGTAATTTAATTTTAGCACTATTCATTTCTTAAAAGTGACATACAGATTTGTGGAAACAGTCGTATCAAGGCTTTACAAGTATCATGTGAGTGTGAATTACTGTTTATATTTTTATTTCTGACAGAATAGTACTTTTCGTGTTTGTGTCATAATTTTAGTTACTCATCTTGTTCATAATGTTTATTGTTTATTTAAAGATTATAATATTCCTTATTGACTAACAATAATACCTTTTGCACCCTCTTGTTAAAACTATTATGTAGTTGATTGAACGAAATATGCATTTGCTATTCTTAATATACGTCTAAATTAATAATAACATATTTTGGTTAATTAAATATGTTTGAGCTTATTGTTTAATTTTTTGTGCATTTTTTTAATGTGTTGAAGTTTGCTTTTTAAATGTTTTTAGCATTGAAATTTCAGTTACAATATTAAATTTAATATGCTACAATTTCCTTATTTTTATAATTTTGTTTACAACTGAATAGCTGACATTTTATTTAGTAACTGGTTCATGTCTAGGATTGATGAATACTATACTATACTATAACACTATGTTTATGAATAACTATAATGATGAATGATAAATATTTATAGCACAATTATTTTTCAAGTTCATTCAGAAATTTATTGATTCTTCTGCTTCACACATATACTAGTTTTAAAACTTATATTATCCGACTTTTTTTAAAAGTATGAATATATAATTCATATCTATTTTCATTTTTTTGAAAAAAAAATTCTTGTTTAAATAAAACAAGATACAAGTATTTAATTTCTCTCTCTTCTATAGTATTTTTGATATCTAAAATTCAATGATTTTTAAAATTACTATTTTAAGAATTAAAATAAGAGTTTCTTAGTCTTATTCATCAAATTATTATTATTTTTTTTTTTTGCATATTGATGCTGACATGTAATTTCATCGGTGTTGTTTCCTCAGAGCTTACTCAATAAACTTTTCAAAATAAATTTATTATGTGTCATAAATTTTCAACAGAATCATTTAAAAATGTATTTATATATATGATCATCTAGAATTTTATTTTGTTTCGTTATATATGATTAACCACATATTTACCATCAGGAATATGCTTGAGAAATGGAATGTAGAACTACACCACCTCTTCATTGACTACAAACAAGCATATGATAGCATAGAAAGAAATGAGCTGTAAGAATACTTGATGTTTCTTGGGTGCCCTAAAAAACTTATCAGATGGATGACACTGCAGAATAGTAGCGGTGTGGTTAAGGTCCAGGAAGAAATGCCCAGAGACTTCCGTATTCATAAAGGAGTTAAACAAGGAGACCCTATATCTCCAGTGTTGTTTAATTTGGTGCTGCAGAAAATAGTAATGACAACGAAAGCAAGAAGAGAGGGGTGTATATATAACAACATGACCCAACACCTCGCATATGCTGATGATGTGAGTATCACAGCAAGAAATGAGAACGTGCTCTTGGAAGCATTATGAGAATGTGAAGAGGCAGCTAGGAAGGCAGGGCTCATTATAAATAAAGATAAAACAAAATACATGCTCTCATTCAGGAAACTGTCATACAGTGGATATCTCCAAGGAAGAGAGTGCAGGTTTGAAAATGTTAAGACATTTAAATATCTTGGCACCATTATAACAGATTAGAACATGAAATAAAGGCCAGGATTGAAAACGACAACAGATGCTATTGGTCCCTCAGAAACGTGTTCCAAAATAAAGCTTTACCCTGTAGTCTCAAAATAAGGGTATATAAGACGATACTTCGTCCTGTTGTTGCCTATGGTGGGGAGGCGTGGACTCAAACCAAACAGCATGAGAGACTATTGAATACATGGGAGAGAAAGATTCTTGGAAGAGTGTATGGCCCAACCAAGGAAGGAAATTCTTTCCGCTCGAAAAGGAACCAAGAACTTAAGGACCTGTATGGAGAACCTGACATAGTTTCTTGTATTAAAAAAGCAAGATTGAGATGGTTGGGGCACGTTCACAGAATGGACAAAAAAAGGCTCCCAAAGCTGATTCTGGAGGGAAGTCCAGACGGAGAAAGAGGAAGAGGAAGGCCTAGAATGCAATGGCTGGACGATGTGGAAGCAGACCTTAAGCTCCTGGGGGTAAGAACATGGAGAAGAGCAGCGAGAAATCGGTCAAACTGGAGGAGAATTGTTGAGGAGGCCAAGGTCCTCCATGGACCATAGCGCCATGTAATGATGATGATATATGATTAAAAAGATTTTATAAGTATTGTTCTAAAATTTATTTTAGAATTTTTGGTGAAACTATTTTTTACAGTAATTTTGTAACGATCTATTATGAATTTATTCATTTATACAATATATCAATAACAACATAATTATTTTGTTCTTTTAATAACATAATAATGTTTAGGTAAATAAATTCACAATGGTGTGAATTGTAGATGGAATACAAATAAGTTCTACTAAAAAAAAAAAAAAAAAGATCTTGTGTTCGGTATACGGAAGAGGCTGTAAGGCAACAGTTGTGCAGGGATGTGATTTGGCTTATATCACGCTCGATCGTCAGGTTTCTCCCCTTATTCAGAGTATCAACTTTTTAGAAGCTGGATAAGCGCCGGGAGGGCCTGAAGATCTCATAGGGTCCATCAACGGCTACTAAGAGAATAAAAGTTGATAGTACAACTTAATAGAATTATATTGTTTTGAAAATAATTTCAGCCAGACTTTTTATAAAATAAATTTGAGTAAACTTAAAATTTTTTATCAAACAACATTGGCTTAATATTTTTTTAAATAAATGTTTTAGTAATATATGTTCTCTCTTCTACTTTATATGGCTGTCTGAAGTCACCATTTTAATTACTTTAATTTTTATTGCTAATTCATCTACCTTTAATACTGAAAGTTATTAAATTTTAATAACATAATTTTAGTTTTTCCCATAACCCATGCTTTGAGGAATCCAATTGAATTGCTTGTAATACTTTTCTCCTTTTAACTTTTAACATCACTCTATGGTGCTATGGCTAATCAGATGATGAAATAGTGGGAGCTCTAAATTTTGCCAATCCAGGTTTAGTTAGGATAGGAATTTTTAACGAGCAACTGATATGATACTCGTTCGGGACTCCCGTTTAATGTCCCTTCCAAAGGACGGCATAACCAAGGATTTTTCATTCCTTTTAAAAATCCTAGGACCACCTGATGGGCTACGAACCCACAATCTTGGGTTTAATAGGTTGTTTTGCTAACCAATAGACCACAGCTTGCCTGTAACTTCGCTTTTAGTATAATTTTTTTTTATGTATAATTATGTATGTCTATATAAAATATTTATATAATTTAAAAAAAAAAATTAATATATTACAGTATTTGTTAGCAATGATCTGATGGAAGGTTACATGTGTTGACAGTAACATAAGGGTTAGTTTGTGACCTTATAAATATTTTATAATTTGTTCACAGTATTAAAGAAGATAACATCTATTAGCAAAAAACAAATGCTAAACCTGTTGATAGTAAAAGCTGTACATTTTTCCTTTTGAATGGCTTCTCGACAGTTCTTCTGAATTTCGAATTTTGACTGTTAACACCCTTTGATACAAGTAAGATAACTGGGTGATAGTATTTAAAAAAAATAAATTATTCAAATATATCATCTAAAATTTCCCTTTATCTGTATGTAGGAACAATCATGGCCTCAGAGGCAAAAACAGCCGGCATGAAGCAGTTGAAGGTGGATAATTGGGGCACTTTTTTCATGCAAAGATTGCAGCTGTTATTTGCCAAAGGGGATTCTTGTGACCTGACTCTGAAATTTGTTACGGGTCAGGAACTAAAGGTAATGGCTAATAATATTGTAACTAAATAAATGAGATGTATACAATATTTTTTGTAATTTTATTTATTTATATTTCATAGGTTCATAGCCTTGTACTGCGTACGTGTACTTCACATTTTGATTCGTTACCAAAAGTGGATAATAAAATCAGTCTTCCTGAATCACTGTCTTACAATGCAGTTTTTCCTATTATTAAGTAAGTATACTTTTTTTTGCCAACTAGGGACCATGTGCCAATTTTAATTCCTTCTCATTTGTTGCTTTATCCTCCTCCAATATTCTTTCATCTTTTCACCATGTCTCTATTTTCTTTCTTCCGACCACTTCGTGCCTGTTCTCTTATTGCTTGTACCTTGTAATCCCAAGTTTAACATTATCTTTCTGAAGGCATCTCTTTGTGCTTCTGCTTCTGATTTTATGTTGTGTATTTCTAAACCTATTTTAATTTCTCGGATCCAGTCGGTAGTTAATTTGTTTTCCCATAGATAATTAAAGATCTGTTTTAAGTATAATTTTATTTTTTAACATATTTTTATTCAATAGAGGTTTGTGGAAAGAACTTTATTTTTTTTCCTTTATGCAAATTTTAGTCTTGTACAACTTATTGGCTCAGGAGTAAAGGGAATTTAAATAAAGGCTCTTAGTTATCATTCTTATAGTTTACAAGAAGTTAGAGATATCCATTCTCTTGAAAAACTTACTCCTAGAAACATTAAAACAATGTTAAATTCTATATAAAAACCTCTAATATAGAAACTTTATACAGTTGGTTAAAATTTGTTGTTTTATATATATGGAATAAATTGAAATTTAACAAAAGAACTTGTAATTGAAATATTGATAAGATGTTTTGTTTCTAAAAAATAATTTATTCTAACTGACAATATCCTAGCCACCAATTAGTTCAGTTGGTAAAAGGATTTCTAGAGAAAGTAAATAGCAAATGTTAGGTTATGAACCAATTCATGATGTTATTTGCTTTTAAGGCATCAACTTGTTATATAATTCTTGAAATAAAATTTTTTCACAAAGGAGGAATCAATAAATTATTTTCCTTTCTAGATTTCTTTATTATCAGGAATACTTCTGGTTGCTCCAAATTTATAAATTAGCACTCAAAACCCTCTCTCCCTAATTAAAAAATTGATCAATAATTCTACAAAACTTTATTATTTTCCAACAAACTTTATAACCTTCCTCCCACAGTCACTCAGTACAATTAGATTCCATATATAGGTATATTGGTGCCGTAAATTATCTTCTATGAAAAAAAATATTTATAATAATCTTTTTAAATAATTTTTACATCCTTTGATGCAATAAATTAATTTTTATATATCAATGGAAACATCAATTTTAACCAATCCTGAATCTATTTTAACCAATTTAGTTTTTGTTTTTTTGTAACAATTTTAACCTAATTAAACCATCTTCTGCTATTCTTATTGTTAGATATATAAATAATATTTTATGGCATTAACAAAAAAAAAATTATATAGCTATAAACATTTATTTTTAAAATATAAACTTATGTCATTCTTGGTGATTCTTGGTCCAACACCTCATCACAGAAGAGGTGTCATTTGATATCTGAGCTAAAATTGTCTTTTATTTTGACCTTCTGTAGTAATATATTAATATTTTTTTCAGTTTTATGTACTCTGGAAAGTTGGAGTTTAAATTGGAGCTACATGCCCAACTCTTGGCAGTAGTAAAAATTCTCAACATTACGCTCCTGTCTAAACTTTTAAATACAGCACAGGTAAATTTTGTTTTAATATATTTTTCCCTATAGAGTTGTGACTCTTGATTAAGTATTAATCATAATGATTTTGATCATATTAACATATTAAAGAAAAAAATATGTGTCTAGTTATGACAACTATACCATTTTTAGTTCATTGAAAAATAAATTTGACTAGGGGGTAGCTTCAAAAAATGAGATAATTACATGTTTTATAAGTATATAAAAGAAAAATAAAGCATATTCTAAAGGATATCACATTATTTAAACTTTAGCAATTTAAAAAAATAACTTTCAATCTATGTATGCAATACTATTACTGTCCGTCTGCAGAATTGTTGATTTCCTTTGTTTTTTGTTTTTTTTAAGGCAAACTTCTTTAAAATGACTTGTGATTCGGAAGAATATATACGCTTATATTCTATTATGCTGAATAAAGAGTATTCTATTATGAGGAAGAAAATAGTCGGGATGGAGGTAAAAAAAATCTCTTAAATAAGGAGAACTGTTTTTTGGAAAGCCAATGCTTCGACGCACATTGGTGGTATTTTTCAGGGATAGTAGGAACGAAGGTTGACACCAGACTGAGAAAGCCAGTGAGTTGGCTTCCCAATAAAAATGTCTCCCTATTTAAGAGAATTAGGTTGACCTCCACCCAGACTATTTTCTTCCTTATATTCGATTATGATATTATAGGTAGCTTCTTAACCTAATTATAAAAATAAATAAAATATTTAGGAAGCCACCAAGTTTAAATAAAAAAACACTACACAATGCAACAAAATAATATCTAAAGTCAATTGAAAAATATTTATACCAATTAGAACTAAAAATGATCTTTTAAGAAAGAAGACATTTCTGGTATAATTTTTAGAGATTAAAATTTACTAATCCTAAAATTAAAGTGATAGTTAATGAGAACCACAATCAGCTGAAGGATTATTTTCAACTAGTGAACAAGACATATTAATATTAAAGTCACAGTGTAGTAGAAGCAGATTACTTAATAATTATTAAGTAATTAAAGTCTTTTGAACTGACTTCCTCTAAGTGACTTCTGAAGAATTATTCTTTGTTGGAGCTATGATTTTTTAAATATGATCTTAGCCCTTTAGAGTTTAACATAAACATTGTTTGTTTTTTTCCCTTATTACAACAAAAGTGACTTGTTTATTAGTTTTTTTATTTTGTTCTTAGTTGACTGACTGTAATCTACTTATTACATGGGACAAAAACATTATACTCTGTATTGTAGTATGGCTAACTTTAAAAATTTTCTTTTATTTATAAAAAATAAAAATGTTTTTTTAGAATGTTTAAATCCAAGTGGAGTTGCTCAATATTTAACCCACTAATTAGAACTAGAAGTGATTTAAATATTTCTATTCTTAATCTTGATGAATCAATAAAATCATTTACATAAGTAAAGTAGATAAAATGTTAAAAATACTTTTATTTTTTTTTTAGAAAACAGATGTTCCTGTACCTCTTAGTCTAAAATCTAAACCAATTAATGCTACTCCGGAAGCAAATAATAAGACTCAATCACAACTAGTCTTACAGCAGAATACTCCGACAACTTCATATAATCTTTTTGCTTCTAAAAAGTAAGTAAAATTGAATTTATTTAACCCTTAGAGTTCCTAAGTCACCTTTAATGTAACAACAGTTATTTGTCTGTGAGGTCAAACGTCATATGGGAGGTGACAAGTCGAAATCCTATTGAAAATTCTTGTAATGCAGAAAATATTTTGTATATTTATCAAAACCAGCCTATTAATGTTAATATCATATTTGAAATAGAACATCTTTGTTATTTACTATTTGTTTCTTCATTAATTTAAATTAGATACTTCACGTTTTGAAGTATAAATATATTCTTAACTTTTAGTTAGTATTTAATAGCTTTTTCATTACCGTAATTAACAAGTATTATTTCATGATTAATTTTTAGCAATATGTCTTAAAATGAATGACCCTATTATTTATATGACTGAACATCGTTAATTCGGTAATTACCAAATATTCTAGATCATATGGCTAACTTAGTTTATTTCTTTAAGGTTACCGTTTTGGAGGAAAAGAACTTTGCCATTTATCACTAGGTTTCGTAAGCCGTAAGTATCATTTTATTGATCCCTTAATATTAATTTTTATATTTTAACCATTATATTAATTACACTTATGATTATATTAATAATACGTTTGATGCATAAAGGCCAGCTCTAGTTTCTCGAGTGGTATACCAAGGTGGATCCTGTCGATGGTATACTGCCGGAGCAAAGCATTTATTCCTACTTTAGAAGTTTATATATTGCAAACACAGTTTGTCAGTATAACTATTTAGTTGTGTAAGAGAGTATATAGTATCTTCTGTAGCCACAAAATAGATTATGGTTTTAGTTCATAAGCATCACCAACTGAATGGTGATGAATGAGTCTTTATATGTTTGTAGATTGATATTCATCAGCCAGGTTATTCATTCTGTACTTAATTTTTTGTTCATTCTAAAAGATCAAATAGGTTATTTGGTAGATATTCTTTTTTTCATTTAGATTTTGTTAGTTTTGTAATTTTTTAGTATTAAAACCTGGAAGTTGGTTTGAAACCCATAAGTTCATCCGTTTTTTTTTTTAAGAGTGAAATAAAACAAGTTTTTTTTCATGCAAAGAATAAATTATATTCAATAATGTATTTGCTGTTTTTATTAATGAGCTCTTGCCATCTTTTTAACAATTAATTATTCTGCTCTCGTAAAAATAAGGGGCTTAGAAGCGAAAAGCTCACTAAGATACCTTTTCATATCTCTCATAAGCGAATGATTTCTTGTTGAGGGAGTTTTGGAATAAGTGTTAGTTTGATGGTGTAAGACCCAGAGAATAAAACATCTGATGAGTGTGATAAACATCACTGCCAATGTAGTCTTTATTACAGAAATACCAACAGGTATTGCAGATTAGATCTGAACATATCAAATTTAAAATGATGAAAGTCGGTTGATTACAATTAAAATGTTGAATTTTAATAAATATTATGATCTATATTGTTTTTCCTTTTGTTTCTTTAGGATTGAAGAACAGCCAGGACCCACAAGATATGCTTGGCCTGAAAATGAGCCTATGGATTTATTGCAAATATCTTCTCCTTCATTTACCCCACTTTCTTATGAATCAGATCAGATTATAATGAAGTCAGCTAAAGAAGAGGAGAAAGAGCCAGAAAGAGTAGTAACACCTCAGAGGCGTATTATTGAAAGCCGCCTCCTTACAACACACGACAGTGATGATGATGATGATGATCGTTTTGAAGCTCCATACAGCAGTGATGAAGAGGCAGTTCCTACCCCACCGCCACCAACACCACCCCCACCTCCACCCCCGCCTGCTCTCAAGCCATGCTTGAAGTCTTCACCTCCAGCCTCTGAAGCAGCAGTTACACCTCCTCCTTCCAAAAAAGTCCGGTTCTCTCTTGGACCAGAAGGGAAAGAAAATACTGTCCAGTCAACTTCAAACCATGCAAGAATTATAGCAGAGGTCCTAAAAAAATATCCCGATCTTGTTAAAAACAAAAATATAAAGCTTAAGATCAGTTCTCCCAGACCTAAGATCGAAAATGGTGCTGTCAGTGTGGAAGAAAAGACGTCATATGTTGTTGTACGACCAACTTTAAAATCAACTCCCAATACGTCTGGAAAACAAAATGACTTGGTCGGTCCTTGGTCTTGTGAGCACTGTTCTGAATTGAAATTTAATGACTACCCCAGCTTTAGAAGACATTTGCAAGAAACTCATAATGAGCGACTAGATTCAAGAGTGTGTGAATACTGTGGTTATAAATCGTCTAAAAGGAATCTGCACTTGTATCACTTATTAACCAAACATAATGTTCCTCCACCAAAAAACATAAATTTCCCAAAATGCCCAGAATGTGAATACATAGCACTTAGTGAAAGTTTGCTTTTGAAACATGCTAATTTTCACCAAATTAGATGCGATATTTGTAAAATTTCCATGAAAACAGTTGCAGCATTACAAGCACACAAAGTCACGTGTAGACCTGGTAGTGAGCCTCGCAATATAATTTGTGATTTATGTAAAAAGGCGTTCAGAACGAATGTGAGTCTGAATGCTCACTTGAAAGAATGCCAAGGAAAGCCTGCGAATGATGGGAATATTTATGGCGAAGAGGGAGACTCACAACCAGTGGAGATGATCGAAGTCCCCATTATAGGATCAGTAGACGTAGCCAAAAATGACCATACTTTAGTACAAATACCATCAAGCATCATATTGACTGAAAACCAGAATATGGCTCTTCTACCATCATCAGAGTCTGAAAGTTTAAATAATGTGGCTACAGGAATTGCTATTATTCTTGAAGGAAACTCAGATTTTTTCAATTCTAACCAAGAATACATTGTACCAGAGCTTTTAGAGGGCAGTTTTGCATCTACTGCTAACATATCTTATGGCAGTACGGATCAAGTTATTTATTTAGGTAGTAGTACCAGTAATGCTCACCGTGGGGAAGTGATCCATTTGGAAGAAATAAAATTGAACCAACCCCAACCTGGAACTTCATCGGCTGGAGATAAAGTGGTCAGAGAACAGAAAGTGTCTGATGCGGACAAGTCCATAAACAGTACAGAACAGTGTATAGACATTACTAAAAATGTTTTAGTAAGTCAGAACATATCAGTAGTTAGCAGTAATGGAATCAGTCAGAATCAACCAATAGTAATAGAAAACGGTAAATCGAGTATATTAAGCACTGTGGAATATGTTCCAGAAACTCAGAGTATACCAACAGACGTGGAAGAAAAAATAAATGAATCCCAACAATGTGAAATTGAAGAAAATAATAATGGTTCTCAAGATTTAATATCTGATATTGAAAAAAATGATAATGTACCATTGAATGTGCCTGAGCAAGGAAATGCTGAGATACTGGATGTTCAAAATTCTGAACGAGAATTGAATGTCGACTCTAAGCAACTGGAAGATTCGAGAGCAGTAACTGAAGAGCAGCCTCAACATTCAGAGGAAAATGTTGTCGAAACAATTAGTTTAATTGAAGAATCAAATGCCCAAGACCGAAGAGGAGAGCAAGTTAGTTTGATTTCAGAAAACATGCAGGTAGATGAAGTTAGAGAAGAAATAATTGTGGATGAAAATAAAGATGAAGACATGGACGTTGAAGAAAATTTAGATTTACAGGCAACCAAAGATGCAATGGATGTAGAAGAAGGTGAAAAGACTGGAAATGAAAAAGTTGATAGTTTAGTTAAAGATTGGGGTTTTGATGATGAAGATAATGAAGAAGTTGTGGATGATCCTGAGTGTAAACCCCTTCGACCTGAAATCGACATACCATTGTAAAATTAATTTATGAATTTATTTTATATAAAGTTGTATTATTTTTTAAAGTTAAGTTTTAATGTACATATGCAAATGTATAAATATTATTTTAAAGTATAACTGTTAGTTAAATGTGGATTATATTTTATAGCCACATTTTGCAAACTTCAAAGGTATTTTACCTTAAACAAATCATGGAAAATAAATATATTTCTAATTAAAATAATTGTATAGCAAAGATCAGTGAATAAACTGAATTATGTACAGTAATGTTGTTGTTTTCCCCTGAATCTTACAATATTTTTGTTAATTCAAAACATGTGAAAGATTTTTTTAAGACATACCAGATGTACTTACTACTTAGTAACTGGAAATAATTGACCTCATAAAATTATTCATTTGTGCCATTTGTTTGAGGAACAGATATTAATTAAAATTGTTGGATCTTTTGATTATTGCAATATTTGGTTTTGAAAAAAATAAAAAAGAGATCAATATGTTCCTGATGAAAGTGGTTATCTTAATTTATGTTATTTAATAATTCCTTCTCACAATAAAAACCTTTCTCCAGTCATTTATGATATATAATTTTATTATATACAACGTTTCGACAATTACATGTCATTTTCAACCAACCATAACAAATTTCTGAATCATTTCCTCTTTCTCATCATCTTGAAAAGAGTTACTAGTCACACATATCTTTTTATTATTTATTGTAATTTTTTTAAAGTTTTACTTGGAGGTCCATTATCCTCCATGGTCCTTTTGTTTAAAATGTATGTTGTTTGTAAAAAGAAGTACATAATGGTTAACTATACAATTGCCGAGTGGATATTATTGTTGATTTAACACCTTAATTGAAAATCTTTGATAACGCATTCATGGGATGCCAGAAAATAGCTTCATTGTGGATGAACTATGAACAACCAGTTGAATTTATACTTAGATGTCCTATAGAAAGAAAATATCAAACCCATAGATGTGAAAACATATTACTTACCTGCTTGTACCTATTTAACCTCCAACCCCCAGCTTATTTGCCTCTTCTCTATCTACTACTTCGTATATTTGTCATAAAAAAGTTAAACCTAACTTCTTTTTCGTTAATTACTAACAAATATTTGTTTAAATGTAGTGGGTTAAATAGATCACTTTTAATCATTTCTTGCAAGGGTCTCCAAACTTTTTTTGCTTGTGGCTCTTATTGACACTTCCAAAACTTGTGGAGCACCAATTGAGATCAATAGAAATAAAATAATCAAAGATCAACCATCAATAGTTTCTTCCTCATATATGTATGAGATCAACTAATATTATTCCACATGTATTCAAAATAACCACTACACGGTTGATGTCAGATAGAATTTCAATAGTTATTAATCAAGTAATATTCTGAAAAAATGTAAAGTTACACTACTCTTGATGAAATAATCTTAAACAGACACAAAGAAAAAATTATTCTATTATGAAAACGATTTTTCAAATTGAAAAATTCTAAAATACCCTGATACGACCTAACTTTGGTAAGCTAAGTTAAATTAAATATTAAAAAGAAAAACTAACGAGCCTTTCTATACCTGAGGAATCCCTTTAATGGTTCAGTTTAAATACCTACTGTTTTAACTTTACATGAGTGAATATGATTATACTTATTTATATTCGGATGCGCTAATACAAAATCATATGGAGCTTACCTGTGAGTACATAGAATTTTCGTGATATGAACATAAATGCACTCTACTCAGGATCTTAGTTTTCTTTCTTCATGGTCTATGGCTTTTATCTATGACTTCTGATTAGCTTTATCTTAGTTACATAATATTATACAAATATTTTAAAATTCTATAATATTCGTACGATTTAGAATTACTTGGATATGGTTATTCACAATGTCTAATTATATAATCTAATAATGTGTTTACTAAAACTAAATACAGAAACATTTATGAATGCAATTAAGGAAATAGGGCTGGAAGTAAATACGGATAAGACTAAGTATATGGATAGTAGGAGAAAATGGGGAATGTTGGGGATATCGTTGGAGGGAATAAGTTTGAAAGTGCCGAGAAGTGTAAGTATAAGGATCTATGGAAACTAGGAAAAACAAATGTAAGGAGGAAATAATGGGACAATTAAAGGCATGAAATGGTTGTTATTATTCCATTTCGACATTACTAAGCTTGCGAATTTTGTCCCAAAATCTAAAATTAAGAATTTATATAACCATCATCCTTCTAACTCTTCTTTAGGGGTGTGAACCGTGGCCTCTAACACTGAAGTATGAACATCATCTTAAGGTATTCGAAAGTAAGGTGTTGGGTAGAATACTCGGTCTATAAAAGGATGAGACCATTGGAGAATTTAGGAGATTAGGCAAAGCATGCACCCAGCTATTATTGAAGTGATAGCGTCACAAAGATAAAGATGGCCTTGTAATGTTGCTGGGCTTGGTAAAGAATGCTTTCCTAAAAAGTTAATAAGTTCTGTACCGACAGGGAAGTGTTGGCATCGAGCCTTTGGGTTTGCTAAGCCTTAATATTATTAATAATAATGTGATTAAATAATGAGATTGATGCCAGGAAGAAGTGCCATTTTAAGTTGTATCTTGTAAGGAAAGAAGAACTCATACAAAGAAATGATCAAATCTAAGTTATATTACAAATATATCTTTACATATTTAAAACAAATAATGAAATACTAAACATACAATCCACTACAAAATTGATTGATTTAGAGTTCTTTGAACTAGATACAATCAAATATTTCTTTAAAATGTAATGGTATACATTACTAAGGAACATTTTAAATCATCTTGGAAGTAGTGTCATTTCTTAGAAGAAGATTCTTCCCATGGTCTAGGACCTCTAACCATTTCCCAATTTTCAGTATCTATCTGCAAATAATGTATAATAGAATATTTTTAAAAACTTTAAATAAAAACAAATAATTCAATTGATTAATAATGAATTTCTATGAATACAAAAATATTTCTGATACTTCAATAAATATAAACCTGATTATTACTAATAATATTAAACAAAATCTTAATAAAAAAAATTAATTGAAAATAAAAATATTCCTAATATGCCTAGGCTGAAAAGCAACCAGTTAAGAGTATGAAAATAAAAAGTCAAAAAAAGTATTTATATAGATAAGCTATTTTTCAGGATGGTGTTTGTTCGAAAAATATTTGGTATAATTCGGTAAAATTATTGATATTTACCAAAATTTAAAGTATTAATTACACTATACCAAAATGAATAAAGAAACAAGAAATGAAACATACTGATTTAATTTTTTCATATTCAGTTTCCATAGTCACTTCACCCGTTTTCTTCATCTTGACTCCAAAAGCTTCAGCATCTTCGGGCCTTATAAGAGAAGTTTTGGAGTACTGGAACCTTAAATAAGCATGACTAATTAAAATTTTAAGGAGGCTATGGTTGTCTATATTAAATTCTTAATTTTAAAGCAATAATAGAGTTAAATATAATTCTTGACAAATATAATATAACTAATTAAAAATAATTATCAGTAATAGTTGCTATATACCAAGTTATTATATACCCTGGAGGTCCATCATAACCTGGTTTAATACAATTTTTGTGACGGAAAATAAAGCTGTTTTTTTTATTGGGGTTTAACATCCTTACAAAAACAGAACAGGATGCGGTTAATACTCCAAGCTACTAACCTTTGTAACTGGAGGCCAAGATTTATTTCATGGGTATAAAAAAAAAAACCTGTACCACTACGACCCGTGAACGAGTCTGAGGGTTCAGTACATGGTTGAGACTGTACTGTTTCATGGACAACGGTTCTGCAAGGAGGTGACTTGTCCTAGGTCACGCTCAACCGCCAGGTTTTTTCCCCCTTATTATGGGTACCCTATTTTTATAATATTTTACAGAGGCTGGGTGAGCCCCAGGAGGTTCCTAGATCCTATATGATCCATCTCTGGCTGCAAACAGACTAAATAAAAGTAACTGCCCGCAGCGGGATTTGAACCAGAATTTCCGGCACGGCAACTCAGTGCCTAACCACTGAGCCACTCATCTACTATTTCATGGGTACATCACAAAGAAAAAATGTCAACCCACCCAGGTTAGTTTTTTACCTTAAATATATGAATTCAATTTCTTCAAAAATCAATCCCATAGATTTTATGTTTTAAGGATACATATGAAAGTCATTCAACCTTATGGTGATAAAATGGTAATTTTTATTAAAACAAATAAAAGATTGGCTAAAAATCTAAAATGTGAAATTAAAATTATGATATATCTCTGTTCTACTGGCATTGTACTATGAATCAAAAAATAAAACTTTATAATTAATAAGAAATATTAAAAGATTCATGCTTGTCATAATTTTTAATGCACAGATAAAGTGATTTCTCTAACATTATTTGGAATTTTTTTGTGCAGGAATTATACAAATAATAATTTTTTTTAAACTTCTTAATTAATTTTGATAAAAAATTGGGAACAACATTGATGAATATTAAAAACATTGCTTAATTGGCTAGTTATAATGTCTCTAAAAGCATGGTTAACTAAATTAAGGTTTCATTTAATAATTAGTTTTACATCATCTCAATATGCTTCTTTTCGTTAAGGTACGGTTTTTTCCCATTATCATTGCTTAACAAAAGAATAAATAAATAAACATTATTGGCCAATGACTTGGGTTCTAAAATGAAATTCAATACTCAAGTCTTTCTGTAAGCTCAGTTATTGAACTACCCATTTCTAAACAGTTTTTTAACAACCAACTTTGATTAAATCGACAGTAACTATAAATTTAAAATATCCAAAAATCAAATTCCAACGATTATGAAGTTCACAGTTATACCAAAGTAGTCTATAATAATTAACTTTGGTGAGCTGAAAAAGAAACGGTTACAATTCTATTTTCATGAATTGATAATACTGTGGTAATGAAACAGTTACCATTCAGTCAATTTTTATATAGCACTGAATCAGCTCACAAAATTCTAAAATTTTACTGAAGTATCTTTCAAAATTATCAGTTCACGGATCAATGTTTTCTTTCAAGATTACAACAAAGATAGATATTGAGATTCTTGATAACAATTTTAAAGTGTCTCTCAAAGCCGTTTTTTTTTTTAAATAGAATACATTTATTGTTTATCTGATTCTGTGTAGATCTAGAAATATTACTCCTCAGTTGCTCTCTCGTAACAAAGTATATTGTGATTTCATTTGTTTGTAGATATGTCGCTAGTCATGACTGAGCAGTCCAAGCCGTTCATATTGTTCTTAAAAATGTTTTATTTTTTCTGGAGAAGATTAATGGTAAGTGTCCTTTACACTGACATTACAAACCTATCTTTTAACGCCATCCTTGGTTGTTATTTATGTAATCCTCAATTGACGACGTTACACAGCTCTATGATTCTCTGATTGGAATGATAATTGGTAATATTTTGTATTTCTCAAGGCTTAATTTTACTTGTATAAGTGCCAAACCTAGTAATTATTATCAGCAACTATAAATTTCCCTATTTAAATGGAAATGAGTGACAGGATAATTGTAAGAGTGGTGTAAAATGTCCAGGGGGTGCAGTCAATGATTACACAAGACAAGAAATTCTTATTTTATTGTGCCAGCATTTCGGCCATCTTCAGGGTAGAGGAATGAAGAGTCCAACTGCAACTCAAATCGTTGACTGCACCCCCTGACCATTTTAGACCACTCTCCTAAATTTCCCCAGTTTTAATTCCTTGCAGTTACCTTATATAAATTTCTAAATCCTTAATCTATACCAAATAATGAATTTAAATAATTAGTCAGATTGTGTCATTCTGTTTTGCATGTTAGTAATGCAATAAACTAATGATAACTCATTCATACGCAGATCATAAGAAGTGAAAATGCTACACAAATAAAAATAATGGTTTGATTTCCATATACTAATAAAGAAAGAATAGAGGGGATACAAAATTAAACGAACTAAGTCAAAAATTAAATCAAACACTCAAACATATAATAATTAGAAGTAGAAGTTAATAAAAATCTACCTAAGTTGTGAAAACTCTCTTAAACCCAAGGAACCCCCAATCATTAATATGAAAAATGGCATGCCATATTTTATTAGTGGCCTACGAAAAATGTTACAAACTTTTTTTAAAACATTTGTCATTACTAGAAATCACATAACCAAAATCCTTCAGTAAGCTGAGCCGGAGTACTGGACTTGGTAAAGTTTGTAACATGCCTAGTTTATAACCACTGAAGAAACTACCGGCCGAAAAAAAATAAAATACGTTTTTCAACTTTGGTGAAACTCTGCATTAAAGTCATTTTTTTATGTTTAAAAAAATATTGGTGTACTCTTAAATATATACATTTTTTGATATATTACAAAATAAATAATCAATATTGTTAATGTTTCATATTTATATATTTAAAAAAAAAGTTGAGAAAAAATTCTTCTTTATATTTTTAATAAACGAAATTAATTTTAATCTCAACCAAAGTATTTTTATTTTATATTTTCAATATAACCAACTATTTATGTACCTAAGCTCGTCAGTCAACCATCCCACTTCCTTTATGTGAGTTACTCGTGAGCTGATCGTACTCCTCGTCACGATGAAGGTATGGCTTATGATATATTTTAGTTTGTTGAATATTTTTCTCTGCATGTTTTTAAGTGTTTAAAGTTTATTTTACTTATAATTAAAAAATCTGTTTAAGAATTAGGCCTTTGGGATTTAGGATGGCTAAGATATAAGTGGATGTAGGGTAGTTGCTCCAACGTTAAAAATGTTATTTGTTTTCTGTTTCAGTTGAACGTAGCCTATCCCGCTACGGGATGCCAGAAATTATTTGAAATAACAGACGAACATAAGCTTCGTATGTTTTATGACAAACGTATGGGAGCTGAAGTTGATGCCGATTCTCTTGGAGATGAGTGGAAAGGTTATGTTGTAAAAGTCACTGGTGGAAATGATAAACAAGGTTTTCCTATGAAACAGGGTGTATTGACTAATGGTATGTTGTTTATAGGTGTTTGTATTGTTATAGAATTAAAATACAATATATGTACATAACTATATCCCTATGTTGAAAACACTGGTACAGGACATGTGTGAATTGGTTTTGAAATATCATCTTACAAGAATTTCTGTTGAGAATGTATTAATATTATTTGTTTTGAACTATTAGATCTGGTAGTTTATTGCTGAATACTGTCTGAAGTGTTTTGAAGCATGCTTACTATAGTTGTTTAATCACGAACACTGTATTGCACATGCCGGTACATTTTTGACTGCTGGGATAAACCTGCTTTTTAAGTAAAACTACCTTAAGGTTTAATTAAAGGTTTAATTGATGTATTCCAACTTTGTTATGTTGTCAAGTCCTCTTATAAATTTAGAGTGTGTTCTTAGTACAGTAGAATCCCGATAATTCGTATGGTCAAGGGACTGAAGATTTGGTACGAATTATCGGGAGTACAAACTAAAAAAAATGTATTAATACAATTTTTTGAATCTATTGAACCTTCCATCACTTGCACGAAAGTCTTCAATTCCCATTTTTCTGTGAAAACTCAAGCTTTTTCCCTTCAAATATTACCTCCAACTGGTTTGAATTCCTTGCTTGTACGAACCACTTTTTTAAGTTCTCTACAAGTCTGGGAAGTGATTTTGTCCTTGTTCTTCACAATTGATGTGATCGTGGAACCAGGGACGATGAAATGCTTGGATACGTCAATTAGCTTACAACCACTGGTCACGGCGTTTATGATTTGTTGTTTCTCTTCAATAGAGAGGCTAACGTATTTTGGAGGCATGATAACGTGTCACAACGGTAACAAAAACGAGACTGAATTGTAAATAAAAGTGTGATTGTAAGAAAAGCTTAATAAAATTCCTAGAACTCCCCTCATTTTCTTTGAGTGAAAACAGTACGAATTACTTATTAGATTTCTTAGAAACTTGTCTCTCTCAATCCCTCTCCCATAAAAACAATAGGATCTACTGTGCCTCTTAAACAATACAAACATACTTGTGTGTAAAACCAATACAAATTGAGTGATTTCCAAGAAAGGATTTATTCTCATTCTGCTCCCTGGCATATCTGCTTCACTGTTCTCTCCCTCCCTTTCGAAAAGAGGACTAAGTAGCGAGATTTTAAAGCTGGAAATACGAATTATATGACGTTATAAGTGACCTCGAGCATAAAAATAATACGAATTACCGAGGGGTCTGAAATGCATTGATATTATACCATTTATCGGGATTTTCTCTGGGGACCGGCAATTTTGTACGAATTAGCCGGAAATACGAATAATCGGGATTCCACTGTATAGGATTTTTTGTAAGTATGGTCTAGGGGAATAGTGATTTCTAGGTAATTTAGTGTATTGTTCTAGTTAGGAATGCTATCAAAATGGCATAATTACAAAAGTTAATATTTAGAAGGATGCATGCTTATTATCATTATTTTTGTCTATTAGTTATAATCTTATTTATATTTTCAGGTCGTGTAAGGCTCCTTCTGTCCAAAGGCCATTCATGTTATAGACCCCGTCGTGATGGTGAGAGGAAAAGAAAATCAGTTAGGGGGTGCATTGTTGATGCTAACCTAAGTGTATTGGCTCTGATCATTGTCAAAAAAGGTGAACAGGTATGGTTATTTATTGTTATTATTAACTTACCCCAATATGAACAAGATTACTAAATTTATTAATAATTATCTTAAGTATCTTCTTAAATCTAGACTTAGTATCATTTTACAGAAAATTAACATGGTCGGTAGAATTAGATGTTCAATGTCTGTAGTTAGGTTGTTAGTTAATTCCCATACCCAGGGTTGAAAATCATACAAGCTTTGATACATGTTTGATGGGGGAGGGGGGATTCATATTAAAGTGAAGTCCCTAATGTAATATCAGTCAAATGCCTGTTATCTTCTATTAGTTTAATCAAGTCTGTTTTAAATTCACCCATTACTCTTACCACTAGAGAAAAGGAAGTGAAGTTTTAAAATATTCTCTATCCTTCTTATTAGTGGAATATTAACTACCAATTCTTACCACATCTAGGAAGAATGTGTTTTCCTTTGATGATATTAAATTGTGTAACATTCTCTGTGGTTAAACAATTAAAAATTATGGTAATTATTCCGTAGGTTGTGACTTTGAGTTGAGTCACAAGTTAACTTTTCATTAGTTTCCCCTGTAATATGTTTCAAAAATACAATTTATGATGGGCTTAAGTATAGAAAAGAGAATGTAATTATGGGAAATGTATATACTTCGATAATCACTTTTAAATGATTAAGCATTTGTCCAGAAATGAATGTTTCAAAAACAGTATCATCTATACTTTGAATTGTTAGTTTATAAATTTAATTTCTTGATAAAATGATTACCAAAATCCACTCATTATCCATAATTACATTCTCTTTATCATACTAAAGCTTTACAATAATCTGTATTTTGGAAAATATTTAAAATGAATCTAATAAACAGTTGTACGGTTGTAATTAAACTTGTTGAAACTCAACTCAAAGCGACAACCGGAGAACAGATACCAAAATTATTATTATAAATAAGTGTTGGCTATTCTTTTATCAATAATCAGAAGAATACCAAACAAATAAAAAGAAATGTTGTGCATGTAATTAATATATTTATTAGGTTTGGTTATTAGTAAATTACTGCTCAACGTCAAAATTCAAATTAACTGAAATATAACTATAAGAGGGATCTAAACGTTTCTAGAATATGGTTATGGTTTGGAGGAGGGTTTGTTCTCCATGAGTGGGTCTGTTAGTGAGAATTTTAGTAAAATAGCTTTATCCATTCAAGCTAAGATATGGGATGGGTGACTAGAGAGATCAATATATGGCTCTGAAATTTAGGTTATGAAAGTTAGGTCTGCATATTTTTTTGTGATGCTTAAAACATGATATTGGAATGGTCTCTTAATTACCAGTTTTTTCATTGTAAGAAAGGAGTGATGTTTGTTATAGTCCAATCCTATCTAGTCCTGTATACCTCTTAACTTCAAGAACCAGACATCTCATAGAATGAATTCTGTGCTCTTGCTTATATTGTATATTGCTGAATTGTTGATTAATTCTCTGGATTTTCCTTTGCCACGCTCTCAGGGATTGGTTTTTCTATAAAATCAGACAACACTTCTCTCTCCCCCCCCCCTCCTCCCAGTGGTGTTTGAAGCAGTCGTGGGCAACCGCTGCTTGGCACTAGTTTAGTTAAAATACATATCACTAATTTAAATTAAAAATAGTTTTAATCTACCATTCAATGGTTAATAATATGATTGGTCAATACTTAAGTCTGCGGGTGTGGTCAAAAAGGGTAGATGAATAAAGAATTTATTTTTACCTCTTAAGAAAGTTTTGGAGTTTACTCCTTGAGAAACGATTTTCATATTTAGCCCGCATTATGAAAATTATATGAGTAGTAAAATTTAATTTAGGCAAAAGTGGCGAGTTACGTTCCTTTCTCGATAATATTGTATTATTTGTTTTACATAATAGATCGAAATTAAAAGTTAAATTCCCGGACTAATTGGGAAGAGATGCCTGTGGTATCTATGGTAACAGTATTCTATTACTTTATTCTCAAAGTGTTGAAATGCGATAATTTTTTTAAATCTCAAATTAAGGTTAGCTTTATTTGAACTAGTTAGGAAGATAAATATATAACCACGATGTTACCTTTGAGCTTAGATGTTTTTTATGTTTTGTTATTATGAGAATAGATTTACAAATATTTTAAATGGTCAGGGAGAAGGTTTAGTCAATAAACTTTACAGTAAAATATAAATATATTGAGAGACGTTACATTCCTTTGCGCACCTCTCACTTCGAGATTATGTATGTTTATAACAGCAACCTAACTGTCAATTTGTGTTGTCAAATTGTAACATTGAAAAATACTTACTTACAGCGAAAACTGTTTTAGTATGAAATCATTTATCGTTGGTTCTTTCAAAGATAAAGACACAGTGGGTATTAGTTTATTCACTTAATGTCACTAAGTAAAATTTTAGTAGTGAAAAGTAAATATAATTTTCACTAAGTAAAGATGAAAGTTTACACTTAGTACAATTCTTGAAAAATGAACTCAATTTAGGGCTATATTGAGACTTTATTTCTGGCAGATTGCTTGGGACGACTAGATATGGTACATCTATTGATGCAATGTTTTCACGATTCATAACTCATGTAACTTCTGACGTACGCATATTGTATTTTAGTTACCACAAACCTATTGTCACAGTATTTAATAATGATGATAATACTATTCACGGGCTAAAATCATGTTAAATGTTCATGGTAGAACAAACGAATCTTTCCAAGAATGATTTATATAAAAATATTAACAATTATTATTATGTAAAATAGTTGATGATATATATTTCATTGGAATGATGTGTATATTATGAATAAATATTTATATATGCTTTGATTATTTTTTAAGATGCTTTCATTTACCCTCTTTTTACATTATTTACACAATACTAGTTCTTAAGGAATCAACTCCAGTCGTGCGTCGGAGCTGACATTTTTTTGAGCTTAAAGCATTTAATATTAGTGTTGACGTCTATGATTAAAACATAGTCATGCAATAAAACATGCAGTAGTCAGGTAGCCATACCATACGTGTTACAACTAGTATGTAAATATACAGGAAGTAAAGTAATATATTGAATTGAGAACAGTTATGATTTTCGTTGTTGAGGAAGGCTCCTGACTACATCTGAGTTTTACTATTCATATGATCAACTTCAGTTACACTGTATATACAATGTTTCAAGTTCGTTCTATACCACAAAGGTTTTGAAGTTTAGATGTTTATATGTTTAGATAGGCAAGTTTCTTTATTTTTCATTGAGTTAATTCTTTACTCTAAGACCAACCCTCTTGGGACAAATCAAAGTCTATACCAATGGTTCCCAACCTGGGGGGTGCAAGAACGGTTGAAAATAAAAATTCTGACTTAATTTTTCTCTCACCAGTACTTCTTTATCTTAAATTGAAACTTATAAAGTTGTATCTTGTGACAGTAAAACTTAATTTTTTTTTATTATATAATACTTGATGTGTTTTTAATATGCCTATACAATTTATTGTGCAATGGGGGGGGGGTCGTGAAACAAAAAAGGTTAAGAACCACTGTGCTCTATACCTTTATAGAAAACCTGCTTGTTAAGCATTTTATCACCTTGCTACAATCATTGAGTTAAAAACAGTTTAGTCCTTATCATTTACGCAATTAATCATTTTTTAAATGTAAGTTTATAAATTTACTAAATTCAGAAAATTTTAATTTTATTTTTTTGTACAGGAAATTCCTGGCCTTACTGACAATACTGTGCCAAGGCGTCTAGGTCCCAAAAGGGCTTCTAAAATTAGGAAACTTTTCAATTTAAGCAAAGAAGACGATGTTAGACAGTTTGTGATCAAGCGTCCTCTTCCTCTGAAAGAAGGCCAGACTAAACAGCGCTTTAAGGCTCCCAAAATCCAGAGACTCATCACTCCAGTTGTGCTTCAGGTAATTATTGACTGATTTACTATAATCCATGATACTTCATCTTAATACTTTACTTGATATTTATAATACATCAGTAAACCAACACCATGTTAGTTATGGAATTTTTATTTTTGTATTATGGCACTGTATGAGATAGCATAAATTATATTCAAAACAAACATATTAAGTTTACTGTACCATACTTAAGGTACAACTCCATAGTAAAATGTCTTGTCCGGCACCACATTAGTGAAGACACTTGCAGAATTCTCGTATTAAAATAACTTAATTGGGTGAACAACATCCGTTTATTCTAAACAGATCAGTGAATTAAAAGATTCCTGTCTCTAGCAATAAAAATGGGGTTAAAGTCGATATTTTAAATGTCACATTATCAGCAATGAAGTTATTGCTTATTGTAAACTTACTTGTGTTGATATCCTGAATGTTACAATGACGGTTTGTATTTCACTATAGTTTATTATTTATTTTTTTTTAAATAATGAAATATTGCATAGTTCCCTGTGAAATAAAATTGCTTTAATAGAGTTTAATCTATATAATAGTTCTAAAATGTTGGATTCAATTAGATTATATATAATTAATGAATGCTATAGGGGTTATTTATTTAAGTTAATAACATTTTTAGAATACTTTTCCTCCAATTTGTTTGGAAAGGGTCTTTGATGTTTTATTTTTCTTGCTGAAGCTTCGGGTACTTTATTTAATTCATTGTTTTAATTTTATTTTATTTTATTCTTAAAATATATATTTTTCTACCAGGTCCTTATTTACTTATTAAGTTGTTGATTAATGTGAAATTTCATTACAGCGCAAGAGGCATCGCATTGCCATCAAGAAGAAGCGTGCTGAAAAACGCAAGGAGGAGGCTCGTGAATACGCCAAACTTTTGGCCCAGAGGCAGAAGGAAGCTAAGGCTAAGAAGCAAGAAGAACTGAAGAGGAGAAGGTCAGCCTCAATGAGGGACTCCAAATCTTCCGCTTCTACCCAGAAGTGATTCTTTTCTTTTTTTTAATTAATAAAAAATTATTGATAGTTGATGCCTTTTTTTATCTTTCTTTCCTTTTTATGTTCTCAATGGTGACATTAAATTTTATGTTTTAAAGTTTCAATTTTTTTATTATTGATTTTGTGTTTGTTAAGTAGTTAAAACTGATTTAATCAAAGATAATGATAAATTGCTGGGAAGAAGAGTTGAGACAGGTGGGAAAGAGGCGGTTGCATGTGAACAATGAGTAATGCTATAATTAGAAACAATAAGGTTGGATGAAGCGAGACGAAGAGCGATGCTATGGCGAGGAAGCAGAAGGCTGGTGATTTATTGATGAAGAGAGGTCTAGATGTGTTAGAATGTAGGTCTATACTGGTTTTTAAGTCTGGTATTGCGTTGTAAAGATATAGGGGTGAAGTCCTGTTATTATGATTCATTTAAGTGGAAAATAGTAGACTGGATAATTCTAAGAGTGGTATCAAAGGGTCAGGGGGTGTAGTCAATGATAACACAAAATAGGCATGCCTTATTTAATTGTACCTACGTTTCAGTCTAAGATGTAGACCATCTTCAGAGCAGCGAGATGAAGAGTCAAACTTTAACTGTGTTGTATTGAAGTTTGACTCTTCACTTCTTTATTGATTTTACAGTTTAAAATGCTGAGATACATAAAGTTAAATTTTTAATTGCCACATGTCAACTTAATATTGTTTCTGAAAAGAATGATCATTATTTTAAACTCCTCCAATATCGTTGTCTATATTTCTAGCAGACCAACTGGGAGTTAGATGATAAATCACAATTGCTTCAAATTGTATCCTCTGTTTTCATATCTTTTTTTCAAATAAGATATGTTAGACTGTCTATAAAAAGTCCAATTGAGAATATATTAAAACAAAATTAAGATATCCATTGTTAAGATACTAGTTAATTATAAAATCATACAATATTGTTTCGTTAACTCCTCATAAGTTACCTTAAAAATTTCAGTTTCACCGTAAAAAGTTCTTCATGTAAAATTTAATTATTTTCAATTTGAACTATTCAACAGTAATTAAATGAGAAATGGCAAAGATGTGAACTTTTTCTGATTACTATTGGTTGTTTGCTTTAAGTCATTACTAGCAACACTGGCAGATAACAGAAGGTGTCACTATAAAAATCATTTATCAGAATGAGGTTTTAAACATAAAGATTATTATCTTATCTTTTGTCGTTGATTGGGATATTCTTAGTATACAATGAGACATGAAGAAGAAAAGAACACAATTTGATAACATAATAACTAAATTGAAATTTATAATAAAATGTACAATATTTATATTTCTAATATTGGGCATTTCGGATTGAATCCTCGCAGTATTTGTAAAACACAAAGTCAATACAATTACTCAATTACAATTTGAAATTTTGTCAAATATTTTGTCCAGCTGTTTATCCTTTTATCACTTCACACATGTTTTTTGGTAATAAATACTTGTATAATCATTGGTTTTAATTGGACTAACTGATTAGTTTCGAATTTTACACTTAGAATAAGAGGAACGAGTCAAGAATATAAGTTCTAGGTAAAAATAAACAACAATTCTGCTTGACTATATCCTTCAATTTCAATTCTCAACAGTTAAAAATTTAAAAAGTACATGAAATAAAACTGTAAGAAAATAAAATACAAATTACAAGTCATAAAAGTTTTAATGCTTTCTATTTGGAAATTTCAAAAGCAACTTAACTAGGTTTGTTTACATTTATTTAGATACATAAATAAAAAAAATAAACTTACATAACTAGACTTACATTAACACCAAATTATAAATTAAAAAAGATACAACAATTTTAATTGCACATTTCAGCACACTTATAATCACACATTTCAACACATTTTTAATCACAAATGTTGAGGGTTGTTATCACTAACACATTGAATTTTATTTTCATTTATTTCTCACTTATTTTGCTTTTCTAATTTAAAACTAACAAATATTCATAAAAGCAATTGGTATTTGATAAAAAAAATATTTCCTACATCGACTAAAAATAAATTAATACAACTAAATATTTTAATTAAAGCATCACAATAAAAATTGTAATTATTCAATAAAAAATGCAAAAATCAACAATAACAACTAATGGTATGCAACAATTCAACCATTACAAAACTTCATAATATTCAATTTTCTTCAATCTCGCGCAACATAAGTTCATTGAACTTTAACCGAAAATATTTACAACCTCTGTAAAATGCATCAGAGTAAAAAAAAGTTATACGTTAAATCTAGTAAATGGAGCGTTTCCCACAACTCAATGATATAATGATATCATTCGCGTAATATCCATAGGAATTAAATTGTACCAATAAAATATACACTGTATATGTATGTATGATCTAAAAATTGTCAATGCTAAGCCTACAAAGAGAATATCCCTTTGAAAAAAAATTCATTCTTGAATCAAAGAGAATGCTTAATAGATATCTCCTTTCTACAAAGGGGAAATTGATAATCCCAAAGGAACTGAGCACCAAAACTTCTTCATTTCAAACAGAAATAAATGCAATTCAAGTTCAGCTAAATCTCATAGAAGCCCAGCTTCTGTTAAAATGAAAAAAATTATTGAGGTATACGCTACTTAATCTTGACAATTTTGTGCCTAAATGAGCAATAAAAAGGGATCTCTGTGGTTAGGGCGGTGAGATTGTAGCTCATTCTGCCGAACCTGTCAATATTAAGTACAGTCTCTAAAATTTTACAATGAAAAATACCTAAATGATAAAATATTGTCAATAGCTACAACTGGGACTTAAGGCTATTTTATGATTCTTCTTAAATTTTCACTAATCTAATAATACTTCTTAGGATTCGATAAGTGGAAAGATGCTAACTATGATATTTTCCTCCATTTTCTATTAAAAATGATAGCTTCTCAAGTGATTCCCGTACCTGAAACAATCAAATATTAATTAATTAACAAACAACATAGTTTACAAATCCAATTATTATTCCATCCATGATTACTGTTATTTTTTTTCACAATGTAAGTTTACAAATAAACTGAAAATAATTAGAATCCATTCACTCGGAAGGGTTTGGTTTAATTCCAGACCATTGAGCTACCAAGGCTCGTAACCAAGCCAGACAAATCCATTCTCTTCACTGATCCAATCGAATCCCGGCCAAGACAAATCTTTTCTCTTCAAAATAACCACCATCCAAAGAACAATAAATAAAAAATTGAATGATAATAGTTGACCTTGTATATATATCTACAAATATATGTAATCTATTTGTATAGATTATATATCTATACAAGGCTTAATTTATTGCATTTAATCTATTTAATTCTAGAATATATATAATGATCTAACCTTCCCATTAGGCTCAGGCTGAATCCATCTTGCATTAATATTGGTTACTCTGGCAATTGAATCTATATGGTAATTTTGATTGGAGATTAGTCAAGCTGTAGATAAACCACAGAATATAGTGTTTTGCTTATTGTTCAGAGGTTTTTTCTAACATACTCTGACAGCAGATTATACTCTATTTAAAATTTAGATCTGTTTATTATAATACAAGTGGTAAACTATATCTTCCTCTTATTGTAATTGATAAAATTTTGTGGACTAACTGCATGGTTCATTTATTAAAATATAATTTTAATAGAATTGAAATTATCTTCTTCTATGTGTTTACTGGTTTTAAATCATTAAACAATATCAATGGTTTTCATAAAATATGATATGTTCTCTAGACAGTTTTAAATGCCTAAGTTAGTTTGGACAAGGCTTATTAATTTGTCAATCAAGTAAATAATCATTGAAACATAAATAACACCTTGGTCAATGATGTAAGCTTTATTTCGCAGTATTAGATTTTAAATAGAGATAGTTCTCCACAATTTATAAACCTAGTTGATTTGAAATTAGGAGACACTAAAACTCTGAAACAGAAATTTGCGAAAAGAAAGAAACCCATCATGAATGAGGATACTAAAAGTTAATAGTTTAACATAACAAATCTCAAATCTGAAAGACTGCCTTTTAAGATAAAAGGATTATGTACGTTCTCTAAATTAAAAAAAACAACTAAATTTTTTAGTAAATGGTGCCAACATCCATGAAATGGACTAAGAGTTAATATTTAAAAAAATAAGTGTTTACTATTCAAAATTTATTTTTATGCTAGCTTATTCTAGTTCTATTTTATTTAATTCCATGATTAATGATTTCATTTATTAAAATAAAATATAACAATGGGGCTGCCGTAATTTAAAAAAAAAATTTGTTTGAGGTGCTGCTAGATTAAAACTTTTCAAAAATACTAATCTATATTGTGGGCTCCTCGAATGTCCCAACAGTTTTTGGATCGAACCAGAGTTGATACTCAGCTCGTTCAAACTTTTAAAATGTATTCTATCAGCTCTCACATGCACAAAGAAGTTCTTTCAGTGTTTTTATAACCACTGTATATTAATACTATACCAAGTTAATATGAAATTGCTATGAAAATTCTGTTGGGTTATGTCAAACAAAAAAGAAAAATCTTTTAAAAAACTCACTTTGGAAATGTGCTCCAAATTGGTATTGATGTATGCGTGAACTTCATTCATTGATCTACAGGAAAAAAAAAAGATATTAAATTAAGTATAATGCTCTAGCCAAAAAATATAAATTCTTAAAATATTTATCATTAAGGGATTTGCTACACATTGTTAAGTATTGAAAGAATTTTTGAGATTCGTCTAGGTTTTCATCATAACATTAAAATATATTTCGATAAAAAATACATAGAGCTTCAGCAAAAATTGAAATCACAAATTTTCTTTTGGAGATTAAGTTTTATGAATCAAGTTACATAATACTACTCGCAGGTAGTAAGGTCCTGAAGTTTCCGGCCTGGGATAAAAAAAAAGTTGAAAGAAAAAAACTGGTCTTACTGTTTTTCAATATATTCTCCTCTAAGTTCATCACACTTAATACAACGCTTTGGCAACATTTCTATACCATGAAAAATATAATTTTCTTCTTTGTTAAAAAAATGTTCTTCCACTGCTGCTTGGAACTCTTCGTCGGTGTTAAATCGCCAAAAGTCATTGCAGCAGTGAACTCATTCCTGTTTTTGAGCAGCTGAAAAAAATTTTGGAACCCATCCTGCACTAACCTTGTTCATATGCAAATGTTCTTTGATGATCCTCAAAACACTTGTTTTTGAAAGCCCCAACCTCGCTGCAATTTCCTTCCTTTTCAGTCGCCGGTCAGAAAGCAATTGCAGATTCCACAAGTTGGATTGTTTCAGAAGTGACAGCTTCCAATGGGCGACCGGGACGCGGGTCATCTTCTAGACGTTCTCTCCCTAACTTAAATAATTTTGCCCATTCTTTCACTGTGGAGCACGAGAGGGAGGACTGCCCGTATACACAATCCAAGCGCTCTTTAATTTGCGCAGGAGTAAGACCCTCTTTACAAAAGAATTTAATAACCGCACGGTACTCGAGTTTGAACATTGTGAAAATGGGGAGTTTCCTTCTAGGCTGGACACTGACTGACAGGACTGAGGAAGTGCGGGCGATGGGTATGGAGTGAGCAGGCATGGAGCTGCATAGGCGTGCAGGTCCTGGCATGCTTGAAGGAGGGAAAGCAGGACAGGCCGGAAACTTATGGACCTTACTACGTATAAATTTAATTTGATTACATATTATTTTAAGCGATTACTTACATAAAAAGAGATGATAAAACAAATATTTATTTTAAATTAAAATATATATTTTTTTAGCAATATATTAAAGTTGAAACTTAAATTCTAAAACTTTTTGCTGAAGGTACTTTCTTTTGCAACACTTCCATTAAAATAAACACTAAGTTCCTTCATGGAGGTTTTTATGTTTGAATATATATTGAAGTAGTTATATGTTTATTTAGGGAATCCTAAATAAATCAAATAAAAATGTTAACAATTGTTTTTACTTAAAATCAAATAACTATAGATTATCATGGCATCATTAGCTGAAGTATTTTTACTATAATTCAATTGAAATGGGCTGTAAGTAACAAACAGGTAGCTCGTCCAAATTTCATCCAACTAACAGACTATTTAGTTTTATTCACTGGTAAATTTTATAAACAAAAAAAGTGTAATGATTGGCAAGAATTACCTGGAGGAAAAATCATAGGGTTGCTGAAGCCTAGCAATTCGATAAAGTAGGACGGTGGCAGAGGCGAACAGAAGAATCAGCAAACCAGTCGATATTACGAGAAGTAATGTTGGCCTTGGAAGACTTCTAAGGAATGTAAGAAAGGGTGCCCGAGTACCAGGTGTTGTTTGTGAAAACATGTCATGGTATGATTTCACCTCAATTCCTGCTATAAAATTAAAATCAAAACAAATTAAAATATTTGATTAACTTACTTTTTAAAAATTAAGATACAAATTATAATAATTAGTACCTGCAGAACCAAACTTGGGAATACGTTTTTTTCTAAATTGTATTTTTGAAGAATACATATCACTGAATTATTAGTCACACTGTTGACTGACATTTGAATTAGAGGCAATTATCTGAGTTGGCATAACATTGATAAGTCATTCATGAGATAAGGATTGCCAGATAGTGTTATACTGCACTCCACATTATGCAATAAAAAAAAAAAAAAGGAAAACTTCAAGACTAAGATTCTTGAAACATTATTGCTTTTAAGTTATATATTTCAAATACTTATTTATATAATCAGCCATGAAAAATTAAAATTACACTGGGATTTGTTTGATTAGAAATTTAAAAAAACATAAATACAAAATTATTTGAACAAAAATAATGTAGCTCAGAGTTAAAATTTAAAAAAATAAGTGTTCACTATTCAAAATTTATTTTTATGCTAGTTTATTCTAGTTCTATTTTATTTAATTCCATGATTAATGATTTCATTTATTAAAATAAAATATAACAATGGGGCTGCCGTAATTTAAAAAAAAAAATTTGTTTGAGGTGCTGCTAGATTAAAACTTTTCAAAAATACTGATCTATATTGTGGGCTCCTTGAATGTCCCAACAGGTTTTGGGTTGAACCTGAGCTGATACTCAGCTCGTTCAAACATTTAAAATGTATTCTATGAGCTGTAGCACACAGGAAAAAGTTCTTTTGGTGTTTTATAACCACTGTTTATAAAAATAAAATAAAAACTGGATATCGATGGGAAAATATTATAGTGTTTTGCAAATATATTAAATTCATTACATCTTCGTTATGATCTTTTCAATCTTATTTAATTTGAAAAAGTATATAAATAATTCATTTAAAATAAATTAAATATTTTATATTTTCCGTCATTTCACTATGACTTCATTGGTCAACTAAGAATTTTACTCTTCTATGATGGGCCCTCTGGGAAAATAAGTTTTCGGCAAGTACAAAAATGTATTTTTTTAAATAATCCAAATAATGAGATCAATGTCAGAAGAACATTTTCATTACTTTGGAAAAAAAACAAAAAAAAAACAACTCAATAATACAATTTAATACAGACAATAATCAAGCCTTTCCACATTTCTTTTTTTGAAAGTATTCCATAAAAGTGAAAAATAATAATATATTTTTGAAGGAAAATGATAAAATCAGAGCAGAGTTTTTACGACCACCTAACATGCAATGAACTGTGATGTATTTGTAAATGCACATCCGCAATAATATGAAACTTTTTTATATAAGTGAACATACTAGATATATTAGAAGGCATGCTTGCGCTGATGTATTTTAATTCTTTTTAAATTTAATATGTATTAAAACAAAAATATCATTAATATCAAAATTCATGCAACTAAGTTCACTAAAAAAATAACTAATCCCAATAAACATGATTACTATTTTAAGAAATGTCATTTCACAGTGTTGTGTTTATAGGTTTATTGTAATTTAAATGATACATATTTTACCAAATCTAAACTGTATCCATTTAAACTTTCTGGATTGCAATCATAGATGCAACCACCCACAAAAAGCTAAGTGGGTTGACAAAAAAAAAAAAATCTTTTTTTTTTATTTTTCAACAAAAAATTTTTTTTCCAATAGAGTAAATACATTAGATCTTTTTAATAAACATTGCTACATTCCAAACTTAAATTTATTTGAAATGCAAACCAAAAATGAATATACAATTTTGTGAAACTCAGTTGTGATACAACCGACTTATTTCTTCAATTTTACCTTATTATAAAAAGGAGTGAGAATAACTCAAAAATAGACCATGACTGTTTATCAGATAAAATAAAAACAGGAGTAGTAAAAAATATTTTTCCACACCTGGTTAAGGCAAACCTATCAATCTATTATACCTATCTGGATATATCATAAAAAACTATTTCAACTTGCCAAAGCTACATTCAAATAGACGCTATAGGAGACTCGAGGTTATAAAGGTGACACATTAACACTCTTGGCCACTAAGATCATAAAAATGTCTTGAAGTATCAACCATAAAACCAATGGGAATAGTAAGGAAATAATTATTTCATAGATTCAGGTATTAAGGGTTCAGAGAAAATCAAGTAACAACCATACATCTCTGTGCCATTATGATCGGCTAAAATGTAGACTAGAACATTAGCACAATATAAAAAATAAAAATAAAATATTAATGAATGAATTATCCATTCACCAAACGCACAATTTCTTCATAAAGAAGTTCAGAGACAATGTTCGAAAGGATTACCAATAGATATTCTGAACGCGATACAACTTGACTATATCTCATAGTAATAGGTGAAACATGAAATACAATTTTCTCATCACTACATTTTATCATAACTCATTGCTCCCTACTTATCCAAGATAATCAAGATGCATTAAGACATTAAATGAACCTGCAGATGTTTAACTGGATATAAATTTAATATATTGATTTCCTAAATGAATAAGCAGGGGTAATATGAGGTGGTTCTGAAATTGTTAATGGATAAAGAATTTATTATCTTCTAGAACCTATTCTAGCAGATATCAAAACAATTAAATGTTAAGTCGAAATTAAGACTACTACTAGTAATTAAATCTCCCACCCCACAAAAAAAAAAAAATAAACATAAAATATTGCTGAACATCAAATTAGTGACAATTTACCAATGTAAATAGGAAAATTAAAATAATAAATTACAAACTAGTTATCACTAAGTGCACATCTATTGGTCTAATTTTTTAAAAAAATAACTAAAAATGCAATAATTAGTCATACAAAATTAATTTTACATTGTAAAATTTAATTTTAGAAAAAAAATATATATACATATGTGTAAGCACATGCACAAAAACATAGGGGAGGGTGTACTTTTCACCAGTTATATACCTCCGACCAAACTTGCTTGCAATCATTAAATGTCTTTTTTTAAAAAATACTGGCAACAAGCAAAAATACTAATTCAATTTCATTATGCAAAAGTTTTACAACTTCATTGTAAAAGCAAATTTTCAAGTTGAGTTTTCTTTAATAACATTATTTTGTACTGATTTTCATCTTGAGAAGACAAGATTGTACATTAATTCCCACTGATGATTTGTAAAGGCTAAATCTAATATAGAACCTAGAGGGCATACCTACAAACTAATGCATAGCATGAAATATAAAATCATAACTTTGAAATGTTGTTTCAATTACAAGGGTCATATAGGCATAAGGTAAAATTAGACCACTTAGTTATTCAAAAGTGTTCATACTTAAAATAGTTTTAGCGTTATGAATAAATGATTTTTTATTGAGCATACAGACAATAAAGAAAAACTTCAATTATGTATTCCTTTGCAAACTAACCGTTAGCCAGAGATTATCTGTCATTTGGGATGGAGTTTTTTTTCCATATAATCATATTAAGCAAACTGAGGATGGAACCCTTATTATTAAATATTATTTCATAAATATATCTATTTTTTTTTCAACGATTATCCCCAAAATGGAGAATAATAAGCAGACGATTTTAATCTTTCATAAAGTTCTCGATTTCTTATATAAATATATAAGCATAATCACGTGTACCACAGGCCATGTCAAATTTAAAAAAAATTAAATTAACATTTTTACTAAAAATGTATTATTTCAAATATATACATCTTGTGCCAGAATAAGTAAAGAGGACATTTATCTATTAAGGTAAAGTTTTTCTGAATACAATGAACTGAAAAATCCATTAAATGGATACTGGTCAAAGGAACAAACAATACCTCCCCTATAAATTTATACATGTAATATATTTTCTCTAAGTAAATATGAAAAAAGTTCCCCATCATAAAAAGAACCATGCAAACAATTTTAACTTTAGCAACAAATGTTATTTTAATAAAATTAATTCTCTAAATTTCAGTTTCTCCTCTAAAGTTTATTGAAAATGCTTATTTTGCTTACTGCCTATGCTAAACATGCAGAATGGTTCAGCCTTTTTATAAGCAGTTATTAAAAAAAAACTATTAAAGTAAATTTAAATGATGAAAAAAAACTGATACTAAAAATTTGAACTAGTGAATATTTTAAAAAGAAATTTGCTAATCTTCATCTAGCAACTATTCCAATAAAAGGGACATTCCTGTAACACAGTAATGGGTAAATGTACAAATAACAAATGAAATGAAATGAGTCAAAAAGGAAATATACATCATAAACTTGTAAAACATCAATTTATATATCCTTTCATACATATAAGACAGTTTCATGTATTGCACATCCAGAATGAAAGGGACAAGACTCAAAAAATGCACAATTTTAATCATAAGATTTAATATGAATCTAATCGTTTTCATGTAAAAAATTGCCGCATACAGGTCCTTTTTAAAAGTTTGTGGCAGCAGTAAGGTAGCCTATAATTTAATGAGTTGTGCAATTGTGACTAAGTAGGTCTCATATTCCACAGCTATACCATACTACTTAATAAGTTCGATTTACTATTCTTTTAATCTGATATAGTATCTTTTTAAATATCAGAATTTGCTTTCTATTCTCCTTAACAAAAAATATTTGACACCTACCCTTATCTCTACAGACCATTGACAAAATTACATTTGTTATATGATAATGTACTTTGCTCTAAAAATGATAAAATCATGCTTTTATTATTCACCGAAACCTGCTTTTTGAAATTCTATTGGATTAAATAATACTTTAACATTCCTTGAAGATATGTTTGACATAATTAACTAACAAGATTATATCTGCTATACCCTATTTTTGCTGGCAATTCCTATAGCAAAATTTGTGATCACATAATATTAAAGCTTAATATATTTTTGTAGGAAAGAAATTCGTTGACTGGTAGATATTATAATAGGATGTAATTAGTTGGGGGTGCAGTCAAGAAAACACAGCAAAATAAGTGAAACTTATTGTATTTTATATGTGCCGACGTTTCGACCTACTGTGTAGGTCATCTTCAGGGCTATGAGAAAACAGACAAAAACAGAATAGACTGTAAAAATACATAAGATAGAGATACAGATAACATAACAAAATGTAGAGATATAGAAAAATTGAGCGAAAAAAGTGAAGGATATATAATGAAAGGATATATGAATAAAGATGATTACATAGTAGATGTATAGAAAGGTGATAATGCAAAACAAAATACAAAGAGAGAAATGAAGTTAAACAGAAAAATGAAAATGAAAAAGATATAAAAATAATGAGTATGGAAAACTTAGTATAATAAAGATAGTATTGCAGAGAAAAAATAGTATGAAAATAGACTCCTGGGGAGTACCATAAGTGAAATATAAATATAAATATAAATTTAAAATATAAGTATCAGATGTTATATAAAGGTATACAATAGGAATGGTGTTATATTATATAAATTAAGATGTAAGTATAAAAGAAACTATAGATGAGAGATATAAGATATCAGTTAGTGAATGGAGATATATTATAAAAAATAATGATGTTCTATGAACATGAACTCTTTGATTAAAACTATGATGGATGCTAAAGTGATGATGGGAGAAATAGGTGTGAAGGAAGGAGATGGAGAAAGATGAAGAGAAGATATAAATAATATGAAACTGTACGAACCCAATAGGAGTGGCTGCTCGGTGCAGAAGGTAACTGACAAGAAAAATACGTTATAACGACGGAAGCGCTGTCAGCGATCTCTGACGGTCAAAGTGGTAACGAAAAAATTAAAAAAATAAAAGCGTAGGGAAAGGGCAATATGGGTGAATATGGGGACGCGTAAATCATGTGAAAAATAAATAAGAAATAAATTAAAGTAATGAAAAAGGGGGCAGCAAAGAAATAAATGACTAAAAAAAAGGAATAATAGAAAGATACTGACCGTAAAAGGAGAGAAATTATAAGAATGCAATAGAATGAAAGAGGGACGCGGTAACAAAAATATTTTAATTTAAAATTACGGTGTTTTTAGTATATCTCCATTCACTAACTGATATCTTATATCTCTCATCTATAGTTTCTTTTATACTTACATCTTAATTTATATAATATAACATCATTCCTATTGTATACCTTTATATAACATCTGATACTTATATTTTAAATTTATATTTATATTTATATTTCACTTATGGTACTCCCCAGGAGTCTATTTTCATACTATTTTTTCTCTGCAATACTATCTTTATTATACTAAGTTTTCCATACTCATTATTTTTATATCTTTTTCATTTTCATTTTTCTGTTTAACTTCATTTCTCTCTTTGTATTTTGTTTTGCATTATCACCTTTCTATACATCTACTATGTGATCATCTTTATTCATATATCCTTTCAATATATATCCTTCACTTTTTTCGCTCAATTTTTCTATATCTCTACATTTTGTTATGTTTTCTGTATCTCTATCTTATGTATTTTTACAGTCTATTCTGTTTTTGTCTGTTTTCTCATAGCCCTGAAGATGACCTACACAGTAGGTTGAAACGTCGGCACATATAAAAAAACAATAAGTTTCACTTATTTTGCTGTGTTTTCTTGACTGCACCCCCAACTAATTACATCCTATCTTAATATATTTTCTTGCACAGCTGGTTGATGTGATTTTGACTCTATTGAATGTTTTCCTGTTCATAATTTTTTATTAGAAATATATTAAAATAGTAATGAAGAGACATTCATTTTTGAGATAAATACTTAAAGTAGATAAAATATTATTTGTTTTTATAAAATATAATTAATAACACTGTGGAAAAGGTGTACCACTAAAATTTTTAGGATAATTTTAAATTTAAAAAAGAAGGAAAAAAAAAGGATCAAATAGCAAAACTAGGTAGGAGAGGTAGACAACAATTTTCATAACGACCTCTATAAGGTTTTTAAGAAAGTAGAAAAAACTAATTGTATTTTCGTAAATAACAGGGTTTTGAGAGTAATTTTTCTGTTCATTAAAATCTGAAAGTTAAATCTAAACCTAAAGTTATAACATTTATATTTTGTCATTCATAGCATAAATAACTAATTTCCCTAAAATGTTTAATTATGGAGATATATACAGTTAGCCACAGGAAAGGTGATAATTTTGGTAATAAATGGTAGAGTGAAACCTATCTACAAACTAATTCTGGGTTAGGTGAAGAGATTTACTGATGATGAGGTAATTAGAAAATGAATATGATCATACAAATGTAACTGATTTATTAATTGGAGTGAGAAGTTATTGATTTATATAATTTTCTTGTACTAACACAAAAATGATTTACATATTTCCTACCAAAATTTGGAACCTTTTCGGACATCTTCATTCCTCCCTTGAAAAATACCATATATCCTACCAATAAAGGCTTTATTAAGATGGATGATTTTTAATTTAAAGAAGAAATAACATGTTTTCAAGAAATAATTTTTTTTCAAAACGGTGCGCTTTGATTTTGAATCAATAACTTTTGCCAAATCCAGTAATAATTCAAGGCATGAGTTAAAAAAATATGATAATCCCTAAAAATTCACTATAAATAGTAATGTTAATTTATTCACATGATATTTTAAAAGTTTATATTTATCTACAAACAAAATTTAAAGACAGAAAAAATGTACAAACGACATTGCTATTCACTTAACAGCGATAGTGTTGGAAAACTTCTATGGATTGAGTGTTTCTGAATTTTTCAGCTATTTTCTTCGCATTAAACTTTTTTTAAACTGAAATTTACAGTCTCCATTTTTTATTCTATTGCAACAAAACTATGTGATACCATTTTGGTCTTTTGTATTTTCCTAAAGAGTGTGTTTTTCATCGGAATATTTTAATTAATATAAAATATCTTTGATTAATGATTAAAATAGCCTTAAATTCTTATACTAAATAATTGAAGCATATGATTAAAATATCAGACCTATTTTATTAATTTTAAAATAGTTGAAGATTAGAGCAACATTAATGTATAGAGTCATAGGCATTATTTGTAATATCCTCTTACCAATTATTATGCAAACAATATATTGTAAACTTAGTCTTATTCTATTTCAATGAATTAAAATAAATGTGGTTATTAAAATTACCTAACAAGAATTAATAAAATTATATTTTTTATAACAGAAATAACAAACCAATTCAGTCTGGAATATGCTTATTTATTTCTAAAAGTATAGTATATTATGATAAATTTAAGTAACCTAATAATTATTTGTTTTCAGGTAAACTAATTATTTTCAATATTATTAGTTAAAAAAATAAAACAAAAAAAAAATTGATGTACCCATTTTCTGTGTGTTTCCCTTTCCTGGAGTGTCTACAGTGGAACTAGTTAACTTAGATTCTAAGTTGGACTCACTCCCAGAGAGACTGGACTCCTCATCAGGTATCATTGGTTCCTCCAGCTCTTCTTTAAACCTTTCTTCAATACACTGACAATATAATTATTTTTTGTAATATAACATATTATAGAACAAATAATTATAACCTAAATATAATATTAATAAGGCTCAAACAAAAATCATGAAGATTCCTCTAAGAAATATTACAAATGACTAATAATTTTCTCTATCATGATTATAAATTTACTATATCAATACATATTTACAAAATGAATTTAATTTCAGAGATGCAGTATTTAATTAAATAAAAAAAATTTTAATTTTCAAAGAGGATCCCATTTTTGAAATTCACAGTATATTAATATATATTTATACAAAATATAAATTTACAAATTTTGTTTTTGATGGATCTGAATTGAATTATAAATTTTAAAAAATCCCACTATCCCACAATTCATTCAAAATGGATTTTTTTTGTTTTTAATTTAGTAAAGCAGAACGATATTTTATAAGTAAGAATGATTCAAATGGGGTTACTATAGAGAAGAAAATAAAATATGTTCTAACAAGACCATTGGCTCAGAAATTCAGATTTACGATTATAAAAAATTTTAATTTTCAAAAATAAGCTCTTTTCAAATTTCAAATAATTGCTTAGTTCATATACATTTCAAAGTAAAAAATTGTGCATTCACATGGCTTTAATTTTTTTCTTTTTCTTCAATTTTACAAATTTTAATTGCAATTGATATTAGTCATGTATTAAATAAATGTGTGTAAGAGTGATTAAAAATTGGAAAGTTTTTCCAATAACTTTCAAATATGAGAAATAGAAGTTTATAAGTTATCAATATAATAATGACAAAAAACAGTATCTTAATAATGTTCAAGTTAAAAATTAAAATACTTAAATCTAGACATACATCAAATACACAATTACAACTGAGATATGTAATTGCAAATAAATATTTGAAAATAATAATTAATTTAATCAACTAACCCTAATAAAAGATAATTCAAAAATATCATAAAACAATTGGAAAACTTCATACACTGTAGTAGCCTCAATCTTAAAAAAATAATATTAAACAAGTAACTAGTCAACATTTCATAAATTCAGGCTATTGATATAGAAAAAACAGAATTACATAAACTTAAATCAAATAAATCACATCTTACATTAAAAGTTTAACCATTGAAGTGCTATAGGTGCATATATGTATCCGGCGAAAGCAATTGGTGAGGATTATGAGCATATATATATATGTGTCTGTTGAAAGTTACCAACAAGGGCTATGGACATATCTGTGTATTTTTAAATGTTTTCGGTTTTTCATGTATTAATTATGACTAAAATATTATGTACGACTTTATGTGGAACAGATATATAATTATAACTTTAATATATATGCATATATCTTTCTTACAGTGTTAAAAAAAGGCAGATTATGAAACAATCAGATTTATAGAAAAAAAATTAAAAGTAAGTCAAAATAGTAAAGAGTTCAAATTAGCTAAAATATCCTGAAGTTTTTAATAAATCACCAGAGACCCTAAATTGTTGTGAAGGTACTCCAGATTATTTCTTATTTTTATGTTGTAACATTACGAATTTTACTGATTTTAATAGATGATTTATGCTTGAAAATAACACTTTGTTATTATACTATTAGGTGCAAAAGAAATACAATAATAATTTATTAGTCGTGCCTAGAACTTTTAATCAAGCAATAGAGCTGGAAGGGGTGAAAAGTATTCAGTCCAAAGCGATGGTAAGCGCTCATAGTCTCTCTGGACTACATTGGGCAAGAGTCGCCCACCACAGTATTTTAAGGGATAAAATGCACATTAACTGAATACAGGAATTCACTCAAAGATATTTAATGTGATTGTATGCTTTGTATTATGTGATTTGATTGAGCAGTGCTGTCTATAGTGGATACTTATTTTTAGACAACTGATAAATGATGAGCTTTATGCATAAATGTAACTTTGTACAGATAATACCTGAATTACGAAATGTTGACTATTCAGTTCTCTACTAGGAACCATCCAATTGTATGTTATTGTCAATGTATGCCTCTTTTAAGTACTTGCAGTTTTATTTTAAAAATAAATAAATAATGCAGAATTTATTATATAACATACATCCGGTTTTGCAAGTGTATTGCAAGGAGTTGGAGCAAGAGCGGCATTCCACACTTGTACCATAAGCTTGTATGTACTGTCCCTAGAAAGAAGAGAGCCAAAAACATGCTTGTCATCCTCAGTAGTGATGCCTACAGCGTTCGGTATTATGTACGCTGTTTTTTCTTTTGTGACTTTCAAAACTGTTGATGTCGGAATGAGAAGCTGAAACCCAATTAGATGTGATTAATGAAGACAGAAGTTTTAACTTACACTAAGTTGAAAGTATACTTAAAATATGTGTATATATTTAATAAAATCAAATGAACCCTATAATAATAATATTAGTAATAATAACACATTTCATCATTGCTTTTAATATTATAATAGAAGAATAATTCTGTTTAAGAGGAAAATTATTCTTTAGCATTAGAACGTTACCCATTGCAAAATGTCATGGAGCTTTTTTTAAAAATGGGGTTTTTCATATATCTTAGTCAAACGCTAATGTTTCAAATGTAGGGAAAAAAGTATTACTCTTTCTCTTTTAAGTTATGAAAAATCAATGGTAGCAAAATTAATTAATGGAAATCCACAAAATAAACGCAGAAAACATGTAATAAATTGAGTTTAACATCTAGTCACCAGCATGTGTTAAAAGCAGTTACGCTTGATAAGGTGTTATAATAACCTTACCAGTATGATGATAATGATAATATGTTTAAATTTGAAATAAAAAAGTATCAAATTTCAAAATAATAATTTTACAGTTACTTTATTTATAAAAGTTTCGGTATCTGTTCCGCAGATTTTTGCTTCAAGTTTAGTTACAAGTTTTAACTGTTTATTCGTTTCATTTTAAATATTTTACAAAAATACGAGTTAAGATGAGCTTCAGTATGAAATAGAGAATCTAATTATGGGTAATGAGTAGATTTTGGTAATCATTTCTAGATGAAATGGTTACTGAAGTACTTTACTTTTCCGTACTAAAGCCAACGATAACTTGTATTTTTGAAAAATATTAAAAGGGAAACAAATGAAAAGTTAAAAATTGTTGTGACTCAAATTGAAGCAACAACCTGAAAAATAATTACCAAAGTTTCTTTATTAATTTTTAAAATTTGTTTAACAGATATACCATACCCTATTTCAAATAATGTAGCAGGTACTAACTAACAATAAAATTTAAAATAACTGAATGAAGAATGACATAATCAAATATTAAGTAAAGAAGAGCAGCATAATCGAAAAATTTTCCATGGTCATCCACCCCTACTAACCACTACTCAGTGAGAATTCTAAAATGATGTAACCAATGGTATTCGTGGAAAGCCCGACCAGTGCTTGAATAGTGGAATGCACTTTTTTCCTCCACTTAATTATTAATAAGTTGTAGATATTTTGTATTGGGGTGTAAAAAACCTTTAAGTCCAAAATTCATTTCATTTCATCTATTTATTAGACGTTTCGACCCAAAACATGGTCATTTTCAATACATAACTATCTCATCAGTCAACAAGCATAAAATTTATCTGCAAAAAACATAAAATTGAAAAAATTCAAAAATTAGTTGTAGATAGTTAAAGGGAAAAATTGACCCAGGAGTAGCAAACAGTATATCCAAAGCCAACCAGGTTTACTACGCTATCTGCAACAGGAATGAGAGGATTAGAGAAGAACTAAAAGTGACCAAGCTAACGGATTCCATAAAAAAACAACAGCTAAAATGGTTTGTCCACTTCTGTTGGATGGATGAAGAGAGCCAAGGAAGTTAATGGAAGCTAGACCCACTGGGAGGAGGCTGAGAGGCCGTCCCAGAGTTTCCTATCAGGAATACATTCAGCGCATTGGAGGGGAGAGAGGCAAGACCCTCCAGGAAATGAGGCAGCTGAGTAAGGACCGAGAGGCATGGCTGCATTGGGTGGAGGCTCCTCGACACTGGCAATGGCATAAGAGGAAGTCAAAGAAGAAGAAGTAGATAGTTTGGACTATTGTTGTAAATATAAGGACTCGTGTGACAATAAATAATCACAATTAGCAGTAAAAGGGTAGTGAGTAATTATAACTATTACTGTGAGATTGTAAATTTCAATTTACCTTTGTTACATAACCGAAAACGTTGGAATAAAAAGCAAAGTAGTTCCGCGTAATGTACAAGTGGCCCTGGAGTAAGATGTCTGCTACTAGAGCGCATGAATAATCTGCAATAAAAGAAAATATATAAATATGATAAAATATGTTTTAAAAGGGATTACAACACTAATTCTAATTTTGGAGAGAGTGAGTACAGATTTAAAAAGCCACTCAAGAAAAAATTTTCAGCAATATGCCGAATGAATGTTAATAGTACTAACTGTTTGTATGTGCATGCATGTATACACACATTCATATATACATTGTGCTGTTCTGTAAAACGTTAATCTTATAGTAATGGGGTTTTGAAATCTTCAGAAAATATCTTAATAATTTTTTCTCAATTTTTTTTTTCATTTTGCATTCATTCCAAAAACACCTCCAATCATGTTGTTTAATGGATTTGTTATAACAATGTATTATTAAAAGGGTTTAAGCAAAAATCTTTCTCCAAAGGGATCTAAAGAGAACATAAGTGTACATAATTACAAAAAATGATTTAATTGAATCTGTAATTATTTTAAAATTTTCTTCAATATTCCTACAGCAAATATTGATCCTTGTTTTAGATTGAGATTTGTAATATATCCACATTAAAATGTAAATTGAGGCAAAAGAAGTTTTTTTTAAGTCCCATTTGTATTCTAAATGTTTTCATGATTGGGTTAGCCTATCCAAAATAAACTGAATTGAATATTTAATTATCCAATAATCAAATACGTTTATCAAAATTTGAATTTGATTAAATTATGATGCCCAGTTCGCTGATAAGCTTTTTAATCAATGACAAAGTTGGTTACTTCTTTTTTAAAAGCTGGAGTAAAGAGGATATAAGACTTTCAGGATCAAAAGGAGATAACTCCAAAATTTCAAAAATTTAATTTTTTAAAGTGTTCCCTAGTTTAGTCAAGGAATTTAGTCGAATATGACACTTGGTCGCCTCTTTTCTCACGGTTTTAGTCTGGTTCTGAACCTGAAGTTTCGGGAGCATAAAGCATTGCTTGACTGAAGAAGCGAAGTCAGTTTTTGAAAATTGGAGTTATCCCTTTTTGAACTTCAACGCCCCATATTTTAGGTTTCTGAGAGGATTCTTATGTTTGAGTCCAAGGGTATATAAATATGAATAAATACACTATATAAGTGAAATGTTAATAAATACTTACAGTTAAGGACTTTCTCATCAGGTGGTACTGTCTTGAAGTGGCGGTGGAATTTCTTCTGCCTGGCTTTACTACTGCCAGGAGACGATATGAGGATCTCCTGGGCTGCTGCGGAAGCGCACTCCTGCGCAGAGGCTTCAGGGACCATCTCTACCCTGCCAATATTAGAAGGAGTATTAAAATAAAAAGTAAAATAGAATTTGATAACATAATTGGGTGATTGTGTATTAGCCAGTCTCCAAAGACTGTTACCACCACAACTGTTAATAACCTCAACACTCTAATTCTGATGCTGATAATACCTACCTTCTTATTCATATTAATGGAAATTAAAATATACAAAATTTAATAATAAAATGCTAATTTTAGACCACTCTAGTCACGTTCCTCTTCTAATATAAATGTTTTCCCTACATTTTAGACGAAAACATCTCATTTCTATCGTTGTCAAAATCGATTTGATGACTTTTCTCACATAATTTCGTCTTTGGACTATTGACTTTCATAAATGTAAACACTTATTAATCCTCTTTCAAACAACAATGTTTGTTTACCTCTATAACATTTTGCTAATTGGAAATAATCCAGTCTTTACTAAGAAGTCAAACCGTCAAATTGCGCATAGTTTTGTTTTACGAGTTGAAACTCATCCGTTATGGGATCCAAAGGGCCAGAAATATCAAAGAATTCAGGGGCAAAGCTAGCATAAGTGCACTGTTCAACGTTGGTTCCAGATATTTAGAGAGGAAGCCTTGAACATTGACAACAAAGAATGCAGTAGAAGAAGTTCTGCCAACTTTCAAGCTTTTTCACCTTCGCAATCGCCTTGAGATGGTCATCGACAGTTGATTCGCCGACTTCTAGTTTCCCTGCCAGTTCTCGAATAGTTGTTCTGAGATTTTCTTCCCCCAAAGCTCGGAGAACATCGTCATCAAAGGCAGAAGTTCTTCCACGGTCTTCCTTCAAGACTGAGGTTTCCCTCTCGAAATCTCTGAATCACCGTTGAACAGAGCACTCACTTATACTGCCTTTGATCCAGGCTTATTGATAATTCTGGCCGTTTGGTTCCGATTCCGGATGAGTTTGAACTCTTAAAACAAAATTAAGCGAAAATCACGCTTTTACATCATGGTAAATACTGAATTATTACCGAGCAGCAAAATACTACAGAGACAAACAAAATTTTGTTTGAAATAGGATTGATAAGTGTTTTCATTTATAAAAGTCAAAAGTCCAACAAACATAAACAGTTAACTATTTGGCGGGCACTTAAGAAAACATAAAATACTGCATTATTTTCCGGATAACCCAATAGATCAATTAGAGATACCATCGAACAATAAACATACTCTCAATCAAGAACTTCGATGAATCACGAACAATGTTTATGTATGTTCAACAATTTTCTGGTAGGTTGGTTTCTACGCCTTTAGAGAAATATAAAGAAAAAACAGCCGCTAATGCAATCGTCAAAAATAGACTCAACTCAGGCATGATTATCAATATAATGAGTCGCAGTAATGTATTAATATTACATAAATCGGTGAAAAAATTAATTCACATATTTATGAATCGTATTTGTATTCCTTCTGGAAAAGATTACCAATAAATTATACACACAATTATGGAATGCTCAGTAATAAATATATATGTATTGTTAATGTCATAACTCTTGATGCCCCACCTCAGATTAACTGAGACCGAAGCTTCGCTAGGGTCCGATAAGGGAAAGGAAGTAGTCATATGAAGAAAAAAAATCAACAAGGTTATTTGTTAGATATTTTCAAGTTAAGACAGTTATATCGTCAAAATGTATGTAGTTTAATAATCAAAACAATTAGTGCTCGTTGTGTATAAAATGTGCATCTTACTTTATCTTATAAATTTTAAAACTATAACATTTGTTTTTACCTCTCTTACATTAAAATTATATTACAACAGCACTGTAATACGCACTATGATTACTATAGAGTGTTATTATACACGCCAGGTATGCCTTATGAATTTAGTAATGCAGACCGGATATTAAAATGTAATTGAGTATAATAATTGATAATATTGTTTTATTTTTATTTTTACATTACTTCAGATCATTCAATATTAAGCTTAAAAAAATCACCACGGGACCGCATGCTATTTCCTCTGCCAATTCTTCGTGTTATATCTTGAGAAAGGTTGATCTTAAACATAAATGAATAGGGTTTAACTTGTAGATTTTTTTTTATACAAGGTGGAAATCTCAATAGTCATCTGAGCCCAAAAAATCTTTAGATAGTGTGGGACTCCAAACCACTAAAACCACCTTGTGCAACAACTGAGCTAGCCCAACAAGTCGCTTCTCTTTCACGTGAAAAATCTCGGGTGTGTGATATAGCCCATTGGCTAATCTCTCAATTTTAGTGGAATTTTCTGTTGTTTGGAGTTTTAATTTAATTGTATTCACTTTCGTAGCAAGTCACTATCCTCCTCAGCTATGCTCTGCATTTCTGGGTCTACGTGAAATTTAACTCTTTCATTGTGACTATCCGCAAAACTTCCAATCTCTTCTCTGACAGAGTTTACTTTGAGGTACCTATGCTAGTTATCGTTTCTGACGTACCATGGAGCATCAACTATACTTCTGAGTATTTTATTTGGGAATGTTTGGATTATTTGCATGCTGCTTTTCTTGGTACAACCCCAGAGCTGAATTCCAGAAGTCCATACCAGTTTTAGGACTTGTTTGTATAACAGAAGCTTGTTCTCAACTGTAAGTTGTGAATTTCTTCTTAGCAGCCAGTGCATTTTCCTAGATTTTATATTCAGCTCTTCTTTTTTTTTTTCAAATGCTCTTTCCAGTTGAGTCTAGCATCCAATGTCATTCCAAGATATTTGAACTGTATTTGAATACGGTACCTCCTGTCTGTTAATATAAATCTTTCGCTTATCTATTTTTCTATTTGTGAAATTTATATGAACAGATTTGCTTTCATTTAGTTTGATTCTCCAGCGTTTGGTCCAGTCACATACCTCCGTGATTGCGAACTTGTAGATAAAATATTTTCTACAAGTTCTATAAAGTTATGGAATACTGGCACGAGATTTTATGAGAGCTTTTTGAGAACCTTTAAGAGATCAAAAGAAATCAAGCATATTTTTAGTTTATTATCTTTCATTCCGAGATGAAAATCAATTTTTGATGGGCTAAAATGATTTGATCAGAAAGTTCGGGAACTAATATGAATTACTTAGTTAACAAAAGTATAATGTTACCTTAGCATAAAACAACTCGAATAACATTTAACAAATTATTAAAATCTTGTGAGATAAACAAACAACTTGGATAAAGTACCTGAATACCAGAAATAAAAAATTAGAAAGCACAAATAAACAGTAATGTTAATAATTTATATAACAATAGGTGATGATATAACTCTCTTCAGTGGCTGAGCATTCTCGTAATACCATCTTTACGAGTAACCATTAATGAATGGCTCCACGGAAAATAATTAGTTGATTATTAAATAGAAACTCCTTAGAGCAATTTTATACCTGCAGGTAAAAAGCAATTTTATTTCTACTTATCAACAGATTTAACTGAATTAATTATTATTTAATATAAAGTAAAAATTCGTCAGAAAAATATTTCTGGTTACGAAAACAAGCTAGACGAAAAACTGCGAAAAAGATCGATTCGGAGGAGTAAAAAATAGCAAAATTAAAAAAGTTATAAATACAGATATATAAATTGGAATCAAGAAAGAGAAGCAATGAGCTTCTAGAAAAAAAAGCAAGATAAAAAAAAGTGGAGAAGGCCCGAAAGAATAGTCGTTACTGTTGTTATCTGAGAAAAAAATAGTTATAGGAGTAAATTTGTATAAGAGAGATATAAGTTTGTATAAGAGAGACTTATGCAGGGTAGATTCTACCCTATGACAATGATCGATAATGATTTATCGAAATACAGCTTATTCATGCAATGCCCTTCATTGCTTAGTAGCATCGGATAAGTTTGCTTTAAAGTTTAACTAAAAATATGAGGGTCCGTTCCCGTATGCTTCAGTCAGTTCAGGAAGTGCATACCTTCTGAAAGATCTATGTAGGAAATTTCTTGGAAATGATTAAGTCAAGAAAGAAATTCATCGCTGGTAGTTTAACTATACACTGTCATAATGGTTTACTTATGGTGAGAAGAAGAATAAGAGAGATAGTTGTGATAGTGGGTACCCACTTTATAGGGTTAACTCTGGCGGTTAGCGCGATCTAGGACAAATCACGTCCCTGTACAACCGTATTCCAAGAATCATTACAGTTTCTACCATGTACTGAACCCCAGACCCGTTCTGGGATTGTAGTGGTACAGGTTTTAAAATTATCGTTAATAACTCAAGGCATCTCAAAATAACACAAGATTAGTAAAACATATTTATTTTCTTAAAATATGGCAATATATACATAAATTATTTTACATAAGTAGATAGAGCACCTATCTATTATCGCACTAAGGATCCGGAAGCCTTGGGCCAGATATGATATAGAGTTTGGGTCGTAGTTGCAACTATTCAAGGAAGGGTCGTTCGGGAAAGGTGCCAAAATGAAAAACGAAATGGGCAAAACAAGCTTTTTCCCTCACTTGGACAACTGAATTAATGATAGCCACGAAAAGCTATTTGTATTAATGAGATGGGTCATAATCAATAGCAAACAATTAGTGGGAACAATCTAATTACGAGTACCAATCGCTGCCTTACTATAGCACCAATAAATACAAATTTATTGCATGGCAGATAATTTATTCTTTTTACAACTGTAAGTAGACCATTAGGGATCTGGAAACTCTTCTGAGGCTCACCCACCCTCTGAAATCAGGGGAAAACCTGGCGATTGAGCATGCTCTGGCCCCAAACTACGGCTTGATGCAGATATCATCAATCTCTCCTTAAGCACTTCCGTCCATGGACCAAAACCAAATTTGCCAGATCACTCTTAACGCATTCTACGCTTCACCTACACCTTCGGGTTCACTAAGCCTTATTATCATTATTTTTTCTTTTAATTAAAAATGGATGAGTTATAAACTTAAAAAATCTTCTGTAAACAAAAATTAAACTATAAGACATGATGTAAATGGTGCAGGAAACTAGTAATTTTTACAAATGCCATTGACTGAACAAAGCAATAAAATATGGTTTGAATCCTTAAAGTAAATGGTCTGCTTTTTAAACAATTAAATTTTATATAACTGTAGGTTATTTAATTCCATATTATTTCATTTAACATTACATAAAATAGATAAGTAATACTAACATTAATTTCAAAAAATCAGTAATATATCACAAATAAATAATGGATACAAAAAATTTATCAGTGATTAGAATTGCAAAATATGTTTATAAATAACATACCGCTGATAGCAATGGACCAGAAGTCATCTTATCAGCCAGAAAATTCATTCAACCGACTAAATTACATTATTAAGGATTGAAATACAAACAATATAGATAATTTAATGAACTGTGCGTTTCAACTATGGGTTTGTCCATTTTTTTTTTTTTTATATTTCTAAATAAAGTTTTTCTAAATGATTTGTTTCTTTTTTATGAACTAATGTAAATTGATATTTTTGAGCATGAAAGACTGATATACGGGTGCTGTATATTTTAAAATTAATTTCGAAAAGTTCATATATCATATCGAAGTGTTTTGGTTTTTTAATAGTGAATTATTTTTTATCTCAAATTTAACACAAAAGAGCCCAGCGCAGCGCGAGAATTAAGTCGTTTTATTTTAATTTTAAATGAGTAATGAAACTGTTGTATCAAAATAAAAAAATGGTTCAAAAATACCTATGAATACGACTGAAGAATTTCCATATAATACCTCTTAAACTGCCTATCAATTAAGTAAAAATGAATGAATTATAAAATTAAAAATCAAAACACAACTGGGATTGGAAAATTTCTTTGAAGGAGTTATAGGAGTGGTGGCAGAGAGTTATAACAGCATTATTTAAAAAAATATATATATGTTTCGTCCTAATGCTGTTTTACCACAATAACGACGTATCTCCTCACTTAAAGTTCGAAAAGGTCTCATTTCCGGAAAATATTACGATATTATTTCGCACTAAATTAGCTTCCAATTATATTTATCTTTTCCGTAAACAAGACATATATAAAGAAACAAAAAAGGTGCTCTTATTAGTTCAACAAAATATTTTCAAAATGAGTCCTTTATTCAATTTCAAAAATCAATTGTTAAAAACTAAAAAAAAATTGAAATATGCTAAGAAAGTGGAAAAATATAGAAGGTTCTTCATATGTGCTCTAAAATGAATGACTAAGAAAGAACGAATATAATCGCTTTCAACATGTCGAGAAAGTGAAAAAGGCAAATCACCACAAATACTTGAAATAAGCAAAAGCAATACAAATCAATGGTCATACGAAAGTTAGTAAACCAGTGTACTAGTGCACAATATGAATCATAACTAACTCGAGATATTTTCTAATACGAGGATGGTTTGAAAAGTTTTCGGAATCACCGCTAGATGTCAGTGATAGAGCAACGAGTTTAAGTTTGGTCGGGAGAGCTTAGATGATGATCCGCGTAGTGGACGGTCAAAAAGTGCTACGACCCCAGAATTTATCGCAAAAGTGCATAAAAAGGTCATGGAGGATCGTCGACTGAAAGTGCGAGAGATTGCTGAAGCTGTAGGGATATCATTTGAACGGGTATATCACATTTAAACCGAAAAATTGGGAATGAAAAAATTATCCGCAAGATGGGCGCCGCGGCTCTGGACATAGGACCATAAACGCACCAGATTGGAAAGGTCCTAACAAAATCTGGCCCGTTTTCTATTGTGCTATTTTTTTTTTAATTTTATTATTATGATTTTTTTAGAAGTCTACAAGGAGACTATGTTGAAAAATAAAAGCAGTTCTACCGAGGCAAGACACTTATTTCTAGTACATTCCGAGAACTTTTCAAACCACCCTCGTAACACTGAGCAGTATAAATTAAGTTTCAAACAAGCAGCATTAGAAAAGTTCTTCTTATCACCGTACATCATGTAATAAAAATTAGCGTTGGATAGAAAAAAAAAAAAAAATTATTACGTAAAAATAAGATGAAGTAAGCGTAATTGGTTTGCAACACTTGCCACAATTTGATTCTTCTAATAAATCATCGTTGACATAATAATATTTACGTTGATATAAGTACGAATACTCTTGAATATTCTCCTTGAATATTAAATCGACGAGTATATATGTATGTTATAGTTTAATAACTTCAATTGGACTGCTGATTTCTCTTGAGAATTTCGAAGTCGAAAAGTCGAGATGTGATAACATATACCAACCTTAGAGCTAGTTGATACAGTATAGAAAACTCATAAAAATACATTGACGGAAACTGCTAGGTTTTTTAAAGCATAAAAGAAAAAATAATCTGAGATAAAAAAAAAATGCCTTCATTTAACCAGCTTTTCAATGTTGGACCGAATCTATATTGCGTTTGGGAGGTTAACAAACCGTCAGATGCAACATAATACTATTTAGTACATTTTTTCTTTGTAATTCTCCAATATTTACTCTTTGGTAGCATTGAGATCACACCAAACTGACGTTTGTGTTAAATCTAGCTGCACCCAGTCTTACTCGTGGTTGAAGTTGAGTCATTTTCGAAATGTTAAAGGACAGGGTCTTGCTTCACTAATCGGATAACTTCAGCTGAGCTTTTTTTCAGTTCCCGTCATTTGTATTAGTCCATTAATCAGGTACGCGTCGATTCAGGGACTGCCAAACGAATATAAACATTCTGCGGATGAAAAATGTCGAATCACTCACCAACATTGTAAGTTGATATAATATATCCTTTTTAATCTCAGAGTGGAAATAAGCTTTAGAAACCTTACCGTGTAGTGTTTACATTCAACACTTGATAATCAATCGTTTAATTTGAACTCTGGCGCTACTTTCAATAGTTTTCGATAGCATGTACTACTCATCGCATATATTTGTAGCACAAATAAAGCGAAATGAAATAATGCCCCTAAAACTTTTAATTGAGAATATCTGAAAAAGTAGCCAGTGTTGTAATCACATTCTTGAAAAATAAAATCTTCAACAAACAAAAAACTACTAGGCTTGTAGTAGTCACCCACTTGAGACAAATGGGGGAAAATCCTAAGTATAAAAGCAAGCAAAGCTATACTAGGAAAAAGTTAATAATAAGTTGCAAGTATCAATCATGGTGATCTCCAAACTATATATTCGAAGTTTGTCTAACTTTGCAAAGTTAGGTCTAACATTAGAAAGCTCATCGTATAAAGCAAGTTTTTATTAATACCTTACTTTAGCTCGTAGCTTTTTATTTGTAACAGAGTATATCTGTGCTACAGAGATAAAGGACATCACGTCACATTTTTGTAATTAATATATTTGTTCAAGAGCCAATTTCCCATAACTTTGAACTATTAAAATTTGTTTCTTCTTTACATATAGAAAAAGATTAAAGACAATTGTTCACATAGTTATTGATATTGATGTGTAATTGGAAGTATCTTTCACAGTATTTATTGATGCTGATTTATTTACTTGAAATATTAGAGTTTTGTAGCTATGGTGTCCTTTACCTTCGGAGCACTGATATCTAAAAATTATTGGTTTTTACTTCATTCGGTTGCTATGACCGCCCAACGAAATAGTGTTTCTACAAGTTAGTTGCATAAAGAGAATTCAATGCAGTTTCTAAAAATGGTAACAAAAGTTGAAAAGTATTCATTTATGTCAGAAAAGCTTGGGATTTCATTGGCAGAAACGTGGTTTTTGGAAAAGTATTTGAAAATCTTATTACGAAAACGGATTGAAGTAAGGTGTGGCCGTTGGCCTTGAACTACATTTATGACTATAAACTTTTTAATGACTGACATTTCCACCTGTAAACCCTTTATTGAGTCTGTGAAAGGAGACGTTAGAAGTAAATATAAAGAAATACAATTTTTAAATTTGTTAAGATACTGTAAGATAACGAAAGTTTGTATAAAATATCAACAAAGCTGTGATTGTAATTACTAACTCTTGTAATAACATCAAAATGATGACTATAAGATTGGTTACTATTGTAGTATAACATATATTAGTTGTCATAAAAAAAGTAAAAAATATTAATGATACATTTATACACGTGTTTCTACTAAACCTTATCAAAGGACTATTAACAACTTGGAATGATGCCTTTGGAGAAAACATTAATCATACAATGCCCATTCCCAGTATTCAATTTATAATTGTAGGGAAAAAAAGCGTTATTTATTTATTTTTTTCATCAGAAATCTTTAAATGATGCATTATCGTAAACCGTTATGTATAAATACAATCAAATACTTCGTGTATTTAGTACCACGACATTTGCTATGTCGAAAATACGAATACAAGATTATGCATTTTAGAAATGAGTTCTCTGAGAGAAATACTCGAAAAATATAAGTTGTCAAGAACCAAACTATTGAGTGTATAATGATTAATACATTATAGGTTCAACGGTATTATTTTCTGCTTAGTAATTACATGTTAAAAAATTATTATTACAGACAGAGATAATTATTCAGCTTTCGTGTTGTCTGCAGTTTTCGGCGTCCTTGAAATAAATCATACCTAAGGCGAAAAATATTAACAGAAATATCCTACTTTTCGAATTTATTTTATCAGAATCTTTTTAAATAAATAACTAAATATCGCTTTGGTTCTTGAACTATTATAAACAAAACTCTTACAAAAGTACTAAATTATCTTCGCCGAAGGTCAATGTATGATAACATTTTTTTTTTTTAATGGCCACAGATTTCAAGCTGGATTATCATCAAGGATGAAAAACCTTTACAAGAATCTTTCACTCTTCAAAACCATCCCGACGAGATTGCTAATTGGTGGATTAATAATAAGAAAATAAATAAAATAGAATGCAATGATTTCACAATGAATCATAGCCTTTACTCTATTAAAGGTCTTACCCTCTATTTAATATACTATTTTAATATAGGGTCAATGTGCCCCTATTTAAATACTGTGAACAATTAGATCATACACCAACACCAAATAAGAAATTTCTTCTCTCTTTGGCAAATTGTTTTTGAATTCAGCGAAAGACAAATGGACGTTTGAGGATTCAGAGATGGCCGTTGGTATCTGAAAATCAAAACTTTTCGCTTTTACAATACTTCTTTTACTTCATAAAAAAAGTAACAAGGTTATGAAATATTATTAACAACTGCTGTACAGTATACATGTACAATCAACTGCTCACAAGACGAGAAAGGGGGTTGATTGAACTACCTGGGATGATGGTACAAAGACTCATTTTCGAAGCAAATATAAAAATGCATTGGAGTCCAGGTAAGGTTTTTCACTAAATAATAAAGGACACTACCTGGGGTGTCAAGTATCTTCTTTGAAAGCCAGGCAAGAACCAACGACGTGCCCGACAATGTGCTGCTACCTGAGACGAATGTCAGTGATTTAACAATACAAGTGTTATGTGTGTTATTATTATGTCACTTTGTAACATCATTCTCCACAACACGAAATATAATTCAGTAAATTGTCATTCAATAAATAGATATATATTTTACAAAGGAATCTCTCTGCATGAGTGTAGAAGATGCCAAGCCAGCGGCCAAGCAAGGTGAAGTGGCCGAGAATACGCAAACACGATTGATGCTTACTTCGCTCCCAAAAATATTGTATACCAAATTAGAAAGATTTCTCCAGGGAAGTACTCGGCCCTTGAAAATTGTTGAAATATAAATATTAGGGACGGAGCAGCTCAGCCGTAGAGCACTGAGATGCCGTGTCGAAGGCCCTGAGTTCAAATCCCGTTCGCTGGCAGACTTTTATTTAATCTGCTACCGGTCGGACCCTCCTGAGGCTCTTCAATCCTCAGTAAAGTGGGTTTCCCAAAAGAAAGGGGAAAATCTGGCGGTTGAGGGTGATCTCGGACAAATTTACTTCCCAGCACAACCGTTTTCCAAGAAACAGTACAATCTCTACCAAGTATGTACCCAAGACCCTCCACGGATTGAGTGATACAGGAAAAATATTAGGGAATAAAAAAATAAATTAACAAAAGGATTGGTTTAGTTGTGTTTGTTGTTTCAATCCTATCGCGTGCTCTATATTGGTGTTGATCCGAAGGTATATTCGGAGAAGAGGGTAGAAAAAAAACTTAAAAAAACTATGACATGAAAAAGTGTTACCGAAAAAATACAGTTTTACTAAATACTGCTTATATTTGATATACAGCCGTATTTTCACTATCTTAATAAAGTTAAGCAACTTAGTGCTCTACCACAGAGCCATTCCTTTCCAACTTAACATTAGAGAACAAATGATTTAAGCAACAAAATAAAACAAAAATTTATATAAATTACAATATATGCCTTTTATAACTCGAAAATCAATCGAATAGTTGAACGAACCCCACGTACAATATAAAATATTCGATAATACATATACATAGTACATACTGTCCATCGCAGTACATCCATGACCTTAACTGGGGGTAGTTAGGGCCATGAATATGAATGAATGAGTGATAGCGATAAATACTCGAGCCCGCGTGGCAGTATGACTATGTATACGTATACAACATACAATGTGACAAAATTACAGCAATATATTTTAAAATATATATAACAATCAGAAGAAAAAATGTGACTATACTAAATTTCGTAAACGTATCTTTCTTTCGTTCTTAGTTCACATAATTCTTTATTTCTTATGTCTAATACCAACTTCTGTATTTTAAAATAAATAAAGTTTGTTGTTTTTGTTTGCTCCCTTAAAATTACTTCTAATTGTAAATCTCCTCATCATTAGATCTAATCGTAAACATAAATCTACTAGCATATCAACCATGAATATGGAAAATATTCAGTGAAAGCTTAAAGTAATTAAATCCGCGAGGCAATATTACAAGATATCAGTAAACAAAATTAAAGCGATATACTAAAAAAAAATAAAATTATGAGGAAAAAATTGCATACACTAATTTCCTTTACTGCCAATCCAAGCTTTATTTTCTTATTGATTTGATTAATTATTTATTTCTTACGTCTAATCCCTTCTTCAGTATTAATATTGATATCAACAACAATAACAGTAATGGTTTTTTATTTTCGCACCCTTACAAGTACTTACGATTGGAAATATCCTTATCATTTGATCTTATATAAAATTTAAATCCATTTGGATATTAATCTTTATAAACGTTTAACTTGGAATTATCATACTAGACTGAAAAGACAAGAAACAGCTCGCCGTTTCAGGCTACTCTAAAACACTTTCTAGACAAACGCTCTAAACTTCCAATTAATTAGAAAAGACTCGTTTACACGACCATTATAAAACCAATTTGGACTTACGGAGTAATGCTTTGGGGCTTCACTAAACCATCGAATTCCTCTCTTAACCAATCCTTACAATCCAAAATCCTTAATGCTCTTTACTCTGTTATTAATAAAGCCATCCATAATGTCCTCTATGTCCCAATTGTTGCTCATTTGGTCCGAATCCGATATCAATCCTTTCATGACAAATTTATTCCCACTCGAACCCAATAGTTTAAAACCTAGCTACTTTTTCGATTTCCGGTAATCACCCGAGGTGTCTGAAAAGAAGATGCCCTCGTGACCTTCTTGAATTTGATATTTGAGTTACCAGATACCACTGGGTAGTTTCTCTACTTGCCTTTTTCCATGCCATTATGTATCATTTCTGCCATTATATTTACTTGTTATAAAATAGTTGTAAAATTCAATAAATAAATTAACAAAAAAAATTAAAATATTAATCTATCTGTCACCAGATTTCTGTCGGTCTATAGGATGTACTATTGTCATAATATGGGCTGAGTTCGCCTAAGGAATAAGCCAACTTCCGACTAATTGTAACCTTCCACTCTATTGTAGTTTTCCGAAAGACAACTGGAAAGAATGAATAACGGCGTTAGATTGTTAGTGGAGCAATCGGTGACGCCAATCACAATGGTGGTGTTGACATATTGACCAGCCGCTGTAATCAGCGGTCAGAGTTCTAAAATATGATAAGTATTCTCTAAGGCCATCATTATAAAAATGGTAGGCGAGATTATGGTATTTATTTATGTACAATTATGGTATTTATTTACCCTAGCATATATTACATGAATATATAATATGAGCAGTTTCCATACTAAGGGTTTCCATTTGAATTAGTTCAAATATCTGGGCAAACAGAATATGTTTTTATCACTTAGTACATAGCAAAAAGTGATACACCTTTAAGATTGAATTATAATATAATAATCATTAAAATTATTTAAAAGAATAAATGAATCCAAAGGGACTTACTTTAAAAATTAACAGCTCATGTAATAACAGATTTATATGATGAAATATGGGTTAAGATGCTTTCATTAAAAAAAAAAAAAGACTTACTTTTACTGAAGAAAAATGAACAACAAATCTAAAAGAGACATCCATTATAAATAGGAACCTGTACCACTACAACTCGTCTCTGCGTTTAAAACCCATGTTCAACGGGTGTGGGGTTCACTACATGGTAGAGACTGTACTGTTTCATGACAACGGTTCTAGAAGGAGGTGACTTATCCTAGGCCACGCAGAACTATAATAAATAGGATGGAATAGAAAAAATCTCAAAATACTATTTTTAAGTCTCTAAGCACTGAAAAAACCAACTTGTCAACGCTTGGTCAATTCAAGCTTCATCTGAACAGACAGCGAAAGAAATCCATAACAAAGAAGACAAAGTGAAGCACATAATTCATCAACAGTTCAAACAGACTCATCAAATAAAGGCAGCAACATTGCACCAAGAAGTTCCACCAACAACTAAGTCAAACCTACATATAATTTATCTTTTTAAGTTTTTGTTCATTTATATTGATTTAATTCGTGTTATAGCCGTTGTTCACTTAATATTACATTCCACTTAATTATTACATGTTTTTCGACGGATCTTAAATTTAATATAGAAGGGAAAACTAAAAGTTTAAAAAATAATTTTTTTGGGGGTATTATGTCTCAGATAATTTAGCAATAGGAAATAACAATGTATAAAGTTTCTAGTAGGATAGAAATAGTTGGGGGTGCAGTCAATGTAAACAACTAATAAGTGAGACTTATTTATTGATAGTGCCGACGTTTGTAGGTCATCTTCAGGGCTATCAGAGAAAACAGACAAAAAATATAAACTATAAAACAAACATTACAGTACCAAGAAATGTAAAGAGTAAGAAAAAGAGAAGGTAAACAGAAAGATATAAAATGAAAAGTGAAAATATAAAAAATGAGATATAAATGTATGGAACACTTAGTATAATACAGATAAACTATAAAATGCATGATAATAGACTCCTGGAGAGTTACATAAGTAAAATGGAAAGAAAATTGATACAATATATTATGCCAGGGAATAAATACGATGAGCTCTATTTCGTTGCGATTGTATTTCTCCAAGAGCCAGCCTAAATTTTAGTAAATAATAAAGTTTATTGACGTTTGCCCACTTAAAATTATTTCTCATCGTTAATCTGCTTATTATTGTTAATTGCTTCTGTATTGTATCTTTTCTAACTTAAATTTACTAGAGTAAATAAAAGATTTTAAAACAGTCTGTATCCATGACTTACGTTTTCCGAAGAATTTCAGGATTTATTGAAAATTTTAACTGAATTAAAAAATAAAATTGAATACAACAACATGTAGCTTTATTTACTAATAATTATGCGTACTTGCATAATTATTTAAAAATCCTTAAAAGGCAATTTTGCTTAATGAGACTTCATAGATTACATCTCCACACTGAAGCTTTTTTCTCGTCTAGTATACCTTGGCTATGTTACAGAGAGATGCACGCCACCAGCAGACCGAGTGATTAACTGTACAGAAGATCTAAGGGTGCCTGTAGATCAGGTATTTCAGACAGTAAAGAGCATCAATACAATCTTTGATAGGGATCAATGCCCTTCAATATTGGATTCCTCAATTTTTGAATAGTACTTCCACTACCCAATACTTGGTATAAAATTCCGTGACACTGAGGAAAATAACGGAATGATTTCCGTCCCTGTGTTGTTGCTGTTGAAGACTGGTCAGGTAATCTTCGTCAAAACTCTTTTCCCAGCTGTTCCACAATCCGTGAATAACTCCTCTCACCTCTAGGCTGGGCTTTCTCTTCAATGTCAGTACTCCGTCTTCTTCCTTCTCTTCAATTAAAAGCCATTGGATAATTATGCTTTGTTCTAAAGGATATTACTTGAATATTTTCGAAAATGAGATTCCAAATTTGTCTGGCTTTCTGATGAACAGTTTGTCTTCGTATAAAAAAATATATATCTAGAGCTCTAATGAATAAGCAGTTAAATCGAATTTCTTGTACTCGGGGAAGCAGATTCGTGTTATTTTCGTAGTGGAGAAATGGCGAAGTCAGACATCACCTTGGAAAGGAGTTCTTGTTCATGTTACAACTCTATTTCCTCTGTACAAAATTCGACTTATTCAATTATTCACCGGAGCTGCAGATATAATGAAGATATCTATAAAGAATAAATGCATTCTGCAGCCCTTGTACTAGATGTATATATTACAGTTGTACAATTCAATAAAATAATTTAAAAAAAAAAAAAAAAAAAATGCATTCTGTAACGTCCAGGGGAAAATTTGCTATTATCTGGGGAAAGTATTAATGTTGATGTAAACCTCTGGTATAAAGTATCTGCTTCAATATATGACAACAATAATTGAAAAGGAGAGTTGTTGCTAACACTTAACCTCAGCTTCCCTCAATACAGTTAACTCTCTCTAGACAAAATTCGACTTAACCAATTATTCACTGAAGCAGCAGATATACAAAAGTATACATGCTTTCTGTAACATCCAGGGAAAAACATGCTATTATCTTGATTCAAGTAGTATACTTATTGTAAAACTCTGATGTAAAGTATGTACTTCAATATGCGACGATAATAATTGAAGTGGAGAAATGTTACAAAAGGTTAAGCTAAATACTACCACATGCATGTGACAGGTGCAACCATAAAAAAGGATTTGTTACTTCCTTCATAATCGGATTAAGAAAACGAAGAAGCCCTGTCGTTAACGACCCTACCGGCAGACGTTGGATGTAATTTGGACGATTTCAACTAGAAATAGAGCTCGTTTCTAGAACATCGTATCGTCTTCCATGGCATCCTATACAGAATAACGATAATCCCACCAAAGACAACCTCCTTTTTAATAGTGCTCTACGATATATCACTGAATGATCATCATTGTACAATAATCACAATAGGAAACCGTATCTTTAATTGGAATGGCTATTAAAATTTAGTAATAATAAACGGTATCATTAATAATAGACATGGAATGAGAGGAAAACATAGCTGAGACTAGCTTTAAAAATTGACTGAATATACAAATTTTGTTATTACATTCCTAAATGTTAGATAAGATATAAGATTAGTTTACGCTTTATACTATCCTAAATTAGATTTCGGTCTTTTGTCTCTTTTTTTTATGACAAATATAAATTTTCAGGGTTTGATGTGAATATGACTTATTGGAAAATATAAAACCCTTTAAGCAATTTAATCTTCATTTTTATGTATTTATCAAAGAGATGAATGAACTATTTGAATTAATCCTATTTACTCAGACCTTTTATTTGTCAGCACAATTTATAAAAAAATATGTACAACTGAACGGTATGAACGGTAACTTGTAGGGACAGTTAAAAAGTTTTTTGTAACAAACTAGATACACAACAATATAACAAATTTAATTATGTGTTGAAAAATTTTAAGAATGTACTTTGCGCAAAAATCAAAATGTTTTACTTCAAATCACAGATTAATTTCGTTTTTTATTCACACAATTAAAAAATAAATAAAAAACTGAATATGAGGCATGCCATCTTATAGAAACTAACCTACTTTAAGGATTCCTTTAGTTTTTGTATGCATGATATCTCTTGTTAGGTAAATTGATTGTAATACGGGAAACAGTAAGTTTATTTAAAAATTTTTAAAATAGTATACCCTACGTGACAAATTAATAACATTAAAATCACACAAAAAATACACCAGGGGCTTCAAACGTTTTAATAGTAAAATAAATATTATGGATTTCACAAGAAAGTTTCGAAAAGCGTATCGAATTGAATGGACCTTGAATGAAGATACAATGAATGAAGACTTATCAAAGTAGAAAACTAATAAATAGTTTTGTTTCTACTATAAATGAAATATTTCCGGTAATATGCATGATGGATGTAAAGATGAATTCACCCAACCACCCTATTTCTTATATCATATTTTATAACATTTTAATTTAATTGAATTACAGAACATTATGTAATTAGATTTTTGTTTAAATTTAGATGAGACCGATATAAATTATAACAAATAAAAAAAATAAAATAATGAAGGCAACACTTACATGACGAAAGACAGATTTGAGCCGGTACAGACGAAGGCACAACCAACCACAACGATAGACACAAATGAACTGACTGAGGGATGCTCCCCCTCCACTCTAGGCGAGGGTATATTTATATAATTCCAAGGAAGGTGGTTACTATGCGCAGAGGAACTGCAATCAGATGGAAAGCGAGGCAGAAGCAGTCTATCAAACAGTTTCCAATGGCATTCGCGATTATGAGTCATGATGAACTAGGTTGTAGCAACTGATAGGTGACAAACTGAAAACCGAAACACCAGAGAGCGATTCATCTAAAAATTTTCAGTAGTTCCCAAATAGGATGAGCATTAAAAAAAAAAAAAAACTATACCACTATAACTCATGAAGGGTCTAGTGTTCAGTAAGTGGTAAATAGTGTACTGCTTCCAGGACAATGGCTTTGTACATAGGTGATTTGGCCGAGGGCCACCCTCAACCCCTAGCCCCCCCCCCTATTAAGGTTACTCTGTATAGATTATTTGTGAGCCCCACGAGGATCTCTAGATCCCTCTGGCTTCATCCCCGGCTGTTAACAGATTAAATAAATTGTCTGCCAAAAATTATTTGAACCCGATTGCTTCAACATAACTTAGCGCTCTACCACTACTCAGCAAACTAGCTTTCGATAACCTATTTTTTTCTGGTTTGAGACAATATAGATAACCAAATACTATTTGGTCAACCATTCATATCCACCAAATTTTTGGTCAAATGGTTAAATCGGAGGCCTGACTAAAAAGACCCTAATATTGAATTGAATATAAATTAAAAAAATCGGCACACTTATTTCACTTAAAGGAAATATACTAATAACCACGTAAGTCTAAAAAAAACCTTTTTACACATGAAATGGGTAGTTTATGGGTATTCATATATTAAAACTTTCCGTTAATATATAAGTGTATGTAATGTCAGGAAGGAATTGGCCATCACGTACTTTATAAAATCGGAATTAAATAGTATTGCATGCTTGTCCCTTACTATCCCAGAGGCGTCAAGGTGCCGGTTGGATATTGATTATATTTTCAGCGATTCCTACTTAATTCAACCTAATAATTAAATAGATTAATTATTATACAAAGGAAATGTCAGTTTAAACTTCAATGTTTTAACAATTTTTAAAAATAAATAGACAGTTAAATCCAATATACCAGATATGTATATATAGTTTTTAGTAATATTATACTGTATATTGTATTTGTACATATATACGTAGATATAGATATATATAAACCTGAGGTTTCAAATACTTCACTTTTAATATATTGACAGATAAGTGTCGATACTCAGGAGTGCTAAGTTAAAGCCCTTCTTGTAAAAAAACAAGTATGTATGTAAATACATAATCATCAAATAATGTAATCAAATTCTCGCACTGCCGAAATGGTAAGTATGCAAGTACATGTATATAATTATAAGAAGTCATAATTTCAATTGAGATTCATCACTAAATTTTGATGAATACAAAACGTCCTCACATCTCTACGTTTTACTATTTTCTCAGAATTATCATGCTTACATAATTGACACAAAGTACTTGAGCTCAACAATATATTTAATTACATACATTGGGTATAAACTATTAGTATAAGATTATTAAACCTAACAAACACCCAGAAATTAAAACTATTAAACTAATATATATAAACACACACATACATACACTTAAGATTAAAACGTTCCTATTTCATTTTTAGATCATCGAATTCAACCGTATTGGTAGACTGACTTTATAATGTTAATAGCTCACTTGTTTTGACGTCATTGGATTTAAAAACGCAAATGAGTACACACCATCAGTCAAGGTGAATTCTTCTTTAGGACCGAATCACATCGACATCGTATCAATATTAAAGTAGGGAACGTCGAATTTGACTATTTAAATGTATAATGTTAAAGATGAACCATTGACGTATAAACGCCTGATCGGAATCGTATGTTCCGATGAGATCATCTAGAATTTAAAATTTGTTGAATAATATTAGTTGAACTTATGTATGTATAAGGTCGAAAATAGTCCGGATAGAGGTAAAGAAAATTCTCTTATATAGGGAGAACTTGAATAAAAAGTTCTCCCTATACAAGAGAATTTTCTTGACCTCTACCCTGACCATGTTCTTCCTCATAGAATTTAAAATGGTTTTAATAATAAATTCTTTATTTATTCTGGGACAATCCCCTTTAGAATAACAATACAGGTAACCTGTAGAGGATATTATTATGTATTAGAGTATAATGTTATATTTAATTAATTAATACAATTAAATTATAATAATATTCGTTGAATGAATCCGTTGCCAAATTAAGAATTACCCAAAGCATGAGCTGTTACAACCTTCCTCTTTAAATGAGTTAATTACTGTAAATTACTAAGATTTTATATTGAACGTTACTAAGCTTAACTCTTCAGCTACTCTTAAGAATAAGACGGATGAAAAAAAATAAATTATTTTTTACTATAAAAACAATTAATAAGATGATTATTTTTTAATTAAAAATTAATCTTTCATTATTCCATGTCTCGTAAATTTATACCAGAGCTAAATTATGGTATTAATTAATTTTCATAAACCTTTCAAAGAGGTATATTTAAAAATATATGGTTTTTATAAATCTTACCTCATGAGGATGGTGACCTCATGAAAAGTTTCTTATCAAGAAACATTTTAAAATAACGTTGGTATCAATAAATAGAGAAACGTCGTAAAAAGTATGAAAGCCCACGTTCTTTCAATAGCATTGAAATCATAATATTCTGGAACACAAAGACGTAAAAATTAATGGTATTTTATTATAAATATATGCATGGCTCGAAAAACATTAACGGCAAAGCCACGTTTAACTTACGCAATTGAAGTTTAACAGTTAAGTACTGAAGAATATGGCAGGGGTATTCAAAATTTTCATATAATGAAGTAAGTGTAAGGTAATATTCGATAACATTGCTTTAATTTTTTTTTACTTTACCTTACAGTATTCTCGACCAAAAAACAAACAAACTATAAGTGCCAATACATACTGCACTAAAACTCGTGAATCAACTATTAATTATCATTCAATCTACAGGATTGAAATTAACCTTGGCTCAGGTGGTGTATAAATTAACAATATATTACACCGTTGTATAACAAGTAATTAATAATCAATTATACTTGTACAAGTATAAATCACATATGCATTCTTATTTTTTTTAAATAAATCATGTCTTTCTAATTTCTGAAGTTTTTATTTTTGAACTTGATGAACTCGAATCTAATTCATATTATCCAGTAACTGGGATTTCAAATGGAGTCCTAATAAAGGTATAAAAATATTTAAAATATTTTTAAATCGTTTCAAACTTTTATCATTTTTCAGTTGGGTAATTAATTACTGAGATATCCTATCAATTCCTTTTGAATCGGTTTAAGACAACTTTAGAATTACATAATTACTTACATGTAGAGTTATCATATGTGATTATGATAACTAAAAGAGAAACTAATCAGTAACCATGATAACTAAAAAAATCTCATTCGTAGCAAATAAATACAACATTTAGAAACCATAATTTCGAAAGTAAAAATTAAACGACACACTGAAATGGGAAATCCCTATCACTCGAATTCCAAGAAGATATAAAGATTATGAATTAAAATGGTTTGAAATAGTTTTGGGACACTTTTAGAATATGAGTAGACCTAAGAGATATTTGTCACAGCTTCTTACGACAAAGAAGAAGGCTCGTATATTTTTGGAAGATATCATTAACCCCATTCGCTAGTTTCTATTTTAAAACATTTACTTTCTGTATAAATATAGATGTAAGCCCAACATATATAGGTTATAAATGATTTAATTATATTTTTTGTGAATGAGAGGTCTTATTTAATTAAAGGGTGTAATCTTTAAATACATTACTATTTTGGAATATATAACCTGTACCACTACAACCCGTGAACGGGTCTGGGGTTCAGTACTTAGCAGAGACAGCCCTGTTTCATGGACAAAGGTTGTGCAGGTAGGTGATTTGTCCTAGATCATGCTCAACCCCCCCTTATATGGGGTACCCACTTTATAGAGGCTGGGTGTGCCCCAGGAGTGTCCTAGATCCCATATGATCCATCTCCAGCCGCTAACAGACTAAATAAAAGTCTTGCCTGCAGCGGGATTTGAAACCGGATTTAGGGCATGGCAACTCAGTGCTCTACCACTAAGCCACTCCGCTCCCTTTTGGTATAGGTACACAAATTCATAAATCACACACGTACGCACACTTTCACATTTAAATCCTATCATTGCAACCAACATTGAAGTTAACCAAATAAATCTTTGTGAAATATTTATAATTGTTTATTCTAGCCATTAAATTTTCAAAATAGATCCGATAACAATATTTGCTTGCTAAACAAACAAGGTCGTTGAGATAAGGTATCTTTTTAGCTTCCTGCAGGATAGGAAGTACACCGATGTAGAAGTTATTTTTGCTACTGACGAAGCTGAAAGTTTGTTTGATTTCACAATGACGATAGTAAAGGTAAGGAAAAAAAAAAAAAATCAAGAATCGCAGAATTCTACGATAGAGTTTGTTATTGGAGTCCTTAATATATTCTCAGAATGACAAACAAAAAAAGTTGGCATTACAGGGGAATGATGGAACGAATACCTGCATTGGGGAGGTTGTGTTCAGAATTTTTGAGGGTGTTTTCCCAACTTTTGTGAATTCCGCATGTAATAATTTTTTGACATGATGAAGCTACAAATATCTTATAAAATACAGCAGACAGTACCAGTCAAGACCTATTGAATTTGAGTATGTTTCAAACACAATTGTGAAGCAATTAATAGCTTTAAGAGTCTCAATAAAGTTAAAAATGAACCATAATAAACACAATATTCGCTGGTAAGCGTCGATAATCTAAGTCGAAATAGAAACATTGTGAAAGATTGGAAAGGGCAGCTCACGAGGAATGCAACTCTATGCATATAAACAATATAGAATAGATGTTTACATTAATAGGACTTTTTCCTTGTAATGTTTCTTTCCTTTCCTTTTCCGAAGGATCGCTTTACCATTGCTTGTTTAAATACTTTTTCCGGATAACTGTAGCCATATAGTACTATATGACTAAATAAATATTTTTTTAAAATTGGCGGTATCAAATCAGCTCTAGGAAAGCGTATTCATACTATTGGAATAGACATGAGTAATATAAAATCCCACTAACTGCCTGGGTATTGTTCTGGTCCTTCGCCAAGACTATCAATGCCCCAATAGTTAAATTAATATTTCAGATAATGAATTACGTCATAACTTATACCTCTTATATACGGATGATGGTAAAATTATTTTTTTTCGTTTTCTTTTCGTAAAAAAAAACTTTGATATTTTAAATGTATAAAGGAAACGAAATTAAAAAAAAAAACCAAGTGCTCATTAATTTTAATTTCAGTCCTGGGTCAAGTGCCCTTTTCACTGGCCTTTGACAATCCTAATTACATTATCCTTGTCGCATCCTTATATATGTATATATATATAAGGATCTATTACATGTAAATTCTTAACATTTATTTTAATTTTATATTATTATCTGTAGACGTGATGTGAATAATTCGTTTAAAACATTAAATAATTTTATGGGAATTCTAATTAAAATTATAAAATATTGTAGAAACTATTGAAAATCCAATTAAAGGTTTCTAACATTAATTTTAAAAAGTGACAGATTTTTGGGATTAATCAATGAGTTCCTAAAATAGGACGGGGGCGTTTTGAAATTCCTTAACTCTATTAATTGAAAAGGGTTTTCACTTCTTTTTTAACTATATTTTCCGGTAAATACCAACTATTTTGGATAATTATTATTTATTTGACGGGGAATAGCCCTGAAGGACTAGGCCAAGTCTAGGACGGAAATTTTTTTTTGCCAGCCACAAGTACCGTGTTTTTGAGGAATTTCTGGAATTCTGTTCGGATTTCACATAAATCCTGTGTAATCCCGAGTCTCTGTGTTTCTTTTTTTATTGGTTCTGCATATCCTTGGTTGAATTTGTACACCTTAGGATAATTATTATTTAAATTTTTTTTTTTAATTTATTTATTGATATTTACAATTGTATTACAATAATACATCAAGTAAATAGGCTATGTGATACATAATGACATGAGTTGATGGCAAGTAGAGAAACTACCCACTGGTAGTACTCAAATCACTAGTTCAACTAAGAAGGTCACGTGGCCATCTTCTTTTCAGACGCCTCGGAGAATTATCGGTAATTGAAGAGGAAGCTAGGTTTGAAACTAGAGGGTTTGAGTGGGAATGAAGTTTGTTATGAAAGGATAGATACCGGGTTCGGGCCAAATCAGCAATACTACCTTGAGGAAATTTTTAAAATATGAAATAAAGTACTGTGTACTGGACAAGGATGTTGTCGGGCGTTTTAGGTTTCATCCTATCCCTGTTATGGGTCAGATCGTTTGCAGTGTTTTCCTACCGCACTGATTTGAACTTGGGGGGCGGAAATCAAGAGCTTAGCACCTCACCAAGATAAAAAATAATTACTCCCCTCTCTGCCATATACTTTATAATGGAGGATACGATGTGCCTAATTATATTGCGCGTTTCAATTTTATCCTACACATAATTAGCTACAGTACTGTGCGAATTAATGCGAACACGTGATATTAATACAATTTTTTGTTTTTCGCAGTTGGCAACACGTTTATTTGTCAAAATGGGTGTTATTTTATGTTCGTGTTTTGTCAATCAGTAAGTTACGAGACACAAGAAAGCTACAGACGCGTTAAATTTTGTTATTTTTTAGGACTACAGTTTTTTTGCAGACGTAAACTTAACTACAGTTTTTTGTTTCCTATTTTTGAAGATGGATATTTCACCGAAAAAACGCACTAAGATTATTACTTTGAGTGAACACACATCAATGACTCGAAGAGATATAGCCAAGGAGTGAGGAGTGAGTTTGGGAACTATTAATAAGATTTTGAAGCAAAAAAGGGAAACTGGGACAATTGAGGTGATCAGAAAAAGGAAATGTGGAAGGAAAAGAAAGACAACAGCAAGAGATGAAGCTTTTTTCATAAGGCAAAGTAAATTAAACCCTAGAAAAACCAGCCAAGAACTTCAGCATGACTTAGCGCATGCTGGGGTTGTTGTTCATCACCACTGTACGAAAAGGTCTTATTGAAGGTGGAAGAAAAACAATTAGACCTAAAAAAAACAGTAATTGTCGGCTACTGTGATGAAAAAGCGATATGATTGGGCGAAAAAACACGTAGGTTGGACTGTTGAAGACTGGAGAAAAGTGCTGTTCTCAAATGAGAGCCATTTTTAGTACAAGGACAGCGATCTGGATTCGTCAGAAAAAGCGACAACGAAAAACTTACAACACAATATTTCGATCACACTGTCAAACATCCATTAAAGAAGATGTTCTGAGGCTGGTTTTCTTTCAAAGGTACTGGATCCCTTGTGCTGATCGAAGGCATGATGAACTCACAAAAATACAAAGACTTGCTAGAACAAAAATTGGAAGCCGAGCTAAGAAAAGTTGATGCCAACGGTCAAGCAGTTTTCCAACAAGATTCAGCTCCATGTCATGTGTCCAATATGATGATGAAATATTTCAAAGATAAAAAAATTACATGCCTTGAATGGCCAGTTAACTCTCCGGATCTGAATGCAATTGAAAATCTGTAGGCTATAGTTAAAGAAAGGCTTGAAAAAATTGATTCCACAACAAAAGCAAAGCTGATTGCGGCAATAATTCAGACATGGTTTAGAGACACGCAAATATCAGAAAAGAGATATAGCCAGTATTATACAGACAATTGTAAAAAACTTGTTGATTCTATGCCAAATTCAATACAAGAAGTTATAAAAGTTAAGGGAAAACACATCTCGTATTAAAAAAAACTTAATTGTATTTGTTTCTGTGTATTTTTTCTTCAATAAAGAATATTTTTTCTAATTTATCACTTGTGTTCACATTAATTCGCACAGTACTGTAAGACGCTCCTGACTTCAACAGCTGATATAATAGGCTACGTAAGATGGTTGGGGGCCAGGGCACATTCCCAGCGGAGCGGAGAGTGTGCCAGAGTTGACCCCCTCATTCACATCTCGCCTATTTTTGTGCGACCATTGCCAAAAGTTTCTCATCAGACCAGGGCGAACTAACAATAAAATACTTGGCACTCTTAGGAAAATAGTTTGCGAACTAAAACCTAGACAACATACCATTGTAACGTAATACTATATTTTCCACGCTTATTTGACTATTGGGCTAAAATATTTCTAATCATAGAACCCTAATAAAAGTTGGGACAGTTCATATACGTGGATCACATATTTGCTCGAGCCTCGGTCCATCAATGCCATTCAGTTCTATCTTCAGCCTTTTGACACATGTCTTTCTTTTCTTCTTCCCAATTCCACTAGGTGTTCCTTGTACCTGTAGGTAAGCCTGGTTCTTCCAACAGGTCATTGTCCCTCAGGTTTGCCTCTATATACTATTTAGTCTTCCTAGAGTCCGGCATTCTCCAAACCTGCCCAATCAACTGAGTGTCTTACCTCTATTTTTTCGATTACTAAGACTACTAGCTCTTCTCTAATAGTTTCATTACGTATACCTCTCATCGTCTTTCCGACAATGACAGTCTGAGAAAGATCATCTCTGCAGCGTTTTTTGGCTTTCACTAGGTCTTTCTGCACTATACAGCAGCATAGGCAAATATATTATTTTGAAAATAACCAACTTGGATATTCTGCTTATCTCTTTCTTTACTATTACAGTGTTGCTGGTAGAAGAACCCATTAGATTTTTTGATTCATTGGAAACTTCCGAACCTATGGGTTTAGTCAGTTTGCTTGTTAGAGTAGCCAGATATTTTTTAAGTACGAGATATACTATTTTGTTTCGAAATTCCAAAAAATTAAAATGTAATAAATCTCGCACATTCTCAAAGTCTGTCAAATAAATCTCTGAAGTCAAAAAAATTCTACTAAGCACCATTTTTTAGAGATTGGAGGTTGTTTTTGAAAAAAAAAAACACTTTTTTCATAAATTTAATAAACTTTTTTTTTGCGAAAATCAATAAAATATAAAATAATAAATTATTTAATTCTGTACTCAATTAATGTGTATATTTTTTCCTTTTGTACTCTTCATCACCTGTCTCCCATTGTAGTGTCCAACAGAAGTCCGCAAGAATCTTCTCATTGCTTTTACCGCTGTACCTTTTTTCCATCTGGGCTATGTCTTGATGAAACCGTTCTCCGTGTTCACCTGAAACTGCTCCCAAGTTGGGTGCGAAGAAATCCAAATGGGAATGCAAAACATGAATTTTAAGGACATGTTGCAACCCATTTTGAGGATTTTGATGCAGAAAAGTGCAATGAGCAAGGTTTACATTCCTCCAAGAGATAAACCTATAGTATGATATGGAATCAGAGAAATATCTTGTACGATTAAAAATAATAACATTAGAATAACAACCGCAAAACTAGGTATTAACATCATCATTATTATTATGTATTATGCATTATTGTATCCATTAAGTATTATCATTATCATAGTAATAGGAGCAGTGCGCAACATTAATTTAATATAAATCAAACAGAAATTGTTGTAAATAAAACCACTTATGACAGTAACTCGTTCCTGATAAAAAATTAAATATAAAATCTAAACATTTTTACATGCTGATCATTTTTTTTCTTTTTAAAAATGAAAATGTGAATGAAGTTTTTAATCTAGTTTTAACTTAAAAAAATTTATCATAATGAGGCACATTCTTCTCATCTAAAATATAAACACTATAAGTAGCAGGGGTCCACGGTGGCTGGCACCAGTCAGGTTTAGGGTTAGCAGTCTCTCAGCAACATCGATCAAACATTTCCGAATTTCAGATTCCTTTCCAATTCAAACCATTTTATCATCTCAGACTTCTCGTAAGCTAAATATATACACGTATTTGATGAATACATAGCTATTCCTTGTTAATCTACTTACAAAAAACTAATAAGTAGCAGTTTTTTTACTTTCTCAACATAGGTAATGCTTGAAAAATGGTGAGTATTAGGAAATAAGAAACTAAGACAAAAATTAAAAAGAAAAAAGTTATATATAAAAAATTTTGATATAAGTAAGAGATGAAATCTTGGGAAATAACTGATAAAAAAGAAATGAAAACCCGACGTGAGAGAAAATTGATACTAAAGTACTATGGAAAATTCATGGTAAAAAAAAAATTGTCATTGTAACGGATTAAATCATTGCCACCGCGCCATAAATGAATGCCCCTATGTCTTTTGTTTTTTATTTAAAACTAATCATTTTCGTTATCTTTAAGTCCTTAATTACGTCAGTCCCGATCTATAAATTATCTAATTTTCTTGAAATGGATGCGAACATTGCAGCTTATAATGTGGTATACATTTTCACGGTCTAAGCACGTGCTTTTTTTATTCTCCTTAATGACTCCTGTTTGACAGATACAGTACAGCTCCGTAGCGAAGTACTGATGGCGAGTGAGAGAAACAGTGAATGGTGGGGAGAGACAGGAGGAGTGGGGGAAATAGTAATTAGCTCTTTCAATATTCACGCTAATTACCTGAACGCTATTTATTTGACCAGTTAGGCGTAAAAACACCAGGAAAATATTTGTTGATACAATATTAAAACAGTGTTATTACTCACAGTAACAGTAACTTTGATAGAATAAGGAAGGTTTAATAGAAACTGTAACATAACTGATAGTTAAACGATGGCAAACGAACCAAAACGGGATAATATATTATTATTATAATATATTACTTCCAACAAACGCCAAGAAATAAGAAATCGCAATTTTTAAAAAAATTGGAAAGGAATGCATAAAATATTATCCAATAATCAAATTATTATTCCAGTATATAAATTATTTTTTCATTAATGTATAGGCCACATATAAGACATAAACAACGGATTAATGATGATATTATATTGTGGAATACTACTTACATAAACTGAATTACATTATTTTAAGTTTTTAGTTAGTCTAAATATATTGTTACGGGCTACTGGGTGTAAAATGGACTAAACTATTACTTAATTCAAGAATCTAATATTTATTAACAAATTAGAAAGAATACAATGAGATTATTTAAAACAGTTAAATTATTAAACTAATATCAATTTACAATAATAATATTCTACTAAATGTTATCTAATTTCTAAGATAATATACAAATAATATAAGATATTGTTTATACTAAGTAACTAAACTATTTATATAAATTTGTACAAATACAATAATATTACACTATAGTTTACAATTACAGATTAACACTTACAGTTCGCTAACTAAAGTCCACCGACCGTAGGACTCTCCAAATATGACAAACTGCCACACAGTTTATTACACTTATTACACGGCCACTAATTGTCACTGTTGCTCACTAAGCACTTATTACAGACTGATACTAATACTAACTAACTCACACACACTGCCACTAGTTAACGACTGCTACTCACTGGCTTATTACTGACTGGGCCGGCCGAAAACGCTGTCCTTTTTATATAGGCAAGGTAGGTCGGGGTGGGGCATTACTCGGAACAAGATCGAGAACCATCCAGGCCGATCCAGGTTGAACGAGATGGGCCTCGGCAACTTCTTTAATCCCTTCCGCTTAATCCCATTGTTTGCCTAATCCTCTCAGCCGGTCCTCCTTCCCGCTCTGACCGTAACAATATATTGAAATGAAAATTGCAAGTATAGTATCTTGTTGGCATGGGCAAATTTGAAGTAATTTGTACTAGATAGATCACGCTCAACCGCCAGATTATCCCTTTTATTTTGAGTAACCACTTTATAGAGGCTGGGTGAGCCTCAAGAGTGTCCCAAAGGTTGCCAACTGATTAAATAAAATCGGCCAGATGGTGGGTTACAACCCAGATCCATCCGGACGGCAACTCAGCGCTCTACCACTGAGCCACCCCGCATCGCAATAGTAATTCCCAATCTAAGGAAATATTACCATAAATATTGCCTCCTAATTTAGTCAATGTGTTGAGAACTCTAATCATTAAAACTTAGTTGACTTAACGAGACGCTCCCAAGATCAAGGAGTCTTAAGCACCCTTAGACAGTTTTCTAAAACTTGAATGTTCACTTGACTTTATTATTTATTATAAAAATTAGGAGCATAAATGTATGAAGCATTTGCTAAAAAATGGTAATAATAAATAACTTTCTTAAATAAATAAATAAACAATAATAAGTTTATTGTTAACTTCTAACGAAAATTGTTGAGTATATTTCAATCTATAATCCATCTGTAAAAATGAGTTGCAATAATCAGAAAAATAGTTAACATATTAGTAATAACCAATTATAAAAATTATCTGTATGAAATAAAAATTCAATTCAAATCTCTATATCCTTAGTCAAACATTAAAACTCAACCAATGGTTTAAAAAATGTAAACTATCAGTACCACTCTTGTTGCTTATTTTCTAATTAATGGAATTAAAAATATAGTACCTCGAGGATGTAGAAATCCCATCGTCTGTCTTCACGGATCGGTCCCTAAAAAAAGAAAGAAACTATAAAACCATTTTTAAACATGTTTATTCACACAACATAAAAAATAAATATAACATAATTCATTGCGAACAAGCAGGAAATGTCTCACAATTCTCTGCCGAACAAATGCAGAGTGTTGTTAATAATAATGAATTCCTGGGAAACTCTTTAGTCTTTCAACAATCATTCTTTTTAGGCTACATTAATTTGCAATACATATCACCTTGGAAACTCATAGCCGGAACTAAAATTTTGTATTCTCTCCAGTCACACTTATACAATAACGAATGTTTTACGATAGAATTTTGAATATATAAAAAAAACAAAAAACATTTATCTGATAACATGAATAAGTAGTTGTATAAATTGATTCAAGAAAAAAACACTAAACAGAATAATTGATTAAATTTACATTATTTAAATGGTTCCCAAGATAAAATTTGAACATTATAAAGTTTTACCAAGCATGGGGTAACTGACCTTGCACAGATTTAAAATGCCATTTATAACCGTAAACATATAATTTATATGGTTTTAATTAACTCTTCCAAACTTATACTCTAATAATTTAATGGCTCTTAGCACTATAAAAAAACTACTGCTAACCAATTTCATATTTAGATTGAAATATTCTATGGAATCATTAACGGACAAAATCATTAATATAAACTGATTCAAGGACATTTTCGACATTTTCAATGTTGATTATATCAAAATATCAGCTTTGAATTTAATCATTACTTTCGTCTCTTTTCATCTTTCACTTATAACGCCTGGTCAATCGGCCACGGCCAATGGTGAGCTCAATTGACAGTTCGCCAAACAGGAGGAATGAACGCTCAGAGAGGGTGGGAATTTTCTCTTATTTGTATGTATTTCTTCATTGAATAGCGGTCCTTTGTTGTCAAGTATACTCAAAGATACTTGGTGAAACTTCATAAGCCGCTCTAACAACAATAACATTGTCTCTTAAAAGTATTTTAACTTTCCAGAAGCCAATCAGAGCCATACGCCTTTTTCAGATCAATCCACGATGCTGATATGCTTATTTTTCATTTTTTTAGCGAAGCTATGAAGCTATACCTGCCGGTGAATAAGGTAATACCTATGAAGGTATCTGTTCCGAGGTTTGTCGCTTCAAGTTGAGTCACAAGTTTTAACTGTTTATTCGATTCATTTTTAATGTTTTCCAAAAATACAAGCTACCGTGAGCTTTAGTGTGGAAAACAGAATGTAATTGTGGGCAATGAGTAGATTTGGGTTATCATTTCATCCAGAAATTAAAGTTTTAACAAAAATTTTGAAGTATAGATAATATATATAGTTTAACAACATAAATGATTTAAAAATATATCTTTTGTAAGATTCGTTTAAATTTTTAAAAGAAAAATAATACCTTCGTCTCTTGCCAAGTCTTAGAAGAAAAGATAATCCACACAAATTGACTTCACTTCCCACGATACAATCCATTTTCACAATTAATAATTATTTCTTAAAAGAGAAAATATCTTATAGCAAATCGACAAACTCTTTTGAGCCGCGGATTAAGTCAATGAACCATGGTTGAAGCCAACCTTTTGAACTCTAACAAAAAAAAAATCTGCGAATTACGCAGCACCTAACAAAACGGAATGTTACGCCATAAACAAATGGATAAATAGGAAACACTGAGCACGTGAGTCGCTCGCGACTGACTGAGCGAAGTAGAAGTTTGTTAAGAATAGATTCCCAGCCTTCAAATTTTAATGAATTATTTCAAATCTGCATTTTATAAATATGCATGTATGGAAAGTAACAATCCTATACCACAAAAAAGATCTTTTTCTACTTAATAACTTATATATTTTGTTAAGGTACTAGTGTATTAGCCGGTCTGCATGAAACCTACATGCGTATCTCGTGTAACCTTTTTACCACTCGTATTGATATTTGTGTGCGCGTTATTAAATTGTTTTTAAAAATTAATTTTCTTTATTGTCTATTTAAATTTCTAAATTGATTATTACATTAAATTTTTTGTTTTTGTCTTATTCCTTTAGTTATTGAGTATTTAAAATTAACAGAATAACTATTAGGAATAGCCACCCTTGAAAGAAGCTGTGAAGTACTTCCAGAAGTTCAGAATAATTCAAATGATGAAATTATGTGAAAAAGTTCAACAAATTGATTGACACCGTGAGATATATCAAGTAGGCATAGGGCAGTGGATAAATTATCAATCAAGTTATAACTGGCAAATCCAGCTGTAACAGACACTCCTTTGTTTTCCTATGTCCATACAGTTGTTGTCTAGCCATCCTGCTATAAAAACGATGACTAAATTAAAAAAACTCAGTTTTTTTCACGAACAAAGCTGGGGAGCGGGAGAAGAGGATTGGCCGAAGAAAATGCCAAGAACAACCGAGATCCACATCAACTTTAACTGTGTAATACATTTGTTTTTGTTTTTTTTTGTGACGAAATTGTCTGTAAATTAGTTATTTTTTTCAATATACCCCACTAAATTTCATATACAGATTCGGCATATTACAAATTAATGGTAATATCCCCAATTCGAACGGGATTAGTTATTAGTTTAGTATTAGTAACACCCATCATCTACAAAGTGGGAACCTTAATTGGAATAAGAGAATATCTGGCGGTTGAGAGTGATCTCAGCTAAATCACTCCCCTGCAGAACAGTATAGCCTTAAGTACTTAAATAGGGGTAATGCACTCCGTTTTTGGAATGTACATACTTTGTCTATATAAAACGAACACCACAATAACAAGCAGACGTCAGTATTATTCACTTATTATGCTGTTATGAGCTGTTAAGATAATGTCCTCATAGTCTATACTGTCGACGGTCACGGCGATCAAGGGAGAATGGAAAAGTGGCCAGTGAGAGAAGATTACCCGGGGACGTGATGAAAGAACTTGAGGAGGAAGGAGAGGATGTGATCCTGACGAAGCGGCCGGCAGAATGCATAATGCAAGGAGCATTGAGGATCATCTGGGCCAATCTTCGTGGGAGCGGCAGCGGCCAATCCGCCAGAGGAAATGTTTATGTAATCGCAAGGGAGGTAGCGTGTAATGTAAGGTCGGGGGATACATAGCACTGGCATTGAGCATGTGAATAATTTTACTGATGTGTCATCAGAACATTTAGTAGAGATTTTCCTGTCGTTTCCAAATCTAATGTTTATCTATATCATTAGATAACCCTACTTATCCCCAATTAATTAATAATTATTATAAAGAGAACTAAAACAAAGAACATTTATATAATATTTCTGTCATAACTCTAAGTTATGTTCGGAAGATGGGATTGACGAGTTAAGAAGATTATGTAAAATAATAAATAAATAATATGAAAACAACTAAGATTTAAAGATATATATAAATTCATGTAAAGGATCATCAATGGTATAGTGTTATAAAACGATACTATTGCATAAGAGTCTACTATGGCCAAGAACGCGGGTTCGCAGCCCGTCAGCTGGCCTTAGGATATATTAAAGGGAGTAAAAAACCCTTGGTTAAGGCGTCCTTTGGAAGAGACGTAAAATGGAGGTGCCGACTCAGTGGGGTAACTAGTTAAAGATTCCTATTCTCACTCAAGTAGCCAAAATTTAGGCCTCCTACTATAGCATCCTAAGATTAGCAAAAGCAGCATAAAGCGACGTTAAAACAAATAAAAACAAGTCATGCAAACGCTATCCTATTCAAAACAGTTAGAAAAACGAAGTATAAATTAAATTAATCAAACAGAACTACGTAAATGAGTAAAAAATAGATCAATTTTCTTTTCAAAGATTAACAATCCTGTTAAATCTTAAAAAAAATAATGTTACTTTAAATGAAAAAAGTCACGAAAGGTGTAAATGTAAGTATCTCCCATTAAATAACTCCATTAGAGATCAAGCATTTTAGGAGGAAAAAAAATTTCTAAAACATATCGTAAAATCATTCAAATATATTCCTTCTTGCCAAGATAAAGTTTAGTTAAATTATTTGTAAAATTTTAATAAAAAATTAATTTTAAAAAAGAATTGAAATTTATTAAATAAAACAAATTGAGTATGATTAATAAACAGTAGAGAAAGTATACATTGGGGTCACCCCTATTATGAAAATTAGTAATATGTAGTCAATATTTTTTACATTTAATAAAACATTCATTTTAAACCAGGCGATTACAACAAGGTGGCATTACGCTGACTTGCAACACAACAGCTTTGACCTGAAAACCTAATAACTCATTTCTGAGACTGACAAGGGAACATAAGGAGTCAAAAAACGATTTTTAGGATTGCATTTAAAATATTATTTATGGAATTGCATTTATACGAATCAATGAAGAAAGATTCCAATATTTTTTAAAAATGTGGTAGAAACTTTCTAGACTTTTTAGTATAACATAAAATGTGTAAGTATATATTAAATATTAATAGATCCAATCTCATTTAATAATATAAATAAAATAAAAATAGCCATTCAAATATCTTAAATTTTCAAGAAGAAATGATTTGAACCATGATTAAAAATAAAAAATAACTTTAAATATTATTTAAAAAGATAGCTAGTTTCTCGCATTTCATAACTGACACATCAATTATCTTGAACTCTAAATCAATTGAATCCTTCTCTCCAGATAACTAGAAATTACTTTAGCAATCCTTGAAGAAATTATCACGGACGGATTCATTTTCTGCCTTTATTTTTTTATATAACATAGGCGGTTAAGAACGAAAACTAATTGAGTAATAAAGACAATTAATTAATACACGATTTTTTAATAAAATACACTTTGTGAAAGGGTGAATCTGACGACTATGTTTTTCTGTGTGTGTTTTTGGCTTTTTGGTTATAACGGAGATATAACCAATTTCTACTTGCAAAGAGGTTATCTATAAACGAATACCAATAGATTTTACATATACTTAATTATATTATGTATTCATATCCTTACAGGAAATGAATTACTGAAATAAATGTCGAAACTAGCACACATGTAATCGTTTCAGTTAATTAATTAGAGACATCAAGAGTTTTGTGTTAATACTGATTTTTCCCACTGATTTTACAGCCAAGCGATTAATTATCTGTTTGCTTACCTAAATTTTTATCATACAACTACTTTTCTTGAAAGTAAATAAATAATGTTACCAAACAAAACAAAAAATAACTATGATTGATAAGGCAAACACAAGTTTAAACTAGCTTGCAAAGATTAACTGTAAAATGGGGTTCAGCAATTAATGAATAAGTGTTTAACTTTTCGACTATCCTCAATTACTTATTTTATTATTATTATACAGTTGTAAATAAAAATAAACAAAAAAAAAAGACTTTGTATCCTCTCATAAGAGACCTAAATGCTAAGCTAATCACGCCAGCAGTAACCATCAAGAACCAGAGTGTTCCAGATTTAGCCTTGACAAACTTTAGATCGCACCTATTAGAATCACCTTGAGGTTCAATCAACGCTTTTTAAACTAAGGCAAGAGGTTGTTTAGATAAATACAAACCTCTATCATTTCCATTTTCCTTTCTTAACTAAATTGGTGCAGAAAAGGGGATAAGATGGTCAAGGTGGAGGTCAACCAAATTAATTCCTTGAATAGTGATAAACTATTGGTTAGAAAAGTATCGAACCACAATTCAGGTCTTCTTCAGGGTGGGTAGACAAGTTAAGTTAAGTAAAAAATTAATCAAAACCTTGAAAATTGTTAATTATTTAAATTTTGCAATTATTAACCGGACTACCCAGCCCTGAAGAAGACCTGCAATGTGGATAGAAACGTTGGTTTCTCAAGGAATTCATTTTTTACCTCTACCCGGACCATTTTCTTATATATGGTGAACTAATAATTATTTTTAAGATGAATTTAACAAGACGGGGCCAAATACAATATATATGTTCAAATTGAAACCCTGTATTCCAATTTTTTCAGTTTTAAATATTGTTTAAACCTTTTATGTAACCTGTATGAATGTAACCTGAGAAAGACCTGCAATGTGGGTCGAAACGTCAGATTCTCATAAATATAGTTTATCACAATTTGAGGAATTGTGATTCCTGATGAATTGAGTGATTGTGGAAAAAAGGTTTTTTTTTTAGCTCCGCCTGGACCATTTTATTCTCCATATATTGAACTATATCCTCACACTGCACAGCGGTAGAAGAGCAAAAGAGTATGATGATGATGATATATTGAACTATGCGAGAAAAGAAACCAAATTAATTTTCATAACTAAATAAATAAAAATAAGTAAATTCACAAAGTCAACAATCTCTTTAGATAAGTCGATTGCCAGAGCTCCATATAGCAAAATGTTTCAGGAGAATGTAAAAGGCATTTACGTTACACGTGACTGAAATCTTATAAGTTAGTCACGTATTACTATTTATTTTTAACACGTCTCTTCGTGATTTAGTCTAAAGAGCTTATATGTCGCATTGAGGATGAATTCACTTTATTAAAACAATGTCCCCATTTTATGATAAACATGGATTTCAAGTTAAGAGTCTTTGAAAAAATTGTAAGATTAACTTCAGGAAATCGTGCAGGAATGACAAGTATTCAATTTATTAAAAATAAGCTTAAATAAATAATAGTAAAAAAACAAACAATATTATCGGATATCAATTGGAATGAATATAATCTGGCAATAATAAACAACGATCAGATAGAAGTTCTGTCTACAACACCCTCGCGGAATTTTAAACGCGTAATATTAGTATTGCTTATTCTTTTATTAATAAATGATCTTTAATTCCATCGCAGGCCTGAGAGATGAATCCCTTACGTGTGGACATTTACTTCCTTCCACCATTAATCTAAACCCAAAAATATTTCTTGCCGTCTCTAATGGTTTTTAGGCCTAGCAACGCCTTCCTTGATAAGGTGTGATATACTAATTAAACCAGACAAAATTCTGAACAACTTGTGAGTTTTTGAAAAACTTGTAAAAGTAAATAATAAGGAGAAACACAAAACAAAGCCGTGTAGGAATGAAAAGTATTCAATGCATAAAAAATAATTCTGGATAAATAAATGATGACAAAATACCGAAACAATACATAAGAATGATATATAATAATAATTCTTCTAAAAGTATCAATCCTCTTTGAACGTTGGGGATTATAACGGCCCGTCTTATTTAACTGAGCGCTGCACGAAACACGTCTAATGATGCTAATCCTGACTATTGCCTTTTCAACCAGGAATTTTACAAGAGTATCAAGATAAAGAGTTTTAACCTGTCACTTCCCGTTATATTATGTATCTCTTTTTTAACTTTTTAGTAATTATTTAGGAACTAGACCCTGACGTGCCATTCCCTAAGAAGTGTGCCTTTGTAAGTGGAATACACCTGAACATACTGCCATCGGGAGCATCGTTTCGAATTTCTATTAAAACCCTCTTTTTTAAAGGAAATTATTATGTAGGAAATTATTATGCAGTAAACATCGAAAGAAAATATGTGATCTAGTAAATATTGGATCTATGGTTTTCTAAGAGTATTTTTTATTTAATGAAATTTTTCCTATATAAATAATGATATATGTTTATATATTATGATTTATATGCTTGTTATTATAAGCCTGATAATATTATTTTTTAAATAAGTGTTTTATAAGAGAAGTGACCTTGGATAACACGTACCGATGGTTTTTCTTTAACAACTGTCGGCGTGTTTATAAATATCAGAAGGACGTCCATAAAAGTTTGTTTTTGGATTAGTATCAATATAGTATATATTATATTATATATACTATTATCAAAGTAGTAGGCGAATAATTTCTTTATCTCACAACAATGAAGACTCATTGAACTATATTTGAGTTTCAAAAGGGATTTTACAGAAACAGATATATCATACATTAATGTTTAATCCACCACCTTGCTATAGAAAGGAAGAGTGTATTCAATTTTTTTTCTTCTAAAATATCTGATATTAAAAAAACACTAAATAATTCAATGAACAAAAATAACAAAACATTCATACCACAAACATTTATTTATACTTAAATATGAACCAAGTTTGAATATAGAAATAGTCACACGATACGAATGTTCTAGGGGCAGTAACCCAAACCCGATAACGGTAATCTTGAGAGACACTGGAGTTGTCACTGCGTATCAATCCCCTGGTTTATTTAAGCAGCAAAAAATATTCAAACTCAGACTTTCCCATTTTACCAAAATACACAAATAATCTTCCAAAAAATATGAAAAACACTGTCATATGCTACCAGTGCTACAAGAAACGATGTTACTAAGTACTTTAAAGCGCCATAATTAAAAAAGGAGAAGTATTTAAATAATTTATAAATTTAAATAACTTCCTAGTACAAAAATATAACATATGAAGGTAACCTGATGCAACTAAGACATAAGTATATAACATAATAACTTGAAGATCCGCTGATACAAAGACCAATGATAGGATTGAGGTGTTGGAGAAGCCTTAGTTGCCGGCTCTGACCAACTTTACTCAAGAACAAGACGTTGCAACTTATGTGTAAATCACTTTTTCAAACTACATAAAACTACAGCAGATTTTATAATTAAATATTAATAAAGAATAAAAAGTATGAAGATTTCAGTAGGTAGTATACATAAATTATTTGGTGCAACTATCAAGGTATTGCAAGCATAACCAGTAGCTTATTTAACTATTTCACAATGTGTGGTGTGCTACAAGTTTTAACAAGGGCACCTGAATCAATATTCATGACTTGCTGACCCATTATTTATTAATTCGTTTTTTGTTATTCAAGCACATAGGGAATTCGAGTGTTCTAACCAATCCACTTCTGGAAACATACATCTTCATGTACGAATTAAAAGCGACAGAGGAGTATTTCCTATATTCCTAAATTTCTTGCTGTCTGAAAAAGGACTGTTCTCATTTTTTAATCATTTTTTCCTTATAGACAACAAGTATACAAAGAAATATTTTGTATTCCTAGCAATGTCTAACATTGATGTATCGGAAATTTCGAGACCGATACTGCAAATTGTTATTAACAAACCTCTAATTTACACAGCACCCAAAGCCAAATCTGTAAGGTATAAGTGTAATAAGTGTTGTTTATTTTTTGCGTTTTCATTGACTGGGAACCTTGACCAATTCATCCACCTTTTACTAATGTTTCGGATTTCTACCCCTCGAATGTCTAGTAATCAGCGTTCATAAAATATTTAGGTTAGCATAAGCTACAAACAACTTTACGATTGTACGAATCCAGTGAAGGATGCAACCCACTTAGCCATTGCAACAATTTAATTGGATAAAGTAACCTGCATTGCAATGCATAAGTTACATGCTGCACAATACCTCTAAATGCAATCTCCTGATTTCGCCAAAGACTTTCTTCGGACAAATCGTTTTAGGAAATTTCTTTTGACGCTGCATTTCCTTCAAACAAGCAATGGTTTCGGTAAAATATAAAAATTAAAAACATCACAAAAGTTTGCTTTTATTATAAATGTCAATACAGTTATAATACAAAAACATTTAAATAAAAATGAATAATCAATGAAGATTAGTTCTCATATATATTCGCATATTCCCCTGATATCCACCTAGCTTCATTCTTACCCACAGTCAAACCCAAACTTTTCCTACAACTCCTAAATTTCTAAACAAAAGCCCTCTTATCAGTTACAATTAATAGTTCGTATCTATCAGAAGTAATGGATGACTAACTGTCAATTTTCTTCACTTATTTATTATTACACTTATTTTTGTATGCATGTTACCTTTTATTTACGTTTTTTTCAGCTTAATACTTGTTATTTTATATAACTTTTTCCTTGACCTGAACATATCTTTTAGCTTGTATTTATTATCAAGTGCTTTATGTAAATACTGCATGATTTTTATAATGAAGCCTCTTGGCCGGATATATATTCTAATATTTTTTTAACCATATGTTATTCTTAAGAAAAATTATTTTTCTATTGTATGTTGATAAATGGAAGAATGACCTTTTCGCTAGAGGATAATATGAGGGATTCAACAATAAATAGAGAAAAGAAAAGTTCATTGAAGGGGAAATAAGGTTTTAATAGAATAAAACTATCAACTTATCATTCAATATAGACAAGTAAAACAAACAAGTATTGGCGGCATGTAGAAGCAGATAGTTGAAGGCGCCAGATAATTTGTTTTACAATAATATATTTATTATATAATAATATATCTATTGTTAATCCGATGAGGAAGGCTATTTAAAATATTGATTAACCGCGAAGGCAGTTATCGACGGCACATGTCCAGCAAACGTCATTGGATTAGTGACCTGCCACAGAGATAATGGATCGTCAATAGAACAGCATTGACCCAGTCCATTATCGTACTTTTTTATACATTTGAATAAGTAATCATTTATCTATTTCTTAAGTTGAGTAATAGAATGCTCGAGGTAGTTCTCAAAACACGATAATTACAACAGGTAATATGTTTATTCCAGTCAAGAAAAAAAAAAATCTTTGGAATTCCAATCAGTATCTTTCAACAATATCAACCAAAGATCCAGAAGGATTGGTCATGGAATAGAATAAATAGTAAACATTACTGAATTTTAATCTTCTTCAGATTTATGCAACACATTTTTGTAAACATCGATCATTACCAAAATATGAGAAAAATAAAAAATCGAATTTTTTAAAAATTTAATATGCATAACAGTGCACTAGGTGGGAGAAATAAGTAGGAAATTTGTTTTTTCGACAATGGTCCCAATAAAAAAAAATGTAGAAATAACTAAACCACATCTCCTTTTGAAAAATATTTTTTTCCTCCTCTTTTTAGGGAGTGGGGTAGCTTAGTGGTCGAGCGCTAAGTTGCCGTGCCGAAGGTACCGGGTTCAATTCCGGTTGTTCCAGATTTTATTCAATTTCTTAATGAACCCTAAGGGATCTAGATACCCTCATGTGACTCACACAGCCCCTGTAAAGTGGGCACCTAAGATTGGGGGAAAACCTGGCGGCTAAGCGTGATCTAGGTCAAATCACTTCCCTGCACATCTGTTGTCCAAGAAACAGCACAATCTCAACCACGAACTGAACCCAAGACTCTTCAGTGTAGCTTCATCTAACCAGAAGTAGCGGTACAAGAAAATAAAACAAACTACTATTACCAAACTATAAGCAGTATAAAAGTCAATTTTTGTTTTTTAGTTGAATGCGCATAACAGCTGGAAATGAGAAGTAGAAAATTTGGGTTTTCGACAACAGTCTCAATAAATAAAACACGTAAAAAATCAGAACTATATGTACTTTTGAAAGGGTGCTCCATTTTTTCTTCCTCTGTTTACTGGACTATTAATTCAGTGTACGGGAAAATGAAACAAAAGCAATTCATATCGGTTTAGAACAATAGTCCGTTTGTTTTAAGTCAAGAACCATTGTATTCTTTGAAGTTTTCTCCCTCACTACTATTTCTCCATTATTTATTCTTCGGCTATAAATCAAACTTCGGTAACAGTTCAACAGCAGACCAGAGGTGAAATTCGCAGGGCCCCGAGCCTCCAAAAAAAAGGATAAATTAAAAAGTTTCTGGAACCTATTTCAAAAATCACTCAAACCTAATGATTCTCCAGATTTTAAACAATTTTTTTCTTTTGTAATATTTCAAATCACTCACTATTGGGCGCTAGTCTTTGCAAGACCTGGGCCTCGGGCATCATTCTTCTCCATTCCGCGCCGTCCCCAGCGAGGCTCCTTCAATTTCTTGCCCCAATCCTTCACAAATCTTCCTCCAAATCATCCATCCACCAACGCCTAGGTCTGCCCCTTTTTCTTTTTCCTCCCGGTGAACCATTTAACATCATTTTAGGCAGTCTGTAGGGCTCCATTCTTACCACGGGCCCTCACCATCTTAACCTTCTCTTCTTAATAGCACAGAGGATATCAGGCTCATCAATAAGTTCCATCAATTCAGTATTGCTTCTGATTCTCCACCTCTTCTTTGACAGGTCCAAAGATTTTTCTCAGGATTCTTCTCTCCCAAACCAGAAGGGATCTTCTGTTTTCCTAGGTCAGAGTCCAAGTTTTACTGTCATAAATTACTATGGCTCGACTATTGTTTTATATAACAAAAGCTTTGCCTTCCAAGAAAGACTTTTGTATTGGAGAGCTTTTTGCAGGGCATGGAAACACCTGATTCCTGCTAACATTCTGTTCTTAATTTTTAATTCCAAATCGTTGCTCCCCGTTATTACTCCTCCCAGATACTTGAACGCACTACACCTGTGGAACGTGTCTCCGCCCAAGTCAACAATATATCTTATCAAATATTAAAAAAAAAATTAAATGGAAATTAGGGTTATCAAGAAAAATAAATTATTAACTATGTAACAATAGTTCACGATTTAAATTGTGAAAAGCAGGTTGATTACTTGAAAAATATCGCTTCCACACAGATTCATTTATCTTTTATCCCCGGCTTTTGAAGGGGGTTCGCAAAAGGACTGATTCCAGTATTTATTTGTCGGTACTTGTGGATTAAATCCACCACCTGAAAAGGCCAATGTTGTAAGCAGTCACATTTTATAACAGTTATATTTCTAACAGTAACTGTTACATTGTTTACAGATTCATTGTTCTTTGTTTCTTCGTGTGTTCGAGAGTTGTTGTATTCTCATTTTTGTTTGTTGCTGATTTGTTGTTTGTTTGGTTATTTCTTGTACATTTGTTGTAATTTGCTGATTTTTATGAAAATGCTTATTTGGGATTTCCCTAAAACAGAAGAAGATTTCATTTTTTAAGTAGAGAAATATTTTACAGAAGAAATGGAAATGTACCAATTCGCATAAAATCAAGCTTTATCTTGGGCAACGTAAGTTTTGGAGGTACTTGTGTATTGTTAACGATGAAGCTGATTAAATGCTTGATTATATATTCAATTGTTTATATGTGTTATATATTAAATTATATTATTATTAGTTCTATTTATTTATTTCCATTATTATTATATTGCATGTTATGCAAATTCTAACCCCAATAAAATATTTAAAAAGGTTATCCAAGGTAACTGTTAGAAATATAACTGTTATAAAACGTACCTGGTTGCTCATTGGCCTTTACAGGTGGTGGATTTAATACACAAGTACCTATTTTTCTATATGCACATCTGGCACTAGTGTGGCCATCCTAAACCTAAACCTGTCTTTATGAAAATTTATTCCCCAGCAATATTTCGATTTGTATTGTCCAATGTATGACTGCAATCTACGTGACTTGAATTATTGTCGGAATATATTTACAGCGATGAGCCTTTACTATTTCCTTTACCTCTTAAGAAGAAAACATTGACACCAAGATGTGAATACACCCTGAGACAGTTAGAGCCAACACAAAATGAGCTGGAAGTATTCCAATCCAGTCTTCAACTTCCTCTCTCTGATTCACCAACCGTAACAGGAATAACTCCGGAATAATTATACTACAAATTATATATCAGGCTATAAGTTATGATAATTTCAAGGTTATGATTAAGTATAAATAATCCAAACATTTATCAACAATATGGACGGGTTATATCTGCGTTACATGGGGTAAAGATGTAATTAGAAATCTGGAAAGTAACTACTGAAATCACAATGTTGAAAAAGTAATATTAAGATTCGAACAATTTTTTAATTTTATAAGTATTACCATAATTGGCCCTTCAGTATTGTCTCAAAGTATCTTATAGAAAATTGACGTATTACTGCATTGTTAGGTTTATAAAGTAACTGTAAAACTAACTTTAAACAATAGATACACTGCAATAGCTGGAAATAGGAACACAAATTCTCGGAACAGAGTTCTGTAAACTTTCTTCTTTTCTAAGTGAGTTATCACTCAATCAAGATCACTTCACAGAATAGAAATTCTGTCGAAGGCAAATTGAATACGTTCAGGAAAAGCACCGACTAGAAAACCTCTGAGTTATTCTAGGATATGTGAATCAGAGAAAAATTATGGTCTGACCACGTCGAGGAGAAACATTTTTCACAATTCAAAATTTCACCACATCAGAGTCTTGCACACTGTCTTAAATATGAATATACTGAGAGGCCCCCGGTGGTGCAGGGATTAGGATAATGCCGTCCTTGAGAAATGACGTAAAATGGGGGTCCGAGCCTGTGTGGTATCAGGTACTCGGTAAAGATCCCTATCCTAATTAATACCTGAATAGGTAACATTTAGAACTCCCCATTTCCGATTAGCTAAAGCAGCAAAAAGTTACATAGAATGATTAAACAGACAATTTGTATATCTGAGGCGTTTGGGTATAGCGATGCAAATAATTTTTTGTTTCTATAATTTATTCATCAGTGAGTGTATTATTTATGTACATATTTATTAATTTGTTCGTTACACTTTGTTCATTTTGATTAATATTACCTTTTAGAAAATGACAATTGATAAACATACAATATTAATGACATAGAATGTGAATACTGTTCCATTGATTTATTCTCCATTAGTGAAATTCAAATAATTTGATGTATTCAAATTTCTCGAGTTGGTTATAAATAACAAATTAAAACTTAAAGACATAGTGACCAAAAAAAAATTGGACCTCTCTACTTAAACACCACCGAATAACAATTATGTTTGATAGTTCTCATTAATATTTTTTTTTTTTTTTATTATTATTTATTTATAGAAATTTACAACTGTATACAAAATACATCTAGTAAATATAATGAGTGAATACATTGACATGAGAAGACAAGTAGAGAAACTACCCAGTGGTAGTACTCAAATTAAAAAGTTCAGTTTAGAAGGTCACGAGGCCATCTTCTTTTCAGACGCCTCGGAGGATTATCGGGAATCGAAGAGGAAGCTAGGTTTGAAACTAGAGGGTTTGAGTGGGAATCAAGTTTGTTATGAAAGGATATATACCGGGTTCGGGCTAAATCAGCAACAAATGGGACATTAAGGTCGTTATGGATGACTTTATTCTTAACAAAATAAGGAGCGTTGAGGATTTTACGAAGGATTTTGGATTGTAGGGATTGGATACGAGAGGAATTCGATGGCTTAGTGGAGCCCCAAAGCTCTATTCCGTAAGTCCAGATGGGTCTAATGATTGTCATGTAAATGAGTCTCTTGTAGTTAATTGGGAGCTTCTCATTAATATTAAAAATTAAATAGCATAAAACTAGTTAGATTATTTAGTATCTGAATTATTTATCGGAGGAGAGAAAAATGAAACGACCAGTTTACATTTTTTCTTTTCACATTTACAATAATTTTCCCGAATAAAAAAAATTAATTCTTTGTGTCCAGCCACTTATTGAATAAACATTTACAACTTTTCTCTTCCGACTTTCACTTGAAATTTTAAAAAAGAGAATCCTATAAATCAGTGTGAACTGGAAATGCAATTAGCAACGAGGTTTTCACTCGAGAATTTTCACACAAGCTGTTTTACATTTAAGAATAATTATTAACATATTTTAGAGCGTTATATAATATATGTACTTTTCATCTTATATAAATATATATATAAATTTTCAGGTTCAAGCACCTCAAAAACTTACATTATATAAACCATCGAAAAAATATATTGGAATGTACATATATGACTCTGAAATGACGTACAAGTTTGAAGATAAAATTTTTAATAATTTCGATTATATTTAAATTTAAAAAAAATATGAAGTGCCCTTACCTTCTATTTATGTTCAAACGTAATTATCAATCAATTAATAAAATTAAAAGATGGTTTTTGATGGAAATTTTAAATTTTAAAACGTGATAATGACCGCGTAAACTGGTTCATGACGATGGTAGATGGAATTCAATAATGTTTTTGGAGATAAGGGAGATAAAAAAAGCAATTAATGACCAGAGAGATAATTATAACGAAATAGATTTTGTTGAAGAGATTTACTACCTGACATTAGGCAGTAGTGATTCAAAATGTTCCGTTACAACCTATTTGTCTCTCAACGGCGCTATTAATTCCAGAGTGGTGATAACACGAGTCGTCATCTTGACAATAACTTGGTTTTTTCTTTAATAAAAAAAAAAATGTTTCTTCAATTATTTTTACAACATATATAAGTCAAAATTAAATTATCATGTTTAAAATAATAGTGTGATGATAATGTCCATGGTATAGACAATAAAGGAAGGTGAATAATTTCATGAAGATAATATCATTCAGGTATCCTCACAGTGAGAGGCCTAATTTTGGAAAATACATGAACATTCTTCATTGTAAGGGAATTATGAAACAATGAGTTTACCAAAAAAGTTAACAATAATACACAAACGTTAATTAGTATATTTTTTTCTTATAACTGAGTGGATGCAACCAACTTTACACGTTAAGAAAAACAAATAAATAAAAACTATTGGCAGGTATGAGTAGCTTTGAATAATTACTTTATGGATTTTCTGGCGCTTTTGATTAAAGATGAACAACTACATCGTTTAGCTAAGGTTTGATTAATCATTTAATTAATCCATGTTTCTTTATAAAAAAGTTTCTTTTAGCAATTTAAACATTTCGAGCGCATTGCACGATTGATGAAATCTCTATGACCTTTTTCAAAATTTTTTTTCTATCTGGTCCACCTGGTGTTGCTACAAAAACAGTTTGATTAACTTAATTACGTCTATAAAATTAAAGTAGTTTGTTAAAATTAATTTATCAATTCAATTTATCAATTCAACCTCCACCTAAAAAGCCTTTTAAATTCCAAACTCATCACTTACCCAAAATTAATTTATATAATTTTACTTATTTTCGGATACAAATCATTATTTTTAAAAATCCTGAACGCTTAATATTCTAGTAAAGATCTACATAATTAATAATTAAGAACAGTACGTACATCATTCTATTTAAAGACTAATAATAATTAGCCAGGAATACACGTCCTTCAATGTAAATGTTTATTTTGCACATATCAAGGTTGTAATGACGTCTAACGGTGTCACATTTTCGCTGTATTATATATCCCACCATTTCGGCAGAATAACTTCTTTTTATTAACAGGTTTATAGAAAATTAACTAATCGCTACAGATACAGTGTACTTGTGTTACAATATGAAACGTACTGAGTATAGACTTACTATTAGATATAGAATAGAAAAGTAACTTTATTCTGGGACTAAGTCCCTTTAGAATAACAAACATGTACGAATACATATATATATAAACATAAAATAAAATATATATTTAGATATTTCGTTTCATTTTAGCCTACTTTATTAAAAAAGAAGTTGATGGCTGACTCCCTCGGGATATTTACTGCAATAAAATTTAAATGGAATATCCATCAAAACATTAATAATAAGTTCCAGAAATGCTGTAAAGAAATCTTCCATAAAACTGACCTCACTCGATGAGGATATGAATAACATTCCTCTACATTAGAAAGCATTATTTAAATATTACATAATTTTTTTTAATAGCAAAAATTTAAAATGGTGCCCCTAAACGCCATCATATTTATTGTAAATTAACATCAGCTGTAGCCTAACTCATAGAATCCCTAAAAATACGATGCAACACAATAAGGGGAACCTGCAAACTAGAGAACCATTTATGTGGTAATTATTATACACAAATGTGTATGTGTGTGTGTATATATGTGTGTGAATTTTATGAGTCATTTATATTATATTAGCTAAAATAATAAGATCTTGCTTCTAGAAATTTATTCTAGTAACAAAGTTATAACATGAAGTTTATAGTATTTAAATAATATAAGTCAGTACTGAGCCCGAATAATAAACTATAATAAGGGATTTTGTAATAAGAATTAATAAAAATATACCTAAAGTAACAAAATATTTTTGATAAATCAAGTAGGTGAAACTGATATTAAATTTATCGGTAAAAAAATAACAAAAGCTTTATTATATATTATTTTATGTTTTCTTATTAATTGTTATTTTATTATGTATATGATAAAAATAACAAAATAAGGAATACAAATGATCAAAAATTTACCAATGAGAACAATTAACAAGTGCTAGGATAAATACACAATGGTGAGCAGTAGTTATTTTTCTGGAATTCTCACATTATTTAGACAAAATTAATAGGTTGAGAGGAAAAAGGAAGCTTGAAAGATGCATAATAATGATAATTAGAGGAATAGAAGATAATGAACATGTATGTTTTGGGTTACATCAAGAAAAAAAAAGTACTGATTTTTTAATAACAGAATAAAATCTTACGTGATCTTCCTATAGAATCAAGAAAAGGGATATGGCGACAGGAAAGGATGAAAAAACAGATAGGAAACTTGATGCTAAGTATAGTGCATTGCTGAAGTGCGGATACGGATGGTGCAACAGAAGTTAACAAGTATCAACAATGACCCATAGATGCAGATAAATCGTGGTCTGATCATAATGTTTTGATGTTAATAACAAGACGTGCATGGAAACAGTTAGGTGTGGACAGACTGAAGAAACCTCTCCTTGGCCAACAAGAAGACATCCTTACCTCCATAAGAAGAGCATCATGACTCCAGAGTACGAGTGGAGTACGATGGCCCGGAGTATCCTATTTGAGTACGGCCAGCACTAACGACAAGGGACCCTAGCCGACTGGATCTACCGCGAACCGAGGGAGGTGGGGTCGAGGTAGGGGGATTACATAATGTCGTAGTAGGCTCTGCGGGTGTTTGGAAATCTGCAAAAAAACAAAACAAATAATAACAATAAATATGAAAAAATTAAACTGAAAAATTAAAATGATGAGTGAGAGGTTTTTGATTAATAGCAAAATAAAAAGACGTAGAATGGAAGTAGTGGAGATCGACAACGAAAACATATTTAACAAGGATATGATTATCACTCGGTAAGTTTTTTCTAAAAAATAAAAAATGTATTGCGCCATTGGCTATTTCTAATTCACCACCAGCCCAACTGATTCCAACTCTGTGTTCTTTTACCATAGTCGTCGTTTTTCAATTTCCCTATTTCTCGAAAAACAGAATTATAGGTTCGAATATCTGTAGGGATTAGTATTGGTATTAGAATATCAGAAGGGATTATTATCTAAAGTTATAGAATGGGACGTGAAAGTAAACCCTTTTAAAAAGATTAAGTAGACCGTTCCTTACATGAATAGCAAACTGCAGAAATGTAACTAGTCCAACTTCTGAGGGGTTTGTTTTTAATACTATTGACTTTACCAGAGAAATAAGTCACCGTTTACTACCGAATATACCGGATAAGGAATATTATCCGAAATAACGTGGAAGTGCATGCCAAAAATATTTTGTTTACTGAAGAAAGAGAGCCGATTAACCGACTGTATGTTCAATTCCTGAAAAAAGATGGACCAGAAGGTCTTTGTGTTTGAAAGTATCCTTAGCTTAATTTATTATCAGTGAAAAGAAACAATATTTGAAGAATATTAAGACAGAAAGGAGTATCCTTGTCATAATTTATTAATCAGTGAAAATATACAATATTTGGAGAATATTAATATAATCGGGAGATCAAACATGTTGAGGAGGTTAATAGGCCCACCCTAAGAGTGGATAATGACAGGATCCCAATGAAAACAGTGACAAGACGAAAAGGCATACCAGGATTGAAATGGATCAGGTTGGCGAGGAGGCTGCGATGGACAAAAAGGAGGACAGTAGCTGAAGACACAGAGAGATGGGGACAATTTCTTTTGGGGGCCAGGGCCCACACTGAGTTGTAGCGCCAGATATGCATGTATGAATGTTATTTGTAGATTTTGCCTTTACAGATTTTCCACTAACTAAGCTTTAATAATTTTTTTGTTACTAATCCATCATTTTCGTTATAGTAGAAATGGAAGAATCACTATCCCTTTTTTACAATGGAAAACTGAAGAGAAAAGATACGTAATAATACGATCTATAAAATACCCCTATTTCAGGAAGAATAATAGTAATACACGTTTTAATATTAGTAATTGATATTAATGAAGTAAATATTTTTTGATAATAATTATTCCTAATTAGAGGATCAACGGTCGACAATCGTTTAATGTTTATGTATATTAGAGATTATATCAGAGATCCAGAATAAAATGGGTCCAGGCCAGCAGAGACAAATAAAATAAAATTGTTAGAACACACTACTAAATTAAATTAGTTTCATAAAATCTAAAGCTTTTAAGTTTGCATTATATTAAGTTTTTAGTTTATTTACTCAAAGGTGAAGGCGGTTGAGATGGATTTCTGGAGGAGGTGTCTCCGTATCACTTGGCTGGATAAAGTAAGAAACCAAGAAATTCGACAGAGGATGGATGTGGGTATTTCTACAAATGAAAGGATCGGTGCACGCCGCCTAAGATGGTACGGTCATGTGAAGAGAATGGCGTTTGAATGCTGGCCAAGCCGAGTTCTGGATTGGGTTCCACCTGGGAGGAGACGACGGGGACGGCCCAGAAGCAGGTGGATGGAGGGAGTCCAGGAGGAGATGGCTGGTCGAGGACTCCAGGAGGATGATTGGGTGGATCGGGAGACTTGGAACTCTGCTCTGACCAGTTGAGGCAACCCTTGTCGGAACGCCTATAAAGTAAAAAGTAAGTTTATTTATTTGTTAAGACTTAACGCCATTCCCTACTATTATTAATTATACTAAGTCAAACGGAATGAAGAGGTCTCCAAAGCAATAAATATATAAACGTTTTTAAAAAACGTCTAATACGTACTGACTAAGAAAACGTATCCATAACTCTATCTTAAGTCAAATCTTAAAGTATTTTAAACATCTCATACAATGTAGACAATTAAGTAATAACCACACTACTGTAAAAGGGTTTTATGAAGAGCTTGAAATAATGTTTTACTATTGGTTGAAAAATAGGCTGTCAGCCGGTCGGGAGAAACAATAACTTAAAATAATGAAGTTTCTCTCTTTCAATATCTTATTTAAGTAGATGTCTCATCCAGGACTTTACTAAATCAACAGGAGTTATCCAACAAAATTATGGATTCTAGAAAGGGTGAAAAACTCATAAATAAAAATACCATTTTTATATTATTAATACATTACGCCATTCATAATGCAGAATGGTAAAAGGAACCGTCAAGTCATGTAATGGTGAAAGTGTACCTTAACTCAAGACAGCAGCCGTCATCTTACCTCAACAGAACTCGAGTGTTTTTATGTAATGTCAACTGAATCCTTGATGATTTTACTATAAGGAATTTATGAAGCCAAAGGTAAGTAAGTAACTATACGATCAAATTTACTAAAAACTAAACAATATTAGACCTAGGTTTAATAACGAGTTACAAGAAGCCCAAAAAAAAAAAAGGTAAAATTTATGGCAATAAAAAAATATCTAAGACGCTAAATACAAGACAAATAAAAGAATTGTAACATTCCAGCTACTTGACTTCAATTAAGTGTTATATTTAAACTTACTCCAAAATCTTTGAAATTTTTTTCTGTTTGTTTGATGTTTGTAAAAGTACGACTACCCGTATAAATCTGTTTCAAATAAGAGTGAATGCCTTTTATTTACATTTAGATTATGATAGCTTACAAGAACATTTTAAGAAGCTTTAACAAGCACAGATACTAACAATTAGCTGTAATGCTTAGAAGGCATCCATTACACCAAGATTTAATACTCATTGACGTCAACTTCACTAAAAATCGACTAAGATAGTCAAGTAAGTATCAAAATACTTTGTTCCAAAACATTAGGAAGAGTAGGGTTGTAAGATAAAAAAGATATCTCATTAATTAGGGTTTCTATTTTGTAATGAAATAAATATCATTTTCAATTGTTCAAATGATGGAAATTTATAATTTATTAGCATATAATCATGGAATTACAAATTAGGAGGCTTGAATACAAAAACATCAGTGATTTTGCAAAATGGATCTTTAAGAAAAATAGGTTGATAAAACCCAATACATCTAGGTTGGTACCATTCTTCGATCCTTAACTCTCACAACCATGGGATGAGCAAACTGACCCAAGATTCTTAATGATTGGAAAAATGTATCAAGACAGAAATAGTACAGGGCTAGGTATCTTGCAGAAAATACTTCTAAGTCGATTAACAAACTAAAAGCAAACATTAGAAGATAAACATTTACATAGGTGATTCAATTGTAACTGAGTTTATCAATGTCCTGTACGGATTGCTCCAGCGGTTATCCATTAAAAATCTATTTATAATAATATTAAAAAATATTTACTTAAGAAATTATACCGATGCCATTTGGCACATATTTTATATGCGAGGATTTGAAATCCTCCCCTAAGGGGTTCACAAGTTCACGTGGAAGCGTGCATGGAGAAACCTCCCATTGAAGGTTCATCTCTCCGTCCTTGCTCCCGAGACGTTTCAGTCTCCATGTCGGATTCTGTGGAAATGTGTGTCTGTCAGTAATGATTGTACCCTAAGTTTGGGTGTCCAGGAAGTGAAAAATCTATTTATAAATCTTTTTTATCAATACGATCTTCATGAACATATTTCACCACTTCTTTCTTATAAACTAACTTGCAGTCCAGAAAAAACTTAGTTTATCACTTAAATGCCAGTACACTGTCATGTCCGCTTTCTAGAATTCTTTTTTTTTTTTTGTCGCAATCAATGATCCAAAAATCTTAATGTATATAAACAAAAAAAAATGACAATTTATGTCAGTACCATGGTACCATGGCAGAGAAAATTTTATCAATATTCACGATATTTTGAAGTTTTAGTGAAATCCCCTCGGACTTTCATTTTTCTTAAAACTAAAATAGTTATGATAAAATTAAAATGTTTTAAATAAAAAAAACAGCAATTAGAACAGAAACATCAACATAACTGAATGTAAAAAAGTCAGATGATAACCAAAAAGTAACTAAATTCAAGGACTGCTATGATCCTCTCCATACACTTTCACAACCAATATCTGATCGAAACCTGACAAGATAGAACTCAGTTATTCGATAAACACTTTTTTAAAACGTTTATTCCACTTAACTATAGCCTTAACCCACATTTAATTTAAACGGATAGAAGACAAAAATTAAATATTCACCTACAATAATATTTGTTTGGCAATCTAAAAAGGAAGCGCACATGTAGAAGAAAAATACATAGTGGGTATATCATTCGGCTGGCTTAATATAGGGCTTTTGATCCTAATCATGTCATGTTGGGAGAACTACGAGCGAAACAGGTGGAGGTCTAGAAGGTCATGGAGGAATAACAGGACCAAATAGCGGTCGAAGTGAAAAAAACAATTCAAATTGCGTAATGCAGTTACACTTTCACAACGCTTTAATGACCGTTAATGTAAAATATAAGCATTATTTATTTTTTTCTTTTAGGAAAATTATTATTCGAGGATTTGAAAATAATGTGACTTGCTTTTTCTTCAAATTTGTAATCTGCCTTACATAAATGAAATATGTTCTTGGCTTCTATATTATTTAAAAATAATTTTTTAATAAAAAATATAATAATATTTTTAATAAGTTTAAAAAATAGCACATTGCAACTGCTCTTACCTATTCTGCATACAGCACTTTCCTCTTCCTTCCTTCTCCATTCCAAAAATAATGGGATTAACATTAATATTTAGTGCTACAGTTTATCGATCTCGCAGATCGAGTCTGGAAGGGCTCTCTCAGCCTTTATTGAGCTACTATAGATAACTGTGGGACCAGTCGTATATACAGTAGCTTTCCTTTATGTTGCATCCATAGCGCCAGTCTTCTAAATTAAGAACAGTACTGGTGATAGCATACACCTTGGGGGACAACACAGGTTAGCGCGATGTTCGTTCAGATTCCGCTTCTTTTCATTACTGTATAAAACTTATGTTATTAAAAATGTATTGTTCCTTACTTATCAAGTGGACACAAATACGGGCACAGTGAACAAATATAGTTTTATAGCCGGTATTCTAATTTTTTAATGTTGTATCTATTATTCTTACGGCAAAAATCTCGAGGTAAATGTCGGGAAGGAGAAATTTAAACAATGAAGAGAATAAGTTGGATATTCAGTGAATGTATAAGCCACTGTTTCCTTTTATAGCACTTGGCCAGTTGTACAAGGAAAGAAAAATGGTCGTTCATTCTTCTTGTACATTAGGCCAGCGGCCAGGTGTTTGAAGGTCGCAATACATTGAAGAGAGCTGCATTTTTGAAATATTGTAAGGGCATGTCTGACTAGTGGAAATCCAAGTTTGCTACCGAAAAAAACTGATGGGAAAATTGTTGGTGGCCGAAAACCCTCGAAATTTTCGGAGTTATTAGAGTTTTTGGCTGATATCTCCTAATTGGTGCGTTTAAAAAAAAAAAAAAAGATGGGTGACCATTTTTTATTTAGATTAAATTTGCTATAATTTGAGCTCAACCGCAGCTCTGTAGCTCCAATATATTGTGTGTTACGCCTCTTTGAAAATTTGTCATTCTTTCCAAAAAGTCCATCTTTTAAGTTAGCGAGGAGATAGTTGACTGGAAGTTCTGAGTAAGGAAGGAAATAGTTGGGGGTGCAGTCATTAATTTGACTGCACCCCCAACTATTTCCTTCCTTAGTCCATTTTTTAAGTCTTGACCGACTTTCGTGAGGAACACCGGCCGAAGAAGTGATCCTACGATGAAAGCCAAGTGCAATGGAGTTGTAGTGAATTTAATTAGCTTTAATTTAAGCGCATAAAGAGGCCTATAGGTGTATAACTTCTCTTGTTAATTAAAAATATGAAAATCGGGGAATGCGGGTGTTTTAAGAAAATGATCTGTACGCCACGAATCGATCTAAAACAGCTTGTTTAGTGTGAAGTATAAATATTTACTGGTAATGTACCGATACAAAAAATAATGGTAGCACTATTAGGCACTACTATGCAGGGGGGGCCACCAAGTCTCCCCGAGGTTTTGTGGCCACCAAATGTTTTCCCATCCTTTTTTTCGGTTGCAAACTTGGATTTACACTACTCAAACATGCCCTTACAACATATCAAAAATGCAACTCTCTTCGATTTTTGCGACCCTCAAACACCTGGCATATGGCCAATATGACAAAAATGACGAACGGGCGTAACTGAGAATCAAGTAGACCTACAGGCCTTGATCTGTGCTTAAATTAAAGATAATTAAATTTACTACAGCTTCATTCTTCATGACTTTCATCGTAGGAACACTCCTTCGGCCGGTGTTCCTCACGAAAATCGGCCAAAACTTAAAATTTGGATTTTTGCCCTTACAACATTTCAAAAATTCAGATTTCTTCAATTTATTGCGACCTAAAGCCTTTTTTTTTTTTAACTGGCCTACATATATTAATGCTAATTATAGTTTTATTAGATTAAACCGTTGCAATTTAAGAAAAGGATACAAATACTTTTAAATTAATTTTCAAATAAGAGGTTGTGTTTCATCTCCCAGCATTACATTCTTGACGAGTGTATTATTTTTAGGTATGTTAGGTGTATAAATTCTGTTCATCCGGCATATTTTTTCTGTTACATACTGGTTAGTATTTATTTATTAGGTCTTCCATAAACGATTATTTTTTAATTCACTAAAACTCTAAACAATATTCATTAGTTAACATAATACAGTCTTCGAGAGATAAATTACGACGACAAATCATCGACAACTATTTTCAATCGTATTGAAATTATGAGTTTAATATGGCAAGCCTATAGCTCTGAGTTAATACCATTGGAACATACAATTAATGATCTTTACGGGCAAATAAGAAAATAAATAAAATGGTTCAATAACTTATAAAAACAAAGAAGGATGTTTGGACACATAGAAGAGGGATTCACGAAAAATCTGAAGTAAATAACTTACTTTATAATTAAAAAAAAAAAAAAAAAAAAATAATTAATGAATGAATAAACCCATAGTGTATCAATGATAGTGTTGAGACGTGTAAAATGACAACCAATGAATAATAATAAGGCTTAGCTAACCCGAAGGCTCAATGCCGTTATCACCAATTTCTGCTTACAAACTTCTGTCCACGGACCGTTACCCAAACCTAAATCTGTTAGATATTTCTTAAAGCAATCTTCCCACCTACACCTTGGTCTACCCCTCAGAGGCTTCCTAGTCGGCATAGCGCTCATTAAGATCTTGGGAATTCGTTCGTTCAAGTAATGAATATATAAATAAAATTTTGAAAATGGCGACAAATATTTTGCGGACAAGTTTATGGTTAATCCTGCCTTCTTATAAATTATCAACATACACACACAAACACACATATTATAACTTCAACTTTTCGTAATTGTTTTATAATAATTTTAAAGGGCCCTATAGAAACATCCTGTGTAGAAGCCATTAGCTAAGGGCTGGCCTCAATTTCCAAAAATATCTTGAAACAAGCCTAGTCAATGTTAGTGCCACAATGTTTGGTTGCAAGCCAAGCTCACAGACAGCAGCGGACCCGGGAATTTCTTTTCTCTTCCTGTTTTATATTTAAACCGTGAAGTATTACAGCTCTGACAGAAGTTGACTTAAAGCCTTCCGGCGAGAGATTAGACAAAAGAACATTCAACTGTTCTAGATCACTTACTTAAGACAAATAATTACTATTATCTCAAATAATTGAATAATTTTCAAAACTAAAAAAAAAGTTTACAAAATAATAATAAAGTAAATAAATAAACAGTTCGTTAAGTAAAGAGAAGTTTACGCAACAAAAAAACCCGCAGGGTCATGCTTTCCTAGTATTATTTATGTATATTTAGATTTAGATATGAACCGAATATAAATACACATAAAGAACATTTGTTCCTTCATACAGGCTGAGAAATTCAAATGCGTGGGTAGCGATTGGCATAGAATCTTGGCACATGACAACGCGTTTCACTTTCATCTAAAAAAGAGAGTTTCTTGAAATTTCATTAAGAGTATTTAATGAATATTAAAATATTCATTGACTACTGTATAAAACTGCTATAACAACACGGGTGAAACATTATCATTACTCTCATGTTCATTAATTTCTCATTATAATAATTTATTAACAGTTTGATTGATACATTATAGTAAGAAGTATTAATATCATTCATAGACAAGGAATGTAACACGAGAAATAATACGTTGGGTCAATTCCTGATTAGATAACGATGGTATTTTTAATTAATTTACATTTGTTTTTAGTCTTTAAACATTTTATTACCTATTGATGAGGTAACGCCTACATAAAAATAATGTCGAATGGTTTTTTTTTCATAGTTATGTTTCTTGATATTTTTATTGAGAGTAAGAAATTTTCAAATATTCATTAACTACTGTATAAAATTATCATAACTGACACGTATATACGATTATCATTACTCTTATGTTCGTAAATTTCTCATTATAATAATTTCTATACCCTAGAAATTCTAGTCCCATTGACACATGTTATTGCCGAATGTTATTTTTTTTCATAGTAAGTATATTTCATGAGGTATCATCTAATTGTTATATTTAAATAATTTTTTTTTAATGAAACATCAGAAATATGATTTTTTTTTCTATAAGGTGTCACACTAGGTTGTTGAAGAAGATTATTTTTGTGTTAAAAAAAAAATTAAAGAATATAAATATTTGAAATACTTTAAAAACTATAAACAATAATAAAACACAAAGTATAGATAATAGTTTATAAGTTCTACGAAGAGAGTTTGTATCTGTAAGCCAACTCATCCATGAGGTCACAAGCAGAGGAAATTTGGCGAGAAGAGATACCTCAAAGAGAAGTATAGACTTTTCGATGGAGAACCAGGCCCCATTCACAGTCAGGTCAGGCGTGACGAAGTTGGGAGAAAAGTTCATAGTCCCGAGTTTTCCGGTCAGTGAGCTATCCTTTCATCAATTTCCAAATGAAATCCGGAAAATCGTTAAAGAAAAGCGAAAAGTGCAATTGATTTTTTTCCATTGCAGTCAGGCAATTTCTAAGCTACAATTTCTAATAAATCGGAATTGGTGCTTTGTTTATTTATTTAAAGTCACTTTATACTGCTATGGATAATCGGACGATGCTACAGTAGGGCTCCAACATTTTAAAGATCCTAGGGATCTTTAACGGAACTTGACATCGTACAGGCCCGGGGCTCCAATTTTGCGTACTTTCCGAGAATAGCATAACTAAGGATTTTTTTTATTTCCTTAAAAAGTACTTAGGCCAGCTGCCTAGCTAGGAATCCGCCATCTTGAGCATAGTAGATTGTTATGCTAACCACAGGTCACTCATGGTACATTTTTATTTTATTTCTTACTTAAATAGACCATTGATATTATGAAACAACAATGAATAGTACATTAATTGGCAAGTACATTGATTAGTAAAAACATAAGCATTATTTTTGTAATTTTTGGTATATTGTTCCATCATTCAATTCGATTGTTAAGTCATTCGCATTTGATTTTATGAAACAAATATTGATTACAGTCAATTCTTAATATAGGCTCGGAAGATGAAAGCAGTTACGCCCAGTTGCCACTGAACACATGGGCTTTTCTTGATTGAATTAGACCCAGTTAAGGCTATAACCCTCTGACCTATGGCACTCCCAGTGTCGTTAAACCAAATGGATCCATAAATTCGTCGATATCGATGACATAAATTGAGTTTAGTAGCATTTACTAACTTTCTTAAGTTCATTAGCAACAAATTACTTAAGCACGCAAGAAGGATTTTAGATTAAAAAAAAAAAATTCAACATTTCAGAATATCCAGAAACCTTGATGTAGATGTTCTTTGAAAAATCTCGATAAGATCTCTCTCTAGAGGGAATGTACTGGTAGAAGAACAAATTTCATTTATGAAATTCACTTTTAGGCAAATTCAAAATTTTAAATACCAGACCGCAACATTAACACACAACAACCAGACAGAGCAGGATATAGAGCCATGACATCACTGGCAATAGCTGTTATTATCCAATAACAATATGTAATTATCCAATAGCTCTTATAACTAAGAAAGTCTTCTCATGGGTCAAGACTGCCAATGTTTAATATAAAAACGTCACCAGACATATGCTGGCAAAGTTGGATCCTAAATATAGAAGCGGAAATAATGGTGAACACCTGGGAGAGAAAGAAACTGCGGAGGATATATGGACCCATCTAAGACCAGGGAGCATGGAGAATCAGTAAAAACGTAGAATTCTGACAACTTTTAGGAAAACTAGACTTGATGGCAAAACGAGCATGGTTAGGTCATGTAGTGAGGATGCCGGAAGTTAGAATGTCTATAAGACAGGTGTATGGGAGGATCGGGGGTAGAAGACTCGAAGGACGGTCCCTTACTAGATGGCTGGATGATGTGGAGACCGATTTACACCATGGAGAATTTAAGGACCGCAGTGAATGGTTATTAGACTGAAAATGTATGATAGGCTCTTCTTGGACCCAAATTAATCCTTAAAAAATCAGTAATTAAAGTTCAACAACAATTAGGATTATAGTCCTAACAACAAAATTATTATCATCAATTTTTACAAGTAAATAATATAACCAAATATAATAAAGGCTCAAATATCTTTCAGACTTCGATGAAATTATTAATTTAGTCAATTAAGGTCGCTACTGGTAGTTATAAAAAGTGATCTCTTGATCTAAAAAGGTATAAATCAGATGTTTTTAGAGAAGTGCAGACTAAATAAAAATGCCTCGTTTAAAGTAAAAAAGTTACACTCCTTAGGATTAAGGCTTTTGCTAGAATTTGTTTTTCAGTATAAAATGTACGCTGTTAGAAAAACAAAAATAAATGAGTAAAGATTATCAACCATTACCAATAACGTTTATAACCATTTATAAATGAATCATTATTATAAATATTTAACAATAATTTTTTGAAGAACTGTTTTCATCCTTAAGATATAAGAAATATTGCTATTATAGGTTATGCAAAAAATAATCAAATACTCTACCATAGCAAACAATATATTTTATATACATATAATGCTTAACTGCCACCAACTATGAGGAGAAAAAGGAGCTCATTCAGGAGAGTAAGAAAGCACAGGGTTGTAATGCCATATTGTTCTATGTATATAAAAACTAACAATTATATTAGAGTATATCATTTCCCCAATAACATTTCTGTTGTCACAGGCTATATTGAATTGTATCATCTTAAAAAATAAATCAAGAAGTGTTGTACAAGATAAAAAAGCAGTTTTAGAACTAAAATTTATCTATTCAGCAACAATTGGATTACAAATACTATTAAACACAATGAATCACATTCACAGAAGGAAATAGAGTTCATGACCTCGATAAACTAAAGTCAAGAGTTAATTTCGCGAAATGTAAATAAAATATATTTATTATACAATGAGTCAGAAGTAAAAGATGATCCATTTGCATTTTTTTTTAATTAGAACTGTTCAAATTTTAAAATTATATCGGAAAACGGAAATGGATAACATAGTTCTAAACATCATTTAAAAGTCATTAAGACAAATCAACGGCATTTTAATTAAAGAGTTTTATGGACTTTTAACGAATCAAGAAACTCTAGAGAATCTGAGGCAACAAAACATTGCGACAAAACTCCAAATCAGTGTATCATACAATATTCTGTAATGTGACATCTGGTCACCAAAGAGAATCAATACCGTGATGTTTGCCAATAACACTGTTCTGCAAAAAAAAACTTTTCTCCCCTCCCTTGAACAATTTTGCCTGTTTCTCATGTTTTCAGGTGTGCTGAGTCCGAATCCGAACTCAGAAAAATTCTATCACCCTCTGATTTTGAGAGAAAAGAGGTGAAACTTGGAAAAAATGAAAAATTGTATTTGAAAATTATTGTCTTTATTATAACAGATTTTTTTTTTCTTTTTTAACGATAAAATATAATTAATTGAATCCTGCAGGCTATCAGGTATAATACTAGATATGACACAACTCAAAAAATATACACACATCGTCGTGTAGTTTTTTTTCTTTTGTACTCTTCCTCCTCCGTCTCCCGCTGCAGTGTCCAGCAGTAATCCGCCAGCATCTTCTCATTCCATTTGCCAGAATATCTTTTTTCCATTCTGGATATGTCTTGGTGGAATCGTTCTCCATGTTCGTCCGAAACTGCACCCAAATTTGGGGCGAAAAAGTCTAGGTGACTATGCAGGAAATGTATTTTTAAGGACATATTGCATCCCAATGTTTTATATGAAGTAAGCAGTTCTTGGACTATTTTTCGGTAGTCTCTAGATTTTTTGTTTCCCAAAAACTTAGCACATACCTCTCGAAAAGCAATCCAAGCCTTTTTTTCAGTAGTATTTAACTTTGCTTCAAAAGTGAGGTCCAGTCAAAACTGAAAAAACACTTTTAGCCATATTTCTTTAACCACTTGTAATATTCCCATCAAATTTTTTTCGTTCAAATATACTTCATTGCGCTCAAAATCATCGGGCTTTTGAATTTTTTTCACTATGTTTTGATGCCGAAAAAAAATTTGTCAAATCCACAAAAAACTCACCTTTTTGGATAAAAAACTAGAATTTCTCAGGAAACTGTGCGTGATAGACAAAATCTGACTTCAAATTCGTGTTCAGCACATCTGATAACAGTAAGAAAGCATGTTTTGGTTTGAAGGAGGATTTTCGTGCAGAACAGTGTAATGGGTCTGTTATCTTCTATGCAGAGTCTAAAGCCATGACATAGTAACACAATAAATTTGTCTCCTAAACTACGTGACGAGAATACGTCTGGGTTATAGGAATATGCAGATAATTTGCGTAATCCATACACTATGGCGCCAACGTCTGAATATATTTACAGGTGAGTTGAAGTTTGTAGCTTATTTACTAAATTATTATCCAATGAAGAGCAAGCAGGAGAGAAAAGTGATTCGAAAGAAACAAGGAGCCCATTAAGCCCATAATATAGAGAAAGACCATAATTAGAAAACATTAACATAAACTAGTAAAAATTACATAAGACAGATGAAGAAAATAGCAGGCAAGGTCATATTTGTCTCCGAGGTGAGAAAAAAAAATCTACAAAAACTAGACAGCACGCAAATATAAAAAGTTTTGAACTACTCAACTGAGTTTTGTATTTCTTAATTTAACTAGATGAACTACCATGCCCTGATGAAGACCTATGAGTTGGTTCGAAACCTTGCTTTTCAATATTGTTTAACATTTGGGAATTGTCTTTTAATCGCCTTTCACACCATAGATTTATTTAATTATTAATTCATTTATTTATTTTAGACGATTTACTCTACAAATTTTTAAATTTCGTGGATATCAGCCAATGTAAACGTTGTTTATATATTGCACCCAGTAAAAGAGCGGAAAGCAAACTTCCAAACAAATTTTTAATTAGACATGTAAAACAAATTAAATGCTATTTTTTTACATTTATTTTCATATAAATTAAAAACTAATGTAAATACATACATTTATTTAGTAACTTTTTAATAAATTTCTTTAATATCAAGAATTTCTCCATGCACTGAATGTCGTCATAGTTCTCACTACACTGTCTGAACAGGATTCTTCTTAGATGTCAATTTTTGTTTTCAATTCAGTTATAAATCAGGAATTTTTGAGCCAATTGATACACAAAAAGTAATGCAAAATTAAATTAAGTTTTCTGATGATATTTTTTGTTTGTTTCAAAATCTCCGTTTATTCATAATATTTACATACTATATATATATATATATATATATATATATATATATATATATATATATATATATATATATATATATATATATATGGATATATACTGCAACAATTACAATTTACTTGTACTACCCGAAGGCATTCATATGATATAGGTATCGTACTCCATAAATAACAAATCAGAATGAAAAATGAATTTAAAGATGTGAAAGTAAAAAAATAAATATAATAATTTTTTTTTAATTTAAATTAATTTTGAAAAACAGAGATTAGGTGAAGTAGGAAATATAAGTAATTTGATAATAGGAAAATATTTCTTTCCAAAAAAAAGAAAAGAAAGAAGAACCTCACACTCGTTACAATGCTATAAGGCTAGTCCGAAATACACGTTTTTTTATCGTAAGTAAAATAACTTATACAATATTAGAATTCGCAATATTATCATGATTCTCAGTAATGTCTAGGGAATTCACATAAAGCCCACAATCTACATATCCAAAATCGTTAAAAAAACAACTTCGTTATGAGAATAAAGTAATAATTGAAATTTTGCCAAGAAAAAAGAAAATGCAAACTTACCCACATACCCAGTAAATGTAATTGAATCAATAGCAACATTGTAAGCCCATATTGATCCGTCAATCAAAATGGCTGTACCATATTGTTGGGTTAGTTACAGGAGGCAAATCGACTATTAGCCAGCTGCTTTGCTCAGCTTCAATTGAAATCCCAATTTACGAATAAACTATAAATGAATCGCTCGTATTAATTAATTCATACTAAAAAAACAATCAAGCAAAAATGTCAAAAACAAGCCAAGAGCAAAAACTACTGAGTTGTAAATGTTCTCATCCCATCCGATGTAAAATTCTGGCAATGTGCCAAGCTGGGTAGACGATTACAAGGCTAGAAGCTGCTCGGAATTAAGTAGGTGCTTGAAAATTATGTTGCGGTGTATCGTGTGAACAACATGAAATAATGTCTCGTCTAGAATGCGTAAAAGTGACAACTAGTTTGTTAATGAATCCTAAGGGGATAATATTTAAATCAAATACATTTAGAATTAAAACACTACGTGGAAGCCATTAAACAAATATTGAAAGCACAGTCCTGTTTACAATTTCCTTTAAAATACATGCTTAATATTTTTCCCAGGCAAAACTTCAGGGATGCTCACATGAACATCAACCCCTTGTTTATGAAACCCTATGACTATTATTTTTTTTCATGTACCACTGCAACCCTTGAAGGGTCTGGGGTTCAGTACATGGTAGATACTGTGCTATTTCTTGGACAACGGTGGTACAGGTAGATGACTTTCCTAGATCACGCTCAATCGGCACTTGTCCCCCATATGGCAGGGTGAGCCCCAGGAGAGTCCAAGATCCCATAGATTATCCAGCTGCTAACAGATTAAATAAAATTCTTCCAGCGAGCGGGATTTGAACCCAGGACCTTCGGCATTGCAACTCCGCTCTCCCTAAGACTAATGTTGAAAATTCATTGATTTGGTGAAAATTCCGAACTACCAGGAATATTCAAATCAATTCTACACGTGTCTATATTACGTATGAGACCACACCATATTAGTAGATGGAGAAAGCTCACTAAAATCTCGTTTAAATTGTTAACAACAATAAAAATGTTAAACACAATAGTTTGAATTTAAATGCAGAAGCTCCGAGGCGTCTGAAAAGAAGATGGCCTCGAGATCATCTACTATAGAACTTTATTGGAGTGCTATCGATGGGTAGTTTCTCCACAAGTGTTTTCATGTCATATGCTACATTTTTGCACATTTACTTGATATAATAATGTATTATAGTTGTAAATATCATTGAATTAAATAAAAAAAAAAAAAAAAAAATGCAGAAGAAAATTGGATATATCAAAGAAGATTCATTGAAATCTAATAAAATACACGCGCAATGACTAGCAGTCGTACCCACAACCTTCATAGGATTGCGACAGCAAAGCAAGTAGGTCCTCGACCTAAGGAGGTCTCAAGGAAAACTTGAATTAAAGGAGACCAAACACATAAGAAGCACGTGACCTTAAAAGTATTCTAAATTACTCATTTTAAAATTGCATAATGATGGTTAGGTTTATTATATTTATTTACAAATCAACTTATAAAAATATCATCAAGCTTTATTTCTAATAAAACGAATAACATAAATTCTTACATTCTCTCTAGAATAATAAAATAGGCAACGATGATTTATAAATAGGATACGATTTATGATTTCTTCAACTAATTATTTCATTGAAAATGAAAACAGGAAAACTAAGTAAAAATTAAAAGTTTTATTTAGATTTAAGTGTTAATGCAACTAATAGACTCATTAATACTTCAATAAATGTATAAACGCCAGGTACTCGTCATTTTATAGTTAGTTTTAAAAATTAGAAAAGAAAATGTTTCCTGGTGCAGTAATAGACTGTAAATCAATAATTAAAAAAAACAAAACAGAAAATGACATGGCCGTTATTATAGAAGATTCATAAAGACATATGTCTATTTTGTAGCTTTTCTTCAAGGATATAATTAAAATAAAATGGTAAATTATTTTGTAAAATAAGTCACATTTTTCAGCACGAGCTGCGTGAATATAAGAAAAACCAAAACTAAAACTAACTAATAGACTAAAGAATTTCTGTTTTATGAAATATTCATATGTGAGAGGAATTATGCATAGTTACGTTCACATTTTTATGTAATTAATTTATTTACTATGAATTAATTATTAGGTTTTAACGGAAAATATACGTTTACAAAATCTGTACCATTACAAATCATGAAGGGCCTGGAGTTCAGTACATGGTAGAGACTGTACTGTTTCTCGGACAACGGTTGTGGAGGGAGGTGATTTTTCCTAGGCCACGCTCAACCACCAGATTTTTCCATCTTATTTTGGGTATCCATTTTATAGAGGCTTGATGAGCCCCAGGAGGGTCCTTGATACCATAGGATTCATTCCCTGGCACTAAAAGATTAATTAAAAGTCTGTCAGCGAGCGAGATTTGGAGCCAGGACATTTGGTGTTCTACCACTGAGTCACTCCGCCCCCACACCGTTTGTGAACTAGAAGTTAATTTTGGCAACTGTAAGAATTACATTAATTTCGTAAACACCAACTTTTCTATATCACACCCTGGTATAAATTAAAAAACTTCCTCATGACGCATATCTTCATTCGGCTAGTCAATAAGATCATTCTGTCATGAATGAATCAATGGATTTTATGGCACAATAATGTTAATATAGGGACGAAAGAAGTAGAATGACATTACAATATTTAAAACTTCCGACTTAATTCTCGAGTAAATTTCAGGATGTATCAATTACTAAGTTAATTAATTCAAGTTAAAAAAAAACACAATTAACTTGAAATAAATACACATTTCCTCCGTAAATTGGAGGCTGACATCAGTTAGTCGTTGTAAACTGTTTAGTTCCTCTGGGCAATTGGCACCGAAGGTCATAGGAATTACTTCATAGAATAACTAACGTATGATAGGTAGGAGGGGAAAGAGTTTGGACAGAGTGTGTTCAAACAGACCAACTGAAAAGGTGTATGAAGTATATGGCTGATCAAAGTTTTCAAATATAAACTACAAAGAGAGTGCACGATATGTCCGTCGCCGATTTTTTGGCTGATTTTGAAGTAGATACATCTAATACTTCCATAAAATCCACGAGTTGAAAATGATCAATTTATATTTCAATTATCAAATAAGAAATTGAATTTTAATTTCAAATTCAGAAATTAAAGGAAATATATGAACAATGTTTCAAGATGAATAAATTGTCATGATATAGTGTAACATTGTTTATACTAAAGTCAACGTTTTTGTCCTAACATTGTAAGTCATCATCTTGGCTAGGTTGGTTTAAGAGTGCCGATGTATAAATCATTAATTTCGACAGTATAAAAATAATTTAGTGTTGACGAAAGTATTTTGGGGGAATTTGGACCGAACATAGGCAACATCCGTCAAATACAACATTTTCATATATGAATACATCATAAAACTAATATATATTTGAATCAGTAAGTAAACGAAATCTATAAGGCTAGTTTTCACACCACAAACTATAACAGATTTTGATTCTGTACATCTTAAACCCTTTTTGAAGACAAAATCATCGAAAGAAGTTTTACTTCTTAAAGAACTTCTTATCTTGCCTATCCTGCATCTTATATATGCCTGGACTGAGTAGAAAGAGAAAGAGAGAGTTGTTTTTTGCCTTTATATGAATAAATAAAGTTTAATCTTTGTTAGTGTAAAAAATGAAATTGTTAAAAAAATTAATTTTTAGATTCACTTGATTTGATTTTTTTGAAAGGATGGCAAAGTGTTAAAACCAAACCTGACGTCCTTGGTCAGTTTATAAGGTCTTTAACAAAATACCTTATAAATATTTTTGTAAAGATGTATTTGAAATAAATTACTTTTTCGAAGTATATTTTTTTTATTTAATACTCATATACTACAAAAAAAAAACCAACAAAAAACATGGCCATAAAAACTATGTTGATAGTGTTCAAACTGAAGATATCAAATAAAGCAATACAAGCATTGTTTTTAAAATCATTTTTCTCATAGAGCGAATCGGCTGGATATGTATCTTCTTTTTTCAAGTGTATCCCACTATTTTTTTTATCGAAATCGGTGACACATTTTCATCGAAATCGATACTCCTCTTGTTAGCCCCATGTTTAGTAAGAAACATCAAAAAGAAAAACTCAAAATTAAGTAGGTAATAAATTATTATTTTAACATTAAACAATAAAAGCATGACCCCCAACAATCCTATGATTTTTCACAATTCAAATTGACAAAAATTGGAAACTCTCAAAAGCCACTTCAATGCACAAAGAAAGTATTAACTTAATAATTTGATCTGAATGGATGGAAGCTCAGAAAATCAAAATGTAGAGGGATATCGAGGGCCACAAAATACGTACAAAATTACAATCTACTAACTCAAAATGGCACGCAGAGTTTACCAATTTACCAAACCTTAATAAAAACCAAAGGAAAACCATTTAAAAAAAGTAGAGAACTGTGCTACTAATGTAAGGCACGGGTTAGAAACTGTAGCCCCTGATTATACATTCGGTTATCAGCTACGGTTTGATCCTCTGGTAACGGGAAACTCTGCGGTGGATAACCCAGCCTCAATAAAACAGACCGTTTAATTGGGAGAAAACTGGGCGGTTGGGCGTGATATCAGTTAAATCACATACCTGAACAAACGTCATACATCTTTACAAAAATACTGTCATTTATTTATTAATTTTTTTTTTGTTGGGGGGGGGGAAGTACTGATTCGTCCGTATTCAATAAACAGTGAAGAACTTTAATTTTGAAGATTCAGAACAGAATAAGTATTATTTTTTTAAAGAATGTTTGTTGGTCCTCAGCTTGTTTAGGATCAGGTTATTCATATATGGCAAACGATCACTATATTTAAAAGTGTCCTTGAATTAAATAATAAATTGCATATTGAAAAGAGTTTTTAAATTAATATGCTTAGTTGTTTAAATTAAAACATTAAGTGAACAAGGAATTGAAATCGACACATGTTATTAAGTTAAAAACAAAACTAACAAAAACCAATGAAAGTAGCATTCATGATGACTAATGTTTTTTGATGCAAAGGTGTAACATATTAAGCATCATTGCAAATTAAATCATAAGTAACAGGTTTGAATAAATATCATGCATTACGAACCAAGCTCCCAATATAAAACTTATTAAGTGAACTACATCCGAGTCCATACTTGTACAATATACTGCTCAAAACCAAATGCGAATGAAGAGCAATTAGGAACAATGAACTACGAACTATGAAGAATGACGTACACATGATAATTTAAGTGTCAGACCAATTATAACCTGGAATTTCGTCTTAAGGTATTGCCACATTTTTAGTATGAAAATACATTAAAACGTCTGCTCCATTAATCTATTAGAAATGAAATTTAGACTTAGACTTCGTTGGCGGAGATGACTATTATCGTTACTAGAAACAAAATAGCTGATACTCCAGATGAAACAGTAGAAGGAAGCAGACCTTGTAGGTATACCTGAGAATGTGACTCGAGAAAACTGACGACAGCTGGTTTAAGATCGGCACCTGGTGGATCCAGCTTCACAGGTAGTCGTAGTAGAATTTATAAAAATGAAGGTAGAGCATTCATGTTATTTATTACAGAGGATATTACGCTTTCATTAATAGTTTCTTTCATTTTACTAAAAGTATTATTTATTATTATCTTTATTAAGAGTCCATTTGTATGTTTAAAAAAAAATTGTTTATTCTTTGAAATAATTATTATTTCAGAACAAAATTTAAAAGGTGTATAGTATTAAAAACACCATTCTTTGCTAAGTGTTAAGAACATAACGTTAGCCTATATTTTTAAATTAATTCAAAAGCAAACCCTTAAATATGATAATAATTTATTAAATACATGATAAAATGGAGTTATACAACTTACAAAGAAAACAGCTCTTACATTAATCTTCATAAGTGGCATGGATTCTGAAACGAATCCAGAATAACTGGCAGTTATTCTGAAACGAATTTTTTTTCGTATTTTATGACTTTGGTACCAAATATAAATTAACATTAATATATAAAAAATAAAAAGTTCAGTAGCCTTGGAGAAAAGCTGCGCATGAAAGGACCAGTGTCTGATTATGATGAGTTTTTTTATTTTATTTTCGGTCAATTATACAGATTCGTTATTTAAAATAACTGTATACATACATTTCCCATTTATTAATAGTGGAAAAAAATGTTTTATAACATTTTTCAAGTTTTTGCACGGTTATTTTGATCATCAAAAATCATTAAAAGTCATTAAGACTTACGAAAAGTTCTCAGTTTAAGCTCGAGGAAGAACCAGTAAAATATAGGTGACAATCTTCATCAATATTCATCTAAGAACAGCTTGAAAATGAGGCGTTTAAAATTTCCAATTTATAAACTAATGAATCTGGTCAAGTCATTAGTAGAACGATAAAAAGATATTCATTTACATTTTTCGCCCATTAAATCAGATATTGCGTTACTAATTGAACATTAGCTTCATCAAATCAGACTTTAACTTCTAGGATCTTGCAATTAATAAAAATATATGAAATGATTAATTAATAATTAATAAAATATTAAGTACGACACCATTAATACACACATAAGTTTGATATATATTTGCAGTTTGATGACAGATCTAACTACAAAATCGTAAAAAATGAGATAAAAACGAAACAAAAATTAAAATTTATGGAAATTAAAAGATGTTTGTACAAACCATGCTTTGATTGCGTTTACTAAATTAATTTTCTAGTACCAATGTATGTTGTAAAAAAATCAATTAAATTAATTTTGAATTTGTTTAAAAGAAAATAACGAATGAAGTATGTTATTTTGACAAGTACATTATTTATGCAAGTGTGTAATTCACAACAAAATATTTCATACAGATATGGAATAAATTACAAGCCAACCAAAATATAACAAGGGGATTGGAGGTGAAGGAACCAAAGCAGTTACTTGACCCAGAACAAGCACAAACCAGAAATGTTAATATATTATAATTTCCCTACATCAAAAATTACCCCCAAACATCGAATAGGACAAATATACTGATTTTTGGCGTATTGGTGGAACCATAAAAGCTATCATTAATTCGTGCGAGGGACACTATTAACTTACCAAAGTTAATCTTTGTATCTTATAACTTGGAAAGATTTGGCAATCATTATATGATAATGACAAATACAACAAAAAAAATGACCGCAGAAGAAAAATTACTATTCCAATTTAAATATCGAAAGACCTTGTAGTATGACAATAGATTTAAGAACAATAAATGAAATATCAATCTGATAATAAAATACAGTAGAATCGGAAATACACGTGTTTTTTTTAGAGACAGTAAGCACTTATTTTTATCTTTTTACATAGAAAGTTGTTTATAGAACAAAATATTTAAAGATTTTGGGAAAATGAATTCTACAGAAATTGAAAATAATTTCAATTTGATATTTTACAACAATAAAACTTTTAATGACATATTTTAATTGTACTAAAGTCATTCCACGATTTTATGAATTGTGGAGTCGAAACAAATAACTTTTTTAAACCAAACATAGTGTTGGACATCTTTTGAAGACATACCACAATTAACAAAGTAAAAATATTTACTCTGATTAAAAACCATTATCAAGAAGGGGTATTAAAGGATTTATAGCATTCAAATCTGATTCTGGTCCAGAGAAATTACAGAGCAGTAAAATAAGCCATGACACGATTAAAGCAACACACAAAAAAGAAAAAAAATGATGATGATGATAGGGAGCAAAACTGATACGTGAATCAGTCAGCTCAGTGATCATATTTACAGAATTACTGCACCTAATGATAACTTGAATGAATCTAAGTTCATGGACAGATATCTCATTTCTTTCTACAATGCATTGGCCTTGAATTGGCATTGTTTTTGGACGCATAGGAGTTCATTATACTCAAATTCAGATATCTCGAAAATCATTAGACGCATTATTATACATTAATTAGTAGGCCTGACTATTGTATACGATTATTCTTTGACTCAGTCAACAACAAATCCAATAATAGGAGATCCTATAAGATATAAATCTCATTATAATAGTTAAAAGTTTTCAAATAGATACCCTACAAATGTTTTAATATAAAAAATATTAATATAATATATTTATCAAACAAAGACACACATTCAAAGTTATTTTTAAAAAATGATATGCAACACTGATTGTTATTTAAAAAAGACAATTCTTAGTAAGGGAAAATATTTATTTAATGGGTACATGACACAATAGATTTCTTGATACCAATAGACTGGAAGGAATTAATCGAAAATAGACAATTTACGGCTTTGTATTTACAAGTACATACAATAGAATAGTGTAATTATTCAACGGATAATTTAAATGATAATAATATAAAATTAATTTTAGATTTTTATTTATAAATTGTTAATATTCTATTAGCCTCTACAGTTTTAAAAATAGTTTATCTTAGGTCAGTAATTCTTCAACATTTGCTACAACACAGTTCTACTATAAACAACACGAAAATTTTATATATAAACAAAATATTGTAGCAACAGTTGTTACTCATGACTAGTTTTTTATAGACATGATCAAATTAATTAAATATACGTAAGTATAATAATCCATTACTTATTTCGACTAAATTTATAATCTGAGAGGTGGTATTTGCTTGAAAATAAAATATAAATGATCATAATAATTATTGTATTTTTAATTAAATAAATAAACAAATTATTGTGTTCAATTTTGCACACATTAGTATACCTCTGGAATGAAATATTTTAACAATAGCTCAATAATAATATTAAACTTTAAATTCTAGACGTATGCTAGAAAAAGTTAGCTTGATTAAGAAGGTTATATTAGAGGAGAAATAACAATTATAGTGATTTTATAAAAGCCATTAAGCATTAAAGCTTAAATAATGTTTAATAAATTTAAAGCATGGAATCAATGAAAAATGATATTGTATTTAACAGTATCACTTTTGTTTTGATAACTTTAAAAGTATAACAGTTTAAAAAGGATTTAATATTAAATCTATAAATGGAATTGCATTCATAAATCAAAATACGGTTGCTTAAGTTCTTTTCCCAAATCTGCAGTTATGGATTCCAAAGACGTTGATTATTACTACAGTATGTTGATTCATTCATGCTAAAGACAATGCTTAGAGTTTAAGATATGTGAAAAAGCAATATTGACGAAGTTAAAAAAATAATAAATAAATAATCACTTCCAGATAAATCTCAATACTTACAAGTGATAAAACGGCGTGCTCAAGTACAGTATTTCTATGATGAAAACAATGCTAAAATTATATGCAACAAGCCTAAATTGTTCTTATAACTTATACTAATGCTTGTTAACATGAAAGATACGTTATCAAACCATTGTAATAATGATTTACCAACACAAAACAATTCTCAATTCTGCCTAAATAGTCACTATACTTTCAGAATAACGTAGCACACGCATAATTGTCCAACATATTAATAAACTAGAGACATGATCAACAACTAACTGACAAATCTAGAGTTCCTAAGTGAGAACAGGTACACAGTTAACGAACTACTGACAAACCGGGGCTTACCCCCACCACCGCTGCAATGTTGCCGGATCCAGTCTAACCGGGTCGTCTGCCCCTCTGTTGGAATGGCGGGTTTTTTTAATATGTTTAAAATAATTATATGTTATACACGGTTGTAATTGTTACTGAAACCTTAATATCTGTAGTACACTTTGTTTAATATTTTCATGTATCATGAGTCCAAAAATGGCTTATTTCAGGTTGAAAAAACAGTGCTGTCATCAGAACATCAACTACCATTGAACTATTTATGGAGTTAAAAACACTTTAAACTTTATTACTTTCACAAAATTATGGGGGAAACATTAAGGGAGCGGAATGGCTCAGTTGTAGAGCACTGAGTTGCCGTGCCGGAAATCCTGGTTCAAATCCCGCTGCAGGCAAGACTTTTATTTCATTTCATTCATTTTTATTAGTTTGTTTGCAGCCGGAGATGGATCATAAGGGATCTAGGACCCTCCTGGGATTCGCCAAGCCTCTATAAATAGTTATAAAAATAGATTACCCAATATAAGGGGGGGGGGTCTGGCGGTTGAGCGTGATCTAGGACAAGTCACCTCCTTGCAAAACCGTTGTCCATGAAACAGTACAGTCTCTACCATGTACTGAACACCAGACCCGTTCACGGGTAGTAGTGGTACAGTTTTTTTTTTTTTTATGGGCGGAACATTAAAATAATATAGAATCGGTATATTTTTTTATGACGAAGATCGAGGTTCACTTGGGTTTAAAATAAAGTGATTCGCATTCACCTGTATTATTTAATTAACCACTAGAACATGTTATTAGAAAGGTGATACACTCCGAATATAGTTTTTGTTTATACCTGGTAAATTAACTGAGCTAGGGATTGCAAATGATTTGGTTCGGTTGGGCAAAGACACGAAATAAATCAGTACTATCTAGGGTATCTCTTCCGTAGGCTGTCGGAAATCTTTGAATTGTGTTAAAAGTTTTAACTGTTTATTCGTTTCATTTTTAATGTTTTCCAAAAATAGATCATCCAACAACCGACGCCTGTGCCTGCCCCTTTTTCTTTGCCTTCCTGGAAACTTTTGTATCGGAGAGCTTTTCGTAGGGCATAGAAACATCTGGTTCCTGCTACTATTCTTCCCTTAATTTCAACTTCCAAATCGTTGGTCCGTCATTACTCCTCCCAGATACTTAAATGCACAACATCTCTGGAACGGGTCTCGGCCCAAGTCAACAATATCTCCTCTCTCTCTGGCCTGTCTCGAGGTTTTCATATATTTAGTCTTTTGCACGTTTATTCTTAGTCCCAAGTCTAGTGCTGCTCTCTTGAATTCTTCTGCAGCTCCGGCAATGTTGTTTTGGTACTCCCTGTGATGATCAGCATACGCCATGTGCTGTGTGAGGCGATTGTAAATGGAGCCATGCGAGATTGTCCTTATGCTCCTGATGGCAACCTCTAGCGCGAGGTTGGATAGTACTGGTGATAGTGAGTCCTCCTGTCTTAAACCACTGTTGACCTGAAAGCTACTCGATATGCCCACTCTAGTTATAACTCTGAAACTTGTCCTTTCCAGGGTCAACTTCATCTAAGTCTTATTAGCTTACTTGGTATTCCTAGTGACTGCAGGGCCTGTAATAGTTTCCCTTTATCCACACTGATTTACAAATTGCAATAACAAAGTTTTCTTCAGCCATCATTTTGTACAAGCTGCTGAAGTTTTTTTGTTTGTAACTTTCAGATTTGACTTCATACTACCTTGTCGTTGTACCTTGGCTACCTTTTTAGGTCTAACACAATGTTTTTTTTTTTACTTTTTAATTAGCTCGACATTCTTGAATAGAGTGTCCTGATTCATATTTGATTATAATTTCAATAAACCTTGTTATTATTGTATCGATAATGACATCAATATAATTAAATTAACTCACAAGTAGCGTACGAAAAGTTTTTTTCGAAGGAGGGATTTCGTAAGAAGACACGTTATCATTATTGATACAAGTGTCTTTTCCCGCGGAACACTTTGCTACAATGATTTTTCGATTGAATAATTTTTGTTTCGCTTCGTAACTCGTAATTTTATTTCACCCCGTGTGCCATCAAAGCAAAAACAAGTGAATAGACAGACCATCTATCATCTGACACTACTAAGTGTCAAAACAAAATTTTTTTTTCTCTTCATATCTATATCCACAACTGTCAACAGAACAAAGAATTGACAATGAGCAGTTTGGTTGACAATAAAATAAAACTGAATGAGATGAGAGGAATGAAGAAGAACCAGTATTCAGCGGTAACAATTTACTTACAAATTTACTTATTCAATCTTCACAAAGAAAATGTGTATTTATTAAAATAGTTTATATAAATTATTTTATTAATGTTTACCTTTTTATTTTTTATATTATAACAGGTTTATTAACTTATGTTATAATATGTAGTTCAAAATCAGCATTGCCATTTGAAAAAAATAAATTTATTTTCTTAAAGTTATGACTTACTCAAGATCAGTTACTTGATTAGTAAATTGTGTAGCAAATTTTGCCATTCCCATACTCAGACGGAAAAATCAAAAGTGTCTGAAATTGCGGATTTCACATCTCTATCTAGATCTTTTAATTTGGAAATACTCTTTTCACTAACATATATACACAAACAATTTAAAAGAAGTTTTTATACTCATAGGAACGATCCAAAAGTTATCTATACCAGAAAAAAATCCTTATGAAAACCAAGATTTTACCTTTTAAAACAGTTGGGATCAAAACGGTAACATCAAACTCAAACCACAGTTAGTAAAACATACACAAAATTTTCAAACTCATATTGAATTTCTGTATTGGAAAATATCTGGAAGCAACAACCATTACATATATGATCATTATTTTTCATGATTGGGGGCCCTTTTGTAAGATCACGCAAAGCTTCTTTTCTGACTTATTTTTTCGTTTCTTCCACTCTTCTTTCATATTTTCGCCGTTTGATTTTTTTTTCTTCTGTTTACTTTATCCGTTGTCTCTTAGGAACTACGCTCTGTGACATTACGTTCCACTTTGATATTTTTCTTCAAAAGGCTTTTTTCTCTGACTTGCGCCTTTTGTCTACATTCGCTTGTTTGATCCTTGATGTTGTAGATTCAGTAGAAATGAGCAATTAAAGAAACCTAGTTTTGGGGAAATTCCATCTTTCTAAACGGAAGGTTTAAACAAAAGATCATAATTTAAAATAGAATGGTTTATTATTACACGCCTCTATTGATATGAAGAATTTAAGGTTCTTTTTAGTAGGGAAAACATAATTAAAAAAATAAGGTAAAATAAATCATTGCCTCAAAAACGACACAAACAAATAAACGACAAAAACACATATACAACCAAATACACACACACTTATATATATATATATATATATATATATATATATATATATATATATATATATATATATATATATATATATATATATATATATATATATATACACACACATACATATATACATAAATACATATATATATTCATCCATCAATTAGAAAATTTTAATATCAAAACTGAACACACCATTTCCGATATTTTGGAAATTTGTGAGGAAATTAGGTGATTGAATATAAGGGATTTAAAGATTATTGGAACGACGAATGGAAGAAGGTGTAGAGTTCCAAAGAGACGAGATTGGACAAGGAAAATCGGATATTAGTGGGATCTCCAGATTCCATGTTAATAAATTTTTATGTACATAATTTAAAACTTTTTTCTCTCGATCAGTTGTAACATTGACATATCATTCGTAAGTATGTAAAATTAATACCAATTTTCAGCCAAATGTTAAGAATGAATACCCTGGGCCTTTTTTTGAAATTTAATTGAAATCGTCCTTAAGGTCAAGGATTCCAAACTGTCGTTGCTAAGGCAATTCTGGTCCATGTCCTTGCGAGACCAGTCCAGCAAGGATCTTAACTGCTATGTTGTAAAGTGGACCCCAGAGTTCTAGAATTGCTTTAATTTTGAAATTCATGATAAAGTTTAGTATTAATCATACAAAGTAATTCGAATTACTTACAATTCTAACAAGTAATGTAAATAAGTAGTTTCTGTTTGGCGTAGAAGGGGGTGGGGGTTCATTCGTTTAGCGCTAGTTTTATACTACTATGGCTAATCGGACGATGCAACAGTGGTAATATTAACTTTTGTTTATCTAGTTATAATTACAATAGGGATCTTTAACCAGTACCTGACATCGCACAAGCACGGGACCTCCATTTTACGTCCTTTCCAAAGGGCGGCATAACTAATGATTTTTTAAAGGGATCAAAAAAACTGCCAACTGCCAGGATCCAAACCCGCGATCTTGGGCATAGAAGGGTTGTTATGCGAACCACTACACCACAGCTTATCCCCCATGGGAGAAAAGTGATTTTCTTCTACAAATTACTCATTGTTTAACTCCAATTCAAAGTAGCTATACAAATTAAAAAGACAAATCGGCTTGCTTATGTTAGTTTCAAAAATTAATTTCAGCTATGCTTTATATTGAACTGGAGCTGGTTTCATTGAGATTTCCAGGACAAGAGACCTTATATATGAGAGAAGTTATAAGAGCTTGGAACGGATTGTTCTGAAATATAGTACGGCTATTGTCTTCATCCCAGCCCTAGAGGCCAATACAGCGAGGAAATGGGAAATTCTTGGAGTCGTAACCATAAAGCTGGTTGTTGTGTAAACTGGGATACTAAACAATGTGTGGTCCACGTGTGGTAGTAGTGGAATGTGAGATCTGTTTATATTCAAATAATAATAATCAGGTCTGAGGAAACGTTCAACTAAATAAGTTTGGTCCATACTGCACAACACAACTAATACCAATGTTTTTATCGCCATTGAAGAAGGATATAATAAAAAATTATGCTTACATGACATATAGCTCTGTACGGTATAACATTTTATCTATTTCAATTGAGTCTCATTAAACTATTGCACCATCAATATATGGACCTAGTTGAAGGCAACTACAATAAATGTGTTGGTTAGAGCACTGCACTAGAGATGCAGACGACCCGGGTTCGAATCCCGGCCAGGACAAATCTATCAAAAGAACAATAACTAAAAGTAAATGATAAATATAAAATTGACGTAAGTCAACAAGATCCCAATTAAAGTAATGTTCAATGAACATTCATCCCCGTGTATACATCGAAAAATTGCGAGAACACGGGGATATAGGATCGGTGAAGATAATGGATATATTTGTGGCTTGGATACGACCCCAGGTAGCTCAGTGGTTAGAGCACTGCACTAGAGATGCAGAAGACCCAGGTTCGAATCCCGGCCAGGACAAATCTTTTCTCTTCAAATAAAAATATTTAAAAATAATCAACATCAAAAGAACAACAAATAAAAATACAATAAACATAGATTGATAAGTTTAAAGTTTTCTGATTAAGTAATTATTCACAGAGCGGAAGTTTTAAAATTAAGCTATCCATGCAGTAATGTTAAACTAGATCTTTACCAAATAATATTTTTAACCAACATGTAACAACGAAGCGTTTTTTATTTTTGTATTCATATAACGTCACTATAAGCTATCATGGCTAATTGGACGGTAATTGTAAAAAAAAACTAAAAAAAACAACTGTACTGTGGACTAAGTACACATTGGCTCTTTGGTTATTCCATTGGTATGTCGTATAAAGAAATTTTTAGTTATCAACGTGTAATATTTTATTTTTCATATAAGATAGAATAATAACAATAGGTCGTAAAAAAAAGTAGTTTATTTGATAAACAAATTATATTACATATCATATAATTAAAAATGCTGAAAAAATGCCCTAAACTGAATAAAAAATTGAAATGATGGAAGATTTGAATTTTTCCCCCTTCTTTATGTATATTGAAGAAAATAATACAACCTTAGATATGGAATACATGAAATTACAGTTATACAATGCGAGCAACGAGTTTTTACGTCCCTTCCGAAGGACGGATAACTAAGGATTTTCTACTTCCCAGGTACGGTGTATGCCTGCGTCATGATATCAGGACTACAATAAAACCACTACCAAAATGTGATCGCTAATGTGGTCCCGAATAAGGCCCTTTGTAGCCAACCATTGTTGAAGGGTAGAATGGAAGCAAGTGTAATTCAACTATTTAACAATGGAATTGTTATCGTCCTGGCGCTCTGCGACAGAACTAGGTTCATTGTCCGAGTCGTAAATGTTACACCAGTATTAAATAAATGTACACGTAAGAGAAACACGAGACCGAATTTCATGATTATAATTGGAGGAATAACCCAAGAAAATCTTACGATCAGAACATTCAGTGTCGCTACAAGATCTTCATATTTTTTTCATTTCTCTCACCCTCTCAGGACTAACTTCATATGGGCATACATATCATTAAACCTAATTGCCACATTTTTTATTATAACTTATTTATTCCATTACATCTTACATTACAAACTGTAATGCATACTACAGATAAAAGTAGCATAATAAAATTATACTCTTTACGATCTTATCATGATCGTAAAGTGGTATCAATGTTTAACGGAATAATGTTTGACGTAATATTCCCAACATGGGTAATGTGACTACAAGGTTGTTTTCTTTCAAATAAAGGCGAGTCCCAGGAGGGTCTCCTGATCCCACCGGGTCTTACCCCGCCAGATTAAATCATTTTTCTTCCACAGCCAAATTTGAATCCGGGAACATTGACACAGCAAATGAGCACTCTACCGCTAAGCTATCCTGCAACCCTATTTATACTCGCATAATTATCTACAGTAAAGTAGATGTCTATTGAATTCATATATTTAGTTATATTTAGTTATAATAAGCTATTCATATTTTTTTTAGATTTCCTACTTACTAACATACACTTATTTATTCATTCTGCGCTACTGATGTGTATATATTAAGCATTTTATTTGTATTGAATTATTTATTTGTACAACTCTATAAGTTAGTATGCACTAAACTAGGTATATTTGTTTCTGATGTCATCACTCATTTTTTAAAGCTTTCTTGCTATGCAAGAGGTAAAATAAAAATTCTGTTTATACGCTAATGTGGGTATTAAAATAAATACTTATATAGTATTTATTACTAATAATAAAGTATTTTAAATACTCATATAGTAAACTACCCAAGAACAATTTGAGATAAAGAAGAGATCCCAGAAGATAACATTCAACCAATAAAGAACAATTTAATCTAGCGGAAAGGCGAAAGGAGAGACTTATACGAACAGAAGAGAGGAAAAATAAAGATGATTTAGTGGGAGGGAGTGGGTTGGACCGGGACTACGGGGATCTACCCCAATAGTCTTTTTACTGCGCCTGCTATGCGGAGTTTGTCCAAGGGTCAAGGGCATATTCCCTCCCCAATCCTGGAGGAGTTAGACGTCTCTTGTCTTATTTCCAAGTATCGCGAAATAGTCTCTCATGATGGAGAATATTTTCTGCAAAAAAAGTAGACGGCATGTTATCACATTAAAAGTACACTGTAAAAGTACACATTAATGTGTTTTTTGTAATAATGTACTAAGCATTAAACCTTAAAGTGTGGGCGACTATCGGATCTATATGACTGCCCACAGGAAACGTGTGAAAGAACCTGAAATTTCATTAAAAAATGTTATGAATATTACAGTAACAATCCGAGTTACTTGCTAATATTTTAACGGATTTGCAAAACTTATTAATACAGTATTTTAAATAGGGTAGTCTTTAGAATAATGGTTTTCCTATCGGGTTCGAAAATTGACTTCGTAAATATGTAATTTATTCGATGAGAAAAAAAATACTGTACCACTACAACCTATGAAGGATCTGGGGTTAAGTACATGGTAGAGACTGTACTGTTTCTTGGAGAATTGTTGTCCAGGGAGGTCATTTCGTCTCAATCATGCGCCAGATTTTCCCTCTTATTTTGAGTACCCACTTGATAGAGTCTGGTTGAGCCCCGGGAAGGTCCCAGATCTCATTGGATCCTTCTCCGGCTGCTAACAGACAGCGTTAAAAAAAAAGTCTACCATCCAGCGGGATTTGAACCAAGGACCTTCAGTACGGCAACTCAGCGCCCTACCGCTGAGCCACTTCACTCCCTAGATAAAACAGAAAATTAAATTTGAGGCATTTATTGGCATTACTTTTTGGATCTCTATCTTTGTTATTTTATTTTTATTTTTTTAGACAACCAGGAAACAACCTCTTAGCAATAGAAACAAGAAGATTGAAATAGTATGGCCACTTAAAAAGAATGGCAGAGGACCAATGGCCAAAAATAATCTTCGAGTTATTTCCCCCTGAGGAAAGGAGGAAAAGAGGACGACCCAAAAAGAGATGGTTGCATCATGTAGAGGAGAGCATGGCAGCGAGGGGTATTAAGCCGGGCGCACATTGAGATAGAGTCCAACGCAGGGTAGGGTAGGTTAGGTTAGGGCAGCGTAGCAAAAATTATTGTTATACATAGGTTTGAACGAAAGGGCGTTAGTTGATAGGCAGGGCAGGGCAGGACAGAACAGTTCAGTGCATGTGTGAACCTGCTTGACATAGATTACTGCGAATGTGTCAAGCAGTTTTTGTTAAAATTTATTAAAAATACATATAAGGCTTAATTTGTATACTATTGTGATAATTGTTTTAAAAGCAAGTTGCCATTAAACAAAAAAATTATAACACCTTAAAATACAGCGAGTTTTTCATCTGGATCAATTAGTTTTTGAGCATTACATCCTCCTGAATGAATTTCATCAAGGAAAAGACTAAGGACTTCATTAAATTGGTTTCGATTTAAACTTAAGTAATTCACCGTGACTTTTTCTTTTTTTCATATACGCGCTTTTCCATGTACATTTATTTCGTTTTGATAGTGAATACAAAAGTAAAAGTTCATCCATTTGTTCGTCTGAATCAGACGCGTCTTAATGTGCGGTCAAATGAGTAGCGCAGCTTTTTAACTGCTCTAATCTGCCCTGCTTAACCTACACTACCCTGCGTCGAAGTGCCTCTCAATGTGCGCCCGGGCTTAGAGAAGGAGACTGGCTGGAACCACATCTATGCCACAGATGTGACCAGACCACATACCCTTTAGATACAAAAGACAAATAAGTTGTACAAAAAACATTATCGTCACTTTTTGCGCATATCCTCTTCTCAGAATTAGAATGCACATCTATCACTTGAACAACCGTTTTTAGTTTTCTTAACCCAAAATCGAAAGACTAATTAAAATTTTGAGAGCTTTCACTCATCGTTAACACCTGCAGAAAAATAACAACGATAAAATGACATTTCAAATCGAAATACAAATAAAGCTTTCAAGATGATACTCGATTCTATTTATCATCAGCTGAACAAATAAATATAATTAATAATTTATTTATACTCCTACTTTATTAATATTGTCTAATTCAATTTGTTTGATAAGAATAATCCAATGTGTGCGCAGTTTATATCTTTAGTCAGTTTATTACCTAAAATATTATAAGGTTATTTTGTTAAATATAGCATATGGGGCTTTTATATGGAATTAGTCCATTTAATTTAAAACGAAATGGTATAGCCCAATATAAGAGTACACGATTCCTAATACATGAGGACTCTATTTTATTACTATTGCCCAAAGAAAGCAATTCCGACTATTTCTTAAATAGCAACAATAACTCTAAATTAGCTAAAAGTAATCGAATCGATATATCGTTTCATCTATTTAAGAGATGTTATTTTAGCATTAGTTGAAATCGATGCAGCCTGTCACAAAAGAAAATAGCCATTCCCAATTATCTATTCCTGGAAAACTATTTCAGCTGAAGGTGACAGGACTATTTGGGAAAGGCAAAACAATATCCTAAAGCATTTGGAGCTATTTTGAGGAAAAATGTTGATCTAAAAATGAACTTCCAATTTAAGCTAATATCATCAAATAATGGTAGTCGAGTGAAGTAGAGTGTTGAGTTACTATGCTGAAGTTTCCGGGTCAAATCGGGCTATGACAGATAATTTATTTAATCTTTTAACAGCTAAACATAGACTCTTTGAGATGTACAGAATCTTCTGGGGCGCACCCAGCTTCTGTAATGTACCCTAAATTGGGAGAAACCCTGGCGGTTGAGCGTGATCTCGTAAAAATCACTTCCCTTCGCAACCCATATAAAAATATTGTTCCAGAAGGACCCTCCACCATGTACAGGGCTCAAGACTCTTCATGGGTTGTAATAGTACAGATTATTTTTTCAATGAATAAGGGATATCTGACTATGGGAAGGTAAGGGTTACAAAGCTACGAATGAAGAGAGTAAAGGTAAAAAGTCAAACACGTTTATATTTGTTATTATTATATATCGGTTATTCTAAGTAATTGGTAAATTATAGTGAAACTCGAATATTCGTTCGAAGGTATGTGTCCCATCGATGCCTATTTTAAAGTTTATCATGATTTAATGACTGTTATATTTTTATTTCTAACGTTTTTCTTATGAAGTTCTCATCCCCCCCTCTCAATCATTTGTTCTTTTCATAAAATCTCGTTACAATATAGCAAGCTGTGGCAAGATAAAATCCGGGTAAAAGAGCTAAGTATTTCTGATGTGTTCATTATGTAAAAAAAAGTTTAAAGGAAGAACTCAGTAAGCTCCATTCAGAAATAATTCATAAAGATTTTATCCTTGAATAATACTAGTTGACCTTATATGTAAATAAAAATATTTAAATATTTTCTAATTTGAAGAGATAAGATTATGTCTTGGCCGGTATATAAATATATATATGTGCGTGTGTGAGTATGGAAGAAAATGGTCCGGGTGGAGAGACCTCTTTTACCTCCACCCGGACCATTTTCTTCCACACATAAAGATTTTAAATTAAGATAATAGTGATCGGTTACTAGAAAATTTTCATTAGAGCCTATTAATTAATATATTATTTGTTTGTGTAAAAAGGAAGTCTATTCTTCATCAAGAACTCCACTTAATATTTCTTGTAACGTCGATACAATAGGCGAGTGAAGCTCCCATGTTCGGCTCACACCTGCCAGAAATTGCTTTGGTGGGTAACTAAAATCCTCACCTGCCGAAGATTCCGCCCTTCTTCTATATCCTTCCATCGCTAGGACACAAGATGGGCGCATATCGTCCCGAACATTCATATTCAACTTCTGTCTTTTCGTATCTCATGTTCAAGTTTTAATGTGCATGGACACTTATCAGTAAATGTATGCCTCTCAGTAATAAACTCTAGCCTTTCTTTTCTGTAAATTTTAATTTATTTATATTTATAATCAAAATATTTGATTCCAGCTAAAGGCTTTCCGAATTGTGGTTCGGCTGGATACATTTCCTGAACTAAACGAAGTAAACAAACTCTAATACTCAGAACCCCAAAAATTGATTGGAGCTCTACTCCATTTCGAATGTATTTATTTTCTATGATCTCCGGAAATAACATTAAAAAAAAAATCAGAAATTTTCGATGTCCACTTGCTCTAAAATCAAGCATGTAATAATTTATTTGTTTTAGTTTTGAGTTTGATATGCAAATTTCTTTCTTCCCTTCATTTCATTCTCTTGTTAATGATATGAAGTTTAAGTTACTAAAATTTGTTAATGCACATAATTGGTAGTTTTAAATAATAATATAAACTAAAGAAAGAAATCGTCCAAAGATTTAATAGTTGAATTCAAGGTCAACAATTCTTTATATTAACTCAGAAAAATATTTTTTATTTTCGATGACACCATCAAACATACCGTTTTATAGACATAGCATTTAAATAAAATGGGATACTTTAACTAATTTAATTCGCTACTCACCATTGAAGGGCAAATTAAGTGAAACGGAATGTTAACAAGGGATATAAATTATTCAGCGTATTTCGATCGGCAGCACTAAATACCCACTAATCTACCTAGTGCTCTCTTATCTAGCTCACTGATCACCTGACGGGGATAATGCGGAATTGAGTTGAAAAGCATTAACGTTGACGGATAAAGACACAATGGTGTAGAAAATTGTACAACTAAAACCGCGACTAATGTACGACGGAAAGCACTCATGGAAGATCTATTACTTTCCACTTATTCAGAAAAAATAATGAACGCATTTACGTTTTTATTCCTCGACGTTTTATGCAAAGCGCTATTGTTGATCCATGCCACGTGTACGATATGAAAGAATTGATAACATATTGCATTGCTCTACTAAAGCCTGTTTAAGGCAACTGTATTCTCCGTTAGGTTAAATGTATTAATATACTTTTATCTTCAAAATATATATCCATGGCCAAATTGTTATTTATTTGTCTTATTTAGAGTAATAATGACAGGGAAAAATCAGGTAATGAGTTTTATTTTTTCTTGAAAGCTGGAGCAACATCCAACTTCATTATGTTTGAACAGTGGCTTAGACGAAGAAATTGATTCCTTTAAAAGGAAATATTTTCATTTATCATTGCGGGAGAGGGTCTACCCAAGCATCATTTGTTTGCTAATAATATCGTCGATGAAAATGCAAATTATCGAATGTTACAATCGAAGAATACCAAAAATGACTCGCCACTGGTGCCCTGAAGGAAGAAGGCCGCCCAAGAATCTCATAAATTCACCAAGTTCATGATGAAATGGCAGGATACGGTCTCACTGAAGGAGTGGCTCTTGACTGAAAGACCAGGAAAAACGCACTGCCGGAAAATTTGGTTGGAGAATACCTCACGTTCGGGGAAACTCTCGCAAAAACGTATGGTTATTTTTCGTATTTAATTTTATTTATCTACGTTAAATAACCAATCAGATCTCTAATAAATCAAACAATTTTCTGACCTGTTTAATACCTAGTTCTTTAATAAAGTCTTTATGATAACATTTAATTCACCCTATTGTCAATTACCGTAAATTATAAATTATGATCGACGAATAACTATTATTAAATTAATAATAGCTTCACTTAAAATTCAATCAAGAATCATTTTTTTATGTTTATGTTGTTTTTGGCCCCATTGAAAAGTTCATAGAATCGGGAGGAATTAATTCTAAAAATAAGGATGAAATTAGTAAAGCAAAGTTGCCGACGATCCAGTGAATGGCATTTGTTGTAGTTAGGATTACAACAGCTGGGAGGGGACTTTTCCTCACACAAAAGACTCCTGATAACAGCTGACCTTTCCTCGGATTGAAATTAAATCACCTTCGTGCCCGGCTGTAACCAACCATGGTGAATTAACTATCAACACCTTTATAAAGAGATCGTACTTCTCAAATGTTTGAGATTCCGCAAAGAGGATATCATTACTTCATTAGTATAAAATATGGCTATTTAAAATTAATGGAATTGAAAAAATCAACGATCAATGCCAACAAAAGTAAGATCCTGCAAGTGGATAGGCGGCAGGAAGAAGTTCAGATATACTGCGATGACGAGGAAATGGAAGTGTTGACTGACTTCACTTATCTCGGCACAGTAATAGACAGGACTGGGAGCTGGACGGGGAAATATCCAATAGGATTAATAAGGCAAACACAGTCTACTACCAGATTTGTAATACTGTTGTAGGAAAGCGGGAGGGGGGAAGGAACGTCAAACTCCACATCTTCAAGCCAGTGTACCTGGCGATACTGCTGTATGGAGTTGATAGCTGGATATTGGCGGAGAGACAGGAAAGCAGAGTTACCGCGTCGGAAATGAGGTATTTGCGAAGAGTGGCGGGAAAGACGAAAAGGTTCTGTGTTCGCAACGAGAGGATTCGTCAGGAACCACAGATTGCCCCACTAAAAGGGCTCCTGGAAATCCGACAACTGAAATGGTTCGGCCACGTGGCTAGGATGAATGATCTCCGAGACCCTCTCAAGACGATGGACTACATGCCGGATGGAAAAAGACCTCGAAGACACCCAAGGATGTCTTATTTCGAGTACATCGAATGCCTCAGCAGAAAAAGAGGAAAATATCTCCGACAGGCCAGAAACCTAGCAAGAGACCGGGATAGATTCGACTCCTGGCTGGACGCTCCCCAACGCTGAAAGGCACTATAGGGGGGACCGAAAGAAGAAGAAGAATTGAAAAAATAATGGGTATATATTTAAAAAATCGGAAAAGCAGTTATGGCGTTATTTGACTCTGTAGAGAGATGCGGACACTAGAACGCTATACAAGTCAGTCGCTTAGGGAAGTTTGAGGAACGTATCCCCTGCATGAAGTTTTCTTCTCACCGAGGAGGATGTTTGCGGCCACCCATAGACTTCACGTTTTGGCAGCTCTTGGACCTCAATCTTTGAAAAGAAAACATCTAATTTAATCTCAAGAAGAAACTTCTGGGGGGATTTTGGTTAGAAACAAGTGTGCTCACTCCAGTTGAAGTACGACGAGAACATCTGCTCCAGTTGTCCAACCTATGATGTGCCTGACACAACCGAGCACGCAGTAGTAGTCTGTGCCGTCATGGAAGATCATTGAGTGATATAGAAGAAATAATTATCGTTTCCTTAATTAAAAGGAATTTAAGCTTAAATTATGAACAATAAGCTTTAAGAAATATAGCAATAGTGACATATGTGAATTCCATGCATGAGATTCCATTGCTGCCGAAATCCCGAAAGCCAGGAATGGCTAGAGATTAAAAACTAGGACAACACATAAAAAAAAAAATAAAAAAAATCAAAACTCATTATTAACCGAAAAAAAAATCAGTGTCCTCTCTCCTGTGAAGTGTTCAAGAAAGCATAACCAGTATTAGAACCCTTATGAACCCAAATCTGTTAATACGAGAAAGGCAATTCATTATTTTACCTTTTATTAAAATTTTAATTTAATCATAATTATATAAGTATTAAATAATCATACAAAAAAGCAAGCCCTTTTTTCTTCTTCTTTTTTGATCAGGCATAAGTATAATCTCATTCAATTGTGGAGAAATAAAACTGGAACTGAAAAAAATACTGGAAACGTAAATAGAGTTGATATATTTATCAATTCTATGTTTATTACAGGTATTTTTTTATCACTTATTTTGCTGTGATTTTCAGCAGTCCTAAACTTTCCAATTTTATATTAAGTTGTAATCAAGATAAAATGGATTTGTAAAAAACCGAATTATAAAATGAAGTCAACGTCATAAGATTGTGGATTTTGTCTAAAGAACAAGGTTGTTGGTAAGATAATGACACATATTCCTGATAATTACAATTTCTGATCCATCGACACCCAATGAATGAATTCCTTTTGTATTGCATATCTTTTATCTTTCTTTAACTATGAAAACTGAAATATCTTATGTTTTATTCATTGATCATTGATTTATTTAAATTATTTTCCTCTTATTAAAACACTTATCAATTAAGTCTAGCATGGATTTAATTACGCCTTTGATTACTATTTAATTATATTTAACACAATCCGTAATTGGCGTCACAATTAACTGATAATTAAGTAACCATAAATAATAGCTTTATGCTAAAGGATTTTTTTTTTAATTTTCTTCAATGACATATGACGAAAGTCATTTTACCGCTGATCCCAACAATTGTTTATAAAAATTATTTGTTTCAAAAACATGTCTCTGAGAATATTTTAGAGATTCAACTAACCTTAATATCATATACCAATTAGTATTCCCTCCTCTTAAAATAATATTAATCATTTTTTTTTACAAAATAAGACAATGACGTATAAACCCTGTTGTTACTTTATATTATATAATAGAAATTAGGGCATCAATATCAAACTTACATCTTAGCTACACAACATGAGTTACTGTTTATTTCGAATAATTAGAATTATTTAGTAGATTATATTTAATTTTCAAATAATAATTTATTTGAATAAACTTAATTTACTTAGTAGCGAGTTTAGTAAAACAGGAGCATTTTATTTATTCAAGTGCTAGAAGGTTATCAGTAGAAGTAATATCAATTGCTCCTAATCATGCAATTACTAAACGGCATTTAATTATTTACAGAACATATTTATTCCGAATAACGAAAGATACTATTAAACAAATACTTTTCAGCAACAATTTATCAATAAAACTTCGTTCATCCTGTTTATTCACCAGAACTTGATAATTAAAAATTGACCTTATCTTGATAGAAATTTCCCGGATAGATGTTGTAGACGTAAATAATGAAGATATTACATTAATAAAGGTGTAATGAAACCTAAATAGGAATTTATTATTCATATAAATGTGAAGATAAATTTAAATTTAGTTTTTATAATATTCTTACCCAGCGCAACTGAAAAACTGGGTCAGGTATCAAAAAGACACTGTCGCCCTTAATCTACAAATAGGACAGCTCCCTCAGTTACTTTTGTCCCATTTAAAATATGAATTATTCACAACTTAAAAAGCCAGACTATTCTCTCTTATTTAAAAGTAAACATTTTATATCATAATTCAACATGAATTTTCTCCTTAATAGTTTAATTAAATATCCTTTATATATATATATATATATATATATATATATATATATATATATATATATATATATATATATATAGCACAAATTTAAATTCAATGGTTTACACTAAAAAAAATTATGGGATCATAACATTTCTTAATGTTAATTGATGAAAATCATTAAATTTTCATGGACCGAGAAACCATTTTAACATTGAGCTTCATCTTTTCTTCTTTGATTTATTAATTTTTAATAAACAATCTCGATTTGAATTTTGTTTATTTATTAAAATCATATCCGTGGAGATCGTGTGCTCTTATTTTCTAAGGGTTTTTAAATAATTTATTTTTCAGATCAAAATTAACTTTTTTGTTCAATATTATGGACGTTGACAGAGGCGTAGACTCTCAGGGGCCTACTATTTCTAGTGTATGGACTACAAAATAGAATATCATATTCGCTACTTTTTACTCCCTGTTAAATGTTTCTGAAGCTTTGTTCATAAAAATGAAAGTCGTGTCATGGATGCTTACAATGCTGACAACTAGAAAGCAATATCATAACTTTCTAAGCAATAAATCGAAATGATAAACACAACTTCTGGGTCAGTAGCCAAACGAATATCGCTATTTCGAGCCTCAATAATTTTCTTCAAAAGGCCTGTTCCTCTTTACCGCGATGAAGTGTGAAGTTTCTATTCGAGCCACTTAAAAAGTGTTCTGTCCACTTCCAGCTTGCACCATTTATTCCAGTCGATGTCTCAAAAAAGCCTCCCTGAAACCATCCCTCAAAGCGTGCCTTGGCCTTCCTGGATCTATCCTTCCATCGACTTCAGTTTCATGACGACTTCAGTTTCTTACCTATCCTCGTGATCTTTCTTATCGTAGGGATATTATTCAAATATTTGTTTCCTAATTCCTCCTCTGGGATTTTTACATTACTTATTTAGATCGACTTCGTTACTTGCCTACTTGCTAACAGCGAGAACATAACTTGCCTCAGCCTAAATCACTTCAACAAAACGAATAAGAATAGACTAAGGCTGCAGCTATATTAAGATAAATCTTTTTCTGTCAAATGCTTTCTTGTGTTTGATAAAGCATTATGATAATTCCATTTGTTTTCCACCTTTTCTCGTAGTCTAATTTTTATGCCACCCCTATCCAGCACAAACCATCCCAATAATTCTCCGCGTAGAGGGAACAGGGTTTAGTGACTCGAGTCTTGAGCGTCTACATCTCCAATTTTACGTTAGTTAAGAATTCTCTCTCCTTTGTTTCAATGTAAAAATCTTCTTTCTCTTCTTATTTCAAAGAGATGCATCTTTCATTAATATATTTAATTGAAAACTCTCAATTTTTTTTTATATGTTGAAAAATATATTTTACTCTTATTAAACTCAATTCCTCAGAAAAAAAATCCGAGATACAGATGAATAATAAAAATCTGAGTAAATAATAAATAATTATTTTTTTAACTTATGACCCTTAAAAGGCGAATTTTATTGATAAAGTAATCTTCAATGTATAGTAATTCTCACAAAATAGAAATAAGGTGTAATTATTTGACTGCAAATCATAGACAGTAGTATACATAAGAATGTAGCTTTGAACTTAGTACCTACTCTAAGTGAAAAAAAACCTACAACAATCGCTGTAGAGCATTTTCTGAGTCTATTGAATATAAAAATGTTTAAATTTGATCAATAACATCGCTCGAAATTTGCTATTTTCAATATCCAGCAATATGCTTTTGTAATCAAATAGTTATATCAATTTGTTAGTGACTAACAATTTGTTAGTGAGATTGCAGATTTATCAGGGCCGTATTAGCTATTTCTCAAGGCGTTCAAATTTTAAAAAATAATTTTTGTTACATCTGAAGCCCTGCATACTAAACGTTGTAAATATTCACTTTGAATAACCTAAAAGGGACTTATTCTGGAAAAATAAAAACAATGCCTGTTTTTTCAATAAGGCGAAAACCTCAGGAGTTTTAGTTTTCGTTAACAAGAGAGTCAATCCATCCTTTACTCATCAATCGTATAAATATTTATCTGGAGAGCGGAGTAGCTGAGAAAAAGGGAGTTGGGTTACTGAGTTCAAGACAGACTGTAATGGATAAATTATTCATTCTGTTAACAGCCGTGTATCAACGCTGTGGGGTCTTGGGACCTTTCTGATGTCCGCACAGCCCATACAATGTACATTAAATAATTTCTATTTATAAAAAAAGTTTAAACAAATGGTATTATTTGTATGTTTTTAATTGACAGGCTGATAATTCTTATTAGATTTAGATTACTAGATTATCTTTTTATGATTGTTAGATGTTTTTTTAAATTATTTATTAAAATGAATCATATAGGCTTATTACCGATTGTTCTTAATATGAGGTTATAGTTCTAAAAACAAATCATTAAACAAATTATGTAGTATAGTGAAATGGTGGGTTTTAATACTTGTACCTAATAGGTTTTCAGGGAAGTTTTTATTTATCAACTATTAGTGAAATTCGGACTATTACTGTAATTTGCAATATTTAGTATGGGGGAAGCTACTTATTTCGAATAAGAAAGAAAACATTATTAAAAAAAAAAAGTAATTGAACAATTTTAATAATCTGAATCTTAATGGCTCATTACCAAGACAGAGCCGACAACTACAACTGTCAAATTATTCATGCGATCTTAACAAGAAAACGCACGCCGAATCGACTACAAAGTAAATATCTATAAAGTAATATAGTGTCAGTTAACCACATTACTATACTACAGATCCTATCAAACAGTGCCACACAATACACTAATGATAAGTAGTATTAGTGTCATTTACAAAGCTTGCATTTAATAAATGCAAACCAGATACCGCTCCTTCAAAAGAACAATCACAAAACTCAAAAACCTATTTTTTCAACAGAGCCATTTGTAGGTCCATGTGAGTTAAAAAAACAAAAACGTTGGCACTATTGAAAAAATAAGTTGTTCTTATTTTTGTGTTATCATTTACTGCACCCCCAGACCAATTTTATCTATCATTAAGAAAAAATTAAAATTTGGTTATTGGTATAGTAAAGCATTACTATTCTAATGGTCGTATTGAAATTCTTTTATTGAACATTAGAAAATTTTCGAAAGCTTGAAATTTTTAAAATTTTAACTTATGCCATTATTCCCATAATACTTCAAGTTCGAAGATGATACAACTCAAAATGTGACTTTATTAAAAATTAAAAAAAATTTAGAAATGGAATATTAGATAGGTCGTTGCTGAATTAAAAATGCCTATTTTGATTTATGTTGTTCTTTTGATAGAGCGATGCAAAATAACTCGTGCTCAGAAAAATTAATTGGAATATTATAATTAACGTATGCGTAGTTACGTGTGTCTCGATAGTTTTGTAGAATAAATACATGAGAATTATTTTTTAATAAATCATGATAATCAGGAGATCAAGTGATACTTTTTTTTTTAGTTAACTCTAAAAAAAGAGTGATATTTTATGGTTTGTCATTAGGTAAATCGTGATAGTTTATAATCTAAAATAATGTGTTTTAATATAATCTTAAATAGATTAATTATTGTTAGAGAGCATGCAATTGACAAACAATATTGGTAGAGGACTTACGGAACGGACTCGCCCGGTGGGGCTGGGCTGGGAGACTGAACTCCGGTATTGATCTTCCAACCGAAGAAGCGAAGGCGTCCGAGTGACTACCGCGATCTGGCCACTGTCTCTGCACCGCCTTCCTCACGACGCCTCACGCAATGCGTTTCCTCATCGCCAGGCAGACAGTATCGATCAAGAACTAAGTCGATAACGAATTCACGGTACGGGCAAGTTGGAAGTTAAACTGTAATCAAAGTGTGTAGGAGAAAAAAAAAATCCTATAGTATACAATAATCCTCACTCCGTCAAAAATATATCGCTTGTTTAAAATATATGGTAGTTAAATAAAACAGTATTCTGGACGATAACTTATTCCCTGCGAAATATAAGGAAATTATAAGGCAATGAAAAAGTTTGTTTTTTTTAAGTAAAAAACAACTTCTTTCTTACAGCTTGAACTCCCGAGTGTCCAAGTTGAAACCCATAAAATAATATTAAATGAAAATGTGTAATGTGTGTTTCGATGGTCTTATTCGGTGGCATACTAAACAATGTTCCTTTAATTTTAGTGATAGTATATATAATAAAAAAAGAGGGGATTAATAATAGTTCATTCATTACAATCTGTAAACATAAACATGGGTTATAGACATAGCTAAGCTTTATGGGTTACCTGTGGTCTAGTGATTTAAAGGAAGTTAGGAATCCTTGGTTATGCCATCCTTCGGAAAAGATGTAAGATGGAGTCCCGAGCCTGGAAGCTATACAGGAGCCGAGCTATACATGTATATTAATATATTTTAATAAGTCGATTTTTAGAATGTCTGTATATCGTCCCTGCTATCGCAAAGTATCGAATGTGAAAAAAACACAGTTTTCGTTTTCGACTTATAGCAGTTGCTTTAGGATTGATAATTGATATAAAATGCATATAGATGCATCTATCAGTCACAAAAACTATGTAAAACGAATGTCATTGGTTTGACTATAGGCACTAATTTTTATTGAACCTTGAAACTGCTATTTTTTTAAATTCTCCTCAAAAGTACCGATTTTCATATTCGACAGTTGGAAATGGCAGGGACGATATATAAAACCTCAAAATATTTAGTTAAAAAAAGCAGAGAAATTGACTATTTCTGTATTTCCTCAATAAAATTAACCATAGTTTCAGAACAATACCTAATAAGATGTGGCCAGAAACCATTGTTGTCAAAGACATGAATGGAAAAATTCCAAACAAATTGCTCTCAGATTCCTATTACCATCCAAAAAGATGTGATAGCCCTGAACCAGATTCCAATTAGGTACATCCTATTAATTTTATAATTCATAACTATCAAAGTTGTTTATTGTCTTTATTTAACGAGGGAAGTACCTAAATAGATACTTAGTTGTAATCAAAGAGTTCATAATTACTGAGCATCAATATTTTTATAATTTATCTCCTTTCAAATTAAATACAGGTATATTAATAGATTTTAAAATGTCGATTTTTAGTATGTATGTATATATAAAACCTCAAAATATTTAGTTCAAAAAAGCAGAGAAATTGACTACAAGCAAAACTTCTAGCGGCATTACCTTATCAAAAACATTAGAGGAGAATATTGATAATCTTTTATTAAATAAAGGGGTATGTGTTTGTTTTTTGCTTTTGTTGATGATGATAAAAAGAAAAACGGAAGTATTTTAATGATTTTTTTTTATCGATTAAAAGAGGAAAGAATTCTTAAAAACAAAGCATTCAAGTATTTCACATAACATTGTAGATAATTAATCACACAAGAGCCAATGTATTATCTATATTAGGTGGATCATTTTTATAGGGTTGATAACAGATTTACAATCTTAGATCCACACCTATGTGATTATCATTTTCTCTACTTGTAACAACTGATTTGGCTATAGCTAATAGCAGTATGGTTTAAAATTATTTGTTTATTGATATTTGGCAGACTAAAGGCTTTCGTAACTTCATAAAATTTACTAAGCATATTTGCAATGTTAAATTTTTAAACCGTTTAAAGATGTTATATGTAATGGTACTCAGTGATTTTGTTTTGAGAATGACTCAGATTAAATTAGTTTTTGTTACATTGTATCGATAGATTGCAAACAAATTACTTATTGAAAACGTTGTTTTTAAATAAATTTCGGGGGACTTATTTTATATGAATCATGGTTGAAATCCCTTACAATTATATAATAACCTTCTTTTCAATAGTTTGTCCTATAAGTTTCTGATTCCCCATAATCTAATTTGTTTTTAGTTATTAAACTTAATAATTAGATTTATTACTTTTAAAAGTTTATTTAGTTATCTTTAATCGTTCTTTTATTATTCGGAGGTGTTTTGATTATGTCATAACCTTCTACTTAATGCTGCGCCAAATTATAATTTTATTTCAAAGAATTTAACATTTTGGTTTAATAAGCTCTGTCTTTTACGACAATAGTCAAATAGTCAATCAACTCTTCACTGTTTATTGTGTATTTTTATTTCTTAACAAAGTAAAACGTCTTGATTTCTCAGAGTTTTGTCAATACTTCTTTGTTTCTCTTTTGTACAATGAATAGTAATATTATTGCAATTCATTGCTAGGAAATCTATTAATAGTTCAATTAATAGTTAATATTGTTCAATTAAATAATTGGCTTTGCAATATTGGGCTAGATCTTCTGGAACACGTTTTTATCGTTGTGCGGCGTCATGTCTCGTTACGTAATTCGTCCGCGTCCTTGTGCGAAGGCTGATCAAAAACGAGTTTTTTTTAATTCTTTGAAATCATGAATAACAGAACGAATGTTCTGATATAAGGTTATCAACAGAACAAGGTTCTAAGTTGATTTTTATTTTATTGTAATTAAAATCATTACATGAAGCTTCATTAACAAAGAAATGCGGTCAAAGTACCTCTTAATCTTATCTCAGAATGTTTGTTTGCTTTTAGCCAGTCTCTCTGCTTTTTCTTTTAGTGGATTCAAAATATATTAATGATTATTTTTCTTTTCATTTTGATTTATCCAAACACTGAGAGAAAGATATAGTCACTAGCAATTCCAAACTGTCTGTTTGATCTAGACCTATTTATTTTCATAATAGATGGACTAAGTAAACAATTGAAATAATTAAAGAATATAAAACAATCAAAAAATATAAATGAAAACTAAAAAAAAAAAAATTGGTATGAAGTTTGATCAATAAATTACATTTACTTCAATTCAAGTTTTATTATTGACTAGTAAACAGAAATTATTACTGAACACTTATTTAAATAATCGGCACCAAAAAGTATTAATTATGAAATAAATTTTCCCATGAATTTTATTTAATTTGAAAACTGCAGGATTTGTAGCGGTTGTTTTACCGTCATGAGATATGTCTAATTACTTATATTATAATTAATGTAAATGATGGTAACTGATTTTTTAAAACTAGTTGTGACGACTCAAAACGACAACCTGCGGAACTGATACCATATTATGACTTGAAATTCGTTCTTCGTTCAAAATTAGTCCTTATATTTAATACGCGGCTGAATTATATTTATTATAACACTTATTATATCCAAATTTCATAAACTACATTTTATAAATTAAATTCTTATATTTTAAAAATTATAATTTTATATTTCATAGAAATTATATTTTTTCAACCAAATATTATGACTGAAAGTGAATCTTTGCGATATTAAATTGAGGAAAAAACAAGAAAGTGAAGTTCCCATTCATTAATTCTGATTGGTTTTACAATTAAAATCATAATCAATACGTATAAAAACAATCTAAATAACAAATAACGCTATTCAACAAGTATTAATTGCAGAAAATAACACGGTAAATTGTCATGACTTGCGACAATAGTCAGAGTCAGCCAAAGATAAGATTAGGTTCTGATTTACACTGCAGTTCATTTATTTGTTTATTTTTTACTTTTGAAATTTAGACGGCTTTCCGTTCAGTTAAAAACGCTGCATATCGCTACGGAATAGTTTATCATTTCAAAATAAACATCATTTATAAATATCACAATGTCAATACACACACACGCCTTTCCTTATCGATTTGATTCCGGGTAATTAGATAATTTTTCAAATGAATACCAGGGATGTTTCCGGAGGTATAACGTTTTCGATTGATACTGCGCGAAAATGAATAGGAATATTGCCAATTTTGTAGTATACACTTTACCTAGCAATTATATTATAATGGAAATGTTTACACTTATTTTTTTACATAAATATTTAATGTAGTATAATTTCTAATAAATATTAATGCTTTTTATAATTAAAATAATATTAAAATGCTAGGCGAAGAAAATTAGTGATATCCCTATTCATTTTTGCGCAGTTTATTTAATATTTAACAAAAAGGTTAACTAGTTTCCATTAGACTTTATTAAACAATTCGAACAACTTCAGCAAAGAGATTAACAGCAAAATAATGACGGGTAGATCGTAAAACTGAATATCCACAATCTTCTTCTGTTTTGGGATGGAATGAAATTAAAATAAAAAAATCTTTTATAACACTGGAAGTCACTTATAAGATTTCAGTGAGAAATTTTGAAATCCACAATTGATTATTCATAAGGCCAAGGATACCAGAAGGAATAGAAAGTCTAATGGATCAAAGCTATAGCTTCATTGATGGCATTACAAAGGTACATTATTGAAAATAATATACTCAATTTATTCACACAGATATTCTTTTCTTTAGTGTCCTCAGTATACTGATTCTAAAACAGTTTATTGTTTCCTCCCTTCCAAATGAATTAATTAAAAAAAAGCCTGTACCACTACGACCCATGAAAAGGCTTTGGTTCAGTAAGTATTAGAGGCTGTTCTGTTTTAGGGAACGGGCGATCACCACATTTCTCCCCCTATTTTGGGTACCCACTTTTTTGTACCCCAAGAGGGTCTCAGATAAAAAATCCATCTACGGCGGTTTAAAGATTAAATAAAATCTACCTCAGCCGGATTGGAACCCGGGACCTTCAGCATGGAAACTCAGAGCTATACTACTGAGCGAACCTGCTCCTTAGTATAAAGAATCTAAAACGGTTAATGCTTTTCCTCTTTCCTATTGAATGGACCTGGCCGAAAATGGGGAATGGAGAAGAAGAAGGAATGGGGAACTGATGGATCTGTATGGAGAGTCGGACATGGTGGTGTTGATAAAGAAAGCCAGAATTAGATGGATGGGACGTGTGGAAAGAATGTCAATCCACAGGATACCAAAGAGAATGCTCTATTAGAAACCAGACGGCAAACGAAGGATAGAACGCCCTCGGATCTGATGGCTGGACGATGTCGACGAGGACTTGAGGCGCCTGGGTGTACAGGGATGGAGGAGAATAGCGCAGGTTCGCAGAGATTGGTTGGCTATAGTGGTGGAGGCTCCGATTCTTGCAGGACCGTAGAGCCAGAATAATAATAATATTGAATGACCATGATAGTATAATATCATATTGATATATAATAAATATAATAATATCAAGTTCTTTATCGTTGTGAAACTTAGATAATAGCATCCTGAGATATTCTATGGCAGTGGTTCTATATTTTAAACAAATTCGTTCAGGAATTTCGGATATGGACTATAGACAGATCTTATTTTTATTCAATATTCGGATTCTACTTATCTTGAAAAATAAAATCTTTAATTCAAAATTTTTCTTGACCGTTTAAAAGGTTCATTTTTGACAAGAATAAACCCAAAAATAAAACACAACAATTAAGAAATATATAGTTAAGAATAAGAAAATCAATAAAAACCAGTCATTCTCGAAACGCTGAAAGAAATGCAATTGTGCCTCTAAGGAGAAAACAATCCACAAATGACGTTTGTTCGCTGATAAATATCCAGAGGCCTCGTTATCATAAAAGCTTTCGCAGATAGGTTCTCTTCTCCATATAGATAAACAGAAAATTAACTCACCGAAATCGGAAGCTAGGAAACTTGGTGACTGGCCAACTCTGCTGCCTGTCGAAGGAATGGTATGGGAAAGCTGCAACAGATAAAAATAAAATTGAACTATATTTTTTAAAAGCATGAAATTTAACAATTTTATCTTCAATAATTCATTACTTATTAATTAAGTATCTCAGGTTAATTTAAATAATAATTCTATGTAAATTGAGAATAGTTAAAAAATCTGATAACCAAAGAATCCTATAGAATGGAATAGTGAGAATGGAAATCGATACGTGTGTCTGATTAATTTAGTAGTTTTTATTTTTTTTACTTATAGTAGGACCATTTGAACAATTCAAATTTCATGGTAAATTTTTTTTTTGTATTTTTCAATTCTATCCAAAAATTCAAGAATGCTTGTAGGGGAGGGACGGTAGGAAAAAATAATGTTTAATCTATGAAAGTTTCAAAATAAGTATTATTGTATTTCAAATTTCAATTTATTTCTTGCTATTATTGCTGCTTTATATATAATTTATCTCTTTTATCGATTATATTAATTTTTGTGGCTTGCCTTGCAAACTGTTTGTAATGAAATAAAAGATTATTTTAGATTTAATCCAAGTGTGTTTTTTTCATCTAATCGTAGATTAGATGAAAAAAACACACTTTTTCATTTAATAGATTCTACCTCAAGGAGGTATATAGATTATACCTATACTTCTTAAAGGAATGGCCAGTGCAAGAATAAAAAAAACTAATAATAAACGTATATAATGGGGTGTATAAAAAAAAATGACCGTTTCACCTTCCCCATGGAGAGAAGATGGTGACTAACAGTATCTTTCGACACAACACACTCCCTGGCAAGTTCGCGAGTACTTGTGGACCGATTTGAATCAACAACTTCCTTCAGAACCTCATCAATATCCATTAATGATCGCCCGGAACCCATCTTCCTTTCCAACGTCGAATCTCCACTGCTAAATTCTTCCACTAACGCCGCGCATTAGATTCTAAGGACACCTTCCCCTTCATATTTAATAATTTCACGAGTTGCTTCAGCGGCTATGAATTTTTTTTCCAGTAATGTCTTAAAATTACGAGAATTTCGTAGGACACTGTCATGTTTCTTCTTCTTTGAATAAAATAAATAAACTGAGGCTTTTTTTGAAGAAGTGCAGTGTTAGTAAACAAGCTTAGAGAATGCTCTAAAGGGATTATTAAGTGTTGGTAAATAATAAATAGCATTAAAATATTACAGACTTTTGAACTCTGGAATTTGATAAAACGGTAATTTTTTTTTGTACACCCCATTACTTTAAATAGTGTTTTGTAAACAGCAAACTTGGAGTTGAGTGGGTCAGTGGTAGAGCGCTGAGTTGCCGTCTTGGGTCAAATTCCGCTGCTAGCAAGACTTCTTTTTAATCTGTTAGCTGCCGGAGATGGATCTCATGGGATCATTACATAAAGTGGGTACCCAAAATAATGGAGGGGAATCTGGCGGTTGAGCGTGATTTAGAACAAATCACCTCCTTGTACAACCGTTGTCCAAGAAACAGTACAGTCTCTACCATATACTGATTCCCAGACCCTTCATTGGTTGTAGTGGTACAGGTTAATTAGTGAAATTAATAGCGATGCATAAATGCATTGCTATTAAGATAACTATTTTTTAGTAGCAATCATTATTTATTGTAACCACTACACTCCTGAAAGGTCTTGGGTTCAGACAGCACTGTTTTTAGAACAACGGTTGTGCAGAGAGGTGATTTGTCCAAGATCACTCTTAACCACTAGGTTTTGCCCCCAATTAAGGATACCCTCTTTATAGAGGCTTGGTAAGCCCCATAGGGTCGATCCCCAGCTGTTAACAGATTAAATAAACTATCTGCCACAGCTGGATTTGAACTCGGGATTTTTGGCCGGGCAACACATAGCACCACCGACCCACCCGGCTTCCTTTCAAATCGTAGATATTACAGTAATAATTATAGTGCATATAAAGTGCATACGAGGTAATTGAGATTATGAAGTTACGACTAATTTATAGAAAATTGAGGTCGTACATTTAAAAAATAATATCAATACTTATAGATAAATTAAATAGACTTAACATTACAAGAAATAGACGTATATTTAATTGGTCAAAGGAGTATGGCTCATAATATACTATAAATGTGATAAAATACAGGAAGTTGGTATCTATACTTCATCAAACAATTATAAACGGATTATGTCATACATTATTTAAAATAACAACAATCAAATGCACGCCAAGCCTTATCAAAAATGAGTTATTGATCGAAATGTCTCTTTACCTGGTCCAGCACGTGTGAATTGCAAGGTCAAACTAATAATATATCATGTCGACTAAACTTTACAATAATTCCATCCAATTAATATTACAGCGTTCGTATCAATTGAGTAAGATTGTTTATTCATCTAATCAAGCTAATCTTTAAGTATTTTCAGTTCCTAATCTAACGAAATGAAATTAAATATGATAATATAAACATCATTAATATACATAAACCTACATTTATTTCCAAAATGTATTATAGGTACACGAATACATGTTTCCGAAATTCTCAATGTTTATCACTGAACAATAACAAGTTCATATTTTTTTTCTCAAAATTAATAGATAATTCTACAGCTGCTATTTTTATGACTAGCCCCTACTCAAATTGGACTTTATTGGCACCAGAGCAACAGCACTAAGGTTGCGATTCAATAAAACTTTTTTTCTTCTTTTTTTTTTTAAATTTATTTATTGAAACTTATTTAATTAATAATAGAAGTAAATATAATTTCAGGAATGATACAAAATGGCATGGGTTAAGGCAAGTAGAGAATCTACCCTGTGGAAGTATTCAAATAACAAACTGAACTTAGGAAGTCACGAGGCCATCTTATTCTCAGACGCCTCGAAGGATTATCAGGAATTCAAGAAGTAGCTAGTTTTGAAACTAGTGGGTTTGAGTGGGAATAAAGTTTTACATGAAAAGACTGGCATCGGGTTGGGGTCAAATCAGTAACAAATGGGACAATGAGGTTATTTTTTATGGCTTTATTCGCAACAAAGTAAGAAGCATTAAGGATTTTACAAAGGATTTTGGATCGTGAGGATTGGATACAAGAGGACATCGACGGCTTAGTGGAGCCCCAAAGCTCTTCTCAATAAGTAAAAAAAGGTCATATAATAGTCATGTATGAGTCCCTTGTAATTAATAGGGAAGTTAGAGCATTTGTCTAGTAAGAGTTGCAGTAGCCAGAAACGACGAGCAGTTTCTTGTTTTATTCAGTCTCAATAAAACTCAAAATTAAAAAATATGAAAATGCAGGAGTTGGAGGGATAAAAAGTGGTATCTACCAAAAGACAATCCTTAAGACAAATTCAATTCAAAAACACATTTTGACTCAGATTAAGTTAATATTCCGAAAGAATCATCTCTGCAGTTCTTTCGTAATATGCAAACTTTCGACTAAAATTTGAACCTTAAAACTTCTGTGAATTTGATCAACAAGCAAGTAGCATGGGGGAAAATAAACAAATTCACGTCCCTCTCATGAGATCGACACAGTGGAATATTCTTTTAGAGGAGAAACGAATATAAACTGAATTTCTCCAGTCATCTCATCCTTTTTCGGGCCAAGTAGTCTATGTAACACCTTTTTTCGAATACCTAACACCCCTTTTCTGTTATTAAGCAAATACTAAATCTTAAGCGAATTTACTTCCAGTCCCATTTCTTTACCTGCATCCATTAACGTTTCCATATTTAGTTTTATAGATTTCGCGTCTTCACCCAGCAGTACGAAATCGTCCACAAATCCAGGCACGAATATTTTACTATTATGGTTCTAGTTCGCGATTTTACAACCGCGTAGAAGTAAACAATAGCATTATTGTGGCTTAGAATTAAAATCTAGCAACGTAGTTGAAAAACTATGAGACCTTATTAGCGAAAGACCTGTGCTAGGGCTATTTACCTGAGAGGTAAGCTTAATTTAGAAGCTTCTTCTTCACTCTTTACTGAAGAAATACAATATTTTATGGATGTATTTAGAGAATAAGCACGTACACTAAGAAATATTTTATATTATGTAGTAATTGAACTTATTTTAACGAAAGTGTAACTGAATGAAGATAAAATTGATATAATAATTCTTAATTAACTTAGTGGTAACTTTCCTTCTTTTTAAGAATCCATGGCTTTGTACATTGTGTTCGTCTTTTGTACAAATTTATATCATTAAATTTATGAAAAGTTGTTTGTGTCATCTCGCTTAGATTATAATAATTGTATAAAATTTTAATGCTTTTACCCATTTCAGGATGGTCACAACGAAAGTTCACAAAAATAACTTTCATAACTTACTAAGTCGAGGTAAAGATGCCTTCAGTTTTACAAATTTATTACCCCCCATAAAGTCAGTATGGGGATGACATTTCCCAAACAACTAGATATTTAATGGAGCTAAAAGCGTCCTTTTTTCCGAGGAGCAATAAAAGTATTTTAAAAATTGTTTTATTGATGGTGTGGCGAAGACCCGGATACTATAAAACTAAATACAGAAACGTTGATAAATGCAGGTAAGGAAATAGGGCTGGAAGTATATTCGGATAAGAATAAATATATGGTTAGTAGCAGAAAAAGGGGAGATTTTGGGGACATTGTTTTAGGAGGGAATAAATTCGAACATGTCTAGAAATTTAACTACATAGGGTATATGATAACTAGAAAAAACGAAATTCAAGAGGAAATAAAGGCGCGATTAAAGGCAGGAAAGGCTTGTTATTATTCGGTATCATCATTAATAAACTTTTGTCCTGAAATCTAAACATCAGAATTTATAAAACTAACATCATTCTAACACTTCTTTAAGGATATGATAGGTGGCCACTAAAGCGAGGGATGAACAACGTCTTAAGGTATTTGAAAATAAGGTGCTGCGCAGAATATTCGGTCCAAAAAAGGATGAGATCACAGGAGAATTTAGGAGATTTAACAACGCGGAATTGCGTAGGATGCACCCGGTTAAAATTATTCAAGTAATAATGTCGGGAAGATTAAGATGGGATTGTAAAGTTGTTGGACTGAGTAACGAACGAATTCCTAAAAAGTTAATAAGCGCTGTGCCGACTCTTAAACGTCTGAGGTGGTTGACCGAGACGTTGGTGGGAAAATTACGTTAAGAGTGATTTGAAGGATTTGGGTTTGGATAGTGGAGAGAGGTTTGTAAGCAGAGATTGGTGGTATCGGCATCGAGCCTTCAGGTTCGCTAAGCCTTTTTATTAATTTATTTATTGATGCTGTGGAAATAAAAAACTAACACGTATATTTTAAAGATGAATTAGCTTTGAAAAATCCTTGTTTTGGGCTGGTTTTTCTGTTTTTAGAGTCCACATTTTGCGTCTACGACAGACCAATAAACCACTTCCACTTTTCTAACTAGCTCAAACTGCAATGGCTGCCTCTGTGAGTAGTAGTAAATTAACGGAAACTCTTAAGAGTCTGGAAGATATAAGAAAAAATCTTAATAGTGTTGTTATCGTAGGAAATGACCAATGTGTAACAACTATTATTTTATTATATTGTTTTCTTAAGAAGCTCCCGGCAGAAAACTCTTTCAGACCTCGGTTGCTAGAATCAGAAAAAAAGTCAGATATCCATTTTAGCGGAACTTTCCAATAAAACTTTGCAAAAAAAAACATTGATTTTAAAGAACAAATCGATGTGTCAACCATTATGGATCGATCTACACTACAGAAAAAAATATATACATGAAATCCATTAACTATCTGGAGAAGCCCAATAAAAAAAAATATTATGATGTTATAATGGAGGAATGAACATAATTAGGCATAATTTCACATATATGTCAAAAATATTTAATTCTATAGATATTTAATTGATCAATTTGCATTCAATACACTTTTATTATCATGTAAAACAATAGTCCTTTTAGAATAAGGTTGGTTTGCCCGACCAGAGACCTTGGACCACCACCTTTAATTAAAATCTCATTGATTTTATCGGCAGCCAAGCTCCTTTTTATTCCGGGCCTAAATATTGTAAAGTTTAAAGGTTAGGCATCGAGAAACCATAACGAGAGAACATTCGTTAAAAGAAGAAGTAGAAGCCGGTGGAACTTTATGCATTTTAGTCACGAAAACTAATAGTTATTGATAATGATAAATGTCTGTTTAGACCGTGATAGTACAAAGCGGACGAGTTGTTATTTATAGCTTGATAGCAATAATTGCAAACTAGTTGTTGTAAGAAGTTTTTTTCTTAAATAAATCTCCATAATATTCTATTCTGAGGCCTAGCATAACCAGAACGAGCACGCGATATTTATTAGAATCAAGTTAAAGTAATCTACTGAACACTGTTGTACAAAATTATTTTTTTATTATTTCTTTTATAGCAGATACAAGTACCGATACATTACTCCTGGCCACTGGCCTATATTTGGACTATTTGGAAAAAATGACCAAGGGTTAAGGTAATTAAATTTACTACAGCTTCATTTCTCATGACTTTCATTGTAGGACCATTCCTTCGGCCGGTATGCCTGACGAAAGTCGGCCAAAACTTAAATTTGGATTTTTCGGAAAAAATTACCAATTTTTAAAGGGACGTAACTCAGAATTTTTTAAAGCTACAGAGCAGCGGTTGGGCTCAAATTATCACCAATCACAAAAAAATTACCAATTTTCAAAGAGACGTAACTAAGAATCTGTTACACCTACAGGCCTTAGTCTGTGCTTAAATTAAACGTAATTATATGTACTCCCTTGACTTTTAACGTAGAATCACTCCTTCGGCCGGCGTTTCTCAAGAAAGTCGCCCATAACCTAAAATTTGGACTTTTTAGAAAAAAAGACCAATTTTCAAAGGGGTATAACTCAAAATCCATTATTCCTAAAGAACTGCGGTTGGATTCAGATTGTAGAAAATTTAATCTAGTTTAAAATGGGGACCTAAGGTTTTTTTTTTCAAAAAGGCACCGATTATGAGATACAGGCCAAAAACTGAAATAACTCCGAAAATTTTGGCCACCTAAAGTTTTCCCATCCGTTTTTTCGCTTGCAAAATTGGATTTACTCTATTCAGACATGCCCTTATAAAATAACAAAAAATCAAATCTCTTCGATTTTTCGCGACCATCTAACTCCTGGCCGCTGGGCTATATTTGGACTTTTTGGAAAAATGACCAAGAGGCGTAGCTCAGAACCTATTAGACCTACAGGCCTCGGTGTGTGGTTAAATCAAAGCTAATTAAATTTACTACAGTTTTATTTCTCATGACTTTCATCGTAGGATCATTCCTTTGGCCGGTGTTCCTCACGAAAGTCGTCAAAAACTTAAATTTCTTTTTTGGAAATAATTACCAACTTTCAAAGGGTTATTCGGTCACCAAAAGCTTTCCCATCCGTTTTTTCGGAAGCAAACTTGGATTTCCACTAGTTAGACATGGCCTTACAACATATAAAAAATGCAGTTTCTTTAATTTATTGCAACCTTCAAGTACCTGGCCGCTGGCCTATTGTCTTTATTCATGCCGATATTTACCATTCCTCCCATTTACTTGTTACATTGTTATAACACAATTATAAATTTCAATTAATAAAATATAAAAAAAAATTATCGAACGAGTTGACAAGTGATAGTTTGACAAGTCATCACAGCCCAGCCACCCGCTATTTGCCCTGAAGATGGCCTACACCGTCGGCCGAAACTTTGGCACAATGAAAAAATAAGTTCGGGTTATTTTGTGTTATCTTTGACTGTACCCCCTGAACAATTCAATCCATCATTATATTATCCAGGCAACTGTTTTCCACTCAAATAAAAAAATAAAAATTGAATGAATGAAATAATAGTAATAATAAAATGTATGGACAGAAATTATAAAAATCCCATTTTGCACATACGATAGCTGAGACATTTCAGTCTCTGTCGGATTCTGTGGTAATGTGTCTGTCAATAATGTTTGTTGAACATTGGACACCCCAGGAAGTATGGGTGTCGAGCAAGTGAATCATTTTTTTTTTTAGTTTTTCTTAATCCTGTCAGTCACGAGTGGTATGTTCAGGTCTTTGTGTAATGATTTATTGGTAATGTAAAAGGGACAATGAGTAATAAAACGAGGGAATTTTGACTAAAAGTTTTGAATGGTCTGTAAGTGAGATTTTCTGCATGAGCCCCATACATGCGTGGGATAAGTCCATATCAGTTTAAATGAATGGAATGAGCTTAAAAGATATATATATATATATATATATATATATATATAAAGTATATATGAAGAGTTGTCCTAGAAGCAGTACAACCTCTATTCCGCACTGAACTCAAGACCCTTCATGGGTTGTAGTCGTGGAAGTTTTTAAAGTATAAAATTAAGAATAATTGTGGAAGCTCTATACTATTTTATAGTTCATTTTAGTGTCTTATAATTATCTATTAGATAATTATTCTCACATAAACCAATCCACAATGGATCTTTTAATCAATAAGTAATAAAACAAAAGATGTTTTCCTGATTAGGAGTGACAAAATAAATTCATCAATTATAGTAAAGCTTGTTTAATTAAAAATCTTGAATAATATAAAATTTGTCACCCTCCAACTAAAACAGCCATACAGTATAAGTGGTGTGGCATGGAATACCATTAGCCAGATTGAGGAGGGTCTGAGGGGATTTAAATCTGTTAGCTGCCTGTAATCTGTCCCTCCTGTAAGAATAATTAATCACCGAACTTAATGATCAACTAGGCCTTGTCTTTACGACGCCCCCTAACCTAATTGTTCTCAATGAAAATTTAAAACGAAATTGTTTGAGATGCCGCGAGGGCGAAATGAGTAGTTAGCTAACTTAGAGCGGCTTCTATTAATAGTATTCTCCCATTGATTAAGTAAGGGTAAACTCTTTTTCTTTTTAAAAAAAAATCCTTTTAAATACTTAACTTTGGCCTATGACTAATCTGTTTTAGTAGTAAGGATTTCTCAAATGTATGGAATGATACTCCTGTATTTAATAAAGCGTATGTTCATTTTATTTAGTTGTATATTCACGTTTACACCGCTCTACTTTCACAGCTCCACATAGGGAATCACTTGAAACTCCGCCTCCTACGCAAGCACAATCCTGCAGTGCCCGTACTTCAACATCCAGTACTGAGTACTCCACGGTATTGCTGGGCACAGCAGAGGCTTTTCTTACAGCTTCGGATGGTAGGAAGGTTCCTATACGTCTTGTTGTGGATCCTGGTTCTCAGGTGTCGTGCATCACCAGGGAAATGACCCAACGGTTAAATTTAAAGCTCAAGAATTGCCCACTGAACATCACAGGCATCGGCAACGACTAGCAAGACGAAAATGGTTTCTTGGACTTTGGCCCTTAAACACACTTCTATATCCGCAGAAGCTGTTGTTATCCATAAAATTTGTGCAGAGTTAACGGTTACGACGATCTCAAATGAATTCAAAAATCGATTTTCCTCCATTTTATTGGCCGACCCGGCTTTCCACGTAAAAGGGAAAATGGATTTTCTTCTGGTTGCGGATCTCTATCCCGAAATCCTTCCCGACGACAATAATTCCGTCATCAGGGGTAATCCGTCAGCTGTGAAAACTTCCTTTGGGTGGATTTTATTAGGGAAAATTACCGAACCAGCAGAAAAAAGGGTCGTAACGCTTTTAGGTTGCACCTCGCCACTTCAACGTTTATGGACGACTGAAGAGGTCGCATCAGTAGCACCGCAGAACTTGGAAAACGAATTATGTGAGCTACATTTTATGAACAACCACCGCAGAACACCCTCAAGCCAATATATATATTCTCTTCCTTTCAGAAACACCAAGGCTCCAAGGTTGGGAAATTACCGCGAAACCACTCATAAAAAACTTCTGAACATGGAGAGCAGGCTCAAGCGGACAGATTTAGAACCTCAAAATAACGCCTTATTCCAGGAGTATTTGGGTACGTCACACTTGGAATTACCCTGTCAACCCTCACCATATGTCATCCCTCATCATGCAGTGGTAAAAAGTACCAGCTCTTCAACGAAACTCCACGTAGTTTTTGACACTTCGGCTAAGGATTATCATTGAATGACCGCTTATACACCAGGCCGAAGCTTCAGCTGGACTTGACGAACATAAAAATTAAGGCTAAACGTAGAGACGGCCCCCTTAAACCAAGCCTTACTATTCCCAGACTGGAACTCTGTGCATCTTTGCTGTTAGCCCGCCTTATTGAATCCCTCGAAGTGTTCCATCCATCGCCAATAGGGTAACCGCTATTGTAGAGATCACACCACCTGACCTGTAGAGCCATTGTTACAGTCAAGATAATCCAGCTGATTGTGGATCCCGAGGTCTGATGCCTCGCACGCTGATACAGTTTTCTCAGTGGTGGGAAGGACCACCATTTCTGCAATTACCTCTAAACAGGTTGCCAGATTCTTACTTCGAGCAACTTGAAAAAAATCCTGAAATCAAAGCTGAGACTAACGTGATGTTAGCCACCGCCGAACCGAACGGACTTGTTACCACCATCAGCTCCTTTCATCGCTCCAACGCTTCAAAAACGTCTTCGCCAATGTACTCCGCTTTGTTAACAACTGCCACACCGCAAATTCTCATCGCAAAACCGGGGTACTGTCTGTTTCAGAACTCCGAGACAGCGTGAATTTATGTGTTCCTCTATCGCAGGAACAATACTTCCATACTTATCTGATGACTAAGTCCTCTGAAGAAATGTCTCCAGCTATTAAACCGTTTCCCCTTTTATTGACAAGCTGGGGTTTTTTAGGGTGGGCGGCAGGCTCAGGCATTCAGAGCTCATGTATGATGCCAAGCACCCCTTCATTTTGCATAAAAAATCGTATCTAGCAACCCTCATATGTGAATGGTATCATCAGACCACTATCCACGGAGGCCCTCGGGTAAGGGAGGCGTTCATTCAACGAAAATTTTGCATACCAGGACAGACAGAGGCAGCTAGTCCATCATTTTATAAGTAGAAAAACAAAAAAAACATAATAAAATAAATGAATAAACAAGAAAACAATTTTTAAAAAATGAAAGAACTAAAAAACGCATTTTCACTTGAGAAAACATTTTAGAATGAGAAATACATAAAAATAAAAAATAAAAAGAGAAGTCTATCGCTAATACATTATTACAGGGCGCAGTAATACAGGAAGCAAACTATGTACAACAGAAAAAGTTCTATACAAATACAAACAAACAGTGGCAACGTTCGATTAACCAAGTAATATTTTGTTCAATACGAAAAATCTGTTTATAACAATTGCAGTCACGGGTATTCTAGAGCTAATAACAAATATGTTTCGAATACAACTTTTCATATAAATAATTTCAAAATAATAATATTATACTCATTCAATAATTAATATAACGATAATTACGAATAAAAATATATTATTATTATTATCTTAATTATGTTGGAAGATTAAGAATATAAATAAATGATATCTTAAACATTAGAAATAACGAAGATAAAGTGTTGTTTACCGAATAATAAAATGTATTATTTAATTAATCAATGTAGTTCACACAATTTTAAAAAATCTCTGATTCTTAATTATCTTGCAATATAATTTTATATATTCATGATTCGGGTTTTGACTTCTGTCTGTGATTTTCGTACACAGTAAAATTTAGGGACGGCAATAACTTCATACATGCCTATAGAAATGGCTGTGTTTAAAATTGATTACTTATTTAGGAATGATTATTTTTATATATTTAGAATCTAAGATATTTTAAAATTGTATTCCTGTTCATGCTTAGTCCTTCCGGGACAGAAAAACCATCCGGATATTCTTTAATTTTTCCAGTAATTCAAGGTCAGAAATGTAGTTAGAAAAATAATAATAAACTCCCGGAATTTAATATTTTAAGAATGGAGTTTATTTCAGAATATCTTTTTTAAGACATTAATTTTAAAGTATCACTACATCTATCTAATAATAAAAATTATTTGCTAATACATGAATAAATATAACATGAATAACGTAATTATATACCTGATAGGGTATAACCGGAAGCTTCTATACAATATTTCTTATAAGCAATAGAATACTTGTTTGTATATACAATACTTCTCTGAAAGCATTTCTATAAAGTCAATACTGATTTATAATTAGCAGAAATAGAAGGTATAGTTTGGACAAACTCCAAGAGGTGTAAATACAGGAAATAGTCGGAATACCAAATAAATCTAATTTGCAGAACCCTTCGACATTTTACTGAAAGTAGAAAAAATATACTATATATAGGAAAAAAAATTTCTAACTGGAAAACAATTTTCATCTGTACTAAATATTCCTTTTTTTATTCCAATATTCTATTGTAAGATGGTATGAAATTTAATAAGGTTAGATTCACAGAACTTTGATCTATTGAATGAGGCAAATATGTTAATGGCTACAAGTGTTATCAATGAAAATTCAAATATTTACCTATAAATAGGAGATAATTATTGCTCCTATGCCAAAATTTTAACTAAATCTTTTTTTTAAAGCACGATCAATAATTTAATATTAAACAAACTGAAAGTACATGTTAATTCTATTATTAATATTTTACTTAGGAAAGGCTCAAAGTAGAAAAAAATAAAAATTTGAAATCTCTCATTTTAACCGCATGTTCGGATATTCTACAGTTTTTTATCAGTTCTGACAACCGGTTATGCTTTAAAAAAACAAAACATGTTTAGAATTCCATAATTTTCATCTTAAATGCTTTCCCAAGTTTTTTTTTCTTTTTAACAAGGCTACGCTCGTCCTGATTTTTGTATAAGTTTCATTATATAATTTTCAAGGAATTATCCATTTTTTAAAAACTGTACAATTAAGTTATGATTTTTGAGATTTCGAAAACTTTTACAATTTTTATAAAACCTAATTTATTGAATTTTTGTTATAACTATGAAGTTTTAAAATATTTATAATGGAAAAATTTATTTTTTCGGAATCAGGGATCTTTTTCCTAATTGATATACAGTCCTTCTCTGTTTTATTTTTACTGCATTTACAGCTTCATTGAATTATTTAGATCATTTTTTAATTGTTATATTAAAATGTAACAGTTATTATGGTCATTCTATAATGGAAATAAAGAGATGGTGGATTAAAATGTTTCGTGTTCTTATGACGTAAACTACAACCATCAGCAGTTTTTTTTTACATTGAAACCTAACCAGACTTTTTTTTTAACTTGGTAGTTTTTTTACTTAGTTAATAATTCAAGATGTTTTTAATTAATATATATTAGTATGTTACGTGAACATATCTACTTAAATGATACACATTCACTATATTTTATGCAAACAATTCTAGGCATAATAATAATTTTTATATTTTAATGAAATAAAGAAAAGTACAGGCTGGATAAATTATTAAATTAGGATTCAATCTTTAATGGAAACCTATAATTTTATCATTCACGCAAGAATTTGAATTTGATTGAAGAGGGGAAGTTAAACTAGGGTTTAATCGTTAATAAAAATGTATAATTTTATAACTTACAGCTAAATATGGAATTTATTGAAGGAGAAACACTTGAACTAAGATTTGATCATTAATAAAAACGTATAATTTTGTAAGTTACAGCTAAATATGGAATTCATTGAAGTAGAAACAGATAAACTAGGATTTGATCATTAATGAAAACTTATAATTCTGTAATTTATGGCTAAATCTAAATTGATTAAAGGAGAAACAGATAATCTAGGATTTATTATTTAATGAAGATTTAGAATCTATAAATCACGCATAAAATTAAGATATATACTACAGTATATATAAAAAAACCTTGAAAATATTTAATTGAAGATTGTTGAGCTTAAGGTAATATCAAATGTATATATAAATTTTATGAGATAGTTAACAAAACATTAAAATATGTTATTAATTTGTGCATCTTTAGTACCTCAGTAAACGCGACGAATTTTACGTGAAAAATTACAAAATCAGTCAATAACATAATTGTGAATCATACCGAATTAAGCAGAAATTTCAATTGTCTAATATAATTATTTTATTCCTACTAATTTTATAGACTTTAATCAATTAAACAATATAAATTTACCTGCTGGGAGACGAAGTGACATCGTGGACCGAACCAGAAACGGGACTGAGCTCAAAGCGAGTCTCCCCAAGATTCCACGTTGGCTTATCACAAGTGTTCGTACTCGTCCTGATTGCCAAAGGTAGTCAGTACAAACATTCCATCCTGTTATTACTGATAATTTTGGAAGGTTATTTTTTTTTTAATGAATTATCGTGATAAGTGGATATAAATGGCATATTTATAAATTAATCAAAATTATAAAAGATCAAAAATTATTCAGGTCTTAGATTTCATATTGGCCTAGACTATCTACGATTACTATATTTAAAAATATTATCAAAACATAATTGTCATACTGATGATATGGCTGAAATCGGTATGTAGCTATCATTTTGGAGATGTATAACTTCTATTTGCTCTAATAAAAAAAAATAAAAAAAATACCTACCCTTAGATTGGCTTTATTTTCAACTCATGAACTACTTCTTAAAAATTTTAAAACTTGCCAGTTTCACGCCAATTATCTTTATATTCGGGTTTTTCCTCCTGGGAATAACATGTTTGATATTTATCTACAAGACAAGTCTTTATAACCTTAACTATTGAGAAGTTAAAATTTTGAAGCCTTATATCTCTTCAGGAAAAAAACATTAAACAAATCTGAAATTTACATTGAAAATTTTATGAAACATTTAAGATACGATTTATTACTGTTAAAAACATTTTAAATCCTTAGATTAATTTATTTTATCATTTTACACCTATAGATGTAATTTTTCTTAATATTTTCCGTAGGGAAAATAATAAGAAAAAAAATTGAAGCTTCTTATATTTGTCAGAACTACCCTTAAAACCTGAAAATTTTAATGCTAAACCTTGTACTGGGAACTAAAAAGCTAAATAAATTACTTGTAAAATTAGTAATTTAAAATAATGAAAAATATGTAAAACTACAAGTCATTTTCGGACTTCAGAAATTTAGGTTGCATTATTTCCTATATTAATTCATATACTTAACTTTACCCTTACAAGCTCAAAGATTTTTTTCCTTACAAATATACCTTTGAGATAGAGAAAAAATATTTATTCATAGAAATTATACAAATGTCTTTGGCACATATTGTATTTTTGATATTCTTTTGAAAACCTCCCCATAGAAGCCTGGATGGAGAAACCTCCCATTGAAGGCACTCCTAGCGGGAATTAATAAGATAAAATAAATAATGTCAGAACCCACCAAAAAACAAAAAAAACAATAGAGATAATACGACATGTTGCATATAAGTGGGCAATACAAGAAACTTTTGCTGTTTCTTAGATTAGATGAAGCACAAAATCTCACAGGCGTGTTATTAAAAATGCACGTCCGTTAAAGAAACCTATCAACATCATCTTTAGGGTTATTGTTAATTTTCTCATTCATTAGACAATTAAGTTTCGCTAGAACGAGGGAACCATGGGATTTTTAAAACGATGGGACGAAATCATCAAGTTAGTTGGAGATCAAAGAACTCTTGACTACATGGAAGTACTCACTTGAGTAAAACCTTCTGTTCAAGTCCTCAGTCCTTTACATTATTCATGAACATCGTGAAAATTTGCATTGAAGGGGGGTCTGTATAGAGTAAACACTACTGACTGCACATCTATCCTCCTTCTTCTGCAATCCCCATTAAATCAAAATTAGATTATAAAAAAATGCAGATTATCTCTTAATAAAACATCATTCCGTTACTGTAGAAGCAATTTAATGGCCGCTTACACACATGTGTGAGGCTACCGCCATGTTTTCGTTCCCAAATTTCTGGGCGATGATTTATGAGCAAGTTTGGACACTGCGTCTTTGACTTTAAATAATCATTGTTTTGTTCACGTAGGCTTCCACGGTCATTATTATTCTTCTTATATGCAACTTCCGGGATGGACCATGTCTTGTTGATGTTATGAACCAAGCTTTCGCTCATCGTGCTGTGAGCTTCTTCAGGGTTAGTCAGTTAATGAAGAGCGGATGGTTGGAGTCGGGGTATTTATACCTGGGGGGCGTGGTCTGGATCGAAGTCTGCCTTCCCATTGGTTCGCTTGTGTCGGTCGTGTTGTGTTCGGGTGTGTTCGTGTGTGTTCGGTGGGGTGGGGTTCATCTGTATGTGGATGGTGAGGTAGTGTATGGGTCTTGCGTTGGATGGCCGGATACCAGTTTTTACTGAGCTTATAGCCATCTTCCCTATTGAAATTGTTGGGTTGTTTGACAATTTCGATAGGTTCTCTTATGTTACGGAGATGGTAATTAGAATCTTTAGTAAGGATGGTAGTGTTTTCAAAGGGTATGTGGTGGTTGGTGTTGTAAAAGTGTTCTGCTACAGCCGATTTTTCTTTCTTGAAATTTTTGACGCAAGATATATGCTCTTTGATTCTTTTTTGGATGGTCCTTCCTGTTTGTCCTATGTAGACCTTGCCGCAGGAACAGGGTATACTGTAAATGCCTGGGGTACGTAGCCCCAACGGAACGCCACAGTCATCATGAAAAAAGACCAATATTTACTCAAGATGAATGATATCCTCAATGATGGCACATACGAGAAACTAGACAAGGACCCAACAATTGACATTAACAAGAAAATTCACACTATTATTAATACCAGCATAACTAAGACACTAAAAACCAAACGACTCACAATATCCGACCCCACCCCACCAAGAATGTACGGACAACCCAAAATACACAAAGACGGCATTCCTATGAGGGCTATAGTTAGCACCATTGGCTCGCCTACATACCACCTCTCCAAATACATCTCAGACATAATCAAAACCCACACTGGCAAAACTAAACACAATATCCGTAACTCTAAACAATTTATAGACACCATTAAGACCATCCAGATCAACGAACATGACATCCTGGTGAGCTTTGATGTCAAGTCGCTATTCACTAAAGTCCCGGCTGATGAAGTCTTGAAGCTCATGAAGAACTTACTAAGTGAAGAAGAGTACCAATTAGCGGAAATATGCATGAAGGAGACATATTTCCTATTCAATGGAGCTTACTAAAACAATTGGAAGGCACAGCGATGGGATCATCTTTAAGCTCACCAGCAGCAGACCTGTACATGGAAGACTTTGAACAGAAAGCACTCTCTACTGCAGCCGAACAGCCTGAATGCTGGTTCAGATACGTGGATGATACCTTCGCCATCTGGAGACACGGAAGAGACGCATTGGACAGATTCTTGCTCCATCTCAACAGCATCCACCCTAACATTCAATTCACCATGGAGTTGGAGAAAGATGGCAAACTCCCCTTCCTGGATGTCCTGGTTGAAAAGAAAGGCAAGTACCTAGGACACAGTGTATACCGTAAACCGACCCATACAGACAGATACCTTCATGCCACTTCACATCACCATCCCGCTCAGAAGGAAGGAATTATCAACACTCTACTCAACAGAGCCGAAACGATAGCTGAATCGTCCCAGCTTCCGAAGGAGAAGAGGCACTTGAGAACAGCTCTCCTAAAGAACGGATACGACCGAGAAACCATTAACAGGGTAGAAAACAAACGAAAGCACAAAAAACAAGACAAACACCAAACAGACAATGAACCTGTAACTCAGACGACCATCCCCTACATTAAAGGTACTTCGGAAAAAATTGCCAGAATCCTAAAGAACCACCACATCAAAACCGCATTCTCTACAGACAAAACAATAGCCCACATCCTACAGAATCCCAAAGACAAGTTGGGGCTACGTACCCCAGGCATTTACAGTATACCCTGTTCCTGCGGCAAGGTCTACATAGGACAAACAGGAAGGACCATCCAAAAAAGAATCAAAGAGCATATATCTTGCGTCAAAAATTTCAAGAAAGAAAAATCGGCTGTAGCAGAACACTTTTACAACACCAACCACCACATACCCTTTGAAAACACTACCATCCTTACTAAAGATTCTAATTACCATCTCCGTAACATAAGAGAACCTATCGAAATTGTCAAACAACCCAACAATTTCAATAGGGAAGATGGCTATAAGCTCAGTAAAAACTGGTATCCGGCCATCCAACGCAAGACCCATACACTACCTCACCATCCACATACAGATGAACCCCACCCCACCGAACACACACGAACACACCCGAACACAACACGACCGACACAAGCGAACCAATGGGAAGGCAGACTTCGATCCAGACCACGCCCCCCAGGTATAAATACCCCGACTCCAACCATCCGCTCTTCATTAACTGACTAACCCTGAAGAAGCTCACAGCACGATGAGCGAAAGCTTGGTTCATAACATCAACAAGACATGGTCCATCCCGGAAGTTGCATATAAGAAGAATCATTGTTTTATCGACTGGTTTTAATTTTAATTTTTTAAATTAACTATCAAATTTTTATAAACGGACAAATCAACTTTCTTTTTACCTAATAAATTGTGCTATAATTTACTTGCTCCGAGCATATGAACATCAAATATATGTGGTAATATATTCAGAAATTAAATTACCAAGATTTTTATTTAAATTAGTAAATGCTATTAAAAACTAATGACAGTAATCCTGCTACATCTAGTGTTATTTGTTTTGTTCCGATTGAAAGTTTATCCAAAGGAATAAAACATTAATTGCTTAAATTATCGTAAATAAAACAGGATATACGAAGGTATTATCGTGTTTGTTATGCGAATGAAGATAAAAAACCTACATGTTTTATGTATAATATTTGAAGATTAGGAAAATGTGGTGTTCTTGTAAATATGTTGTTTAAAGAGTTTATTTGCACATCTTACTTTAATTATTTAAAATTAATTCTTAAAAAATACTACCGGCCCCTGGCGAAATTTGACTGCGTGAAGTATTAATTTTTATTGAAATGAGATTAAGCACTAAATTTTATTCAGTACTTCAGAAAATAGAGTGGAGAGTAGCGCCGGGTAACTAAAACGCCTGAAGGTGAAGTTAACCGTGGGTCTTTGATTATTACGGTTCACTTATTAGCTGCAAGTAAATGCTTGTTACATAGAATCTTGGTACAAACCCTGTACTAGTTCTAGAGGTGGACCCTCACTTCAAGTAATTTTTTTGTATCCGTAGAAGTAGTATCATAGCATTTGGTACATATTAAATCCAAGTTATAACGGCAGTAAATTATAAATGATATGTCAAAATTTCCATGCTGCAAAACTATTTGAAGTTTCTTAGGGATCTAAGAAAAAAAAGTGATAGCAGTACCTGGCATAATAGGGCATTTGTTTACCAAATCTTCAGTAAACTAAATTTAAACATAAATTACAAATATTTGTTAACAATATTACATACATTTATAATTAAATTCCAAATCATTTAATTAATATTTCCTGTCTAGGTAAACTACTTCTTAAAAATTTGACTGGCTTTAGCTACTGCGGACAGTTTTTTAGTACTTTCAGAAATAACAATAAAAAATTGTAATAGTAATTTTCAGACAATAATTAACAATTAACACATTTTTTAATTGTTAAAGTTTAGATAATGGGCATCAAAAAGCTAATATAACTGGACCCCCTGTAAAATATAGGGTAATGTGTATTAACCGGTACCCATGAAAACTACCTCCTTGTCTCGTTTCATTACTTCTTAGAAATCGTCTCATTTGAGTTATTGTTTTTTTATTTTATTTATTAACGTCACATTATGCTGCTATGGCTAGTGGGAGCTAGTGGAAAATGTAGTTAAGACTACAGTGGGAGTCCTGAATTTTGCCTATCCCAGTTTCAATTAAGATAGGAATCCTTAACGAGAAACGAAACCTAACATCGTAAAGGCTCGAGACCACCCTTTTACGTCCCAAAGACCAAGTCCAAGGGTTTTTTACTCCATTTTTAAAAATCCTAGGGCAATCAAAGAATCAAAGAATAACACTTTGGGAATAGCCCTCTTTAAAAGAAGAAGCTGTGTACACTTCCACCAGTTCGGAATAATTCAAAAGATGTTTATGCGAAAAAGGTTATCAAATGGATTTTGACAAGTATAGAAATGGAGATGTTTTAATTACAACAAAAATATGTTTTCTTCAGTCTATAAATTTAGCAATCAAATTTATTTAATTTAAGAGAATAATCTCTTATAGGATCTCATTAGTACCCCTCGAGTGGCGGAAAAGTTAATAATCGGTGAAAATTCTTTGGAGATTCCTTCCACTTAAATCCTATGAACTCTCTGGCTTTGAGACTCAGAGGCGTGCTATAAGGTTTTACAGCGTATTACAAGATTGTAATCAAGATAAAATTATAAATAAAGTTTAAAGTACGTTTTAGAACTAGGTATTGAAGGTTCACAATGGTTTTGAAGTTCAAAAAGAGCGTTCAGCTGATGTAATTTTTAATGAGAAAACTTTTCCTGCTGTTCCCCATGAGAATTCTCGGGGAACGAGAGTAATACCATTCAAATAACTTTCTTAAACCAAACCAAATGTTTTAAAAAAAAAAATTATTTAATGAAATTTACAGCTGTAATATACTAATACAACAAGTAAATAGAATGAATGTACACATTGACATGAAAAGACAAGTAGAGAAACTACCCAGTGGTAGTGCTCAATTAGCAAGCTCAACTTAAAAGATCACGCAGCCATCTTCTTTTCAGACACCTCGGAGGATTATCAGGAATTGAAGAGGTTGCTAGGTATGAAGCTAGTGTGTTTGAGTAAGAATGTACTTTGTCATAATAAAATTGATATCGGATTCGTGCCAAATCGAATTTGATTGTAAGGATTGAATACGAGAGGAATTCGATGGTTTAGTGGAACCCCAAAGCTCTATTCCGTAAGTCCAGATGGCTCTAATGATTGTCATGGAAATGAGCCTTTTGTAATTAATTGAGAGCTTAGAGGGTTTGTCTAGTAAATGTTGAAGTAGTCTGAAACGGCACGCTGTTTCTAGTCGTTTCAGTGTAGTATGAGGATTCCAAGTTAATCTATTGTCAAGGTGTAGTCCTAAGTACCGGACCTGTTCTAAATAAGTACCGTAAACGATAGAGGAAGTCAGAAAGCCATTGGTTTACGAGGGAGGGTAAAATTGATTCGATGGGATTTATTTTAATCCTCCAGTTTTGACACCATTTTTCAAGGTCAGTGATATCAAACCAAATGTGAAAAAAGCTTTGAACTAATTAAAGCAAATTATTTTTTATGTCACATTTTATGTTGTTTTTTTTTCACTTGAAAATTAAACATAATACTTAACGGGAAACATTAAGTACCTCTAAGGTGAAGATTTCCAGACGAAGTTCAATAAAATCATTAAAATTTTAATACTAATACACATACTTAACAAATGTTTTGTCCTAAAATAATGTCCATGCCCAATTACACAAATTCTCATCATATGCATTCGACCTTACTTAAACATCGTTGTTAAACAAGATTTTCTCAATAGCTTGTATAACAATAGATATGTAGTCCAAAGGTGTAGAAGCAAGTCGCCATGTGTTTGCAGAGTACTTCGTTATTATTTCAAGAAGGCCAATACAGTTGGCAAAACAAATATACCCCTGGGTATTGCTTTTCAATGAATAAAAAAATATTTCTCTAGAAAACTAAAAGATTCATCAGAAAGAAAAAAAGTTTTTCATCCTTAATAATTTATAATAGGAAGCGGAGTGGCTCACTGGTAGAGCGATGAGTTACCATCCCGAAGGTCCTGTGTTTAAATTACACTCATTGGCATACTTTTATTTAATTTGTTAGCGCCCGGAGATGGATCCTATGGGATCTATGACCCTTCTGGGGCTCACTCAGCTTCTATAAAGTGGGTACCAAAAGTAAGGGCGTGATGCAGGACAAATCACAACCGTTGTCGAAGAAACGGTGCAGTCTATACCACGTTCTCAATCCTTGATCTTCACGTGTTGTAGTGGTGTAGTTTTTTATTTTGTTTTTTTTTATAAACAATTTATAGTAGCAAATCAATTCGAAACCATCAATCGTTAACGTAATCCTCCCATCAACCCCTTGGAGTAATCGCATGTTCGAAAATCCGTTCAGCGCTTATTAGCTTTTGGGTTTCTTGGATACTAAGCCCAAAAATTTGCAGAAAAACACTGCTTATGTTGCTTTGATTGACTAATTAAAAAAAAAAAAATGAGTAATCAAAAAATTTTCTACCACCGCTTCATATCAAACTGGGCCTAATGAAAAATTTTGTCAAAGCAATGGACAAAGACGGGGAAGAACTTGCTCACCTTAAAATTAAGTTTACTAAACTTAGTGATGCAAAAATTAATGAGGGAATTTTTGTTGGCCACAGATACGATCACTAGTAAAAAACCAGGAGATCTTAGAAAAATTGGGTTTCCTTTAAAGAAGTATGCAGCAACTTTTTGGGAAATGTGAGGTCGGATGACTGTGAACAAATTGTGACTGAACTGTTACAAGCCTACCAAGTACTTGGCTGTAACATGTCCTTAAAAATCCATTTTCTCCATTCCCACTTAAACATTTTTCCCCACAATCTTGGAGCTGTATCTGATGAACACGGGGAACGGTTCCATCTGGATATTGCCGAAATGTAAAGGAGGTATAGCGGAAAATGGAATGAAAAAATGCCCGCGGACTACTGCTGGAGTCTTCAGCGAGAAACACTTCAAGAGGACTACAAAAGGAAGAAAACTACACATTAGATAACAATTCTAATTTTACGGTTTATGTATTAAGCATATTGTATTATCAGAATGCCTTATTTTGTATTTTATACTTTACATACATAAGTGAATAAATCATGTTAGTAAGTTAAGCGCCTTCTTTATATGAAAACCTTCTTTTTTTTCAGAACAAATCTATATACGAGTATATAGTATATAACCCCCCCCCCGCTGGCTTATTAATTTATTTGAAAAGGTTATTTATCAGAACTAAGGAATCTCTTTTAAAGACAACCACGTGCATTTCAAAGAGATGGAGAGAAGGATGAGGTTGGGGGTTTGCTGGATTTCTCATTAATGTTAGGAGTAGGACTCTGTTGATGGGCCTCACTAGTGCTTTTTGATTTGGAGAATAACTATTTTTACACCCGATATTATTTTACTAGTACTTTTTATTCAGATTTTACGATTATTGCCTATGATTACCTTATGCCGTATTGGTGATGATTACATGCCTTTTTCTAATAAGTATGGTCAATGAAAATTTAAAGCCAAATTAATCAAGCAATTAAGAGAAACTCAGAAGTGAAATTAAAGTAAAAGTGTTTTTTTTTTTTTTTTTTAATTTATTTATTGATATTTACAACTGTATAAAAAAAAAAATACATCTAGTAAATGGGCTAAGCGATACAAAATGACATGTGAAAATGACAAGTAGAGAAACTACCCACTGGTAGTACTCAAATCACATGTTCAACTAAGAAGTCACGGGGCCATCTTCTTTTCAGACGCCTCGGAGGATTATCGGGAATTGAAGAGGAAGCTAGGTTTAAAACCAGAGGGTTTGAGTGGAAATGAAGTTTGTTATGAAAGGATAGATAGCGGTTTCGGGCCAAATCAGCAACAAATGGGACATTAAGGTCGTTATGGATGATTTTATTCTTAACAAAATAAGGAGCATTAAGGATTTTACGAAGGATTTTGGATTGTAGGGATTGGATACGAGAGGAATTCGATGGCTTAGTAGAGCCCCAAAGCTCTACTCCGTAAACCTAAGTGTTAAATGTAGGATTCCATGGAAAAAGTAAAAGAAATTCCGATAAAACTGCTCTGAAGTCACAAGTTTAATTTTAATTTTAATTTTTTATTATTTATTTATTAATATTTACAACTATATTACAGTAATAAAACAAGTAAATTGGCTGAGTGATACATAATGACATGATATAATGACAAGTAGAGAAACTACCCACTGGTAGAACTCAAATCGCATGTTCAACTAAGAAGGTCACGTGGGCATCTTCTTCTCAGACGCCTCGGAGGATTATCGGGAATTGAAGAGGAAGCTAGGTTTGAAACTAGAGGGTTTGAATGAAGAGGGAATGAAGTTTGTTATGAAAGGATATATACCGGGTTCGGGCCAAATCACCAACAAATGGGACATTAAGATCGTTATGGATGATTTTATTCTTAACAAAATAAGGAGCGTTGAGGATTTTACGAAGGATTTTACAGGCACAAGTGGGATATTATTATAGGATACTGAAGGACAGGAAGCCATTGGTGTAAGACGTAAGGTAAAAGTGATTAGATGGGATTTTTGAGAATTTATTTTAGTTCTCCAGTTCTGACACCATTCTTCAAGATCAGTGATATGGGATTGGAGGCTTTGGGATACAATAACTGGATTGGTGTTGACTGATAATACACATGTATCATCAGCATACGTGGTAAGGATAGTATAAGGATGAGTTGGGATGTCAGCTGTATAAACTGTATAAAGGATTGGGCCAAGGATACTACCTTGAGGAACACCAGCAGATTGGGAGAAGAGGGATGAAAGGACATTATTATGGTTTAATTGGAAAGTTCTATTTGTGAGATAGGATTGAAGGATGAGAAAGTATGTATGGGGTAGGAATTCACGGAGTTTGTAGAGCAAGCCCGGATGCAAGACTCGGTCAAAAGCCTGTTCCACGTCAAGAAACACGCCCGAGCAATATGATCCACGTTCTAATGCAGAGGAGACTACATCCACCACACGATGACATTGCTGAATAGTGGAGTGGGATGCTCGGAATCCAAACTGGTGATCTGGTATTATGTGATTTGCATCAAGGATGGTATACAATCGTTTGAGGATGAGTTTTTCTAGGATTTTACCCATGCAAGGTAGAAGGACGGTAAGAGGAAGGGTATTCTGGTTTTTTTGAGGTTTGGGTATCATTTTTACAATGGATAATTTCCAGAGGTCAGGAAAATATGTGGAGCGGAGTACAGCATTATATATATAGGTAATGAATAGAATGGCTTTTCTAGGAAGATGTTTTAAGATATGAATTGTGATGAGGTTGTGCCCAGGAGCTTTGCAGGAAGGTAATCTGTGAATAATGTTGGATATTTCTGTAGGATGGAATGCTTTGGGTGGAAGGGACATTTACAAGTTTAATTTAAATTGAAAAGAAAGGAAGAGATAAGAAAAGTAACAATAACTGCAGTGGGGGAATAATAGTCATTGACAAAAATTTTAAATAGAATTATCAAAAAGGAACATCTAAGGATTGATTAAATCGAGATAAAAATAAAAATCAAGCTGCGTCAACTTAATTGATAATTGGATAGTTTTATCTCAATGCACTTTTAAATGTTTAAGAAATAGATATTATTTTTTCTTTTTTTTCATTTGTACCCGCGCAATTAAGCATCCAGCAAATTTGATCTAAGTGTTAGGGTTTTCTCTTTGATTTACAGGAACATCAAGTTTTGGAAATGATCAATAGTTCTTGATTCTTCTTGGCCATTGTCTTTTTAAACCTTTCCTATCAAGTCCGGGTAACAAGGAGTAGGAAACAGAAAGAACAAGTGAATGGTGGTGTCGTTGTCTATAGTGTGATTCGAAATAAACCAAAGAGCATTAATATTTTCTCTAGGAATTTTGGAGTATTCTTTGTTTCTTGTGTACATGGAGATGCATTTCTGAACCCCAAAGTTCTGCTCCAAATGTCCAGGTAGGTCTTAGTATACTGTTATATATTAGTCCTTTGTTTCGTATCCTACTGGAGATGTGTAATCCAGAAGATGTGATAGTCGTTTGTAGCGCTTTAAAAATTGCGAAGAATATTGACCGGGAATGAACGAGGAAGGATGACTACGTTAATAGTCTCACTTTCGAGACGAAACTTCATAAAAAATTGATCTGTTGGTCAATACCCTCGTAACGATTCGTTTAATAAACATGATGCATTAATACTATCGATTACGTATTTTTCGATTAAATCGATCTAATTCTAAGTGAGATAATTGATATGCAGATCAGTGAAAGTCCCCACGGGGAGTGAAAAAGGGGAAATTAACCCCTCCACCAAAATATTTAAATTTTATAAATTTAAAATACATTTAAAGATACTTCTGTGTAATAGTGATAGTTTGTCATTCACTAATCTTTCAAGATGTTGATTGTCGAATATAGATTTTTTTTTTTTTTCCTTAGAAGGAAAAAAAACTAAACTCTGTTCAATGCCACTTCTAACTATTTTTTAAATGTTTTATGGCGTTGCTCACGTTTCACTAAATTACTTCCAAATCTCAATTGTAATCATTATCAAATTGAATAAATAGAGAGACCATCCCGAAGAATTTATTATCAATAAGTAGATACTAGAATTTTCACGCCCTAGGAAAATGCTGGAGAAAAATAATGAGTGAAATCTCAGGACAAGAAGAGAGAAAAAGATGACAGAGTTTAAGTTCAGAAGTTGTTACGCAGGTAAGATCTGATAGATTTTATTTAATTTCCAGTTGTTGTTTGTTTTTTTTTGTAAGCAATAGGTATTTTGTAGAAGTGATATTAACCATCATCAACCATGCCTAAGTGTACATTATTTATAATAACTTTAGTAATTTTCATCAAGATATGTGTGGGTATTTACAATTAAACTGGAAAATAATAATTTACAGTTTAATATAATTCTAATAAACTACATTATAATAATTATACAATTTAAATTTATTTTAGTGACTTGGTTGTACAATTCATACAGAATCGCTATATACTTTCAAGTGCATTTATAGTTTAAAAAAATTAAGGTTTGGTATTTAATAATGAGTCAATCGATAAATACAAAACCAACTTTAAACAGGAACCCAATTTAGAATTTTGAGGGTAAAAGAGATTTTTCAATTTGATATATAAATGACAGGTTTTTAAAGGATAAGAGGCGTTGCATACCAAAGTAGTATAACTGCCGCTGCTTCGAAAAATAAGAAAAAATTTGGATGCTTACAAAAAATATTTTCTACAGAGATCATTTATGTGTTTAATTTTCATATTGTAATCTAGTCTCCGTATATAGTTGTAGCAGATGGAAAATTTTTTTTAAAAAATTGAAGTGATTAATTTTTTTTGCCTGTTTTTTTTTCAACCTCTAAGATTTTATTTACAATATATATTCGATTTACAAACAAATATCTGAAAATGCTTCTATATAAACAAAAGCCTTCTGTTACCTTTCGGTATAAAAGTTAACCCCAGTTTTCTTGTTTTTTTATCGTACCCTCCAAACATTTTTACAAACTAAATGACAAACGCTATATCCAGTTTTAATTTTTTAATTTTACTTATAACGGAATTCAGTGCCACACTCATATTGAGTACAGAAATCAATAAATCAAAGCGTTACAAAACAAGAAAAAAATAACATAATTGATATAAGACTATTTTATCTGTTCTAGTTAGCATTTTTTTTTCTCGTTTTTATATCGGTGCTGGCAGTTTAATGAGAAAAACATCGTTATACAACCATGTTTAGTGATGTACAATAAAGTATAACAAATTATATAAGTTTATGAATTGAAATCTAAGTTGAACTACCTCCCTCAAACTGCCGTCGATGATGCTATTGTTTTCACAATACTCAGTGATACCATTTCTAGCTAAACAGTTTGAATTTTCAACATCCATTTGAGAACCAGTTCGTATGAAGAGCCTCGTGGGACTGTTATCACCACTGTACACGCTACTTGGGCCATTTTCATTTCATCATCCTTCTGTGCTGAATGAATAGCTACCGAAAGGAGGCAGCGCATGGAATGAACCCATAATTCTTAGCGATTTGTCTCGGTACCATTAAAAACGACATTGAACTTGTAAAAGGAATTATTTATGAGATTATGCATAACTGAGGACTGATTCAGATATTTCGGTTTGGTTAATCCGGCCCTGTTAACATGATTTTAGGGAGCGTCCTGTGGTCTAGTGGTTAGCACAACAAACTACTAAGCCCAAGATCGTGGGTTCGTAGCCCGGCAGGCAGCTCTAGGATTTTTTAAAGGGAGTAAAAAATCCTTGGTTATGCCGTTAATGAAGTTAAATGGGGTTTTCGGTAGCATCGTCCGATAAGCCATAGCACCATGAGTGACGTTAAATGAACAAACAACCATGATTTTATATTCAGTTTTGTATTGCCTTAGGAGTAGAGCTTTTGCGCTCCACTAAGCCATCGAGTTCCTCTCAAATCCAATCCACAATTAGTTAGCATTTAATGCTGTAACAATAAAAAAAAACAATGACTTCTTGTCCTCAATCATCTTTTAATAATATCCCTCTGACTCTTGTAGAACAAATCCGATACTTAGGTTACATCTTAACAAAGGTTTAACTTGGAACCCTCATAATAGACTGAAACAAGAAACTGCTGCCCGTTTCAGGCTACTTTAACACTTGGTAGACAAATGCTCTAAGCTCCTATAGGCCAGCGGCTAGGTGTTCGAAGGTGGCACTAAATTAAAGAGAGCTTCATTTTTTATATCTTGTGAGTTAATTCAGTTTTAGGCTTTTATCTCCTGATCGGTATGTTTTTGATTAAAAAAAAACATAGGCGACCATTTTTAATGTAGATTAAATTTGCTACAATTTGAATAAAATTTAGATACAATCTGTAGCTCTAACAGATTCTGAGTTACACCCATTTTTAAATTTTAAGTTTTGGCCCTTTTTCGTGAGTTACACCGACCTTAGGAGTGATTCTACGATGAAAGTCAAGGTAGTAAATTTAATTAGTTTTAATTTAAGCACAGGCCAACGCCTGTGGGCGTAACTGATTCTGATTTACGCCTCTTATAAAATTGGTTATTTTTTCCAAAAAGTCAAAATTTTAAGTTTTGACTAACATTCGTGAGGAACACCGGCCGAAGGAGTGATCCTACGATGAAAGTCAACTGAAATGGAGTTGAAGTAAATTTAATTAGCTTTAATTCAAGCACATAACGAAGCCTGTAGGTGTCATACTTCTCTTGTTAATTGAAAAAAAAAGGAAAATCGGAGAAAGTGGATGTGTCAAGAAAATGACCTTGTACACGTCGAATCGATCTGAAGCAGCTTAATTATTGTAAAATATAAATATTTACTTGTAAATTACCTTTACAAAAAATAACGGTAGTAATAGTACACACTACTATGCAGGGGGTGGGCCACCCAGTCTCCCCGAGGTTTTTCGGCCACCAAAAGTTTTCCCATCCGTTTTTTCGGTTGCAAACTTGGATTTACACTACTCAGACATGCCCTTACAGCATACATCTATAATAATTTTTAACTGATTAGTAAATTTTACAATAAAGCTTTATGCTGTCGATTTTGATTTGGTTCAGGATCACTTTTTGAAACATCTTTTTATAGTTAAACAGGAATACTAGGTCATATGTTGTTCTCATCGGATATTCAATAGGTCTATTTTAACTATCAACGTGTTTCACAATTCCACAATGTAAGTGATAGCTCTAGTAAGTCATAAGCCGATTTAAAATTTGTACGACTTCGTACTTGTGATGTATTTTATTATGGAACAGGGGATGCCTGTAGAGTAAAGTGACCAAATAATAAATATGGGAAGAAAAAATATTTTTGTTTACTATCGATCGTTTTATTTAAACTAATATGGAACTTGCAGTGCCGTTTCTACCACCGATGTTATTTTGAAATACCCACAGAAATATTGCTCTTTAGAAATTTTTAATCTCCTCATTGATATCAAATATATTAGTGATATTTTTGATGTCCCCAGATACAGAGGAGCTGACTGTACCTCAAACCATTATCTTGTCAAGGCTTTATTTATAAAGGGGTTGGTTAAACGAAAAAATAAGATAATGCAATGAAGGATGAAGTACTACCCTAAATAGTATTGATATGCTTACGTATGATAGTGGAGCTTTTACTTAAAAAATAGAAAAGGACAGAGGGAAATTCTCCTGTTCGCAACAATAAATAAATAAAATAAAAAGCCTTAGTGAACCCGAAGCCTCGATGCCGGTACCACCAATCTCTTCCTACTCACTTCACAGACAAGCACCCTATACAAAATCATCCAGATCAATCTTAACACAATCATCTCACCTATAGGCCTCGGTCTACAACTCAGAGGCTTCCCAGTCGGCTCAGTTGTACTTTTCTGCCGTACATACTTCTTGAGTATTTGATATTTTAGTAATGAATTTTCCAATAATATTTGTAATTAGACCCACTGCGGCGACCGCATCGCGTTAAATTCGCGCGTCCACTTTTAATCGCCCACATAGGACGTAGGGTAAGTCAACCTACACCAGTAGAAACAATAAAGTAAATATTTGAAAAGGACAGGAGTTAGAATTATCATATTACGAAACATTTAAAATACAGGAATGCACAAAACGGTTGAGATTTATTTGATTATTTTGAATCAAACCTAGTGGTTCCCCCTAATATATTTTAATAAAATAAACAAATTCTAAGAAATAGAGAATTTTAATTTTTAGAAAGAAAGTTGTTGAATTTAAGTCGGGTATATCCTACAAGAAATCCAAGCCAGTGACCTATTTTTGTACTAATTTAAATGATATTAAAGTTATTGTATTATTATTGAATTAAAATACTGTGTTAAAATGCTTTGTATCTTGTTTATTCTATAGGTTTCATTTTATTCCAATAATTACAGTTTTAACAATTTTTATATCTTGGCTATCCAACCTTGAAGAAGCCTGCAGTGTGGATCAGACAGTTTCTTTCCAATAAATAGTTTACTTTAACTTTGAATACCCTGATACCTTGCATATCTAAACCCAAAAAAAGTACATACCTGGTATTCCCTAAGTCAGTATAAGAAAACATGGATTACTTTTCCAACTGGATATAAGTACCGGCGGTAGTTTTATGGTCAAATATATTTTCTGTTATTTATTTCCTTTTATGTTACTCTACAGGGACGTAGTCTCAAAATAAAATTATTTTTCTATCTACCTATCTAAGTATCTTATAGAGTGGAGGCGTTTTTGTACCACGCCCCCTTGTTCAAATAAACACCCTCCCTTGCTCAATAAATTGTAAGAGCATATAAAAAAAAAACAACATTTTTGTTTTTCTATCACAAATATAACTTTTAATTTAAGGTAAAGAAGTGCAGGTAAGAGAAAAATAACTGAAGTTACGAGAGAATTTTATTTTCAATTGGTCTCATGCCCCCCTGACTTGTCTTCACGTTCCCCTGGTTGGAAACTAATGATCTAATATTTTATTACACACACAAAACTTGTGATAATGTTAACAATAATTAATTAGAGTCAGTGTATAATATTTTATACAAATGTATTTATTGGATTTATATATAGAAAAGATTTTTTTTTTAGAGAAAGAAAAAACGGTTAACATATTAATGAATTCTTATCATAAAAGAAGTGCTCATTTGAGGTATAAATATTGGAATTTTTACATATATTTAAAAATGAATGAATGAACAATAAAAGTGAATAAAATAAAAACTAAAACATAAAAATAGAGAAGTGGAAAAATATGAAAAGAAAGAATTTTAGAATAGTATTTGATGTTCCCTTTTCAATTAGAATGTCAAAGCATGGCTGAGATGCTAAGGTGAAGCATACACGCATCTTTCAACATAAACCTGGAGAAAAGAAGTTGTTCTTGAAATATCAATCCACAATACAGCAGAGTTGTGCCAGTGTAAGAATTTAGAAGGTATAACTATAAAATCCATTGAGTAAAGACTTAATTAAATTCCAACATATGTTAACTAAGAAATTATGATGATTATAATTATAAAAAATAAAACAGAAACATTAAACAAATGAAGTTTCAAAATAATATTTCTTATTTATTGCTTAAAATTAAAATTTGATGCTTCATTTTTAAATTTTTTTTTATTTTTTTAAGTTTTCCATAATACAAAAATGGGTTCTTAATCCGCAGGTTGTCGCCATGAGTTGTATTTTCGAGTAATTTTTTCCAAAAATACAAGTTATCATGAGCATTAGAACGGAAAAGAGATTGAAATAATAATAAATTCATTATTGGCTTTAATGTACAACATGTAGCCATTGAGTCTGGCCCACTTAATGTTATTAGTAATTAAGAGATTGAAATTGTGAGAAATAGTGTATACTTTGGTAATCATTTCATCCAGAAATAAATATTTCAACAAACAAATATCATTTATACTTCAAACTTTTATTTTGATGAAATGATTACCGAAATCAACTCATTAAACTTAATTACTTTCTCTTTTCCTAACTAAAGCTCACAATAACTTCTAATTTTGGAAAATATTAAAAATGAAATGAATAAACAGTTAAAACTTGTAACTCAGCTCAAAGCAACAACCTGTGGAACAGATATCCTAACCTAAATTGATTCACTTTAAAAAAAAAAAAATTATAATTTTAAAGCTATAAGTTTTTGGTATTTTCTGATTATCTAATGTTTATTCTTGTTTTATCAGCAATAAATCATTTTTTCTTCTTCTTATTTTAAGAACTATTATAATCATAAACCAAAAAGATTGGATTTAACACGATTTACTTATTCATATTTTGGTTCAGTCTAAGGATATTTACCTATACCCGGTGTTTTCATGATAGCTTTTTAAATAAAAAAACCAGAAGAACTTAGCATTCCCATTTATATACAATACATAGCATAAAGGTAAAATCTTAAAATCTCAATACAAAATAATGAACAGTGTAGTCATAAATTGTTGGTTTTTATAAATGAACTGAAAATTAGGGTGCTTTATGAACAAGCTTATCAGGGAATGAAAAGAAATAAACATCCCTTCAGTAATTTTATCTGTAGTTATAATTTTAACATATTTATAAATATCTGATATTTTTAAAATAAAGGTTTGCAAATTTATTACAATCACAATAACTACTATTTAATAGTACAACAGAATCTAAAACATTAAGGATAAATATACATAACATTTTATGGATACAAATTACATAATGCTAATAAATTCAGAATGGAATGTAATATAATATAATAAATCAAAAGAAAAAATTATATTGTTAATTTTACATTGAGATATTCTATATTAAGGTTTCCAAACACCATAGCTACATCAAAAAATTTAAAAGGGACCAAGGGAAATGAAGAAAATTAAATTTAATTTGGAGCTCTGTAGTTCTTATGCATCTCGGGTCTGATATCGTAAACCAATTCCAAAATTCTTTGGATAACCTGAAATTAAAAGAAATAAATTAAATTTTTAGAAGCTGAGTTATTTCCAAATAAAACATCCCATTTTATAAGTGTAATGTTTAAGACAACTACGAAAAAAATTAAAATACTCTAATTTTAGGGGGCAAAAACATCAGTCTACTATTTTCCAAGCATATTAAGTTTTATTTCCCCAATCCAGGAATAGCTGCAAAATAATTGAATATTTGTTGTTTAATCTTTAACCTGAACTTACAGTACTGGGCTGACCAGGCTATCATTGAGCTCTATCCTCTCCCCTCAATAGGAAATATTCTTTTGTATTATTTACAACCGAAATATGTTTACTATATATATTTCTGGATATATTTTTTACTTTAGGTATATTACTGGAGAGCCTCCCAGGAGCCAGCAATTGGAAGATAGTAAAGATTGTAGCTTGAGAAAGCACTGATTAAAACTCAAATATTCCTTTAAAGCTGTTGTTGTTCTCTTTTTGCACTCCTTTCAGGTTTCATTCATAAGAAGTATAAAAACAGAAGACAATAGCAATCCGATATTTGATGATGTGGAAAAATTGTAATGTATATCCAATGAGCTTTATTTTGAGTCCTTTCAGGCACCCACACCCACCAGGTTATTATCCCTCTTCTAAACAGTGCATTCCATATAATCTGCCTCAGAACTGAATCGAATCTAGTCCTCAGAATGAGAAAAGCCAGATAGACATTTTCAAAGGCCATCCAGCGGGAGGTAATGGATATCTGGATCTGTCTGTCATGTTTGAATGTGGAGCAAGCTACATAAAGAAATTACATGTTACATCGCTTGCGGTTTACGTACCAAGATAATAAAAAATATACAAAAAACTAAAGAAACTAGACTAGAAAGTCTTTATTTAAATTTTTAAAAAAGGACTTTCCTAACTCAAATAATTTTCAAGTGATAAACTGGGTTTTTCAGGGGCGGAATTTGCAAACATTTTCTGGAAAAAGTGACCTGCCAGTAAGAAGGCTACATTTCAATTTTTAACCCAGGTCTGTATGCAATTTTCTAGCTTACTAAAAAGGTACTAAATCATAAATATTTTATAAACTAAATAGTAACAAATACAATGAAAAAAAATTATATTAACGTTTCCTGAATTAATATTTACAAATAATACGAACCGCTTCTTTGTTAGCATTAACTGCTTCATTCATTTCCTCGATCTTTTGGCGGGTATCAGCATCTATCCTAGCTGCAACATCTTCCCGTGAGCCCATGTGCTAAGAAAAAAATTACTAATCAGTTCACAGTTTTTTTACAATACAAAGTTCTCAAAGAAACCATATAAATAAGATGACACATAGAATTGTAACCTGAATTTGAATTAATTGTATTAAACACAGAAGGGATTTATGGAGTGTCATATTGTTAGTATTATTTATCTGAATTTTATTAAAAAATGAATTGGGTTCAGGATACATCAATCCGAACACTACATCAGGATGGGTAGAAATGTATTTTTGTGAATCATTACATGCCCAAAGAATAAAGAGAGATATAAATACAAATTTTCCAAACAGAATTAGCACTATAAGCATTCTGCCAGACTAAGTTTACTCAAGATTAGTTGCCATTACGATAACCAACTCAGGCGCTAAGTAAAAACTATTTTTTTTATTAAGCCTTGAGGAAGTCAGCAGCATGTCTGGCAAAACATTGGCAGAAAATTCACCGACACAGTCTAAACCAGAAGAAACAACTGAAGTTTTTTGTATTTTTTTTTTGTCTTTACCCTTGGAATTTATTTATAAAATACATAGTAATACATTTCAAAATGGCACTCTAATGTTGTAATATGGGTAAATGTTTTCAAAACTATTGAAATGCTACTTACTGTATGCAAACTGAATTAAAGACAAGAAACTAATACTGTCTTTTGCATATGTCATCGTAAGCACTGACTTAATTTAGATTAGCTCCTCCTTTTAACTGTTTCTTTTTTCATATTCTTCAAAAATACAAATTATCGTGAACTTTAGTATGGTGAAAAACAATGTAATTATGCGGAATGTGTATATTTTGGTAAACATTTCAACGTATATATATATATCATCTATCCTTCAAAATGTTAGTTGAAACGTTTATTTTTTACATACTAAAACTAACGATTATTTTTATTTTTAAGAATATTAAAAACTGAAAAGTTAAAACTTGTTGTGATTTAACTCAAAGCAACAACCTGCAGAACTGATACCTTTTCAGAGGCTGAAAAATATTTGATGCTAAAGTTGCACAAATACAAATTTTGGGTTTATGTCGAACTTTATTGACCAATTATCTAATTATTTTGCAATGCCAAATAATTCATTCAATTTCACAAATAAACAATCCAAAATATGATAACTTTAATTAAATGTTTGGAATAGTCACTAAGGCCTTATACCAACAATAACATTAATGTTCTAAAAACTATTCTAAGCATGTATTACACAAATGGAGCAGTTGAGAAGTTTGTATTCAAAAAGGCACATACACATTTTAGATGTTTATCAATAAAAATAACAAATTAATCAGAGCATTAGTTAAATGATTGAATAAACTTGAGCCTTGAAAGAGAAGGGTTCAAGCACTAACGATAGGAAATTAATGCAAGGTTCAATTCAATAGGTCAACATAAAACAAGTAAGTTGAAAAAACAAAAGATATTCTAAATCTGTGTGTACTAATAAAAGTAAACTCTTCAGACAAGATTGCCATGATTTCTAAAGTAAAAAATTAAAAAGATAAGGACTTACTTGAGCTTCAAACTCCCTAAACTGTTTTTCCCTGTCTTGCTTATATCTTTCAATTTCTTCTTGGGCCTCTTCTTTGGCTTGCTTGAGACGTCTTGCCTTGCCTAATGATAAACAATAGTAATTAAAAACTAAAATAGAGGCATAAATATGTTTTACTACGACTTCATAAAAGGGCCACGCCCACTTTTTTTAATCAAACTAACTTCATTACAGAAAAGAAGATACGACTCACAGAACTAAAACTAACTTAAAGAACATTTTTTACATATAAAATACAAAATCAAAATATTTTACTAAAAGAAATAATTAAAAAAGTTCGAAAATAGGAATTGGATAATTACGTTTTTTCGCCTCAGCGACTTTTTCTGCCGCTCTTTTCTCAGCCGCCAATAATTGTTGAATTCCTTGAGTCTGACTGGCCATTTAAAATATTAAGTAAAAACTCAATAATAATTAAATGACTGAAGAACCAGAAAAGACTAACGTAGAACGAGCAAAACAGCTGTTCAAGGCAAATCAGTTACACCAATGGTTACTAATACCAGTTCTAGTACCAACATGTTAACTAATTGATCTAAAAACTAATTAAATTATCAATTAACATGCTAATTTACTTTTAAAATTTTATCGATCTTTTGTGAAATTGATATTTACTAATTTACTTACGCTACAGTACAAACTTGTAAAATGCCACTTTCATTATCAAGGGGGGGGTACAGGATAACCGACAAACAGTTTTTTTTATAACATAAAATAGTTGAATACTTTGAAACCAGGGTTCCCTATTTCACTCAGAGGGGAAACAAGATAAGCTGAAAATAAATAAAATTCTCACTTACTTTTTGTTATTTTTCTCCTACCAGTATTTCTTTACCTTAAATTGAAACTTGTAATGTTGTATCTTGTGACAGTATAAATAAATGTTTTGTTTTAAATGTTATTCTTGATTTTTTCATATGCACCTTACAATTTATTGTATAAAGGGGCTTAGGAGGCTTTCATTTCAACAGGAGGGGGGCCTGGTACAAAAGTTTGGGAATCCCTGCTCTATAAAAATAGGGTTGGACACAAATAGTTAACTCTAAGTGAACCTTTATCCTAAAATCAATTTCCTAAAAAACTGCTTTGAAGAAAACTATTCATGGATAAAATAAAACTTCATGCAAAAATTAGTTTCCACTGAAAATATTCCATAATAGTATATTAATTAAATCTTTGAAGAAACAAACTATCACACTTTAATTCCCACCAATGCAAAGGTTTACTTTGCTGACTTATGTGTCTATTTGCAATTATCTTGTCTTCAAAGATTAATACAAATCACTGAATGTTATTCCCTATATACACTATAAAAACAGATGTTGAATAGTGACATTTAATACCTATTAAAGGAGTATAATAACGTCTCTATCAAATGGCCTATTACTTGGATATTAGAACATGTAAGAATCTTCCTAGGAAAGGCTGTCCAAGAATGTGTAGTGCAAATGACTAAGTGTTTAAGTGAGAATGAGCAAGTTAAATCCAAATCTGTTAGTACTTTTTAGTGAATTTGGGAAACCAGGCAGCATCTAGTTTACACAAGCTATATTTTTCTTCATCCCTTTTCATATACCATCACAAGGTATAAACCAGCTCTTTTTTTTTTCTAAGATCCAATAGTAGAGGCCACTTGGTTTATGTTTATTCTCGGTTATGAATGCTGCACTGATTTTTCTTGAAATAACATTTTGTGGGTTATCAGAAGAGTAAATTTTTGTTAGCTGGAGGAAGCTGTCTCTTCTTTCTTATATGTCTCACATCAGGAGCATCTTATGAGGATCCTTACCTTTAGAGATAGAAGTGAAGTGACCTAGAGTTCAAGTATGAGTGAGCTGTGTAAAATTCTGAATGTGTTTGCGCAGTGTAGTGAACTTGTGAAACCAGGAGGTCATTAGTCTCCACTAGCACTTCAGCTAGCCCCTATAGGAAAAGTTCAAACTACATTTCTATCGACCAAATTAGGAACAAGAACTGCAATGTTACATTCAAATAGAATAGTTTTAAATATAATAATTATGAAAATGTTGTGTGATAATATTTGATGTATTACAGAGGATTTTTATACAGCCTTATTCTCAGGTTCTAAATAAAAATATAAAATAAATTCTATTACTAAAACTATATGATCAGAGTCTGAAACATTAAAAACTACATCTATGCACGGAATAAAGAAAAATTGAAATCATCTATTTATGTTTTAATTTGTGTAATGGACTCTCATTTATTATTAATAAGAATTTCACATCTTTTAAATAACCTTACAGTTTAATAATATTATTCTCATATTAAGTGAATTTTAACATTTAAACTTGAGTTGATTTAAAAAAAAAAATATAATTCAAATGCTTGATTCCACAAATAATTTATTTTTATACATAGGAAAGCCTTATTGAGATATGCTAATTAGCTTACAAGCTAGCCTACAATTATAAAACTCTCTACAAGGTCTAACTTTGTTCGATTTCCATTAGCCACTTAAAATAAGACACTATGACAAATAAGATGCTTTAAGGGAAACTAAAGTTTACTCGGACATTTATGATTTAAGTTATTATTAGGATCAATTTCAAAACCATTAAACAACCTATGAGTTAAATATTAGTATTCTTACATCGAATCAAATTGTAACATTTAAACTAGTTATTTTAACAAATTATATAACTCAAACACTAGATCACACAATGTATTTATTTTTATACTTAGGAAAGCTTTATGCAAAGGTGCCTATTAGAAGTTAAAACAAGCTAGCACTGAAATTATTAACCTCTCTATTATGTATAACTTGGCTCGATTTCCATTAGCAACTTAAAATAAAAAATTTCAATATGATAAATAAAATGTTTTAGTGGAAATGAAAAGTTTACACCTACACATTTATCTTTTAAGTTACTATTTTTATTAATCCTACAACTATTAAACAACTTTTCAGTTGAATTTAAAATAAAATCGGTGCAAGTAATATACTAAATTGTTCAAAATAAGAGTTGTTAATCAAAGACAACCTAAATTGTTATTTGATGTTTGTATGATATTATAGTTGTATGATGATAATAGTTAGTATTTCAGGAAAACTACTTTTTTCTGTAATTACATAAAGATTTTTTCCAAAAATTTATTTTTGTATCTAAGTGAAATAAGACTATAGCGTTTTAAAGAGTTTAGCGTGCAGCGGCAGACAGATAAATTTTGTATTACAATCCAAATTTTACGTGTCTTGGGACGTGAATAGCAAAAGTTTGAGGTAGGGTTAACAGCAATTTTTTTTTTTGTTCAATTCCATAGCTTTCAAAAAATAAATAACCAATAAAAAACACGATTTTAATCATTTGATGCCTTGCGCAGGTTACTATTTCGGCGAAATAACTCTTTTTCCTTTAAAAATGATAGCAAAAACTGATGCCCCAAGGAAGGCTTCTGTGTAGTGTATTAGAAGAGTAAGAGTCGGGATAACTTTATTCAACTACAAAAATATCAAGTAAAAGTATCGGATACAGAAAAGTATCCGTATCACTTGTATTCAGATACAGGAAATTCCAGTATCTACCCATGACTAACAGTGACATCGGAAGTCGAGGAAAAGGATCACTTCTACATCCTTGAGGGAGCTACTGATGAGATACCCAAACACAATATTAAAATTATAATTGGAAATCTGAATGCTTTAAGAAGTAAATAATCCGTCTTTGTCACCAATATTGAAAACAGCAGTATTCATGAACTAACAAATGATAACGGTGAGAGACTAATCAGTTTTTAGCAGCTAACGACCTAGTGGTGGTTAGGACTATGTTTCGTCACAAGACAATAACCCTTTGCTACAGGCGCTCCAGTTTCACTGTAAATCAGATAGACCCTGTTATAATTAGCCAGAGATTTAAGTCTAGTCTTCATAATGTGCAAGTACACAGAGAAGTCATCCTTGATTTGGCTCACAATTTATTAGTGGCTCTTATTCACCCAAGGATATCGCTAGCGTATACCAAGTATATAAAGAAAGCAGTCAGGTACGAAAAGCAAAAACAAAAAGATCCTGTCATAGATCAACAGTTCTCTCAGACCATCGAAGAGAAGCTGTGAAGAATTAACTTATCTAATGCAGCAGTTGACAACAGATGGGATTTATGTAGTGATATAACGCTGGTAAAGAGGTTATTGGATAAAAGACGATTGACAAAAGGGCATCCAAGTTCGACTTAGAATGCCAACTTGCTACAGATGAGAAGAATGCTGCTTATCTCACCTGATAATCCAAAAAAGACATTATTCTCAAAAGACATTATTATCAAAAAAGAGCATTAGTCGAAGAATACAGAAAGAAGAAGCAAACAGAAAAAAGGATCCATCAGAAAAAAGAAAGATCTTGGAAGCGAAGGAGATGGAAGAGAACAAACGATATTGAAATATGTCAAATAACATAAGAAAGGTTTAACTCCAGGTGAACAGATATCCCCTTTCATTGAAGCCCCAATGAAATATCTGTAAAAGCATAGGTGGTTCTCCGATTACTGTGAAAGAAAAAGTAATAGGAAGATGAAGGAACCTCTTTGAAAACCTCTTGAATTGAGGATCCAAAGGAGAAGACACGCACCAAATCAATATAAGAGGTGAAGAGTTAGAACTTCCGGATGAAGAGGACGCTCAGGATTCCGTTGGTCAGATGTGAAATAATAACATGGCGACAATTTCCGAGGAAGGGATGAAATACCGTTTGAATTTTGGAAATAAAGATTGGAAGCATCTCCTAAAGTCATGCCCAACCTGATTATAGACATATGCATTCCTGAAGTATAGTTCAAAACTAATATTTGTCCTATTCATAAGAAAGTGGGTCCACTCCTACAATCTTCCTACAAGATAATTTCCAATATCCTATTCCTCAGATTCTTTCCATTTGTTGAAAGGAGAGTAGGCCAATATCAATCATACATAAAGAAAGGCAAAGCCACAATAGACCAGATCTCTGCTAGGATGATAGTAGAAAAAGCGGCTACTAGAATATCCAAACCCACTATCTTTTTGTGCACTTCCAAGCTGGGTACGAAAGCGTGGTCGGAGTAACTGTATGCGAGAATGACTGCTTTCGATGTTCCTCCATTCCTCCTGTCTGCTGCTTTTTTTTAGGAAGGAAGAACGATTTTCAACAAATCGTGCCAAATCCTAGACTACGCTGGTGATCTTCATATTATTTGACGCCATTTTTCATGGGTGAGGAATGTCGTTAGAAATCTTCAAAGAGCAGCTGCCAAATTTGGATTACAAATGAATGAGAAAAAACAAAACAAAGTATATGGTCCCTAATCTTAACAAAGGAGAGTAACTAGGAGAAGTAATAAAAACAGAGGATTTCAACCAATACCAAATATCCCCAAAAGGCTAATCAATGAAAAGATTTTTGGTCGCAGAAAAGTGGATAGACCCCGCCTGAGATGGGTGGCTTGTGTCGTTGTTGTCTGCAGCCATGCAGAAAATGCTGGGTATCAGAAATTGGAGAGCAGCAACACAAAACAGAGAAAACTGGTGGCTCAGATTACTGTAGGGTTCTTCATGAGTTGTAGCACCATTGAAGAAGAAATATAAATTAGATAATACGGAAATTATTATTTAATTTAACAAAATGACTTAAATGAATCCACTTCTAACGAAAGTGGTGTTAACTTGTTAGAAACGTTATCTAAAAGCAATGACAGACTGGATGGAATTTCACATTAATAGAGTGATCCTAAAGAGTTAACATTGTTTAGTTAACAGTATTGATTTAACAGGTGTGTTAGAAAGGAACTAACTGTTAAACGGAATATGGAGATAAAATAAAAAAAGAAAGAGAAAAAATTGTCCCCCTATTTTTTACTAAATGTGCATTTGACTCAAAACTTTCAAATAAACGTTTATTCTGCTTCAGATTATATAAGACAAAATCCATTTGCATTTTAAATTAAATCATGAAGTGAGCCCAGGCGCCGGGCACTCCACTCTCCAGGTCCAGGTCTCAAGGGGCACCGCAAGGCGTCTTAGGGTCTCAAAAAATTTCATTTCATGTTGATCCCATAGCAAAATTTGTTTAGTTTCATGGTCACATTCATCTCCATAGGGAATTTCCCAATTTTGGTAACACCTTGTATAAGTATAACTGTTCAATTTTAATCAAGTGCCTACTAGAGGGTGCCTAGGTCACTAATTAAACTTTTGCCATAAGTGATATGTTGAAAAAAAATATTACTGAAATTTGGAACATTTAGCCTTAGTTACATATTAGTTTTTAACAAAAAGGTTATGCGATCTATACATTTTTCTATATAACTATATACAGATTCCAATCGAATTACTCTAGCCCATTATGAGCATAGAAAATAATAGTAGTGGAAAATGAACTGCCCACTCTACCATTAAAATTAATAAACAAAAATGAGTTTTGAGATATAAACTAACATAAGTTGTGTTTGATATTCTTTAAATATGCTAAACTTATTATTCTGTCTCATAATACTTTTTGACTTTCATTGTCTCAACAGATTTTTCTAAGCCAATACTGAAAATTTATAGCAGTTGATAAATAGAGTGTATAAAATAAAAAAATAGCTCTATAAAATAGAGTTTAATTTTATTTATGTGTGGTTAAAAAACATAATCAGTTATAGATAATGCTATCTCCAAGGGTATCTTATATTGAACACTTAGTTTTGTTGAACATTTATTTATTTATTAAACATTCAGTTGGCTGTAATGTTGAAAATAAAGCAAAAATGCAATACCTTAGCTACAAAATTATATCTACAATCTCAGTGAATTAGTGGTTATTGTAATTGTCCAAAATTAGTTTCTTGTGCTTAAGGAAGCGGATTCTAGTTATTCTCGAAGTGCATTAGTACTAAATCAGGCATTGGCTTGAAATGGAGTAATTGATTATATTATATCTCCATTTCAAACCATAAACTATGAGAATGTGAGAATCTGCCTCCCTAAATACAATTAACTCTCTCTGGACAAAATTCAACTTAACCACTCATTCAGGGGAGCGTCAGATATATTATGGTTAAAAAAATAAACAAAAGCTTAGAGCTAGTTATATAAGGGTTTCAATAATGCTTTTCCAAATCCTGGGACCACCAGTTGACACTTGGGTTAATTGAGAGAACACAGTATCTTCTTTAAGTGTAATCATTAGAATAAATTTGTTAACAGTAATTTAAGGCTTGTTTTAGGATGGTATGGTTACTATTACTATGAATGAGATATCTGGTCATTACTTTGATTAGAATGAGTTAAAATTACTATGATTATGTGGACATAATATTAAAAGTAATAAGTAAGGAGTGAAAATGCCTTGCCTTTCATTAATATGATGAATACAGGACTGAAATGTAAAGGGATGTTTATTTATTCCTCCTTTACAATACTCCATTTTACTATTTGTATATTGTTTATTTACCAATTATTTAAAAATTTTAGTTTTTCCTGTACTATTCTGTGTCTTAAATTTTATGTGTAATTACAATATTAATGCACTAGGGAGGCAGGTTCAATTTCTCCTCACTTCTAAGAAAAGGAGTGCCTTTTCTATATAACCTGGTATCATTTCTTACTGGAAATATATTTATTTCACAAAGTAAAAAAATAATTGCAACATTTTCTTTCTTGTTAAACAAATGATTAATCTGAAAGACATATTTTCATAGCTATATTTTTGTCAATTCTAAAACACGACCATTAAAAACTTATATAAAAATAACCAATAACAAACGTTCTTATTTTTTAGAATTTGACTCCAAATTTAAGTATGAAGCATCCTTTCATTATAATGTATTTGAAATGTTCCGAGTAAATTGCATTCATCATACATTCATCATGAATAACTTGAGTAATGTAGGCTTATTTAGAATTAAAAACTCATTAACTTTATTTTATATATTTAAATATATCTTTTAAATATTCACTAATTTGAGTCCAATAGACAGTCCCTGAAAGAAAGGGGAATTAGCATTTTTTTTTTCCATGAAATGGAAATGTTTATAGTACCTTTCTGTTGTTAAATATAATATGATGATGAAAACAAACAGCTGGAAGCATGGGTGGTCAATTTGTTAGAAGGTATAATATATAGAGAAAAGATGATAGGTCCAAACTGTTTCCTGATAGAAATCTGTTTCCACGTTTTACTATAATAACTTATGTGTAATAATAATAAGGCTTAGTGAACCCAAAGGCTCGATGCCGATATAACCAATCTCTGCTTACAAATTTCTGCACACTGACGACTACCCAAACCCAAAGCTGCCCGATCACTCTTAACGCAATCCTCCCACCTATGCCTTGGTCTACCCCTCAGACACTTCCCAGTAGGTACAGCGCTTATTAACATCTTAGGAATTTGTTTGCTACTAAACCCAGCAACTTTACAGGCCAATCTTAATCTTCTAGACCCTATCACTTGAATAATATAGTTTTAACTTATGTGTAAATAAACATAATTTTTATTTTTGATTAATGTACAAATTTAGCCATTTGTATTATATCTCATAAAATTAGAGACCCTCTGTAAGGTTTATTCTATCTAGAAGTATGGAAAAAAAAATTGTTGATGAAAAACGAAACATATATCTAGGGTATTTTATAACTTTTAAACAAGATTATTTGACCAGTTCTCTAATTTTGTTTATAAAAATCAATGAAATTGTTTCCAGTCCTCTGGTTTAATATAATAATAAAAAAATAAATAATAAATGACCAATATAATTAATTTACTGAACAATATTTTTAACTACTATGTAATGGTTTTATTATGGATTGTGGGGAACACCCAATCGCCATAAAGTGTGTTTGCTTTGATCTTTCATTTGTTCGGGAGGATAAGAAATATTGATGGTTGCTATTACTTAAACTCAATTAAAATCACTGTGTTTAGTTATATCACTAGGAATGCTTCATTTGAAGAAGGGTTCATTAAGCTTAAACAAATACATATTATTGATTGGAATCATTTCATATTTCTACAGTAAAATACAAGTAAATTATATTAAGATATAAGTCTTTCATAGAATTGGCCTTTACTTACAGTAAATACAATAATATAATATTTCATTGCATTTAATCAGCTTTAATATAAAAGCTATTTATAAATAATTAATGCTATGTGTCCGACTAATTTACTAAATTTACATTTAAGTTATATTTCATTTGATCAATACAACTTCATGGTTCATTACATTTCCATGTTACATATTATTTTTGAATTTATTTATGATTATAGTTAATCCATAAATATTTTTTAGTACAAGTGTACTCTGTATGACTAGAATCTAAAGATTTAAATTTACTTGGTTTTAGACAAAAATATTTCTATTCTTGATCGAAAAATTCAAATAAAAATGTTAACTAAATTCTAAATATTTCTTATTCATATAAAATTAATTTTGATAAAAGTTCATTTTTTTGAGCATTGAGTTTTGATAAAACCAGGTTTAATTTATTATTCACTGAAAACTATGGCACACAGTGTCGTTGACAAAATGCTTGTATCCTCGTACATGCTTCTTCTAACATATCAAACGGAGGGCTTAAAGTCAGTCTAACATATCCTGGAGCATTGAAACACTGGAAAAGTATAAAGAAATATTTTAATGTATTTATTAAATAATATGTTTCATATCCATGTGATAATTATTGTACTACTTATGCTCAAACAAATAATAAATATTATTTTTTAATGCTTTGTTGAATTTTTATTTACAGCTCATGAATAGGGTGAATATATTTTTTATAACAATCGTTTTTACTTTGTTAAAATAATTATGAATTTATTTTTATATGAGTTTTACCATTCAATAACTGATATAGTAAATGCTTTGTTTCAGCTGTATACTTGCTGTATGCAATAAAGGCATTGAAAATGTGGACCAATGATTTAAAAGTAAGATTATTGTCTTATTTATAGGATAATGAAACAAAAATAATTTTATGAAATTAGTCGTTATGGGTTTCAGTTATTGGAATATTTAATTGAAAAATGTTTAACTTGCTTTAAGAAGAAATGATTTTCTTATTATTATTATATAGTATAGTTATATAATCTATACTTACTTCACCTGGGAGACAAAAGCATGACTCTTCTGAAACCAAATTAGTTACAAAGTCCAATCCATTGCTGAATAAAGGAAACTTTTCGAGATCAATTCTCACCTGCAATAGAATAAAATTTATACCACAACCAAGCAATAGAAATACTAAATTAAATCACAATCAGGCGTTGATACTAAATCATTTCTTATGCTATAAATATTTTTGTTTTTAATGAAGGTTAGAGAATGTTATTCTAAATTGTTATTCATCTGAAATCAACAATAGAAGTATTCAAGAAATAAGAAGGGAGAAAAACTAGAGCCTAGAGACAAGAGATTCCTGAGGCAAGGATTGTCAATTTCAGACAAAATTCCTTTTCTTTTATGCCATTATACTTCCTTCCTTCTTTTCTTTTTTTAGTCAAAGAGCATAGAATTTACCGTAGCTGCCTTGGGTAAGCACAAGATGCACCTGCTTTCTCTAAGAACTTTATTACCTAACATACATAGTCCAGCCTCAGTCTCACTGCTATTTTCTATATTTAGATTTCTAAATATTTTTAAATCCATTCTAGAATCTATAACGTAAACAAATAAAATAACACACGAGAAAGAAAGATATGAAAAGAAATGACTTTGAAGAAATGCACAAGCTAGATTGAATATTGTTACCAATCAAAAATTAACACTTCGGGAACTATTGAAACACTACACATTACCATTCTTGTAATGTATTTTTGTTCAAACAAGTTTAAATGAAATTAGCATATTACAAATAAGTATTTAAATCAATTATATTTGTATCAATTGATAATAATTTGTAATGATCCTGATTTTTTAAAGCTTACCATCATATACATTGCACCTCGTGGCATAATAGGCTTCAGACCTTCTATTTGTGAAAGGTGTTTATAGACTAATTGCGCATTCCTCTAAAACATGAAAAAAAATTTATATTTCATACAATAAAGTCATTGCAGGTCAAAACACAACATTAAAACATAACATTAAAAATCATAACCTGCAGAACTGCTATTGTGTCTTTATAAAATTTGTCTGGGGTCTTTGTTAATATGTGTGGTAATGCTCCTTGTATAAGCGTACTACTACCTATAGTCCTTTGAGTTAGCTTTTGAATGGCTCCTCTTATCTGAAATAATTTAGGTTTTAGGTAAAGGTTTTCCTCTTAAGCTCAATATATCTACAGCCCCGGTGAATAAGTGGTTAAGTCGGGTTTTGTCCAGAGAGAATTAATTGCTTTCAGATAACCATCATTCTCATAGTTTTTGGGCTTAAATGGAGTTGCAATATAAACAATAACTCCTTTTCAAGCCGACACTTTACTTAGCCTCATATTCCCTATGAAAATAAATCGATTCCGCTCACTTAAGTACAAGAAACTCATTTTGGAGAAAATTAGTCTTAACCACTTATTCACCGGGGCTGTATATATAATATTGTTTAACTTACTTGCTTATCAAAAATTTCATTTTTATCATGAATTATGATCCAACCCATCCGCCATCCTGGTATCAAAAATCTGTAATTATAAAATAAAAATATTTTTTATGATGATGCATTTATTTAAAAAACTCCAGAAATAATGCCTGTTTTTGGCCATTTTCAATAAGATTTGAAGTTTTAAAAAATGAGATGCACTTATCAGACACAATATATTTTATGTTTTGGGCTTTAGTTAAAGCTGATTAGAAATTATTATTTACTAGCTACCCGCCCCTTTTTTATTATTTACTAGGCTTTTCACGGGTAGTATGACAAAGGGATTGGGCAGTATTAACCATGAAACCTCCCTTCCATGAACATTTTCCTAAACTTCAAACAATTATCGTTATATTCCAACCAGTTTACGCCAAAGCTCGCCAAATTATATACCTAAACCTTTCTGGTGAATCACTCTATCTATTAGTAAAACCGCATGAAAATCCGTGCAGTAGTTATTGAGTTTACCGCAAACAGACTGACAGATGTGGCCGATGACTTTGTTTTATAATATGTATAGGTATTTATACATATTTATTAACATAGCACAGATTATTAAAATAAAAAAATAATACAATAATACTTAACACTCACACAGTACTCAGATTCAGCATACTGCATACACCCCCTCACCTACAGAATAAGGTCATATATAGTTAAAGACCCTAGGGTCACCTTCCCTAGGTAGCCGCCCTAGGAGGCAACCCCTCCACCTGACTAGGGGACAGAGGGCCGATAACTCTCTCCTCCAATAAAACTACAATCATGAAAACCGCAGATAAACAAGCCAGACTGATCAAACGGGAATGACATAAAGCCTGCCTAAAGGACCTCAAACTTGGAACCTGGAATGTCCTGTCATTATACAGACCTGGAGCTCTCCAGCAGCTGCTAACACAATTGGCAAATTAGAGCTTGGACGTCACTGCGATCCAGGAGATGAGATGGACTGGCCAAGGATTCCTAATCAGCAATAACTACGCAATATACTATAGCTGCAATGAAAAGAGCTACACCTTTGGGACTGGATTCGCTGTGCTTAAGAGAATCGCCAACCTCGTGATTGGATTCAGTCCCATCAATCCCAGAATATGCTACATCCGCATAAAAGGAAAGTTCTATAACTTAATTATTATTAGTGTAAATGCGCCTAATGAAGCTTCGAATGACAATGAGAAGGATAACTTCTACAGTGCCCTAGACTTATGCCTGAACAATTGCCCTGGTTCAGATATTAAAATTGTCATTGGCGACTGCAATGCACAGATAGGAAAGGAAGAGGAGCTAAGACCCACCATTGGAAGACATAGCATTCACCAAGTATCAAATGATAATGGTCAACGAATTGCTGACTTTGCGGCATCCAGAGGGCTGGTTGTTGGAAGCATGATGTTTCCCCACAAAAGGATTCATATTGCCACTTGGTGATCAAATGATGGGATAACCACCAACCAAATCGATCATGACCTCATGAGCGCGAGGCATATAAGCAGCCTGATGGACGTGCGGTATGGCAGAGCGAATATTGACTCCGATCATTACCTTACTGTGGCAAGGAAAAGAACAAGAATATCCATGGTATGAAATGGGAAAAAAATGCAGGAAGCCAAAATTTACACACAAAATCTAAAGGATCCAGAGGTAAAAGAAAAATACTCGACACTCCTAAATGAGAAAATCAGACCCTTGGAAAGTGGAGGAAGCATCAACGATAATTAATCTGGAAGCAGATGGAGTGAATTTAGAGAGGTTATTAAGGATGTATCAAGCAATGTTTTGGGGAAGGCACCATCTAAAAGAAAACCCCATGGTTTGATGCTGACTTAACGTAAGATAAAATGTAGCATATCGGCTCATGGTCCAAAGAAGATTCACCAGAAACTCAGTCCAGGACACAGAAAAATAAGAGAAGCAACTAAACAAGAGGAAAAAAAATAAATAAAAGGAAATTGGAAAAAGACCAGATGAAAGAGTTGGAACATCTACGGAATCAAAATGAAGTGAGGAAATTCTACGAACGTGTGAGCAATGCCCGAAAACCTTTCAAGCCCCGTGTTAATGCATGCAAGGATACAGATGGCAACCTGGTGACGGACCAGAAAAGAATATTAGTCCAATGGAGTGACTACTTCAGGAACCTTTGAATTGTGATGAGACCTCTGAGGATGGGTTAGTGACAGAAATTCCCATCACGGAGTTTGAACTGCTCGACCTGGAAGAGGTAGAAGATGCTATCTGGCACCTAAAGAATAACAAGGCACCAGGAGCAGATGAACTACCGTCTGAATTGCTAAAAAATGGAGGAGAGGAGGTAGCCAGGGTACTCCATGAAATAATTATGGACGTGTGGCAAATGGAACAAATGCCGGAAGAATGGAATCTGATAATTATATGTCCCATTCACAAGAAAGGGGATGTTTTGGATTGTCAAAACTATCGAGGCGTATCCTTGCTACATAGTGCATATAAAATTTTCTCAAGGATTATCTTCCTAAGACTTTTTATTTTTGCAGAACGGGAAATTGGATGCTACCAGGCAGGGTTCATGAGAAGCAAGGCTACCACAGACCAAATATTCTCCTTAAGAACAGTTCTAGAAAAAGCAAGAGAGTACAACATCACTACCCACCATATATTCATAGATTTTAAGAAAGCATATGATAGTATTGATAGGAAAATGCTATATAAAGAGCTACTGGAAATGGGGATCCCAACAAAATTGGTGCGACTGATCAAGGTAACAGTGAAACAAGTGAATTGTCAGAGTACAAGGCGGCCTCTCAGAAGGTTTCGAGATACATAAAGGCCTCAGACAAGGTGACTGCCTGGGCTTGTCTTTTTTTTAATTCAGCCTTGGAGGGTGCAGTCAGAAGATCGGGAATACAAATCGGAGATACTATGCAAATTAATGATGCTTTAATGATACTTTGCAAATTCTTGGGTTTGCTGATGATATAGACATCATAGGGAGAAGTTTTAATGCTGTGAGGGATGGATTCCTGGCTCTAACTAATGCAGCCACTAAAATAGGACTCGTTGTCAACGAATCCAAAACAAAATACATGTGTGCGAGGTAAAGAAATGAGCAAGAACACAGGGAAACAACCATCAAAGTAGGAAACTACACCTTCCAAAACGTGAACGAATTTGTATATCTAGGTACCCAGATAAATGCCAACAATGAAATGCAACCGGAAATCCAAAGAAGAATAATGGCGGCAAATAGATGCTTTTTTGGGTTGCAAAAGCACCTCAGAAGGAATGCCTTATCCCGGACCACAAAGATAAGAATATATCAAACCCTGTCCTAACATATACTTCAGAGTGTTGGACGCTATCATGCGGTTTGAGCGAAAAATATTAGGGAGAATCTATGGACCAGTATTTAACAATAACACGTGGAGGCAACGGTCGAATTTAGAAATAACTGGACTATGCAAAGATGCTGACATTATCAGGTTTATCAAGGTGAACAGACTAGGATGGGCAGGACAGATCGCACGTGTGGGAACAGATGATGTCCCTAAAAAATTACTTCAGGAAAAAGTGCATGGAACAAGAAGGGTTGGAAGGCCGAGGCTCCGATGGGCGGATGGTGTGGCTGCGGACGCTTGGACCATCTTACGCATACGTAACTGGAGAGCAGCAGCTATGAACAGAGATGACTGATGGTTGATGTTGCGGGAGGCCTTGTCCCCACGTGGGATGTAGAGCCATCTATGTATGTATGTAAGTATATGCCTCATAAGAAGATGCTGATGATATTTACAAAGAACAGTTTTATGTAGAGAGATCATAAGAGAACAAAACAAGACTAGAGATATTGTATTAATGATTAATTTAAAAGCCAGGAAGCAACGTCCATTTAATAATAGATCACATTAAGACGATCCTCCTAACTTGTTACAATATACCTTTAAGTTTCTAATTGCCAGCTCATAGAAGATGTAGTACACCTTGGCCATTTAATAAGATCGAGATGGAGCATGGTGGCTTAGCCGTAGAGTGCTGAGTTGCCGTGCCGAAGGTTCTGGATTCAAATCCCGCTGGTTGGCAGACTTTTATTTAATTTGTTAGCTCACGGGAGATGGATTTTATGGGATATGGACCCTCCTGAGGCTCACACAGCCTCTATTAAGTGGATATCCAAAATTGGGGGAAAATCTGGCAGTTGAGCGGGATCTAGGACAAATCACCTCCCTGTAAGCCCATTGTTTATGAAAGAGTATACTCTTTATCACATTCTAAACCCAAGACCCTTCATGGGTTGTAGTGGTACAGGTTTTTTATTAATAAGATAGAGAGAAAACACAAATTGTTATATAATCCTTAGGCCTTAAAAATAAATCTATTCAACTACTTTTGATTCATGATTTTCTATTGCTTTCTTATCAAGTCCACTCCACTATTTAGTCCATACTATATTTTTTAGTTTTCTGTGATCTATGATAATTTAGTGATGCGGTCCAACCATACTTTAATTTGATTCAGAATCATCTTTTGAACCCTTAATTTATAATTTAATATAATTATACTTTGATAATTAATAATTATTTTACCTTTTTGTGAGACCACTGCATGAAAGGATTGGAACTTCATCTGATAGAGATGCAATGGGTATAAATTTTTCTCCTTCAAAAACCTGAGATGTGAGTTTTTATTAGTTGTTTACTTGAGTAACCCTAAGTTTTTTTTTGTACAATGTGGCTTTACTTACAAGATGTTCATATATTTCATCTGCAATGATTGGTAAATGATGTTTTTTTGCTACTTCAAGAATGCTTAGAAGGTGCTCCTTAGTATAAACTGATCCACATGGGTTTGAAGGATTATTAATGATAATTGCAGCTGTTGAGTCATCAATTTTTCTTTCGAGATCTTCTAGTTCAACTTCCCATTCAAACTTTTCCTTTAAAGACAAAACAAAAATCTTTTAAAATCATATGACATCTGTTTGCACTTATAAACTATTTAATAAGAAGATTGACAGTTAAAGAGAATATTTTAGTTCAAAAAGTGCACGGGAGCCTTTCTCGATGTAGAAAAGGCTTTTGATCGAGTCTGGCACCCAGGTCTCCTTTACAAAATCCGACAATTCCTTCCTCCTACATACTTTTTAATCATTCGCTCCTGGCAGAACATTTAAAGTAAGTCATAAAGGTTCCTACTTGTCCCTCTATTCCCAGTCTGCTGGTGTTCCTCAAGGTAGCATCCTCGGTCCTTTCCTCTACACAGTATATACAGCTGACATTCCAACCCATCCTAACACCTTCATCTCCATGTATGCTGATGACACATGTGTGTTATCAATGACCCATATATTGCATCCCAATCCCTCCAGTCACATTTATCAAGCCTCGAAGAATGGTGTCGGAATTGGAGAATTAAAATCAATTCCAACAAGTCCCATCAAATTACCTTTACCCTTCACCGAAAACCCATGACTTCCTGTCCTACTGTATCCTTTAATAGTACTCCACTTATCCCTGTTGAACAGATTTGCTACCTAGGACACAACTTAGACAAACGTCTTACTTGTAACCCTCACACAAGACTGAAAAGTCAAGAAACAGCTAGACGCTTCCGACTACTAGACAAACGCTCAAAGCTTCTGATCAATTACACAATATTTATTTATCTGACTGTTATAAGACCTATATGGACTTCCCGAATTGAACTATGGGGCTCCACCAAACCATCGAATCCCTCTTGTATTCAATCCTTGCAATCCAAAATCCTTCGCAAAATCCTAAACGCTCCTTATTTTGTCACAAATAAAACCATCCATAATGACCTTAAAGTTCCATATATTGCTGATTTAGCCCAGTCCAGATACCTATCATTCCATAATAAACTCCAGGCCCATCCAAACCCACTAGTTTTCATCTTTGCATCCAATTCCATCCCGGACAATTCTCCTAGGTGTCTGAAGAGAAGATGGCCTCGGGACCTTCTATTATAGAAATATTATTAGAGTGCTGCCAGTGGGGAGTGCTTCTACATGTCCTGTCGTGTATTTATTTATTCTTATAGCCCTGAGACTTTTTTAAGATGTATACATTACAGTTGTACAATTCAATAAAATAATTAAAAAAAAAAAAAGTTCAAAAAGTTTTGGAATAGCTGTGAATGGTAGCTACACTTTGAACGAGTTTTATATGCACTTAATTTTAATTGAGTGAAATAATGTGTTTTTGAAAATCTGATTGAAAGTGAGTATTAAGATATTTAAGCAATCCACTAAAAACTATCAACTTTATGGATAATTCATGGTCTTACTCACTCTCCTGAGCTAGAAATAGATGTTACTATTTTTAATTTTTTATGATCTTTAAATGTTTTTTGGTCGGTTTTCTTGAATCATTTTTATGATCATTATTTGAAAATTAGAATGAAGGCTGATCATCGACTATCTATTGGTCAAGAAATAAGAGATGTTGATGTCCTAGATGCTAGAGCAAAGCGGGGATTTATTTATTTTTTAATGTTACGAAATATTTGGGATGAGAGAGTATGGCAGAGGAGAATTGCATCTTAAACGCTAAAGAAGGAAGATATTCCAGTATTAGGAGGAAGAAGTGGTCCATAATGGGGGATAGTGGTAATATTGAGTTGGACAGTGTAAACAATAAATCGACTTTATTAGCCGCCTTATCATCTGTGATAACTGATCCCAACGATTGGATAATAGATTCTGGTGCAACCTCCCATATGACTAAAAACAAACATTGGCTGAGGGACAGTAGTGTAAACAAACAAGAGATTTCAGTGGCTAATAATGATAAAATTTCTTCAGAAGCTGTTGGATCAGTGTACCTTTCAAGTGATATTAATGTTTCTGATGTGTTGTACGTTCCACAACTAGCGACTAACCTTTTATCAGTGAGTAAAATGACTGATAAGGGGTACACTGTTGTTTTTGATCGGGACGAATGTAAAATTTATCCCAAATGTGATGTTACTGGTAGTGAACTTCTGACTGGAATTAATGAGAATGGAGTTTTTAAGGTAAGAAGACCGCAAGCCGTAAATCTAGTGGTCGATGACAATAATGAAACTAAACAGGTAAAAAAATTACCTCACGATCTGTGGCATCAAAGATTAGGGCACCTGAATAGATTTTATATGAACAAATTAAAAGGTTCTGCAGTGAGAATGGACTTTAATGATAACGATGACAGCGATTGTTTGGCCTGCATCAAAGGTAAACAAAGCAGAGAACCTTTTAAAAAGGACAGGGGTGTACAGTCATCACAGAAGCTGGAACTCATACACTCGGATTTGTGCGGACCGATGAGCGTACCCTCTTGGGGTGGTGCGCGATACATGTTAACGTTCACTGATGATTTCAGCCGAAAAACGTTTGTATATTTATTGAAGAACAAGTATGAAACTTTGGATAAGTTCAAAGATTTTAAGAATGAAGTAGAAAAGCAGCTCGACGCCAAAATCATGACATGAGCTGTATCTGTATCCAGTACTTATGAGAATAAAATCTAACTTTATCTCTCGAATCATTTATTTTATTCCATCAACCAACAATGGTTATGGACCCAGGACGATATTCGAGAGAAGTTGACAGTCCGTGTTTTTATATTAGTGCGTGAAACCGAAGTAAGTGTGAATCGGGCCGGACACGTGTTAACGGCATTGATTATCTTTACTATGAACGGGAAGAAAAACATGGATAACAACTCCAGTTGGTCACCTAGCATTAAAAAATTCCTTGGACGAGAAAATTACAGCTCTTGGAAGTTTGGAGTAGAAATGTATTTGACTCCTGAGGACTTATGGGGTTGTGTCACCGGAGAAGACGAATACAAGAAGAAGGATTCGAAGACCAGAGCCAAAATTTGTCTGTTGATTGATGAATCCCTTTATCCTACCATAAAAAGCAGCAAAACAGCTAAAGAAATCTGGGAGAAGCTCGAAAATACTTATGAAGATAAGGGCCTTTCAAGAAGGTTATCCCTACTTAGAAAACTCTTTCGTGTTGAATTAGGCCATTTTAGTAGCATGGAGGATTACTTAAATGAGATTTTGTCACTATCACAGAAATTAGAAGCTATAGGATCCGGACTGAATCACGAATTCATCGGTGTCATCATGTTAAGTGGGCTATCGGACGAATACGAGCCAATGATAATGGCTATGGAAAGCACAGGTGTCAAAACTACTTCGGATTATATTAGATCCGTCCTTATTCAAAAATCTTCGAAGGAGGATTCAGGAGAGGAATCGGCTTTGGTAACAAAATTCAAGAAAAATGAACGTCCTCCACTTAATTGTTATAACTGTAAAAAACCAGGCCACATTTTCGCAAATTGTTGAGAAGGGTTGATTTGTTTCTTTGTTGGAAATGACTTTTTACCTCACTTACCTTCCCTTGAAATTCGTGAAGGGGCCATTGACAAGCTTGTAATGCTTTACAAGAAGACTGTTTATCGAACTGGTGGATTTATTACTCACAGTGGTGACGTTAATCTTGATAGAGTGCAGCTAATTATGACTGATCTGGGCCAGGCTGAAGATCAAATATTTCAGAAACGACAAATCAATGAAAAGAATTTTAGACAGCGTTTAAAACAAAGGAAATATATGGAAAAAATGATGGAAATGCTTAATAATAAGAAATCAGTTAATCTCTATGAACTTGAAGATGAGGAACCAGAACCTGTTGATGAGGTTAAGCTTTGGGAAACAGGTTATAAACAAAGATATTACAGTCTTAAATTCAATATTGATGGAAACAATCTAGAGCAAACAAACAAAATAGGCATAGAATATGTCATAGGTTTATGTTGGGTACTGAAATATTATTATCAGGGTTGCGCATCATGGAAGTGGTATTATCCTTATCATTATGCGCCTTTCGCTTCTGATTTTGTTAACATAGCTCGTGCTAATACATCCTTTGAAAATAACACTCGTCCTTTCTCTCCATTTGAACAACTGATGAGTGTGTTTCCTGCTGGAAGTTCTACACTAGTTCCACCTACTTGGGCAGATCTAATGACTAATCCAATGTCACCTATTTTAGACTTCTATCCTAAAGATTTCATGATTGATTTAAATGGAAAACGTTTTGCATGGCAAGGTGTGGCGTTATTGCCCTTTGTAGATGAAAATAGATTAAGAAAAGGGCTTGCTCCTGTTTACAAAGACCTTACTGAAGCAGAAGTGAAGCGAAATAAATGTGGTCACGATCGTTTATATCTTGGGATGGATGCAGATTGTTTCCGATTCATTAATGACTTGGATCCTCTGGTTTACCAGAAAAAGAAATCACCTTTATTATCAAATGGTGCTTATGGATCTGTATATATAGTTCATGACGAATTTTATCAAGGAGAAAGTATTCATTCTCCTGTACGAGGTCTTACTGCTATTACCCAGAGTACATCCATTTGTGCCGCTTTCTGTGATCCTCAATATCCAGAAGATCATAAATTTAAAGCTTCCAGGCTGGAGGGAGTTATTGAACCTCCAAGAGTACTTAAGTCTAAAGATCTGCCAGTGAATCAATTTAATAATTGGTGTCCTAGGAATAATTTCCAAAAGGGCTGGCAATTTCCAAAACACCCACGTCTTGTTACTGGAATGGTGCACATTAATGGATCTATTGGTTTAAGTGATGCATCATTCAGAATGATAAGCCATAATCTCCCAGCTCCTCAGCTTATTCCATTAGGTGGAACTTGGGAAAATAGTCGTCGTCCTCCTAATTTTAACGGAAAACCGAGGCAATATAATAGAATGAATGTACCAGGAAGAGGTGCACCTCGTTTCCCACCCTACAGGACTAACCGCATTGAAATAGGAGGCAGGTATACTAATAATGGCAATTTTCAACCTAAAGAAGGAAGGGGTTATAGAAGAAATGGAAGATCAAGACCTAACTACCACCCTTATGGAAGGCATTAATTAATTTTGCTGGGACCAATGGAACCGAATTATATTTTTATCATAAAAACAAAGTATCAGTTTTTTAATTGTTCGTTTTTTTTTTGTTTTTTTTTTAACTAGTACAAATAAAAATGTTTTGTATGGTGAATTTTATCATATTGTATAAATGTATTAAAGTTAAAATAAGTAATATGTAAGTACAAAGGAATGTGCTAGTAGTTAAATTTGTTGCTATTATTTTAAAATGGGTGTTCCAGCATTTTTTAGGTGGTTAACTAGGAAATACCCTTCCGTCGTCGTGGACTGTGTTGAAGAAGCGGGAGATGATGGACAGGAAGTTGATTCATCAAAGCCTAATCCAAATGGAGTGGAATTCGATAATCTTTATATTGATATGAATGGAATAATACATCCTTGTACACATCCAGAAAACAAACCAGCTCCTAGAGATGAGGATGAAATGATGGTAGCCATTTTTGAGTGCATTGATAGACTTTTTAAAATTGTGAGGCCCCGTAAACTTCTCTACCTAGCTGTAGATGGTGTTGCCCCAAGAGCAAAAATGAATCAACAACGATCAAGAAGGTTTCGTGCTGCTAAAGAAACAGCTGAGAAAGCTAACCAGATTGCCATGATTAGGTCTCAGCTCGAGGCAAAAGGTGTGAGCTTACCTCCAGAAAAGGACAAATCTAGTCATTTTGATAGCAACTGTATCACACCTGGGACGTCTTTTATGTCTCGCCTTACCGAATGTTTGAATTATTATATTCATGATAGATTAGGAAGCGATCCTGGTTGGAAAAATATTAAAGTGATTTTGTCAGATGCTAGTGTTCCTGGAGAAGGCGAACACAAAATAATGGATTTTATCAGAAGACAAAGGGCTCACCCGGATCATAATCCAAATATTCATCATTGCTTATGTGGTGCTGATGCTGACTTGATAATGCTTGGTCTAGCAACTCATGAACCTTATTTCACTATTATTCGAGAAGAGTTTGTTATGAATCAGCCTAAACGTTGTGACCTTTGTGGGCAGAGTGGTCATGAGTTAACTGAGTGTAAAGGCGTGCCTGACGATATGGATAGCTTAAGTACGATGAATCCAATGGGTGCCCCGACTAGGTATATTTTTGTACGACTTAACGTGTTAAGAGAATATTTAGAAACAGAATTAAAAATGCCAGATTTGCCATTTGAGTATGACTTTGAGAGAGCATTGGATGATTGGGTATTTATGTGTTTCTTTGTTGGAAATGACTTTTTACCTCACTTACCTTCCCTTGAAATTCGTGAAGGGGCCATTGACAAGCTTGTAATGCTTTACAAGAAGTCTGTTTATCGAACTGGTGGATTTATTACTCACAGTGGTGACGTTAATCTTGATAGAGTGCAGCTAATTATGACTGATCTGGGCCAGGCTGAAGATCAAATATTTCAGAAACGACAAATCAATGAAAAGAATTTTAGACAGCGTTTAAAACAAAGGAAATATATGGAAAAAATGATGGAAATGCTTAATAATAAGAAATCAGTTAATCTCTATGAACTTGAAGATGAGGAACCAGAACCTGTTGATGAGGTTAAGCTTTGGGAAACAGGTTATAAACAAAGATATTACAGTCTTAAATTCAATATTGATGGAAACAATCTAGAGCAAACAAACAAAATAGGCATAGAATATGTCATAGGTTTATGTTGGGTACTGAAATATTATTATCAGGGTTGCGCATCATGGAAGTGGTATTATCCTTATCATTATGCGCCTTTCGCTTCTGATTTTGTTAACATAGCTCGTGCTAATACATCCTTTGAAAATAACACTCGTCCTTTCTCTCCATTTGAACAACTGATGAGTGTGTTTCCTGCTGGAAGTTCTACACTAGTTCCACCTACTTGGGCAGATCTAATGACTAATCCAATGTCACCTATTTTAGACTTCTATCCTAAAGATTTCATGATTGATTTAAATGGAAAACGTTTTGCATGGCAAGGTGTGGCGTTATTGCCCTTTGTAGATGAAAATAGATTAAGAAAAGGGCTTGCTCCTGTTTACAAAGACCTTACTGAAGCAGAAGTGAAGCGAAATAAATGTGGTCACGATCGTTTATATCTTGGGATGGATGCAGATTGTTTCCGATTCATCAATGACTTGGATCCTCTGGTTTACCAGAAAAAGAAATCACCTTTATTATCAAATGGTGCTTATGGATCTGTATATATAGTTCATGACGAATTTTATCAAGGAGAAAGTATTCATTCTCCTGTACGAGGTCTTACTGCTATTACCCAGAATTCATCCATTTGTGTCGCTTTCTGTGATCCTCAATATCCAGAAGATCATAAATTTAAAGCTTCCAGGCTGGAGGGAGTTATTGAACCTCCAAGAGTACTTAAGTCTAAAGATCTGCCAGTGAATCAATTTAATAATTGGTGTCCTAGGAATAATTTCCAAAAGGGTTGGCAATTTCCAAAACACCCACGTCCTGTTACTGGAATGGTGCCCATTAATGGATCTATTGGTTTAAGTGATGCATCATTCAGAATGATAAGCCATAACCTCCCAGCTCCTCAGCTTTCTCCATTAGGTGGAACTTGGGAAAATAGTCGTCGTCCTCCTAATTTTAACGGAAAACCGAGGCAATATAATAGAATGAATGTACCAGGAAGAGGTGCACCTCGTTTCCCACCCTACAGGACTAACCGCATTGAAATAGGAGGCAGGTATACTAATAATGGCAATTTTCAACCTAAAGAAGGAAGGGGTTATAGAAGAAATGGAAGATAGGTCCGTCCAAGTTGTAATCACATCAATCTCTAACCAAACTTGGGCTAATTAATAAACATTTCTCCACATCTAAGAGTAATTTATTGACCTCTACCCGGACCATTTTCTTCCACATATATTATCAAGGTCAACTATTATCATTCAAGATAAATCTTTTTAATTTTAAATTACAGGGTAAATTTACTTATTATGCACTTATGAAAATAAAAGGAAAAATTGCAAGTAACAACATACCTGTAATTTATAATATCTAGCTTCAATACCAAGTCCTTCAATAAGAGTCTTGTACAATGGGAAACCTGGGCAGGGGATGAGAATGTTCTGTCCTGGGTCTGCGATCACTGCAACACAGATATCCAGGGCAGAAGAACAACCGGAACAAAGAATTACATCCTGAAATAGAAATTTAGATTAGTTTGTATTAAGGAATAATATTAAGTATGATTAGAAATATCTTAAAGTTTATTGTTATCAAGAATGATAAAAGTTAATATCTGAATGCTTTCAACTGGAAAAGAGTATTTTTTTTGTTTCAAAATCTTCGTTTATTGAAAAAATATTTACAGACAATATATATACGTTCAACATAATAATATGTGCGTAGTAAGGTCCATAAGTTTCCGGCCTGTCCTGCTTCCCCTCTTTCAAACGTGCCGGAACCTGCACGCCTATGCGTCAGTCCATACCCATCGCCCGCACTTCCTCAGTCCTGTCAGTCAGTGTCCACCCTTGAAGGAAACTCCCCATTTTTACAATGTTCAAACTCGAGAACCGTGCGGTTATTAAATTCTAATAATTTAATTCTTCTTATTTCTTCTTTGTAAAGAAGGTCTTACTCCTGCGCAAATTAAAGAGCCCTTGGATTGTGTATTTGGGCAGCCCTCCCCCTCGTAGCCTCCTCCACAGTGAAAGAATGGGCAAAATTATAGAGAACGTCTAGAAGATGACCCCCGTCCCGGTCGCCTATTGGAAACAGTCACTTCTGAAACAATCCAACTTGTGGAATCTGCAATTGCTGTCTGACCGGCGACTGAAAAGCAAGGAAATAGCATTGAGGTTGGGGCTTTCAAAAACAAGTGTTTTGAGGATCATCAAAGAACATTTGCATATGAACAAGGTCAGTGCAAGATGGGTTCCAAAAATTCTTTCAGCTGCTCAAAAACAGGAACCAGTTCACTGCTGCAATGAATTTTGGTGATTTAACACCGACGAATAGCTCCAAGCAGGAGTGGAAGAACATTTTTTTAACAAAGAAGAAAATTATTTTTTTCATGGTATAGAAATGTTGCCAAAGAATTGTATTAAGTGTGTTGAACTTAGAGGAGAATTTATTAAAAAAACAGTAAGACCGGTTTTTTCTTTCACTTTTCCTTCTATCCCAGGCCGGAAACTTTTGGACCTTACTACGTATATATACAGCAATAATTACAATTTACTTGTACTACCCAGAGGTATCTTAAGTATTTATAAGGCTGAATCCGATGAAGGGTGTTCTCTAAACCAGCGCAAGGCCGCTGGCTTTATACATACAAACCAGGGAAAGGCCGCTTTACAAGATTAGGTGACAAGAAAGAGGAAAGGGGGGGGGGGAAGAGTATGAATGTGTTAATGTATTTATAGAAAGTGGTCCAGTGGAAAGTGGTATTTTCTTGTTGCACCCATAAATTCATAATAATATGATCAGACCTATTCAAGATAATGCTAAATCATGTGTAAAAGGTAATATGATCAATACATACAAACCTCTTGGTATTAATGACATTAACTACAGTACTATATAAAAAAATATAAATATTTACTTATGTTTTGAATATAATTATTTGAAAAGTTTCCAACATTTAAGTCATTCAGAACTAATCAGTAATTTATGATAGGTACTCATTTTTCACCCTTTTCTCAAAATTATTTAAGGCCACTATTTCATGAAAAATGTGAAGCTTTTAGATTTTTCATACTTCAACAGAATTTAAAGCAAAATTATATTGAATGTTATAAATAAACTAGCTGACCCGGCCACGCGTTGCTGTGGCTGTTGTAATAGTTTTAAAAAAGATTACGTTAAAATTTGAATTTTAAAGAAACAATGAATGAACGGGAAAAATGAATTAAATTGATTTTACATTTTATTCATCTTATATCTAAGTATAGTATATAATAAATAAATAATATACAAAATTCTTAACTGATAAAATATAAACATGACTGAGGGATATGAAAAATAGTTTACATCCTATTCTCAGACCTACTGAACATACACACAAAATTTCATATGAATCGGTTGAATCGTTTCGAAGGAGTTTTGTTACAAACACTGTGACATGCCTATTTCATATATTAGATTGGGCTGAGATTCCGGTTAATTATTATATGATTGGAGTTTAACTCAGGATCTATTAGATGTACAGAGCTGCATTTGAGCTTAACTTGTAGCAAATTTCATCTTCTTTAAAAATTGTTATTTATGTTTTTTTCCCTAAAACGCACCGATTAGGAGATACAGGCTAAAAACTAAAATAACTCCGAAAATTTCAATGTTTTGAATCAATGAAATAATTACTTTATTGAGGGGAAGAAGGAAAGAAAAAAAAGTGTTCCAGATAATCCTGGTTTCCCAAATGAATGATTCTGGTAATGGGGGTGTTCATTTCTGTTAACTGTCTTTTTTATTCATTTTTTTAATGAAACATTTTCAAAACTATAAATAATTTGGGCATGTTTTTTGAATGGGTGGAGTGAAAGAACTCAGAAGGACAACGGAAGGAACATTTAAATTCTGACTGACCTAGGATCTCTGGTATTTATTAATTTGTGATCAAGTTTTATGAAAACCACATGTCCCCTACTTATTTTCTATGCTATCATGCTGTTATTTTTTATTGACGAATTATTTAATTACCTTTGGCTTAATCTGTAGATTGCTATGTGAAGAATAATTTGCAACAGCTGCTCTAGCTTCTTCATGACCTAAAAAAAAAATATAATAAACAATCATAACATAAGTTTTTTGCTACATTAGATTTAAATATAAAATTATAATATTTATCTATGTTTGAGATGAATTGTGATGGGTGATATCTGAGTGTTATGAGTTTGAGTTCCTATCAAAATCTAGAGTTGAGGTGGGATGACTTTATCAATATTCTACTTTAACTGATTCTTCACCATATTAAATTGGGTATTATGGGTGTAACCAAAGCATTTGGCACTAAACCAACAAAGATTTTAGAAGTTTTCTTTCTTTGATCTTGTGTCACCTATTGTTGAAAGGGGGAATCGTGTTGGAATATTTAAGGGTCAATGACAACAGAAAATGACATGAGTTTAGAGAATTCATGGGCCACTCAGAGAAAACCTGAGTGGTTGACAAGGTCCTACAAATTTTATAATATGCTCCCTCCTATCTCCACTGCTTGATAAAACATTGATAGACACCATCATTAGGATACCATCAGTTACTTGGCTGGACTCGAGGCCTAATAGAAACTGAAAGGGACAACCTGTACTGTTTTAGGGATGAAGCAACGAAATATTCCACTTGCTGGACTGGCAATGCTCTGCAGATAAAGGGCCCAGACATGATCGTAAGTATTTCATTGGGTGAATACTCAACCATATATCACTTGAAGGGGTTTGCCATTTTGCCAGTCCCTACGTGTTCAGATAGTCTATTAACTTGTAGTACCTTTGTGGCCAGGGACACACACTGGCTTGAGGTTCTTATAGGAAGCATATTTAAGATCTGCTTACATTCTTTCACTAGTGTTGAGGTTATCATCAGACATTCCAAAGCTTGCAGTGTTGATTGATTATCCAATTATATAATTGTACAAGCCCTATCACAGTCAGAACCTCCTAGTCTGGAACCTATGCAGAAAATGAATCTTGTTTTAAATCAAGGCTCACCTATTTAATTTAATTATGTCCTTGTTGAAGAAATTTTTAACACTGTTGCAAAGAAATTCTGTATTGCAACTTTGAAACCATTGTGCCTATTACAACTATTCTAAATTAAAACTCAATAAAATAAAACTTGTACAGCATCAAATTTTGTGTTTAGAGAGTTCCTTCGCTTATTTGAAATTTTAATACTATACAAACCTTCAAGAAGCTTAATAACTTTATCTCAGTGAGTCAGATTGCGTGTTTCATTCATCAGTACAAACTACATTCTCTGACTAAATTTACAATGCTTGATATGCATCTGATGAACATTAAATTCAATGTTCTTTAGTTTTTGAAATAGAAAATGTTTTGCTGAGAAGCTCCATTTTGGAGTCATTTATTAACAATTAGTCAAGACTAGTTTACTATTTATTATAGGGCTGGCATCTAGTCCAATAGTTAATCAGCTCTTCAATCTTTAGAATCTTTAGAGGTATCCTCAAAACTGATGAAAAAGTGTAATTGGATCTTAAAGATATTTACTGGCTAACACGAATTTCAAGCCAGTAAGTGTCTCTAGCCAATAGCAATGATAGAGTTAACGTGAAAGCCGACCAACTAGCAAAAAATGGTCTTGAGGTTCTCATCATGGGAACGTCACTATATATCTCAGAAAGACAGTGCAATGTGATTTATGTTTCCAAGGAATGGATGAAGTTGTATTTATACGAGCCATGGTGTTAATAAACAAAATCTTTTTATTGCAGAGCAAGGTGGTTGCTCATACTTGCGTGTAAGTTGATAAAAATGTTGCAGGTTTGGAAAAATGATTGTTGCCATCCTATTGTATTTGGGGAACCTGCTATTTTTGTGAGAGAATTCTGGATGTAATGACTAATGTTTTTTGTGATTTTTTATCTTGTAAATCAAAATTATATGGATTTGGAGATGCCTTTAAGACAAGAGAATGCATAATTGCAGACATAATAACTCAAGTGTTTCATTTAAATATTTAAAAAATAGTTATTTGACTTCAAGATCGATTGTAGTACAAGAAGTTATTATCAGTATGATGTGAATTTTCAGACACGGGGTTTGCGTTGTGTACATTTATATTAAATAGTATTTTTCCTATTTGCTTACCAGCAGAAGGAGCGTAGCCATTGTACCTTTGTGATGAAACACTTTCAATCAGGGCATCCAACACTTCAGAAGGAGGTTTTAAATTTCCAAAGATGGTTGGGTCTCCTAAAAATAAAAAATATGTGATTATAATTTTATAAAATTTTAATTTATTCAATACTTCAATTAGAGAAGAGGACTGATATAATATAAATTGTATTATAAAATTTCTTATGGAAAGGTATTGCAATATTAATAAAAGTTTCATTATAAATAACATTAATTGAATGGATTTATTTACAAATATTAATCAAACTATAAACATCTAAAAGTTGATGCCTGGTTTGCTTCGTGAAATTGCTTTTAAAATGTCAATTCTTTCAGTTAGTGAAGTTTGGATATTATAAGATTATTATAATATCCAATAGCAAAATTATCTCTTTAAATAAGTATGTGCCTATCCATTAGTATTACTAGAAAACAGTTATAAATGGCAAAACCCCATTTTTAGTATTGCATAAAAAATATTCTGGGTTCTGTTAGGATCATTTCTATACATAATGAAGATCTGTAATGAATGTGAAAATTTAATGAAAGTGCAACAAATGGACTTTGTATCTTTGATTAACTAAAAAAAATTAGTTTAGGATTTAATCTGCTGTTATAATTGAAATACGTATTGAATAATGATTTTTCTATATATCGTTCATTTCCATTGAAATAGGAAAGCATAGGTAGCTGTTTGATGCTTCCTGTATTCCAAAATTTAATTTTCCTTTATTATACTTAATTTAATTGTTTGTGTTGTATTAATTCAATATAAATTATTCATATCAACATTCAAAACATCTTAGAAATTGTTTTTTCAGTTTTCATAGTATATTTACACATTATCATTATTTTAATAAATAATTAATATTAATTTGGTATATTAATTGTATACCTGATTAATTTTAAATTTTGTTTCATTATCATATAATTAAAATAAAATGAACGTAGCAATGAAAATAATATTATTTGTCAATAACTTTGAAGCTGTTTAGTAAATTTCCCATTGTATAAAATATGCTAATATTAAATTTGCTTAATATTAAACAATCAGGATTTGAAATAATTAATTCCTGAACATGTTCCAAATGTTTTTGACTTGTTCAGTTTAATTTCTTCTTCTAACAATTTACTTGTTTTGTAAATAAAGATCTGTGAAGTTGTGTTTCATAACTTCCATACTAATGATAGAATTGCAAAGAACCCATACAGCTTTCAAACATTTTCAGTAAGTTTTAGGCTTGTATTTATTAGGTTTTAAAAAAGTATTGTGTTGATTATGCAAAAGAACATTAAGTTTATGGTTTACAGTACAGGCTAATATTGTCGCCTAGAGCAATCTTCCACCCTTAAGAAAATTTGTTCAGAACAAATAAGGATGAAGTACCTCATTATTATAACTTATTTCCAAGATCATCATTAGACCTCTACATATCATTTTGTATAGTTTTTTTCAATGAACTTTTTCAGTTTTATTGAAAATATTTGTCTCTCTGGGTCGCAACTCCTATAATCTCTTCCTTAATCCACATATGGTTACCAGATGCCCTACTTTGGACTGGACACTTCTACACTTCGTGTAAACCGACTTTCGTCCTACTTTCCTTTGCAGCACCTTTTATAACATAGATTACTTTAGCTAGGGTTAATTAATAATTAGTTAAATTGAGTAATTATTTTGCGTTTTTTAACTTAACGGACATTTTTCATCTTACGACATATACATAATAATAGTATATGTTGCTCAAGCATGGGTGACTAGATGTTAAAAACATTATAAGATAACGAAAGTTTCACATTAAATTATCTGACTTTACTGAAAATTGGTAAATATTAAGCATTCGGAAGTCTTAACTAATTCATATAATCTTACTCTTCTTTCTGCCATAGTGAATCAATCCAACGAAATTTTGTAGGAATTTAGGAGCCCCCCTTCGTTTATTTTTTTTTTCGTGACTGTTTTTCTTCGACTCTCTCTCACGACAATCTCCATGATAGAATACGTTTCCTAATATTAACTAGTATATTGGATGGGTTGAAAAAAATAAGAGGTTGACCTACATATGCCCGTCGGTACACAAATGAAAGCTAAATAAGTATCTTTTTCAAGTTCATTCGTGGTGACTTTTTCATGGTAAGAGTATTTTGAAATTATAGAATTTCACTTTTTATTAAAAATATTTTTTATTCTGTTTTCAAATCCATGTTATACTTAATCTATTTTAAAAAATATAGTCATTTTTAACATCTGGGAGTGAAGACTTCAGGATATACAGGATCCGAAAACCAAAATAATGACTTATTGAGTTTTTATTTTGGCTACTGTTCGTGGGGAAGGTTGAAAAATGATAGGTAGTAAAAATTCAGAGATTATCGGCTTCTAGTTAACTCTCGGTGAAAACTGACATCAACTTGCTCTCTCTACCTTCCAACTCTTGTCCAGGCTGTTTAACCAATAGTGTTTTAAACATAGTGAACAAAGAAGTTCCACAAAATTCCTCTATTCAAAATCTATCTTCATAAATTTGTTTTTAAATTTCTGAAGCTATCGTTAAAGCTCAATTGGAAAAGTTGCGAGAGATATTCACTCCTACCTGAACCCCAAAACAAATCTTTGGAAGCATGAGGAGAGTCATCTCAACCGGATTGGCCTTATTTTTAGTCCTTATCATTTCTCGAACATTATAATCAGACCAGATCAACGCCTGGAAGGAGTTTCCCTCTAAGGAAATGTCCACTCTTTCGGTGGTGGGGGGAAGAGAAACTGGACGCAGATCCTGTTCCTCCTTGTGAATATTTTAAATCCAGTCGAGGGGATTGACCATCATCTTCGGCTGCGGGTTCGTGTCCGAAGAAAAAAAAGAGGGGAGATAAGGCTAGTTGTGCCTGGCGAAATGCAGTTCAAACACCCTTCCACTGGACATTATATCACTGAATTCAATTTTTATTCAATAAACTGATACTAAATATCATTAATATTAATGTTTAACGTTTCCATGCTGCAATAATTTCTATTTTTATTGAAAGAGAGTTTAAAATAAATCAATTATATAATCGAAGAATCTTCATTTAATTATATTACTTTATAATTTTATCCTCTAGTTATTACCATCGCTTTACTTCACCTTGAACAATTATGTCTTAATTTGGAGTCCTTGTATATTATTAATTTACATTCATGTGGAAACGGCTGACTGTGTATATCTTAGAAGAGTGTAAAATGGTCAGGGGTTACAGTCAATAAATTATACAAAATAATTTAGGTTTATTTTGTTTTTGCCTACTTTTAAACCTAATTTTTAGGCTACCTTCAGGGCAGAAGGATGAAGAGTCCAACTGCAACTTATTTTATTAATTTACTTATGCATGTCTTAGTCTTGACAAAATGTATATATATTTAGACTTTGTCAAATTATTTTCATCTAATCAACTATATTGAGCATATTATTTAATTATATTTATATAATATTAACTTATTTAATTATAATAATATTTTATAATATTACTACTTTCTGTTATTACGTTGTCGTTGAATAATTGACATTACGAGTTAAAAACTCATCTTGAGTTTTTGTTCTGTTGTACTGACGGTTCGACAGATTTTGACGAATAAGCGAGTGGCGGTAATCTTGAGTTTGATTGGATATGTTTTTTAAATAGATGGTAGAAACTAAAAAATATTTTGGAAGTATTGTTATGGCTCCGATGCTACTTTTCGCGCATCGCAATTCATGTCAGGGCTGACTTCATCTCAAGTTTTAGCAGAACCTCTTTCTTATTTCTCAAAATAGATCCTGGTCTCTCCAGTAAAACCGGTTTGAACTGATGGAATTTTCCTTTAAAAAACCTTACTGCTATTTTCATCATTGTTTTTTCAAACTTAATGAATAATGAGCCTGAAGCTTAGAACTGCATTAATAGGTTTATTTTTATCAAACCATTATAATATGAAGACTCGATGCGAAGAGACATTAAACTCGTTCTTTACTGATCATGCGCTGATACGGTGCACACTAGTTGGACAGTTTGCATATTTATAGCATAATGCCTCCTCTGGACTCCTAGATCTTGTTTTTCCTGGAAGGTCGGCCGGTTGAACACGTGTATTGCTCCTGATAAAGTTGGTCAATGCATCTTGGGAATAAACTGGAAATATCCAACAATTTAATGAATATTAAAAAAAAAAAAGATGTAGGAAACTATTGCAAGAGCATTATTTTATATACTTGTACTCGGGAAATTCAGTATTGTATTCGTAAGTTTTCATTTTTCTAACTTCAACAGTTATCTCCGTTTTGATTGCACCGTAGTTCATTTTGATTAATAACTTTAATTAATTAAAGTCTTATCGTCTGTATGTATGGCTTTTATAACCTTTCATCCCAAAACATTTGTTCCCGATTTCTTTAATATTATTCCTGATCGCTACCAATAAAATATCTGTCTTCACGATTGCCATCTACAAACATTCTATTTTGTAAGGCTTATTCTTAACTAGCGCGAATTAAATTTACTTGAAGGTTTCTGCAATGTTTCTAGATCGATATATCCAGAACAATTAATTTTCGTTTTATTTACTTGTATCCCGTTGAAATTTTTGTTGAAAAATTTCGATTTTCAGACTATTTTTGTTTGAGCTTGCCTCATACTACTTTTTTTTCTCGATATTATATCTTCATCCGTATCAATCAAACAGTAGGGTTTAGGGAAAATCTGGTAGCACTAAAGTGATTGGATATTATGTACATTCATTCTTGGCATTTTTTACTCGGATCTGGGGGGTCAGGAATACAAAACCCGATAGTTGTATTTTATGTGTTATCAAGTTTAACAAAAAGTTATCAGTGGTAACTTTTTAATCGTTTGCATGAAATTAGTTTTGGATTGACTAGCTAACCTAGCGTGCAAATGTTAAACAAATAAAGTCAAAATATTGGTTGATAGGATTATAATTTGTATAACTGATCTGATTTAACACTCCTTAAATTTCGTATTTTTTATCGAATATATTATTATACTTATAATACCGACTTATAGTTTTTAACAGATTTGAACATGTTTTATTACTTATTTTCTCACAAGGCATATCTTAGTTGATTTTTTTTTTTTAAAGAAGTTTAATTGTTTTTCAAATGACCATTTGTACGAAAAATATACATTTTTACTATTATTCTATTTTATATATAATACTATTTTTTAGTTATTTGCAAATGAAATCTTACCACCTTTGTTTTTGAGCAGCTGCTATTGCGCAAAGGATACGCTAATGGAAGCGATTTAAAAAAAAACAACCAAATAATTGAATTTAAGAGCGATTCGAATATTGTATATTATAAAAAAAAACATTTATCCATGGGATGAAGTCTGTCAGCACTATAGGATAAACTTTTTATTCTAAACTGGTTTCAGATTAGGTATTAGTGCTTGTGAAAAAATAAACCTAAATTTGAATGTTATTCAAAGCTCTTTCATTCATTCATTCGGCGCTACAACTCGATTTTGAGTCTTGGCCTCCTGTACTAGCTTCCTACTATTGTCTCGATCCCTAGCCCGCCGCCATCCAATTCCTCACACCCAATATGGACCTAGCATCACCAGCCATACCATCACTCCATCGAAGCCGAGGTCTTCCTGTGCGTCTTATTCTATTTATCGCCTCAGTCATTATTTTCTTTGGCAGGTCATCCTCGGCCATCCGAGCAACGTGCCGGGCCCATCTAAACCTATCGAGTTTCATAAACTGGACCACATCTGATTTTTTAAATAAATTTTTGAGCACCTCGTTTGTTCGGCGTCTCCATACCTGATCCACCTTCACTGCTCCAAAGATTTTATGGAGAATCTTCCTCTCAAAATTTTTCAAATTCTGCTCATCAGCTTTAGAAATAGTCCACGTTTCTGATCCATACAGGAGAATTGGCCGGATAATTGTTTTGTATAGAAGAACTTTGGTGTCCTTAGACAAAACACGGCTCCTTAAGTATGAACTGAGGCCATAATAACAGCGGTTGGTGGGTTAGACTCTTCGTTTTATTTAAGCGTCTCTTACGTTGTCATGGGTTACGAGGGATCCGAGATATACAAATTTAGAGACTTGTCTTCAAGTTTGGTGTATTTACTTTCAGCCCCATGTTTCTTGCTGCTTATGCTAGTTTTAGGAATCCATCGAAGACATCCTGGAGTGAGTGTCCAGCAATGTTGATGTCATCAGCGTAAGCAAGAAGTTGCGCTGTTCGGCTGAAAACCGTTCCAACAACTTGGAACTGGATACCAAATTCTCTATCCATTATAGAGCAATATTGAATAGGAGATGCCAATGCATCCCCCTGCCTCAGTCCTTTCTCAGTTGAAAATTCCTCACATCTTGATCCTCTCATCTGCACCATGCATCTCACTTATTTCATGGCAAGTCTCACAATTTGAATAAGCTTTTCAGGGATTTCAAGCTCTCTCATTGCCTTGTACATCTGTTCCCTATGAACGCTATCATAGGCTTCTTTAAAATCTATAAAGAGATGATGTGTTTTAAGCTTATATTCGTGTCCTTTTTCAAGTATGATGCAAAAGCTGATTTGGTCAATACTAGATCTTCCTTTTCGGAAACCACACTTGTAAGGACCCAAGAAATTTTCTGTAAATGTGAGTAATCGTTGAAAGTTAAGGTTGGAGAACACATTATGTGCGCATGAAAATAGGGTGATGCCTCTATAATTGCTGCAGACTAGTCAATTCCCTTATTATGTATTGGGCAGATTATAGACTGGAACCAAGTTTCTGGCAATACTTCATCAGTCCATATCCAAATAATAATATTCTGAAGGATTATTACAAGTTCATTTCCTCCACACTTTAATAACTCTGCAGGCAGCTCGTCAGTACCAGGCGCCTTATTATTTTTAAGGTTTGTCGATGAATCCAGAATTTCCTTTTCATCTGGGGGTTCCATAGAGTGGTGATTAGGAAGATCTTCGAGATTCTCACTCTCAACTTCCTCCGGTATATTGTTGTTAAGTAACCCGAGTACATCCGTTCTATTCGTAAGAAGTTTTCCATCTTTATTCAAGAAGAAGGAAGTTTTGCTTTCACAAGGTTTTATTTTCCAATTAACCGCTTTGAAGAATTCCCTACACATATTTCTTATTTCTCTTCAGGAGTTCACTCTTTTCTAGTTCGTTTTTCTCCCACTGTCTTTTCTTATACTGGTGGAGATGTTTTTCCATACGCCTCTTCTACCTATATATTGCGACATTCCCCCTTCTCTGCCGCTGTACCTTGGCTTTATAAGCTTCGTTCTTATAAAGTGTTGCCCTCTCGCACTCTTCGTATAACCATGGAGATCTTAGGTCTCTCTTTTGTGGTCCAAGCAGTTTAGTAGCAGTATCAGATATAACTCCGAAGCATGCAACCCACATAGAGTTAATATCACCCCTCGAAACATCAATCTCCCGAATATACTTGTCCAGTTCTGATTCATATTGTGCAAGAACTACTGGATCCTTGAGCTTATCAAGATTGTAACGCTTAGGCTTCTGTGCTGGTGCACTAGTTTTCATTAGCGCTATTCGTGCTCGGATAAGGGCAATGCTTAAATAATGGTCCTGGGAGTCCATAGTGGCCCCTCTGAATACTCTCATGTTGAGAAGATTAGATATGTGCCTTCGATCGATTAGGATATGGTCGATCTGGTTCAGTGTTGATCCATCAGGAGATTTCCAAGTTCCTATATGAATTTTCTCATTCGGGAAAAGAGTACTGCCAGTAATAAAATCACGAGAGGCAGCAAAATTTATCGTTCTCACCCCGTTGTCATTGCTTGATTCATGCAAGGTATGTCGAGTAAAATGCATAAAAATGCAAGCTGTACTTGTGTGAAATGCTGATTCCTTACCTATGTTTGCATTTAACTATTTTCATATCATATTGAGGACAGGCATCCACAGCTCTGTTCAAAGCTCTCTAAGGGTTCGATAAAATGCCCTTAAAGAAGGTACCGTTATGTCGATTGAAATCAAATTTATTCATATTATTTATAGTTGTGTAAATTTTTACACTACTTGAGGCGTTAAGGATCAAAAGTGGATTACTCCAAAATTTCAAAAATTGAATTTTTCCACATTTTTCGCTATTTTAGTTAAGAAATTATGTCAACCACAACGATTTGCCGTCTTATTTCTCATGGTTTTAACCCGGTACTAAATCTGAAGTTTCGGGAGCATTGCTTGACTAGTAGTGAAATAGTGAAAAATTAAATTTTTGAAATTTGGTAATACCAGCTTATGATCCTGAACGCCTAACTTCATTTACGTCTTAAAAGCAACGTTATCTTTAAAAAAAAATTAAATATTTTATTTCATTATCAAATTCTTTTTACAAAGATTTTCGAAGGCAATGCTATTTCTGTTTAGAATTATGGAAATAATGAACTCTTCTATTTTAACGAGCCATTGATCATAGATATTGGATGCATCGAAGAACGTGATTTCCTGCATTAAAAATCTCGATACTGTTTTTTTTTCAATATATATATATATATATATATATATATATATATATATATATATATATCGAAATGAGTACTTATAAGATAAATATATCCTTTTCATGTTATTTTCAAATATAATATTATTTTCCTTGGAGGTAGGTTCCTTGGTAATGTCTACAATTTAGAAAAGGGCCTTTTGGGAAATAGGAGGCGGTGCTCGGGAGATGTGGTGGGAAAGGAAATTCCCTCCTAACTGATATCATGGGCTGCTTTACTGGAGCTAGCAATTGCAGTGTCAAATAACCTAAAAATCCGGAGTAGAGATCAAAGAAAGCCGAGAATAAAATACAGTATCAAGGCCAGGTCCAAAATTAAATCCAAGGTCGTCGAATTTAAAATAATAACTCCAAGAAAAAGCAATGATATTACAGTAAGAGCAGTTTACCAAGATGAGGACAGAAGGGGAGTGAAGCGAGCTAAGTAGTGGGAGAAAGATGTTGCTTCTCTATGCGCGCATAGAGCGCATGTAATTATTTGTATCAAACATTTAAGCGTTTTCTTTCATTATATATATATATATTCATACTCTCAAATCAAGTGTTAGCAAAGCATTGTTTGGACAGTTTTTATATCATGAATGAATTTAAATTAATAATTAACGATTTATGAGTGTTTATACGAATAATAAATTGATAATATTCATATTTTATTTAATAATTCTCAATGTACGTATACTTTCTTGTACAATTTATTCTGGTTTTAAAAATGTTGTTACTTGACTATTGAGTCGTTGTATAAAACAGAAACTGGATTCTCAATTGGAAACCAGTTTCGAAAAACCGCATTCTTTACCTGTCTGAAACGCAATTTTTTTTTCATTGAAATCTTAAAACGCAATTATTTAATATTAGTAGGTATATGTTGATTTGATTTAATTTTCCTTTAATAAAGAACCATTCTACTGCAAGTTTTCCTCCAAATTTTATTAGGTTTCTTGGCACTTTATATAAGTAGTTATTTTGATGTTATCATCTGTCCCGATTTTGAAGTCAACAAGACCAAGGAAAAATGAGAAAGTGTCACCACCCATGACATTTCTTGGTCTGCTTATATTCGTTTAGGAGTCACTAAAAAATAAAAATGTGTGGTGATTTTGAGCAGAAAAATTCAAATTTCCAAATCCAGATCAACGATTCATTCCAAATTAAACCTTTTTAGATTTCCTCAAATCAAGATAAATCATTTAATCAATTAAATTGTGGTTTTGGTATATTAATAACCTATAGTGGTTTTTAAATATAGCGAATTGTTCTCATTGCCATCGATTTATTTATTCTAAATGAATTATTCGATATTGACGTTCACCATTGGACTGTTGGTGGCGCTTTTTAGGAGAATTTGCTGGTTCTAAAGGTAAGTGATGTGTATATCAATTTATTATAAAACCTTTGACATTAAGTTTCATTCTTATTATTAGAAATTTGAAAAAAAGCTTGAATGATTTTCTTTTTTATCGGTTTTTAAAGTTTAATTATTCGATTATAATATGATTGCTTGTGTCACTAATGCTACTGTTAGGATAATTAGTGATTCTTCTTCTTCTTCTTTAGCTTCCCTCAGCGTAGAGTTGCATCCAGCCAGAAATTCTATTCTTCCCTATTTCTAGTTAGGTGTTCCTGACTCTGTTGCAAAAGTTGCAGCTGACAGTCATGGAATGGTATGAACAGCTTCACCGAAAAGGGGTGCTTATAAATACCAACAAAAGTATGATCCTACTATGTGGAAGGAAGAAAGAAGATATCCACATATACTGTAATGGAAACGAATTAGAAGTCGTGACATATTCACATAGATACAGTGATAGACGGATCTGGGAAGGTAGACGCAGAAATATCAAACAGGGTTAACAAGTCAAATAAAGTTTACTACCAGATATGTAACAGTGTGGTAGGGAAGAGAGAGGTAGGCAAGGATGTCAAGCTCCACATCTTCAATCTGGCCATACTTTTGTATGAAGCGGGGAATTGGATATTACCAGACCGACGAGAGAGCAGAAATTAAATTTCTGCGGAGAGCGATTGGGAAAACAAGAAGAGATCGAGTTCACAATGAAAGGATTCATCAGGAACTGGAGATAGCCCCATTGAAATAGCTCATACTAACTCGCCAGCTGAAGTGGTTTGGCCATGTTATAAGGATGGACGACCACAGATATCCTCTAAAGACCATAAGACATGTTCCAGATGGCAGAAGGGACATGACATGGATGGACATGATCCAGAAGACATTTAAAAGGGCCGCCTAGGATGTCCTATCTCGACTAATTAGTGATTCGTGTACCAAAAAAACTTTTAGCTAAAAACAATTGCCTCACGTTTTTTGTCTTGTTCGACAATCAACTTCATTGAAAAGTCAAATTCAAATGAAATTAGGTGGTACTATGTTTTAGAACATGAAATATCTTCTATAAATGTAAAGTAATTTGTACTTTTATTTGCAAGTTTTAAAAAATTAGAGTGATTTTCAATTTATGTGTAAATTCCGAAATTATGAAGAAAAACATAACTTTAGTTTTTCAAAATTTTTTCATCATCATTAATCATTTAAAAAAATATTCATTATTATTTTTCTATAATAAATATGTAAAGACTGCTGGAATTTCATATAGACAGTGATCTCCTTATTGAAAATTCATTTTACCCCCACAAAAAGATACAATACGATCATAGACTATTTTCTGTACAGTCGGGATATCCGACGGTACTTTACAGATGTAAAAGTCATCCGAGGGGCTGAAATAGGAAGTGATTATATGATATTGGTAGCAGACACACAAATCCTAAAAGATAAAAAACAAATATCGAAGGTGTGCAATAAGATTGACATTGGACAACTCCAAGACCCTGTAACCCAATTGGGATATGAGGCCGAATTACAGCAGAAGCTCCATGATATGGATTTCCGTAAAATCATTGATGACTTTTGGCTAGATATAAGGGACAGCATCCTAGGTTCTGCGAGAATAGTGTGTGGGGTTTCCACAACGAAGCGGGTTTACACCAAAGGAAAACGCACCTCATGGTGGAATGATGAGCTGAAAGAAATCATCAAACAGAAGAAAAAATTAATCAATCAGAAATGATTCAACTCAGAACTGGCAAGCAAATGTTGCCCAAAGGAATGAATGCAAAATAGCAGTTCGAGAAGCAAAGCAGAAGGTCTGGGAAGGTTTTTGTAAAATATCTCGACAAGGACCACAAAGATTAAGACAAACATTAGGTCATTTTGGAAGAAAATTAAGGCTTTGCGAGGTCGAAAATGTAAGCAAATACGAAATGTTAAGAATTCAGAAAATAAGATGGTGTCTGAAGAAAAGGAGATTCTGGAAACCTGGAGGCAGTTCTACCAACACCAGTTTTCATGCTCTCCTAATTCTAATGCTGGAAATTCTTTTGAAAAGACACCATGGAACAATTACATGGTTGAAGATAGAATAGAGGAGGACTAAGTAGAAAGAGCTATCCTCAGTATGAAGACAGAAAAGGTCTCGGGGAGGGACAACATTGCTCCAGAATTGATAAAGTATGGCGGTATGGAACTTATAAAGATCCTACATAACCTTTTGCAAAAGATACGGGATGGGTAATATATTTTTAGCCTTTCTTGATCTAAACGCGGCTTTTGACTCGGTACCAAGAGAAGAAATATGGGAAGCCTTAAAAAGGAAAAATGCACCAAAATATCTTGCAGAGGCCATTCAATCAACTTACTCCTAACCAAAAGTGATTATTAGGCTGAATGGAGTGGATTCTAAAGTATTTAAAATAGAAAATGGAGTAAAACAAGGAGGCTCCCTGAGCCCATTACTATTTATCCTATACGTGGATGAAATTGCCTCAATATGTATGCGGAGAACGCATCGAATGCATTTAGTTCAATGGAACCTTAGACCTGTTGTCATACAGACTCTTATCTATGCGGATGATATTCTGCTGATTTTAGACTCCCAGGATAAATTACAAGCGGTCACAGAATGCAATGAAGAGCTTGCTTCTTCAAGAGAAAAGGCATGTAGATTAATATAGGTAAAAGTGAAATTTGGCAGGTGGGTAGGGCCAAGACGAAGTACATATTTCCTGCAGCAGTGGCGAGATGGAAATTGTGTCAGATTACACTTACCTGGGATCTGCGACGCAAAGTTCGGGGAAAGTGGACAGTGAAATTTCGCACAGGATCGGAAAGGCAAACGCTGTTCACAAATATGTAGCACAGTGGTAGGAAAGAGAGAGGTGGGACAAGAGGTAAAATTGCTAATCTTCAAGACAGTTTTCCTTCATGTTCTCCTGTATGGTACAGAGAGTTGGGTGTTAACTGACCGACTCTGTAGTCGAATTATCGCTGCGGAAATGAAGTGCCTGCGATGAACATCTGGAAAAACAAGAAGGAGCCGCATAAGAAATGAACCTATTATAGGAGAGCTCAATATGTGTTCGATCATGGAAACAATTAAAAAGAAGCAACTAAAGTGGTTCTAGCACGTCTGTAGAATGGAAAGACATAGGGACCCTCTCAAGACAATGGAGTACCGTCCATCTGGTAAAATAACAACAACAACAACACATCTTCAACTTGGATTCTCACTCTAGAGTGTTGATCCAAATTTCGTTGAGTGTTTTCTTCTAATGGTAGGGGCATAACCCACACACCAGCTTCCCCCTTCTTAGAGGGATCTAACCAAAACAACCACGTCAAATGACCGGGTAGTGTTTACACACTCCCGGCCACCACCCAATGATGACCCTGGGCTGGGCCATCCCCGTGGTACCATTTTGGAAAACTGCCTATTAAGGCCGAATGCTCGCGTGCCCCGAGATTGTAAATTTCTTGCAACCTCTACGGTTTACCAGCACACAAGTTGACGGGAGGATGCCCCCCCCTTTGTGTGCTGAAGAGTGATCCGTACCCACGTCCGGACGTCATCTACAACACATTCTATCTTGCTTCTCATCTACACACCTTCAACTCTTCGCTTCTTGCATATGTTTTCCACAATCTATTCCACCTCTCCAAGCTTCTCAGATTTCAGCCACACTCTGATATTTTTCATATCCAACTCATTTGGCCATCCTTCTTTTCCTTACTGTATTTATCACACTCACTTATTACATGTATAACATTGTCCGTCTGACCACATTCACATCTTCCAGTTACTGCTAACCCTCTATTGAACAAATATTCTCTAAATTGCTCATGCGTACTTAAAACTTGCCTCATTCCATGACTAGGTAGCCATTTCATCTCCATTCGATCTCCTCGGTATCACACTCCTCGTCCATTGTCCAGTGTCCGAAAGGTCTCATCTATCTTGCCAGATATCTAACTTCTTCTCTTCAAGTTTCCTTCTAGAACCTTTCCTCTCAATCTATTCTCCTCCCCATTCCACCATTCCTTGCAACTTTAATATACGTTTTATCCACACAGCCTCCGCTTCCATATCCAACGGTATCATTCCAGCCAATATCTGCAAAGCATTTGTCGATATCGTCTTGAATGCCGCTGTCATGGCTATTGCCACGATTCTTTGTCCTCTGTTCAACGCCAACATACCTTTTCTTGGTATCACTCTGTCATACCAGCTACTTGCTCCGTATAATACAATTGGAATATACCCTGCCTTGTAGATCACTCTCATTGCTTCCTTTATATCCGTGTTCCACTGACATGCTAAATCTAATTCAGCTCTTCATGATAAATCTAATTCTGTTTTTTGCCTTTTGTGTTACCTCCCGCAGATGCCTCACCACTTTCCATCCTCTTTGCCATTTCACGCCCAAATGCTTTAACTCAGTTACCATCCTTATTGATATTTCATCAACTACCACTGTTGGCTCCCTTTTCATAGTATCTTTCAAAAGCATCATTTGGGTCTTAGTCGCTGATAGTTCCAATTTTATACTCCCACACCATGTGGTTATTCCTCTTAGTGTTTCTCTTGCATCCATCTCCAGATCTCTTCTTGACTCGCCCCATAGGATCACCGCCCCATCATCCGCAAAAAACACCTCTTTCCTTCCTGCTCTTTTCATCATCTTAATCAAATCATCTATTAACACTTTCCATAACTGTGGTCCCAGTACCGAGCCCTGTGGACATCCTCTGTTAACTACTTTTGAAACTCTCCTCCCTGCTTCTACCATTTCTACTTGTCGTCCACTCAAGTGACCCTCAATCACCCTATATAACTTTCCTTTCAGTCCAGCCATTCTTAATAGTCTTAGCGCTGGCGGCCACCATAACCTATCAAAAGCAGCCTCCATATCCAAGAATATACCCAGCAAAAATTTCTCACCTCTATGATTGATCGTCATTTTAATCTGATCCATAGCATCTTCCCTACTTCTCTCTGGCATAAATCCGTACTGATCCTTATCAATTTTTACTACAAATATCTCACTTAGTTCCGTTACCACCACTCTTTCCAATAGCTTACCCATTACGGGCAATAAAAATATTGGTCTGTACGACTTCATTTGGGTCCTTGCCTTCACCCTTTAACAAAGCCTTAATCGTTCCTCTCTTCCATATTTTGGGAAATACTCCCTTATCTATACACCCTTGAAATAGTCTTATAACTGTAGTGCTTATTTCCTTCCAACTTTCTACTAATATTTCCGACATCATTCCATCATGCCCTGGTGCTTTACGTTTCCTCAACTTCCTTAACTCATTTTTAATCATACCCTCCGTCACCATTACTCTACTTCTGTCCTTATCACTTTCCTCTTGGGCTTTTACCCAATTTCTTATCCTTATATGCTCTTCTGTGTCCTCATCGTCATCCACTATCAAACCTTGTAAAAGTCTCCCAACAGACTCCTCCCACGGGTATTTAACTTTATCTTGCCCTAAGGCAACCATAATTTGTTTAGGAGGAATTTTCCCTCGACCAAGCTTATATACCACATTCCATGACCCTTTGTCAAATTCAATACTTACAAAATCCTCCCAGCTTTTTTCCCTACTTTCCTCTATCTTCTGCCTATAGTCTCTCCTCAAACTTTTCCATTCACGTTCTCGTGACTGGTTTTCTTCTTGATCTTGTGCTTTTAACCACATCTTCTTGCTTCTAAGTACATGTCTACGCATTTCCTTTAAATCATCATTCCACCACTTAACCTGATTTGGCTCTACACTTTGCCTTCTTTAAAATCTTATATGCTGCATCCATCATCCACTTCTCAGTCTTATATGCCAATTCCACTACTGATTATCTAGTATTTATCGGTACTTTCTCAATCTTCCGCCGATTCCGTTTCAACTCCTTTCTATATTCATCTCAGATTACACCTCTTCTCTTTCATATATTCAACTTGTATCTCTTTTCCACCTACTTCATATTTCATTACCGGATACGAACTGGAGGTCCATCCCCATTCAATTTGCCAATTTATCACCTCTCTCTTGATAGTCTTAGTTGAAGGTAACATCAATATACGACTTGGTAATTCCTTTTTATGTACGTCGGTCCCTGATCAGCATCATTCACCATATCTAGCCCTAAACCATTCATCATTTCCTCAAGCTCTTTTCCTCTTTGGTCTATCCTAGAGGCCCCCCATCTAGGACTCTTTACATTAGCGTCTGCCGCTAATACAATTTTCTTCCCACGAAGAGTATTGCATATTTTCTCTATCATTCTTAAGTATTGCTCAATATCATCCCTGAATCGGCAATACATACTCACCAAATAAAACTTTCCCTCCTCCTTGGGATTATCTCCGCAGTCACACAGTGGGTGTTCGATAACTCTGCAATTCTCATACATCCAACCTCAGGGTCCAACACCACAATTGCTGCCCAGGGCCGCTCTCCTTCTCTACTCCCCGTTAATATTTTACTTCCAATTCCAAATCCACCCACCATGTTCTGCCTTGTAGCATGCGGCTCTTGAATTGGCGATACTTTTACTTGGTTTTCCACTGCCTTCTGCCTAAATTCAGTTGCGACATTTTTTAACCAATCCATGTTAAGTTGAGCGACCTGAAGGCCGCTTCTCTCTCTTATTCTTCTCTTCCCTCCTCTCATAATGATGTTTCACCTCCTATAGCCTCCACCCCTTCCATGGGTTCTCCTATTTCCTCCTTTTCACTCCTTATTTCATATGAAGTTATTTTCCTTATCATATTTTTCTCTCTCACCATCACCGAACAACCTTCCCACAATGCATCTGGTAAAAGAACAAGAGGACGCCCCAGAACGATATTTCTTTATCAGATAGAACGAATAGGGAAATCCAGGGGCAAAATGTTGGATGGAATGAAAAAGCTTGCCGTTAATCGGGAGGATTGGCAAGCCTGATTTAAATACGCCCCCCCGCTGAAGGGCACTAAGGGTGGAAGAAAAAGAAGAAGTTACATGTCTATGGGATCTAGGACCTTCCTGGCTCATCCTAACTCTGTAAAATAGGTAGCCAAAATAAGGGGGGGATCTGGGGATTGAGCGTGATTCAAGACAAATCATCTTCCTGCACAACCGTGATCCAAGAAATAGTACTGTCTGTAACCATGTACTGAATCCCCTTCACGGGTTGTAGTAGTACAGGTTTATTTTTTTATTACAGAAGTTATATGGATTTCTTGATGTTAAGAACTGTTTCGCAAACTTAGTCCTATTTATACCATTCTTTTGAATTATCTATTTCTCGAATAATAATTGAATAGTGGTATAGCATTTACATTGGAAGGTTAGACACATTAGGACATATTAGGACACAGTCAAAACAGTCATTTTATGCAAATATCTGCAACATCAAAGGTATGTGCGAATCGATATTATGACTAAAAAAAAAATGTACTGCTACAATTTATAAATGCTCTTGGGCTTAGTGCTATAGTATTTATTGGACAACGGTGGTGCACAGTAGGTTATTTCTCCGAGATCACGCTCATTGACCAGGTTTTTTCCCCAATTAAAGATGTCTCTTCACAGATGCTGAGTAAGCTCCAGTTTGGTCTTTAGATCCCTCAGAGTTCATTCGTGGTGGTTAATAGAATAAAGAATTTATCTGCCGTAGCCAGATTTGAACCCGGAGCCTTCAGCTTAGGAACTCAGTACAGTACATACTGAGGTATTATGATATCGATATTATGATTAGATTTAAATTCTCCTTCCTTTTCTATAATCGGCTTAGATATTTCTTCGGAGTTTAACAATTTGAAAAATCAGTTTTTTTGTTCGGTCCATACTTCCGTACAACATCTACTTACACTGTTTTGTTGCATTTTAGTATTCAATTTGGTCATGCCAAATAATTTAACCTATAGTTCTGAGAAACGCACAATGCTGCAAGATCATTTTTGAAATTATTAACAAAGAAGTTTGAGCGATGAAAGCAATACTGAAATTAATAATATTTACTTTAAGCTACTTTGTGAAAATAGCCCACGAAATAATCACCGAAAATGTTAGTATACTCTCAACATGGCGCAAGTATCAGAAAGATATGATACTATTTGAAGTGTATTGTTTAAAACCTAATTATGGAATAAACAATTAACATTTATAATCACTACTATAATTATAGATCATTAACAAATTTTAAATAACTTTTTAATATAACTCATTATAATAAATAAAAACAGTGGGAAAAGGAAGTTTTATTAAAGGGTGGATTTGCATTTCACCTTTCTACTTTTTGATGTATAACAATTGAAGAGTCTTCATAAGAAATTCATCTATAAAGAAATGTATTTCTAGAAAATGAAGTTCCTGCTTTCTTCGGCCAATTGCATTCTAATTATGCGACCTTGCAAATTTCTGAATATTTTTGTTTCCCATCTTTCTCTATTGAATTGTATGGACACGTGGATTTTTTTTTAGAATAACACGACTCTTTAACTGCTTTAGATATTGAATAAAAATTCATTTTAGTTCCTCCAAGAAAGATATTTAGAGGTGTTTTTAACTGTATATCATACTGTTATTTAAATATATTTTTTATTTATTGTTCTTTGGATGGGGATTATTTTTAATTTGAAGAGAAAAGATTGGTCTTGGCCGGGATTCGAACTACCAAGGCTCATATCCAAGACAGACAAATCCATTCTCTTCCCCAACATCTCAAAAATTGCGAGAACACGGGGATATAGGATCGGTGAAGAGAATGGATTATTCTGTAGCTCAGTGGTTAGAGCACCGCGCTAGAGACGCGGGTGACCCGGGTTCGAATCCTGGCCAAGACAAATCTTTTCTCTTCAAAATAAAAATCTTATTTAAATTATTATTACCGAAATTGTTTATCGATTAAGCGACCAATTTTATTATAGATATATATAGATTTTATTATAATTATCATAGGGTTTTCAAAGGGTGGCCGACCATGAAACGATACTGGTTTAAAAGGGTAGTGATTTCTATGGTTTAGTATTTCATCTAATTAAACCATTTACATTTCATAATTTTTATTTTCCCATTTTATAAATAAGTTTCGTTCAGCTTAGCTCATTATTAAGTTGAATCTAGAAGTATTTTTTACATTGGCAGTGTATGAAATCAAATAACGTAAATATTTCATACTTCACAATTGTTTAAAAAACATCACCAAAAACAAGCATTTCAATTCTGTACAGTACCATACTACATAATGATAGAGTATACTATAGCAGTATTTTCTAAAACCAAAAAAAAACATGAATCTATATTTCTTTCTATCTAGTAATGCTACTACTTCAGTTTGAATCTTTTCATTAGCTCTAAATATTTATATTCGTTTAATTTACAATTCTTTGTATTAAAATTTGTATTATTTATTGTCCTAAAATTTCTAGTGGAGCGGAGTGGCTCAGTGGCAGATCACTGATTTGCCATACCGAAGGTCCTACATTTAGGAATCTGTTAAGGGTGGGATCCTAGGATCCTAGGGCTCATCCAGCCTGTATAAATTGGTTACCCAAAATAAGGGGTAAAATTCAGCGGTTGAGCGTGATCTAGGATAAATCATCTCGTTTATACAGCCGTTGCCCAAGAAACAGTACAGTCTCTACTAATGACTAAACCTCAGAGCCTTCATGGGTTGTAGTGGTACAGGTTTTTTTTTTAATACCTATAAATTGCTTACATAATTTTAATTTGATTACGTATATCTAAATAATTTAGGCCAACTTTAATTTTTTTTTTTATGCCTGGTTTGAAATTAATAATTACGAAAAACTCACAAGAAAGAAGAAGTGAACATTTTCGATGATGAAAAAGGAGGAGCAATGCTTGCTAAATATAATCAAAGTCATTATTATTATTTATATATTTTTTTAAAACCTAAAGGTTACCCTATGCTATGACGTCCATTGATAGGGATAAGTGTATTTGTCAGAATAAAACAATAGTAAAGTTTGCTCAATGGGCATTTGATGATCTATCATTTATTTGATTAAAATAGACATTTCCAAGCATCAGACTGACATTTAATGTCACTGTAGCATTTTTGCCCCATTTCTGTTTTTGATTAAATTGTCGATTTTATTATTTTTTTCCTTTGTTTTTTCACCCCACCACTTAACTAAATTATTATATGTATTAATAAGATGCAGAATTCTTATTTTTAATTTATTTATTTATGTTATAAATTTATAACAATTTAATCAATCAATTCTCATTAGAATTCGCCGACTATGAATTATTGATGAAAATTTTGAATTTTCGGCAGATATATTGAAAACCTCATCCACTTTGCTACTATGTACTAATCGATTGCTGAGGATGGAAATTATATTGATATAAGACTAAATCTAGTTTCCTTTGTTCGTCTTGGTCAAAGGATATGTATATACCGATTGTTTTATATGTATATTGTTTTATATATATACCGATAGCGATTGTTTTAGAATTGATAATTGGTATAAAATTCATTTAGAGGCATTTATTAGACATAAGAACAAAGAATAGTGACAAAGTTAACATACGTTTGACGATACACATTTATTTTGAATGTGCCCTGAAACAGTTTTTCCACTGTTCTAGAAAATAGAGTTTTTCAATTTCGACACTTTGCATTTGTATCGACGATGTGTTCTCACGATTACACACATATAAAAACTCCTCAAAAAGACACTATTGTTTCCTCATATTTTACTTTCACACACATAAGGAAACTAATGTTAACAAAAAGTGTTTAAGGAAGAGTTATTTGCTTGGCAGTACAGGCATATGTTATTCCCAAAAAGAAAGTACACATATGGATGATCCTTCTTTTAATATTTTAATCTATATCCATTTTTATTAAATTGGTGTAATTAAATATGAAAACGTTTTTCATAGTAAACTATTAAACATTGATTTATTAAGGATAATTTAATAATTGGGCTACACAAATTTAATTTATTATTCTATTTCATTTCTGAATGATATCTGAGATGATTGCTTCAAGAACCATTTGCTAAAATTTGATTAAATAGAATAAAATGATAGATAGATTGCTGTGTATGATTTGATGAAAGTTTAATTTTGATCGAAACGGTAGAACACAATAAAAAAAAGTTGACATTTTTTTGTCTATTTCTTCATGAGCCGTGTGCTCTCTTCTACACGGACTGACGCTCTTCTCCGAAATTACAGGTAATAAATAATCTCTCTATTATATAAAAATGGTTTTAGTGATCTTCGTAACTTTGTAATGTTTTATTTTTTTCCAATTAATTTAATTTTTATTATTATACATGCACCTTCTATGTTAAAAATTAAAAATATTTGTGTCATAAATTTTCCCTTACGGGTACAAACGATTACAGATATCTAATAAATGAATAAATAAGCTTTCTTTTTGTCTGCACCTCAGAAGCAAAGTACTTATTGCATTTAGCTCCCTTCTCCATAAATGCTTGTAAGCTGTCAGTCCACTACTGTATTATTTCTATAACTAGTGTAATTATGTGTGGAGAGTCGAAAAAAAAAATTATGAAATTTCAATACATTTGTATTTCGGTTGTAACAATCACCTTATTTTGATTTATTCTATTAAACTGCCAGGAATGACACAACCTACCCTATTCAAAATTAATCATCCAACGTTCCGTTTGATTATTCCCAGAAACAGAAATCTGATGCGTAATACATGATAGAATTTAACGTTCAAATCATTTATCTTATATAGAGATAGATAGATCACATTATATACCTACCAATGGAGTGGTTAGTATGGATGGGAAAAGTTTCTCCTGCTAATATTTTTTTGGTGGTGTAGTTATTAAGAGATAGGGAAACTTCTTGCCTTAGGAATAAGAAAACGTTTCTAAAAGGGGATGAACCAAAAAATAGTGAACGGCATGAAGGTGCAGAATGAAATGAGAAAATATTGTAATAAAATTCAAAGAGTATCCCTAGTTAATCAGAAAGTTTAGTGAGACTAGCTGCAAGATCATCACAGTTACGATAGTCGCAAATATTCCAATAGGCACTCCAATAAAAAGAATGAACAATACTTTGAGGTTTGATTAATGCTAAACTTTTTTGTGGCAACGCTTTTTACACAAAAACACTTTTCAAACTACCTAAAAATTTCAATTGTCAACTTGTAAAAATGATTCCAATTCCATATTTAATTATTTATTTTTAACTTTTTACGTTACTACTTCGACGTTTTTGGATCCTAACATGTTGAGGACTCCACAGCACAATACAGGATTTAAAGAACAAGTGCGTATATTATCAATTTGTGCAAGCAGTTCAATTATGATTAAATTTATCTTGTATACCATTGCTATTTCATTCTAATATTTTAATTAATACATCAACCATGAAATATGTAGCAAGTTTCAATTTTACTATTAGCTAAGATAATGTTCGTTTTCACTTTTATTTATTGATATATTAATATGCATTGATTATCATTTATTTCACAACTTACCTATAGATAGTGCAATCATTGGCTTGTCCGGATGAGGTTCCAGTTTGAGGTTCTCCACCAGCTGGCGGATTGGGTTGTCGCTCTTCCGCGCCATGGCGGACGCGCGAATCCTCCACTCATTCTGCTTAGACATTTCTGATGAGGAACAAGGCGGGCCTCTGAGGATATAGCCCAGCTGTTACATAACATCGGACGAGCCCCCAAGTTGGTAGGGGGTGGTGCTATGGCAAACAAGAAACTCGTTTTTACCGTATAACCTTGTCCTCCAACCACAAACAAGTCGCACATATTTCTGGTCCAGTTTTGCATTCATTAGCGTATGGCGTGAGGTAGATCTTGGTATTAAATAAAACGCAATTCGATTACGCTACCTCTTGCAATTATTCTCATAAAAAAGAAGTCTAACAAATATGTTTGTTTTCATATTTTCAAATAGATACAAACAACTAGGCTGCCGATATTGGCGCCCTAAGTAAATCTGTTTCAACTTTGAATGAATTTGAAAGCTAAAGTTGAAAGTAGCTTAGGCTTTTTTTTTCTTTTTTTTAATATAGAAGAATAGTTATGAAAACACTCTTACCTTTGCCATACAATTAACAATCATTTTTACAAAATCTTGATTTTCGAGTGGACACGACGTATTAATAATGCCAATTTTTAATTGGCCACTGAGCTTACAAGGCCAGTCATGCCACATTCTTATTTAGTTGTGATGTGCCTCTCGAAGCAGCACAATTTGAAAGTCGTAGACAAAGATAACAGTAATTAAGCGATTGATTATTATATTCAATTGTTTTTTTTTTGAGACTCAATATTGTTTAAAATGTATGGTATATGTAGGAACGTATTGCAACTCTGACGGTTCGGGTTTTTGGCGCATCTTGAGGACATCTACGGTGAAGTACATAACTATAGTTATATGAAATACATTGATAAATACTAATTATTATAATATTATTCAATTTATTCTATATATCACTTTTATTCTGTTATAATATCTTTCCATTGTTACATCAGCCACTCCTTGTTCACTGAGGTGTCATAAATTTCAGATTAAGTATTCAAGAAGAATATTTTTTACTATTTTGGTTTATAATTATTAAAACATTGTAACAGTCTTACAATTAACATTATTATGTATAATGATAGGCAGTGATGTTATACAGAAAGGGATTAGATGATAATACCATAATATTTGTAATTTTTTTGTTATAGTTAATTAATTTTTAATTACAATACTGTAAACTTTTAAGTTGAGGGCCGTTTCTGAGCTTTCAAGGGCAAACATGTTTTTTGTTTTTATTTTGCAGTGTCGTGCTATACTTAAAGTCGTATGTCGAAGATAATATTTTATTTTGTTATTAGTTTTCTTGTGTCAATAGAGAAAATAGATAAGAATATATATATTCATTAGATTTGTTGGAGTCTTACCAATATTATCAAAATAGCACTTAGCACACAAGACAGCGTTGTCCCTTAAGTCTGTAATAATAATAATTATAATTATACTATGGCACCAATACTGGTGAATCTTGCCTTCGCCGCTCATAAAGTAAGGGTGGGAGATTTGAGGGGTTGAAGGTACAAGTTTTTGTAAATTTTGGTATAGTTTTATGATTTCTTCTGATTATTTTACAATACACTGTTCAATAGTAGTTGTTGGCCTTCTAGCGGTGATGTTCCATTGTGTTTGACTTTCATAATTTTATCCTTAGGTTGAAATCAGGTTTAGTTAGCTGGTGTTCAAGCACGCTGGACTTGATAATCTGACTCCTGATATTCTTTTTCCTGCTGTGTTCTCTTCATGTGAGAGATATAACCTGTTTACAGATCCGATGATTCACAAATCGGTGACGTGGGTTTCTAAGGTTAAAAAACCTGAAGCTTAAAAAAAATTTCGTGAATAAACTACACGTGCGCTTTCTTAAGATTACGCGATTTAAAAATTTTCCCATCGTGTACGAGTTAGTTCTCATACTACTATTTTTTTCAAGAAATCCTTCAAGGATATATGGGATTCCATTTCCTTCTTTTATGTCGGATATCCCAGCTTTTAATTTAAAAAAATCACGATTAAGAGAATATATTAATAGATAAACTATATGATGGAGCTTTAAAATTGTATATCTGACGTAAGAGCTTTCTTCATCGTCTGAGAGTTATAGAAATGTTTATCGGTTGTTATGGGAAAAATGAGGAGTGGCTCAGTGTTAGAGAGCTGAGTTTCCGTGCCGAAGGTCCCGGGTTCAAATCCGGCTGTGGAAGATTTTATTTAATCTGTTAATAGCTGGGAATGTATCGTTTTGGATCTGGGACTTTCCCACGGTTCACCCAGCCTCTGTAAAGTGGGTAACCAAAACAGGGGGAAAATCTGCACAAAGCACTTTTCCCTGCTCAACTGTTTTCCTATAAACAGTACAGTCTCTATTACGTACAGAGCCCAAGACCCTGCATGGGTTGTAGTGATTTTTTTAATATATATTTTGTGTTGTTAGTTAGAGGGATAAAATTGTAACTAAATACAAACATTCATAATGGGCCCGTTTACATTAAAGAAAATATTGACTACAGACATTATTGAAATGAATACTCACAACATCTTTGAAATGAATATGTAATAAGTGATTAACTCACTAATACGTGGGTCCTCACCAGTAATTAAGCAGCGATAGTTTGAGGTGCTACTGGTTTTCTGGGAACTCACCTTCTTACGATACCGTCTCTGATGAGTTGAGAGGTTTTACGTTCCCACCCTTCTTTTCCATATTTGTGAATTTTATTCAAATGAATTTCCAGTAAGAGTCAATACATTTTGAAACTCTTACCGGCTCTTATGGTTTTTTACAACTGTAACTGAAACTCATGTTATAAATTATAGAAATCACATAGATACATCGTCCGCTAATAACTGTTTCGTTCAAAAGTTAGTCTATCTCTATTAACTCAGAAATATTTATTTTCTCGTTTTAGTTAATTAATAATTATTACTATCAACACTACAGATTTGTGTAATATTTTTTGTTTAAATGATTATTAAGAAAAACGTAGGATCAGAGCTTTATGGCAAAGAACAAGATATCCTTCATACAAAATAGAACTCAACAAACTAACCCGAAAACTTCAACAAGAATTATCAAAATTTAAAAACAACAGTTACAAGGACTATTTAAATTCTATAAACAACAGAGACAGACAATATGGACAGCTACAAGGAGTATTATAAAGCAAAAGGTGGCTCAATATCCTCTTAGACCTACAGACAACACTTGGGCGATGACGAGCGAAGAAAACGCTAACGAATTTGCAATACATCTTTCTCATATATTTAAGGCAAATGAAATCCAGGATAATACTCTCACCTACAAAATAGATGGCGACTTGACAACAGCACTACCCTTATCACTCCCTCCTCCAGCATTTCATCCAAAAGAAATCTATTAAGTACTGAACAAAATGCCAAACAAAAAGGCTCCTGGCTATTTTATATTGTTCTGCGATTTTTCTTGACATTGAAAAAGCTTTTGATAGTGTCTGGCACAAGGGTCTTCGCTGAAAAAAAAAACCTCACTTACCTCCTACATACTTTTTAATTCTTCATACTTATTTCCAAGACAGATTCTTCTGTACTTCCGTCGACTGTTCGATTTCCTCCCTCTTTCCTCAATACAGGGGTGTACCGCACGGCAGTGTTTTAAGCCCCATTCTCTATTCTGTTTACACCTCTGATATCCCGGAGCATCCTTGCATCAACATCTATAGCTTCGCTGACGATACACCATTATTTCTTCTCACAGAGACCCAAACCTAGCATCTATAGCTCTTCAAAATCATTTATTTGATTTAGAAAAGTGGTTCTATAAATGGCAAATCAGAATAAACGCCTCAAAATCGAGCCATGTAACCTTCTCTCTACGCAAAGCTTTGTGTCCAGCAGTCAAAATTGACAACGACGAAGTACCTTCCAAAAAATATGTATGTTATTCGGACTATACTTTGACAAAAGACTTACATGGAACGTACATACAAAATTAAAAAGACAAGAACTGACTAGACTATCACTAACTATCACATCTACTGGACTACAGATCTTCACTTGACTTACGGAGCAAACGACTTATCTATAATAGTATACTAAAACCTATTTGGACATATGGAGCAGAACTTTGGGGTTCAGCAAAAAAAGTCCGCATACCCAAGATACAAACAACACAGTCCAAAATTTTCAAAAAAATTGTTAATGCACCATGGTATATTTCGAATCACACCATACACAACGACATGAACATTCCCACTATAAAATCATTCATTCTTAACAAACACATGGCATTCCACTCATCGACACAATATCACACAAACCCACTCGTTCTTCCGCTTTCCTACTCCCTGTTACCTGGAGTTGATAGGAAAAGATTAAAAAGACATTGTCCAAGAGACCTACTCACCTATTGATATTTTTACTCCATCATCATATAGAAGATCATGTAGAAAAGCAAAGAGAAATACACTCGGATCAAATTTGCTGAATGCGCAATTGCGCAGGTGCAAATGAAAATTAAATAATTATTTAACGCTTTCATAGTTCAATGGCTTTATTTATTGTTCCTGTTGTGAATGTGACGCCTTAGGCTTCAAGCAAAGTCGCCCCTCCCACATGACGCCTACGTCTTCCGATCTTAGTTTCCTTCGTGATTTTCTTTTTGTTTCTGTTAATTTTCTGAAGAACTCATTTCTATTTAAAAGTAAAATTGAATATAGTGGTAATTAGGGATAAAATAAATACTAAATAGGTTATATTAGTATTTAGTATATATTAGTACTATTCTTGTTAAATATGTTCAACTAACAAAAGACTAGAATGAACAGGTTGTTGTGGGTCTCTACAGATTCCGATCTAGATAGAACGACTTCACTCAAACATTACTGTACAATATTTGATTGATATTTAATACGATTTTCCTTCCGGGAAATTTTGTAAGATTTATAATATAACCTACGCAGTTAGATCTTGTCGAAGGTTATAGAATACGCTTTAGCAAGTTTTAGAAAATAAATAAAAAATGTCTGCTTTCTATTTATCGAATCTTTTAGAAAGTTAGCCATTTCTTTCAAAAATTTTCCTCCTTGTCTTTTAATAAGAAATGACTTAATGAATAAATTATGGAAATTCGATTTCAGCTTTCCTTAATGTTTTTATTTCTATTTCTATTAACGTATTCCAGGTCTTAAAAAGTTGCCCTCTACTGAGACTATGAGATTGGAGAATAATTAATTAAATATAAAAAAATATTTAGAATGTCAATAAACAAAGATTTATCACTTAAACTTATTATTTAAACCGAGTTATTATTTAAAGACGTAGCAGGAAGTTCAACATGTTGTGTTTGTTCATGTATCGATTATCTGATGGAACAGCTCGATCAATTGTGATAGCTCTAATTACGCGTAAACATCTCGTGAATTTTTTAATACAATACTAAATATTAATTTGTTCATTCGAGGTTATATTTTATGGACGAACTGAACGACAATTTTTCAAAACTTACTATAGACATTCCACGAATCTATAGCAACACTATACGTAAACATTTTTTTGCGTGAATCCATACAACCAGCATTCCTAAAGTAAAATAATGTTTTGTGTAAAGATGAGTCCTAACTTTTAGTTTAGGCATGGAAGACCCGATTACCAAGTTTCAATATACTAATGACTCGCGAAGGTTACACATGTGATATCCAAGTATATTCCGTACCTCAAGACGAATAAGGCTTTAAGATATAAAACCTTTGAGTCAGAATTTATATTCAACCATTTTTGCTAAAGTGTCTTTGTTTTCCACTATATTGTCCGTGTTAGATTTAAATAAAAATTATAATAAATTTTAGTGGCGGTATAAAATAGTCAGGGGGTGCAGATTACACTTAATAAGAATGACTTATTGGGACAATAAAATAAGTCATTTTACTGTGTCAATAAGTCATTCTTATTTTGTGTAATCATTGACTGCACACCCTGACAATTTTCCATTTAATTTAATCTAATAATAAATTTTATTGCTGTTTACAAGCATTTCAAATAATACAATCCTACTTCTCTATTATGCTGATGTATCTATTCAACCAAAATCAATTGCACACAAATATTTTATTGTAAATATGTCTGTTCTTTTATTTTAATTTTGTATCACATTTTCTTATTCTCTACATACAAAACATACCTGTTTAGTTATTTACTTTCAGGATATTATGTAATTATTGTTTTATTTTGATGTAGGCCTTTGGCCAGATATATAGTCATTTATTTTGTTCTTCTCTGTTATTCTAAAGGGACCTGGTCCCAGAATAAAATTAATTTTCTATTCTATTTCTGTTCTATTCTATTCTAAAAGTTAATTTAGTTTTTGTTTTTTTTTGTGCTTAATGCTATCGGTATTATTTTGCTGAGGAGGTATACAAAAATTATTCATTAGAATTTATATTCAAGTAAAAAAGTAGCTTACGATCGGATTCAGTTCATTTTATGGTAGTAATTTAATTGCTAAACATCTCTTTACAGCATAAACAGATCCAAATAGTTTACAACAGTGGCGAACTTTTGGAGGACAGGATGTGGTTCATTCATGATCCCACTTACCTTTTTTTTTGTTTTTATATACAATGACACTTTACTGACAAAAAAAAAACATCAGCTGACTCTTAGTCCCCGCCCCTCTTACTCCTACCTTAGCCAAACCAGCTAACCACAGTGCTCCACCCTGATTTTTTTCATCCCCAGCTTCGGCAACCATTTTGTTCTTCATGGGCCGCCATTTTCTTACAATGATGTAGTAAGCATACCAGCAACCCCACCTGCTTTATCAACGTTATAGGTGCTGAGAATGTCTTGTTACATTTTTTTTGTGACTTATGATCCTCGCTAGAGACCTTGCTAAAGGGGCAGGTACACATTCTAAATAAGCTGAACGGACAAAGCCACCATTTTATATTTATTAAGTTCACGTGGTGAATTCGTGGTCATAACAGAAAATTTGAAATTAAATTTAAACATCAACCTAACCTCAACCATCGAACTCAATTTCATGCTTCTTTTTTTTTTTTTAGTAATACTGACCTAACCTCAACTCTGAAATCAGGTACCTTCTAAATCACGTAATCATTAAGCCCCACCCCCTTTATTCTAATCCATAAACATTTCCTGCTATCAGTCTCCACCCCTCCCCTTCTGATGTCATTTAGTCTCTTTTCAACCTGAGAGACTTACAGCTTTATTTTGGTACACCTCCTTTCAGAATGCCTACCCGGGAATACCCATTAAATTTTGTTTTTACAACGCAATTTTGGTTTTGGGGACTTGAGAGAAAAAGGAATTAGTTGAAATAACTTTTAGGCTTTAACTGTAAATACCTAGCGTAAAAAAGGGGTACGACTTCTTAGTTCTAAAACAAACGTTTTGGTTCCTAATTTTTTTTTTTTTTAATTTATTTATTGATATTTACAACTGTGTAAAAAAAAAATACAACAAGTAAATGGGCTAAGCGATACATAATGACATGTGAAAATGACAAGTAGAGAAACTACACACTGGTAGTACTCGAATCACAAGTTCAACTAAGAAGTCACGGGGCCATCTTCTTTTCAGACGCCTCGGAGGATTATCGGGAATTGAAGAGAAAGCTAGGTTTGAAACTAGAGGGTTTGAGTGGATATGAAGTTTGGTATGAAAGGATAGATAGCGAGTTCGGGCCAAATCAGCAACAAATGGGACATTAAGGTCGTTATGGATGATAGGAGCATTAAGGATTTTACGAAGGATTTTGGATTGTAGGGATTTGATACGAGAGGAATTCGATGGCTTAGGGCCTACGGGGCTCCACCCCAAAGCTCTACTCCGTAGGTCCAAATAGGTCGTATGATGGTCATGTAGATGAGTCTTTTGTAATTAATTGGGAGCTTAGAGCATTTGTCTAGTAAGTGTTTAAGTAGCCTGAAACGTCGAGCGGTTTCTTGTCTTTTCAGTCTCGTATGAGGATTCCAAGTTAATCGTTTGTCAAGATGCAACCCTAAGTATCGGATCTGTTCTACAGGCACCAGTGGGATATTATTAAAGGATACTGAAGGGGAGGAAGTCATTGGTTTACGACGTAAGGTAAAAGTGATTTGATGCGATTTTTGAGAGTTTATTTTAATTCTCCAGTTTTGACACCATTCTTCAAGATCAGTGATATGGGATTGGAGGCTTTGGGATGCAATAACTGGATTGGTGTTCACTGATAATACACATGTATCATCAGCATACGTGGTAAGGATAGTATTAGGATGAGTTGGGATGTCAACTGTATAAACTGTATAAAGGATTGGGCCAAGGATACTACCTTGAGGAACACCAGCAGATTGGGAAAAGAGTGATGAATAGACATTATTATGATTTACTTGGAAAGTTATGTTTGTGAGATAGGATTGAAGGATGAGAAAGTAGGTAGGCGGTAGGAATTGACGGAGTTTGTAAAGTAATCCCGGATGCCAGACTCGGTCAAATGCCTGTTCCACATCAAGAAAGACGCCCAAACAATATGATTCACGTTCTAATGCAGAGGAGACTACATCCACCACACGATGACATTGCTGAATAGTGGAGTGGGATGCTCGGAATCCAAACTGGTGATCTGGTATTATGTGATTTGCATCAAGGATGGGGTACAATCGTTTGAGGATGAGTTTTTCTAGGATTTTACCCGTGCAAGGTAGAAGAGAGATAGGACGGTATGAGGAAGGGTATGGTTTTTTTTTTAGGTTTGGGTATCATTTTTACAATGGATAATTTCCAGAGGTCAGGAAAATGGTTCCTAATTTTGAATTGTTAATACTAAAACATTAACATGAAGTTAAGTCGTTAATACTATTACAGCTTTTTGAATTTTCGAATGTTAGTCCTGAAAACATATCCAAGAGGCTTAATCCTCAACAGCTTTTGGACTTTGAAATTCTAATTATTATCTATGATTAATTTTTAATCCATAAATTTCTTTTATTATTTATAAACTATGATTATATATTTAAAAAAAGGGATAACCATATTGATCTAGTTAAATCGGAGGACTTCTTTCAAAGCAATTCCTGCGAAGATGTGCAAAGTTATGGGTTGAGATCGGGGAAAAGGTAGGAAATTTGTGTCCTGAGAAAGGAAAGTGAAAATTAAAAAAAAACTTGATTCTATTCTATTCGAAGAAAGGAGGTAATCCTTAAACGACTCACAAAAAGAAAATGTGTGAGAACTTGACAATAGTATACGTTTAAAGGTTATGGTTTTTACATGAGTAGATAGCATGGTGATTACCTGTCCATGTATCAAAGGTTTTCGGAAATGAGGAAAAATGTTATAACAAGGTCATTCATCTCTTTTCTATCAAAAGAAAGAATTTTTAAAGATATGTTAGTTATTAGTCTCCCCTTTTTTTTTCTCACCTTTCTTCACAGGTTATAATTATATATATATTATGTATTCAAGTATTTTAAATTTATTAATATTTTGTGTTTATTTTAAAAAAACATTACATTGTTTTCTGACCAATTTTATTTAATCCTATAATTAAAAATTATCCGGAATTTAAACTATAAAAACTATAATTAAAAAACGAACAAAAATAAATAAATATAACTACTCCCCGGTATACAAGTGGTTAAGTAAAATTTTCTTCAAAATGTATTTTTTTATACTCAAGGCAGCGGAATCGTATTATTTTCGTGGTAAATGAGGGGCTATGTCTGACAATGGCTTGAAAAGGGTTAATTGCTTATATTACAACTCCATTTCTAGCCAAAGCTACGAGAATAAAACGAGTCTGCTTCCCTCAATATAGCTAACTCTCTTTGGACAAAATTCGACTGGACAATCGACAACGAGGCTGTTGATATATTTTAACATATAGAGTAAATATGTGATAAAATGCAGGGAAAACAACACTACAAGTTATAACGATACGAGCACAGATTTATTGGATATATACTATATAGACAGATAGACACTTCCCACAACAACAGATCCAGTCACCACAACAGAAGGTGTCATAATCTCAACTGTCATTTTACAGTGTTGTCTGTCTGTAATACAATACGTTATAAGCAATGTAGATTATGTACAAAAGAGGAATTACTTCAATAATATATACACAATGTATCAGTGATTAGCGGCCTATGGAATCATAGTTTTTTTTTTGTAATCTTATGATTTAAGTTGATCAGCTATCTCGTATTCTCTGATATTTTCCCTCGCTCTTTTCTTTTTTTTTTTTTTGTGGATTGAAATGAGCATAGATTTTTTCATTATTCTATTTATTTTTTTTAATATTTCATTCAGCGTAGAAACTTCAGCTTCTCCAGATGCTCTCATTAGTCCACTAAGAATACAGACGGCCCGAGAACGGTGATTATTTTGGCTATTATTTTATCTATTTAAGAGAATTGTATTGCCTCAGTTATTTGTTTGTCAAAGTAGTTGGATGGTCAAAAGTATCTTTCAATTATATCACCGATTACATTGACCTCTTCATTAAAATTAATTTTGAATCGTTGAAAGACTAATATGAGTAATCCATCATAGTAATCTATCAGCTATCAGCCACAATACCAACAATTATTTTTTACCTACAAAAAAAAAAAATTATTTATTGAAATTTATAATAATACACCAAGCAAATAGAATGAAAGATATATAATAGCATAAGATAAAGGCAAGTAGAGAAACTACGGTACTATTCAAATAACAAATTCAACTTAGAAGGGCACAATGTCATCTTCTTTTCAGACACCTCGTAGGATTATCAGGGTTTGAAGAGGTTGCTAGTTTTGAAACTAGTGGGTTTAAGTTGGAATAAAGTTTTTCATGAAATGGGACATTAAGTTCCTTATGGATGACTTTGTTTGTAACGGAATAAGGAGCATTGAGGATTTTACGAAGGATTTTGGATTGTAAGGATTGGGTAGAGAGAATGTTCAATAATTGAAGTGCAGTAATTGAGGATAATCATCTATTCAATGCTTTCACTGGTGGTCTAGAACATGTGATATCTGCCAAATCTTGTGTTGCATAATATGATAAATAGGAATAAAAAAAAATACTATTTGATTTTATCAAACTTTATTAAATATTGTACACAACTATTAAAATTTTAAAATCACTCTATTTCTCTTTTATCTTTCTCATATCGTTAGTCCATAGAAAAAGTGGTGTATCTGCCAATTTTGCTAATTTGGGTTTAGGTCATATCTTATTTTATAATTATCTATTACCTTCACAATTCTAAAGATACTGACCTGAATATATTAAATTACTAATTAAATTATATTTTAAATTTTAATCACTTTTTCTGTTGCAATAATTCAAACCCAGCCAGCACGTTTAGTTCCACAAAATTTTTAAAACCGTTTACTTTGACTTTGGAACAACGATATCTGCATTACATTTTAGTACATCTATAATCCTTTCATTTTATTCATATGGTAATGGCTAAATTTAAAAAATGCATTTAAAAAAAAATAGATTTATTTTTAGAATTATTAGGAAAATAATTTATTAACTAATTTTATTATGGATATGTAACTTGCGCAATAAAATAAATTATGCAAAGTCATTTTTATAGACTGAACTTAAACATAATATCAACCCATCTTTTAAAATATAATGTAGTTACTTTTGTGTATGTTATTTATAATAATACTTCTATATCACAAAATGTCTGTTGATAAAGTAATTCCTGCCATTTAAATCATGATATTAACTTTTAAAAATACAAATGTGATGCTGAAACTAAATTATATTTATATTTGCCCTATTTTGATTTACATGAAGTTACTAGCTTCTTAGGTTTTTTTAATATAAATATATATAATAGAAATGGTAACATGGGTAATTTTTTATATCACAGTGAAGAATTATTAACATCTCACACCGAAAATTTGCCTACTATCTTAGAGTGTTTATTTCTCCAATTTCCCGATTTCACAGATTAATATTTGATCTTAAAATCAAAGTTTTTTTATAGACTAGTAAGTTTTTATTAAAACTATAATTTATCTATTTTGTAATTTATTAGTATAAGACATTTCTATATTGCCAAAATACAATATATAAATCACCTGCCCGATTCCACATTAATATTTGGTCATAAAATATTTACAAAATTTTCTATAAACTAATTATTTTTTTACAAAATTATAATTTATCTTTTTTGTAATTCATTATCTAATTTTACCTATTAATGTATTTTACTCAAATGGTCCCTTATAATTATAATACATTAACAAATATGAATCACTTTTTACTTAGTAATGATTGTGAATTCTTAAACATTTAATACTTATTAAATGCGAGAAAAAAATAAAAACAAGACTAAATTTAAAAAAAAAAAATAAAAACCATCGATTCAAAATTAAAAAAAAAATTCTTTTAACAATCATCAGTCTTTGTAATGAACAGCAATTTATTCTAGCATAAATAAATTTATTTGTGTTATAATTATAACTTCTTAATGCTAGTCTAGTTCTTTTAGAAATTCATGGAATGAGTGTTCATATATGGCGATGACAAACATCAGACCACCCCCAAGAAACATTCCAACTAACTGAATGCAGAGATGAGATAAACTTGTTACTTGTTTCTGCATTTCAGGAATCTGAAAAAAAAATAGTTTTAGGGAATGAAGCATGTTAATAGTTACTGAATGTGTTTGTGGTGTGTGCATAATAAATCTAGTTTGAAATGAAATATTATACTAAGTTGGACAAAGGAGTTTAGTGTTTTTTTTTGTTTTAAAAAAAATTATTTTATTAAATTGTACAACTGTAATATATACATCTAGTACAAGGGCTGTATGAATAAATAAATACATGAAAGGACATGTAGAGGCACTACCAATTGGCAGCACTCTAATTACATTTCTATTTAGAAGGTCCCGAGGCCATCTTCTCTTCAGACGCCTAGGAGGATTGTCCGGGATGGAATTAGATCCAAGGATGGAAACTAGTGGGTTTGGATGGGCCTGGAGTTTATTATGGAATGATAGGTATCTGGAATGGGCTAAATCGGTAACATATGGAACGCTCAGGTCCCGTGGATTGTTTTATTTGTGACAAAATAAGGAGCGTTTAGGATTTTGCGAAGGATTTTGGATTGCAAGGATTGAATACGAGAGGAATTTGATGGTTTGGTGGAGCCCCATAGTTCAATTCCGTAAGTCCATGTAGGTCTTATAACAGTAACATAAATAAGTCTCAGTGTTTTTAAGGTAGTGTAGGATCCAGACATTGACATTGAGTGGGGTACATCTGTAACAGTTCCTCACATCTAAACCTACCACATTCACTAGAAACTTTAAAATATGAAATTTTTGGTTCATGTTTTAAATAAGCAATGATAACACTAAGGTTTAATGAATCCAAATGCTTGATAATGATACCACCAATCTCTGCTTACAAATTTCCATCCACTGACCACCACCCAAATCTGAATCAGTTAGATCATTCATACTTTATACACCTTGGTCTACTCCTTGGATGTTTACCAGCCGGCTCAGCTGTTATTAACTTTTTAGGAAGTCCGACAATTTTACTAGTCCAGTTCAACTTTCATGACATTATCACTTGAATTATAATGACTGGGGCATGTTCTGCTATTCCCTGTTGTGTAATATCTTAAATTCTCTGGTGGTCTCATCATTAAAGTACAATTGGAAGAATGATTTTTTTATGGATTCTAATTTTTAAATATGCGTGAGCTTAGTTATGTGAGGCGGAAAAATACTAGGTATTTTCAGCCTTTAACCGTGCCTTTATTTTTTCTTAAATTAATTTATTTTTTCTAGTTATCATAGGTCCTTAGTACTTCAATTGTTGTATAGTTGTATAATGTACTTTAATTAAAAAATAATTATACGTTGTATAATTGTTTTTAATGGATATTTTTCTTTCTTTCTCAAAGCCTGTTCCTGGCATTCTTCTTCAGTGAATTCAGTTTTAATAATTTTTTCAACACAATTTTGTACATTTTTTTGTTCCCAGTTTTAAACTGAATATACATATTTGTTTACTGTAACTTTTACATTCCACATTTTTTACTTTATCACATTAGTATTTCTAAAGTGACATAAGTCAAAAGCCTACATTTTTTGGAGAAACAGGAAAAACTATTAGTGAGCTTGGAAAAGCATTAGTGCACTAAGAGTGACACAATTGGCTTCTGGCAGACGAGCTCTGGAGCTAGTTTGATTGCAATTGTGATAAGTGGTAAAGAGTTATTTACCGGTTTCTTTCATGGTCATAATTCACCATAAAAAACACCGTTTTTAAGTCGTTTCATTTTAGAAATACTAGTGTGGTATGCTTATTGTTTACTTCCAGCCTAATAATATGGTCTATACTTATAACCTTATCTGAGTAAAATAATCCTTTTCTAGATCAGGGCCTTGTAATACATTAAATTATTATACCTATGAAACTCTTTTACATAATAGATAGATTAGTCCAACTGATATAAATATAATAATTATCCAAAATAATATAACAATTATCCAAATATAATAATAATCCAAATTATAATAAGTCTTGTTATTAAAATTTTATTACTTACTAAAGTAGCTAGAGAGATGTACAAAAATGATCCAGCAGTTGCCGCATATATCCAAAGTGCAGCTTCTGAATAATCTGCTAATAGCAGCCCCAGAATAACTCCTAGTAAACTCAGTACAGATGATGCTAGGTTATAAATCACAGCAGTTTTTAGGTCCATACCATTTTGTAATAAGAGAGCAAAATCTCCTGTAAAAATAAAACATTTATATAGTACACAAAACATTTTTGTTTATTATATCTATGTTATATGTATCTTTATTAAAATGTTTGTGGTTTTAAAAATATATTCTTCATAGTGTACCGTGGGTACGCACATAAGAACATACATTTTTAAACTTTACATGTTTTGGAAGACCCTGTGGAAGTATTTTAAGAAAAATTGGACATAGTGTAGAAAGAAGACATTTCAAATAACAAACTTCCAACAAGCCATATTATAAACATTAATTAACTTAAAATATTGATCCATTCGTGTTTAAGATCTTTATTTATAAAATTAATAAATTGTTATTATACGTGTTCATATTTTGCTAATCTTCCCACTAAAAAATTGTCAAAATTTCATGCTAAGAACTGATAACTTTATAAAATCAAATCTACTATTAAATTACGAAGTTATAATACTTATAACAAAATGCTTGAAAATAATTTTTTTAATTAAATTAAATACATCACATTGAAAAAAATGTATATGCTGGCATTCATTTGGTTATTTTTAGAATAAACTGAAATAGCCCTGATCAGTTTGCAGTACATAAGGTGTTATGAATTTTAATGTTCCTAAAAATATATTTACATTTCATTTGCAAATTTGTCTTACATAAATTTGTGTTATTTTAATATTTTATTAACTACAGTATTTCATAACACTGTAAGTAATATAACATTAATATTGGTTATATTAACATTAATATAAGTTATTAATTTTAAAATACTTAATTAACGCTTCTCTTTATAAATACTTGCCTAATTCATGGGGAAGCTCATGGCTGAAGACAGCCAAAGCTGTCGCAAGTCCTGTCATAACATCCTGCCTGAATGCTGCTCCCATGGCAAGCCCATCAGTTAAGTTGTGAAGACCATCTCCAGTAATTATCATCCATATTACACTTGTGCCTTTTCGATCACTATCTGAAAGAATTTAAAAAGCTTAATGAAATATTATTTTTATATTTCTAATAAATAGCTTTATAATTATACTAAGGGAGTATTATATTTAAAAAAAATCATAATAAAACTGCTAACAGATTGTTTTAGTTATTCAGTAGGAATCTATTATGTTTCTAATTTGATCAACTTCTCATAATAATTCTTATGTACTTCTAAATAATTATAGTTTTTGTCAGACCTTTAAGATTTTAAAGTAAAAGTAAAAATATATATTACTCAAGTAATACCCAGGTTAGGGCTTATTTATTTTTTTAATAAACTATTACATATCTGAGCCACCTACCTCCACCATCTCTCATATTTTAGAATCCTGTAAAAATGCCTTATATCAACCCTCTCATTGGTATTTGGTGTGGTAGTATATTCCATACTCAATCTCCACAACACATGTTCTAGATTTTACCCCAGATGAGTATGGTAGAAACCATTTCTTAGTTGCTATCTTCTTTAGTATAATATTATAGTAATTACCAATAAACAGTAGGTTTTTTTAAGTAACTATTAATAATGACACTGAAAAGGCAAAATTAAATTAAGCTTACGTGAATGTCCCTCATTCTTCACAGGTACCATCATATAACTTGAGTTTTCAATCTCATCGATTTTCTTTATCCGCTTCTGTGAAAAAAGGAGGAATTTAGAGATAATATGAGGCAAAAAAATGATTAGCACACAGGTTATTATGGGATATTTTATAGGTATAATCAAGAAGTTCGTTGGATTTGTATTCAAGAGAAATATACTTAAAAAACAATACTCCCTTAGTAAAATCATAAAGCTATGTATTAGAAATATAAAAATAATATTTCATTAAGCTTTTTAAATTCTTTCAGATAGTGATCGAAAAGGCACAAGTGTAATAAGGATGATAATTACTGGAGATGGGTTTGCCATGGGAGCAGCATTCAGGCAGGATGTTATGACAGGACTTGGAACACTTTGTTGCAACATTTTGGACTATGTTTTATTTTAGGCATTCTTTTCTTTCTTTACAAGGGTTAAGAAGAAAAAAAAAAAAAACGAACAATGAAAGTATAAAAATAAAACAATGAAATAAAGTAAGAAATATTTTTCTTGAATGATAATAGTTGACCTTGATAATATATGTGGAAGAAAATGGTCCGGGTAGAGGTCAATAAATTTCTCTTAGATGTGGAGAAATGTTTATTAATTAGCCAACGTTTCGACCTACTTTACAGGTCTAAGCAAGAAATAAATAGAACAATATATTAAATATTGAATTATATACATTAAAAAAAGTTATATTAACAAAATGGGATATCACAAATGATACAAAAAGAAAAGTAAAAACATATTCCCAAAACTATTTTTATAAATTGATTTATGAAATTTATATCAATTCTTTATTTCTCAGAGTTTCAGTTGTTTTTCTATAAATTGCTTATCTTCTGCTACTACAATTGTTTGATTTATACTTTATTTATTTTTTTCGTTTCTGATTCACCAGCCTATTTCATACATTATTTATATTTATTCTTTGATATTTTATACTTTTAAATTGTCTTTTTTTTTAAGGCCAGATCAAGGCCTAACATATAAATTCAGTGCCTAAGAAATGAGTTTATAGACTTACTGAAGGCCTGATAAGAAATAAGAAATTTATAGAAAAACAACTGAAATTATGAGAAATAAATAAAGAATTGATAAATCAATTGTATAAAAATATGTGTTCTATTTATTTCTTACTTTATTTCATTGTTGTATTTTTATACTTTCATTGTTCGTTTTTCATCTTCTTAACCCTTGTAAAGAAAGGAAAGAATGCCTAAAATAAAACATAGTCCAAAATGTTGACACACAATATAAGTGATGAACACTGTTAATTTTATTTCATGGCTCCATTTCCAACCAACACCATATTTCTCTCAGAGTTACATAAAACATAAGTGATAAATAAAATAAAATCCTAATATTAAAATACTTACAAACTAGTAGTCACTAAATAAGTAATTAGAAATATTTAAAAAAATATAAGTATGAAATATAAAAAATTCATTTCAATAGAAGACCAGTGAATCAGACAGATGTACATGGAAATAAGAATGTTTCTATTATTTTTTAAATTTATCTGTTAATTTATTATTAAAAATCATGAAACCTTATTTTAATTTTGTTATACTTTATCAAAACTTATTTAATTTAAAAAGAGTTATTACATATTTTGGCTTAAAATGTAAAATATGTAAATACTAGAAGTACTAAATTTTGAGAGAATGGTGTTTAGTAACTTCTAGAGCTGACAAACTCCATTTCCAAAACAATGTGTCATTATAAATAATAAAAATTTCATTGACTAAAAGTAATTAATTTTGTAACTAGCTTACTCGGTTTCCCTTTGCATGGAAAGCAGCTTCTATAGCAAAAAATAAGAGAAGAGTTAAAAAAGTAGATCCTGCTCTTGTAATGACTACTTCTCCACCAGGATGAGCTTGCAATGCCTGTTTAGAACAAAAATATTATTATCTTCTATTAACAAATTAAAAACCAAATATTCACAATATATAAATAGAAAAACATTTGTTAAGATTTTAATAAATAGATTGTGATATTTTATCTTTTTGCAATATATTACACTTTGTACAGTATGCTCTACTAACATTTTTTTTAAAAGTCTAGCTATAAATGGTGTACTGAGATAATTTATATAACGACTAATTTCTTTTCATATTTAAGGTATTTCCTGTACCTTTATTATATCTCATAGTCAAATTATTAGGTTTATTTCAGTAAAAACTATTTTCTAATTTGCAAACGAACTTTGCAGAAATGTATTTTCTTATGTCACTCATATCTTAACTATTCTACTTCTCTATGTCACACTGTGATTTGTTATACTTTTTTATTTTATAAATAGTGATAAATCATGAAATTTTGTACCGATAACGTAATAATGGTTCTAAAATAAAATAATTCATGGGAAAGTTCTTCGACATAATATTAATAGGATAAATATTCCACTTACTGGAAAGTTTTCAGAAAGTCATTGTTTTTCATTTTTCGAGGAATTTAATTTTAAATATGATATCAATTGAACTAATTGTATACTCTTTGATCCATGGAAATGAATGGAGTCTGTTCATATTATTACAAAAGGATCATTGAATTCTAACAGTATAATAGCTGAATATATCAACTGAAATACAATAATGAGCATTGTTTTGTATTTTAAATTTGTATAGTACATAAATCACTTGAGGATATAGTTATTGTATTACTATATATAGGTGATATTATACCTGATATAACAGATAAAAAATAAAAAAAAGCAATTAAACTTTATATGTAGGTTTATAAGTTCCATAATAATAACGAATAATGAAAGTACTTCGTGTTATTTTAAAAACCAGTTTTTATTTTTATTGCTTTCTAATTTTTTAATCTATAACACAATTGTCATCCCTTGATTATGTTGATTCCACTGCAAACAGTAGAAATAGACAATAGGTGTCAGTGGGAAGACCTTTACTGGTCATTGGGATCCTTGAAAATAAGAATACCATTGATAATCCATTACAAACAAGCATTACCTGATACTAAGATTCAAGTACATTGTCTGACCTGTTTCATATTTGAATCCTATGGTTTTTACTTTTAAAAAATCTGCTTAAGAAATTTCTCTATATTTTTTTCTATTGTAGGATCTGATATGCTATGTAATAATAGGATTGATTGATTTACAAAAATAAATAAATTTAATTAATCCAGTTGTAAACCTTGAATTTTTCACTACAGTATCTGCAGATGTGGTACATTACATAAATCTTACAATGAATTTTTATTTTAAAATATTAAAAACAACGCATAAATTCCGAAATTTGGTTTTATAGCATATAAAAAACGAAGAAAAATTATATACTATGATGCCATGACGATAAAAACTGGCAGAAAAAAAAATTACAATACTGAAATTTGGCACAACTGTTCATTGAAAGATTCCTTTACACATAATAAAAGTTTGGGGGAAGAGATTGAGAGTGGTTATGCAGTTTAAAGGCATTCCTTTTTTGTTGCTTTCTCAAATATTTCGGGAACTTTCAAAATTATCTTATATTTAAAGTTTTAAACTCCAACTTTAAGTGGTTAAAGATAACAGCCTAAACTACTGTAAGTTCCTAAAGTAAATTTAATTTTCTACATTTTCTTCCATCTTGAATTTTTCGTATTACTAACGGCCGAAGTATTTCAGGGATTTTTTTCACCAAAAAAATTATTTTTCCATTTAAACTAAAAAAATTGTGGGTTTATGGAATTTAATTGTTATTACTTACATGAGGCAGTAAATGCAATAGTGCATCCCCTGATAATGTGCCTACTGCAAGTGCACCAAGTAGACTCAACAGTTTACTGAAGAACGCTTTATCGAGGATCGGTACTAGTAGTACCCCAAGGAGACCTACGACTGACATCACTAAGACGCTGATGATGGCGTAGACCCAAGCTGAAAACGTAGATATAATTTTAACAAATATATTATATATTATTAATAATGAGAAAATATAAATTTACAAATCTCTTATGAACCCATATGACACCTTGTGTTATGTCCATTATTAATCATAACTGTTAATGAACCATTAAGTGGAACATGCCTCTAGTTTACAAAACCAAGTTGAAAATGTTAATCTTAAAAGTTCACCTTTTTCTTTATTAAAGATTAATGTTGTATTTACAGTCTTAGTTTAATATTACCTACTTTAACTGAGTTTGGATGATTCTCAGATTATGGCCAATTTGGAATTATAATAATCGTTGTAGAATTTAATACTTTTTTTAAGTAAACACTTCTTACTGATGCTTTTTAATTTTTAAAGTGGTGAAGGCCAAAAATGTTTTTTGTTTTTTTTTAAATGTGTAATGTTGTGCAGTGAATTAAACTTAACTAACTTGTTGCTTAATTATTAATTTGTAATTAAACTTAAAAGGTTTACAAATATATAATATAAGTATCACCCATATACTCCATGCAACATAAATTCTAAAAACTCAAGTTTAATACTGTATATACAGATTAGTACAAATATCCCCACCAGTAGTTCTGCTAATATTTTTTGGAGATCAAATTGTTAAAAAATTTGAACCACATGCCAAATTAAATATTTTTCAATTTTTAAGACACCGATTGACCAGAGCTCTTTTCTTTTTATCGCGTATTTATTAGCTTCGCCATCATGTATATAAGTAATGGAACATTTGAATTCGATTTTCGGCCACTTCAAAACAACGAACTAAATTGAAACTTTGCAAATTTCCCAAGTACTGATGATAATAATATAATACGTTTGTCTCATTACCCTGAATAGGATCTTCAGGATTAGCGGTTATATCTGCTCAAATACAATAGTGCCTTGTACCAAGTACTAACATATTTCTTACTGATAGGATCAATAGGGGAGTATCTTATATTTTGCAAACAAATATAGAAAATGAATATTAGCATAACATATTTAGAAACACGCTTTTATTGAACTCAAAACTAAAAATTAGAAAATAAGTATAGACTGATCATTTTATTGTGATAAGTGTTTTATAAGATATTTTTCATTTATATTTTTCTACTTTTATATTTTTTACCAGTATCAGTCAACTGCATATTTACAACAATTAACATCAAGAACCCCAAGCTTTTTTATGATAAAATTTTTTTTATTCCAGTTTGAGTGTGGTTATGAGTTATTTCGCGTGTATGTATTGGTGACCAATAATATATACAAACATTTTATATAGCCAAACATAGGCGTTGATGACCTAAGGGTTTTGCGCCTTTAAATACCACCAGACAACAACAATTTTTTTCTTCATAACTATACTTTTATCTTAAACTTATTGAAAATTATTTTCCGCTTTTTAGTACTTTTTAGGTTTTTAAATTTATAATATTTTTTAAATATAGAAAAATATCCGGAGACGAGGCTGAAGCGAAGGCTGGACAGGAATTTTCGAAAAGTTTTCTGGTGATTATTATTACTTCAAAAATTATAGATATGTACAATTTATAATGTACAATTTTAACTAAACGTGAAACAACTCTATGGATTACAACATTGTGCGATAGTCTACTTACTAGCATTCCATTAGTTAGGATTGAGTTAGCACAATTATTAATATTCGAATTGAATAAAAATAATAATAATAATACTTATGTTACGGTGCAGAGATGTTATTTGGTGCCATCTACATTGAAAAGAACAATTTTAAAATTTCCTACCCAAGTGGTGGATCGGCGAGTTCGTGGAACAATGAGTTTTGGAAACCTTGTGCAAACAAGTACCTAAGAAGCCAAGATCCGGAGCTTGGTTGAAAACCGCCCTGGGACTGCAGAGCCTCCTGTCCAGCTGGTGGACTATCGCCGGGCACATAGCCATGAAGTTGTCCTTGGTGATCAGAACTCCATGACCGGCCTGGAGTCCGTAGTAGTGGAGAAGATCTTGAGGGGTGAGGCATTTCTCTTCTGGTTCTGAAAGAAAACATGGTATTAGTCTCATAAAATAATTATTTTGTACCATCTTGAGTAATATTAGCTGACACTATATCTTTGAGGAAGAAAATGGTCCGGGTGTGGGTTAGAAAAAAATCTCTTAATTAGGGAGAACTGTTTACTTACATATTTATAAATAAACAGTTCTTCCTATTTAAGAGAGTTTTTTCTGACCTCCACCCGGACATTTTCTTCCTATTATTTTGAACCTTGTTTAGTTGGAATGTGTTAATTTAAAATCCTTAGTTCGATGTATTAAGGAAAATTAAAACTTAATCTATTAAAATATATCGCTCCTTCAAAAGAACCACGTCATAACACAATAAACCTAACTTTTCAATAGAAGTATTTGAAAGTTCCATGTGAGTTAAAAAAAAGAAATTTGGGTACTGGCAGAGCATTCCTGTTATAATGGTGGTATTGAAATTCTTTTCTTAACCATTAGAAAGGGTTTAAGAGCTTGAAACTTTTTTGATTTAAGCTTATGTCATTATTCCCATTAAACTTCAATTCCAAACATGATATAACTCAAAATATGATTTATTAAAAATAAAAAAAATCATCCATCATATCATAGAAATGGAATATTAGATATGCTGTTCCTGAATTGAAAAGCTTCAACCAATACAATTGCTTCCAAGAAAACATGGTATGAGTCTCGTGGAATACTATAATTCATTTTATATGGAATACATTTTAGCCCATATTTAGCAAAGTAAAAATATATCACTCCTTCAAAAGGAAAACGTCATAACACAAAAAACTTAATTTTTCAATAGAGGTATTTAAAATTCCATTTGAGTTGAAAAAATAAAAATTTTGGGTATTGGCAGAGCAAAACATGCATATTATAATTATGGTATTGAAATTATTTTATTAACAATTAGTAACTGTTTAAAAGCTTGAAACTTTTTTTATTTTAACTTATGTTATCATTCTCATACAACTCAAACATGATACAACACAAAATATGAATATATTAAAAAAAAAGAAATGGAATATCAGATATGTTGTCCCTGAATTAAAAAGCTTCAACCAATACAATTGCTAATGAAGTCTTAACTCAAAAATGCCAATCAATAGTTCAAACCTTTTTTTCTGCTAACAGTTGCAGAAATTAAACGTTTCTACTTCTTAAAACATTGTTTAGGGAGCTGTAACTTCAGTTTAGGGTTCGGTAACTCAGTGTGAATACCGTTGAGTTGTACTGAGGTTTCGGGTTCAAATCCAGCTGTGGCAGATAAAAACAGTCATAGATGGGCACAGTGAGATCTAAAGACCCTCCTGGGGCTCATCTATTCTCAATAAAGTGGGTACCCATATTTACGTAACAAACAAGGCAGTTGTGTGCGATCTCGGTGAAATCACCTGCCTCCACAGCTTAGAAACAGTACAGTCTCTAGCATATACTGAATCCACTTAATGGGTTGTAGTAGTGCAGGTTTTTATATATATATATTTTTTTTAGTATGATCTTTTATATCTTCATAACTAAATATAAAATACAGTTTTGTAATATTCTTAATAGACGAAAGCGTTTAAGTTATGTAACCGAAAACACTTTTTTGTTTGTTTGTTTATTTAACGTCACTTTATGCTGCTATGGCTTATCGGATGATGCTTAATTAGGATAGATATCTTTAATGAGTTCCTGAAGTCGTAAAGGCTCAGAATCCCCGTTTTACGTCCCTTCCGAAGGACGCCATAACCAAACACCTTTTTTTATTCTACCAGAACTCCATAAAGAATCCTGATATTGGTATTTTGCTCTAAATATTCCCAGAGGACTATAACGATCCATAAACATTATACAAGTTACGTTGACACTAATACCTCGGTATCTTATCAAGAAATAAAACAGTTTGCGTTTATTAGAAAGTTGTTATTTTTGTATCTGCTACGTCGCAATATAGAAATAACAAGGTTGCTTTTTTCATCTTATTAATATGCTTGATTTTCTGCCTCCTTTCTCTTGTATATGCAGTTTTATTAATTTTTTCAATTAAATATAATCAATATATTTTACTTTAAATGAAGTTATGTTAAATATTTTTATTTAATAAATTCAATTTAATATATTCAATTTAATATGTTACATGATTATCACCGTTTTGTCTCTTTTATCATGTAACTAGCGATCCACCCCAGCTTTGCTCGGATAATAAGGCATATTATGCCTACATAATTTGTCTGTGTGAAGAACCACGTGAATAGGCTTCTTTGGAAGTCTTGATTTTCATTCTTCCCATCTCAGCTAATGTACTTTATATATATATATATATATATATATATATATATATATATATATATATATATATATATATATATATATATATACATATATGTACTTTATATAGAAATTATAAAAATAAAACAAAACCAAATATTTCTTTATATACGAATTTATTATCTTGCACGTTAAATAATTGTACGGGATTAGGCAAGCAGCATCTTCGGTGAAACCCATCGATATTCCAACCCATTTACACAAAACCTCGACAATTCATATACCTAAACCTTCCTGGTGAATCACTTTATCTATTGGTTAAAACGGCATGAAAATCCGTGCCGTAGTTATTGAGTTAACCGCGAACAAACAGGACTTTGTTTTATAATATGTAGAGATAGCACATTTTTTAATATTATCTACTATTAAATTCGTAAGGTGACTTTCCTGTCAATTTGTCTAGTACTAGTAAATGGAAATAAAAATTGCTTAATCATATTTCCACCATGTCTTCCACAGTTTTTGTAGTTGGCATATGTAATATAGTAAACTAATATATAATGTAGTGTGAAACTGTGGGAGACATACTATTGTTAGGGTCTTACAGTAAACTTCATCAAAACTGACCATTTATAATCAGGAGGACCTAGTTCTTGAAGGAGAGTCATTAAAAGAGTGGATAATTTTAAATATTTGGGCTCTGTAATGGCAAGGAATGGAACATCGGAAAAAAACAAAGGATAATTACAACCCGCAAAGCATTTGATATGCTTAACTCGGCCCTTCGGACCAATAATGTGACGAAAATTACCAAGAAACTCATGCATAAGTCCATAATTGAAAGCATATTGCTATATGGAGCAGAGACATCGACGATAAACGCTGCTTTAGGAAAAAAACTAATGATATGGAATATTGGAAGATAGCTGCCAGGATGTCCACACCAGAAATAAGGACTAATGCCGAAATTAGAGAGCGAATGCAAACTCAATTAATCGTCCTCCAAAATATAGAGAAAAAAGATTGTATGGTCATCTCAGAAGAATGAAGGAAGAAAGATTGCCCAATTTAATTTTCTATTGGAGTCCTGACGGGAGGAAACGGTGCGGAAGACCACGAAAAAGATGGATAGAAGGAATTGAGGAAAGTTCGAGGATAGAACAATATGGAAAAACGATTTAAAGGAAATTTTTGGTTGAAGGAAACCTCAATCTGAACTGGAAACCCTTAGAAGAAAAATATACATCCACCATTGCGTTGTTCGTAGCACCTCTTTAGTAATTTTAAGTAGAGTCAAGTTGGCATATCCTTGATTTAATTACAACAGTTTATGTATAATTAAAACAATGTTCATGTTTGTGTACCGTTGCTGGAAGTTATACGGTTTCATTTATCTCAAAATTAAAGCTATGCCTTACTAAACGCTCTTCGCTCTCGCGTGTGGTTGTGCTTATGAAGGCTTTCTGCATCATGTAGCTCTTTGAATTCTCCGTCTGCCGTCCTGTGTAAAGATTCGTTATGAGATTTTTCGAACTTGAGGCCTCCAAGCCCCAGATTTTCCATAAGATGTTCAAGTCCCTGAAACAGATTTATATTCTTACTTTTTTCCCTCTTACAATTTATTATTATTGGAATTATTTAAATGTATATACATAAATGGCACTATAAGCTCAATAATGGTTTTATGAATACACAAATATGTATATATGACAAAGTGAAGTCAATCAATTATTATGGGTTTATATATACTTGAAATAGATGACAGAGTAAGTCAGTTAAATTCAATTTCATATTAAAATTTTTGCAAAGTATTTTAGATGATAGTCTCTTCATATAAACTACAGAACCGGTGAATAAGTGGTTAAGTAGATTTTTTTTCAAAATGAGTTTCTAGTTTATGTTATTTTCCTATTGAATAAGGGACTAAGTCGTGCACTAGCTTGAAAAGGAAGTATTGCTTATTTCAAGCCCAAAACAATGATACTCATACGATTCCGCTCCCTTCATTACAGTTAACTCTCTCAGAAAAAAACTCGAATTATCTATTTCTTAACCGGAGATTTAGATATAACGTACGGACATTTGGTGTGTTCTCCTTTAGGTTTAAATACTTATTACCGGTATGTTAGAATACTTATTAACGGTCCATGGACTGTTAAAAGATTGATACCTAATATCCATCTGTGCTTACCTGCTAAAATGCCATTTGCTTAGATAAGGTACGTTACACCGTAACAGGTTTTGTGGGTTCTTGATTGTGATCTAGTAATAGTTTTAACCCTTCAATACCATTTTATTTTACAAAGATAAATAAAACTTCACCTATTTTTTTTTAAAGTTTAAACTGGACGTAATAAACAGAACAAAACATGTACAATATAATATAACAACCTCCTCTGTGTATTTGCGAAACTTAGCACATGTTCACCAAACCCCGTACCATGGTAGCTTCCAGTGTGGAAGCGGCCATATCCAGTATATAAAAGCATCGCTAATTTCTCGACCGTAACGTCCTAGCACGGAAGCACAGCTAGCTCGAATCCTCTTATATACACCTTGTACGATATTTGTGTGGCATTTGCTATAAAATGACTACTAATAAGAAAAGTCTTATATTTGTTAACCTTTTCCCCTTAAATCTGAATGGATCCTCAACAAGTGGCAAGTTTGTTATACGATCGTACTTCCGCAAACTATAGCACCTACCGAATTTAGTGTCTAATGCTTGGATGAGACAATGCATTAATCCATGTTAACTTCATGGCTAATGTGCTAAGTTAGTCTTCTAGCCACGCTACTTCGAGACTAGTGGTCCTGAAGTTGAGCCTGGAAATTAAAAACCAAATGCTGCAACGGTGACGAGAACAATCACGTTAACAAAAACGGCAACGGAGCCGATCAAATAGCGAAAACCTGAATTTGTGCTATTTTCACCAGACCTTCCGTGAGAAAGCCTGGAAATTTCAACAGCCCTATGAATGGAAAAAACCCTAGGCTCAAGGAAACTGTTAACAGCGACCGAGATGGCGGACTCTGTCGCTGAATACCTCCAACACCGATTATTTATAAGAGATAAAGACTCGAGAGATAGATATTTAGTGAACACAGGTGTATGCATATCTGTCTACCCCACCAGTTGAAGGGATCGGACAAACCCAAGTAACTTCTCTCCTTTATGCAGCCAATGGCACGACGTTCAAAACATATGGGGAAGTCAAATGAACATTGAACCTCAGACTCCAACGACCGCTCTCATGGACCTTCGTCTTGGCCGAGATCAGCAGTCACATCATCGGCGCGGACCTTCTTTTTTCACCACTACATACTCGTGGATCTCAAAGGTCGGCAATTACTTGACGCAAAAACAGGACTCACCTCTAAGGGGAGCCTCGCTTTCTCAAAAATACCCACGGTGTATTAAGGTTCCCGGGTGGAGATTGGTATTACGACTTATTGCGGAATTACCCCTCCATTACTCGCCCTTCTACCGTACTTCAAAAACCGAAACTCCATATTCAGCACTTTATCGAAACAAAGGCCTGTCACAGCGAAACCTCAACGTCTTCCACCTGATCGGTACAAGGCTGCTAGGGAGGAATTTCGCAAGATGATGGACGAAGGAATTTGCAGGCCGTCTAACAGCCCTTATGCAAGCCCGTTGCACATACTAATCAAGAAGGATGGAAATATGCGCTTTTGCGGGAACTATCGTAGGTAAAACGAGCAGACAGTTCCGGACCGTACCGTACCTAGCATACAGCCTCACAACATTAACCACGCCGGAAAGGTTTATTTCAGTAAGCTTGACCTCAACAGGGCCTACTATCAGGTACTCAGGTACCTGTAGCCGAAGGGGACATCAAGAAGACAGTTGTGCTCACACCTCTTTGAGTTCATCTTGATATGCTTCGGGCTTCAAGTAATGCATACATGCAAGAATACTATATTGCGTGGTCAAAGATTTTGATGTTCTGGATTCTTTGGGATATGCGACCCTCCTTGGGCTTACCCAGCTTCTACAAAGTGGACACACAAAAAGGGGGGGAATCTAGTGGTTGTTCGTGATCATTGACAAATCATCTCCCTGCACAACTGTTGTCCAAGAAGCAGTACAGTCTCTACCACTTACTGAACCCAGGACCCTTCATAAGATGTAGTAGTACAGTTTTTTATATACTTCGTAAACGTATAATGAATGCATTTCCCATGAACTAAAAATATTTGATGAAAAGCTTGCCAAAACATCGTTGCTACGTGAATAACCGGTCAAAAAATGAATCTTTAAACATTATATAATGGTGATGTTTTTTAAAACTTAGTTTATTAACAGTTAAGAAAAATATATAGCAACATATACGTATATATATATATATATATATATATATATATATATATATATATATATATATATATAAATAACAATTTAATTTTACATAAGGTAAAAGGAGAAAGATGGAAATTAGGATAGGAACTGCTCTGGTGAACTTGTAACCAGGATATCTTTATCCGTACTTGAAGAGTGGAACATATCTGGGTTCCTTCCTATCAGTTCCGTCATGTGCTCATGGAAATTCTGAGCCCAGTTCCTCACTTTCTATCTGCCTCTGACATAACTCTTACTTCGGCGTTGTGGACAACTCTTTAACGTCCTGTCATTGGTGGGAAACGATATTTGGCTTTTATTGTAGCCACGTTAATATATCAACATTGTTAGTCGATAGCCAAAAAATATTTATATCAGTTAGTTCTATTGTGGATGAGCATTTATGAGATTTATATTTACGATTAGAGTTTTAAATCGAAGAATTAATGAATATTAATAAATAAATTTATTAAAAATAATTTAATACATTGATGAATATATGAATGAATTAAAAATAAATCAATTGAAGAATTAATAATATACATCTTCCACATGATCATTTGGAAAGTCTTTTAGAAATAATCGAGGCTAGACTTTGTTGGTATACCTTGGAAACTTAATTTTTGAATAAAATCTCTCTCAGTTTTTTATTTTTGAAATAAAATTAAGCTGCATACAAATGTTTTTAATGAAAATCATAAAGAGGCAACAACCTTAATTAAAATGAAACCAATAATATTATTAAATTTGAAAAATACATAATAAAAATCAATTTCGTCTCATTGAAAAATAAATATCTTAGATTTTTGTACTAAAATTTAAATGTGTTTAATATTTAACATTGTAAACATTCCGTATTCTGTATATTTCCTGTGGTTAAAAAAAAATTGACTCGTTCTTTATTTTTACTAATATTCCTAGTAGGTACTTATTAGTTGATCATTTGAACATTTTTGATTTTCAGATTGCAGCCGATACACTTTCACTGTTCCTTAACCCATTTAAACTAGTTTCGACATTAAATCAATATATTTGCTCGTTCGTACATACTTTCTTTCAGTTTACGCATAATTGAAAAACATATTTTTTTCCCTCAAATATCAATTGAACCCGTTGCGAACTGTGGTCTAGTTGTTAGCATAACTAAGTACTAAGCCCAAGATCGTTCGTAGCTCATCAGGTGGGCCTAGAATTTTTTAAAGGGAGCAAGAAACCCTTGGTTGTGACGTCCTTCGGAAGGGGTCCCGAATCTGTACAAACTCAGTTATTTGTTAAATATCCCTATCCTAAATAAACCTGGTTAGGCAAAATTTGGAGCTTCCTCTGTAGCATCGTCCGATGAGCTACAGCAGCATAAAAGTGACGTTAGGTAAACAAATAGCAAACAATCAATTTAAGCTGTTAAAAGAAAGCCAACGAATCGTTTAATCTTTTGTGTAATAACTGTGGGGCACGAGGAAGGATGTTTAGCCTGCAGCACTTCCTCCTCGGGTTAGTTTCATAATTTTGTTAGCTAAGAAAAGACACTCATCCAGTACCATTCGATAAACCGGAAACGAAACTTTACATGAACCTGCAAATGGTAAATATGGTAGAGGAATCGTGCTCAGATCATCAACCCAGGCTTTTTAATTCCTTGTAGGCAGTAAAGTAATAAAGCAAAGGAAATTGTAATCGCGAAGACATTCGATTTCAGACTTGAAGTTGTGCATGTATTTATACTTGTTTTTCTATTAATGTTTTTATGCTTTGTAGCGTCCGATTATTTAAATAATATAATAATACTATATGTTCTACATGCAGATTTTACTTTTAATCAGTGCCTCTTTTTGACTAAACTACACACTAAAGGTATTTTCGAATACCTTAAGATGTTGTCCATCCTTCAACTTCAACGGCCACGTTTCATAACCGTAAAGAGCTGTTGGAAGAATAATTGTTCTATAAATAGTAGTTTCCAATGATCCACATTCTGGCCCAAAATAAGATGTTACGTTTATTATACTTCTCTACCATCTGGTTTGTACCTAGCACATGATCGATTGTGAATCTGGCTTATGCCTACTTATACTTACTTATATACTTTATATAAAGAAATCACCTCCTTGCACAACTGGGGTCCAAGAAAAAGTACAGTCATTACTACATACTGAACCCATGACTTTGCATGTTTTGTAGTGGTACAGGTTTTTTAATATCCTTAAAAAAAGTCTATGTTTATTGGACAGTTTACGCCCTAATTGAGTTGTAAGAAAGCGTTGTTTTACAAAATCTTGGTTTACCGTAGTCCTAGATGTCCCGATTAAAGATTATCGATTAATGATGTTGAAAGTTTTACATTCATACTTATTGAAGGAAGTTTGTCACTGGCTTCTAAACAATTAATTATGAATATTTTTTCCAACTGTGCAAACAGTAATTTGGTGACATCTTTAATAAAGCTATATTTTTTTATAAATAGAATCAAGGTTTAATTTGAAATTGATATTAAAATTTGAACTGACTATTTGGCTAATTAGCGTCGGCACAATATTTACTTAATTGTTCTTTAATCTTTTTATGTTGATATTTTAAGTTTGTTCTCCTTTATTTATATTCGTTATTGTTGAGAATATGATGGTAATGAACTGAACATGAGCTATTTCTAAATGTGTTTAGTAAATAATATCAATTACAGCTAACTAAATCAAATAGAAATATTTGAAGGACCATTTAAGTGGAGTCCTCATTACCTATCAGTAAAAAAGTAAAATATTAAGAGAAAACAGTAAACACTCTAAACTTTTTTTTCAATTACACAAAACATATTCCGAATGATTTTGATTGAAAAATCAGATCACGTGGCCATGTTAACGTTTTTGTTTCTTTTTCCTACCTTCAGAACACTTCATTTCAGCACTATTATCAGTTTAAAATACTCTTAAGTTAACATTTTACCATAATTTTATTATAAATATATTTTTTTAGTAACGATGCAATTTAATTAGTATTAACATTTGTCTTCATAAAATATTTGTAAATTTTTTAGAAACATTTTTAAATTATTTTAGTTAATTTGATTACTTTAATCAAACAATATCTTATTTCGTAGTAATATTTTTTGTACTTATTCCGTAGGTTGTCGCTTCAAGTTGTCACAGAAGGTTATAATTTTTCATTCGTTTCCCATTTAGAATTTTTCAAACATATTAAAAAAACGTTATCACGAGCGTTTCAATAAACATATATCATCTATATGGAAGGAAATGGTCCGGGTATTGGTCAACAAATTCTCTTATATAGTGAGAATTGTTTATTTGGAAGCCGGCGTTTCGGCCAACATTGCAGGTCTTCTCCAGGGCTATTATGAATCACCTGATCTCAGTCTTGTGCCAAGTTTGATCATAGATCAAGTGATTCATAATAGCCCTGAAGAAGACCTGCAATGTGGGTCGAAACGTCAGCTTCCAAATAAACAATTCTCCCTATATAAGAGAATTGTTTGACCTCTACCCGGACCATTTTCATTCTCATATATATATTCGTTGAACACTTATTCGTTGATCAGAACTTTTGCAATATAAACATTCTATGATATATTGCGAAATAACTGATTGATAATAGACTGATCAATTCTTTGGAACTTGGTATGAATATGAGACTAACCTAGTCTCGAAACGTCGCCTTAAGAAGTAACTGACTGAAACTCAAGAACTAAAACATAATATATATATATATATATATATAAGTTAAGAGTGTATAAGAAAGATTTTGGTGATATGATAAGGTCTAATATTAACTATATTTTTGTTCTGTTATCTATAAACAGATGTATCTAAAATACTGGAGTTAATTTAAATAAAGGTTAGTTTACTACTAATACCTCGAGTGTGTCTATTCCCTAATTTTCTTTATTTTTAAATGTAATTGTTCAGTCTAATCATAACTTATATTTATATATATATATAAGGTCAACTAATATTATTCAACAAATATCATCTATACTTCAAAATGTTTATTGAGCTGTATCATGACTTAAGTATGGATAAATTAACTAAGAGAAATGTGTATACTTCAGTAATCATTTGTGTCACTTGTATTTTTTGAAAATATTAAAAATGAAACGAATAAACAGTGAAAACTTGTAACTCAACTCGAAGCGACAACCAGCGGAAAATATACCATATTTTTTAATTATTAAAATAACTAGAAGAAACCATTATTTTACAAATTTTTACTCATTCACGTTTTCTTAGGAATATATGCTACCATAGGTCAAGGTACCATAGGTACCATATTGTACCATAGGAAGGAGTTTTGAAGTGATCTCTTCTACTCTATTTTATACATTTTTAGAGAGGAAGTGGAGATTACAAACTTGGTTTTAGATGAACCTTTCAACTATCGATATATTGTTTTCCCTTCGGGAATAAAATAAAAATAACATATTTAATATATATGTAAAAAACAAATATTATCACCTCTAGTAGTACCTACTAATACTAGATTTATGCGTATTACATGCAAAACAAATAAGTTTGTTATTATCGTTGTAAATAAAATGTTTAATGAGATGTTTGCATCGGAATATATTTCTTAAATGATTATAATAACGATGTCCTACAGCCGAACAATAAAAACTAAATACTCCTACATAGAAAGTTATTTATATTAAAGAAGGTTTTGAGTATCAATAATTTGAATTTTAGGAAGAATGAATAAAATTGTAAAATAGCAAAATTATAAAATACGAATTTTCAACTTTAATTGATATTTTAAGGACGATTGTGGAGTACAAATGTGTTACAATATAAATATGTTCACTAAAAAGTCTAGTCAGCATCGTTTGATATTTTGTATGTACTTCTTATTCTGTAATCTTTGGAGTTACACTTTATTGGACTAAAATATCAAGGCCAGAGACAATCTTAGGATGTACATTTTGATGTAACAATTTTTTCTTTACTTTCAGATAAACGAGCTTTTTGGCTTTAATCGCACTACAGTCTTGGCCACATTGTTTTTCCATTTTAATCATTATGTAATACTCATTTAAAACGATTAAGCTTTTTATTTAATCTTCATCAATAAAAATATGATATTCTCAAATAAAAGGTTCGTTCACTTTTGTCTGTTTAAGTTGAGTTATATTTAAAAGAAAACTATCAGTATATTAAAATGAAGTTAGCGTTGTCCCGATGGTACAGCACTGAGCTGCCATGCCGAAAGGTTCTGCTGGCAAGACTTTTATTTAGTCTGTTAGCAGTTGGAGATGGATGTTATGGGATCTAAGATCCTGGGGCTCACACAGCCTCTATAATGTGGGTACCCAAAATAAAGGGGAAAATCTGGCGGCTGAGAGTGATCTAGGACCAATCATCTCCCTACACAACCGTTGTCCAAGAAACAGCCGTGTCTCTACCATGTACTGAATCCCAGACCCTTCATGGGTTGTAGTGGCACAGTTTTTTTTTTCCAACAAAATATTACAGTTGATACCTACCTAAAATTTACAAATAAAACAATGCCTTGTTAATGCGATATTATTAAGCGTTTCAGAGAAGAACCTACTGCTCTGACTGACTGTTCCGCGCGAAGGTCAGTTCTTAGCTCTGAGCGGAAGCAGTTCTAACAATCATCTTTATTAGTAAACTAGGATCACTCAAGATAGATCTGCCCGGGTAGCCAATCCTATTCATCACCACCCGGTAGGCCCTCTGCTCTCCATCTTGTTGGTTTGATTAAATTTACTATCAAATGCTTTAAGATACTAAATTTAAATACTTGTTATATGGGTGCTGTATGTATAATAATATGTATAGGCTCAGATCATTGTACCTATCGACTTATAGAATGACTGGGAGATAAATAATTATTCTACTATAAGCCATGGATCGACCATGTGGGATCTGGAGACCCTTCTAGGGCTCTTCCAGCCCCTATAAATGGGACAACTCCTAACCGGAGGATATATCTTAATCTTGGAAGGGTAATCCGTTACAAAACACTACCCTGCTTTCTTAGAAAACAGATTTTTTAAAAAGGATTATGATCTTTTTTTTAAACTTAACATTGATGAACGCATAGAACTTAGATAAAACTATAGCTACACAATAAAAAAAATAAGTTCCAGTTATTAGTTTTTTATAGTTTTACTTCATTATAAACTTTAATTAGTGTGAAATTATTGTGTGTTTAGATGTGCTGTATGGAATATACCAATGCCACCCTTATTGGGGAAAAAAGAAAAAGGAAAAAAAATTATTGTGTGAAACCTATATGTTGTAAATAAAATGAAAAACATATGGAAAATGTAAAAAAAAACAAAAAAAAACAATGGAAACATGCAATTTAAATATGTAATGTCTTTGATGGTTATAAAATGCCGTGAGTCCTTTTAACCCTGGCATTTGATAAAGTTGTCAACAAATGAAATCGGCTACATACTGTACATTATTTAAAAAAAAAAATTTAATTTGGGAACTACTCTAAATTTAACCCGGATGAAACAACTGGCTTTCTTCACTAAATCTTGATACCATCAACTGTATGTTGAAACTACCTGCTGAATTATAGTTTGTGGGGAGAATAGTTATTGTTTGTATAATAAATAATGCTAAAGTAGTTAAAACCGTTATTATTTCCATTTTATAATAATCTTTGGCAAATCCATTTCTTCTCAGAGCAAAGTGTCACTAATTTTAAATTCCCTAGAATACAAATGTATCAGTACTAATATTATTTCTACGTTTGAAATTACTCATTTGATTTTCTAAAAACCAATTGTTTTAGTTTAAAAAAAAAAAGTTTCAGACTTTTATTCAATTATTAGTGCCAACTAATTAATTTCACTCTCTCTCTTACATTTTAATTTGTTTTAGGGTAAAGTGAAGTTTAAATATTTCATCTTCATTTTCAATCCTGCTTAAGAAGTGGAGCCAGTCCCTACTATTTAATTTTTAACACGTGCTCTAAATTAGAACCGAATCGTTATCAACCAATTTATTCGTTGACCTTGAACTATATTTATTCAACTGTTTGGAATAGTAATTTTTTTATTAGAATAAATTAATCAAAAGATAATGTGAATTATATATTAGGCGGTATTTCGATAGTAGAAATTTTATTTTGAACTTCTGGCTTCTTGCCATATACTATTTTCGAACGTAACTGTAAGTTAAAACCTGTAAACACATGAATATTCACTAATAATAATATATTCACTGTTGTAGAATAAATAAACACATCCTTTACAACGATATATAGACCTTTGCCTTGCAACGCTGTACATTTTAGCTCGTTTCTTTTACAATGTAATACTCTTCATTTATGATTTATTGAATGAAATATGTTTGATATTGTTATTTTGTTAAATATTTATGGAAAATGAGTTTTGATCTAGTTTTTACACATAAATTAGTCAGATTAATTGGGTTTAATTTTAAATTTATATGGGCGCCATTATTTTTTTTTTTTTTTGGAGCTACCCCAAAATGAATGCATTTAATTTTGTTACAATTATTGGGCAATATACATTAAATTTAGATTGATACAAGGTTGTTATTCCGTTACATTTTTAAAAGAATTGAACTTATCAATAAATAAACATTTTATTCTCTAATCCTTAATATTCAATCAATATTCCTGACAATAACTAAAAATAATGAAAACTAAGAGCATTTAAATATTTTGTTTTGAATTTTCTCGACAATTGAATGTATTATTGAATGTACTATCCGACACTGTTAAGTTATAAAAGATATCTTCAAACTTTCAGTGATAGCATAAGAATAGATGATTATATATTTATGATAATGATATCTATTTCCATGAGTTGGTTATGACAAATCATTAACCATTTCATCTATCTGAAACTATCTGGAACTTTAACAATACAATAGGAATTTGTTATCTGGCTTTATCTACTAGATGAAATGATTAAATGCCGCACAGACAAGAAGAACTGAAAAAACTAATCAATAAAATATTTTACGATAGGTATTATGATATTATCACGTTATGGTAATATTAGGTATTATGGTATTATACGTTAGGTATTATCACACTGTTAAGAACTTATACAGTTTTTTAACGGAGATATTTTGAATATATATATATGTAATTTTTTTAAAAATTAAAGTAATGTTCAATGAACATTCTTTCCCGTGTATACCTCGCAAAAATTGCGAGAACACAGGGATATATGATCAGTCAAGAGAATGGATTTGTGTGGCTTGGATAGGCCTTGGTAGCTCAGTGGTTAGAGAACCGCGCTAGAGACGCGGGCGACCCGGGTTCGAATCGCGGCCAAGACATAATCTTTTGTCTTCAAAATAAATAAAATAATAGAAAAGAACCATCAATAAAAAGAAATATATTTATAAACATATATATATAGAGAGAGAGAGAGGGAGAGAGGGAGAGAGAGTGAGAGAGAGAGAGAGAGAGAGAGAGAGAGAGAGAGAGAGAGAGAGAGAGAGAGAGAAAGAGAGAGAGTGCTTTCTAGTCCTCGACTGATCCTAAGAGACACCACTAATATGTTGATGGGTCTGCGAGACCTCCATCTGATAATGTTTCATCTATCTTTATATAATTACTATTGTACGCGTGAGTTATTGCTTCACTGCTATAAATATATAAAAGGAAAAAACCAATAATGATATATTTATTTGTATATCAGTATATAGTTCAGTCATTGTTATAACTGAAAATTAGATGATCCTTTACTATCACCTAAAATTTCATCCCATAAAACGAATGGAAATCGGAATATTAACAGTTCAGTTAATTACCTCGTCAAAAAGATTGCTATAAATAAATCTCTTCATGTCCGTCTGAATGAAAGCATAAATGAAATACTACTTATTTAATTCTTGGTATTGAGTTTGAATTCCAGAATAACTTATCAAATGTAAATTTGTTGAATATGAATTAGTTTAAAAATCAGGTTTCGAAATTCTATAAATTGCATTGGCCAATCAGAAGAACCTGCTAGGAAACTTGATTACCTTGAGAAATGTATCGTTCATCAGGCATTTTTATTATATACTGACAATGATTACATAAATCTATTTAAATAAAACAAAAATCATTCAATAAATCCCTAATAAGAATTGCGTCAAAAAGAAATCATTCACCGTGAACGTCATTGAGTGCTAAATTAAATTACTACAATGCATAATGAGAATTGTAACTATTTTGTTAATAGGTTTGAATAAATTATAAATGGAAATTTTATTTTTTTGACTGCCAATATTTGAAATTACTCCTTCATTGTTTGCTGTCATACTGCTCCCTTAGGAAAAAATTGTGATTGATCTGATCAGCATGGGTATTAATGTTTAAAATGATCTGCGGCAAGCAATTAATGTGACAGTGGAGGTATATATATATATTGTTTAATTATATTGATTGAAGTGATAAGTTTTAAAAAATGTCTATTTTATTTATTTTGTTATTTTTTATTAACTATAAACTAATAAGATACCGATATTTTTTATATTAAATAAGATATAAAAAAAGAGAAGATAAAAAATTATTGTCAGTAATCATTGTTTGAAGTGTATTGTTAGGAAAATAATGAAAAATAATAAAAACAATTTGTTAAATTTTTTTTTTTATCAGCCCTGAACTATTTTTGAAAATGGATGTAACCGGGTTTGAAACCTAACGCCTCAATCAATTAAGTTTCAGTAGTTAATGTGTTAATAGCCTTAAACTGTTCTGTATTAATGATTAATGTAGTAATGATTAGTAGATTCTTATTAAAGTAAAACAGGCCTAAATATTTGATAAAATATTAACATTAGACTATTTTTATTATATAGGTTTAAATATATGGTCATTATTTCTCTTATGGTTAATATTAATATGTGTTATTGTCCATTTCTCATTTATGTATTTGAAATTAAATCAAAACATTTATTTATAAAAATGTAAAATATACTGCGCAAAAATTAATAGGGATAACACTAATTTTGTAGTACATGCTTTACATAGCATTTATATTTTTATACATATATAATAAATACATCAATATATAATATAGTATAATTTATAATAAATATTAATGTTTTTATAATAAAAATAATATTAAAATGCTAGGCAAAGTAAATACAACATATTCAGTCATATACCTATTCTTTTTTGCGCAGTTTGGATAAATTTGATATTAATAGTACCTATTAATAAAAATCGGACTGTAGCTGGTTGGAGGAGGTGTAGTGTTTGTTTCAAAACATTTATCTCTTAAATTTAGGTTTGTTGAAGTTATCTGTGAAGGCACTCCTAACAAAAGATTAAATCCTTATCTCTCTTCCCGAGATAAGTCTTCGCTCTCAGTGTAGTCTAGGCATTTCGATTTATTTTGCATTTTAATCTCCTCTTATCGCATGATATCAGTTTCAGGGATCGCTTTTAACAAAATAGGAATGAATAAAATTTGTCAAGCATAAATGAGTTGTCAATACTTAGAGATGATTAGCAAAGATTCGGCTATTCTCCAACGCCATTAAAAAGTAGATTATCCATATCGACTTGTTATATATTGACCTTGCATTTGTTTTTGTTTTTCTTGAAAATAGTTTTAATAAATAAATAATAAAAATGAATCCCTAGCCGCCAAAAAAAAGTTTCAAATACTACGTTAATGAGATTAATGACGTTAATTAGTTTATCAATACTGAAAATTATCTCCTGAAAACGAGTATTATGAGTATTTGCTGAACCAATAATTTTATCATGGGATTATTAAATTTATTGGATGTTTGGTGTTAAGGCCAGATGAAGTAGCAATCTTATAAAATATTTTTAGTTTTAATCATAAAAAATTAAATTATTATTTGTAAAAGAAAGAACATTATATTTACTTATTTTTCACATTTTATTTCTTAATATAATAATTTAAACGTTTAATTTCGTAATTGTTTACAGTCATTTTATTTTAAAAGGTAATTTTATTTGTTTAGTAATAAGTGTAATATTTGTAATAAGTTTGAAAACATATGTTATAAAAGTGAAGAGAGAAAAACAAAACCGGAGTCGATCGGCTTTTGTTCGCTCCGGCTAGACCGAGCCAGACAGTGTTGACACAAGCCTCTTGACGTGCACATCGTATGCTCTATAGGAGCCCAAAGTTGTTTATTTGTGAATTAATTGGTTTTTCATTCTAAAAAGTATTAGTTATTTAATTTATGTAAATTGATTTATGTTATTAGTTTAATAAAAGGTTACAATCAAAATGACATGCAATCTGGTATAATTGAATCAGAAATTAATTTTACTTATCCATTTCGGAGCTCCCATAGAAAGGTCCAATAACTATTTCGAGGTTGCTTAAACATTTGGTAACATATGAAGACTTTCGAACTGGATTTTTTTTTCCCAAAATTTGCCAACAGCGGTATCGTAAATATTTCTGGATGGTCTGGGCAAAACAGGAGAAATACGATAAATTTTGAAACGGCTGGAAAAGTATGTTCACAAATGGGAAAAACTAGTTTATCGGAAGAGTCCGTGGTGAAAAACGAAGTAAGGTGATTTACATGAGTTGGGCTTCGAGCTCCTTAAGCATCTTTGTTGAACAGCAATCCACATGAATTTTAATACTTGTATCGTGAATTTTTTTTCCTGAACATTTTAGGAAAAATATAGTTACATCGTTTTTCCATGTAGTCTTTATTTGTAAATAGATGAAAACTTTTAGGTTTTGTTTAGTTTTTAACCAAAAAATAAATAATGCTTACACATTAGTTTTTTTTTTACGAATGTAATATTATTATTTTCCAAATTTATTGTGGTGCTTTTTATCTATCGACCTTGCATTTTTTTTTAAACCTTGAAAATAGTCGTAATAAATAAATAATAAAAATTATGATATTTTTCACGCGACTTTTGATATACTTTTATTTTTTTACTTCAAATTTAGAATTTTTATTTTGGGTTAATATGACTAGAAAAAAATATTCGTGTTACTATTTAAAACTAAAGTCCCAGAATAAAATTATTTTTCTATTCTATTCTATTCTAAAACCTAGGATCACCAGGTTATAAAGTAAGTTAATTTCTTTCCGATATTTTTATAATTATTTGGAAGAAAATGGTCAAGGTGGAGGTCAGAAAAAATTCTCGTAACTACAGAGACGTGAATTTCTTAAAGCCAACGTTTCGACCCACATTGCAGGTATTCTTCAAGGCTTGAAGAGTTGACTACAAAACAAAGAGAGGGCAAAGTGCTTGAAAGGAGAAAAAAAGGAAACGTAGGCTTTAAAATAAACCGTTCTCCTAATAAAGACAGTTTTTTCTGATCTCCACCCGGACCATTTTCTTCATCATTATCATAGGATTTTATCCTCGTCTACCGCCTAAGCAGTGTGAGACCTTATATACTATATATTATATACCCTCACATATTTATTATAAGGTCAACTAAATATCCAAGTTTTCGTGGATAACGATTGTTTATATGATGCTTTTTATTGATTGACTGTTGTATCATCTCGTAGTCCTACCACATTTTTTGGTATTATATTTTTTTGTGTTATTTTCCTGCCCGATTACAGGACAGTGTTAGGAAACATTTTATTGACTTGTTTATATTTCGTCCAGGTATTAAAGAGGGGCATATAACCGGGGACTACAAATCGAATATTGCTACAGCTGTTGAGGTGGAGTAACTATATCACGTATCCAGGCCAGAGCAAAGGAGACTGGTCCAAAAGTAGCTTCGGTCCCCTCGTGCAGGCGGCACACACTTTCAGTATAGCTGTAATTCGTAGCAATATATTACTTTTATTGCACGGCTCATTAAATATTTATAGGTGTTACCATGCTGATTCACGGTACTTAATTATTATTGTATTTTTCACAAATATTTATACTGATTAATTTAGTTCATGTCTCAATATTTAAATATTTAAAAGTATAAATATTTAATGATGATTAAATTTATTTTTATATTTTTATTTTGAAGAGAAAAGATTTGTCCTAGGCGGGATTCGAACCTGGGTCCTCCGCATCTCTAGCGCTGTGCTCTTCCAACTAAGCGGTGAAGAGAATGAATTTGTCTGGCTTGGTTACGAGCCCTGGTAGCTTAGTTGGAAGAGCACAGCGCTAGAGATGCGGAGGACCCGGGTTCGAATTCCGGCCAGGACAAATCTTTTCTCTTCAAAATAAAAATATTTAAATAATCACAAGAAACGTAAAAATGAAAGATTATAAATTTATTTTTAGATTAAGAATCGGGCCAATTATTTTTTTTATATTAGCCATAAAAATCACTCTTTCTTTAAATACATTTTTTTTCATATATATTCTATTATTAATGCCTCCAAAATTGATTAATAATTTTTAGATTAAGAAGACTTTACAATAAATATTATCAAGTTTGAAGTATAAAATTACTGAGGCATAAGAACATATTCTTTCTTCACTTTATTATTATTTTATTTTTCATAAATACTTATACAAAATGGGGTAGTTTTCATTATCACAATATTAAAAATCAAAAATATTTAATGATGATTCCATATTGGTTTTTAGATTTTTCTTTTATACACTATTAAAGCATTTTATTAGGCTAGCCATCAAAATCATTCTTTCTTTAAAAATTTTCTTTTCATATATATATTTTAGTATTAATGCCTTCAAAATTGATTAATAGTATTTGGATGAAGAGAATTATACCATAAATAAAGAAATTTTAAGTTTCAATGATAACAATATTAAGGCATAGTACTATATTCTTTCTTCGCTCAATAATTATAATATTATTAACAATTACTTATACTGATTTGAGTGGTTCTCACTGCCTCATTATTTAAAATTATAAATGTGTAATTATAATTCAATATTTTTGTTTATATTAACTGTTGGGCCATTTTGTTTCTATTAAATCATTATATTAGGCTAGCCATAAAAGTCACTCTTTCTTTAATTTCTTTTCCATTCAAAGAAGTTATTAATGCCTTCAAAATTGATTAATGATGTTCAAATGAGAAGCTTACAATAAATTTTATCAAGTTTCCAAATATAATATTAAACACCGATTGATTATTTGGTTAAACCAATGTTTATTTTGGTTTTTTTATCTCTTTCTAATATATAATTTGAATTATTTCAAATAATAGGGCTTCACTGGCATGTCCATACTTTGTAGTTCGGATAACTAGTATGCAAAATACGTTATAATTTTTAAAGTATTTTAAATATTTTATTTAATTTAATATAAAGTATTAGAAACATGTTTAAACCAGCATTTCCATAAAACAATTCGTGGTTATAATTTGTGAGGTCTACATTCCATTTGAATTGTTTCCCATAGTGATGTAATACTCTCTACTTCAAAATTTATCACATGATTATATACTATGTACTCATTCAGTCGTGAATGAGTCTGAGATTAAACTGTGATAATCTATTATGCTTCATCAAGTAATCACGTTTAAATTCTAAAACAGGAAAAATAAAACAAGTAGGTACTTTATCTTGAATCTTGAATGATGATTCAAGTATATACTTGAAAAACATTAGTATCAAATAACAGAAAACCCCAACGCACAGTGTTTTGATCTGTAGGAGCCAGCTGGACAAAATTATTTTACGGCATTTTTCCATTTCTTTCGACTAATTTAGTATTGTAATAACAAAAATGGTTTTTAATTAATCACCAACTGAATTTAAGAGGATTGTTAGGATAATAACTAGAAAAATTAAAATAAAAACAATGTATAATTAAGACAATATATAATAATAAAACTGATAAAAAACCGTATTTATTCTGGGACAAGTTCCTTTAAAATAGTGATACGGAAAAAAATATATAAACTAAATGCCTTAGAGTAGAATACAATTACAATTTAATTAATAAATGAAAATAAAAAAATAATGAATATAAATCAGGAGTTAGATCGCAATAACGAATTAAATAAAAGAAAAAATATATATACGATAACAATAATTATAAGGAAAGAAAAGTATTAATATTTACGTATATACAAGTTTTATGGAAAACAAAACAACAACAAAATAATTTAACAAATTAAAGAAACAAAAAACTATAATTATTTTAAAAACAAGTGTGTGTGTGTTACTCCCTTGCAAATTTACACACACACATACACACACACACATTTTTTATTTTTTTTCCCCGGAAGACCCCTCATCTTATCGCCCAATATGTCTTCTAGACACTGCTGGCAAGGTATTGGAGAGGATTGTTTATGGCAGGTTAAATGAAGTCAGTGAAGGACCCGGAGGATTGTCCGATAACCAGTATGGTTTTCGGAAGGGCAGATCGACAATCGATGCCATTGATTGTGCAATCAGAGCTGCTCGGGAAGCCATAGCGGGAAAAAGGTGGCGAAGAGGCGGTAAGAAATACTGCGCCATTATAACGTTGGACGTTAAGAATGCCTTTAACTCAGCTTGGTGGGATAGTATCATGAACGGATTGCGAAGGATGGAAGTCCCACAATACCTTATGAAGATTATTGAGAGCTATTTCACAGATAGAATCTTGATGTATGATACAGAAGATGGGTTGAAAACATATAAGGTCACGGGTGGCGTTCCTCAAGGCTCAGTTCCCTACCAGAGGAAACTACTACCCTCGGGTTTGCAGATGATCTAGCAATAATTGTTCGAGGGAAACTATTAGAGGAGATTATTTACAATGCGAACAAAGCAGTCCTCACCATTCGTGAATGGCTCTCAGCGGTAGGCCTCCAACTTGCTGATCATAAAACTGAGGCAGTTTTAGTAACCAGTAGGAAAGTGAGGGAGATAATCAGTCTGACCGTCGGGGAGTTTGAAATTTTCTCAAAGCCGTCTGTTAGATATCTCGGAGTTCAGATTGACGCCAGACTCCGTTTTGATGAACACTTGCACCAAGTTAGCACCAGAGCAGCGCAAGTGATTAACAAATTGGCCAGAATTATGCCGAATATCGGTGGACCAAGGGAAAATCGAAGGAAGCTTCTAGCTACTGTAGGCAACTCAATACTTTTGTACGCAGCACCGATCTGGACGGAAGCCTGCCAAGTGCAGTCTTATGCTCGTAAGGTTGTCAGTGTGTATCGAAGAAGTGCCCTGCGTGTAGCTCGAGCTTTTCGCACTGTTTCCTATGATGCTGTGTGCGTAATAGCAGATATGCCTCCGATAGATCTTTTGGCAGATGAACGCAGTCGGATTTTTCGAAGGAAACGAGAAGAGCCGAATGCGCACTGGGTAACGTTGGCTAAAGATGAAAGAAGTCATACCCTTGAAAGATGGCAAAGACGCTGGAATGCCTCTCCTTCTGGAAGATGGACACACCGTCTGATACCAGATATATCATAATGGATATCCCGCAAACATGGAGAGGTAGATTATTATCTCACCCAACTGCTCACAGGGCATGGTTGCTTTAGGGCCTACTTGGCTCGCTTCGGAATAGAAGACCGAAAATCTTGTCCTACTTGTGATCCCGTGGAGGAAACAGTGGAACATTCGTTCTTCTGTTGTCCAGGTTTTTCTCAAGAAAAGGAAGAGCTTGACATAAAATTCGGAAAGAAGTCATCGCCGGAAAATATTGTCACTTTGATGATGGCTAGGCAGGAGCATTGGAGTGCTGCAGCAGACTATGCAGCGCAAATCGGAAGAAGGCTCAGAATACAGGAGCGAGAAAGGAGAGGCCAAGCTCTGGCTAATCCGACATAAGTTGTCCAAAGAAGAAATAGGCACATAGCCCTTCTGCCACCCCACGAAGCAATGCTTGACGGCTGTTCCGTGGGATGGTAAAAGGAGAATTGGGAGGTGGTTTTTTAGTGAGTAGGAATCTCACACTGTTGTGTTATTACACTTCGTCTTATGAAAGATTTTTCCCCTACCCAGGAAAAAAAAAAAAAAAAAAAAAAAACACACACACACACACACATATATATTTATATAATTATATATATATAATATATATGTATATATTATATACTATAGTTCATCATTCATCCATCCCAAAATTTTTAATCAAAAAACTAATTAGAGTTGTTTCGTGGTAAATAAATGCGAAATAAAATATATAATAAATTGGAATAATTGCTTGCCAAAATCATTTTGATTTCCCAGTCATTTATCAAAAATTTTGGAGGTATAGTTAGCCAATCTTATTTTAATTTTCTTTTCAGAGTCTTCTTTAAGGTTCCTAATATTGAATTCGGTCGAAAAGAATTATAAAATGAAAAAATAAGAGTGCTTCCACCATTCTTAAAAAAAAAATCTTTCTTGATGCTATAAAGCATCTTATTATTAATGGGAGAGATGCAGCTATGAAATATATAAAATTTTATCCCGAATACAAACGGATACAAGTCATTTTTATGTTACTCATTAAGTTTCAAAATGAGGAAAAATCCTTCGTTCATATTTTTTTTTAAATTACACAGTTTGATTATCAGAAGATTTTTTCAACTGGAAACAGTTGGTAAACTCTGCCAATCTGTTAGGCTCTATATATTTAATTAAATAACCTAAGAGCTTAATTGCATAGTTTTTTTTTGTAAATTATTTATTATGTAATTAATTACATTGCAATAAATCTTTTGAAAATAACAGCTTCTATTTTTTATACAGAGTCACGGAGTAAGCTTTCGATATATTAATGTTAGATTAAAAACGAAAAATTATAATTATAAATTAATTAGTGTTTTTTTCGGTATCAGCCAACAAACTACGAAACGTCGCGGCAGATTTTTGAGTGTGTTTATGTCCTTATTGAAGTACTTAGGTAATTTAATAGGAAATACTAAATCATACTTGAGAATAAGAGTGCTGTTTTCTTAGAAATAATCTGTTGTATTGATTATTAAAAATATTATATTTTTGTTTATATGCCATCTTGAAAACCTTTTAAAGTGTCTGGTCAGCCCATCACTCATTTGGTCTTATTTTCATTCATAGGTGAATATTTATGGTATTTAATATTTTCAATTTTTAAAAGAATCTCATAAAAAAAAAAATAGATTTATAAGGTTTTTTTAGTTTTAGCATTTCATTACACGGAAACACTTTATCGATGTTTTGATCCTAGAAAATAACGCCACAAAAGAAACTTTATATTCAATTTCAGTTGCAGCATGAGTCAATGGAAAGAGTGTTGATATGTGCCGTCCTTAGTAAAAGCTGCCAAGTTCAAACTGTTGTCAAGACGTATTATTAAATTGAGAATTACGGAAGAACAATTAATTATTTAATAATTATTATACGGTTTTGTTAATTTCATACATTGTTTCAGAAAATATTATAAATATTAATCTAAATGCTCCCTGAATTATCATATGCAACATATTGTTTTATTTTAGTATTAGCAGTCCTGGCAGACGTTGTCCTGCCCCATTTTCCTGAAACAAAGGGCTTCCAAATTTTATCCAGCCATTACAATTACCAAGAAGAACTAAGGTCATGCTATACAAAACAATCATCAGGCATGTTTTAACTTAAGGATCGAAAACCTGATGATAGATTTGGTTCGTCTGTTAATCATTTTATTTTGGGCAATACTTATTACAGTATTTTTTTATGTTTAATTTTATTACAGACCACCCACGAAACATAAACTATTTATATCTGACGTTTCATTTTAAATTATACACGCCATACTACATTCATTATGTATATTTCTAATGAGCTAAAAAACGTATTATCTATTTTGATTTCATAATAACACTGCCATAAATGTGTTTTCCCTTTTTTCAAGGTTCTTTTGAAATTGAGGAAGGATAGAGTTTTATATAAATCTATTTATTCATGCAATGAAGACAATTTATTGCACGCAGATAAAGAACTTATCTGTTGACAGAAATTATTAGGGGGCATCTAAATTACTTAAGAAATTATGCAAAATATTTTTGAAAAGCGTAGGAGGTCTACAGGTAACCGCATTGTACCTTATTTCATTGCTTTATGAAATAATATTTTTGAAAAAAAATAATGATACTTCTAGAAGCTTTTCTATTAAAAGATCGGATCATTTGATATTTATGGTCACTATTATAAAGAAATTTAATATTATTTTACTATGCAAACGAAAAAAACTTCGAAATCTCATAAATTAAAAAAACCCAAGAAAACTCAATTACTTCAATTGATTATAAATTTACACATACTTCTTTTTTGGGCACTTTAATTAGCAAAATTCCACCATATTCTGATTCTGATTATTTGTGGGTTTAATGTTTAATTATGCCTTCTTTTTTTTTCTTCTTTTTCTTTGGTAAATTTACAATGTAACCCAATTTTCATATAAATAAGTATTTAGATCCTAATCATAGTCTTATTTGTCTCATGTTACTTGATATTGGCTGCCGTCAGTATCAGCTTTCATGTTGTTTTGAGCTATCGAACAGATGATGAATAGAAAAAATGTAAAAAATTTCATTAGGAAATTCCCTAATTTTTGATTAATTGAATTTTATTCAAGTAGAAATGGATTGTCAAGGAGTTCTTCGGAAAAAACTGTTATTTTATTAGCTGCATATTAAACAACTTATGATTAAAGTTCAGTTTTTTTTTCCTTTGTATAATTGGAGCGGAATAGGATTTTGGCCTTATGACAGTACTGATCATACGAAATTCCCACTTAGAAAAAATCCAACGGAAAAAAGTACTTAAGAAGGATTTTTAGATTTTTCTAAAATATTTTTTATGATATTTTTATACTCAGCTCTCGAAACAAAAGAAATTAAATTTTGGCCTCACCTTTTAACGTTTAAAAAATAAGCTTATTCAAAAACTTTTGTTCATTATATATTAAGGATATGTGGAGGATATGTAGGTCATCTTGAACAATTGCTATTATAGACGTGTCAGTGTTCTAACTGCTAAAGTAGGATGTTATTTGTGGATGCATCGTCTGTTTAAGAAAATTCCGCTAATTGTTTTTCTCAACCAGCCTTAGTGATGTGTATAGATGTTTATTCTACAGTAACTGTAATTAATTATTGATTTAGCCTAATTGTTGGAAATTATATTTTGCAAAATAAATTTGATAAATATTCTAGATTTTAATTGTTTATCAAAACAACAGGAACGTTTACATTTCAAAGTAAAATATAAAGTTTATATTTCAAACCCAGTAAACTAACTAACTAAATCCAGTAAAGAAGAATATGATAAATGTCTTAAACGATGAAATCCAGTAAAATACAGGAAGGCATTTTGAGCAGTTACTAGGCTGAGGTAGACGAGATATATTTTTATTCACGAGAGTCCGTGAATAAAAATATTTTATAATTCACAGCAACGAAAAATCGATAAATGGTTTAATTTAAAATTAAGATAATAGGGCGTAAAAGGCTTAATTTGAGTAAATAATTTTATATTATGAAATTTTACAAAACAGATGCATGTCGAAGACGGACTAACTTCAGTCTTTTAAAAATCATTCCTAATGATAGTTGGTTAACAATAACTTATTTACGTTAATTTAAAAACCGAGCAGCTTTTCGAACTGTACGAATAATGTTAGGCTTCCTTCCAAATTGGTCTTTACAAGTTGGATATTATATAAACTTGCCGTCACTACCTAATAGGATGAACAAGCAATGATTTATTGTATTTACCAACTTTAGTAGTGATTAAATTTATAACCGGCAATTAGGCAAAATTACTGGATTAAGGCCATTTTCCATTACTAACTCAAACATTAAATGAAATCGGATCTTTAATTCTAATTTACGGCCTCTAAAATGGGTACCCTTAATTTGAAGTAAAACCTGGCGGTTGAGCATTATCTCGGACAAGTTACCTTCCTGCAAAACCGTTGTCTTAGAAATAGTCCAATCTATATCATTTGCTGAACCCGAAATCCTTCTTGAGTTGACGAGTTGTAGTGGTACAGTTTTTGTTTTGTTTTTTGCAACAAGAAATACGGAACTTATTATTTTAAATTTAGCATTTATTGTTTCTGCTACGACACTAATGCAGCCATGGTTCACTCTGTATTCATAATTATGTAGTACCCTGCACTATTGCTTAAAGACACGTTTCTTTAATACACGAAAAAAATCATTATCACTTTTTTTTTCCACGAATCGGCCAGCAAGGACCACGCTATTATCACTCAAATCTTCTTCACACTCTCCGCCTTCAGTCTACTTCAATACTCTCTCATCTTCCTGGACTGTTCCTCTCGCTCTTCCCTAGTCCATTTTCTCACTCGTCTCTTCTTCCTATAATCATTTATTAAACAAATCTGGGACAAACAAACAAAATGTATGCTAATTAATTGAAGGTTTAATGTGTTTTTATCCAAAATGTGTCTAATTCTATTATCAAAGCGTTTATTTGATATTTAAGGATTTTAAATCGAATATAAAGTATGTGTCGGCGAATATTTCTGAGAAGTTCTTCTCGGCTAAGGTCGATGGATAAGCTGACTATAAATGGGAGCAGCCCCGTGGCTTGCTGGAGGACGTGATTGGCCAATTCACTAATTATTCACATTACACCTCACACTTAACCAAGGTCATTCTGAGGTAAAACTACCATTGCTCGTCGGATCTCCGGTTGGAGACAGCTTCTGTGGATTGATGACGCTAGTTGGAGGGTCCGGAGAGTCCGAGGGATAGACCGAGGCGTAGGGAGGAGGATTGGTTTAAGGACGATAATACTGGTTTAAGTTTAAGATGTATTCCGTGGACGGATGCTGTAATCAGCTATCGGCAATTAAAATTTGGATAAAATTATAATTTGGATGAAATAATCGTGTTAATTTTAAGTAATTTCTTGAAAACTATAATTTTGCTGTTATTTCTAAGCTTTCTTTAAGATCACTATTTTCTGAAATAAATCGAATCGTTCTCTTGTTCATTGAGGAAATGCAATAAAATTGTACATTCAGATTTTTATTTCTTTTACGTAGTAAAGAAAGTATTGTAATTTTCGATTTAACTTCTATTTTTATTTGAGTACTACCACTGGGTAGTTTCTCTACTTGTCTTCTCATGTCAATGTATTCACTCATTATATTTACTAGATGTATTTTGTATATAGTTGTAAGTTTCAATAAATAAATTAAAAAAAAAAAATTTATTTTGATCAACTGTGAATCCAATTTTATTATTTTTTTGTTGTAATATTTTGTTATAAGCGGTTATTTACATATTTTAAGAATCCTGATATTGTATAAGCAGATTTTAATTTGACTCATTGTCACTTTTCTAGTCATTAATTTATAATTTAATAAGTGATACATGGAAGTCATATGCTAAGAAACATGGAAGTTAATTTTAGATATTTTAACTAAAAAAACTTAAGTATATATACATACAGACAATTTTAATTCATTTGATTTTATATTTAAAAGTTTGATATTTAACATATATAAAAAATCTTAATTTATCTGTATTTTTTAATTGTATACAGTAAGTAATAAAACTGTTAAGTCATGTAAAAACTCAATAAATTCGGTTACCTGTGAGACTTCTAGAAACAAATTCAATGATGATTTTAAATGTATTTCTTGTTTAATCAGAAATCCGTTTGTTATAAACTCCATGAAATTTACAGAGATTAAGATGAAATTTAACTTTTACTGATCTAATGAGAAATTTTTAGTACTCACATTAATGTTTATAATAGCGCTCTATTAAGTAAATCCCTAATTATTATTTGTTGAGATTCCAAAAGATACTAACATTTAATGTATTTTTAAATCCCTCATTTTACTAGGCGCTCTAGCAGATGAAAACTGTTACCAAGAAAACCAAATGATTAATTCGGATATATCTTTAGAGTTAGCTATTTGACTTAGAAGTAATATGTTACAAATGTCTTCTTAATCTCGCTGTCACATTTTTGTTATAAATCTAGAGACAGTTATTGACTACCTACAGGCATTACTGATATTATATCTTATCTTGAGCTAAAAAATAAAACCTTTTGTATTATTCCTCAATTATATGTTATAACACATATGTCAATGTATAGAATACGTTATTTCTTTAATTCTTTTCTTCAACTCCCCCGTCAATTTTATAAAGACAGAAGTAGCTTTTAAACTCACATAATAACGGAGTTCATCTCGCACATAATTAAAAACTTTGAGAAAGTTATAATTTTATATTTTATTGGGAGTTATATATAGTTATGTACCGACCCTTTTTGGTTATTATATAAACAACGAAGGGGGTAATGTTTACTTGAAGCTCTTAATCGATTTTTTTTCTCAAAAAGTATTCAAATTTTTATTTAAATTTTATTCAAATTACAAAAATAAATCGAGAAGTGGAAATAATACTTTACTTCAAACACTTAACAACCTTTTACCCCCTCTCCATCACCAAATGGTAAGGGACTTAAAATCGTACATTCAGATTTTTATTTCTTTTATGTAGTAAAGAAATTATTGTAATTTATGATGAACCTTTTACTTTGATCAACTGTGAATCCAATTTTGTTATATGTTTGTTGTATTATTTTGTTATAAGCGGTAATTTATACACTTAAAAAGATCCTGATACTGTATAAGCAGATTTTAATTTGACTCCCTGTCACTTTTCTAGTCATTAATTTGTTGTTTGTTAATTTAACGTCACTTTATGCTGCTATGGCTAATTGGACGATGCTTCATTGGGAGCTCTAAATTTTGCCTATCTAGGTTTAATTAGGATAGGGATTTTTAACGAGTACCTGACATCGGCTCGGGACCCCCGTTTAATGTCCCTTCCGAAGGACGGCGTAACTAAGGATTTTTTATTCCCTTTAAGAAATCCTAGGGCCACCTGCCGGGCTATGAACCCCCGACCTTGGGCTTAGTAGTTTGTTACGCTGACCACTAGACTACAGGTTGCCCCGTGGCATAATTTATAATTTAATAAGTGAAACAATAAGGTCATGTGCTGTAAATTTTAGAAATTTTAACTAAAAAAACTTAAATAATCCATATTAGGAGGAATTTTTTTTTCTAACAGCTGTTCTATACTTTAAAATACAACTGAAACATTAATGTTATATTTGGAAGTACTTCCCTTAGGAGTGGTTTTCGAAAGAAGTTAAAAAATGAAACATGTGCAATTTGACATTTGTATAATTTCTGTCAACAAATATTTAATATTATTCTATTTTGTCCCGAACCATAATTTGTATTTTATTTAGTTACATGCTTGTATATATCTATAGTTTGATGGAAACAGGCAGGTAGGTAATTCGAAAAGGGAAAGCATGAGAGTGTTTATGAGGAAAATTAATTGTTAATGTTAACCATATACTTACATATAAAAAAAATAAATGAATCCCCCTAAGACATTCCTAAATTTATATGTGAGAAAATATAACAAGTTAAATAACTATTATAGAACAGAAAAAACCTCAGATTATTGTTGTAATATAAATGGACGATTCCACTTATAAGCCTTGTCGCATGAAATAACTAACTTGTCAAGATATTTTATCGATGTTAAAATATATATATAATTGTTAAAACTCACCTCAAATGTGATCCCTTTAGTACCGCCATATCTTTTGAAGATGTACCTGAGGAAGACGTCTTCTTGAGTGCCACCGACGACTATCGCGAAGAAGAAGAGTAACGATACGACCCGGAGAAAGCCCATGACTGAATGGCAGGACGGTACTGAGCTCCCAAACCGAGCTGAGAGGAGGGGTAGAGGCTCCCTGCCAGTGTCGAGGTGCCCGACCGATGGCCTCTGCATCCCAAATATTGTGTACGTCGGAATTTCCCTGTGAAAATGACTAATCATTCACGGTTTAAAGTCGGGATAATCTTATTTAGGGCATCTGTTCCACAGGTTGCCGCTTCGAGCTGAGTTACAACAAGTTTTAACTGTTTATTTATTTCATTTTTAATATTTTTTAAAAATATATGCTATCATAAGCTGTAGTATGGAAAAGAGAATGTAATTATGGGTAATAAGTCTATTTCGGCAGTCGTTTCAACTAAAAATAAAAGTTTCAACTAACGTTACGAAGTATAGATGATATATTTTGTTAAAACGTTCATTTCTAGGTGGAATGATTACCGAAGTATACAAATTTCCCTTAATTACATTATCTTTTCCAAACTAAAACTTATGACAACTTGTATTTTTGGAAAATATTAAAAGGGAAACGAATGAAAAGTTAAAACTTGCTGTGACTCAACTCGAAGCGACAGCCTGCGGGATAATTACCTTATCTACCACTATTTATCTTGTATCTTTCACGTAACTGATTTGTGGACCTAATTTGTTGTCATTAATTCATATCAACATAACAGTAAAATCAAATAATTATAGATGAAAAAAATCTTTAGCTTTTGGTTAAAAATAATGAACGTATTTTGGAATCAGTAAAAACTGTTTTTAAACGTTTTGGTGTTTAAGAGGAACAAAATGGTCCGGTTGGAGTTCAGAAAAAAATACTATTTGATAATGAGAACTATTTATTTTCAAGCCAACGTTTCGACCCACAATCCAGGTCTTCACGGGTTGACAGATGACTACCAGAAGTAGTCAAGTGTCAACTCTTTACCCAATTATAAGCCCTGAAGAAGACCTGCAATGTGGGTCAAAACGTTGGCTTTAAAATAAATAAACAGGACTCTAATCTTTCGTTTACGAGAGATATATATTTTTTTAAATTTATTTGAACCATTTACTAGTGAATTACTTACTATGAATGAATACAAATTTCAAGCTATCATTTATTTCCATTTATCTTATATAACTTCTGCTGCATTGAAAAACAAATTGATTCAATTAAGGCTTTGCTAAGGGGAATGGTTAGAGGTCACGCCAGAACCACGAAAAGCTCCAATTGATGCTGTGCCAAATGATGTGGGTGGTTGAGGATCTATAATAAAAAGGTTTAAAAATATTTTACTGAACAGGAGGTGCTCTGAATGAACGAAACTTCAACCGCATATTTGAGAGCCATATTCATCTTTTGTTTAACAAGAGTCCTCTTATTTTATTGATATTAAAGTCATTATATGTATATATATATATATATATATATATATATATAGTTATATTTTAACCAATAAGCTTGCTTTGAATCTGAAGTAGTTTGTTTATAATCCATACTACTGAATAAGTTATAATGAATTATCAAAACTTGTTACTACATATATTTTCCAGTTTTATCTTTTGATTTCAAAAGTTTGTTCGAAAAATTACTTTTGCAAAATTAAGATAAAAAGCATATGTATACTTAATTATTTTTTATTGCTTTAAGAAATTCATAAAAACAGTATGAGACTATAGATTGGTTGGAGTCTTGGTGACTATATCACTACCTAACAGCAATAATGCTTTCAGAATGTAACCAAATTTGTATTCCATTTTGATTTAAAAAAAATTAATTAGCTGTTCTTTCGAAGATATGATATTTATAATTTTAGTTATAGGGCTTGGGTTCATCTGTGGTCCCTGGTTAGTATAACAACTTACTATGCCCGATATCGAGGGTTGACATCACGGCAGATGGCCCCTAGGATTTTTTTAAGGGAATGAAAAATCCTTGGTTTAGCCCTCTTTCGGAAGGGACGTAAAATGGGGGTCCCAAGCCTGTGAGATATCAGGTACTCATTTGAAAATTTAATTAGGACAAAACTCGGATAGACAAAATTTAGGATTCTCACTGTGTTTCACCGTACGATTATCAATATCAGCATAAAATGACGTTAAATGAAACAAACAATTGGTTTGGTTTCTTTGTGCAGTTGGCACTTCTCTCTATGGCAGCTGTAATTTTCAGTTGACGTTAGATTTATTCTAAGAACACACTGTGAGATTTGTTCTTACGAGAAGCCCCAACGTTCCGCTTCGATTTGATTCCTATAAAACTCCCGTGGTTCTGAAAGCTAGGTGATATCGAGGTATTTTAATTTAGAATCACTGTGACAGTTCGAAATGGGTGACGTTCCTATATATTTTTCCAATTAAAGTATAGTTTAATTTTAACTGTTTTATTTTGTAGTTATTTTTATTACTTAATATAATGGGGTGTATAAAAAAAATGACCGTTTCACCTTCCCCATGGAGAGAAGATGGGACCTAACAGTATCTTTCGACACACCACACTCCCTGGCAAGTTCGCGAGTACTTGTGGACGGATTTTACTCAACAGCCCGAAGCTTTTCTTCCTTTCCAACGTCGTATCTCCACTGATAAAATTTTCAAACCAACGCCGCGCAGTGCGCTGGTCAAGGACACCTTCCCTTTCATATTTAATAATTTCACGAGTTGCTTCTGCGGCTGTAATTTTTTGTTTCCAGTAATGTCTTAAAATTACGAGAAGTTCGGAGGACACTACGATGTCTCTTCTTTGAAATAAATAACTTAACTGAGGTTTTTTTGAAGAAGTCCAGTGTTAGTAAACAAGCTTAGAGAATGCTCTTAACGGATTATTAAGTGTTGGTAAATAATAAATAGCATTAAATTATTTACAGACTTTTGAACTCTGGAATTTGATAAAACGGTCATTTCTTTTTATACACCCCATTAGTTACACATCTCAATCGGTATATATTTCATTCAAAAGGACAATATCATAACTCAAAAATTTGTTTTTTCAATAAAGATATTTGAAAGTTCCATGTGAGATTTTTTTCCTCTTTATATATTTATCACCTCCTTGCAGAACCGTTGTCCATGAAACAGTACAGTCTCTACCATGTTCTGAATCTCCGATCCGTTCACGGGTTGTAGTGGTACAGGTATATATTTATACATTTTCGGTCTGTAAAGTAAATAAAATGGTATAAGAGACCATTTTATTACCCAGCGGTACCTGTCATGTGGGTTGATAGTATTATGATAGCAGATCCCTCGTCCACGTTCTTATTAGTGTCCTCCTAGTGTTCTCAGGCTCGAGATTCGTCGCCGTTTGTTCTATCGATGGTTTTATGTGTCCGTGTAATTTATTGGAAACGTTTGTAGTATTATTTCCATAAAACTTCAAGTTCGATCATAATACCACTCAAAATATGATTTTATTTTAAAAAACATTTTGGAAATGGAATATCAGATATGTTGTTCCTGAATTAAAAATATTTAACCAATACAATTGCTGCTGATGAAATACTATAGATTGATATTATGTAGTTGTTATTTTGAAGGAACGATATGTTCTTAAACAATTCTCTTCATGCATGTTCACAATAGTATTACCATATTATTGGGATTACTGCTTAATTTTTGTATATGCTCAGTTTCAGTGAGGTTTGGGAAGGAGTTTTTTTATATTAAAAAAAACGAAGGAATAATTTATTTATTTTTTAGAGGGTAATGACAGAAGTTACTATTTTTGATTTACAACGGTCTTTCGATATGATGTGAAGATCTTACTTCCTTACTTCCTAAGAGCTCTGGTTACGAAGTCGTCGATGAGATCCTTGGCAGCCTCTGGTTGGTCCGTGGGGACCATGTGACCTGCGGCGTGCACAAGGGCGAACTCCAGATGCCCACACTTGTGCCGGTAGCCTGCGAACTTACCGTCTACCCACCAAGATCTGTGCGGGCAAGGTCCAGATAGTGACTCCACAACGGTCCTCGTGAAGCCATACCAGACAATTATGTCCATGTGCCCAGAGTACAGTAGGATTGGGTATTGACCTAGGAGAGGAGTCAAGTATTCCATTCCAGAGTTCATGAAGTCTGGGATCAATCGAGCATATACTGGGCCGATACCTGAAAATAATTTGTTGCTCATTAATTTATACATTCTATCCAAAACGGTATTTTTGATGGGAATGTTAAAAATTGCCTTTATTACAGTTAAATTCCAATTTACAGGTTATATTTCGAAATATATTTTTTAATTTCTAATAATATAATAATTTTTATAAGGTGGAGACATAAAAACCACTAGGAGGACAACACGTCCAGGTTAGAAGTTATTATCAGACGTAGCAGAGTTAGTAGGGATTAGGTCAAGAAAAGTTGCTGTAAAGTTGCTGCAATAATATCTGTAGATATATCTGTTCCATAACACAACTCCCAAAACTGTTGTTCTGAAGGATTTCAATGTTTTTTCTTGTACTTCTACCGAGGAATTCCTCTTAGAAGTTTTCAGAAATACAAAAACACAAACAATGGCGAATATAAATAAACTGATCGTGAAAGCTGAATCTTTTGTAATACAGCTAATAAAGAAGCAGCCGGTTAATGTACAGTCACCGCCTCAGGAAGAGCCTCCAGGAATTGAGAGAAGACCTAAGGCGGCTGCGCCTAGAAAACAGATCAATCTAAAGGGTGTTTTTTTAAGCTAGATAGAACTTTAAATTGTAAAAAGTAACACAAAAAATTAAATTGTAATCAAAAATTTTTTTTTATTTGTTTCAGTATACTCTGACATTTCGTATACTTCTTTCGCCGATTGGGCTCTAGAGCAGTTGGCAACTGACCCGTTGTTTTATCGCAAAATTGTGTTCAGCGATGAGGCGCATTTTGGGTTGATTTCGAGAAATGGACCTGTCAATTGGCCTCCAAGGTCGTGCTGTGGGGCTACGTGAAGTCACTGGTTTATGCTGATAAACCAGCAACAATTGACGCCTTGGAAGCCAGCATTGTTCGTGTTATTCGTGGCATACGGCCAGCAGTGCTCGAAAAAGTGGCCCAAAATTGGACGTCCAGAATGCGCTTCGTCAAGAACAGCCGCGGTGCCCATATGCCCGAAATCATTTTCAAATGTTAATGTCACGTATTGATCTTTCGAATAAAAAAAAAAATTTTGATTACAATTTAATTTTTTGTGTTACTTTTTACAATTTAAAGTTCTATCTAGCTTAAAAAAACACCCTTTAGAAGACAACGACGAGGGGATGGTATTTATTTACTTATGGTAATGTAATCTCTTCAACTCAAATTAGACTGTACGCTCTCCACTGAGGTAAAAGGCGAACACTCACCAAATAGAAAAAGAAGGGGCTCATGCTAAAACTTAATTGGGGTTTGAAAAGAATACTCAGAGGTTGAAATAAGGGATCTGGGCGGGCTTACAACCAACCCATACTGAGGCCCTCACCGCTCTATTGGAGGAAGATCAGATCCAAAATACTTCAGTGGAATTGGCTCGCTAGATGTATACTGGCTGACCATGTGAGCAACCACTAAAAGAAAAATTTGGGTAGGATTTTAGGTGTTGGGATTTTAGGTCGTACTTAACAGAACGAACTGTAAATGTGGGGAAGAGGGTTTATACCATCAGTATTTTATCTCATCAGTACTTTTATCACCATAAGTACTTTCTTTGCACCAATGCTCTGATTGAGAAAATCATTAGCAAATTTTGATTATATCAAATGCCCTCTATTGACCGACATTACAAAAAATGTCTATATAAGTTAAGGAAGCTAAAAATCGTGCTTTCAATGAACGTCAGCTACTACTTCAAGGACAGATCATATGTTCAACGTATGACCGGCCGAGGATTTACAAGGAAACTGGCAGAGGATCCAATATTGGATCCTTTGCTGCGGATCACCCTTTTTGATACAGTCCTCGACTATAACCTTAAAGAAGATGGGAAAACATTAAGTTTTGATAATTTAGACGCAGTTTCGACTTACATAAAGCATGGTTTCACTTCCTCACATCCTAAAGACTTCAACTGGCTGACAGTTTAGAGGTATTTTTCGTTAGTACTAGGAAAATGAGGTAATAAATCAATCTTCAAAAGGGTCCAAACTTTTCGTAGCATATATTTTGGTTTTAAGAAAAAGCTCTGGTTTGTGTATCGAATCCATTGGCATTACGATAAATATGTCCTATGTCAAGGACACCAGTACGTCTACGCACAGCCACACGTGTCGTTACCAAATAACAGCACTTCATCATAAGTAGGTCAACAATTGTTTCTTAACATATTATTTAAAAGAAATATTTCTTGTTTATTTGAGAAATATTTAATTTATTGTAATACTTACTTGAATATTCAGCATCTCCAACATGTAGGGATGCTCTGGACTCTGCAGATTGGACGTAATCCACGAAATCGGCTGTTAGAGTGTCTTCATGAGGATTAAGAAGGTTGTAGATGTTGGTGAAATTTGAATTTGTCATTAGAAGCTGCAGGTCCATGGTCATTAGCTGGGAGAAAAATGATTATATATAATTTTTTTTAACACTGCTTGTAATTTGTATCACTGTGGTGATATCTTAATGAAATAAATGTACAAAATTAAAATAACTTTAATTACCCCATGTGCTTGCCTAACTTGTTCCTGCTTGATTAAGTATGCGGTCGCTTTTTCAACCCTTTCCATTGTCCTTCTGGTCGGAGTATCACAGAGGCCCAGGGGATAGCAGAGCTTGGAAAATTGAATGTTTTCCGGCGGGTGTATAAATGGATTACCAATGGCAAATCCTAAATAAATATATTTTTTTAAATAAATCACGTCTTACCAATATTCTTTTTAAATGTTTCTTCTGAGACAATTTCTTAAAGAGTTTTAAATGAAAAGAATTTTATTGAAGAGATAATGCAGATCTTTCCGACCAGTCAACAATCAATCAATCAAATCCTATCAATAGAAGTAAATATAAATGTTTAAAAAAAATTTATAGATATAGTAAAATGTAACTTCTCAAACTTTTAATGAAGAGGATTTTATTATTAATCAAACTATTCAATAATTGCATAAATAATTATTACTAATATACAAATAATATAAATATAAAAATGTATCTAGTTAAAGAAAAAACAATTATTAAAGGCGTTTTTCCTGATTCTTATTTATAGTCTAAAACCAAAAGATAGATGGAGTTAAATTATAACATTTTAGTAGGATGCGCAAATTAGTATTACCCATTCTCATGCTAAGCTACATTATTAAGAACTATTTTACTGGTGAGAGATTTTTGAAAATTTTGAAGAGAAGAAAGAAAAAAATAAGTTTTAATCGTTAACTCTACGAAACACATATTCAGTAAATTTTAATATCGTTAAGGAATTATTAAGGAGTTTATTAACCTTAATTATTCATATTGTAATAAATTAGTTTCATTAAAAATAAATAAAATAAAAAATACCTTTCATATTAATTGTGTCCTTTAATTCTTGGTTTCGCATGTGAATCTCAAGAGCCAAAGAGGGAATATGTTTTCCTGTAGAATAAAAAAAAAAATATAATAATTATAAAATACATTATGGATCGCCTTATCTAAATGACGTGTTCAATTCAGGCATTAGATAAATAGGATACTATATTAAAAATATTTTTATATTTTTTACGACATTTATATATTCCTTATTCTTTATAATCTAATTACTTTATTAATTCTTCTTTTATTCTTACTTATTTCTTTGTATTAATAATAATGGTGTATAAAACGTTCTTGCTTCTCTTAAAAAAATAAAAGCAGTATTTCTCCGTTTAATATATATTTAATTTATGTTTTCAGCCATTATGAAGTTAACATAATTAGAATATAATTTAAAAAAAAAGTTATGAATAAAGTATCTATAAATAATTATTTACTGGATACTAATAAAATACTCAATTTTGTGCAATAATTAAATTTCTGATATCCAAATCAATAGCTCAAACTGTGTAATTTTTCTTTTGGTACATATATTATACCATTGATCTTGATTCGGCTAGATAACTTAGTTAATCTTATATTTTTTAATCTATTTTTCTCAGATCAATTTTTCATTTATTTTTCTTAATTCAATTTTTCATTTTATGGTTAGGGAGCATTTTTCGTAGTTCCATTTATAATTTTATTGTTACGAAGCATCTAAATATAAATTAAGTTTTTTTATTATAATATTTGAGTATTAAAAAGTGACCTTGATTAACGAATGAGGTAAATTATTAATTTATAAATTTAACAACATTCATAATATACGAATTAACGATGACTTCATTAATTAAATAACATTTGTTTTCTCTTATAGATTTATGAAATGATACAAGTAATATCACCTGCGTACGATTCTCCAGTGATGAAGAACGGCTGAGGCCTTAGCTCTTCAAATATTCTGAAAAATCCTTGTAGAGCAGTATGGAGGTCCTTAGCTATGTCTTTCTGTTTTGTCCTGTAGCAGTCATCATGTTCACAGAAGCTGAAACCTGAAATTATATACTGTAAGTCCTGCTTTTCTATTATTATTATTTTTTAAGTAATTCATTGTGAGAATATGCCATTGGATATGTACCTCCAGGGGACTTTAGAATTCCTCTTGTTTGCAACTAATGCAATGTAAAACCATTCATAAACTCCTCCTTGTTATTCTATAAATTAAATTACTTACATTACTAGAACTAGGAAAGTAACCGAAGGTGACACATGCCCTGTATGGAAAATTATGAACCTGCTCGTATTGGTCATCGATTATATAAAACTTGCAAATTTTCCCGATTTAAAACAATTATATTTAATAAAATTGGCTTACTTAAGCGCACATAGATGGAAAAATTGCCACGACTTTTTCACGACCAGGACACTCGGCAGCCCAAGCTGTAAGAAACATTACAACCGCGTTTGGAGAACGTTGTTGTAACTAAAGGGCTGTTCGTCGTTGGTTTGAGAAATTTTAATCTGGTGACACGGAATAATTTATTTTTCCTTTCTGCACAGAAGTGAAATCGCCTAATAGTACTGCAGGGATATTGATATAATGCAACAAAAGGTTATTAAAAAAACTACCTAAATTGGTTAATCGGAAGGTTCCTATAAGAGGAAGAAAATGATCCAGGTGCTGGTCAAAAAAAATTCTTTTAAATAGAGAGAAGTGTTTATTGGAAACCCAACGTTTCGACCCACATTGCAGTTCTTCTTCAAGGCTAAATATACAAAATACAGACATATTAAAATTATATACAGTAAATATTGAAATACATAGGCATCAAGGTATCTGAGTGATATGAAATAAATTAGGGGGATCTTAGATAAACAACTTAGTTAAATATAAAGCAACTGGAATAATTGTAGAGTAATACAGCCCATGTATTTTAATACTTGCCATTTATAAAATTTTGTATATTTAGCCCCGAAGAAGACCTGCAATGAGGGTCGAAACATTAAAAAAAAAAAACCTGTACCACTACAACTCATGAAGGGTCTGGGGTTCAGTACATGGTAGAGACTGTACTGTTTCATGGACAACGGTTCTGCAAGGAGGTGACTTGTCCTAGGCCACGCTCAACCGCCAGATTTTTCCCTCTTATTTTGGGTACCCTATTTTTATAATATTTTATAGAGGCTGGGTGTGCCCCAGGAGGATCCTAGATCCTATATGATCCACCTCCCGCTGCAAACAGACTATATAAAAATCATGACCTGCAGTGGGATTTGAACCAGGATTTCCGGCATGGCAGCTCAGTACTCTACCACTGAGCCACTCCTCTCCCCCCAGGGTCGAAACATTACCTTTCCAATAAACAGTTCTCCCTACTGAGAGAATTTTGTTTGACCTCGACCTGGACCATTTTCCTCATATATATGACGTCGAACATCATTATTCAAGAAGAAGTCTCCTATAGTCTTACACGACAACCTCAGACCTCACGTTTCTAGACAGATAGTGAGGAAACTAAACGAGTTTGGGTATGAAACCCTCCCACATCCACCTCATTCGCTAGACTTATCTCCGACATATTTCTATCTGTAAAGTTGGACAACTTCCTTAATGGTAAAGTATTTGAAAAATGATTCACAAATTAAAAGCGCAAATTTCGTACTTTATTTCATCACTAAACACTGAACTTTTTAATTCTGGGATTGACAATATGATATGTTGGAAATTTCAGGCGTCCTTATAGCCCTGTTCTTGTATCTACTGAAGGAGCGACATTATCTGCCTCGACATTGGAAGGAAAGGAAAATGCTGCTAAATTCTAGCTTATTTTATTATATTTTAAAAGTAAATATAAATACTTCATGTAAACTGTTACGTATGATGGCTCACCTGTTCCGACGGGACTGTCAATGAACAGTAAAGAATAACTTTCATGCCACGATATCTTTCTTTTCTGCAGTTTGCTGCCGACAACTTCATAAGGTCCTATTTCGGTGAACATCCCGAACAGTGAGCTGGCTCCGGGGCCTCCTTGTAACCAAAGGAGTAGGGGTGAATCTTTAGCGCCTTTCTGTAATAAGACAAATAACAATAATGATCTGAAAAAGAGTTAAAAAATTATTCTTGAGTTTCTACATCTAATTTCTTAAATTAGATTTTAAAATTGAAATTGAAATTTCTCATTATCCAATTTTTTTTGTTAAAACGATCTATTGTAAAATGTTTAAAGTTTCATTTACAAAATTTTTATGATCTGGTTATGTAATGAGTTTTTGGTGTCCGTTATATTTCCTGCTTTCCTATTATTTAGACAGGTTATTAACCTATCTGATAAATTAAACCTATATATGCCATTGACTGAATCTATCTCTACACTGCTAGGTAGAAGAGATTACTGAATAAGATCAGCCAATCTATATGATGATCAAGTTTACCACAATCAATTATTCGGGAAAGTACAAAAATGAATGGGAATCAAGCCTGAATAATAACACTGATAAAGTGGTAAATACTTAGAAAAGAATAGAAAAGAGTAAAAAACGGACCAGTGAGACTGCAAATAATTAATAATGTCGGATTTCAAATTCGGTAACTGCGTTTTGTATATAACTGTTAGATCTTCAACGTTTATTGTATAATTTATTTGCTTATAAGAAGCGAGGAGATAGTTGACTGGAAGATCTGAGTAAGGAAGGAAATAGTTGGGGGTGCAGTCAAATTAAACACTAAATAAGTGGGTACTTATTTAGTGTTTAATTTGACTGCACCCCCAACTATTTCCTTCCTTATTTGCTTATAGTTTATTTTATATCACCATTGACCAACTCTTCTCTCTTTATTCAAAGGGAGCAGAGTTGCTCTGAGGCAGAGCGCTGCTGAGAGTTGCCGTGCCAAAGATCTTGGGTTCAAATCACGCTCGCTGGCAAACTTTTATATAATCTGTTAGGAGCTGGAGATGAATCCTAAAGGATCTGGGACCCTCTTGGGGCTCACCCAGCCTCTATAAAGTGGGTTCCCAAAATAAGGGGGAGTGTCTGACAATTGTGTATGATCTAGGACAAATCTCGTCCCTGCATAAGCGTTGTCCAAGAAACAGTTCAGCATCTACCATGCACTGAATCCAGGACCCTCCGTGGGTTGTAGTGGTACACTTTTTTATAATTAAACATAAGAGCAGTTGAATATAACCGTTTGTTATTTTTTAAATATAAAATTAAGACGTTAATACATTTTGAAAAGGGCTAATCACTCAATAAGTTAAATTATTCTGAACCATCGTTCATGTCAGTGGTAGCTGTCTTCACTTTCTCGGTTTCCCGGAGCCATTGGAGTGATTTGTATTCTCGAGGAGTGTTTGAGACCTTCAGAACAAAGAATTACAAGTAGCGCTACACGGCGTATTTATTATTTTTGAAGGTTAAAGATAGCTGGTAAGAGATATATATGCTATTTGAGTCATTTACCTTTGTGATCATCAAAACATCAGGACATTATTGAATGCTTTTATATTTTATATGCACCTTGACAAACGCTCAACTTGGAATCCTTATTATAGACTGAAACAACAAAAAACAGCCCGCCGTTTCAAGCTACAGCAACATTTACTAGAAAAATGCTCAAAGCTCCCCATTAATTACAAAATACTCATATACATGACAATCATTAGACCCATCTGGACTTACAGAGTAGAGCTTTGGGGCTCCACTAAGCCATCGAATTCCTATCATATTCAGTCATTACAATCCAAAATCCCTCGTAAAATCCTCAATGCTCCTGTTATGACAAAGTAATCCATTTGTTGCTCATTTAGCCCAAATCCGATATCAATCTTTGCATGATAAACTTTATTCACACTCAAACGCTCCAGTTTCAAACCTAGCAACCTCTTCAATTCCTGATTATCCTCCGAGGCGTCTAAAAAGAAGATGGCCTCGTGACCTTTTAAGTTGAACTTGTTATTTGAATACTATCACTGGGTAGTTTCTCTACTTGCCTTTATCATGCCAATATGTACCATTCATGCCATATCTTGTTATATTATTATAATTTCAATGAATAGTTGTAAATTTCAATGAATAAATAATTAAAAAAAAACATTTTATATAAGTTTATATTGGTATTCGTAATTTTGATTCGAAAGGAATATTTATTAATAATAAAAAAAATAAAAAAATAATAATCCTTGTAAAAGGCGATATCACTAAATATTTGTAAGTGGCCCCCTCCAATTTCTGGCCAGTTGATTTAATCGTTGTCAAACAGATAGACAATGAGATATTTTAATGAAAGGAATGGTTTTCTAAGCCAAATATGAAAAATGGCTTTCTTATTTATTACTTATTCAAGTGTAAAAGTAATAATGCAACTGCAGCTAATGCAAGGTGCGTCTTGCGGGAGCGGACAAGTGCATAAAAAGATAAATTGGAAATATTTCAACCTGACTGTATCTAAATAAACTTGTTTTTTATTTAAACCAAGCTGAGGTGTATAACATGGTAATTGACTTAACGAAAACTTCTGTAATGTGTAATGTATTTTAGCTATAATGTTTAACTTTCAACCACCTTAAGCTAAATTTTTATATTAATGTGTAATTAATACAGGTATAGTTAATGATATTAATAATACAGTTATGTTAAGTGCTAACTGGATGAGGTATATATAAAAAAATCATACGAGTATAATTGACAGATATATGCTCATTATGGTTTATGCTTACTATGTTTTATGATATACCATTTCATTAAACATATTTATACCTTCTTAGACATTTTAATTATTTCGGACAGTTACCATATATTACGCCTGACTTTATGGAAGGAGCAAGTTTTGAAAATTGTGCTAAATTAATAAGAATAATATTACAGAAATGCTGTGATTTTTTTCGTCCTAAATACCCGAATTAGCTATATTTTTATCTGATTTATAAAAGCTATAACTTTTTTTTTTATTATTAGTTATTAGTTATTTTTATTTATTGGTTAAACTGTACACATACTGTGCAAAATCATACCTTAGATGGGAAGTACCAGAAATAAAGACTAGAATTGTACTTCTGATCGACCCTGAGGAATCCAGAATACCCTTCCTCCTCACCGAGCGGTCCCGTCACCCTGGCAGCTGAGCGTGCATCCTCTGGCTCGAGGTCGGAAAGGATAAGCGGAGGACCGGAGTCTCTGATGTCGACGGGGGTCGGTGTCCAGGAGGGGTAGATGTTCTGGAAAGGGTCCGGAGATGGGACGCTCATCTTCTTCAGCACTTCCTTCACGTCGCTGAACTCATCTCCGAGGCTAACTATAACAAGATGGCATACGGTTGTAGATAAAACCAAAAGTCCTTTAGAAACTATTTGCAATCATAATATAGTAAAAAAGTAACATTAAAATATATCTTATTACTGATACAAACACTTTAGCCTTGATCGTCTATAATTGTTAGTTTCGGAAAAATCTGATGAAGGCCATTTTTTAAAGATAGTTTTTAACAGATTTACCTACCTCCCTATCTGGTCCCCGACGTACTATACTAATCAAGTATGTATCCGAAAATATAACATATATTTTTTTATTTTATGCTAACTCGATAACTACACATCTTCCACTTCATGTGAATATCATCTAAGAGGAGAATCAAAGACGCTCTTCAGCCTTGTATGAATATTAAATAATCAATGAAACGGGTATCCAATAATTCTGTTAAGAGGGATCTGATGTGGTTTAAAAAAAGAGTAAGAAAAAAAAAAGACAATGGATACGAACACTGCAGAAAATGGCTAAAAATATAATGTCAGAAAACACTCGAGAAAGTTAAAAAAAAGGTTGAGTTTTGTATTTAAAAGAGAGATAGTTTCCATCCTATCTTTTTGCTGTTGTGTATTTTTTCATTATTTGAATGATTCTTTAAAATTACGATGGGAGGATGAACCCAATATTATAATGCGAAGATTTTCGTATTAAACTTTCACAAATATGTAAAGAAACTGATTGATTGGAAAGGACATATATTAATTCTTTTATCTGCTTCATCTGCCCAACAAAATTAATGGAGACCTTAGCAGGTCATAATAGTGAATATCCTGAAAGAGGTGAATCAAAGACGCTCTTCAGTATGAATATTAAAAAATCTATGAACTGGGAATCCAATAGTTCTGTTAAGAGGGTTGTAATGTGATTTAAAAAAAAAAAGAAAAAAAAATGGATATGAAGACACCTAATAATGGATAAACTATTATCTCCGAAAACAATCGAGAAAGTTTGAAGGTTTATTTTTGAAAAAGAGCTACTTTCCATCCATCGTTTTTTGTTTGTGAATTCACGACTTATATAATTCTTAGTTAAAATTTAAAATTCCAATTTTGTTTTGAATGATATTATTCAGAGAGAGGAAAAACAGAACGATAAATTAGAATAAATATTATATTATTTTATTGTATCTTTATTGGTGTAATAAAGAGATAGCTGGTTAGTACGCATACAAAGAGACATGATAAAATGCTTGTTGTCTTTAGTAAAAAAAAAATTAATGAATGTTTACTTAAAAAGATAGCAACTGCGTTTAGAATCTCCTCATTAATCATTCCTTTTATATGTGGTACCACAAGATAATTAAGCATTAAAACATATTTCTTTCAAATATTTTTATTTTTAGAGAGATTTGTCCAGGCCGGGATTCGGACCCCCGAGTGAAGAGAATGGTTTTGTCTGGCCGTGTTACGAGCCAAGTTAGCTCAGTTGGTGAGAGAACCACGCTAGTGACGTTGGCGACCCGGGTTAGAATCCCGGCCTGGATAAATCTTTTCTCTACAAAATAAAAATATTTAAAAATTATAACAATTAATAAAAAAAAAAAATGAAATAAATTCTATTTCTTTTACTTTTTTACAGTGAATTTTCATCAAATATGATTATAAAGAAATGATCAAAGAATATTTAAAGACTCTTTTAAAGTAGTTGAGTGAAGGTACACAAAAGGAATAGACGAAATGGATAACTAACTTCACTTGATATTTATTTTAATTGTTTAGGAGTGAAAATATTAAAGTCCTGGAAATTCGTAGAATATGTGAAACTATAAAACTAGCATTTCCAATTTGATTTGATTTGGTTTGTAAACTAAATTGAAAGTTTTGTATAAATTATCGCATATAATATATCTAAATATATTAATTGATATTCTTTTAAAAATCCAATTAACTGGGAATCCGCAATTAATAATCCTGAATTAATGAGAACCTGCTCAAGAGATAACCGTGGTACAGATTAACCAATATCGAAAAATGCATTTTATTTATTTTCTTAACGCGTATAATCGTTAAAACATGTACAAATATAATTTAAAAGTACGTATAATTGAATATATGTCAATCTGAATATATCAATCAAAAGACTATACGTCACAGAGCTGACTCGCCCTAAGATGGGTCATAATAAAATCATAAACACGTCTGTGGGTGGCTCATGGCAAGAGGAACGCGACCTCAATGTTTCTCCTTCAGAATATTTGATGTCGCACATCCTAAGCAAGCATTATAAGATCGAAACTGAACGGTATGTAAATGGACTAGTCGAAATAGAAAAGTTTAAAAAATAATTAAATAAAAAAATAATAATAAACACAACTTATTGGATGTTAAGACCCAAATAGAATATAACTTTCTAGAATACTAAGGTCCTCTCGAGCTCTGTCTATAAATTATAACGGACCATACTAGTCGTCATTATAGACCGAACATCTTCTTTATAGATTCAAAACAAAAAAGAAGAATTACTTATGTCAGGAACCCAAATATAATCAAATAAGCTCCACTTAAGGAGAAAAAACACAGAATATGTGGAACTGGGAGATGAATTGAAGGGTTTTTATCATTTGGAATGTGCCACCACGTCTCTAATCATAATATCCACCAATGGATTGATACCAAAATCAACAGTGACAGAAACGGATGATTTAAAATTACTTATTAATATAGCGGAACAAAAACTTCAGTCTCAAAAATACTGGGTAAGTTTCAGCTAATGTTAATAAAAATAGTAAAAAACTAGGCAGTCATGAGGACTACTAACAGAAGTGAAGCCTTAAAACCTTGGAATAACTGTGAATTTATAAATCAATTATAGTATGAATTTTTCAAATTTCATATTTTTTTTATTTTTTATTTTTACTTTATTGAAATACTACAATCTGCCACTTGTAGGCAATAAGCAATAATCAGCTATACAATCGTTCCATAAAAACTAAACAAAAATAAAATAAAAAATGTGATAAAAATATATACATGGGGAAAAATATATACATGCGGTAATAAAAACAAAATAAATGCGAAAATGATAATAAAACATAATTTGTAAATTGTAATTATTAGCATTAGTCTGGTTTTCACACTCGGAAGAATATTTTTTCTTTTATAATTTATTCAATGTAATTTACAACTGTATTACATTAATACATCAAGTAAATAGAATGAATGTTAACAATGACATGAAATGACTAGTAGAGAAGCTACCGAGTGGCAGTTCTCAAATAGCAAGCTCAACTTAGTAGATCAAGATTTTCTTTTCAGACTCCTCGGAGGATTATCAGGAATTGAAGATTGCTAGGTTGCTAGGTTTGAAACTAGTGGGTGTATGTGGGAATGATCTTTCATGAAAAGATTGATATCGGATTCGGGCTAAATAAGCATCAAATGGGACATAAGGGTCATTATGGATTACTTTATCGTAAAAGGAGCATTGATGATTTTACGAAGGATTTTGGATTGTAAGGATTGAATACGAGAGGAATTTCGATGGTTTAGTGGAGCCCTAAAGCTCTACTCAGTAAGTCCAGATGGGTCTAATGATTTTCATTTATATGAGTCTTTTGTAATTAATTGAGAGCTTAGACCGTCTGTCTAGTAAATGTTGAAGTAGCCTGAAACGGCGTACTGTTTCTTGTTGTTTCAGTCTAGTAAGAGGATTCCAAGTTAATCTTTTGACAAGGTGTAATCCTAAGTACCGGACCTGTTCTACAGGAATTAGTGGGACGTTATTAAACGATACTGGAGGACAGGAAGTCATTGGTTCACGAAGGAGGGTAAAAATGATTTGACGGGATTCGTGGGAATTTATTTTAATCCTCCAATTTTGCCACCACTTTTCAAGGTCAGTGATATGGCATTGAAGAGTGTAGAATGATATAACTGGATCGGTGTTGACTGATAATAGACATATGTCATCTGCATGCGTGGTAAGGATAGTATTAGGATGGGTTGGGAAGTCAGCTGTATAAACTGTGTAGAGGATACTGCCTTAAGGAACACCAGCGGATTGAGAAAAGAGGGATAAATATACATAATTGTGATTTACTTTGAATGACCTGTGAGATGGGATTGAATAATGAGAAAATATGTAGGAGGTTGGAATTGGAGGAGTTTGTAAAGCAATCCCGGGCGCCAGACTCGGTCAAAAGCCTGTTCTACGTCAAGAAATACCGCCAAACAATATGGTCTACGTTCCAATGCAGAGGAAACAACGTCCACCACACGATGACATTGCTGGATAGTGGAGTGGGATGTTCGTTATCCGAACTGGTGATCTGGTATAATGTGGTTTGCATCCAGGATGAGGTATATTCGTTTCAGGATGAGCTTTTTCAGCTTTTTACCCATAGATGGTAAAAGTGAGATAGGACGGTAAGAGGAAGGGTATTCCGGTTTTTGTAAAGGTTTTGGTATCATTTCTACGACGGATAATTTCCAGAGGTTAGGAAAATATGTAGTACGGAGTACTATGTACGTGAGGAATTGGATGGCTTTTCTATGAAGATGTTTAAGATGTGGATCGTGATGAGGTCGTGTCCAGGAGCTTTATGAGAAGGTAATCCGTGAATAATATTAGATATTTCTGAAGAATAGAATGCTTAGGGAGGAAGGGTCATTTTGAGGGGAACATTTAACTCTGCTTTTATATATTGAACGTGGGTTGGGTTCCTAATATCAGGATGTGGATGAAAAGTTTTAGAGAGATGTTGGCCGAATAACTGAGGTTTTTCTTCGTCAGATCTTGACCAGACATTGGATTCATTAAGGAGTGAGGAAGAATATTTATATTCAATTTTTCATTAATCAAAACATGTGATGGGCTTCAAAAGTTCGATACAAAATTGACATACAATAATTGAAATGATACGGGAAAATGAACATTTTACCAAGCTACCGATGTTATAAGTTATTATCTTTTGTATGAATTGTTCAACTATTAAAGGACCTTTCCATTAAATATGATTGTTCTAATATCAATCAAATTTCAACTTTTAAACTTAAATTGATTTAAAAAATTTTTAAACTCATATATAGATCGTTTTATCCGCTATTATTGCTCAATACATCGCGATAGTCGATGACGCGATCCAATAAGTTTATCCCCTACCAAAAATCGCTCAACTGGGCTACAAAATTTTCACTTCAAAAAATGACACTGGAGAAAACCTTATTTTCGTTGGCACTCCAATACGTTTTCGAGGAAATGTTGTTTCCCAGTAGGTATAATCTCTAGTTTCTAGTCAATGTGTTAATTAATCACTTTATATGGTATTTTTAAAATTATGTTGTATGGATATTATTATAATAATTACCATAGTCTTCGGACATGTGAGCTCCGGTTCCTCCAACCACGAATGCGACCAAGAAAAATAACATCTTATATGGAAATAAAGCACAGATTGGCCTATAAACCGGTCCGGGCCGTTGACCTCAAGAGAATATTCGCCGATGAAGAGTCTTCGTGGACAATGTCTCTTGCCGGGTACTCGCGGAGATCTGACGCGAGGTCCAGGTCTTCCAACCTCCTTATATAGCTGTTTGGCCCAACCATCTTCAGGAACTGGATTTATTTATTTTTAATCCAGAAACCTCCGTTTTGTCAGGGTTAACGCTCTCTTCACTATAACGAACCGTTAGCTCATTTTTAAAAGAGCTGAAGACATTAAAATGAGTCATATTACAGCAATTATATTTTAACTTGTAGGGGATTTGCGCCTCATACATCATTGCTTTTCAATTTTTTTTATTAATTATGCCCGTTTTAGTTGAATACGACTTTTGAACGAGTTTCCAGTTTTATAATTAGTATAAGAATTTACTATTCGTCGGCAAGTTATAATAATGAGTATGACTCAACTATAAAAAAAAAAGTAAATACATAATATTTTAGTGGTTTTTTTTTTTTTTCAAGAAGAGATTTAAATTCTCTAGATTTTAATTTGTTGACATAGTGTTTCTCTAAAAAGCATGCTGCTTATTTTTATCAGGATATGAGTTTTTAAAAATGAGCGCAGTTTTTCAAGAGGAATTACAATGTAATATTTATTTACTATGGTTATAATTAATTAAATTAATAGTTACATAGTCTCTAGGATAGCCGTAAATTAACTTATACAAATTCTAAAGGACTTTTGGATCATTTGGTGTAAATGATTTTTCTTCTGTACGTTTTTGGTAATCCTAAATGACACCATGGCACAACAATAAATATTTACAAGTAGCTATAAAATACTTTGATTGCTGTTCAGGTGAATAAATAAATTGTATTTTCATGGCCTTCAGTATTATTAAAATAAATATTGATAAATAGCGTATTAACCTCGAGGTCCGAAAAATAAACGTAAACTTTTTAAAAAGTCTAAAATTTTACTCAATAAGTTGGTAATAAAAAAGGAAGAAGGTAAGAAAAAATTTTTAGAGCATGAAAATCAAATATATCTATTATATATCTGTCCAGATATATTTGCTGTCGTTTTGATCCAGTCCCTCAAACATGTCTCAAATAAATGAGCCTAAACAACATTTATTGATTATTAGTTTAAAGCTAAAGATACTTTTTAACCTAGATATGGGAAATGATATTTCGCAAAAATAAAGTCCTTTTCTCACTAAGGTCCATCTTGCTAGCCAATCCAGACCTAGTTTTCGCATTGCGTTGCACCCAAATCGTATTTACTTGGTCTCAATTACTACTGTTTTTCATTTATGCTTTTATTGAAGTAAGAAAATTAAACTAACAAATTTTGGATAATTGTAATAATGTATTTCGGCATTGATATGTCATAATAGTATGTTAGTAGTAATTTCAGAAATTACAGCGATAAAAACAGAGTTATAGTTTTAAGTTGAAAATCGATTTTTGAACAACAATTAAAAAAAAAAAAAGAAGAAGCCCTCACTAAAATAAAAATTATAGTTCTATAGTCTCATAGAAGCATTGCGAACGTATTTGTAAGGTTCAGTTTTGGATTCTACCTATCTTCAATAGCATGAACCCAAATTTCTAAGCAGTGCTAATTTATTTTTATTTTTTCTTGGTTGATCACAAAGTTTCATTTTTGAAAATAATAACCAAAGCTTCTTACAAAATAAGTGACACAAATAGAAACGCCTTCAGTTATTTGGTTAGATTAAACCGGCTTAGCATATAAATAGCAGGATAGTTTCCAAATATCTCGAAGGCGCTAATCGATCTAATTATACTCAGCGTGGATTCTTAAGCTTAACCGGCCGAATTTGAACTCGTAAAACAAAATTATGCGAAAATCACGCTCTGGCGTCTTAGTAAAGACTGAATTATTTCCATGTAGCAAAATGTTACAGAGGAAAACAAACATTTTTATTTTAAAGGTCATTTATAAAAAAAAATGAACATTTATTAAGTGTTAACATTTATAAACGTCAATAGGCCAAAAGTTATAAACAGATTAATATTTGAAAGGATATTTTAAAAATACATAAAATCCTACATTATTTTCCAAATAAACCATTAACATTTAGTTGTTTTTTTATTATTATCCTAACAAAAATATGTTTTTGTTTATTGATTGACATTTGCAACTGTATTATATCAATATCACAAGTAAATGGCTGGAAGTAGAGAAACTGCTCAACTTTCATTCCCAGGCCTAGGATTTTGGCCTAAACCAGGTAGATAACATGTCCATATTTTGATAAACACGTTACCTGGATTGACCACTCAAGTCCGCCGTACCAAAAGTCAGAACCTAGCACTCGCTGTTTATGCACGTCTTAGTTCATGACATTTCACAAAAAAACGTATTTTTGCATTGTGTTTTCTTATGTTAAAAGCCATTTCAGCAAAAAAAATTGATATGGATATCATCAACCGAAGGTATGGACAATATTTTGTGTATCAATTTATTTGTATTTAAAACTTTATTGAGACATTTCTACCTAGTGGCATAACTATCTACCTAAAAATATTTGACTTATTTCATGTCTTTTCGCAAACATTTGTATTTTTGAATTTCTGCATCTCCCCGCAACAGCATCAGACCTACATGTTATAATACTTTAGTATGTCCATTGTACTTTAGTAGCATCGCGATTGGGCCGCCACCACCCAACGTTAGTTTAACAATATAACAATACAACAAGTAAATGGCAGGAATAATAAATAGTGGCTTTATAGAAATATTATATTGATTCCTTATACAAGGGGGATAAAGAACAGTAGAGAAACTACCCATCGATAGTACTCAAATAATTAATATAATTAGTAATTATTTTGTATATAAAATATAAATCATTCAATTTATATATTCCACATAATGTATGGAAACGTCAGCCTTCCGAGTCTGAAGAAGGTCCTGAAGATTGAGAGAAAAATTCTGAGGAGGATTCATGGAACCAAAGTAACACAAGAGGGGTATTGGCGAAAATCCAACGAAGGAATATACAATAATTTGGAAGATCTTGAAACAGTCATCAGGACGAGGAGATTTAAGTTCAACGGCCACATGGTCAGAATGAACAATAACAGGCTGAACAAAAAAATCGTTGATAAAGTCTTAGCTATAAGGGTATAGGTGGATATGTGAAGCAAATAAAATAGGAGCTGGATAGGCTAAAAATCAAGGATAAGGACTACTTGGATAGAAAGGTTTTCGGGAAAAAACTAAAAACTTGGGGTTCTTGCAGGAAGGAAGGAGAGACGAGGGAGAGACTGGACTAAGGAAGAGTGAGAGGAGCAGTCCAGGAGGATGAGAGAGGATTGGAGTAGAAGGATAGCGGAGAGTGTGAAGAAGATTTAAATGATATTCGCGTGGTCCTTGCTGGCCGATTCGTGGAAAAATAAATAAATCATGTAAATATCGTTATTAATATTTTAATGATCGTATAATATATTTAAATAATTTAATTGCGGTATAATATTTAGATTTAAATATTATTTGAATTTTTTATTGCCGTATAATTAAAATTTTGAATTGCCGTGGTGAGTCTTATTAATAAATATTTATTTATAATTTCCTCTTTTAAGCTGCAGTATGCGTATTTTTATTTGGGTTAGTAAACACGCCAAGAGTCCTTAGAAACCCTATTTATTTATTTCGAAGTCCCATTATCGACGTTTTTGGCCATACAAGACCTTGAAAGATGTTAGATTAAATTCCTTCATGAAGCTCTTCCCCTTCATTGATACGCTTACTAGCTTCTTCACATTGGTCCTTGATCTTCTTAACGTTATAAATTTGGCCTATTATTGTTGGCTAAACGTAACAAAATTGTTGACAACATCCCCGCGATAACCACAAAATTATTGCATCACCATAACGCTGTCTTCAAATTTAAGTTAGTTACAGAAGTAATCGTTCGAGATAATAAGTTTTATATGTTTTTATAGATTAATATTTTACATTTTATTGTTTATTATATTTTTTTTAAATCTGGGGATGTAATGATTACTCTTTTTTGATGTAATGATTACTCAACAATAAAAGGAATTCTCACGTCTGTTAAAAAAATTACCTACCAGTTCTCTCCCGTTATGTGCAATTTATTATATTCAATTTGAATGACGAAAGCAATTAATCACTTAATATATAAGCATTTTCATAATAATTTGTTGTTTTTTGGAAAAACACCTTATAAATATTTCTTTATAGGGACTATGTGGGGGTTTGTAGTTTTAAGACTCTTTTTTCACTCCACACTAATCCGTTCTCTATTTCATATATACACGACGATCTAAACATGATCTAATATTTGATTTTTTTTAAAAATACGTTATTGTTTTTATATTCATCCGATATTTTGTCATTTTCAGGACAAATCACCTCCCTACATAGCCGTTGTTCAAGAAATAGTACGGTCTCTACCATGTACTGAACCCCAGACCATTCACGGGTTGTTAGGTTACAAGTATTTTTTTTTTAAATTTAAGTTGTTTCGAGCTGCAATGGCTCACTCACGTCCTGTGTTAGTTTTTAATTTGTGGATTTTATTAATTTGTAGTTATTGGTTGTCAGTTTTGGAATAAACCTATGCAAACCTATTTGAAACTGCCCACCGTTCCATCTCAAAATTGATACTTCCCTAATATTGAATTTGATGAATGATACAGGTGTTTTGTGAAAATATGGAGACAAATCACTTTGCGCTGTCTCTTTTGCTAATTTATCAGCTATCTCATTGCCCTCAATTTAAGAATTACCTTTTACCCCAAAGAAAAATTTAGCAGCCTAAGTGTCCATAAGTTCATTCCGATATTTTCTGTAAGCTCGTCATGTATGTCAATCAAGGACAAATAGTGTTGTAAGTAAATGTTCATAGTGTATTTTTTATTTATGTGTTACACTTTAAATAAATAGCGTGCGATTTATAAAAATAAATCACTTTTTTTTATGACTTTTTAATTTTATCATTACGATGATACTCTCTTTCTTTATCTGCTAGCGTTTTTACTTATTTAATAATACCACAGCTTTTTACTCATCATGAATGAGTTTCAAACAATCCTTCATTGATTTATTTCTTTAGTTCTCAGATTTAGTTCTCATCGTTTCCTGTTCGAAAAGTTACGTGCCTAGTCAAGTGTAGTCTCCTCCGTTAATTAAGTCCAGTATTTTCATGATACAATGTTTTTTTATATTTTCCTGTTCAGATGACGTCAACGTCCCCTTTTACCTATGACGATTTAATTATTTTTTCTATCAAACAAATGAAAATCAAGGATGTATATTATAAGGTTAATGAACGTACAAGATTGCACAGAACTTAAATTTGTATAGATCTAAAGCGACAACTTTTTTAAAGGTTTAAAATATTAACGTATGTATCATTCTATTTGTTATAAATACTTTATTTACTCTTACTATAAATCCACAAAGGAATAATTTCTAACACAGCTCAATACTCATTATATGCACGGCATTTTGCAAGAAGAAACTCTGCTTCTCATGTTTTTATTGAACTCAATTCAAATTTAAATGAACTTAAAAATTAGGAAGTTTCCAACACGTTCGTTACCTTTTTTTTCTTTGGTTCCCTTGCAAGAAATTTAAAAAGAAATATTCTATTTCTATTGTTTTTTCATTTTAATTTTGATTTAAAGACGTCTGCAGTTTGTTTCTATTGAAATATTAAGCTCTAACCCTTTACAATACTCTATCTCACTTCTCCATAATTTACGTCTTGGTTTCTTTCCGCTACTTGCTGTTCTATGAATAAAAATATCCCAAATTCGAAGGAATTTATTTATTTCTTCCTCCTAACATGTAGCCAACTGCTAGGTTGTGGGTATGTATGTACTGTAAATAAAATTAAAAAAAAGTTAACTCTCGTACATTAAAATGGTTTTAAACAATTCATTAAGACTTGTGACCAAGGCACTGTATAATACAGAAGAACACAAATATTACTTATTTTTTTGAAAAAAATATTTATTACTGTCAGTCCAACACGTTTTTATGCAACTTAACCACTACATAATCATAGAAATCGATCAGAATTGTGACGTGAGGAAACATAATTAAATAAAGAAGTAAATACTCAAAAAGATGTTGCACTATCCCAGAATACGAAATTTCAAGTTTCTGTTACTATCTAATTATATTAGAAGTATGAACATACCCACAAACAACTCGTCCGAACTAGATAAATAGATATAGGTATCGGTTAAAATTCGAAATTTTTCGCAATTTTATTATTATATAATGCTAATGGAATATATTATGTAATGTTTATTACAGTTATGAAGGTGGAGATCATTGCCCCGAAAAGTGAACTAATAAAATTATAAAAAAACTTATCTTTCTTGCAACCAATTTGGTTGCACAACAGAATCAGTGATGTTAGTTTGAATATTATAAAACTATTGCTAGAAAAAAATGGAGAATCACAGAAAATAGTTTTTAAAACTGAATAACCCTCCGAGGCGTCTGAAAAGAAGATGGCCTCGAGACCATCTACTATAGAACTTTATTGGAGTGCTGCCGATGAGTAGTTACTCTACATGAGTTTTTCATGTCATAATGTACATATCAGCAGATTTACTAGTTATAATCATATTATAGTCGTAAATATCAATAAATTAAATTTAAAAAAAACTGAATAGTGTCTTAAGGTTAACATAAAAAAATAGTCAGTAACATTAAATCTATGATGATAATCTCAATCTGACAGTTTTTTAAAATTAATATATATATACTAGTATATTTTTAAATATAATGAATTGTTGATCAATCGTCTAATATTTTTATTTTATACTTAAATCTTCATTACTGGTTTCATCCACAGAAGTGTCAGTAATAAGAGATGCTGAGGGTGCAGCAGTTTGTGAATTTATCATTACTGGTTCATCAAGATCCTTTAGAAATTTACAGATGATGTTAGTAAAATAATTAAATAATCATTAGCTGTAGTAAATAATATCTTGATCAGAAAAAAAAGCTTTTTTCAAGAGGGTATGATTTATTCAATGAATTCTAAAATAAAAATTAATTGAATAAATATTTTTCGCCATTTTTTTGTAATTTGGTTTTCCATTGAATACATCTGAACTAAGTGATAGTTCATGATTTTTCTTAGCACTAATCCCATTCAAAAATCTCCACCAATTCATATTTGCATGTTTTGTGAGTTACTTTCTATTAAATGGCGTTAATTTTTTTTTATACTATTGAATTTTCTTTGAAGTCATTTTATATCTGAATAAGATGTGGCTGTTATTTTCTTAGTAAATGAAATAGTATTTATATTCTAAAGAAGGAAAATAAAATTACCTCTGAATCTACCTTACTGTGAAATAGATGCGATTTAACATTTCTTCTTTTTTGTGCTCTTATCTGTAACATATGTCACTCATATAAAAAATATTTGTTAATCAGAGCACAAATTTCTACGAAACTTACAAACTTAATGTAGGTTGGATCAGCAAGATCTGGAATAATATTGACAATACGTCTTTCGATTTGGTTGGATTTTTGCAGTCTTCCCCATCTTTTTCCATCCGGATACATGAAGGACCGCTCTACTGAATGTTTGCGGGAATAGATGAAATAGAAAATGAGACCTGCAGGAAAAATACATTGTCATCTTTCTTTAAAAATAGTTTTTTAATTAGACTTTTCAATACTAACAAAAAATTATTGTAAATGTATAGAAAAAGAAGAAAACAGTTTTTATTTCTTCATCTAGAAGCACAAAGCAAGAGTATAAAAGACAGAATCCGTAATATTTCATTGGAAATATGTGTTTGATCAAATTATCTTGAAAATTTTGCAAATTTTACCCTGAGTAAAATTAAAATTATATAATCCTTAAACTTAGAGGTTGTAAAGGAGTACTGTTCTTCAGATTTCACCGAAAACCTAGTTCTTACCCTACAAATATCACTATGAAGGTTTTTCAACATAGAAAAGAATCAAGGAAATTTAATTGATTGAGGATTAAAAACTTTGTCAATCGCATATTTAATAATTTGTACTTTCTGTTGATAAAACGTCAATTAATAGGCTCATGACAGCATCGGTCAGGTAACAGGCCCTTTAAAATCCTGCAATAGTTGTCATATGAATGTAAAAAATAATCTTTAATATAAGTTTTATATATAATAATTTAATAAATTAATTACACAAATAATTGATAATATTTGTGTAATTAATTTATTAATTCTTTAAACATTTCTATGGTATCCTTTATTTTTAAAAACATCCTTCATATATATATTTCAAAGTTTGTTTTAATATTTTTAATGAGCAGTGTGAAAGTTGCAGTATGGTCCTGATGATATGGCAGAACAACAGGAATATTTAATTTGATATTTCAAGCAAGGCACGAGTTTAAAAGATGATCATATAAACAGATTAAGAAGTACATTTGTTTGTGTAGTTACTGCATTGCAAGTTGTTAGCAAGTAGGATATACATACTCGGTAGTTCAATGACACAAAACAGAGGTAAAATTTATTTTAAATAACAACAAAATAATGAATGAAATACCCTAAACTCTATATAAAAATCTGAGCTTATTACTGCATATGTTTAATATCTAATTTTTAGTAAATGATGATAAGCAAGAATATTTAATAAACCTAATTTAGAGCATAATGGAGGGAGTTCAATTAAATTTCCTCATTAGAAAAATTTAATTTAATAGAATGATCTTACCCAGTAAGAGCCAAATGAATATTTCTTTTCGAGGATAAATTTCAGAATCCCATGCCATGATTTCAAGAATCCCTACTATAGTGAGAGGCATGAATGGCACTCCTCGAATCTGTGTAAATATATAAATTATTAAATATATGTGTGTGTGTATGTGTGTGTATGTGTATATGTTAGTACATATACGTATATATGCCTTTTAGAATGTTTTTTATTTTATTGTTTTAAAAGTGTTGAAAATATTTTTATTTAATAGTCCTACTTCTAAATTTAGTGAAAAACAATTATTTATTGGTAACTTAGCACAAATACCACTTGAATTGCTTTGCTTTGTTTTGTTTTTCAGTTGTTAAAATACCTTTATATATTTACTTATCAAATAAAAAAAAAACGGATGAAAAGGCATATAATTGAGTAAATTCTAGGATTTTTCAGTTTACTCAAGGTTGCATTTGACAACTGACTTTATGAAAGTCAAGAAGAAATAAGTCAGTAGTCATAAACTAATTACTTTACTAGCCACTATTACCAAAACAAACATTAACACTCCAAATCAAGTTTTAAGATATATATAGTACATAAGGTATAAGGTTTAAGAGGTGTAAACGACTAATTAATTGACCAATAAAAAAAAAGACTTATGGAAGTGAAATTTTACTTCATAGAAAAAGATTTCTTATAAATATTACTTAAAGTAATGTAAATCACAATAAATTCTTACCGTATAGTAAATATTCCTTTTATTTTGAGGTTGCTGCATCAGGCAGAAGCCAAACAAAAAGAATAGTACTAAACATAGCACAAATCCAATTCTGATAAGGGGGTGTGATAAATGAGCATCTTCAACTAGTAGTCTGAAGAATATTCCAGAAGCCATAATACATAGGACTGTTGACATTTTAAAATTTTACTATAAAAATTAGAATAAAACTGCTAAAGTTTATTTTTCTTATTACATTAGCCATCAACTATTACAAATAAAAAATCATCTACGGTCATTCTTATATAAGTTAATTTGCTTCATTTCTTAATATAGTACAAATGATTTACTCGCCCAAAGTTTCAAGTACCAGCGGTGCCTATCAGAAGCATTGAAATTCTCTCAGTTTCTTTTGATGGATATTGAAGTGGTCTTGGATAATTGATGAGAATCCATCTATTTAAGGGGTCATTTTCTGTAATTACATCTTCACATCTGTACCTGTTTTTTATTCAAAGTTTTTGAATCTGAATTATTTTATCGACTAAATAGGCACTTATATTCCCAATATTACAATATAATATAGTTAAAATATATTTATATAAAACTAAATCAATATTACCGCCTTATTAAGAGACATACTGCAATTACTTCTTTTGAAATATTTCCAGAGGTTCTGGCAATTTTCCACAAGTATTCATTTCGGAAATACATACCTAAAATACCTAAAAATGCATTTTAAATTTGTAGAAAATAGCAGTACATATGTGGGACTTTTCTTAATCATATCAACTAGTGCCTATATTGTTTATATATTATTCTTTGACTTGTAAAGCGCCAAAACACCTTATTTTAATTATATTACAGATTCAAAATAGTGGCTTCATAATGAGCTACATTCTATACTAACATTAATCTAAGGGGTGTTTAGTTAGTTGCCATGCTAAAGGTCCTGGGTTCAAATCCCGCTCACTGTTAGACTTTTATTTAATCTGTTAGTGGTTGGAGATGGATCCTATGGGATCTAGGACCCTTCCGGGGCTCATCCAAACTCTATAAAGTGGGTACTCAAAATAAGAGGGAAAAATCTGGTGGTTGAGTATGATCTAGGATAAATCACCTCCCTGCACAACCATTGTCCAAGAAACAGAACAGTCTTTACCATATACTGAACCCCAGACCCATCATAAGTTGCAACTGTACAGGTTTTTCGTTTGTTTTTTTAGTTTAATAATTAAATAATAATAATAGATCAATATAAGATGTGTTGGGAACTATTACCCCATCCAGACAATCTATTTATCCTGTATATCTATTGACTTATTACTTTGTTTTTTTTAAATTATTGTAATAAATAAAAAATAAGAGAGTTTGAATTAATGTACTACTCAAGTCAGTGAATTTTAATTATACTTACTAACTACTAACAGCTTACCTAGAGTAACAGCAAATATAAAGGTGGAAAATATAGGTGTATTGGTGTTCCTATTAACATCGCCAAAGACGGAGAACATAAGACCATCTCGAGACATTGTGTATAAAAGTCTCGTAAGCAGAAACATGCAAGCGTGTGCACTAAAAAAAAAAATGAATATGGATACAAAATTCATTGGTTCCACATTGCCAATGAAAAAATTTACTTGATAACTAAGAGAACAAAAGCTGATAATAAAGAATTTATATGCAGTAAAATAAAAAAATATATGATAGTCCCAACAGCAGTTTTCATTCATTCATTCCATTCCTTCATTAAATATATAACTTTTTATATTATTTTATTTTTTATTAATTGTTATAATTTTTAAATATTTTATTTTGAAGAGAAAAGATTAGTCCAGGGCCTGGATTTGGCCCGGGTCACCCATGCGGTACGCCTCCGTTGGTAACCAACTGAGCTAATCTTGCTCGCAACATGGCCAGACAAATCCATTCACTTCACTGATCCTATATCCCCGTGTTCTCGCAATTTTGCGATGTATACACGGGGAGGAATGTTCATTGAACATTACTTTAATTAGGATCTTGTTGACTTACATACGTGATTATATTATTTATAATTTATTTTATTTTATTTTTTTATTAATTGTTATAATTTTTAAATATTTTATTTTGAAGAGAAAAGATTGATCGCGGCCCTAGATAAATCTTTTCTCTTCAAAATAAAATATTTAAAAATTATAACAATTAATAAAAAAGTAAAATAAAATAAATTATAAATAATATAATCACGTAAGTCAACAAGATCCTAATTAAAGTAATGCTCTTTACAAAGAAACGAAGAGAAAATCCCTCATTAATGGAGTAATCGACTGGGAAGTGTACAATATCCTAATCGATGAGAAAATAAATATAAAGAATAATTATCCTACCGCAATAGAAAGTGATACAAACATATACAACTTCAACAAATATATCTCACATAGCCTGCATGAAGCAACTGTACAATCTTTCCAGTTTAGGGGAAAAACATTCTAGAGTAGATGTCCAAATTCAATTCTTTTAAAAATTAAAGAAAAAAATTATGCAAGGAGGCAGTGGATGTGTAATAGACACCCTGCTCATAAAAAGAGATGGAACAACCTAAAACACGCTATTAAAAAGGAACTGGACGAATGGACATATGCAAAATACTAGACTTATGTAGGTGATTAAGACTCTACAGATCAATCGCTATGGAAGGCTATGCGACGTCTGATGAATAAACATGAGAAAATTCCCAGTCTTGTAGACAACGGTGAACTCATCACCAGCGATGTAGAAAAGGCTGAAATGTTCGCGGATTACTTTGAGAAAACCTTCTCCAACACAGAATGCGAATGAAGTCCGCATATAGCTAATGACATCGAAGCTTGTTTAAATCTCCCCGTTGCAACAGTGCAGCTTCCACCCAAACTTCTACCCCAAAAGAAATCAAAGAACTAATAAAAAAACTTAAAATAAAGAAAAGTCCTGACCATGATTTGATCCCAGTCATAGCAATAAAGAAGTTGTTCAGGAAAGCTGTTGTTTTCATTTTGTCCATAGTTGTCTAAGAATTGGATATTTCCCCGATACGTGAAAAAAGCCGAACTCATAGTCATCCACAAATCTGAAAAAAACGCTAAACAAGTAAGCAGCTATAGACCCATAAGCTTATTACCAATTATTGGAAAATTATTGGAATCAATTATAAAAAGGTATCTTTCTTCTTTTTTTAACAATAATGACATTATCCCGGATTTTCAATTTGGTTTTCAGTATAGTCATTCCACCTCGCACCAACAAGCGTTTGAAAAGGTTTGGCACCGAGGTCTACTGTACAAACTAAAGAAAGTAGATACCCCGAAATACTTATATGTTATTCTGAGCTCATTCCTGGACGGTCGAACATTCTCTGTTAGAATAAATAACACATATTCAACTGTGAGACAAATCCAGTCCTTTCTCCTATTCTGTTCAACTTTTATCTTCACGATTTCATCCAGTCTACACATACTTCCATAGCTATGTTCGCCGACGATACAGCCGTTTTCTCCCAACACAATGACATAATAATAGCAAGAAATACTTTGCAGAGCCACCTGGATGATCTTGAGCAATACTTTACTACATGGAGGATTGCTCTTAACATCGAAAAATGCACCTCAAAAGTGTTTACGCTTAGACGGCCACCAGACCCACCTGAGCTAACCCTCTTAGGTAAAAACGTGAAATGGAACCCTGCCAGCGAAGCTATACGATACCTTGGAGTTCATCTGGACCGCCGCCTAGCCTGGAATACCCATATCAATATTAAATTAACCCAAACCTAAGCAAGGTTATCAATGCTCTATCCTATCGTAAATAGAAAATCTAAATTAAAACCGGAGATAACAGTTCTCATTTATAAAACAGTCCTAAGGCCATTACTGGTGTACGGCTGTGAAGTCTGTGGAGCAGCATCCTTTACGAAAAGAAAAATATTGCAAACTTTTCAAAACAAGGTCCTAAGAATCGCAGTGGACGCCCCCTGGTTCATCAGAAATAGTCAACTGCACCGAGAACTACAAATAGAAACAAAAGACGACCACATAAAAAAAATATTCAGAAAATTTCACACCCAACTACCAGTAGTTAAAGGAGCAATAAATTACAACGTAGGAAAGTAGACATCATCTCGAAGACTAAAGCCCAGGTTACTGCAGGACATCTTATTATAAGTTGTATAAGTATATATTTCTAGTGATATTACTACCTTAAATTTATTTTATATTTGTGGATTTTTAGACATTTAACCAATAGTTATAAAGATGTATTTAGTCAGGGGTGTCTATTGTACGAGACTATACCACCCCATAATCAATTGCTATCCAAAATAAAAAAATCAATATTATAACAACCATGTAAAGGCCCACCAGGCCGACTGGTAAAAAATAAATATAAAATAAAAAAAGTAATGTTCAATGAACATTCTTCCCCGTGTATACATCGCAAAATTGCGAGAACACGGGGATATAGGATCGGTGAAGAGAATGGATTTGTCTGGCCGTGCTACCAGGTTAGCTCAGTTAGAGTACCACGGCGGAGACGTTCGAATCCCGGCCCTGGAAAAATCTTTTCTCTTCAAAATAAAATTTATAATTTATTTATAGTTTAAAATCATTCGATTAGCACTGACCTATCGGTCGATTAGAAATTATTTTAGTTTGGGGGCGGGAGGGAGTAAATATATAATTTTTACATAATGTAATACATATCACACATATATTAATACATTCTTAAAATTAGTAGAAGAAAATTAGTAGATTTTGGAATCATTTTTCGATGCAATCAGAGCATTCCTCTCTATGGTAGAATGGAATAGAATAGAAAAGGAACTTTATTCTTGGACTAAGGCCCATTAGAATAATAAACATGAGCAGAAAAAGAAATTTAGATGTATATTATGTTCTTTTTTCTGTTCATGTTTTTTTCCTGGTCAGAAGACTACATAATACAAATCTCTTCAGGGACCTTATTTACCATTGGGATATTTGGGTTACATAGTTTGGCACATACCTTACAATGTGATTATTTTGTAGTAAACAAATTTGTATTTAAAAAAGGGCGGAAAATTAAAAGTGTTCAAAAACAATTTTTATAGTAATTATAAAAAAAGTATATTTAAAAAAAAAATAATTTGAAAAGAATAGAAGTATAAAAATAATTTGAAAAGATAAGTGAGTCATTCCCTAATTTAACATGAGATCTGATTAACATGAGTCTGAGATCAAAGACTGTTAAAGTCAGGATAATGTCCTATTGTGGGGAAGTCGTTATTGGATCTTTCAATAATAGGTCGAAAAGGAATAAGAAGAAAACAAGTTTCTTAGCTTAGAAAAATTTGAGAATGGACCGACATATGAAATTAGGAGAGCTTCTGTATATGTCAGTAAACTGTGAAACCGTTGCTATGGTGAGTGCCAACATCGGATGGAAAAAAAAAATGACAGGCATATTATAACATGTTGGTACAAAATATATTCAAACGCAATCCTTTTTTAAAGAAAAAATATTGTTTAATTTAATAATCGGTTTAAAAAAAAATTGTTTCTTGTTTCCTGGATCATTTTAGTAAAATTTTACATATAACATTAGCAAATTTCTATTCAAGTTTATTTCAATAATTATTATTGTTTTTTTATAAATAAAATAAATTATATAAATAAGGTAAATCTAGAATAATTTTTGTAATGAGAATACCTGCTAAGATGGCCTACCATTGATGAAAATGCACATAACCAACTTATTGGCTTATGTTGGAGTTTTCTCATAATGTCCACAAATGGAGCATTGAGATCTGAAAAACACTTTTGTTTGAGTATCCACAAGAAGAGAAAAAAGGTTGCACCGTAAGAATAAAATGTTTTGAAGGGAAGGGCAAATGGTATTTATTTTTTTGGAAAAGGAAAAATGGATAAGAAAATAAAAAGTGCTATAAAACCCAAATTAAATAATTAGTTGCTTATTTGTTTTCAAATCTAATACAGAAAAAGGAAAATTTCTTGTCACATAAATTTTGGTTCATTTTTTCGTTTTGTACCTAATTTCTAAACTCAAATGTGTGAGGTTTGATAGCAAATATTTTAATGGAATCTTATTTTTTTTTTTTTTTCTAAAAACATCAAAGTTTAGTATGCTATTGTTTACTTTGTCCTCGTAGCTTTAACTATCTCAGAAAATTTATATTTAGAAAATCATTATATAGCAAATTAAATTAGACAAATATTTAATAGGTCTCTTTGCCAAATCGAATGGTCACACATACATTTTTATCTCTTTATATTTGCATCCACACTTGTCAAATAAAAATAATGACAATCATCAGATTGGCTGACAATAAAATAAAATGACATAGAGGCATGAAGAGGAACAGTGCCCAGCGGTACCTCCTTGATTCTATTTTCTATGATAACAAATCCCTCATCCAAGTTCTTTTTAATCTCCATCTAGTGATCTTAGACATAAGAGTCGTGGGTATTTGTTCTATTATTGGATTTGGATGTACGTGTAGTTTTTCTTGAAAAAGTTTGTATTATGTTCGCATGTGTGATATCAACCGTTGGTATTTTTGTCATTGGTTAGTATGCCGAGTTTTTTTATTAACATACCAAGGTGCTTTTGTGACAAGTCTGAGTACTTTAGATAGGAAATTTTGCAGTCATTTTCTGTGAATCTGTTTAGCGTTGCCCTAAATTTGTAATACCTATGTTCAAACTGGTTTTAGTAAGTAATGTACTTGTTTAATTTTTGTATTGTTTCTAATTTAAATTTTGTACTGAATAGAGAATGCGATTTAAGATTTAAGATTTAGGGACTGGCGATTTTTCTTAATATGAGGACCCCATGTCATTCTCCTATCAAATATTAGTCCAAGGTATTGTCTGCCTGTGGGATGGGTGAGTTATTAAGTGAACACTATAATCATCATCCGTGGCGCTACAACTCCTGTAGAGTCAAGACCTCCTGTTTGCAGGTTTCGTAATGATAGGGTTTTAAGGAGAGGGGGTAATTAGCCCAGACCCTGCCCCCGAGTCAAGTGGGGGGCTGCCCCCTTTGAGCTTCATGACCTGCTTCCCCGTCCGAGGCAGCTACCTAGGGAAGGTAGCCCTAGGGTGTATACTGTAAGTGACCTTTGCCTGCATGGTGTGCGGGTGTGTGTAGTGTGATGTATTAGTGTACTGTGTGAGTATCAGTGTAGGAGTCCCCCAACCTGGAAGGCCAGTGGCTGACTGCGGTACGATGACCTCCCTACGCCATACACATTCATATAAAAAATGTCTATTATAAAACCCAAGATACACCAAATTAAGATGTGCAAAATTTATATTTAAAAAAAAACTTTCTAATATGTACTAGTGATGGGGTAGGGAAGTGGCATGTGTATATAGAATAGAATAGAATAGATAGATAAAACACTGCAATATGAAAACAACTAATTTCTATTCACTAGTTCATTTCAGGTATAATATTGAGCTATGCTTGTTCATCTTATAACTCATTCTGTTTGCAAGTAATAGTACCACATCAAAATATATTTAAATATTTTAATCAAACTTATTTAAATAAATAAACTTAAAATTAGTGTAATTGTTATTTCATTCTTCATAGCAGTTTGCTGCCACAAAGTAATATATTATTTTCTTATATTTATATTATAAAGAAATAAAATGTTTAGAAACAAGAAGTACTAGATGAAATTTTATAAATTGTATATCAAAGTTAAAAAAAGCTCAATAAAACAATGGTTGAAGAAGCCATCTTTACTTATTTTCTGCAACATTAACAAATGTTTTTCTGTAGTTTTCCCTCTCATTCCTTATCTACACAGCAAATCTTGAAATAAATACAAGGGATTCTCAGATTGGGGGATTTACTCTAATCTACTCTGGTAAGAGATAGTATCTGCCATACTTGCATTGTAAAATTTCTTAATCCGATGGGATTAACCATGGGAATGAAGAATCTTATACATTTTTATTGGTGTGAGCAGTGTAATACCTACAGTTTCTATTTATAACCGTTTATTTTTTGTAATAACTTCGTAATTTTATTAAACATTTGTTGCATCTTAATATTTGTCACCTCTGGCTGCAATTCCTACCACTTGTGTAAAATTCTACCCTATAGTTAGTAATCAACTTACCCAAGTCACTGACTGGCCAGACCAAACAGTGTAGAACTGAGATTGAACAGTAAATAATGACACTGGCTTTGCAAGCAAACATGATGCTTTTAGGTATATTGGTAGTCGCATTTTTAGTTTCTTCACCTAATGAAAAAATTAAATATGTACATATCATGTCAAAATTAAGGTAAAATATAATACAGTGATACTATTATTGAAACAACAAGCATTATTAATTCATTAACAATTGAAAAAGTTAGCAACTATTGCTATTTTAAAATAAATATTTACATCTAATGAATGCCATTGGTCCATGTTACTGGTAAGCCTACTCTAATAACAATTTAATCCATGATAACTCTATTATTTTTAGTAATAACTTCGTAATTTTATTAAATACTTTTGAACTTGGCTGCAAGGAGTTAAAGAGGTGATGGCAGCAAGAGGCTTGGCGGAGAGATATTGGGAAGACCGTGAGTATTGGCGACAATATGCATTGGGTTACGGCATGTGACCCAAGGTTGTAAAAGCTCGACAAAAAGAACTTTAATCACAGAATTATTTTTTTATAACAACTTAAACATGTGCTATTTATCATTCATCATATCTATTTAATAAATATACAATTCAAGTAGCAGTAGGAAACAATTCAAGTATTTGCTTCTATAAGAGACATGTTTTACATTTTTGTGACATGTTAAACAGAGAATATTATATTTATAATTTTTATTTTTATTTTATTGTGATTATTTAAATATTTTTATTTTGAAGAGAAAAAATAATAAGAGAAAAATAAGTAAAAATACCCAACTCTCCATAAAATAAAACAAACTTTTACTTTATGTCTTCATTAGAGAAAAGGTTAGCTCAGTGCATATAAAGTGAGATCTCCATTCATTAAGGTTGGACTGGTCACAATAAAATAAAAACCCTAGTTGGAAGGGAAACTTAGTGGTGGTGCAAGCTTTTTCATAAGTATTTTGTCGACTTACTTCACCTAAATTGTATCTATTAATTTACCAATTTACTATTTTAAAAAAAAATCCTGTACCACTACAACCCGTGAGCGGGTCTGGGGTTCAGTACATGATTGAGACTGTACTGTTTCATGGACAATGATTCTGCAAGGAGGTGGACTTGTCCTAGATCACGCTCAAATGCTAGATTTTCCTCCTTATCTTGGGTACCCTATTTTTATAATACTGTATAGAGGCTGGGTGAGCCACAAGAGAGTCCTAGATCCTATATGATCCATCTCCCGCTGCAAACAGACTAAATAAAAATACTGCATGCTGCGGGATTTGAACCAGGATTTCCAGCATGACAACTCAGTGCTCTACCAATGAGCCACTCCGCTCCCAACTATAAGAATAGTACATACTATATACAGTTTTAGAAAGAACTTACCAAGACAAATAGCAGCGTCATATCCAGTAAAGCAATAATGTGCGTAAAAAACACCCTCATACATAAAAGACAGGTTTGACAAGTCTTTGGGAATGAGATAATCTTTGGTTTTGGGATAGTTTATGGAGAATATGTAAATCATGGTGATAAGAAATACTGTCAATAGGTTAATCGCAACCATCAAGTTAGTTAGTAGAATGGATTCATCCGCTAACGAAATTGTTCGACCTAAAATGTAAAATGTGTTTCTATTATTTTTATGAAAATACAGCTAATTATTTCTGATAAATAAACATAGAATGGTATTATAAGTAGATATTAGGATAAGCAGATTGCTCTCTATTCACTCTTAAACATGTCCACATCAAGATTCTTTGAATAATATGATTCTCTCCGGTGGATGCCTAACTATAACTGTGGTTAAACCCAACTGTTTGCACAGGTTTAGCAGTGGTTGTAAGAGTGGTATAAACATGCGAAAAAGGCTTAATAAAATTTAAAAAAACATGAATCTAGGACATAAAATCCTAAAAATAAATGTGTATAGTATGCATTTGTCCAAGACGAATAGTCGACTGTTGTATATTTTTGTATGCAAAAAGCTTCCAAAATAATAGCACTTCAATAAATTCTCCATTATTCTAAAACTCTTATTATAAAGATTCAGAGGTAATTCTCAAAAATGTATCCAACAACAACCACCGTTTTTTTTCCAGATTAAATTTGGACCATAACTGTCCATGGAATTTGAACTGATTAATGTGATGTCATTCAGGATGGCCCATGCTAAATCTTTATATGAATCTTTGTACAAATCATCAAGATTGCGTTTTTCATTAGAAAAAAACAAAAACAAATTTTACCCTTGGTTAGAAAACGTTATACCCTCACAGTTACTATGTGTCATGTCTATGAGTATTTATAGTACCTCTTATATATATAGTTATACTATCTATATATATATATATAAAGCATGCTAATTGCAAAAGCACTTCAGCTAAGCATGATTGTGCTCATTACACTAGAATACACTCCCTAGCTCAATCCTAAGTCTTTGTCTTATCTGGTCTACCATCGTTGCTGATCAGAAGCCAAAAACTAGCCTAACTACATGACGAAGTTATACCTATTAGTCACAAACCCCACCAGCAAATATATATATAAGTTAAGATCCGGGGAACACTAATACCGGCTTTAATCCTACACTGCGAGAATGTAAACAAACATAATGTAGATAGTGGGGATCAGAGCTCAATAAAGATCAGTCTTTATTCGGATATCGTATGTTTCACTCCTTGTCCTTTTGTTCTGCTCTCCGCGTCTCCGAAAGCTTGGCCTGGTTCCATTGGTCTCCGGTCGCTCTCTTCTAATCGACTCGCCTCCTCTCCTCTTCCACACCGCGGGCTGGGGTCGTGGTTTCTTGTAAGAGACCCGGTCCTACGCTAGGTCTTGTTCCATCTTGGTTTCTTCCTCTCTAGCGCTTGCCATAATTTCCTGAGTACATTCTATGAAGGTCTTGTCTTGGGGAAATCCCCCTTTTCTCCCTGTCTCTGATGCCAATTGTATCTTGAGCATATTAGACATAAGTATAGACCTGTATTCTACTTCCACTGGGGTAGATGTCTCTCGCATTTTGTCCACTGTCCTGTGAAACTTTGCGAGCAGCTCACCTGCGTACTGCCCGTTGTTCAGACGGCTATGTCTCCTGTCCTTGATTAATTGAAAAAGGTCTTCTTTTTGTATCAGCTTCCTGACGTTGTAATACGTCCTCGGTCAGCTTCGGCTCAATTCCGGCCATTAACCGTTCTGCTCCTTTCAAGAGCATAGAAAATCTATGCCACATATATAGAGTTGCCCATGGGAAAAACACTTTATTTCTAGATGAACACCTGCAACTTTAAGCGTCTGTCCTTGAGCTTTGTTTATTGTTATTGCAAATAGTGTTTTCAGTGGAAACTGTACATTTTTAAACTGAAAAGGCAAATCATTTGGAATTATCGGAATACGGGGAATCAAAATATTTTCTCCTTTTGCCATTCCAGTCATGATTGTAGCTTTTATAATGTTGTGCCCCAGATGTGTAATTTGTAGCCGTAGACCATTACATAGCCTTGGCGCGTCAAGATGTCTCATTAATAGGACTGGAACACCAACTTTCAGCCTCAACTTATTGCAAGGAGCTCCTGATAATTCTAAAGAGTTGAGAAACTTTGTATCCTATGGTGTGACTTGTTCAGTGTCCATAAAATTGTCTACTGAGAGGTATTCGACAACACCCCCCTCCACGTCTGACATTATTTGTTCGTTTATTTGGTTAACTATCTCATTAGTCGGCCCCAAAATTGCCCTTTCACACAGCCATTCTCGATTCCCCATATTTATTTGAAGATAAGAATTCTTTTTTAGATCATCTGTGTTATCGACAACTTGACAGAACTCACGTCTTAGTGTAATCACGTTGTTTCTGTCTGTTGGCATCTTCTCAGATTTTTAGAAGAGCAGCTGCATATTGCCCTTGTTGAGAATCATTGTGAAATTTTACTCGCATCTTTGCAGTGAGATAAAACTATTTTTACGTGTACCCATAGTGCAGATGCTTTCAAACAGGCATTTATTTCATCTGCCGACGTACCTCTAGCAATACCCGAGAGTCTGTCTAAAGTCACCAGCTAAAAGTGATACCCTGGTTGCCTTTGATATCTTTCATTGTGCGATCTTGTGCTTCGATTACTCTTTTATGGGACATCATACATTCATCCCAAACCAACAGCTTACACTGCTGTAACATTCATCCGCGCTCACTGCTTTTACGATTGTTACACACTGGTATTTCCTCATGAGCTAAGTTCAATGATAGTTTTAGAACTGAGTACGCTGTTCGTTCCCCATTAAGTAGCGTAGCAGCTATTTAAGAGGAAGCTACTGCAACAGCAACTCCTTCATCTTTCCGGATTTGGGGTAATAGTAAATGTAAAAGATAGGGTTTGCCAGTGCCTCCTGGAGCATCCAAAAAGAACAAACCTCCATCGCCACTGGCAACTTTTTGAATAACTGAGTCAAAAACTAATCTTTGTCCTGAATTTAAAAGTGGATGGGCTTTCGTTATTTGTCATTAAAGAAACAATATCGTAACCTAGTTCTCGCGATAAATCTAACCTCTCCAATTCTTTGTGGTCTGATCATTCCAAAATACATTTTTTATTATTATTTATTATTAAAGATAAATTTTTTCCAGTAATAGTAATCATTTGGTCTTCAACCTTTGTTAGGGCGTCATTGTAAAATAAATCATTGTATGAAGCATTCGGATCCTGTTTTTGTAATCTATGTAAAATATCATTCGCCATGTCTTTTTATACTTTTCCCACAATTATGGAGGGTTTGAAAGTCCACGTGTCGCTATTAATACAGCAAAAAGCTCTCTCACCTTGGGCGCAGATTGGCATTCTGCAGCCTCTTCTAGAGTTGTATCCCAATGATTATCAATCTCTAATAACCCTCTTGCCTCACATGCCTCTCGAAATGTTGAAAATTCTTGATTAATGAGCTTTTTGAGATCTTTGAAAGAGGTTGGCCCACGGAAATGGTGTAAAACCATTAAAACATATGTTTATTATTTATTTCAAATACCTTCCCGCAAAGCTCCTGGGCACGACCTCATCACAATTCATATCTTAAAACACCTTCCTAGAAAAGTCATTCTATTCCTTACCTATATATATAATGCTGTACTCCGCTCCACATATTTTCCTGACCTCTGGAAACTATCCATTGTAAAAATGATACCCAAGCCTAAAAAAAAACCAGAATACCCTTCCTCTTATCGTCCTATCGCTCTTCTACCTTGCATGGGTAAAATCCTAGAAAAACTCATCCTCAAACGATTGTACCCCATCCTTGATGCAAATCACATAATTCCAGATCACCAGTTTGGATTCCGAGCATCCCACTCCACTATTCAGCAATGTCATCGTGTGGTGGATGTAGTCTCCTCTGCATTAGAACGTGGATCATATTGTTCGGGCGTCTTTCTTGACGTAGAACAGGCTTTCGACCGAGTCTGGTATCCGGGATTGCTCTATAAACTCCGTAAATTTCTACCGCCTACCTACTTTCTCGTCCTTCAATCCTATCTCACAAACAGAACTTTCCAAGTAAACCACAATAATGTCTATTCATCCCTCTTTTCCCAATCTGCTGGTGTTCCTCAAGGTAGTATCCTTGGCCCAATCCTTTATACAGTTTATACAGCTGACATCCCAACTCATCCTAATACTATCCTTACCACATATGCTGATGATACATGTGTATTATCAGTCAATACCAATCCAGTTATTGTATCCCAAAGCCTCCAATCCCATATCACTGATCTTGAAGAATGGTGCCAGAACTGGAGAATTAAAATAAATTCTCAAAAATCCCATCAAATCACTTTTACCTTACGTCGTAAACCAATGACTTCCTGCCCTTCAGTATCCTTTAATAATATCCCACTTGTGCCTGTAGAACAGATCCGATACTTAGGGTTGCATCTCGACAAACGATTAACCTGGAATCCCCATACAAGACTGAAAAGACAAGAAACCGCTCGACGTTTCAGGCTTCTTCAACACTTACTAGACAAACGCTCTAAGCTCCCAATCAATTACAAAAGACTCATCTACATGACCATCATACGACCTATTTGGACTTACGGAGTAGAGCTTTGGGGCTCCACTAAGCCATCGAATTCTTCTCGTATCCAATCCCTACAATCCAAAATCCTTCGTAAAATCCTCAACGCTCCTTATTTTGTTAAGAATATAGTCATCCATAACGACCTTAATGTCCCATTTGTTGCTGATCTGGCCCGATCCCGGTATCTATCCTTTCATAACAAACTTCATTTCCACTCAAACCCTCTAGTTTCAAACCTAGCTTCCTCTTCAATTCCCGATAATCCTCCGAGGCGTCTGAAAAGAAGATGGCCACGTGACCTTCTTAGTTGAACATGCGATTTGAGTACTACCAGTGGGTAGTTTCTCTACTTGTCATTATATCATGTCATTATGTATCACTCAGCCAATTTACTTGTTATATTACTGTAATATAGTTGTAAATAGCAATAAATAAATAAAAAAAAAAAAAAAAAAAAAAAAAAATTTCAAATTAAATCAATTATATTAAATCATCCCCTATTTCAACCCTTTTACAGCCCTTATTTTGCATTAAAAAGTAGCCTATGTCCTTTCTCAGGCTCTAGACTATCTCTGTACCAAATTTCATTAAAAATCGGTTAAGTAGTTTAGGTGTGAAAGCATAACAGACAGAGTGAGTTACTATCGGATTTATAATATTAGTATAAATTATACAAATTATGTATAAAGCCTCTTTGTGAAACTTACTCATGTATTAATTGAAAAATAGTGATAGAAAAAATAAATATTTAATTTTATTTACCTGCTAAGATAAATTCTATTCATGATAACAGGTAAATCGCTAAGGATTCTACTACCAAACGTTCAGATATCTACAGTATATATGATACGGAAATTTTCTCAATGGAATGTAATTTATTAAGCAGATAAGATCATTAATGAATATAGTGCCGCTAAAACCAATTAAATAAAAGTAGTGATAATATTAGTAATAACAATGTTGTGTATATTAATAATTCATCTTCTCATTACTGTTGATCTTCTAGATCTTATCATGTTTAACTTCTAAAACTTGGAAGAAGTTAAACATGAGCGGAGTAGGAATATTATTTACTGATATTTATTGCACTGAAATTTCTGTTTGGAATGCCAGAAAGAGTTGGAAAACGACATATTTGAATGAACCAGATAAAAAAGTGTGACGAACAAAAGAAATTTCCAAATGATTGAGATGCTTTCAAGAAAGGAATTGTTAAATATTTCCGTTTTGTGGAGAGCAAGGATTTAAAGAAGGATATAAGTGAATTTTTCTTTTTTTAGTGCACCTTTTTAATAATTTTTTATTTCAGTATTATAATTTCAACTATAATAAAATTTAAATGAGTTTCGCACCTGCAACTACAAAAATTATAAGAACTGACATTATATCCGGTTGTGGATTGATAATATCTTCATAACTTTCCCGAGTTTCCATCGTTATATTTTCTTTCGAAGCTACCCCGAGCTTAGTATCGAAGAACGAGTGGTCTATGAACGAGCTTAAATACTTCGTAGCAAGGATGAGATCTGGAAACATTAGTTATTAACCAGTATAATATCAGTTTAAATATTTTTTGGACCAGTCTCACATAAAATGACGCTTTAAAAATAATAGTGCATATAATGTATACTAATATATAAATATATAAGTAACATAAATTAAACTGTAGGATGCAGAAGAATGAAAAGTTATAAAGAAAACTATTACGCTTTGGGAATCATAATTTTCCATAAAACCAAGTTGTCTATTAAGATTGAATCAACGCATATAAATGATAGTGAATCATGAACTTCTCACTCTTATCCAATCTAATGAATATCTAAATTAGAAATCTACCAGGAGAATGAACATTTTATATATGTTTCTTCCAAAACTTTAAATCATATAGCAAGTTAAAAAAAAATTTAAATATGTGTGTGTTTGACCAACTTATAGCATGGTTCATAGCAAGGAATTTATATATATATATATATATATATATATATATATATATATATATATATATATATATATATAATAAATACATAACATGGGTATGTTTTCGAAGGTACAATTTAATTCAAATTTGGACTAATAAGTATATTTTTATTTAATTAATACTGAGATTTCTTTTCAATATGGTTCAATAGCATTTACATCTCACATACTTCAAGGAATTAAAAAATATTTCACATTAAAATACATTTTATGGGACACAAAATTACTCATTTATTAACTTAAAAGTTGTTATAGAAAAATAATGATTTTATTTTATTTTTCTATCATAATGAATTCAGTTCATGATTACGATTTTGCAATCAAACGTTGGGAATTCTATAGATATCTTGAAGATGAAAACGCCCTCCATTGTGTGAGTAAGATGTTAAATATTATTGAAACTTCTTAAATTATAAATACAATAGACAGATTTAGACTACGGGTATGAAAGTAATATTTATATGCCTAAGATGATATGTGTTTAATATTTCTTTTGTTTTTTCTATTGAACATTGTACCATTATTTATTTCTAATTAAACATATAACTATTCACTTTTCTGATTACTTAAAATTAGTAATTAATTCAGTGGATGGCAACCTCTTTTCTTCCTAATACGAATTATACTGAGATTTTTTACGTTTCTTATCGGCTTCCTTGAAGTCTTTCAAATAATCAACGCTATTGATGATAAGTGTAGCCACATTTCGGAAACTGTGGTCAAATATCATTGTAAAATTTATAATATCCCCACCTAACCTAAATGAACACACGCATACCTATATATAAGGCAGTAGTTTTTACTCACTCCACTCTCCGGCATCAGCGGTTGGTTATTTGCGTTAAAAGAAGTTTAATTCAGGTAAGGTTTGCGCTACTTTAATTATTTATTAGTTAATAATTTGCTTATATATTTCCAAACTAACAGCTTATTCAATAGAACCTAAACATTCTAACAAAGTTAAATCAACTTCTTTGGCACATTATCGATTCTGCCTGAAATCGAGAATATGTAAAAGAAGAAGAGTATTTTAGAACTTCATAAACAAATATTTTGTTAACAGTTTTAACATATTTTTTTTTTTATCACGTTCCGGCCCAAGAATTACGCGAATGTCATTGGTTAGGGTTCATTGGGAGTCTTGATTATCTTTCTTCCCATCTCAGTTTCATGATTTTCTACTGCATTTCTTTTCTTTCTTCTTACCACTTTATACACCTCCTTTTTTTCTCTTCCCATTTTATACCCCTCCTTTTTTTCTCTTCCAATATTGGTGAGATTTTTCAGTGTTTTCCTGTATGTGTCTCCATCTAGACAGTCGGCAACTGACATTTTAAGGTTCTTTAATTCTTCTCTTATTCGCTTCGTGTATCCTCCCACGCTTTTGAAGCTAACATTATTTTAATTTAATTAATTTTCTCAATCTGTATAAGGTAGAGAAAGACAATTAAAACGATATAACCCGTTAAACAAATATCTATGTGGTAATTATTATTTTCTCTTAAGTAAGTTAATTACTTACTTAATAGTTGTCTGTATAGATTTTTCCATCTTTCTCTTTTTAAATTATTGACATTTTTTTAAATTTTATTCTTGACACAGTCTATAGGGCTATCTACTGCCATGTGTCTTTGAATTTATCAGATTTAAATTATTAAATAATTTATTCGGGCTTGGTTTTACGTCTAGTTTAACACCTCCCATTTGGGGCATTAGATGATTGTCGGATGTGGTTGTTTGGCTTGGAGGTCATAATCTATTTTCATTAAAAATTGTTTTGTTTTTTAATTTTTAACATGTTATTTTTTTTTAATTAAACATATATTTAATATGTTTAAATAATTAAAAATAACAAATTTTAGTTTAGATATAATTGATAAACCGGAAGTGATACTACCTACCATCCTTACTAACCTCATGATACCAACCGATCAGTAATTTATGTTCCTTCTTTAAACCTCTATCATTCTTTTGCGTAGACTCTTTTGTGTCCTGATTTCGAGACTTTTGCTTAGCCCTTAAATGTATTTTATTTATTTTTGATAATGTGTTGTATTTAATTTATTAGTTTAAGATTTTACACATTTTTGTTGCATTTGAACATTTTGTTACGAATTTTGCATTGATCTCTTCTGTTTAAAATTAAGTTTTTAATTATAAATAAAATATTTTTCGTATTGATACAGCACCATGGCACAGAAGGCAGCTGTTGTTCTGAAGCTGTTCGACCGCCCAACCGAACCTTCCTTCATGCCGAAGGGTGATGACAGTTCAGTCTTCGTATCTCCTTCGAAATATCTTGTAAATATCTTTTTATACATCATTTTTTGATGTATGAGTCTGTATTGTAATTGGTTTACTTATTTATTTTTCCAGAATGATCGCTTCAAGCCTCTGAAGAACGACCTTGACAATCGGTTCGGTTCTTCCAACAAAATCCAAGTTAAGGACATAAATCTGCCCGACCTCTCCCTTCCTGAGGGTCTTCCCCGCAGAGCTAATTTCTCCCTCTTCATCCCGTCCCACCGGAAGATGGCTGCGAGGCTCATCGAAGTCCTTGTTGGTAAGCCTAGTTCATGTCCTCTTCAATTTTCGAAATAGTTTTTGTCATTATTAAGGATATTTGAAATTCATTCTCATTGCAGGGATGAGATCCTTGGATGACTTCATAGCCGCCGCAGTGTACTGTCATGATCGAATGAACGCTTACATGTTCATATATGCTTTGTCCGTCGCTGTCCTGCATAGGCCGGACACTCAAGGACTGCAGATACCTTCGCTCTGCGAAGTCTTCCCCGACAAATTCATGGATCGCGCCTTGCTGTCGCAGGCCAGAGAAGAGTTGAACATTATACCTCAAGAATCAAGGGTTTGCTCTAATATTATTTGTATCTGTCTTATACATTTATGAGTAATTAAATATTAACTTCCGTTTTTCAATTTTAGATGGCATTAGAAATTCCCCGAGATTACACAGCATCCGATCTCGACGTTGAACACCGAGTGGCATACTTTAGGGAGGATTTAGGTATCAACCTCCATCACTGGCATTGGCACTTGGTTTATCCGTTCGATGGTCCTCGTGAGATAGTCAACAAAGACAGGAGAGGCGAACTCTTCTTTTACATGCACGAGCAGATCATGGCAAGGTGGGACAATACCTATCAATTTAAACATCTTCAAAAGATTTTCTGGAACCATCGATTTTTTTTAAATACTTAATTTTGTTCTACCAGATATAATATGGAGAGGCTGTGTAATAATCTGGCTCGTACGAAGCGACTGGTCAACTGGAGAGATCCTTTGGAAGAAGGCTATTTCCCTAAACTTGACAGCTTGGTTGCCAGCAGAGTATGGCCGCCCAGGTTCGCTAATACAAAGCTCGACGTAAGGCACTGTTAAAGTGAATTAAATAAAAAATAATATTGATAGTCAGTAACATTAATTGCGTCTAAATTAATAAATTTAAGAAAGGTTTGAACAAATGGGTTAAAAACAATTTTTAAAAAATTTCTATTGATTTTCTATGATAAGCATGTGAACTTTTTTTGCTGTTTCCTTTTTTTTTTCTTTTTTTTGGGTTTGAAAGTTATATTTTTTCTCCTATTTTGCTAGAACTCTTTATTTATTTATACTTATAAATATTTTATTATTGATTGGTAAATATAATTATCCTTACTGGATATTTTAGTCGATCTAAAAGTCAATCAATCGGAAATTTTTATATTATGTCATTTTCAATATAATGTTTTGGAATAATTCAGAATGATTTTTATTTGTATGAGAATTTGATAGGCAGTTAACTTCGGATAAGTAAAAAGAATTCCAAAATAATATAATAATAAAATCTTTATGAACCAGTAATGGTCTAGTAGTAGTGGTCATTATTGTTATTAAGCTCAGCAAGTGAGATTAATTTATGATTATTTTTATTCATCTTATTGAATTGTATACATATTGAATATATACATATATTATTGAATTACTGTAATATTTTATATATTCACGTTTATTATTATGATTTCGGTAATTCGAGTAATTGTTAATAATTTTTATATTTTTCAGAATGTTTTCAGAGAAATCGACCAAATAAAATTCGATTTACAAGATTTGGAACGCTGGAGGGATAGAATTTATGCTGCTATCCATAGTGGAACTGTTGTAAATGTAAGTAATCCAAATCGTGCAAGCTTAAATTGAAACTGGATAATTTATGGTACTGTTATGTTTTATGTATATTTTTTACAATACATGCATTTTATTATTCTTTAGGATGACGGAGAGTTCGTGGAACTGTCTGAAAGTCGAGGTATTGACACTTTGGGCAATATTCTGGAAGCTAGTATTTTGTCACCTAACATGAACTTGTACGGAGACATCCATAATCTTGGCCACGTTGCTATTGCGCTTTGCCATGATCCAGAGGGCAAAAATCTTGTAAGTTAAAATAACAGAAATGTTGTAACATAATAACTACATTATAAGACGTTAATGCAAGGAACGGTTTTCAGGAAACATTTAGCATAATGGGGGACCCAGCGACAGCCATGAGGGATCCTATTTTCTACAGGTGGCATGCCTTCGTCGATGACATATTTCAAGAGCACAAAAACACTCTTCCGCGTTATACTCAGCAGCAGGTTATACATTATAAGTATGTTTCCTTCTCATTAATAATAATAAATAAATATGGTTAATATCTAATTATTGTTCATCAGCTCGAGTATCAAGGAGTAAGGATCACATCTGTGGAAGTACAAACAGACGGGCAGGGCCCTAAGAATAGACTTCAAACGTTCTGGCAACGAAGTGATGTCGACATGTCGCGGGGATTGGATTTCGCACCAAGGGGTAATGTTTTCGCGAGGTTTACACATCTTCAGCACAGACCATTCACCTATAAAATCCAGGTTAATAGTATTTTATAACTTGAAAATATAAGTAAATAATTATTTTACAATGGCTATCACTGTCTTCCGTTTCGCAGGTCGAAAACAATGGCGGGGCTAAGATGGGCACTTGTAGGATTTTCATGGCTCCCAAATTTGACGAAAGAGGCTTACCAATGCTTTTAAGAGATCAGAAGCTCCTCTTTGTCGAGTTGGATAAATTCACTGTTAACTGTAAGTGCTGTTATTAGTGGTCATGACTTTATCAACGGATGAGCTACAACTACAGTATTTCCCTATTGGCTTGTTACAGTGAAGGCAAACAAGAACACCATTACTCGTAAATCTACCGATTCTTCCGTCACTATCCCGTTCGAAAGAACCTTCAGGAACTTGGACGCCAGTCGACCAGCAGATGGCGATGAACTGGAAAGGTTCAACTACTGCGGGTGCGGCTGGCCGCAGCACATGCTCATCTGCAAGGGTTCTGCCGAAGGCTTTCCCTGCGAGCTCTTCGTCATGATTTCAAACATCAGCGGTGACAGGGTAAGTGATTTTTAAATAAAAAATATAAACATTTTATTTCCATTTAATAATTTGTGACTGAACGTGAAGTATAAATATATTTATGACAAGTTTTGAATTAGTCATGGGAAGAAATCGTCCATTGAGAGTATTGGATTTTATTTTCCAGAAATCTTAGATAATTTGATTCCGAAGAAGATAAAAGTTTACTTTTTTAGAGTATTTTAGTAGTAAAAGACAATAATCTGGTAGCCATATATGAGAGATCAGAATATACAATAAAACAAGCTTTGATCTTTTGAACGGTTATTAAATTGTTTCGGGGGATATCTATGAATTTAGGAATATTAGTATGTAATATATTTCAACCACACTAAGGTGCATTATTAATCATTTTCGGTAAAAGAGAATATATGTATGTAATTTTGATAGAGAAGAACACCTAGTCTTGTTCTGCAGTTTATAGCTTGGTATCAAAATTTCCTCCTGGGCTTTTCGAATTCAACTTTTTTCTATTCCTTGTCTTTTGTAATACTATTTGCCTCTTCTCGTATTACACTGTAATACGGTCACGGTTTCTGATAAATTGTTATATTTGGTTTAGTAGGCAATCATTACACTGCCTATATTAAGTTAAGTCAGTGTCTTTTTTTTCTCAAACGGTAGTATTTCATTAGTTCTTTGTGATCTGGTTGCAATGCTCCACTAACAGACTACGCATCCAATTGTGTCACATCTTGGTGCTTTAACGTTATTCACATCCATGTTCCGTCTTATATCATAAAATACACTGTTCCTTGAGCAACAGGATATTTATTGCACGAAAATATTTTCTGAGGAATTCTTTCTAATCCATTCTTCTTTCTTATTAATAATAAACTCTTTATTTATTCGTAAAATTGTTAAAAGTAGGTGGGTTATCTGGAAGTAATAATGTAACCTATACCTACTAATGAAGTAAGAAAACTTGTAACAGATCTTTTATAGCCATTTCTTAGGATGTTCACATAATGATGTGGTATATATATATTGCAAGTCTAAAGGCCGCTACACACGGTCAGTTCGGTGTGTCAGTTTGGTGTGTTCACACAGAACTGACCGCGTATAAGCTAAATTGATGTGAGCTCACATCAAAAAGGTGAACTGATGGACTGATGAAAATTCATCATTTCGATGTGACACACCGAACTGACGTCAGTCCGAAGTGAGCGTGTGTACCGTCGCGTCAGTTCGGTATGTCACATTAGTTATCTAAGCATGCATACGGGTGTCGTTTGGATAGACATCACCATTTCAATCGCTTTTCCAGACCTCCGTATTCCTCGTCTGTGTGTTTATTATTACACAGTGTTATATGGTTAGTTGGGGCAAAGATTTTCTTTTAGAATTTATAGAACTGTTCAGACGGGAGGAGTGTTTGTGGAAATAACAAAAGACACAGCACTATATAGAAATAACAATTCATCGTCATAAAACATAATTTAAACACAAAATTGTGTTTAAAATGTTAAATACATTACACAAAACACAATAAGAGGGACTGGAGCTTCCAAGGGGTAGCACATTGAACTGACACGCCGAAGTGAGCGTGTGGATGCGAATGTTGCATTCAGTTAGAAATAACAGTTAGAAATGAACACATCAAACTGACAAACCGAACTGACCGTGTGTAGTTCGCCCTTAAAGAAGAATCATAAATTCAGTTTATGAAAGTCTTTATTCTAATAGATGAATAAGAAAGAATTTCAGTTCAGAAATTGGAAGGTCTAAACTGAGATTCTTTCTTAATTGGCAATAAGAAAATAGAATTAAATATATCCACGTTTATACAAACGCATCATTCATCCATCAATTAAAACTAAAAAATTAATTCATCATATAACTGAAATCCTACTTCCGATCTTTTGATAATTGTAAGGATATAAGGTAATTAAATAGACGGAAGGTGGAAAGATTATTAAAACAACGAATGGGAGAAGATATAGAATCCCACAGGGGCGAGAAATCGGTTAAGGAAAGCTCTGCCCAAAGCTGCGATTTGGTAGGACCCGGGAGATCTGAAACCCGAGAGTGTTATGGGAGTGGACTTAGGTTTTGAATCGAAGGAGATCGGAAATGTTTGATGGTTAGGATAATTGGATAACTTGGTAAAGAAAGGATGCTAGGAAGTACGGCGGTAGGAAGTGTAAATCCCCTTTTTAATTCATTCTTCCATTTCTATTCCCATGAGGAAAGGGTAACTTGGTTTTCTTAATACATAATATATTTATTTATTTTATCTACACACACATGAGTACATATGTATAATGATTCCCAGGTGGAACAGCGCGGAGAGCAACCCCAGTGCTCCGACGCAGCTAGCTATTGCGGCATTAAGAACCAGCTGTACCCCGACCGGCGCTCCATGGGCTATCCATTCGACCGCCTTCCTCGGCAAAGAGCGGACACTCTTCGTCAGTTCCTGACACCCAACATGATGGTCGTCGACGTCACGGTCCAGCACAATAACCAGACCGTCGATGCTCGACCTCAGGCAGGAGGAACAGCCGGAAGGAACTGATGTTTGGATGGAGACGTTTGAATACTTCTTGGGATAAAATAAAAATAAACAATTTACTTGGAGTGGATTTCTTTTATTTGTGTTAATTTATTCTATTGAAACGATTTTTAATTGTTTTTGTTTATGTTAATGTGAGGTTCTTGTTTATGTTTAAAAATGGAATCTAGAAAGTACAATGGTACCCCTAGCCAGATTTATCTCTCAGATGCTCTAAAAATAAAAAGTTGTTGACGTGTAATACATTTTAAGTATTTAAGATGGGATAAAATAAAAATTGTGTCGTGCACTTTAGGTGTAAGAGTGATTAAGAACATTGGTTTTGAATTAATTGGAAAGAAAGGTTAGATTTTTTTTTATACTTTCAATTGACAAAAAATATACAATACAGAATTATAAAACTATAGGAGATCCGAGAGATTTGATCAATTATACAATTGGAGAAATAGGTGTTAGTCCACCGCTAGGCGGATCGGCGTACTCTCCGCTATATTTTGAATATTTAAACAAATAAAAATCTTAGCAATCAGAGATAAAAGTAAGGGGAAGTTTAGTATATATCGTGATGTTTAAAACTTTATGTTTTAAAAATGTGGGTTTCACACGGGGCAATGATATGATAATAAAAATATATTTTTTTGTTTCGCATCATTAATCAGTTTTTAGATTTTGTATTTTAAAAGATTATCACGATATGACAGACTTTGAATATTTGAAGGAATTTTGCAGATATAATTCCATAAGTGAACATTGAACTCATCTTTCGTTATAATTTCAAAACATTTTTTAAACTAACATGACCATTTACTTTAGTGGTCTTTAAATTATATTATACTGAATTCAGGACCATTCTATGAAAAGCTCGACATAATATGTTCACAACTTATATCTGACTTCATTAAGAATTTTGTAAAAAAAAAAAAAATGTTCGTTATAATTATATTTCGGCCATTACCTATATTATTTCTAAAATTGTAGAAATTAGCTTCCTAATGTTTAACATGAAGCTATTTCTTGAGGTCTATTGATTTCATGAGGTTTCAAACCAATAAAAAATTTTAAAAAGATTTAAATTAAAATTACCAATTCTGTTTCATGTTCAGAGTATCAATAATTTAAAAAAAATAATAGCAAAAGAATTAATGTATGTTTACCAAGGCCATAAGAAAGTATCATTAACCATCCTACCAAAAAGCCAAATAACTCTCCCATCGTGTTGTAACTGTAGTGATAAGCGTTCCCTGCTGTGGGAGATAGGCATGAAAGCTCTGCGTAGCACATTGCTGAAATATATTATATATAGGAATTTTACTGTGCATGTTCTTCATATATTTACTCGCTTAAAATTACAATTAAATTATGAATAAGGATATTATTTACCGATTATGATCATTATAAGTCCACCAAGGGCGAAGCAGAAGAGCGACATGATGCCATACCTTTCAGCAATCTGACCCAAAATATTATGGAATCCGTGGCCAATCATGGAACCTAAGCATATCATGACAGCATCCAGAGTGCAGAACACAACTTTCAGCGGGCTTAGGGGTAGTACGATTACCAATTTTCTAAGCATCAAGCTCTTCAAGAATCGCAAAAATTTCACCTTCAAGTCCTTTAAAGCTAACATATTTTTGTTAATAAACAATTTCAAATATATATAATAAAAAATATATATTTGAAATTTAGTCATCAATGTTCGCTATGTTTTTATGACTAAATCCTCCATGTTGTAATGTAACGTATAGTTCAGTACAATAAAATACAATGCTCCTTATTGGTTCCCCATCTCATCTACAGGAATGATTTGCACGCTTATTAAAGTTACTCGTGAAACCCCATTCTGACTTTTCTTCCTTTAGAGATTTTTTTTTTGTGTGGTAGAATATTTATTTTTGTTTGTCTAAATATTAATAAATTATTAATAATAGTATAACCGCATCTTCTTCTTCTTTACTGTCTCTGCAATCTAGGGTGAACCTATTCTCCAATCGTCTCGGTCCAGTGCCTTCCATTACCAGTTGGTTATGTTAATTTTATTCTGATGATTTTGTTTGTTTATTCATTTAACGTCACTTTGTGGTACTATTGCGGACATTACAAGAGTGGGACAGTAATTAGATTAGGTTTACAAATTCTTAATTAGACTTTTCGTTTGCTATGTACATGAAAGATCAACAGGCCCGCCATGTGTTTGAAAGAAAAGTGGTATTTAAACCCCTTCTACACGGTCGGGACCAACCGTGGCCTTGGTCGGGTTGATTTAAAAATTGACAGTTGAAGTAAAAATTAAAAGAAATCGGTTGACCGACAAATATTTGGGTGATGTCGACCGTCCGTGGTCGTGAGCGCATCCCTCCCAACAGGCTGCGTCCGTGGTCGGCCTCGACCATCTCGAACGCTGTCGGCCGACGCACAGTGTTTTGATTAGTAGGACCTAGCTATGATTAAGATTCTAAAATTTTTTATTGGAATAATGTAAACAATTGTTCAAAACCTAGAAATCTAATATTTGTTTATGCCTGGCACACTTCATCTGTTTGAATAGCAATAGAGTCCGAAGTAATGAATCCATAGAAATAGACTAAATCAGTTGTATTCAAAGCTTCATTTCAACCGCACAGAATTATAATGTTACTAATTTTAAATGAATCAATTGTTGAATTTCGATAGCCTGACCCATAACTGTATTTTTCTATGTAATCATTGGACGCACCATTTCAAGTAATTCATTAAAAGTGTCTTGATCCATTCTTAAAAAAATCAGAGTCGTCAGAATCAAGATTCCGTAAAATATTAAGATGGTTCAAAGTAATTCGCTTTTTGAGCCATTGTTTCGTCCATTTTCTTTTTTTCTTTGTTTTTCTTCTTCACTCAAGCACAAAAAAGTTAGTGCCAAACCGATCTTCTTTTCCTTTGAAGGGCAAGAGGCCATCGCGAATACCGGAGAACTAACTACCGACCGTGTAGAACGAATACAAAAATTGGTTGACCTGACCTAGGCCACGATGGTCTGCGGTTGGTCCCGACCGTGTAGAAGGGACATAAGAACCCATTTTTACTCAAGGAAACTGGCGCACTAGAAAGAGCCAATAGCTAAGCGATCTAATAAGTTAGGAAGACTAAGATGAATAGGTTGTAAAGTTCATGGGTGAGCGAATAATAAGGAAAATAAAGCATGTGATTTTCCCTTGCGAGGAATAGATCCGTGTGTATCCAAGATATGAATCGTGAAAGCACATTGAGATGCAGTTCAACACAGGGTAGTGTAGGTTAGGGAGGGCAGATTTGAGCAGTTAAAAATATGCGCCACTCATATGACCCCACATTGAAACGCAGTTTCTTGTCATCTTTGTATATAATCGGTCGTCGAACGTACAAATGGACGAACTAAACGAACTTGATCTAAGTTCCGAGTCTGAGTCAGAAGAACAAATGGATGAACTTTTGCTTTTGTATTCACTATCAAAACGAAATAAATGTACATGGAAAAGCACGTATGTGAAGAAAAGAAAAAGACACGGTGAATATTATGAAAATATGATAACAATACTATGCCTCATTTTTATAATATTGAAACAAAATTATATGAAATATAATAAATTTTAACAAAAACTGCTTGACACATTCGCAGTAATCTGTGTCACAAACACTGCGTGAAGCAGGTTCACACATGCACTGAAAGCTCGTTCGTTCAAACCTATATATCACAAAACTTTTTGCTAAGCTGCCCTACCTAACCTACCCTACACTGCGTTGGACTGCTTCTCAATGTGCGCCCGGCCTAATACTCCATAGCTTTAAAAAACATTTTATATATATAACCTTATATATGTTTTATAAAAATCTGTAAGTAAATGGTTTTACTGAAGAAAACAAAATGGGTGTTACATAAGAACCTCCTTATAAACTATTTGGGTGTATGTCCCCTTACAGCATTGAGCAATAAACTACTATAGAATTACATAACCTGAAAGAGATCATCAAAGATTGACTAGCCATTTGATAATCATTGATACTCGTTGAGTTCGGCCCGTAACGTAAATATACAGTTACGGGCTTCAAATTATTTACATATATATTTATTTGTAGGCTTCAAATTCAGTATAATTACTGAATTTGAAGCCTACAAAATCTAACAGCCTTATTATGTACGTCGTAGGTAGTTACCCTTCATCCATCTGAAGACCAACTTAAAAAGCCGTAGGAATGTTGCGTAAAATTATTTTACGACAGACTCTTGGCTTTGGGCCTTTTGAAATTTTTTTATAAATAAATATAACAATAAATAATGAAATTATTACGGCCTTAATTTTGACTGAAGATTGCGAATTTCAATTCAATTTTTTTAAATTGTGTTTACTTTTTGGCTTTAAACAACGATAACGTATTGTTCTAAGTTGGTTGCACTGTTCTATGAAAATTAGACAACATTTTTTGGTTATTGTCCCATCTATTTTGGTTAAAAAATGTAGATGACTTGTTACTATTCCTTAAAACCTGCTTAGCCTTGGCGAGGAAGTTAATCACCTTAATGATTTTTGGTGTAAAGGAAGTTGCAACATTAGAATATTCTATTTTGGTCAGCAAAACGCGCGCTAAATAATCGATACAGAAATCGAGATATTTTTGTTGCGATAAACATCTATGAGTATAATAAACTAACCTAACCTAATCGAACTTATATCCTGCCTATTTCTGAATGAAAATATCGGGTATAATGTTTATTTAGCCTCGGAGTGGACCCTGCGGAAAAAGTCATTGAAGTAAACAGTCTAAAATGGTTTGGACATGTTTTAAGGATGGAAAATAACAGGCTGGCCAAGATGACATACGAGGCTAAGGTTGAAAGAAGAAGGTCCAGAGGAAGACCCTGACGTACCTGGGAAGATGGTATTAAGGAAAGCTTCGCAATGGTAGAGAATTGGTAGAAGATCGTACGGTGTGGTCCAGGCTATACAGAAAGAAACCTCACACTGCAGAGCGCTAGAGAGGAACGACTATGATGATGATGTTTATTTAGATGTGACAAGAAAATTAAATTTGTACAGAAATTGATAAATATTGTGTGATAGTGAACAAAGAAAATGAGTCGAATTCAAACTACACATCAATCAAAAATATTTTAAATTGAACTCACAACCTATCCAGATTACATTCTGTATCTAGTTTTAGCTGTAGGATTATTGAAGATGATTTGCAACAAATTGCTAGGTTAATAGATTTAATTTATTGGCCTTCTACTGTTGGAAATGTGTTGGTGAACAGCGCTGGGAGGAAAATTAATTTGCCCATAATCAGGAGATACAAGTTATTATTTAAATCGTACCTAAAATTAAAACATAGCTCATTCTCAAAAATAAAACAATTTGGACATCACCATTGAATTAACAATATTAAAACAATTCACTTTTTTTTAAATCGTCATTACTTTTATGAAATAGATCTTTAGTCTTATCACTAGCTTACCTTTCATTTCCTTTATTCCTTTGCATAAATTAACATTGTCTAAAATCAAACTTTGTTTTTATACTACAAACACATACCCATACCCATATGTTTTTGTTTTGTCTTTTTATAGACTTTTTATAGTTTATTCATTATCAATATTTGAAAAATAAGAAAGGCCTTCTTGACCTAAGCGAAGTAATGGCCGAAAACAAAGATAATTTAATTAATAGAGTGAGTTGGGATTCGAATATTTCGAGGCATAGGTTAACAATAACAATTTAAATACTCGAATCAACTTTCAGGTTGCTAGATTTTCCAAAAAAGTATTCTCCTGCATACTCCTTAAGAAAAAAATGGAACTTGATGAAGAAACCGAATTGAAGCCTTATCTCCATCTCAGAGACATATTCTTTATCACTGTTGGGATCGTTTTGTCTTCTTACTACGAAGGAATGCCCAGTATCATCAGCACTTATGGTTTCATGATAGTTTTTCCCCTTCTGTTGTCAGGGATTATGTCTTTTATTACAAGTAAGATTTTGAAATAACGATTTTAACTAATGCACAAGAGCACAAATTGGTATCAATCATTTCTATAACGTAGGAAAAGGGTTGTTATTAATCAACTTTAATATGGACCCCTTCGGGTCTTAAGTGATATTTCGCCGTCAGTTAACTTGTTTTGTTTTTTTAGTAAAAATAAGAATCTTTTTTTTTGGATAGCAATAAGTACAATCTGCAACAATTAAGGGCAATAAGCATTAGTGATCTATGAACACACAAATATATACATTACAAGCGACCCACCCCGGCTTTGCACGGGTAGAAGAGTACATATTATGCCTACATGTTTTGTCTGTCGGAGGATCGCATCAATTTGACGCGTCGAATACGTGGATTCGATTTAAATGTAATATGAAGTATTTTCATGTATTTAATTGTGTAGACATTATAAACATTTTCACACACGTTAATTTTTTGCGATAACACTTAAGATGCTCATTTCAATTATACGGTATAAAATATTCTAATAATGTGCATAAAATGCGTAAGGTAACTTAAGTATTTAAATTGATAAGGAATAATACTGTATTCGTTTAAATAGCTTTCCAAATACCTCATTGTACGTAACCAACTTCTTAGAAGCAATAATAGATATAGTAAGCTATCCTTACGTAGCAATTCCAAGATAGATATATGCTATCGCGGACTTCTTTGTAGATCTATATAAGAGGAATATTCCACCATGCATTGTTTCGTTATATCTCCAAGGGATTAGGCAGCATCATCGATGAAACCTCCAACGTGGATATGCTATTTCCAACACTTCCGACAATTATTGTTATATTGCAACAGATTTACACAAAACCATAACAAATTATATACCTAAACCTTCCTCGTGAATCTCTATCTATTGGTGATAACCGCATGAAAATCAGTGCAGTAGTTTTTGAGCTTATCGCGAACAAACAGACAGAACCGGAAGAAGACTTTGTTTTGTAATATGTATTTACACATTGCCCAAGAGATCTCCGGGCCCGTTCCATCCTCCACGTGTTGAGAGCTAAGTGGGACCACATGATATACCAGAGCTTCTTTTCCCGCCGCGTCACTGTTGAGACCAGTAAAGACTGAACAAGAACACGAGAGCCGCAGACGCTCAAGCCGGTCACTTCAAGAACTTCAGTGGCATACTTACAATACGTCTCTTGGCCACCTTTTAACCTCCGAGGGGGATCGTAAGGAAGAGTGGTGCCAATAAGGATTTATTTCAGGGGTGAAAAAAAAAGATATAAGGTCATGGTGTAGGGTTTTACTGGATGCGTTGTAAGGAGCATAAATTACTGTTCTTAGGACGTTAGATTGAAAGGATTGGATGCGTTTGATGTTCGAAGATCTTGTGGTTCTCCACAGTTCATATGTCCAAATTGGTCTGAGGATAGGATGGTAATTTAGTAGTTTGTTTTCAATTGGGAGTTGAGAAGTCCTGTTTAGTGTTTTGTATATTTAGCTGAATTTTCTGGCGAGTTCTTGTCTTTTAAGTCTAATATGTGGGTTCCATATGAACCTTTTGTCTAAGATGAAACTGAGGTATCGCACTATGTCAAATCTGGATAAAGGAATTTTATTAAATAGTAGTACTGTTAATACTGTTGGACAGGATCAGCAAACGAAGTGTAAAAATTACGTGTGTATTTCGATTCGTTAACTTTTATCCTTCATCCAGAATCCAAATTGATGTGGGGGAAACCTCAGGGATTCGATTAAGGATAGGCTGCGTTTAATAGTAGACATTTAATCCTTGAACATTTGTTTACAAAATATAAATGGTCAGTTAACACTGGATTATTAAGAACGACAGGTACTCCACATCGACCTAAAATAAATTCGCGACTACATAGCAATGTCGGTGCTGATAAAACAGCTAGCTATCTCGTAAATAAAAGTTGACTAACAAAATTATCAATCGGCACCGAAATCACGGTAATTATTGAGTGTTGCTATGGAAAAACTGAGGCACGTGTTTCCTACGCTATTATAAAGAAAATAAACGATGATGAGCTTTCAATTATTACAATAAATAATTGTTTTGAGCGTTATTTTTTTAAAGTTAAGTTTCATTTTTAATTTGAACTACATCTTTTAATGCCGGTGTTTGGCAATCAGAAGGTGGGGAAAATTCAACTGATTTCACACGAAAAACACCAACAAATATCAATACTGCAACTGGTTAAGGATTCCAAGAGAGTCTAAGCTCTGTGGCCCTAAAAAAAATAAAGTAGTTTTAATTTGCTGTACATAGATTTTTTTTTAAATGGAAATAAATTTCACAAAGTAAGCTTGTAAGATTCTTCTTACATAAGATATCATTTTTATTTTCTCTCTAAAACAAAATTCAATGATTCTAACAACTATTCTGACATTAGCACTGCCAATGCTTCTTCCATAAGATTAAGCATCAAGTGGACTTCATTATTCCTCTGTTTTCCTCTGTATATTAAAAGCAGAGGGGGACTCCGATATTTTGTAAGAAGATCCATGCTTGATTTCATACGCCAAGTATGGATACTAAGTGGCACTTGAAGTCTTTAGAGTACTTATTTAGAATTCGATTAAATATATTTTTTCCACATATTGAGAACGTGCACATGCTGCCTGGAGAAATAAGATTGAATTTAGTAACAATAAAAGGAATGTTTATGAATTTTTTCTTTATGATTTTTTCTATGTTAAAATTACTAATTGAGAATATACAGATGTAATCTGAGTTATTGGCCAATCTAAATTATAAGTTGTATTGTTCTAAAGTTTAAATGTTCTAAAATAAATAAAATAATAAACAGTTAAAATAAAAATTTAAGTGTTCTAAAGTTACTAGTCCCAGAATAAATAAAGGCTTATATATTACTATTATTATAAACATTATTTGGTTAATGAATTTCAGTAACTAATTTAGGTTTATTTTCTATAGGTATATGCTTTGCTGAATTAGTCAGTTTAAATCCTAACTCTGGGGGACCTTACCGTTATGTTTATTATACAATGGGAGAGTTGTTGGCATTCCTTGTTGGATGGAGCTGCATTTATTCTAGTTTCTTGGGTAATGCATCCTGTAATATAACTTTTTATTTAATTAGATAAGTTAAAAAAAAATATATAATAATTTTACCTTAATAAAATAAATCTAACATAATATTTAGCAGTAACAGTATGAACAACAGGAAAAGTATAAAACAAAAGAGAATAAATAAGCAATATTAGCTTTACAATTCCGGTTATTATGATCTCTTGTTTTTGTAGCATCTGTCGGAATATTTATTATAAAAGTTTTTGTTTCCAATATCTTTCAGTTGGATTAAAATTTTTGTTTGTTTAGTTTCTGAATTTTTTAGATAGTTTCATTTAATTTTCTAATGAGTACTGGGTTGTCCTGGGTGGTTTATAGTTCTTTGAAAAACCATAAAAGTTACTTTATTTGTTTCTATATGAGCTAGCTGGAATCATTTTTACAAACATGTGGGCATAAAATATCTATCTACTTAGCTGAATCTTTGCAACTACTAGTGGTCAACAATTTAAAAAAAAATGTATTTATTATCATTACATTGTTTTTAAATAACTTAATTGCATGTGCACAAATGTTATAATTTTCTTTTCTTGATGACTTTTTCTTCCTGTTTTTCCTTAGAGATCACAGAACAGTGAACATTGTTTTTGGTTCAACATATAATGAGGTATGAACTCATTTATTTATATCTAGGCACATCAAGATCGTTAAACTTACATATTTCACTTCACATTTGAACACCAATAAGGATTTGTATAAGAAAAAAATCATCAGGTGACACTTTCATAGCCCGTCCTCTCAATGGAACTTTTACAGAGATAAACAGAGGTCAATACAATTCAATGCACTTTTCAAAGTGCAGTGTTTCCTTCAAGTTTCTTTCCTTCTAATGTTTTAAAACACAATACCGAGGGGCATTATTTATTTAGGTCTTTTATTTTTTCATTTCTAAATGAATAAGTCAAGAAAAGATAATGATCAGACATCTTTGTAGGTTTTCGATAATTTATGTTACGATATCAGCTTACCAAGTTACCTAGCATATGGATGTCTTCTTTTAATAAATAAATAATGAAAAACTATAATAGAGCAGCAAAGTTTAATCTACACCACCTTGAGGTAGTGATTCCACCTTTTGATAAATTAGTATACCGAATTTAATTGTAAAACCAATTACACAAAGAAATGTAAACAACTACTCTCTCAAAAGCATTTTAGAAAAATATATTTTTTCCTTACTGCTGATTGACATTTTACATGATTATAATATATTCCAATCATAGTAATGATAGGAAAGTAATTTCTTTAGTGTCCGATGACAAATCGTATTACAAAAGATAAAACTATCACATCGAAGAAGTATAGATGTGCAATTGTTAAAAACTTTTAGAAAAATATAAGGAAAATTAAACATTAAAATATTTTATTACCATAAATATAAATATAAAATGATGAACTTTTTCTTCATACACCCTGCAATGTGGAAATAAGATTATACAAATATAATACAATACAAATATAATATAATACAATATAATACAATAATATAATACAATATAAATATAATTGATTTCACTTAAACAATAAGCCCTTTTTCTGTAATAGCAATTCATTTTGGTAAACATATTGAAATTGTTCATCATAAATTAATAATCATTATTAGCATAAATTATGAAAGGGGTTGGATTCACTTGGGATTAGATAAATGCTTGAAAAAATATCGTAAATCACTCTTAGTGACAAATTTATTACATAGTTAAAATATTGTAAAAGTTATCCACTAATGGAGATGTAGATTAAAAATACCATTCTAAATAATATGGAGAAGAAAATGGTCTGTGAAATAAAACAAGATCAAAATTAAAGTAAAAAATAGAAGAACTCTCCTCCTAAACCATTTTCTCCTTCATGATATTTATATGATGAACTAATAATTATTCAATATTTTATATAATAGTTTCATTAATGATTATATTTTTCATAGACATGCTTAATTTTGCTTCTGTATTTCAGAAATAGTTAGTAAAACAGCTACTATTACCGAAACAATAGATAGATCTATCTTTAATGGCAGTATAGAAAACTTCGCTGCAGCCAATTTAGCAATTGGAGGGTTGGAAAATTATTTTCTCTATATCCTTCCAAGTGTTCAACTTCAAAACATTGTCATATTGCTGACTATAACAGGTAAATTTAATACTTAATTTTTAGCAACAAAACCCAAATTGATAAATGAAAGTAAGCTATTTGTTCATGAAAGACACAATATAGCTACTTTATACAACTTATTATACTACTCTGCCATCTGATTTGTACAAAACAGGACCGATTCAATTTCAGGTTTGTGAATTTTTTTCAGGTGTTCTTAAAGATATCCTTATTTTTAAACGTAGTACTTTTGAGTATTTTTTGAGATTGAATCCCATTATCAATACTAAATGGGTGTAGACTTCCTTTCTTGAACAATACACTTCTTCCCTTTCCATATTATTCTTATTCAGCAATTTTAAACCTATGTCCCTGAAATACAGCCATTGATATCCTTTCACTAAAAAAACTACACATCTTTTAGTAGTTAGAGCTATAGCTAATTATAAACCCAGTACACAGATAGGTACCCATTTTCTTCATACCAAATAGTGACTTCCCTGTGAACCCTCCCCTGACCACTTAACCTATTGCTGTGCTACGATAATCTAAATTACATCCCTTAGCCTCATTTGCAACCGATTTTAACCCACCAGCTGTATTTAAACATCTTACCCTTCATGTCTGTAATACATAAATATATATATTTCAACTTGCATCATGAATCCCTTATAGCAGCCCCCACCTGGAGACCCAAATAAGGGACTAGTTTATCACCACATAGTGAGTATTTTACCTCAAAGAGATACATAAATGTTCGGAGACTTTTTCAAACTAAAAAATACTGTGATTAGGGTGCTAGGGAAAGCCTGGAGGCTGCTCTCATTTTTGTTCTGCGAGTTCATCACCTACACACACCTAACTACCAAATTAAGAATAACTTAAGTTGAGCCTGTCCTAGGAAGGTTTACCAGGCCATGGAATATATATATGGATTTAACAGAATAAATAATTAATTTTAAAGTCCAACTCAAACTCTGGCCTGAGATGTAAGAGCATAGTGCTCTACAAACTGCATCGTCCTGCTCTCACACTTACAGAAAATAATCTAATTAATTTAATATGTTTAATTAATTTGAATTAGCCAAATATTATTTAGCTGATCGATGATGATCTATGAATTTTTATATTTTTTTTCAGGGTGTTTTGTTTTCAGTGTCCATTATGGGATCATAATAGTTGAAGTAATAGCAATTTTTAATATTCTAATAGTTTGTTGTTGCATGACGATATTTTGGTTTTATTTGGACTTATCAATGTTCAACATTCTTGGGTGTGTGGAGGATTTTTCATTTTTTTCGAAAGGTGCTGTTGAAGGTCACTTGTTCTATGTGGATTTTGAAGTATCAATATTTGGAGGTAAGTATTGGAATAAATTATTGGAACCATTATATAAATAGTTATGCCTTTATACTTTCTGGAATGGAAGGTTCATTTATTTAACTAAATTTAAAGTTTATTTAATTAAATAATAATAAAATAAATGAATCAATGTCACAAAATTTTTGTTAATTTTCATATCTGGTGCAATGATGAGTATGGCTACCTCACTATCTTAATTCACTACTTTTATTTCATATCCACTCCCCTGATATGGTTTACATAACTGTGTGGTTAAATAATTTGGAAAATATACCTTATTTCAGATTGAATTTAATCTCCAGGTGTCCCAGAAATGAAACAATACCTGAGCCTTAAACATTTTTAGAATTTTTTCTCATTTTTTGTTTTTTTTTATATATATATTACTAATTTTCTTTTTTTAAATTATATTAATTATTTCTTCAATTTTAAGGAGCAGAAGCTTTCAATCCCACCGTTAGTATCCCAAAAGGAATGGTGGAAGGATTCCATGTGGGATTTTTCATTTACACGGTTTCTACTATTCTTTACTCTGCAAGCGAAGGAGTCGGAGTCGCCAGGAAGGTTACTGAATCTATTTTATTAGTTAAAGCTGAATTATTTCTAGAGTGATCTTTCTGTTTTTTTTTGTGGGGATTAAAAATAGTTAAATAGTTCAGATGATTGACTGAAGGGATTGTTTGCATTTTTGCATTTTTTGTTAAACTGAAATATTGATGTAGGTACTGAATTAAAAATTGTCATATAATATTTATTATTATAGATCATTAGAAAATTAAACGTTCTCTTTATAAATTCTCATTCATACTGTAATTTTATTTCAAACTTTTATAGCACCCAACTAAAAATGTGCCCTCATATCAAAAGTAATATAAAAAATAAATATCATTAATACAAAAATATTATATAAAATCATTGCATGTTGGTTTATAATATTTATATAAACTGCACAAAAATGATTAACTAATTTTGTTGTATTTACCTAGCATTTTAGTATCAATTTTATTATAAAAAGCATTAATATTTATTTGAAATTATACTACATTAAATATTAATGTAGGTATTAAATATATAATGATATAAATACTAGGAAAAGTATATACTACAAATTTATCAATATCCCTATTAATTCATTCATCAGTTCATATACATCTATACATGCTATTATAAAATGTTCTCTTTGCGAATTCAAATTCATGTTATAATTTTATTTCGTAGTTTCATAAAACCCTTTAATTAAAAAATAATTATTAGGTACTTATCATATCAATACATACTTTTATGTCAAACAAAATTATTTTGACTTTCAATTGAATTTTCCATCCCACAATAAAAGGATGTTATGGAGCAATGATTTTAGTACTATATCCACAATCTTAAATAAATTGCCTGGTAGCGTGGGAGCCCTCAGCAACCATATGGTTGTCTCAAACGAATTAACTGATGTGATGAGGGATATGTGCACAAGATCTCTCTTTTGGCTCCCACCACCAATGTCTTTACATTCATTCTCCATACACAGTGATTGTAGGGGAGGGGAAACAACTGGCAGCCTAGTGCCAATAATCTGTGATATAGAAATGGGCGAAAAGGTTCTAAGCTCTCTCAAAATCACTTTTATTGCAGATTGTACAGGACTAGTTGCTCTTTCTATAAATAAATAAGATAGAAACTTATATGAATAGAAAATTTAAACTCTTAAAATTCTGTTGTAAGATAACTAATATGATTTTTCATGTCAGGATGGTGACCCAATTATGACAATTGCTCTTTGGCATCTTGGTTTCAAGTTCTTTTATTTATTACCTCCTATGGGCCTTGTTTTATGTCTCTACTTAAGGTGGGACATTTCTTTATAGTGGTATAAAATCATAAAAATTAATATAGGCAGTGATATAAAGATTAATATTTATAAAATAATTGTTTTTGTATTAGTGGAAGAGCTGCTGTGTATAAAGGATCCCGTGTGATGTATACAATGGCAAAAGATGAATTGTTTTTCCCTATCTTTGGTCGTGTGCATCCACGATTGACGAATCCATATAATGCTCATATTTTTATAGCAGTCATTTGTGGTAAGATTTTTTCAAATTTATATTCATGAAGAGCTTTAAATCAAGTTTATATATATATATTTACATGCTTATATATTCCTCGACACTAGCAATGGCATAAGAGGAAGTCAAAGAACAAGACATATTTATATACATAAATATTTTGTATGACATTTAGTCGATTTTTTCATTTGTTTAGAATTTTTTTAAAATTACATATTGTCTAATTAACTGGGCTTAAGAAAATTTTGAAAAAACAAATATTTTCCCGGCAATATCCTAAGAAAATTAAGAACATAATCTTGTTTTAGCTGGATATAGGATTTTTTTTTAATTTACAGTTGTTAAAAATATATTTTTTTTATTCAGACTTTCACTACACCTCTTCTCTTCTAGAAATCAGAGAGGAACAACTCTCACTCCTATTCTCTGGATAGTCCTCAGGACTATGAACATATGTATGTTGCGGAAATAAAATCAAAATAAAATATACATCAGACATCTTTAAAACTCCCATAATCGTAGTTAACGGATTTTGAAATGGGTGAGGGTGTCCAAAAAATAGCGAGAACAAACATGAATCTCAGATAACTCAAATATTCCGTACAACTATGTTCTCATTGAAACCAATATAACTTTCACTTTCACTGCTTCAAATTTATTTTCAGTTATCATATTTATCTCATTTCTCAAACAAGAAAATCATATTTAAAATTTTATAAATAATAGCTTAGTCATACTACATGAAAACATAACCAAAAAAAACTACAGGTAATCGTAATGCATTAGGTATTTAAATTTAATTTCAATTTGATGCATTTACTGGTCTAGATACTTTCATTTTAACAAAGTAAGAAGACAAACCATCATCCAGTCAACAATTCATTAATTTATTAACTCTGAATACGTTTTGACTCTAAAAGTCATTTTTAATTTTTACAATTTTTTGTTTTTTTTTTCATCAAAACCATAAGACACATAACTATAAAAGTTACAAGTCAATTTCTGTAAAAAAACAAAACAATAAAAATTACATTAATTAAAATAAAAACAAATTTTAAAATATTTATTGCCCCAACAATTAGTGAAATAAATTATTTCACCTCTAAAAAAACATTGTTTTAATATTAATTTAAAAAAATTTCTGAATGTAGGGAATACTTATCACTATAGTCAAACTAAATGTTTAAAAATTATTTGAGACTTTGACCTATGAGATAAGAAAAGAGTTAATGTAATATTTATTATTGTTTAAAATCTGTATGCTTTAAATTTATAAATTAACAAGAATAAATTTAAATTTGTGTTATTTTAATTAATGTAATTGTTATTGTTTTGTTTTTTTTACTGAAAATTGACTTGTAACTTTTGAAGTGCGTTGTGGTTTTGATGCATAAAACCAAAAAATTGTAAAAATTGAAAATGACTTTTAAAGTCGAAACGTATTAAGAGTTAATAAATTAATAAATTGTTGACTGGATGATGGTTTTTCTTCTTACTTTATTAAGATTAAAGTATTTAAAATTTTTGAACCACCAAAATTTAAAATCTTCTTAATTATATTATAAAACGGTTAAATTAAATTAATTTCAAAAATGGGTATATTACATATGTGGAAAACTGGTTCAACCGGGTAGATCTGAAAACTATTCCATATTACTTGTTTAGTTCGCTTTGGGTGATAACTCTTCATGAAGCAATGTTTTTCTCCGAATTTGAAATTCATTCATTTAAAGTAGAAAATGTTGACTTTGAAAAAAAATTAGATAAATGTTCATTAGAAGAGTATTTTTTTTTGGAAAACGTTTTGAAAAATAAGCACTGGAAAATGGATTGAGACACGAATGCAAGCGGGTTGGGAGGTTGGGGCACTAAATTGCGTTGTTACATTGTTGAACATATCTCCTAAGACATTCTGTATATTACTAAAAGTTTAACAGAATATCTTGATAATCATTTGATTTTTTCACCGCAGGGATATTATCAATTTTCATAGGGATCGCCCCAAGTACTAAATGGAGTGTAGTTGGAATGGAGACCATTATACGCATAACAACTCTTCTTGCATATTTAATAACCAGGTAATAATTTATTTGTTCTGTTGTCTATCCTGGATTTTATCAGAAGATCTCATATTTCTTTCTTCAAAATTGGTTTAATTATGTTTGACTCTTCTTTTCCCACAATTACCGGAATTAATAAAATATTTTTTAGATGAGGAAATGTTTTGCAGTATTTAAATTTTCTTCAATATTAAAAAGGAAAAAAAACACATCAAAATGGCATGAATATTAGCATGGATAAAACAAGTTGAACTTTCACATGTCTTAAAATCATTCTGCGGATGTTCCCAATTTATTTCTTTTTTTTTTAATAACTTGAAAAAGTAAAAAATCAAAGTTTAAAAAAACTACTTAATTGGAAACTAAAATTAGTGAACAACCTAGAGATATATGTGTGATGAACTTTACTAACATAGTTTTAAGGAGAATCATGTCTGTGAACACAGTAGATATTTTAAATTGGTCATTAATGCTAAGTTGTTTCAGTAGCTTTCTATCACTCAAATGGTTATCTGTTTCAATAGGTACCAGTGTGATTCTGATGATTTATCCTTTGAACTACAGGTAGAACATAAGAGGAGATGGGTATTGATCAATTACCCACACTCTTTGAAAAGTCCAACTAAGACAACACACTCTATATCTATGTATCTAATATTTCTCTCAGGTAACTAATACTTACTTGAGAACTGTGGTAATAATGATCAGGAAAATGTAAAAATGAGATTTTGTATTTTCAGTGGTTGCCATTATATTAGCTGAACTCATAATGCTTTTTTATATCATTGAAACAAATAACAAACAAATCTTTCTGAGGTTAACCCTCGTCTTTGCTATAATCATTGGAATAATTGCAATTTATCTTTTAAATCGGCAACCTGTTAATGATCAGCAACATTCCCTTTACAAGGTGAGTTAAGAAGGGATATTAAGAAAACATTAAGTAGTTGACAAGTAAAGTAAATTTTTTCCCTCTGGTATTCTTCTAGGCCCGAGGAGCACCGATTACACCAATGTTGGCAATTGGTTGGTACACACTAATCCTCATGCTTCTTCCTCAGGTTATTTGGATCAAGATCATTCTCTGGTGGATTATTGGTAATGTATCGCCTTATGATTTGTTGAGAGGATTATCTTTTGATTTGTTAATATTATTAGTTTTGTCATTGGAACTTTAATCAGTATGTGGCCATAAGCTCCTAAATGTACTAAAATTAAATGTTGTCCATACAACTGTTAACTGTTCCATTTACAAATAATCATTATTATACAATAGAAACCAACCATACCTTCGCTGCTAAGTAAGTGAAATTTCTTAAAAACCATTAAGAACATTTTAAGAAAAGATTAATGTATATTAAATACTTCAAATAATAAAATCTATGTTGTGTATATCCATATAATATCTATCTAAATAAAATAATATAAAAATATATCTATTTACAAATAAAATATAATTTATATTTTACAAATTATATATTATATTAATCTCTTCAAATGTTAACTTTCTTGTGAACAACTTAAAGAATAATATTTTTCTGCCATTTTCTAGTACCTAAGTACATTCTTAACTCTTTCGTTGGTTTCTCCCTATTCTCGGATAACCAAGCTTAGAAAAATAAAACAATTATGCCCAAATTATGATAAATGATGCATGATGGTGAATAAAAAATAAACTCGTGTTTTATAGTCCATGATGTTTGGGGGCAATTTTTGGCAGAATACGGCCAATCATTTTTTGTAAACATAGTTGTTTTGTTTTTTATCAAGAATTAACAGTAATTTCTCATTGGCCGGAATCCTTTGCTTTCAAGTCAACTATTATTCCTGTGAAACTGAATTCGGCTATAAATAGATTTTTGTTTTACTTAAGTCACATTTGCAATGGATGTTTTGATAATGGTAAAGTAAAATAACCATTATATTCAGTCCAAACATTACAACTAGGTTTCAGCCCACTGACTAAAGCTCACCTATTTTCACTTCATCTCATGCATGCATCTTGGTTTCCATGCCAATCAGTAACAAATATTTGTTAACACACCTTGTAATTTCTCATTAATCTCACCACCCTTGTTTCATGTAGCATCATTAATTTTCAATTGTCTCATCAACTAATTTTAAAATTTCGAGAAGACGTGAACTTTGACATTGTAATTTTAGATATGTCAAATCGTGATTTGTTTATGAAAACTTATGGATATAACTGAATAGGAATGGTTTGATTAGTATGGCGAATCGAAATAACAATTACAATTAAATGTGACATTTACATTTACAATTAATGAAAAATCATTTTATTATTAAATTTAAAAGCTAGCGGGGTAGGTTAGTGGTATAGCGCTGAGTCGCCTGCCGAAGTTACTAGGTTCATATCCAGCTGTGTCAGATAACTTATTTAATTTTAAACCAGCCGGAAATGAACTCTTTGGGCTCCCTCCTAGGACTCACCCAGCCTCTACAAAGCGGGTACCCTTAATTAGGGAAAAACCTGGTGGTTGAGTGTGATCTGGGGCACATCACCTCCCTGGATTACCATTGTCCTATAAACAGTACAGTCTCTACCTCGTACTGACTCCAAGACCTTTCATTGGTTGTAGTGGTACATGTTTTATCATATTTAAAAGAATTAATATTTCTTTTTTTTATTTCTTGTTAATATAAAAATAAACACATATTTTAACATCTTTAGTACATAAAACCCCTATCCCTATTAATTATAGTAATTAATACAATGATATGAATTTAAACATATTTTATTCAGGGATATTGTTTTATTTCGGCTATGCTTGCTTACGTTCAAAAGAATTCAGAAAACAGGAAGGTACAACAGATGAAAGGTAAACTTATTTGTTATAATTTCCAACTATTACTATCAGCATAAACATTATGCCCATTATTCCATACACATCAGTAGGATGTATAGTTGGTAACTTCCAAAATATAAATTTAGAAATGTAGAATTTGGAATATTAATTAAAGTAACTAAACGAACTAGGCAGAAAACTGTAAGCTACACACAGAATAATTATAAAAACTTCATTGCATGAAATAATTACTGATCTCGTAATTTATTTGTATCATGTTTCCTGAAGAATTCTTCGAAGAATGTTTCGGGAAAAAAATTCTCATTACTCCACATTTTGTAGTTGTTTTTAGACGTTGAGTCACTTGGTTTTATAATTAGGATGGCAGTATGTAATCATAATCTGCATACTTGAATTCAATTTTCATTAACCTTAAAAATAATTAACAAACGTTAAAAATAAAACAAATTTGGGCTATATGAGATTTCCAAGATAAGATTTGGTCAATAGTAATGTATATATTTTTTACACATGGGATGTGATCAGTTAAAATAATTTATTTAATTAATTCAAAATTTTCCAGACCTGGATTCTATTTAGGTCTTCTTGAATATAGATTAATGACTCAGTTGGAGGAAAGATTGAAATAACAAAATATTAAGAAGACTAGAGGGATTCAAATATTATAAAGTGATTCAATCTTCAATATTAATATAAACATTACTATATTTTGAGCAAACAAAACATGAACGTTTGTACTCGGTTAATACTCTAATTGTTAATTGCCGAATAACGAGAGACTGTCAATTTGGTGGGTTATATTTGGCTAAATTTAAATATGACTGTAAGATGGATGTAGTATTAATTTATGTATAATGATTTTATTTTTATTTTAAAGAACTAATTTTCAAGCTGCTGATCATAATTAATAGTTATTTAATCGTGTTTTTTACCATTTAACCAGATTATTAATTTTTTTTATACTCATTCAAAGTAGTGTGAAAATTTATGTTATTTAATTTATCACACCATAACGTATTTAATTCAATCTATCTTTTAGTAATTATAGACAAAAAAAGTCGAAATTTATTTGTATGTATTTTGGATTTCAAACGCTCTCCCCAGACCACCTTCTGTATAAAATCTATATATTCAGCCCTTAGCCCGGCACATGTTTTTTATCTATGCTAACCAGGCACACGCGGTCTGAGGGACCGCTGCGTTGAAAAATGTATGTAATATATACTTTTCCTTAAACATCTCCCCTCACACGTTGGAATCCATATGTTTTATTGGTGAAGGATTATAAAGAATTTTTTTTTTCATAAAATTATTTATTAAAAATGATATTATAAAATTTATACTATACAAAGTTTTGTATAACTAGAATTATCACATTTTGATTTCATTTATCGCAATCAGGTAGTATCATAGATTAATTATTTATTTATCTCAATTACTTTGGCTTTTATATAAATTTCACTGAAACATTTGAACAATATAAAACTTGTAAAATACAATAAGAATAATTATAATAATAATGTTCAATAAAATAAAGGAAAAAATAAAGAATGCAAAAATAAAATTGATTGAAAATGACTTAAAAAAGATGATAATCTTACAAAATAGAAATTTATCAGGAGAACGTAACATTCTCTTAGTCACTGTAAAATTTCCTCACTGCAAATATTGCAAATCTTCTTTGAACATTCCAAACAATTACGAGTGTCACATTTGATCCATTTGTAGGCGGTTTTTCTTTTTTTTTTTATAGGGGCAATACCGACAAGTTTTTTTTGTGTCGAGTTTATCGGGTATTTCACGCCGTGTCGACGTAATTCCTCCTTGATCGCTTTTTTCTTCTTCCGCTATCCGCGGTTTCATTATGTGTTTTTGTTCTGCACTGCATTATATAAAAGTAAAGTATAGAGATCACAAATCGTATTTCTAAAAAATTGCATTATCTACTAAGAGTTTGAAATGAAAACCATTGGTAGAAAATGTTATGAGTTTATCTATTATTTTTTACGCATCTCAAAAATTGAATAATCATGAATCTATAAAAACAATTAGCCAGTAGCCACACAAGATAGAAAGACAGAAGAAATGGATAGAAAACCGAATAAAACATGAGAAACGGCACATCGGTATCCGAGGTCGGCAAGCCTTTTAAACGTTACAAAGCACACCGGTCTACGAGACCGGCGAGTAACATATACAATAGAAGGCACAGCGGTCTTAGAGACTGCCAATACTTAGAGACATTGCAACTTACCGGCAGATGAAAGATGTGAATCGCCTCCTTTTCTTCCCTGGTGAACGTTCGAACATTAAATGACGATGCCACAAAGACACAGATCCCGATGTGGTACACAAGCGGTCCCAACGACCAAAGTATAAACTGTACGATGTGCCGTTCTAAGGGATAAAAATCTCATGTCACGATGTTTGTCAGGGCTAATCTCCCAAACTACTGGACAGATTTTAATGAAATTTCGCACAGATATGTAACACTGTCCAACTTAAAATATAGGACATTTCAGTTCAGTCCCTATCATATAACAGATAACTGGAATCTTATCTATATATATAAAAATCTCATGCCACTATGTTTGTCCGGGTAGGCCATATTGAGAATTGGAACATATCAAAAATTCAACTCTCTTCGATTTTTTGCGACCCTCAAACTCCTGGCCGCTGGCCTACATTTGGACTATTTGGAAAAAATGACCAAGGGGCGTAGCTCATAATCTATTAGACCTACAGGCCTCGGTCTGTATTTAAACTAAAGCTAATTAAATTTACTACAGCTTCATTCCCCATCACTCCTTCGGCCGGTGTTCCTCACGAAAGTTGGCCAAAACTTAAATTTGGATTTTTTGGAAAAAATTACCAATTTTCAAAGGGACGTAACTCAGAATCTATTAGAGCTACAGAGCTGCGGTAGGGCTCAAATTATAGCAAATTTAATCTAATTTAAAAATAGATACTAATGTTAGTTTATAAAAAACGCACCGATTAGGAGATATAGGCCAAAAACTGAGAAATAGCTCCGAAAATTTCGAGGTTTTTCGATCACCAAAAGTTTTCCCATCCGTTTTTTCGGTAGTAAACTTGGATTTTCACTGGTCAGACTTGCCCTTCCAACATATCAAAAATGCAGCTCTCTTCAATTTATTCCAACCTAAAGCCCTTTTTTGGTACCTGATATTATTATTAAATGATATTATAATTTAAAACAATATTACTAGCCATAATTAAATTCAACCATTATATACCTCATTCATTAAACTAATGTTTATATTTTATCAGTTAAGAATTTCGTATATTATTTATTTGTTATATACTATACTTAGATATATGATGAATAAAATGTAAATTCCACAATCTATTTAATTTATTTTTTCATTCTTTCTTTAAAATTCAAATTTTAACGTAATATATTTTAAAACTATTACAACAGCCGCAACGCGTGGGCGGGTCAGCTAGTATAAATATATATATTTGCACCGATGTATACATATACTAAAAATTAACAGCTTCTACCCCACAAATTTTATCACAGATATCTGTGTTGCTCCTCTTCTAGCTAGCATAATGAGTGCGCGCCTTAGACCTTTTTTTTGTCTCTCCGAAAAGCAGGTGCCTCAGACGCAGAAGCATGGGAATCAAACTGACGTAGGCTGGGAGCAAGGAGAAGACCGGATTTAATTAAGGAATGTCGCCCCGGCCACAATATCTGTTTCATAGTTTATTCATAACTTTGTTAATTTTAATTAATAATTATAATCCGTTTATTGGTTTAAGTAGTTGTAACTATTTATGTAATTTACCGGTAGTTGTCCATATTCCATAGTTGTAATTTATATCTAATTTACATGATTAAACGTAAGAAGAAGTAATTAATTACTTAGAATGTATGTAATTTGTTACTAACCATAGCAATAATCTATTTTGCCATTTTCAGTTTTTCTTTGCCTTAAGTATTGGAAGTAAGAAGATTTTTTTGTCAGCAAATGACATTATTAAGAATGTAGTAATTTGATGACTGTTTTATTTCTTTATGCATTGCATTCTAAAGACATTATTCTGTTATGATATATGCGATACCTTTCAGTGGTTGGAGTTAAAATTAAGCTCTCACTGACACAATTATTATAAATGTTATATTTTTCTCAAATATACCTTTTTAAAAATTAAATATGTTCTGTTATTTTGGAAAACATAAGACTAAGTTTTGTTAAAATAAAAGGTGTGAAAAAATGTATATATAGACATAATGTCTGTTATCATTGTATCAAGAAAGTTAATTTTAAAAATTCTGTTCTTTGAGTGACTTAAATTAGTTAATATATTTTACTTTTCAATTTCTCAGTATTTTAATCTAACCCATGTCTATTGTGTATTTGTTGTATTCATGAAGTAAGTGCTAAATATTAAAGTATAGTATTAAATAATAGAGTTATTATTTAATTTTTAATAAAAGAGAAAAAAAGAGGATGATTTCGGCAAATATGAACATCGTTGAAACCAACACCTGTATCAAAACACGTTCAGAATCAGTGCTCAGATTACACCCAACAGATCCGGTTAAAAAGCGTTTTTTCCCCTCACTATTAGATACTTTTCAGCATCTTATTTATACGCAACAAACGTTCTTGAGGGAAACATTTTTTATATTTTATTTCAAGTTCCATATAGAATATGAAAAGATAAAAATAATTAAGCAGAATGATTTCAGAAAATTCTACTAAGTTGTGCAGTTTTCGAGAATGTTTTAAAAATATGAAAAAAATATTATCATTCATTTATTAAAGGGATACCTCTTCTGAATCGATTTTAGGAAAAGTGTTCAGAAACATTTTATGCGAATACCTACCGTACATTAGTAATTTCAGTTTCTTTTTTGTGGAATACTTACCACAGCCTCGCATTCATAGCTTTCAGAGTATTATGTCTTTGATAATTATTTAAAAAAAGAACGCGAGAATGCATAGGCGGTGAGCTTCAAATCTTACCGACGCTCACTAATCACAGTCAATTATAGCTTTAAAAAATCATTACATGATAAATTCCCATAATTCCTCAATTTTGTTATTAATACTTTTCATCTATTATTGTTTGTTCATTTAACGTCACGTTATGCTGCTTTGGCTAATCGGACGATACTACATTGGGAATCTAATTTTGCCTATCCAGGTTTATTTAGGATATGGTTTTTTAACGAGAATGAAGGGCTCGAGACCCCCCCGTTTAACGTCCCTTTCGAAGTACGCCATAAAAAATCCTAGGATTTCGTGACCTCCCGGAACACGAACCCACGATCTTGGGCTTAATAGGTTGTTATGCTAACCACTAGACCACAGGTCGCCCTTTTTCATCCATTAGATAAATTTGTCAAAAAAAATTATTATTACTAAGGATGAACTCAAACTTTATAAAAATTAATTTACTTATTTACATGTAAACCTAAGTTATAGCTATTATCATAACGGCAAATTAGGATAGGAATATTTAAAAAATACCTGAAACTGCACACTCTAGGGACCGCCACTTTACGTCCCCTCCGAAGGACGGCACCGTGGTGCTTCATGAATGATAGTAAAATCCAACTTAAAAATTAATCATTATGTTAAAAATTAAATTATACTCAGGAATCATCTTTCGTCGTTACAATGTATGAGCTAGGAGATATAATGAAATAATATAGATTATTAAAAAATGTATATGTGAAAATCATTCTTGGATATGCATTATCAACTCCAATCTATTCATTTAAGAAAAATATTCAAACGGATTATGCTGTTGTTAGATTGAATTGAAGTAAAAAAAGAGAGCAGTTCAAATAATTATAACTTTGGTTTAGGTTGTAAAACTTTCTCTGATGTTCATGTCTATCAGTTCATAGTTATACAATGCGAGCTAAGAATTTTAAACAGGAAAAGAAGGGGATAAAGTAGTGGGGAGGAAAATCCAGAATACAATAGCCTTGGCTACCTACCCCACAGGACTTCAGTATTTGGTTCCCACCTTTTTACTTAGCTCCAAAGAATCTGGCCACAGTTTGGACGAACAGCTGCTTTTCTTAACCATTTCTAACGTGAGTTAATTTTTTAAAATATAATCACATGAACATATTTAATTATTATTGTAAATACTACATTCCAATATTGAATGTTTTCTTTACTCGATACAATTATGAGCTATTTTATAATAGAACTCATTCTTTCTTTACCTGATTGTTTAAATCAATTAATCCTAATTTTCTTTAACTCATATAGTTGTTTTAGCTAAATCTTGTACTTGTTTAAACTACCTTAAAATCGCCACCCATATATATATATATATATATATATATATATATATGTGAATAAGTGGTTAAGTCGAATTTCTTCCGAAATGAGTTAATTCCACTAAGCGAAGTAGAATCGTGTCATTGTCGTAGTACCTAATGAATGGGTTATTAGCTAATATTATAACTAAATTTGAAGTCAAAAACTACGAGAATGAAACAATTCCGCTCCCCTCATTGTGGATAAAATTCGCCTTAATCATTTATTCACCGGGCCTGTAGATATTCAAAACTACCTACCAAGACTTTATTATTTTCTTATAACTATAATCTTCATATTATTAAAAATTAAATTTTTAATCAATTTAATTAAAATGGAATCATCTTTCGTCGTTGCAATGTATTAGCTAGGAGATATAATGAAATAATATAGATTATTAAAAAATATGTAAGTGAAAATCATTCTTGGATATGCATATCTTTGAAATGACTGGCATTCGTTTCTTAAAACAGAGTAATCATTTAAGAAGGATATTGTGGGTTTTGAAACCCTACTATTCCGGAAGATTCTATATTGAATCAGGTTTAACGCTATATTTAATTCAAGTTTGTTTTAATGTTTTAACAAATAACAAAATTAATTATAAAAACAATTTTCATCCAGGACTACAAACCTAGTGATTAATAAAACTTTCAGTTTCTATGATTATTCCTGTTTTAATGGATTAAATAAATCTAAACAAATTCGATATCATTCTTAATGATTGTTATTACGTGCTTAAAATCTTGAAACATACAATAACAAAAGCAACAGAAATTTGTACCTAGAAATCGTTAAAGAAAAAAAAAAGATACACTATCCAAACTATAATAACATGTGTTGTGATTATTATAATATAAATGTAAAGATTCATTGAAAATAATTATATAATTCGATATGGTAATTATAGTTTTTTGTAATTTCATTATAAGTTTTAATTAAAAATAACATTTATTTAAGTGATGTGTGTGATTCACCTTTGTGCCTGGATTCATACCTCTATGTATAACGGTCATTTTCAAACTTAGCGCTCCAAGCGTCATTTCAATAACGTTCTTGGCAGAGTGTTGTTGAAACGTCTCTAATTTGAAATACATTTCTTGTATTAAATATTTCTTTAGAATGGATCGCAACGAGTGGAACAGAAATGCGCTCGAGTAAGTATTATTGATTTAATCTATTTGGTAAAATAAGTATAATTAATTTTGAGAAACGGAAAATAATTTATTGTTTTGAACTGCTTTTACACTCCCACTTTTTTTACCATAAGATATTTATTTATTTATGATCAAAGCATTAAGTCTTCTTAAAAGCATTAATGTGGTTTTTAGTCCCTTCAAAAGTGTAAATATGCTCATTGTTTTTATAGTTAAATAAAATTCAAACATGATAAGACGATCAAAATTGCTTGGAAGGTTGAATTTTGTAAAATTAAACTCTTATGACTTATAATTTTACTTAAAAATAATTGTTTTTGTGTGTGTACGTGCTATTAGTTGATTCATTTCAAAAAGGTTAATGGGAGTTAAAATAGTTTGTATTGGTTGTATTAAATAAAAGTTTACTAGTTCTAAATAGGGTGTTATTTCAATTTTATATGCTTGATTTTAGGCATAGGATTGAACAGTGGAGGGAACAAAGGGCCCATAAAATGGCAGCCAGACTACAGCTCAATTCTACCAAACCTAGAACCATATCATCTAATGTCTTGGGCAATGTCAACTATAGGCATCCCATGACTGTTCAGCCTGGTTTTAGGCAGCAGCATGAAGGTCGAGTTTATTTATTTATTATTTATAATATTTCTAATTGTTAGCAGATATGGGAGGAGGTTCATTGCTTCTTCAGAGTATAATTTAAATTCATTTGAAATTTATTTTCTGCCTATCATCTTTTTTAAATTTGAGATATACCTAGAGAATATAGAATTGGCTGTCCACACCAATAAGTAGTGCGACATGATTAAATGCTCTCTTTTTCACATCCAAGTTAAATTTATTATTTGTTTTGTACTGTTATAATTCCATGGCTAATTTTGTAAGTTAGTCGATAATTTAGTCTTATATGAATCTCTGGATTTAAACTATTTATTTTTGAATTCATGTGAGAGGTTCAACACATTGCTTAGTTGCTCTGAATTATGTCCTAGCTATGTCTAGCCTCCTTGCTCTGTCTAGCCATTTATTTTGTTAGTTTACGCATATATGTGAGATAGACTTATTATCTAACAAAATGTTCAAAACTATTATAATAAGGAGCTTTATTCAGAGATAAATATATAGTAAATAATTCATATTGGTACTATTAATGAATTAATATTGAACGAGTGTTTTAACATAATACTCATTAACTTCATTAGGCACATCATGTCCTTCACACGTATGTATTAATTATGTACTAAAGAAGGAATGATATTACTTATCAAGTATCGCAAATATAAAACCTATATCAGAATAACTAAATTATTCTGACTAAGCCTTAAAGATATTTGTTCAGAGGTTTGTCGCTTCAATTTGAGTTTCAATAAGTTTTAACTGTTTATTCGTTTAATTTTTAATATTTTCAAAAAAACAAAACAAGGTGTCATGAGATTTAGTATGGGAAAAATAATGTAAATATGGGTCATGAGTAGATTTTGGTAATCATTTCATCAAGAAATAAAAGTTTCAACTAACATTTCGAAGTATAAATGATATGTTTGTTGAAACGTTCATTTCTAGATGAAAAGATTACCGAAGTATACACATTTATTTCACTTTCTCCCTTTTTCATTATCTTTTCCACAATGAAGATCACGATAATTGTATTTTTGAAAAATATTATAAGGGAAACAAATGAAAAGTTAAAACTCAAAACAACAACCTGCGAAATAATTTCCTCTTTGGACTCTGTCAAGTTACATACTTATAGTAATAACAGTCTTTATAACAATGTTCATAATAGTAAAAGGCTGATTAACAAGTTATTCAAACAACCTATTAAACTTCTTTAATTCTTGATTATTTTTTCTAGGAAGAAACACTTTGTTCAATAAAGATTTGTAATTCATGCATCAATGTAAATATCATTAACGTTTATATATTGATATGTCTCCCTTTTGTATTATATTATATCTACCCTCAGGAAAGTACTGAAATACAGGGTGTTTGTCAACCAAACATGCCATTTTCGAATTTTTTTCAGATACTAATCTTCAAAACATTACTCCCCAGTAAAACCTTTTCTATTTCAATAACATTAAATTTTTGATTGAATAATTATCTATGTGAAAAGTAAATGTATTAATAATTTCTTGGTAATGTTCTTGTACTTTGACCTTTGGGTTAGATATATTTCTGAGCTAAAAATATAATGTTTGTACTTTTTCGATGTGGTAGCTAACTATGAAAAAAAAACTTTCATCATTTCATGATTATTTATACAATTTTCATAATCATAACTTTCCACTTTAAACAGCACCAGTGTGAGGCATGCATTGTGTTGGTCTTTATTACCTAACTCCATTCGAGAAGTCATGATTTGAGGATTATAGACCCAAATCCTTTTTTCCTCATCTATTATATTTATAACTAGCTTTTGCCCACGGCTTCGTTCGCGTGGAATTTGGTCTGCCACATAAAGTTTCGTGACCGATCATTTTAAATAAATAATTGTATTTCTTTTTAACTATAAGTTACTCGTACATCGAAAATTTCAGATGTCTAACTTCAAAACTGACGGATTCCATACAATCTTTGAGCCCCCATTATATTGTCCAAATTCTTTTCTTAGTGCTCATTTAAGCTATAGAAAGAACCTATCTGGGAATTTCAAGATGCTAAGTTCAGTTGTTTCTGCGGTGCGTTGACTGCTGGGTGTGTTAGTCAATCAGGTTACAGTTTTTTATAAACTTTGCCTGTATGGTGTGTTGATAAAAAGTAGCCTATGTCCTTCCCCAGGCTTGAGATTATCCATATCCAATTTCATCACAGACGGATCAGCACAGCCGTAAAACATACATTGACACTGATTAACAAACGGGACGGACAGAAGTTTTCTGTTGTTCGAGTTCGAGTAAAGGATTAGTATGTAACGTTATTGGATTTATTGAAAAGGATTACTTAGTATAACGGTTTCACTTGTAGGGCAGCAGCGAGAAGCGAATTATATTACTTGATTTATTTTGTTCAGCGAAAATATGTAGATTTTGCCTAAGAAACACCTGAGCAAGCATACAAACTTTTTCCCCACTTTTCATCCCCTTAGGGGTAGAATTTCGGAAAATCCTTTCTTATCGAATGCCTATGTTTTACAAAGAACACACCCTCAAAGTTTCAGGTCTCTACGATTAGCGGTTTAGGCTTGGCGTTGATACCTAAGTCAGTTATTCAGGACAAAGCATTTTATATGTATAGATTAATGAATATGAATATCACATTTTTTATTTCTAATAAAATTAGATAAAATATGAAAATAGTTGAATTTAGTTGGGTCAGTAGGTCACAGATCAGAGATTTTCTTAATTGGATATATATAAACTAATCTACTTCTTAAAAATTTATATTAAAAATTGTGGTTTTAAGTTTGACTTCTTAATTGTTAACTGTTATATCCTTGAATTAAAATTGAAATAATAATAATAAAAAATGATTATTTTTTCAGGCCCAAGGTTCAATCATGTTGATCAAAGATGGAATCCCAACTTCAACTATTCTGGATATAGAGAGCACCAGTCACCAGTTAGTGTATTTTTTAAAAGTTATTATTTAAAAAAAATATTTTTAATTTATTAACACTAAATTTTCTATTGATCTTTTTTAGCATAAACAGTATCATGGGGATCACAGGAATCATGGTGACCATAGGAACCACGGTGATCACAGGAATCATGGTGATCACAGGAATCATGGTGATCTCAGGAATCACGGTGATTACAGGAATCGTGGTTATGGACATGGATCATATCAACAACATGGACAGAAAAAAGGGGGCCATTTCAGCAGCCACAAATCATTGTATAATGATAAGAAATCTGTTAATAAACCTAGCAAGAGATTTTCTTCGAGTTGTAATAGTATAAATGATAATACCTCGGAAATTGGAAACCAGAATGTTGCCTGCCCCGTGGAACAGACTTCTAGCACTGCCTGCACCCCTCAGCAGACTTCTAGTGGTATCTGTTCTCCAGAACATACTTCTAATATTGTCTGTTCTTCAGAGCAGACTTTTGACATTGTAAAGGAAGATGGTATCCCTTCTCCATGTTCAGAAAGTAATGAAAATAATATTCAGGTTAATTCTGACAACAGTGAAAATGTCACAGCTGTCACGAACGATGTTGACTTGAATGTTGGGCAAGAAATAGAAAAAGTATTTGAAACAAATGAAAGGATTCAAGAAATGTCTATACCTGAATCAGATAGGCTTGAGGATATAATTGTGAATGAAGCAGTTGAAACTCTACAAAATGAAAATCATCTTTCTGAGCCTCAAAATATTGTTGAGGCAGATGTTATCAGTGATATTTCTGTCCTGGAATCAGATGCTAAAAGTCCAGATGAAGAATCTACTGTATTTGTTGATACAAGTTCCACAATAGCAATTAATATAGTAAATGCTGATGGTGTGACTGAAGTTATTACAGATTCACCAGTGCAAGCGAATGAGCATGAGTCCATTGTACAACCGATTGAACCCCAAATGACTGAAATTGATGAGAAAGAACTATCAGAAGATAATGAGGTGGAATTAGTCTCCGATAAAGTTGAAACAGTTCTTGAGAATTCAGCAAAATCTTATGAATGTACAGATGTCATTAATTCAGAAATTGCCATAAATATTGAAGAAATTCCAGAAATTGAACAAACGGCATCTCCCGATATCAACAATGATGTCAGCAATGAAACTTTGAATTTAGAATTGAATTTAAGTTTTAAACCTGAAATGGAAATTGTTGAAGATACAGATGGGGCTGTAGACCCATTGGCACTAAATGTCGAAGAAACACAGGACTCTGATTCAAACCAACAGGATAATAATAAAGGTATTTTATCTCATATTATTACTTTTAAAATGTAATCTAATTATTCTTATTAGTAACAAGAAAAAAAAAATGGCTATATTGAGTTTGCACTGTTTATTGTTATTGGACTTCTCTCTAGTGTTAAGAGAAACAGAATAATCAGGGTAGTATCTGTGATATTCTCTACGTACTGGTAACTCTTTGGGCCTATCGAAAATTAGCTATTTCACCCTTACAAATCATTTTTTTTGTCGGCACCAATTTCAACAGAATCTTGTATACAAACTCACATTCCTTCACCTCACAGATACATTAGATTGCTTTTATTCCAGATTGCCTTATGTTTCCATTAGTAAAAGTTCAAACTTCAGACATCTTTTGTAATTTAAAAAAATCTGATAAATCAGAAGTTAATTTTTCTTTAAAAACATTCCTGTGAAGTTAAAGGATTAATAAACTACTTCTTGAGAATTAGTTTTTTTTAAATTAAAAAAAAAAATTAAATTTATCTTGAAAATTTATGTTCGACATATTATATTTTACTCAGGCTTGGTGATGGGTTCATTTTGAGGAATGGATCCTAACAAGGTACTGGGCTTAACATTATGTATTTTAAATACTCTTTTAGGTTTCCACGGCCACTATTTATACAAAATACTTCAGTGGTATCTTCTGGTTTAGACCGTGTCGCTAACTTTTTCGCCAGACATGCTGCTGACTTCTTCTGGGCAGAAAAGAGAATGAGAATTTAATGTTCATTCTCTTTTCTGCCCTGAAGAAGTCAGCAGCACGTCTGGCGAAAAAGTTAGCGACACGGTCTAAACCAGAAGAGAGGCACTGAAGTATTCTTTATTAAGTATTTTATTCAAATTACGCCAGAATAGGTAATAATATAGTCAAAACTCATTGGTGCTAAAAAATAATATTTTAAGCATAATTTATAAACATTTTTCATCTAGTCATATGCTGCAGATGGGAAGGACTTCATTTAATGAAAAAATGAATGCATGTTTTCACTTGTTAAACTCTTAATATTTAACACTTGAATGTCCACTCACTCAACATATGTGTGATAGTTGGAACTACTGTGGTACATCTGTGTGAGATGATTTGTGAACATGTTTGATTTTAGGTTATTATTGTTAAAAACAACAACGAACCAATAAAGTTTCTTTTTATTTAATAAATTGTGCTCTAATTAACTTGTGTATATGAACATCTGAATATGGACCTTATTCGAAAATGAAATTACCACAATTTTTTAATTTAAATTAGCAAATGCATGGATGAAGACAAATGATAGTAATCCTGATACATCAAGCACCGTTCATTTTGATTCCGTTGAAGATTTATCGGAAGGAATAAATTATCAAAGGGATTATCGTGTTTGTTATGGGAAACAATAATAAAATTAGAAAACCTTTATATTTTATGTGTCAAGATTTGACAAATACTGTTACATGTAGATAAATGTGTTGTTCTTGTTGTAAATGTTGTTTAAAGCGTTTATTTGCACATGTTGAATTATTTCATGAATTTACATAAAGATTTTTTAAATTAATACTTCAAAAATACTGCCGGTCCCTGGCGACATTTGAATGTGTAAATGTGCGGACAGTAAAGTGTTGATTAAATTTTTTTTTTCATCCATAGTTCTTTTGTCATAGATTATATGCTTATGTTTTACTTCATAAAAAATTTGTTTTGACCATCCATTACAATCGCATATGAATAAATATTAACTGTATTTTGTCAATCATGATTTGAATATGATTGTATGCTGGTAGGAATTGGAGAGAGCTATGCTGGAACCTATTACAATAAAAATGCTGCTATTTTTCCTGTGGCGTTACTTGTTGCTGGTGATTCAGATACAGGTGAGAACCGTTAAGAGTGCTTATTTTACCCCCTTCTCTTCTTTTTTCTGTCTAACTTTAAAAGTAATTGTATTGGAATCTGTCTTGAAGTTTGCCCTGTTGCTTTGTTATGGAATTGATTTTATTTGTTTATAATTCATTAAAGTATTTCTGTCTATCGTAGCTAAGTCTACTCTTCTTTTTGCCCAGTTATCAAAACACCATAAGTGAATAGACTTTTGATAAAATGATAATACAATCATTTCCTCCTGTAAATTAAAGATTAGGTTCTTTTGTTCATCCCATGGTTAGTTTTTAACCATGGTCGTCAGGGCTTATACCTCTTGAGATTTTTCCATCATATTTCATTTTGAAGGTAAATGACTATTACTTTAAGTAAGGAATGGCTTGTCAGAATATTTTCTTGTAAAAATTCCTAGATAAATATCATATATTTGTTTTATGATTGATTATTTTATAATCAATAATATACTGGTATCCAGTTTTATAGTTGTTGTTTTTTTTGTCTTGTATCTTTTGTCTCTGTTAGATTCTGTTGTTGACTATTTCTGATTGTACTGGAGTTGATTTTTATTAGTTCCACATCTGTACATAAACTGTTTATTCTTTATGGATAACATGACTTCTTCAACCTCTTTAATTAATTATTACCTAATTACAAAAACCACTTTTTTTTTTTTTTTTTAGAATTAGAAAGTACACTTTTTCTTTCTGCTTGGCATGTTAATTTTACTGGTTGTACTCAATATTCTCTTATAGCTTGATACAAATTTTTTTTGAATATTGTATTTTTTTGTGCTAATGTTTTCTTCATATATATTAATTTAACATTTTTTAAATATAATTTCAAACACTGATGATTAAACTTATCAAGTGAACTATGGTTTGTTTTGACAAATGAACGACTTGTATTTGCCTCTAAAATATAATTGATATTAATTTATAATTTACAAATTCTTTTCCTGTTTTTTATCCTCCAGCTAGTCCTGGTAAAATCGTATTAAATTTAGTTTTCTGGTCTAAATCTACCACTGCACGTAATTAGGAAATTTTGTGGTTTTTTTATCTCACTTATTTTTGTTTGTGTTTTAATTTATTCTTTATCGGAATCTATATCGTAAATAGATTACAACCATTAAAACTTTCCGCTCACTGGGTATTGTTGTATTTTAAGTGCAGTTTCACTTAATCAGTCAGTGTATAAAATATATTTTATTCCCAGTAATAAATAAATTTATTAATTAAATTCCGCACCTTACTTTCATAACTGTCACTGAAAAATGTAAATTTGCAAGCGTAGAGTGTTTTATTTTAACTATATAAGTACTTTAATCCTGTGGAAATGAAATAGTTTTCACTTGGCTCCTAACCGCTACTGCTTGAATAAAAAATCTCAGATACTTCTTATTAACTCATTCCTACTAAATTTTTATTACTAAAGAAAGAAAGAAACAAGCCATCTATACAACCACTACCCTACCTATATTGGTGGTGGAAGCCAATTGTTGAATAGTGATGTGATTAGGCCGAAATAAAGCATAACTGCCTGGTTTTTCCCCTTTAAGGGTACCCTCTGTATATCCCAGAGTTGTTCCATGAATGACAAAAGAATAAATAATTATCTATCACAAGTAGTCTGGACTGGAGAGTAAGACATCTTAGCAACCTCGAGATTACTACTTTAGTTTGAAGGCCTGGGTTGGTTTAAATTTATTTTATTTTAGGCTCAGAAAATAACTCTCGGCCTTCCCTCTCTAGGAACGGATAATCCATTCGCCTTTAAATATAAGTGGGGAAGGATGATAAGATATTTTCAAGTTCTCTTTACTTAACTTTCCTATTGACTAAGTCAAAACTTACCTTTAGCTTTTGAAGGCTGTGTATTTGCATCACTTAGTTCATTATTTTATGCTCAGTAAGCTATATGCATTTATATACCTTCAATACTTAATTTCAATTTTAATTTGCTAGGCTATTAAATACACACAGATACTATTTTGTGCGTTTTTGTTATTTAGATTCAGGATACTTTAAAATGTTTATGTCTATTGAAAATTCTAAAAGTTTTTCACAATCATAATGCTTTCACTTGTTATGTACTTCATACATAGGTAAGAAAAATAACAAAAGTTAAAAATTCACTCTTCTGAGCTTTTGTTGTCAAATACATTATTTAATGTTATTCTTTAAAGCCAAATAACTTAGGAATATATGATTATTTGTTTCAGAAGCCTCTATAATTCGTTACGATGATGTATCTCCAGTAAGTGATAAGGATCTTTCTAAGGTGAGTTTTTTAATTCATTTCACTATAGTTTCTACTTGCATTACTTCTATTGCATTTTAATGTTATATGATGGAATATTTAATTTCCTTTAAAGATATAAAGAAACGATTTCTAGGCTACTGGTTGTAAAAAATTATTTGTTCAGGATCACATTCAACCTCCTGGTTTTTTCATCAATTAATAAGGGTAACCATTCTGTTGAGGCTGATCCATCTATGGCTACTGTAACAGATAAATAATTATCTAACATTATTGGACTCAATTCCAGCCCTCAGGTGACTGAGTAATAATCAAATTCTTGATAAGTAATTGAACTGATTTAGTTCATTCATTAAAGAGAGAATTAAGTAACAGGGTCTTGAATTAATTAGTGAAGAATCACTATTAATTATAGAGATATTTGTTGGCAACTATCAATGATAATTTCTAACCATCACCTTCATTGGTAAATCTAGTGAGACTAGATTCACTATAAGTCAATCTTAGCTTTAATAGATTAGATTATTTGTCGCCAACAGCACTATAGCCTTGGAGTGCCTGTTACACACTTCTATAATATCTATTGAATGGTAGTTCGATATAATTAGTCAATCTTTATGTTCTTAATTTTTATAGATATTAGGATCTTTAGCGACCTGCGACCATGGAAATACAAGAGTCGTTCGAAAATTCCGAGCAAAAACATAATCCCCTTTTAGGTCTATACACTTGATTCAAAGCTGCTCTAGTTTGTTGATCCCCTCCAAATAATAGGATTTGTCCAAGTCTGGAAAATAGCCATTTGTTTCTACGATCACCTCCTGATTTTAATATAATCTTTTTACCGCCAGTCATTTCTTCATATTGGAGAACGAATAATAGTCCTAGGGAGCCAAATCTGGAAAATAGAGATTTGGAACCCTATTTCCATTAGTTTTAAAGCCACAACTGCTGAGGTGTAAGCCGGTGTGTTGTCATTATCGAAAAGAACTTTTTTGCGATTGTGATCATTTTTCTTGTGTAGAGTCACCGTGATGTTTATCAAGCTTATCTTTAGAGTCTTGACTTGTTTTTCCTTTTATAAAGTAATGGTAATGTTCAATCAACACACGCAGTTATTTTTGTAAATCACTCGATTTCCTCGATTCAAAGGAATGTTGGACACAAAGAAAGGGATCGATCTGGCTGAAACTTGGTATGCTTTCTTCCAAGAGATGGTAATAACTGAAAACAACCTCAATACACAACTGTTGTGCCATCTCAATACGCAACTGTGGTGCCATCTCCCTCATTTTGCAAGAACATTTCAAATGACCCTCTTATAATTGCTTGCTTACCCATTCATCAACAAAGCAACCAGTTGGCTGTATAGATCATGATAGGTTTATTACATGCTTCCTCTGCAATCAATTTGATCACGGATTCTGTTAACTAAATATTGAATAATGAAGAAAAAAAAAAAGGATGTTGTGAAGAACAGCAAAAATTGAGAATGACGAATAAATTGTCGAAACGTCTTTTAATCCTTTGTTAATTTTTTAACAAAAATTGTTTGACTGGAAAAAGGTTTTTTTTCTTCATTATTGAATTATATGAATTAAGAAGTTAGTCCAGTATATAAGAAAGATCTTATAAAGAAAACTAAATATTGAAATGAACTTTGAAAATTTTGCCTATTCTCCATATCCCAGTCATATTAATATCATGTTTTGAAATGTTATTCAGCATTAATATCCCTTTTATAAGTAGGGATTGAATTTCGTTTTACACTTTTCAATTTCTGTACTTATATCCTTTAGTTTTATTTTTCTCATTACTTAGTTTAAGTCAATAAATCTTAGCTCAACTTGCTAAATACATTCAACTTGAAACAATCCAGGTTGTTACTGCTCATTCTGCTTATTAACTATACATGTTTAGATGTCAATTTTTTTGTCTTAAACGTTTTGCAAATACTTAAGATTATTTTCATTGGTACTTTTCCATTAGCCGGGCGCAAATGTTGTCAATTGTGAACCAAACTCGATACAATCGGGTTTGTGCCTTCGTTTTGTAAATAAGCTCTCATGTATCTCTATTTTTTCAGGACTGCAGATTTTTTTTTACTTAAGTTCCTTTCTGCTGATAGTCTTCTTCACAGACTTCTCTTTAATTTAATAGTTGTTCCAATGTACAACTGTATTATGTTCCATATCCAGTTGATTTTTACACCATTTGACTGATGACATCTCTTCACTCCAGCCGTAAATAAAACTCAATATGGACAATTCGAACGTCGCACCATTACGGATGCTCTTCTTCATGTGGTATGTTGAAGTATTGCACCGCCAACATACTCCGTCACAATAAGACAGTCTCATTTCATGATTCTGATCGGATGATGCATTCCTTGCCAATATCCCTCTCTTGAAAGAAAAAGAGACCCCATCTTTTTCAGTTTTAGCTAAATCCCAAATTTTCTTCTTCTTTTTTCTACAAAAATTAAGACTGAAGGAAAAAAGGAAAACGTGCTTTGTTTTGAATGAATTCAAAGAATAGAACACATGGCCCCAAAAGAACATTCCCCTTATGATTATAAGAAATTTGGCAGAATTTCTCATTATTTGTTGATTTTTCGCTTGTGCCCAAAAAGTACCTTTTTATTTTAATATATTAGCTGTTTTATTAACAATTGACTTTTTTGCAGGAAATTGAACTCGTTGAAAATAAACTTTCTAATATAACTATCGCTAATAAAGATGATATGATTAATGATAAGGAATGTTTTACTCCCATGAAAAGAGAGAGAAGACAAGTTTTATTGGATGCTACAAACATCCTTCCATCATCTACCATCAAATTTGCTGTCCGTGAAGTCAGGTAATTCTTTTTTTTTGGTATATAGAATATTTTTTCCTAACCAAAATTGTTCATTTTTCAGCTTTGTTATTTTATAAGTTGACATTGAAAGACGATTCTTCACTTGCAAGCAGGTGCTTGACAGGCAACAAAGAAAGATTAATGTTTTTAAATATTTTTATTTGAAAAGAAACGATATGACCAGGACCGGGACTCGAACCCGGGTCTCCCACTTATCCGTCGTGGTGCTTTACCAACTAAGCCATCCTGGTTTGCTTCTCGGCCAGACATCCTTTCTTTTCACTGATCTTATATCTCCGTGTTCTCGCAATTTGCAATGTATACATGGGGAAGAATGTTCATTGAACATTACTTAAATTTTGGATCTTGTTGACTTATGTCATTATATATTATTATTATTTTTTTTTTGTTATAATTTTTTAATATTTTTATTTGAAAAGAAAAGATATGACCAGGACTGGGTCTCCCACGTATCGCATGTATTAATTTTTTTTGTTTTTGCATTACTAAAAGCCTGTGTACTCAATGTCATCAACCTCAACATCACACTAATACAATAAAGTCATTAGCATGCATAATGAATATATTTATTATCATGTATAATGAATTGGTGGGTTGCTGTATATTATGAGCTGCTGGAATTCTTTTATATTATTATAGGCAATTGATATGAACTGTAATTGATTAATTTGAACCAGGTATCAAAAGAAAAAAGACATGACATGCTTTTCTGTATTAATGCTTGGCCTCATGTTATTAACTAAAATTGTGAACAAATATTTAGATGGGCCTCTAGTAGGATATTTTATCTCACCCCTCATACTAGCTGGAAATTGTTAATTCTGATTACTGGTTGCTCTGTCAAATGCAGTATGATTTGGCAGGTCACTTGTTCAATTGTTTTGAGGAAATTGAAAATTGGTTACAAATGTGGATCACCTCAAAAGACGAGGTATTTTTTTGAGATGGAATTCAAAATTGCTTGTAAGGTGGAAAAATATAGAAACCAACGATGGAAAATACTTTGAGTAATTTGTTTATTTATGTCGTTTTGAAATGAATGTAATTTTTACACCAAAAAGAAAAACAGTCCGTATTAATTTATTCACCCAATAATAGAATAAAAAACAATGTAAGGAGCTTTTACAAAAGTTAAAACAAATAAAAACGTTTTGACTTTAATTAGACATGAAAATGATGGTATATTTTCTAGTATACTGATCTCACGGACAATTTATATAATTTCAAAACTCTTTTAGTCAGTATTTTGTAAATAAGAGTGAATATAATATTTTTCCTAAATGAATATAAACTAAATGCAGAACTGTAAGTAGATAGAAGTACTAATTAAGGAGCAAGTTGTATTAGCCATCGGAAAATGGAAATTGTATAAAACAGCAGCAGTTTTTTTCCCTTTTTCCCTTATAGGGGTGGCATTGGAAACAGCAGCAGTTGACAATCTATCAAGTTACATCTCTCAGTCTGCAGTATGAATATGACAGTTTTGAGCATGTCTCAATAGAATAGGATGATTTGTTCAATATTTGTACTTAAATAATGATCCATATGAGGGAAATGTTCACAGATACCTCTCCTGGGTTAAAAATACTTAAAAATTTAAATATATTATTTCATTAAAAAAGATTATTATAGAGCTATAATGTATATTGTCGCCGTCAAAACAATACTGCCTATCTTCAACTTTTTATAAAAATGAAAGTAACGGTAATGCATCCTACTGGTTAAATTACACACTAAAGAAGGCAGGTATTAGGGTCAGCAACATGGCAGAGTATGATTTTTTGATACTTCTCTTCAATAGTTCTGAAAAAAATTGCCAAGTCTACTGTAGGGGTGTTTTTTTTTTCTCTCCTGTAAAATCGGCCAAAGTGTACATAGGCGGTATTGTTTTGACAGCGATAATATAGTTATATTCTGTAGGTAAAAAATGTTTTAGAAATATTGAATTGAAGAGGAAGTTGAACAGTTCGGACATAACATTATGTTTTTGAAGTTATAAATGTTCTCTAGCCTATAGATTTTCTGTGAGCCTCTTATATTGTTCATGTTCAACTGAATTTTATCTACTGAATGCTAATTTCAATTTTCATAATTTGTTTTTAGGACAAACGATGAAAGTGAGATCATTGTTACACCTGTACGACGATCTGCTCGTTTAAGCACCTTGACACCTATATCTGCTCATAAAAATTTATGTGTCCAAAAACTTGAAGAGTTATCTCCAGAAGTTATCCAGAGAATGAAATTTGTACAAAACCCAGCCATTGACACTGTGCCCGAATGTTAATTTTTTTTTTAGTAATAATTTTTGTAAATAGTTAATGAAAGCTTTACTTAAGCAACTATAAGACTTACTGATATTCCTAAACATTATAAGAATTTACATAACATGCTAAATGTTATTAGCCTTGAAACAACTTTTCTTTCTCCACCTTTAAAGTATTATATTTATTATGTTTCATACAGTATTTTATACTTAATAAATTATACCGTTGTAATATACTATATTGCAAAATCATTCCTTGTATAAATATACTAGGTGTCATCCAGGTTTAATCAACTGGCTTTGATTAGTTATTATTATATTGTTAATGTAACTTTTTATCTATTGCTGACCTTGGTAAACTATTTGTTATTAAATTTTAAAATGGCTGTATATATTATGATGTTGTCTTTTTGTAATTTTAAAAATTTATATTGAAAAGTAAAAATATTTTATTATTAATGATTTAATTCTTAAGTACTAAGTGTTTTAGGTTACTGTGATGTATCTGAACTTTGAATAAAAGATACTTTCTTATAATCTTTTTGTTTTTTCAGAAGTACACCCAAGCACAATAGCACAATTTTATACATTTTGGATAGTTAACATTTTAACTTAAATCTTACAATTATAAGGTCTTGTTTGTGCCTAAATTTGCTAGTTAAAAAATTCTTGATTTTAGCATCCCTTGTTTTTAACCGTTATGGTTCTGTTGAAATCTCTCCTTGTTTATTCTTATTTTATAAAAAAAAAAAATAATCCAAATAGGAAAAAAAAGTTTTAAGGGCATGTATAACCTAAGACGTTACATATTGATCCATATATCAGTTCTGTCTGTTGATATTTAATAATGCGAATAATTAATAAATCAATATTATATTTTTAAAATATAACATATTTTTACCTCCAGTATCCCACACTCCGTAATTAATAATTAAGATGTATTTGTTACAGTAATTAGCTCTTTGTTTTTAAATTCATTACAAAAAAAATGCTTGATGTACTTCTTTTTTTACAAGTGTCACTTCTTAAAAGTTTTAATTTATTGGTCTGTTAATACCATACTCTAAATTATTAATCACAATTAGATACGAATTATTTTTATAATCCAGTTAATATTATCAAGTTTATGCTGTACAACAGGTTTATAAGAACTGTTGTGGGACAGACATATGGCAGATAAGCAAGGAACTTGAAAAAAAAAAGGTTTCAACCTGCTAGTTAAGTAGGAAAGGGAATTTCTTGAGCAAATTCTAGCGGCTGTAAGTATGAATTATCAGTGATAATGGAGAAAAAACACTCAACTGTTCCTGCTCTACTAAGAGATAAGTAAGTCGTTTATCAAGTTAAAAAGATTAAAATGGCTACCAAATAATGAGGATAAGTGATTATCAGATAGGAGAAGAAGGAGTTAACATTATAAAAACTAACTTGAATGGTGCTGTGATAAATACATTTAAATTTAAAGAACTTTTAAAGCAAACCATTGCTATATTAATAGTACTCACAACTTTCACCTATCCCCAGTTTCAGTTTAAGAAGACCTGACTTCAATATCTAGTAATTGTGTGTAGCAGTATTGTCCATGGTCTTATATTTCAAAATAATTTACATTTACATTGGCTTGCCACTAAAATTGAGTTATACATTTTTACAGTGCGTTATAAAACATAAGTTTAACCTTAGAAATGGCCATTTGTTATTTGTGGTTGCCAAATTTCTTTTTTATTTTGGGTATGATTGGATGGTAGATATAATTTTATGAAGAAATTAATTGGGTGTTTGGTCAATTAAGAAATAATATACTAATAAATGCAATTAATTTTTTTATTTTGAAGCGATCCCCAGGGCTAAGAATTATAGAGCTAAGCACCAACTCATTGGCATAGAATGAGAAATAAAAATATACTTTTTAGTGTACTAATTCTTTCTTGATCAATTTCTTCATAAAAGTATCTGTCCAATATGAATGGTCCAATCATTTCTTTAATTTATTTATACACAAACAAGGAAAAAAAAACATAGCTTTTTGTTAGAAATGTAAATGTATATAGACAGTTTTAATATAAACTTTTAATTTTGGGAGACAGAGATATATAGACATTTAAAAATATACGAATACAAACCACCTCTTGTAAGTATTTAGGATATACATACAACAATTTTTTTAGCATGATTTTGTAGTTATAATAAAATAAAAAAAGTAGTAGAACAAGTGAAATTATTAACTTTTTCTATTTGAGATACATTTCAAGAAAATATGATACATACAATGTTGCAGGTACAATTACAATTTAATTATCCTTATATCTATTTAGGAATATTTACAGGTCAAATGTATAAATAATAGTTTACAAATATCCCTCTGTAATAATTTCATGACATATTTAAATATCTTATGTTACAGCTACCATGAAATGTTGAACATTAGTTATCTGTAAAAAAAAAAAAGAAGATAACGCAATGTAAAAAGGTTTTATTTATTACAGTAGAACAGGACTTATAAAGATCGTCCATATCTATAACTAGAACTATCTGGAATTTTTTTCTTCCCTTTTTGTCCTTTAAATAATTTTGTATATCATACAAATTAAATGATTTGATACTATGTCAAATAATATTAACAAACTAATTGTAAATTAATTGTTATTAAGAATATGGAATTTAATTTTTAATAAAACCCTTATTCTATACTTTTTTGTATTTATTCCAGATAAACGGTTTCATATTGTCTCTAATTTTATTGAAAAGTTCAGTTCAACCTCTATAAGCCCAACTTCATGTCTTGGCTTAATTTTTATAATAATTTTTACTTTTTTTTTGGAAGATTGCATATACAGTGAAAAAAAATTTCTATTAAATAAAAATATTCAATATTGATTATGCCTATTCATTTTTAATTGTAAATAATGAAAAAATACTACACCTTGTTTTAGAATGCAACTTAGAGTAAAAATTTACTGTTGTATGATTAACATTTGGACACAATTTGAAATCCAAGATGTGATAAATTTAAGCATTCATTAATTAAATAGAGGACATATATTTTAAGAAATGGAAGTAATTATTTATTAGTTTTATACGGTTTTTTTAACCTTTAAAAATATTTAATTAGAATAATTAAATTAATGACTTTTGGCACACCTACCGGATGGCTTAAAAATAAAATTCTACAGATACTTTATGGTAGTTTTAGCAAATGCCATTCTAAGTACAAAATGGTAAATAACAAAACAATTACAAAAACAAATAAATTAACAGTTCATATCTTCAGTTCATTTCATAGAATTCTCAGCAAACCATATATATCCATCTAGTAAACATGACTAAATTGTTTAATGTTTTTGCAAACTGGACTTAGTTTAGTTTAGATGTGAGTAATAATGACTTTAGGTATTAATCCTGAAATGCTCATTAGCATTGCACTGGCCACTCTATATTGGGCTTACATATACTGATAACAGCATTGTGAGAGCAATGGAAACCAAATAGTCAGTATCCATCACTCTCATAATCGTTTGTAATAATGTACAATTTATTTTTCGATCCATATAATGTAACTATAGTACTTTTTCTTCCTTTTTTGCATTGTAATAGAAACAATTTATTTTATTTTTTATTAAAGTTTATTAGTTTTCAGATGCTATCAGAAGCTATTCATTACTTGAAAACCATAAGAGATTAAAAAAAAAAAGTTAATCAAAATACATTGCAAAACTTTTCAAATTTGCTTTTGAGACATGTGATTACGTCTAATATGCTACATTTTTTATTAAAAATAGCTATGGAGCTGGTACTTGAAGCTTTAAACAGATTTTAGTAATTTAAAAATATTATCTTATTTTTTATTAATTGTTATTTTTTTTTAAATATTTTTGTTTTTATGAGAAATGATTTGCCCTGGCCGGGATTCAAACCCACTTCACCGTAGCAGTGCTTTAACCAACTGAGCTACCAGGGGTTGCATCCAAGTCAGAAGAGAACGGATTTGCCTGACTTGGGTGCGACCCCTGGTAGCTCAGTTGGTTAGAGCACTGCTACGGTGAACCGAACGACCCGGGTTCAATCCCGGCCAGGGCAAATATTTTCTCTTAAAAACAAAAGTATTTAAAAATATAATCAATTTCTCTACAAAGTTGGCATTAACGACTTTTATGTAAACAGGAGTTATGTATTAAATTTCGGCTGAGGCATTAGTGTGCTTTACTAGAAGTTGTACTTTACTAGAAGCATCAGCTAATTTTGGTCCAAAATATTTTTTTATTCAGAAATTTATACACATATTTTTAATATTGAAGTTTATTCAAAATTTCTAGTTCTTATATAAATAGAAACAGCATATTTAATTCTGGATGTGTTTGTATTCCACAGTAATCCAGAAGTAATGGTTTCTATGAGTAATGTTATGTTTTTATGAGATTCTAATCTAGTTCTCAGCTTATGCCAAATGGTAAGACAGGAATAGGAATCATACTAATAATATTGAGGTTTTTCTTTAGTAATCGTTTTTTATTACTAAAGATTAACTTTTATTTCGTCTATTATTTTTATTTTATTAAGCTGTAATTAGTAATAACTAATAAGTGCCAATTTAATAGTTCTTGATGCACAAACACATATTATAATTTTAATTTGATTCAAGATCTTATTTTGTGCCACCAGTTTATAATTAAGTCATATTATATCCATATCAAGTTATTTATTATATGTAACAGAAATGTTCAAGTAAATGAAGATAAGTGATAGTTTATACATTGGTGAAATTTATAATTACTAGAACTTTTTCCAGCAACCTTTTTGCTTGATATAGAGAAGTTTTAATATGAACCGCAGGAATTTAACATTTTTTAAAGTTTCAATTATTTACTATAGATTGTTGCTTTGTTAAAGTAACAAGAATTGCAGTTAAGTACACAAATAGTATAATTTAAAAAAAAATTCTTAATTTTAACTTATATCATCATATGAATACCACTCTAATATTAGCAATTTTAATTAAAGACATAAAGATACTTAATTCTACTATTAATGAAAATATTTCAATTACAATCTTAAAAATTTGTTGATGGATTTCTTTATTCTTGTCTCTTTACTTTAATCTGATACAAGATAGAGATATAGTAAAATATACTTTTTTTTTGTTTTGGTGAATAATTAAGAAATTTATTTTACACCATGAGAAACAGCCAGTTTCAATGAAAAAGTAGAAATATTCTTGTCAGTTTGAGGAAGGACTGATTGATATCATTCAAGGTATTTGGATTTAACAATGAAGGGGTTGATGATGAAGAAGTTCTCAGACAGGCTCTGAAGGTGGTTGAAGGAATGGAGACCTTGGCCCATTGGAAAATCTGGATGAGTGGACCAGTGTCATCGTAGTGGACTCACTACCTGTTGATTCTCGTTTCCTATATGGCACAATTTCATGTCTGCTGTATAACCTACAAGTCACACAATCTATACTGGGTTTCATAGGCCATATATTCAAAATTATGAATTAATAACTAGTATTTGATTGACATTGAGGGATTAAATGAGCATATCTATCAAAAAATGGAAGTAATAACAATTCAATAACATTATAATATTTATTACTTATTACATTTAGTCAAAATTTATTTCTTTTTTTCTATTTCAAATATTATTGTTGTTAACTGATTTTTTATACAATAAATCATTCATAACAATTGTAATTGCTATACATTGAATAAAATTAATGTGAATAGAAATCATCCCTTCAATTGGTTCCCTTATTCACTCACTACTTGGTGGTAATAACATAGAAGCTTTACCACAAAATTGCCTATAAAACAAAAGAAAAAAAAAATTGTTATTTTATGCTTTACTGTATACATATAGTATCTCGGAAAAACAAAACAGGAGTTTTCGATAAATAGAAGAAAAAGTAGGATAGTGAAACAATATTTTCCATTTTTTTCTTTTTCTGTACATTTTGTTTATTTTTATTTTTCAAACAATCCCCTTCTTGTAAAAGCCAAAAATACTGATTTTTGTCATATTTAAGAATTTTAGATGGAGCTTGCTTGGCGTACCAACGCTATAGACAACCCACTCCTGGGATTCCCATAGAACCATATATTAGAAACATAATGGGACACCTTAAGGCATGACTAGCACTCTCTGATCCACCTGGGATCCCACCAACAATTTATGTAAGGACGATAAATGATGATCAACTGGATCAACTGAGTGGTTCATGGGAGACCATTATAGCAATGGCGGCGATTTTGATTTTCGTCTCCCGATGGAACATCCCCTTCTTTTATGGACAGAATTAAAAAAAATCTTTTTGGGCTTCTGTTTATGATATATTCATATACATACACACATATTTACAATTTCTTCTTCTTTTGCACAAGCTTTAATAACAGTAATAATACTTGCTATCGTCTCGATACAGGTTTATTATTATAATTATTCGTCGGAACAAAAGTGTCAAAGCACCTCTATTTCGATTGTCCAAAACACGATGTTAACAAACACACTATTTAAAGCAAATGATGGGCTAATTGCTATATAGAATTTATGTTTGTGGCTGTGATACACCTTCGTATTTTAAAATCAAAATAATTTTTTTTATGAAAACACCAAATTCTCCAACTCTTTGTTGTGGCTGCTTTTTGAAAACCACATTCCACTTCCAAGACTGATATGCTCAAGAAACCGTCTGCAGAAAGGTAGGTTTCCTAGTTTCTCACAAACGTGTCGATGGGCAGAGTAATACGATGTTGTACCTTGGTTTCGACTTCTTTCATAATCATTCATCCCGATATTCCAGATGACAAGAACTCTTTGAGGAGGTTGAACCTTGTTGGCTTTATATAAGCAAGGAGGATACGTGTAAGGAGAAAAAATTCTTTCTCTCTACTCATATTTATCTCGAACTCCTTTCCAGATGTATTTCATACAAAATAGAAAAGATGGTCTCGGCCCGCACTACATTTCAAAGGATCAATATGTTGAGAAGCACGGATTTAAGTTTTTACATAGAAAAGATTTCCTCGGTTAGTGAAAGAAGACATGATGAATCCGAGGTATGATAAATTCATACATGGCTTGCATGTGGATATTAATGAACAATCATCTTCGATAGTTATCATCGATATAATCAAGGTAATTGAAGAAAAGGAGGAAAAACTTCCAGAAGATGGTGACTGCTCTGAAAAGGTTGGAATGAAAAACAGGACTGTAATGCCGTAGTGGTTATTGTCAAACAAAATAACATATTTTGTCTTGAGTTAAAAAAAAATTAAATTCTCGGTTGACATTAGCAATAACTCGATATCAAACAATTTACATGCCAGCCCAATAGAAACGTAATTTTATTTTGCAAAAAAATGAGTAATATTATAAGAGATACTACAGAATTTAAAAGCAAAATTCGACCATTACCAAATAGAAAAAATTGAAACACTGATTTTAGTAGCCTTGATAATTCTACAGCTTAAGATTATCTAAAGCTCCGGTGTATAAGTATTTAACTCGAATTGTCTTCAAAATGAGGTTCTTGTACTTAAGGAAGCAAAATCTTGATATAAAAGGGGCAGAGTCAGGCACTGGCTTGAAAAGGAGTTGTAGCTTATATTACAACTCCATATCACTGCAAAAACTACGAGATTTAGCTTCCCTCAATATAGTTAACTCTCTCTATATAGGATTCGACATACTAGATACCTATCCTTCCACGACAAGCTCCATACACACTCGAATCCTCTAGTCTCTCAACTTGCTTCCCATACTATTCCTGATAACCCTCCGAGGCGTCTGAAAAGAAGATGGCCTCGAGACCATCTACTGTAGAACTTTATTGGAGTGCTGCCGATGGGTAGTTTCTCCACATGTGTTTTTCATGTCATAATGTACATATCAGCAGATTTACTGGTTATAATCATATTATAGTTGTAAATATCAATAAATTAAATTAAAAAAAAAAAAAAAGGATTCGACTTAATAAGTTAATTCACCGGCGTTTCTAATATTGGAAGCGAATATTTCATGACGTTACTAACTATAAGCTCTTTGATCATTGCCCCGTGGATACTTCTTTTTTTAATAGAACTTTTTATTATGAATATTAGCTACATAGTAAAAAATCAGTTATAGAGAGTCAATTTTAATACACACAATTATGAGTGCTTATTTAATGCAGTGCCAAGTTTCTCACTTTGGATACCTGATACTCTCTGTCCTGGTGTTGGGAGACATATCCTTGGCGTAGGCCCTGGTCGCCAAGGAGCGCTCCTCCCTCCACCGCAACCAGCGGTGCCTCAGGGTGTTTTGGACCTCTGTGTTGAGGAAGCAGTAGAGGAGGCCCACCGACAGACCCTGGAACCAGATTGTGCATTATATATCGCCCCACTCCAGTTACTGCAGTTGAAGATATACAAGTGAGCCTGACCTGAGTGGACAAGAGAAGAGCCCTGATGTTGCTGTAGACGGCGGACTGGGGACCAGCGATGAATAGGATGTAGGTGATGCCGAGGAGGGGGATGAGGACCAACAGTGCCTTGCAGCCCTTCCGGTACTGCTCAGTCTCTGCGTTGTTAGCCGACCTCAGCTTAGTAATAAGGACCTACGGTAAGGAGTTATCAATCTCAGGAAGACATACTTAAAATATCATTTATTGTTAGTTGTTTATATGATACCATCATGCACAAATAGCCTATCTCTAATTACAAACACTTATTGTGGATAGCACATATTTCTTTTATTTGTTTTTAAGTTAAAACTTCTTTAGCCGCGTTTAGAGACTTTTGGTACGGGATAAACTTGTGAGTTCGCGTTAGCATCATGGCTCGTGACTGGTAACACCTAGTGGCCTGCGCATGAGCTATACAATTTCTTTTATTCAATTTTAGTTAAAAGGTTAGAATTCCACTGATGTAAGAATAATTATGTTTATCTAAAAAGTCCTTTGTACTCCTAAAAGATTTTATTTGTCATAGTTAAATGTCTTGTTTTGTGAAATGATTGAAAGTACAAATGATCTATGAATTGTAGAACTTAATGTTGATAATACCGCTAAAAAAGAAAACAAAATCAATGAAGGTACAAATACAAGATATAATTATTGTATAAATATGCTGATTATCATTTCAAATAAATTATTGATATTTTGTATTGTGCTTCAGATGTGGCTGTATGGAATATACCAATGCCACCCCTATTGGGGAAAAAGGAAAAAAAAAAAAAAAAAAATATTGTGCTTGTGCAGCCCATCATATGTTTTGATTATTAAATAACCTTCTTGGAAATGTATATAATTATTATTTGCAGTGTAAATATATATGAAAATCAGACTAATGTTATTAATTTTAATTTACAAATAATTCAGATTACAATTGATTAGTAATCAAAAAAAAGAACTTCCGAAGTCCCCATGACTGCTCACTTAATTCTTTATTTAATTTATATCAATCATTAGACCCATCTGGACTTACGGAATAGAGCTTTGGGGCTCCACTAAACCATGGAATTCCTCTCGTATTCAATCCTTACAATCCAAAATTCTTCTTAAAATCCTCAATGCTCTTTGAACAAAGTAATCCATAATGACCTTGGGTCCCATTTTGCTGATCTGGGCCGAATACGATATCAATCTTTTCATGACAAACTTCATTCCCACTCAAACCCACTAGTTTCTTACCTAGCAACCTCTTCAATTCCTGATAATCCTCCGAGGCGTCTGAAAAGAAGATGGCCTCGTGATCTACTAAGTTGAACTTGCTATTTGAGAATTACCATTGGGTAAATTCTCTAATTGCCTTTATCTCGTGTCATTATTCATCATTCAATATATTTAATGGATGTATTCTATTATACAGTTGTAAATTTCAATAAATAACTTGAATTATACAACTGTATAATATTCTATTATACAGTTGTAAATTTCAATGAATAACTTTAAATATATATATGTGTATATATATAAATATCAATATTTCGCTGCCGTTATACTACAGTTGCTAATTAAATTAAATTAATGACAGTTGCTAAAAAAAACCCCAACCCCACCCTGTCTCCACACCCTCCCTCTAACCCTGTATACAGATCCTTGCCATATATACCCTCCCTCTCAAATAATATTCAAAAATCCCTACGTTCCTCTATCCCCAATTTACGTTTAGCCTTCAAATCCCATAACAAACTTTCCAAAATCTATACCCGTGTTAAAGATCCCATTCCCGTTATACAACGCTCACAAGTTGTCTACCGTATCCCTTGCTCCACTCCCAATTGCAACTCTTCCTACATCGGCGAAACTAAAAACTTACTTAAAGATCGTATTTCCCAACATAAATATTCCATTTCATCCAATAACCCAACCGCATCCAAACTCTCTGATCATGCCCTATCTTTAAACCACATTTTCAACTTCGATAATACGTCTATCCTAGCTTCCGTTCCCAACTATGAAAAACGCATTCTCTCGGAAACCATCCACATCAATTTAGATCCCTCCACCGTCAACCTTAAGTCCGACTCTCATCACCTATCCTCAATTTATTCCCAAATTTTTAATTTACTAAAAACACCATAATTTTCAAAAAAATATATTATTTCTCTCCGTTTACGGTCAGTATCTTTCTATTTTTTCTTTTTTAGTCATTTATTTCTTTACTCCCCCTTTTTCATTACTTTAATTTTTTTATTTATTTTTCACATGATTTACACGTCCCCATATTCCCCATATTGCCCTTTCCCTACTTTTTTATTTTTTTGAATTTTTTATTTTTCGTTACTTTGATCTTTGACCGTCAGAGATCGCGGTCATCGCTTCCGTCGTTATAACGTATTTTTTCGCGTCAGTTATCCTCCTGCCCTAGCAGCCACTCCTATTGGGTTCGTACAGTTTCATATTATTTATATCTTCTCTTCATCTTTCTCCATCTCCTTCCTTCACACCTATTTCTCCCATCATCACTTTAGCATCCATCATAGTTTTAATTAAAGAGTTCATGTTCATAGAACATCATTATTTTTTATAATATATCTCCATTCACTTACTGATATCTTATATCTCTCATGTATAGTTCCTTGTATACTTTCATCTTTATTTATATAATATAACATCATTCCTATTGTATACCTTTATATAACATCTGTATACCTTTATATAACATCTGTTATATAATATATAGTGTATACCTTTATATAACATGTATACCTTTATATAACATCTGTCCTGTCATACATTAGATTCCTATTCTTTACTTTCTACAATATTCTTCTCTCTTTATTCTTAGGTATCATATTTTTAATTCATGTTCTTTCATTTCACTTATGGTACTCCCCATGAGTCTATTTTCATACTATTGTTTTCTCTGCAATACATTTCTATCTTTATTATACTAAGTTGTCCATACTCATTATATTTATATCTTTTTCATTTTATTTTTTTCTGTTTAACTTCATTTCTCTCTTTGTATTTTGTTTTGCATTATCACCTTTCTATACATCTACTATGTAATCATCTTTATTCATATATCCTTTCATTATATATCCTTCACTTTTTTCTCGCTCAATTTTTTTATATCTCTACATTTTGTTATTTTTTCTGTGTCTCTATTTTATGTATTTTTACAGTCTATTCTGTTTTTGTCTGTTTTCTTATAGCCCTGCAGATGACCTAGACAGTGGGTCGAAACGTCGGCACATAAAATACATTAGTTTCACCTATTTTTGCGTGTTTTCTTGACTGCACCCCCAACTAATTACATCCTATTACAGTTGCTAATATTAGGTCGTTTCATATAACATATTCGTTTTCAAAGTTAGGTTATTTAGTAATAAAATCAATTTATTTACAAAGTTATGAAATCAAAATATTCACCCTCGTTTCCCCTCCGTGCTGTCAAGATTTCATTTCCAGAACTACAAAATTCAGGGTTTTGTGATGAAATGGAGTCTGTGAATGCGTTTTTGATTTTAATTAGTTTTAAAAAATTGTTTTCAGAAATTTTACCCTGATAGTCGGTGCTAAAATTTCTGAATAGATGGAAATCTGTTGGAGATAAAGCCTGTCAAAATAAGGTAGGTGGGGGAGGACATAGGAAATCATACTGTTATGTTTCTTCAATGTCTGTCGTGGAACTTGAAGTCAGACCTGTTATTGTTTTGTAAGTGGAATAGGTTCCTTCCGATTATCCAATGAAGGTTGTTTTTTGAAAAGTGTTTGTTGAATTATGTCAGTATCCCTGCAGTACGATGTGGATGTAACGGTTTCATCTCTGGTTAGAAATGAATCAATATTTCATTCATAAATAAATTATTTATGCATTAAATATTGATTTCTGAATTAATCTATCACAGCTGCAAATTTCTCAAACCAATGGCGAATGGTCCGTTCGTTTCAAAACCCTTGCCCGAAGTAGGGGGTATTGTTGATTGCAGTGTGGGCTGCCGAATGTCCAAGTTTAAACTCCGTTTTATTAATTGTAAGTATTTTAATTAATAAAAAAAATAATACATGAATTCACTTGTTTCCATAGTCATATTTGATGGCTCACTAAACAATGTTTGTTCAGTTGTCGTGATAGTAAATACTATTAAAAAAAAAAAAAAGAGAGTGGATTAATAACAGCTCATTACAATCTTCCAACGTAAACATAGGAAACAACAGAACTCCTCTAATTCCTCTTTGGATTTTATATGAAAGGACACAACAATAACTGGTGTGACGGAAAAAGCAGAGATAAAACAATGATTATTTCTAACTTCCCCAATAACGGAAACAGTATTATACAATATACGGATCTAAAGTTCTGTACTCAAGTTTTCTGAGAGAAAACTCATCAGATAAAAATTGCTTAACATCAATGTTCAGTGGCCTGTGAGTTTCCAACTGTTGAATACAGTAACGTGCACCTATCGAAATTGGAATTCTTCCGATATTGGGGTTATAAATATGGTATCAGTTCCGCAGGTTATCGCTTCGGGTTTGTAAAATAAAATTTTACAATAGTTTATTTTATTTTTAAATAAAATAAAAATATATCTATATGCATTTATAGGAAATGTACAAAGAGGTAGGTAATCATTTCATCAATGGACGTTTCAAAAAGCATTTCGTAGTATAGACGATGATATAGCTTAAACAGTAATAATTACTGTAAACGGACAGTAACTCAGTTTTGTTTTATTTTCGAGAAAATTAAACAGGAAATGAATAAAGAGTAAAAATTGTTGCGGCTTAACTCGAAACTGTGGAACTGATACTGAAAATACAGCAATTTAAATATTATAAATTTCTTGAATAATAATTCAGGAAGGCTAATTTGTGTTGCTGATGAAATTATTATTTAAATAAATTCGTTATTTCGGTATGTATATTGACATCTGTTAGAAGTAATAATCGGAGGAAATTATATCCATTAAAATCCATTAGGGTATTCTGTGTATTTCTTATTTAGATAGTTCGGCAGATTTATGTCAGTAGTTACTCAAAATTAAAGATAAAAGCTCACCCAAGTATATGCATGTAATTATTTTAATGAATACGAAGTACAATTAGATGCGAAAATACTTTTTCATAGTGATGTTTCAAGATGGCAGATCAATAAGCATATTGCTCCACTATAAACCCGCACATTTACAATCCATGAAAGGTCTTGGGTTCAGTACGTGTTAGAGACTGTTTCTAGGACAAGGGCTGTGCAAGGAGGAGATTTGTCCGAGTACAATAATCATTGTGACGTACATGTTTTTTATCACTTGCAATAAAAGTAATGATTATGTATACAGATATTTGCAGTTTAGTAACGCTAGATATGGAATATAAAAGTCACAGAACTATATAAACTGATTGGTATTTGATAATTGTCGAGTATATTTTGGAAATATAAGTTCCATTGAATATTAGTAAAGTCTTAAACGATCTGGTGTTGACCAGAAGGTGGAGCTATTCTATGAAGCGTTGAGAAAAATATGTATGGATCGTTTATGAAAACAGGTGATCCATAAATAAACTTTGTTCAACGAAACCACCCAAAATTTTAAATAAATAAAATTACTAATTTTTATTTAGGGAGCGGTTAGCCCAGTAGTAGTATCTCAGCGCTGAATTGACGTTCCGAAGGCCCCGGATTCAAATCCGGCTGTGGCATATATTTTATTTAATCTGTTAACACCATGGTGTAGATTCTGTGGTACCAGTAGAAACTTCTAGGGCTCAGACTGTCACTATAAAGTAGGTATCCTCAATAGGGAGAAGTGTGGCAGTTGTGACACATTAGTGATTATTAGACTTTAAATAAATTCAGTATATTTCATTCACGGTTTATATCCCGCTACTGGCAAGACTTGTATTTAATCTGTTAGCAGCCGGAGATGGATCGCACGGGATCTAGGACCCTCCTGGGATACAACAAGCCTCTATAAAGTGGGTACCCAAAATAAGAGGAAAATCTGGCGGTTGAGCGTGATCAAGGACCAATCAACTTCCTGCACAACCGTTGTACATGAAACTGAATAGTCTCAACCATGTACTGAACCCCAGAACCGTTCACGGGTTGTATTGCTACAGTTTTTTTTTGTTTCACTCAATTTTACATAGTGGGAGATAATTTAGCCATCAGGAAACCTTTGAATGAATTAAAAAAGAGAAGTTTTATTGAAGTTGGAACGAGAATGTTTAGAAATTTAATTGAATTGTGAATGCAGCGGCGGGCCATGAGAACAAGGCTGCCTTTCAAATTGCTTTGTAAGCTTCGGTGTATTGGAAACCTTAGCCAGCTTTGAATAAACAAGTTCCCTTCCACCTCATCTCTTCTCGGTATTAAACAAATTGCGTTCTGCTATTATCCCTGTAATAATTGATCCCGACAATTGGATCTACAGAACTAAGAACTTATTCGTGCTCAGGCCCCAGATCTTTCGATAGACCGTGAAGAAAAATGTTATTCAATTATTCAAAGTTTATTTGTTTATTCATTATGAACGTCCTTTTTGCTGCTCCTAAAGTATGCCAGGCAATAATTAGGATAAGGATTGCTGTATGTGACACTGTTTGGAACATTAGGGTAAGAGGAAATGAGCAGGTAGTTTAAATATCCCTTAGGATCGGTGAGTTTACTCTTAACATACAAGGAGGGGCAGTTGTAGGCAAGAAGCGGGCAACTCAAAATATATTCTGATATATATATATATATATATATATATATATATATATATATATATATATATATATATACAGGGTGCCCTATTTCAAGTGGATCAAACGTTTTTAGCTTTGAAAAAAAAAATTCATAAAAACGTTTCCGGTAAAATTGTAGTTCTTCAGGCCTAGTTTGAGGAAATAAAAAAACATTTTTTGTTTTTACACTTTAAATGGTCAATATCGACCTTCAAACAATGTAGTTTTCTCTTGACCCCCATTTGTTTTTATTTTTATTTTTCTGAAATGTACAATACAAAACATCAACATTTATAAAATATTAACAGTGGCTAGAAAATGTAGAAAATTAACAATTTTTTTTCTATAAAAACGTCGAAACAGAAGGTTTTTAAATGTCCAGACATTTTCTGAAAGATTCAAAACACCTTGATTAGTAAGTTATTACGTCTAAAAACTCTTAAATAAAATATCTTAATGCTACATCACGTTTCCTCTTAAACGAGGTATACTAAAGTAGTGAGTGAACTTTGAACGCTTATTCTACTTAAGCTATGAAAGATAGAAAACAAGTGCTACAAACATTTTTTTCATGTTTTGGATTGTACATTTCAGAAAAATATAAATAAATGGGGGCCAAGAGGAAACTACATTGTTTGAAGGTCGATATTGACCGTTTAAAGTGAAAAACCAAAATATTTTTTTTATTTCTCCAAACTAGGCCTGAATAACTACAACTTTTACCTGAATCGTTTTTCTGAATATATATATGTATGAATTATCATTCAATTATGATTAGCACACAATGAATATAATGCTATTAAATTATATGGAAAAAATCTTTATTTACTAAACAACTCCTCGTCTGTCAACCACGTTAACCTTTGGAGAAGAGAGGGATATGTCTCTTATTCATTAATTATATAAACTAACTATATTTCAAAAATTAATTAAAACATATGGGTGGCATCCCATCAAAGGGTCTGACTTTTCCCTGATATCAATGTTTGGGCAGTGAAACCAGTACAGCAGGATCTTTAACCTGGCAATGAGTACCTGGCAACGCAGAGGGTCAGGACCTCATTTTACGTCTCTTACGAAGGACTGCATAACCAAGGAATTTCTACTCCCTTAGAAAAATCCTAGGGCCATCTGCCGGACAGCGTACCCTTTACCTAAGGCATTGAAGGCTGTTATGCTAACCTCTACACCCTAGGTCTTCCCTTTTTTTTCTACAAAGTTTTATCTATTTTATTTATATTCATCCATTCTTAAAGAAAATCTAGACGTTCCCTATTTTTGAAGCTTCTAAACTACCAGATGGTGACTAATCATTTATTTGCCCAACTTCTTTTACTATCGGACTTTTTCATTTATTGATTTATAAATTGAAAACGGCTATTCCCGGCGAAAATTTTTATTTTTCAAGAATTGAAGGACGTTAAATTTTACGTCGAATAAGCACCTAATGCTATAAGTTCAGTTTAGGAATATTCCCTAAACCGAGGTTGGAAGTAAAACTTCTACCAACTTTGATTATGCACTTGTATTGACTTGTGCTTTGGAATCAACTGTTATAAATTTATAAATGAGTTTTTATTTTAGAAAGATATATTAGTCAATTTTTTTAAACTCGTGATATCTAAAGGATTCCATAAGAATTTACTTTAAAATACGGGCAAATGTTTTTATCACTTAGCGCTTAGCGAAGAGTGAAGCTTCAAACCCTACACTCACTCACTCCTTGGCACTACGGTCCTTCAAGGACCTGGGCCTCATCCACAACTGCCTGCCAATCACTTCGGTCCACAACAAGTCTTCTCCAATGTCTGATTCCAAGCTGGTGAAGATCGGCCTCCACATCATCTAGCCACCTAGTACGGGGCCTTCCTGTGGGTCTTCTACCACTGAGCTTCCCAAACAACAGTCTTCTGGGCGTTCTTGTTTCCGGCAACCTCATAACATGGCCCAACCATCTCGATCGAGCCCTTTTTACGAAAGACCCTACGTCTGGTTCTCCGTAAAGTTGTCGGAGTTCAGAGTTATTACGGATCCTCCATCCTCCCTGGTCATAGATGGGTCCATAAATCCGCCGCAGTATTTTGCTCTCCCAGACATTCACCATTCTTTCTGCTTTTTTATTCACAACCATATGTCGCTGTTGGCCTGAAAATGGTTTTATATAGTGTGATCATGGCTCTTTTTGACATTAGCCCAGTTTTAAGAGCCTTTTAACCTACACACCTCTTAAATTTTATTATGAAATAATAATCATTAAATTATTTAAAAGAATAAACGATTTTTTTTTAGTTAATTGGACTTATACCACTTTGAAAAGAATAGCTCACATATTTCAAATAAAACTTGAATAGCGACATACTGTTTGTATATCTTTGCATATCGCTAATCTATCTATTAAGCAGCACCTAACATGTTATTATTTTAAAATAAAAAAATCTAAAACTCCATGAATTAAATTCAAAATGAAAATTGATAAAACAACCATCCTTCCACCCCTGGATTGCGTTAAGGTTTGGGTTTGGGTGGTGCTCCGTGGACGGAGGTTTGTAAACGGAGATCGAACCTTCGGGCTCGCTGAGCTTTTTATTTATTTAAAACTCAATCAAGTCATGAATTTTTTATAAAACTAAAAATTTCAATAAAAGCATAAAAATAAAAACCTTATGACTCAACAGCTTTTTAACATTTTTGTGGTTTTTATTATTGCTAAATACCAAACATGCAGACAATTTTTGTAAACTTACCCACATAATGCGGACTAGGAAGAGAAGGTTTACAGCGAGGACTATGATCGCAGGTGCTTGGTATATCCAGTCACTCCAACTTTGGTTCATCCAAGTGCACTGTTTTGTCCCCTGTGACATGCAGAAAACATACATTGTAATCTTGACTTATCATCGTAGAGGAATAGGAAAAACTAGGGTAACGCATGCGAATCAACAATAAATAACCAGCCGTGGTGATTATGAGCTGTTTCCAAGATCGTGCCAGCGAATTATGTATATGTGATATTATTTAATGGTTTCTACCAGTTGCCTAACTAGCGTACTGTCTGCCTTAGCCGTTTTTTTCACATTATAAAACTTGTCATCTAAAAAAAAATCTTTTTTCTCCATGGAAGGTATTTTATTTTTTGTTTCCATAACAATTGCTTTGGTTTCTAATGCCTAACCGTTGGTAAATAGAGGCCAGCAAAATTAATCATAAATAATGTTTATATTCATATTTAACCCATAAACCGGCAGTGGTGTAACCTGGTAGCGTATTGAATTTGAAGGCCCATGTCAAAACAGATTGCTACAAGACTCTACCCAATTACTCAGACGTGTACTATGGCATACATGGCTTAATCTCATATGACTACTGGCAGGATCAACTGGGGAGATTCATAAATTTTGCAACAAAAAAAAAAGTTTAAAAAATCGCTATCGCTAGTAGAACTGAAGTGTAGAAAATGAATACTAGTTTAAAAAAATTAAGCGATAGTAGCCAGGAAAACTAAAAAGTAAAAAATTTAATAGAGACAAAAAACTACTAATATAAGAATATAGGGAAGAACTAAATAATTCATTTTATCGTTAACACCTGGGTTTTCGTTTTCCATTAAAGCGTCCTTCTTAAACTATTATTTATTCCTAATTTACTGTAATACACTGATAGACGAACCTGTTATTTACTCAATTACTCAATAAATAAATGTAATTTAAATTTTTAATAAAAAAAAGATTGTTTCTTATCTTATTCTAATCATTTTAAATTTAGAACTGAAATACAACATTTTTAAACTATGTATTGACTTATAAAACGGATTTGATTATACCTTACATAGAACAAGAAACAACAGTGATTATGCTGCGCATGGTTTTGTGTACAATCGGTTTGGATTCAATCTTCGAAAATATCAGGTTAGTCGAAATTGAAGTTACGTATGCATTAATATTGAATAAATACATTGATAAGATAAGTATTATATATGATAAAGGGCGTATCTGTAAAAAATTCAATTTTTTTGTTTTTCTTTTTGAATCTTGGAAATAATACATGAGTGCTGATCATTCCATTGTAGTAGGCAACCACTAAAATGGAGCGATAAATTTTATCTTATTGATAAATATAAATAAATAAACACTTCCTATCAGTAAGCTCCTCATTACTTCTTTCGTCATACCAACTTCGATTATCTCTGTTTGGCAAATGGGGGCCAACATGCTCCAACATGCTCGAGGATAGATTGAGGCGAATTATGATCTGCTCACTTCGGTTTGTCTTCTATACCCCGAGTAAGTCTCATGTGTCGCACCTCTATGATGGGCCAAAGTGGCTCTTCCCCTCCATCCGTAGACTCTATTTCCTAGGTTATTTCTTATACCAAACCATCAACTCACCACGTCCCTCTTATATCCATAGTCTCCTACATTTAATTCCGAAATTTATGCCCGTTCCCTCAGAACCAAAACATTTGAGCTTTCCTATCTCGCTCGTTCCACTGCTCTTTAGAACTCACTCCCATCTGATATCCGCCATGCGTCTTCCTTATTCACATTAAAATTATTTTTAATAGCTTTTCCTACATCTCCTAAATACCCTAACAGATGCTCTCTAATCGGTAATAATTAATCGCTCATACTCATCAGAATTGGCAGATGAATTACCGTAAAAATTCTTCACTCATAACAATATTATTTTTATATTGTTAGGTGCTTTTATTTTTTCTCTCACCTTGTTTCCTTTTGATTGCAATTTTTTTTTTTTTTTTTTTTATCTCTACCAGAAATACCTTTTAGTTTATATTTATTTTCATGTTATTATTAAAATATTGTATTATTCCCACAGTAAAACTGTTTTTCTATACTATTCTATTCTAAATCAGGACATGTTATTTAAAAATAATTCATTTGGAATAAGGCGGATTCAATAAGATTTGAATACATTTTGATATAGTGGTGTAAAAAAAAGAAGTGACGACATTGAGGCTCATTCAGCCACTATAATAAGATTCTATAATGACTTTGGGAACTGGAGTGATTCTCAAAGTAAAAAGACCTCATTACTAATTCGGATCACTTTGGAGTGCGGGAAGGGAATTGAGTTCCCTTTATTCAGAAGCTGTCGAAATTAAAATCAGCCTTATAGGGGGAGACTCTTTTGAAGTAACTTCCATCCTTTGCGCATAGGAAGGAGTAGATTGGTGCTTTGCTAAGGGACGACCATTGACTTCATAAATTTCACAGAACTTATTTATAATCCAACCACTCCTCCCACACTTAGCTAATTATTCAAATAATCTCTAACGATGATTGAATAAAATAAAACTCTTCAGTTATACTTTGATGTAAGAACCATACATATCCATAGATGAAATCATTAACAAATCATTATCATTCATTTGCTTTACCCAAATATTTTGGGTAAAAAAAGTTAACTTTCTTTAATAAACTTTATCAATTTGTTTTTTCTATATTCAAATAACACATTTTTCGTTAACGGTATTATGTCAAAAAGAAATAAATTACATTATTACAAACATACTTATTTCCAAATGTAATAATTTACATTATTACAAACATTCTTATTTCCAAATGTAATAATTTACATTATTACAAACATACTTATTTCCAAATGTAATAATTTACATTATTACAAACATTCTTGTTTTCAAATGTAATAATTTACATTATTAGAAACATACTTATTTCCAAATGTAATAATTTACATTATTACAAACATTCTTATTTCCAAATGTAATAATTTACATTATTACAAACATTCTTATTTGCAAATATTTCTCATTTTGCTAATTAAAATCGGAATAAATTATTTAATTGTGTAATAATTAGAAACGGAAACCAAAAATTAAAAAAACTAAAACGCAAAAGTTTTATAAAAGAATAACAATAAAACCATTATGATTCATTAGCTCTTTCTTATCCAATTTTTATGATTTGTCTTTTTCGTAAATAAAGGAGAAAACCTAGACAATAGGGTCGAAATGCTTTCCTAAAAGCTATTCACCATAATCCAATCATACTTGTAAATAATAATTCCATCAAATTCTACCGAACTGTCGAAATCTTTGAAATTATTATTGCCCAAATCCTTTCATGGAAAAACTATTTCTTTGATTTTAAATTTTTTAAAGATTTATAAGATTTAATTATATTATAAAAAATAGTTTCTAATGGTGTTTTTTTTGCAATCCCCTTGGAATGAAGATCATCTTATAGCAGACTTAGATTTTTTTCCCTTAATCTCCTTCATTCAATAGTATAATTACATTATTGGCGCGACAGACTCATAAAAAAGTCCTTGGCCTGCTCAACCGCTCTACCCCAATCGTCCCGATCGCCTGCTCGAGTGATGGAGACCTTACACAGCCTCAGATCTTCACAGACGGCATCCTTCCATCTAGCTTTGGGCCTTCCTCGAGGTCTTACTCCATCCGGATTTCCTTTATACAGCTTTTTAGCTGTTCTTTCTTCGCCCATCCTATATAAGTGGCCCAGCCACTTGATGCGTTGCCTCCTGATGAAGCTCGATATCATTAGGTCTCCATATAACTCACTTAGCTCCTTGTTCCTTCTGATCCTGAGTTGGTCGTTTTCCCGAACTGGGCCGAATATTTGCCGAAGAACTCTTCTTTCGAATCTATTCAGCTTTTCCACGCTGGATTTATTCAGTGTGAGGGTTTCGCCAGCGTATGTCACTACTGGCCTAATCACGGTTTTATATATCATCAGCTTGGACTTTAGGCTAAGGAGCTTACTTCTCAGGAGCTTTGACACTCCAAAACATGCTTTATTACCTAATACTATCCTGGCTCTGATTTCCTCCTCCTCATCCAAATTCTCATTTATACGGCTTCCTAAATACTGGAAACTTGACACTCGTTGGAAAGTTTGTCTTCCAAACGTGTAGCTATGAGGTGGTCGGTTTTGTTTACTATTCTTTATTACCATTATCTTGGTTTTCTCCTCATTCACCTGCAACCCCATTTTTCCAGCTTCCACTTCCAGCCTCTCGAAAGCTTCTTTTAAGATTATCAGCGATCTTCCTACTAATACAAGGTCATCAGCATATGCAAGGATACCTAGACTCCGGTTAAAGATGGTTCCCTCCATCAGTAATCCTGCCCTTTTAATGACACTTTGCATTACAATATTGAATAGTAGAGGTGCCAGCGAGTCGCCCTGCCTAAGTCCTGTACTAATCCCAAATTTTTCCGTAATTGAGCCATTTACCCTTACGCTGCAAACTGTGTTTTCCATCGTGCTCATTACCAGACGCACCAACTTGGATGGGATCCGCATTTCGCTCATAGCTCTGAAAAGCTCATTCCTGGATATTGTATCATAGGCCGTCCTGAAATCTATGAACAGCATCCACAATGTATTATTGTACTCCTTCATTTTTTCACACATCTGTTTGAGGGAAAAAATCTGATCTATAGTAGATCTGTTAGGTCTAAAGCCTCCTTGGTATTCTCCAATATTTCTCTCAACATAGGGCAATAGGCGATTATACAGAGCTATCGAGAATATCTTATAGGCTGTATTCAGTAGGCTTATCCCTCTGTAATTTTTACATTCTGTGGAGTCTCCTTTCTTTTTGTAGACAGGCACTATAATAGCTTCTTTCCAGTCTTTCGGGATCTGTTCCTCTTTCCATATTTGAGCAATTAGTTCCTGCAGCTCTTTAGTTAGCGCACTGCCAGCTGCCTTCAGGAACTCAGCAGGTATGCCATCTGATCCAGGTGACTTGTTATTTCTTAGCTTCATAACAATATCTTCTATATCCTCTCCATCCGGTGGTACTGCTTCGTCTTGGCTGTCATACGAGTCACATTCCAAAACACTTATTTGTTCCTCTGTCTGGCTTAGTAGTCCTTGGAAATAATTCCTCCATCTCACTTGGACGTCCGTCTCCAGCACCAGTAGTTTCCCCTCCTCTTTTTTCACCATGCTCCTTCTAGAGCAGTAACTGGTTTTACACGCCTCCACTCCTTTAAAAAATTGTTTGGTATCATTGCTCCTTCTTAAGTTTTCGATATCTTTTATCTTATTGTAAAAAGCTTTTCTTTTCTTCCCTTTCAAGATCTTCTTTGCTTCTCTTCATGCATCCTGGTACTCTTTCTTGTTATTTCTTGTGCTTATACTCAGGTATTTTAATCTTTTTTCATTTCGTCTTCGAATCGCCTCTTTACATTCTTCATCAAACCATATATTTCGCGATGGTTTCTTGTCCATCTTGCAGTATTCGCTCGCGGTCCCTATTATAATTTCTTTAATATGATTCCAATGTGCATTCACTTCCCATCCATCTTCTACTACCGGCGTATTTTTGATTCCTTCCTCTACTCTAAGGGAAAAACATCTTTGTATTTGCTCATCTTTTATCGTTTCCTTGGACCATTTGTTGACCTTAGGTTTAATCATCCCCTTTTTGAAGGGAGACGTTTTGAGCAATACTTTCATGATAACGAGGAAGTGGTCGGAGTTGACATCCGGGCCTCTAAAAGATCTCACATCTTGGATATTATTGAAATACGAATTATTAACAAGGATATGATCAATTTGAGTAAAAGCGCCATTGGGTGAATGCCATGTATGCTTGTGTTTATCTTTATGAGCGAATACTGTGCTCATAACTACTAGCGAGTTTGATATTGCGAAGTTGATCATTCTTTCTCCGTTGTCATTTGATTTGTTATGGAGACTATTCATTCCAATTGTCGGTATGAACGATTCTGTCCAGATCTTCATAGAAAACTTCTTTTTCTTCATCGTTCTTTTCCTCTGTTGGGGCGTGTATATTTATCACTGAAAAATGTCCGGTCCTTCCTCTCAATCTCAGAGTGCATATTCTTCCACTGATTGGTTGAAAATCAACTACGGCTGATTGTAATCTCTTACCAATCAGAAATGCTGTCCCGAACTCATGTTTTTCCTTACTTCCACTATAGTAGATAGTTGCTTCTTTTCTTTTGAGAGCACCGGTACCAGTCCAACGTACCTCCTGAATTGCAGCGAGGTCAACTTTCATTCGGGTCAGTTGTTCTACCAACTCTTGCATAGCTCCAGGTCTAAAAAAGGTCCTCACATTCCATGTTCCAAATCTATAAGCCGTGTTCCATTTTCCAGGTCTTTTCCGTAAATCAGTCCGACATCCGAGGCTTAGTTGTTGAGTTCTTTTAACCAGGTTATTGTTTTTTGACAAAAGGGGGGTGGTCGGCCCCTCCTTTCAACCCTCCTGCTTTATCCGGGCTTGGGACCGGCAATGGAGTCTAGTTAACTAACCCCATAGGCGCAGTATAATACAGTTAAAAATATATCCATAATACAATACAAATATTTACAAAATACGCAGACTTAAAAGCTTTTTTTAAATCCCTCGGGAAAAGCATGAAAGCAAAACAAATGAGATTAGTAAGCATCGTGCAAAATGCAAAATGAGTGATTATTTTTTACTACCTTATTCTACCTATTGGTATAAGAAGGTGGTTAGAAGCTAATTTTTTTTTTATTTCTCTCCCTTCAAGATTTATTTCAATATCGTACAATTTACAAATTAATAAATACATGCAAATGGTTCTATACAATTAAGAGCTCCTATTACCTTCCGGTATTTTAAGGAATTACACAGGTACTGAGTCCGCTGAAGGTGGTTTATACTCGAACCGGCACAAGGCTGCTGGCTCGATACAATTCAAAACGGGGAGGGACCGTTTAGCGGGATTAGGAAATAGTAGGAAGAAGAATGAGGAAGAAGAAAGAAGGAAAAGGAAGGAAGGATAAAGACAAGGGAGTACCCCATCCCTAGATCAATGAGAGCACATCGACCAAGGGGACACTGCCCTCCCATCTCACATTATGTCCCTAAATAGGGGGTTTCTTACAGACCTTCAGCCCATTAAAGAATGTGATGTGTCGCCGACCTATGTACCCGGGCTCCGAGGGGAGCCGAAGCTCCTCCCGGATGGTGGTGCTACGTGCCCTCTCGAGCGATGTGCCTCGTACGATCCGTCTAAGGATGGAGTGCCGGTATTGCTGTAGATGTAACAGAGTGGTCTTGTAGAGGTGTATCAGAAGTGGTGCACCATAGAGCAATGTAGGGCTTATGATTGTCTTGTAAATTTGTAATTTCAACCTCAGCAAGAGCTGAGACGGCACGAGCAGTTGGTAGAGTCTATGGGATTTTTGTCGGGCCAACTTCAATCTTGCCTGGACGTGCTTTGAAGTGAGATACTTATCAAATTGAACGAATTCCCTCTGATGCCAATCAGTTTGAGTTCGTTCACTATCGTCTCAGTCGCCTTTTGTGCTTTATTAAGAGCATGTGGGTTGCTGATGCTGATGGCGTAAATCCCTATATCATCCGCATTGGGTGCTACCACTGCTTCTGGATGCTTCATTGCGACCACGGGTGCTGTGAAAATCACAAACATCAGTGGCCGCAGGTACTCCACATGTGGTGGTGCTAGAAGTCGAGTAACTGTTACCGACTCGTACGACGAAAGATCTTCCGCTAAGATAGATTTAGATCAGACGACATAGCATGGCGGGAAAGCTAAACTCTTCCAAGCGTCGGAGTAGCAGTGTGTAAGACACACAGTCAAAGGCCTGGGTGCAGTCCAGTGAAATGAACGCTGTAGCTCTGTTCATCTGCATGTGCTCTATGGTGTGCGCTTGAAGTTTTGGCCAGGTGATGGTCACAGGCGACTCCTCTCTGGAAACCAGTCTGCTCAGGCGGGATGACGTTCTCCTCTCTGCAGTGCTTCGACATATGGTGATGGACCAGTCTTCCCAGGCTTGAGTAGCGGCACTATGACGGCTTGTTTCCACACATCAGGGAAGTACGAGATCCTCATGCAGGTGTTGAATATTTTCAATAGAAAGGCTTTACCCTTCCTAGGAAACATCTTCAAGATCATATAGGGGATATCATCCTGTCCTAATGCTTTGTTACCTATCGTGCGTCGTAGTACTGCCTCGAGCTGGCCGTAGGTGGAGAATACGAGAATATATTTCCAGTCTCGCATGGGGCTGGCTATCTGCCGGGTCATCGCATTGATGGCCGGTTTTAGCCGTAGCCAGGAAAAATATTCCTCAGGTTATTCCGCTGACCTATGAGAGCTAGAATGTGTTTCGGAGGTTTCCTGGTGGCGTTGGGTAGTGGACTGAACTTTGGGATGTTCTGGTTCGCCGAGACCTGTATGGTAATGGTGATGACATCCGTGATCGCGAGGAGATATTCCGCAACGCTGGCTCTGTATCCTTTCCAGCCGGCTTTACGCAAAAGGTACTTACTCCCAGGCGGAGCTGCGGGGATACTTCCGAAAGGATAGAGCACGGGCCGGTGATCCGACGGTCCGTACTGAAGCGCAGCGCATTCCGTAACGGTGTACGAATCCCTGGAAGAAGGTCCAGCGTTGAGGTCCATCCAGGTCGGGATGTATGCCTGAAGGTTTGCTCCTTAAAAGCTAAAAGCGATTATTTTATTCCAGTGTAGCTGGACGGACCGTAATGGAGACACTTCACTTCTTATTCCCAGCACTATTCCGCTTAGTATATAGTTTTAACGCTTTTCCGTGAGAATTTAAAACTTTAAAACGTTTTCTTGTTTTTCCCATTGTTTGCCTGTTAAAAATTATGACATTCGTTCTTTGGTACATGAAATATTTTTAACAGGGAAATTCGTGAATGCCGTTATTGATGCCGTGGATATTTCCGGTCATCATTGTCATGGCAAATTTTTTACTACGCATTTTTTTTAATCTATTAAAAACGTGTATTTTTATTATCCTTTGAATAAATCAATGATAATAAAACAATACTTGTTGCAGTTCAGGCAGGTTGAAAATTTAAACCCCAATCGTCATTGATATGGTCCATGAAATCATTGCCGTGGCCATGAAATTTTAGATTGAATTTTATAAATTTCAAGCGATGGTCATGAACTGCTATAATGCTAGATTTGCTGTGGGTGGGGTCATATACAAGTAGAATTTTTTTTTTTTTAACCCACATTAAAATTTTTTAAAAGTAACATGAGAAACTTTCCCGAAGAATGAGAATCACCCAAATAACAGAAGATATAAAAAAGTTCTTAACATTTTTATTACTACGTTTTATAAAATTAATTGATTAAATTTAGAGTAATTTGTAAATCAGAATATTTTCAAAGAAGCCACTTATTTTGTTTTCTTTGAACGTTGGAGGGTACAGGTCTGTTCAGGTTCGTACGCAGCACTTCATTCTCAGTGTTGGCCGAGCTATGAACCAATTCTTATTGAAGCTAGTTTTACCGTCTTAGGTTATGTATGTAGTTTATTCAATCTTTATTTCAACTATTATCTTTAAATGTCAAATAAATCATTGCAGTTTTCATCTAAAACATGGAAATGAGATAAGTATTAACGTTTTAAATAATTAATAATTCTTGTTTAATTATACATGCTGCAGTGATGTATAATGATTAATAAGGTTTTTATTACTATGCATTACGTTTTTAAAAATCCATTTTATTTTCTCTACTTTGAACATTGGAACTTAACGAACTAATTATAATGCTGGGAAAAAGACAGGGAATTAATTTGTTTTCCTGCTTACATTATATTGACAAAAATAATACAATATGAACTACAGAATAACTTTAAATTAATTACATTTTTATTACTGTTACACAATTTGAGCAGTTAGTAGTACAACTAAATGAACAGTTGTTTAAGCGGCAAAATGGGGGCTGGCTATAAATATAAATTGGACAAAGGGTACACGTAGTCATTTATATTTATAGATTTATTTATTATTATTGCACTCCAGATAAATTTTGTTATAGGACGTGAGCTAACTTAATCCGTCCCAGGCGAAGATAACTGTGATGAAGAGAGTCTAGTGTAATAATAGATAAAACTGCTTTGAAATTATCTCTTCAATCGTTCAGTTTTTTTTAAAAATTTATTTCAGAATATTTATTGTGGATTTTAGTCACAAAACAACCGGCCGCAGCTTGTTTTACATCCCTGCTCAATATAGTTATGTAATGTCGTAAGTTTGATAGTTGGACAACTCTGCAACACACAATTGATCATGTTGAGTAAGTACTAGTTGACCGTGTAATTATGGAGAATAAAATGGAGGTCAAAATATAATTCCCTAAATAAGGAAACTATTATTTAGAAACCGACTTTTTAACCATTGTTGCAGAACTAATTGGAATAAACAAGATACAAAAATAAATCTAGTTCATCATCATCACTGGCACTACAACCCGGTACGGGTCTTCGCCGCATCAAGACGACGCACAGTGGAACGAGCGTCTGGACATTCATTAATATCTCCACTTCTGGTTCTCCTACAATAAGGCTATTGGTACGGTTTTAAAGCTTTTTGAAGGAACTATTTAATTATATGATAAACAGGATCAAACCTTTTAGGATAAACGTGTAAAAATTCTAGATTTGATATTTCGATGTTAGATTATTTAGTATCAAACATTGTACCACTTATTGTACCAACATACTACGAGAATAGGTACAATACAGTATTCTATGGAAAGACAGATATATAGGTATTAAATAGAGTTACACAAAGGAAAAAGTAACAAACCAAATAATTTAATTATTAAACAAAATTAATAAAATAATTGATAATTTCTTTTGTTAGTTAATATACTAGGTATAAGTGATACATCAAAATTATAATAAATGTAAGTGCCTATATAAAATTGTTTTATTTAAAAAACGAAATAAAAATTAAATAAATCAAAAATTAAAAACTTAACGATTTGTTGTAGGGACTATTGCACCTATGCGCACCATTACACATATGTCGTTCAAATACCACACGCAAACTGAGTTTCATTGTTAATACTATTATGTTAGATGAGGGTTGTTCGGATAAATGAATGTAAACAAAAACTGGTAAAAAAAAGAAAACTTGCGAAAAGTAGACGCCAATATCAACAGAAATTATTTTAAATTAATTCTCAAGGCCCATAAAATAAAAAGAAAAAATCATTTTCTCGGAAAATAGCACCTAGTAGCAAAATCCGACTAATGGAAAAAAAACTTCAAACATTCTAGTTATTTACTGTGAAGGTAGTTTTTTGGGCGATTTTGAGCAATTTTCGCAATTGATTATTTAATTTTATCCCCCAATTTTCACCGAAAAATCCCAGACGTTTGAAATAATCCCAAGTTTTATTTGCCTAAAATATCTTATTATGAATGTGTTTTTTTCCAGTAGGTGCACGATTATTTAATGCATTACCTCAAACAGTGGATTGCTTTAAAAATATGAGTTTTTAGAAAAATTTATATTTCAATTCAGAATTTTTTATATAAGATTTAATTTCACAATTAATTTATCTATGGATTTTGTTAAGAAGAAGTATAAGGTATAATTTTTTTTTTTTTTTTTTTTATTTAATTCAATGATATTTACAACTATAATACATTATTATATCAAGTAAATGTGCAAAAATGTAGCATATGACATGAAAACACTTGTGGAGAAACTACCCATCGATAGCACTCCAATAAAGTTCTATAGTAGATGATCTCGAGGCCATCTTCTTTTCAGACGCCTCGGAGGGTTATCAGGAATAGTATGGGAAGCAAGCTGAGAGACTAGCGGATTCAAGTGCGTATGGAGCTTGTTATGGAAGGATAGGTATCTAGTTTGGGCCAAATCAGTAACATATGGGATATTAAGATCATGATGGATGAGTTTGTTTGTGACATAATAAGGAGCATTGAGGATTTTACGAAGGATTTTGGATTGCAAGGATTGGATACGAGATGAATTGGATGGTTTAGTAGAGCCCCAAAGCTCAACTCCGTATGCCCAAATAGGTCTGATGACTGTCATGTAAATAAGTCTTTTGTAATTAATTGGTAGCTTAGAGCGTTTGTCCAGTAAGTGTTGAAGTAGGCGAAAACGTCGAGCAGTTTCTTGTCTTTTCAGTCTTGTATGAGGATTCCAAGTGAGACGTTTATCCAGATGGAGTCCTAGGTAACGTATCTGTTCGACAGGGTTCAGTGGTACATTATTAAACGATACAGTAGGACAGGAATTCGTAGGTTTACGACGAAGGGTGAAGGTAATTTGATGGGATTTGCTAGGATTTATTTTAATCCTCCAATTTTGACACCATTCTTGTAGGTGTGAGATATGGGATTGAAGAGATTGGGATGCAACAAATGGATCCTTATTAACTGATAACACACATGTGTCATCAGCGTAAGTAGTGAGGACAGTGCTTGGATGGGTTGGGATGTCAGCTGTATATATCGTGTATAGGATGGGCCCCAGGATACTACCTTGAGGAACACCGGCAGACTGGGTGAAGAGGGAAGAGTAGGAACAATTATGGTTTACTTTAAAGGTTCTATTACTGAGGTAGGAACTGATAATAAGGAAGTAAGTTGAAGGTAAGAATTTACGGAGTTTGTACAGCAGTCCTGGATGCCAGACTCGATCAAAAGCCTGCTCTACATCGAGAAAAGCTCCCGTGCAGTACATTCCGCGCTCTAATGCAGATGAGACAACGTCCACCACACGATGGCATTGCTGGATGGTGGAGTGTGATGTTCGGAAACCAAATTGGTGATCTGGGATTATTTGATTGGATTCTATGATAGGATGAAGACGTTTCAGAATGAGTTTTTCAAGTATTTTCCCCATTATGGGCAAGAGAGATATAGGACGGGAAGAAGATGGGAGTTCTGGTGGTTTTTTAGGTTTTGGAATCATCTTAATTATGGATAATTTCCAGGAATCAGGAAAATATGTGGTGCGGAGTACGGCATTGTATATATATGTAAGGAGTAGGATCGCTTTCCGAGGAAGGCGTTTTAGAATCTGGGATGTGATTAGGTCGTGTCCAGGGGCTTTGTTGGCGGGTAATCTATGAATAATGTTTGATATTTCGGAAGGATGGAATGCTTTAGGAGGAGGGGACAACTGAAGAGGAATACTTAATTCTGCTCCAATGCATTCAGAGTGGGTTTGATTAAGGATATCTGGATGAGGGTTAAATGTTTTGAATAGGTGCTGGCCGAAAATTTGTGATTTTTCTTCATCAGATCTTGACCAGGTTTGGGATTCGGTTAAAAGTGGATGGTTGAATTTTTTATAGTTTAGGAGTTTTCTAGTTGTATTCCATAAGGATTTGTCAGTAGTACTGAGATTTTCTGTACGGTAATACAAATTTTGAATTTTGAATGTTCTGATCTCTGATTTTAATTTGTTGGTCAGTTTGGTATAATGACTCTTGTCCGATGGATATCTCGTGCGGTGCCACTTTGCTCTTGCCCGTCGTTTTTCTTTTAATAACTCGCGAATATGAAGTGGCCAGTTATTCTGTTGATAATGATTTTTACTTGGTAAAGTGTTATATTTTATATTGACTTGTATTGCTTCTGTTAGTTTGTCTATTGCAGAATTGATGTCTCCTTTTGTTTTAAGTGGAATTTTGAGGTCTAAATTATTTTCTAGATTTGATCGGAATTCATCCCAGTCTACACGTCCTGTAATCAGTCTGGGAAGAGAGGGCTTAGGAATGGGAATCGAATGCACTTGAAGCAGAACTGGACTGTGATCAGAGGAAAGGTCATCCAGGGATTTTATAGCAGTTTGATTGCGGGAAATCTGTGAGGAAACAAATATATCTAGAATATCTGGACGTTTTTTGAGGGATGTAGGCCAATAAGTAGGGTTTATGGGTGCGAGGATAGAGAAACTATTAGAGGTTGAAATTTGGGATAAGATGCTACCACGGGAATTGGATGTTCGACAACCCCATCGTTGATGTTTGGCGTTGTAATCTCCTCCGGCAATAAACCGCGGTCCGAAGGATTGGAATAAGGATTCGAGGATGTTATAAGAAAGGGGGATACCAGGAGGACAGTATACAGCTGAGAATGTTATATGGAAAGGACTAGTTGAAATGGTTACTGATGTTGATTGAATGGCGTCAGTTGGAGTAGAAGGAATAAGAGAATGTGGTATAGATTTATGGATAAGGATACAAGAACCGGCATGTGCTGTATCGTCAGGATGATCTGATCTGTAAGTGATATAGTCACGTATGTAAAAATATGATCGTTTTGTGAAGTGTGTTTCAGTCAATAGGGCGATGTCTATGTGATTGTTATGAAGAAATAAGTCCAGTTCGTCTCGATGGTTATGTAAGCCATTTGCATTCCACAGAATGATTGCTAGGGGCTTGTTGTTCATCGTGGGGTATTAAATGGTATTTCGGAAAGGAGTCGGGTTAGAAGGGAAATGAGTGGTTTGATGGTATTATTTAGGTCTAATAAGAAATTCGAAAGGATTGTGTTGATGTCTACTGGACTTTGATTGGGAACAGGATATTGCTCTGAAGGTTGAGGTGGAGGATTAGTGTGTCTTGGGAAGCTGGTTGGGAGTTGGACCCTTCTTAGGACACTGGAAGCTGCATCAACTTTCAATGGTGTTTGGGTTTGGAGGTTTTTCATGGAATAAGTTTGGGATGGAGTTGTGGGTTCACTCTGAGGCGGAAGCTTCACCCGTAGAGGTAGACGGTGAGAAGGGATGTCTTGGCGTGGAGGTAGTAGAGGTGGATGAGATTTGGGAACCATTGGCTGGGATTAGGAGGTTTGAGGCGCCTGTTGTCGGATCTGTTGATGTCGAGGCTGCTGCTTTCGGCTGATGGCTGAAAATGTCCTTTGTCCCTGTTGAGGAGGATTATTATCTGTTGAGGTCAACGGCTGCTGTTGGTTATTATGATGTTGATTCTCGTGTAGTTTTTCTATTTCTTCTTTGCTATTTTCATATTGACTTTTGGATGCTGCATGATGGGATCTTACCCTTTGAAGGTTTTTATGCACCACGCATCCTTTATAATTTGCTGGGTGGTCCTCACCGCATAGCACACACTTTGCAGGCGTTTCCCTAGTTTTCCTACATGTGTCTGTTGCATGTGCTCCAGCACATTTGACACATCTGGCCGGATAGTGACAATAGGCTTTTGTATGTCCTAGTGCTTGGCATCTTGTGCATTGCACAATTGTAGGTCTTTGCCTTGGCTCTTCAAAACGAACGACTGAATAGACCAGCCTAGTTATATCAAATATTTCAATATTACTTCTGGCTGGTTCCAGATCTACAAAAAATAACGGTAGCGGGAACTTTTCGACGGGATGTAGGACGACCGATATATTTCTGACGTTGTGGCCGATCTCTTCCAAGTCCCTTTTGATGGCGTCAGTAGGTGTGGTACTATGAAGACCTCTCAAAACAACTCTGTAGGCCTTATCTTCTTTTAGTTGGTAACAATGAAAATGATATTTTTTATCAGTGAGGTGATTAACCAATTTTTTGTAATTATCTTTTGTGGCTGTGTTAATTTTTATGTCTTTCACTCGAGAATAACATTTAAAATTGGTTGGGCCGATCAAGCTGGCTATTTCTTGACCGAAGGTCATGAAGTTTGAAACGTTTGAGACAAATATTGGAGGTGGAACAGGTTCGGAAATCTGAGAGGTTTCATGATGTTTAGGAGGCTCTGTGGGTACATTTTCGAGGGCTGCAAATTGATTGCTGGTTGCAACGTTAACTATTTCTGTTTTGATGGCTGCAGATGTTTTACTGCGGGTATTTGGTGCTGAGCATGGCTTTGACACCGATTTGTTTTTCTTTTTCTTTTTTTTATTTGGAGAGGTACCGGTGGACCCGGGGGCAGCATTTCGCTGCCGTTTTTCTAGTTGACGACGCTTGAGATATTGTGAATCAGTTTCACTGATTTCGGACATTGCTACATTGTCCTCCGATTCAGTACCTGATGAACGCTCTGAATCCATTTTAAAAGAAATAAGGTATAATTTAAGATCAAAATAAAGGACAAATTTAGTTATTAGAGAATTGGTCCAATGTCCAACAAATGCGTTGATTCGTTCCACTGTGCGACGCCTCCACTCATCCTGCGCCAGGTTCTGCCAAGCTCTGGTGTTGAGGAGCTTCTTTCTTTGCGTCGGCCTCGACCTCAATTGCCCATCTCAGTCGTGGCCGCCCCCCCCCTTCTCGGGGGATGGGAGCATCCACATACCCAAAGAGGAGCCTCTTGATACGTGTGTCCCCGTCCATTCTTGCAACATGCCCCGCCCATAGTAGCCTTGAGATCCTTATAAATTGTACCACATCTGGCTCCCGGTACATCTGGAACAACTCTGCATTATATCTCTGCCTGCACTGGGCGCCATCTCTTACAGGTCCAAACATTAAAAAAATCTAGTTCAAGTATAAAAAAAAATGCACAACTTAGGTAAAAATGAAATATAAAAAATAAAACAAGCATATAAAAATAAAACATAAAAACAAGTATAAACACTTTAATTTAAAAAAAATTAAATTCCATATTTTAAATTGTATTTCTTTTTGTATGTTGTTTATTCCAATTATTTCAGTTTTATATTATTTTGTATCTTGTTATTTTGCCTTCATGAGACTTAAAACGTGGATCGATGCATGAGTTTCTAAGAAAAAAAATGGTTTCACTAAGGACTTATGTTTTGATCTCATTCCTGACCATTTTCTTCTCCATAATGAATCATAAGACACGTTTACACCGCCACTAGAAATTTACTGGATACAAATAAAAATTTAATTAGTGGTAGTATAAAAATAACTTCATATATTTGTTTTGTGATATTATTTGTTCAATTTTCAATAACCAAGTGCCTTGTTGGTTGTATGATTGAACTTCTGATATTTTTCATTACAAATACTTATTTACAAAACAATATGAAACTATTTATAGTTACACCGACAGTTTTAATTGCAAAATGTCTCATTTGAATAGGTATTAATTTTATTGACAGTTAACATAAAGTGTAAAATTTTTATTGCAAAAATTATGTAAAGATGTGACGTATTTTTTTATTAAATGCCCCGAGGCTCAATGCCTAGTTATGCGCCTTGTAAAAGACTTGAGTTCAAGCCAATTAGTCAGCTATTAATTAATAATTAATTGTATGGAACTATCTACATTTTTTCTTTTAAGTCCCCCTTTGTAGTATCCGATCTAAACGAGGAAAAACCAAAGTATATTATTCTTTTGAGCTTTCCGAAAAAACACAAAACGATTGGTGTTATAATAAACAAAAATGCCTTTATAAACACGTATTGTTGTCTGAAACGGGTTCTGGGTACTGCATTGAAAATTTCAATTACAATGTCCGGTCCTATAACAAAAGAAATTTCCAATGGTATACAATGCTCCATATTGATTCATCACTTCAAACGGGAGACAATTTGTCAAGTTGAAAAAAAAATATTTTGTTCACTTTGAATCTCACCATTACATTCCATCAGTTTTATTTTTTTATTTTTTTAATCTGCAGAAGTTTTTTTTTTAATTCCATGGAGTCCTCAAAAATATCTGTTCAGTTTATTGTTTGTTGATGTTTAAAAGAGTAAAACCATTAAGTCATCAACGTTTGCCTTATAAAATATTGTGGATAGATTACACACTCACACGATCAAATTGGACTAAAGAAAAAGTTAGATAAAATTTGAGATAGTCAAAAATTAATAGCCAACGTGATGGTAGCTTCGTTGTCACGAAGTACCTTCGAAAAATGTTGGGCTCGTCATATTTTATTTATTGTTGAAAGTTAATAAATACATTCTTAAAACTGTAAAAAGGGCGTTACATAAAAGAGGCTAATTTTTTTAATAATATTTGAATGAGTATAGTCCAGACCCAAGAGGGCCCAATCCTCCCTACGGTATGATGTGGACCATACTCTCTTACTGTTGTTTTAATACATTTTCACATAACTCTATTACGAAACCAACACATTATTTGCGCGTAACTATGGTAAGTTGTCCAATATCTGTCTATAAGAGAGTACTCTTCAATTCTAAACCAAACACTTTTCTAGTCGATGATCATTCATTACCTTAAAAGTCTTTAATCATTAGACTTAATCCATAATAAACCATTCTCACTCATGTAAATGAAAAAAATAATGGAATGCATTAATTTAATATCCTGTAGAATAATAAAAAAAAACTTTAAATTAATTACTAGCTGGAGTACCCGGCTTCGCTCAGGGAGTTGATATGAGATTGTGTGGTAGTTAGAATAAAAGAATAAACTTTAAAATATATGAGATACAAGTTTTTTACTGAAAATATATTCTAACTACAATACTTCTATTTACAATACTTGTTTATAAACAAAGTTTTTCAATTTGTTATCCGGAGCATATATGTATGTATACATATTTCGAATTTCCTACTCGAGAGCAAGCCAACGTGAGAAAAGGAGGAGTCTTTGAGGTTGAAGCCGCAATGTTTTAAAGTTTGTCCTTGCACTTTGTTAATTGTAAAACTACAGGCTAATTTGATTGGAAATTGCAGTATTTTAAATTGGAATGGCAATTCAGTAGAGATCAGCGGTATTCTGGGGATAAATACTGTGTGCCCTTTGCCCTTCCCAGTCATAAGTTCGGCTTCGATGATGTTATTCGATAGCTGTTTGACGATCATCCTTGTTCCATTACATAGTTTTGGTCAGTTGAGATTTCTCAGTAGTTTGATTGGAGATTTAATTTTCAGTCGAAGGCATTGTAAAGGCATTCTTGGTACTTGCAAAGAATTTAAAAATTCTTTAGGGAAGTTGAGACTTTCTTCAACGTTTACCGTCGTGTCAATCGATTTGTATATTCTCTCTTCACCGGGAATTTTCTTTTGAATATTAACGTTGATATCTTTAATATCGTGATACAATATTATTTTTAGTTGCTAAAATTACCCTCTGAATTAGCCACTGCGGATTGGTATAGTTATGAACAATGTTTTGATAAATTTGGTCGATGAGTTCGTTTTCAGTAATAGCTATGTTGCAGAAATCATTGTTGAGTTCAAGGAGGCCGGTCGTGTGGTCAGTAGGATATGTGCCTTCGCCTATTTGTTAAAGTTCAACTCTCATATTTTTTGTTAGTCGCAGTATTTTTATGTGTTGCTAGAGATATGATTTGTTTAAGCATGCATTAATTTCATCTACTGGTGTTGGGAATAACTGGTAGTGTTTGTTGAAAATCTCCTGAGAGTATGAGTAGAGCTCCTCCCATCACTTCAGAGTTTCCTCGCAAGTCTTGTAATGTGCCATCGTGCATTCGTCCCAGAATATAATTTTAGCTTGTTTTAGATGTTCACCTCGTCCAGATGCTCTTGAGATTTTACATACCTGGAATTATTCTTCGGCTATATTCAACGGCATGGGTAGGGCGGAATGGGCAGTTCCTCCTTCCATAACTGTGGCTACAATGTCAGATGATGCCAGTGCAATTGCGATATGTTGCTTAGCACACATTTCTGCCTGCAATAGATTATTAGAAACGTTTTCCCGGTTTCGCTTGGTGCGTCCAAGTAAATAATTCCGCCAATGTTGTTGTTGATCCGGTCCATGATAACGTTGTTAAGTTTGTTTTTTATTGTCATTGAGAAGTGGTTTGTTGTGAGTAATTTATTGAAGTTGTTCGTTGGGGTTGTAGCTTTTTTTCTTTGTGATATCGAAGTTTAGCACACTGAAAGGATCTTGTCGTGGTGCTGATATCCCAATTTCAAATACTCTCGAATGTTCTGGACTGTTCTAGAAATTTCTAGAGAGCGAAACTTCCAGCCCTTATATCTTTAAAAGCACGCCCTTCAGGTAAAAACGGGAACCTTCTTCATAGACAAGAAGAATATATACAATATTTGTGTATAGTTGGTATTTATTCTAACTACTAGGTCACAAGTGAACCTGGTGGAGTTTTTTAAAGTGTAGTATTGTATATTTGATAAACAATTGAGATTTATCTAAATATTCGTATATTACTCAGATATTTACGGCTGAGAGGTACTGTAGTGCTAGGCCCAATAGGAATTTTGTTATTGTAACTGCTTGTTCAGCACCAACTTCAAAACATGCTTAATATTTCACCCATGAGGCCGGTGATTAGCGGGAATGTGGGAGGTGGCGAGAGGACAACCCAATAAGGCAGACAGGAATGCAAATGAAACAAGGGCCAGGAAAGAAGCAGCGGTTAAATTTGCCTAATCCGATGAGGGTTCCGGTTAGCAGGACTCAATTAGGACTCCTTGAATAATCGGCTTCGTTGGCATCGATGTACTTCAGTCTTTATCTCCTACGGTTCTTGAAACATATCGTGCATTGTGATATTTGTTTTTAAATTGTCCCATCAAATCATATTAATAATGCCAATCTTCTTTTGGAGCTCAATCAGCCTCTATAAAGCGGGAAAAATCTGGCTGTTGAGCGTGATCTAGGACAAATCACCTCCCCAGCAAAATTGTTGTCCAAGAAACAGTATAGTCCTTACCATGTACTGAACTCCAGATCCTTTATGGATTGTTGTGATACTGGTTTTTTAAATTTATAAATAAGTTTGATCCTATGTTTTATATCATGTTATTCTATAATGAGCTCTTTCCGATGGTAAAAAATATTTTTTCTGCATTAGCAATATATATGGGTAATTTCATTTCTTTAGCAGTGCCTAATCAGTCCATAATGTATCAGTTAATTCACTGAGATTAAATTTATATATATTAAATCTTTTTGAACAAGTTGTATTTAAGTTTAACTTACCGGTGGTGAATCAGGAATATCGTTTACGTTCGATCTAACGAGTACCCAAGAGATGATCACAGCTACTGGAAGACCTAAAAGATGGATAAGATTAAATTAATGAAATTCAAATTAAATTAAGTTTAAGTTTTAAAAACTAGTTAGATCTAAAACTTCATTAAAAACCCTATGTAACTATTTTTCAGGCGTCAGGGTGTGGCAACCTCGTCGCTAACTAATCACATAGGATTGGACATTAGAATCAGTGGAGAATGATTCATAGTAAAATCCTCAGGGGTTGAAGAAGGACTTTTTAGAACTATAATTAAAGGTACTGTGTTAGAAGGAATGGAATTGAGGATAGATAAAATCTTTAGATAAGTTCTTCAAGGATAAATATATATTGTCCGAAAATAGTTGATTTTGGACGAACTAGATTCTGCGCAAGATATTGTTCAACTCAAGAATGAGAACAGGTTATCGTATTTTTCATTCTATAATAAAATCTATTCAAATGTTTAGATCTATTTAAGTTTCAACACAAGATTGAAAAAAAAATTGAAAAGAAAGGAGAAAATCAATTACAGAAAAATATATAAAGAAGCAAAAACAGTTTTGTGTTTGGGAGAATGGTTTCTAATTATTTTTGTCTCTCATAGGCCAAAAATGAAGGTTGTTATTTTATAAGGAAATGGCTGAAAGAATATAACATGTTAAATATTTATAATCTACCGAAATATATGCAAAGTTGTTTGCTGAATTTGTTAATTGGTTTTCCTGGGTTTTTTTTTAGAATTCAGATTTCTCCCATGTCCGGCCAAACACCATTTTTCTGAAAAGTTTTCACTGTAGCGGTCTTAAAACGTACACAAAACAAAGTGGAACAGTGGAGACACTAGCGATGCGATATACTAAAAAAAGTATGATGATAAACATTTTTGTTAGTGAGTGAATGTTTCAATGTTGATTTGTCGAGCACCAAGACCTTGATATCTAATAATAATGGATTGTGAAAAGGTAGTAGCATCTAAGTTCTTGTTTTATAATAAGTCTCTGAATTGCTGCAAGTTCGCCATGGAAGACTTTGCTTGTTTACATCTCATAATTTATTAAAACTATTATTAAATCTGTAATATTAATTAATAATACACATTTCACTCTAGTATTTCTAAAGTGACACAACTCAAAAATCGTTTGTTTTTTTCGGAAATGGGTTATGACCACGAATGAATTGGTAAATATCTCTTTAACACTGATCGAAACTGTATCAATCTTACCTTCAGAGCTTTTCTGCCAGAAGGCACTTGAGAAACTCTTAGTGTGCTAATGCTATTCCAACTTTTCTAATAGTCACTCATTTTGGAATCGTGTCACTTTAGAAATATTAGTACGGTATGCTAGAGTGATTCACTGTGTAGTTGTTAGCCCATGGATCTTCTTATTGGAGGCCCTAAATAGATTTTATTATTTGGCAGCATAGTCTTTTCTTAAATGATCTTATAGTATCATCTTTCTTCATGATAATTTGCTGTAATGTGTCTTCTTGACGATTGCCAAATGGTTTTTACAACCAAGACATCATAATGCACTCTTCGCCCTGCTCATGACCCAGCGATCAATACCAGACCTATTCATAGTCTTTTTGTCCCGTCTGGACGGCACAGGCGGCTCGACTTAAGTCTAGAGAAATCTAACCAATTTAGTTGTTTTTGTTGTGACTTCATTCTTACTCAAAAACTTTTTATTGACAGAAAACATTCTTGCCGAAGTGACATTTCTCGCACTGATTTCATCATTTAATTTCCCATTCTCACTTATAGTTCCGCCAAAATAGTTAAGGGTGTGGATCTGCTCAATAGTCTTCCCATTAATTTGAATACTCAAATTCTTTTTCGTTCTGGATACTTGTAAAGGCTTGGTTTTGGAAGTACTAATAACCATATTTCTCATAGCCAACTCCTCTGTCCAGACATCTAAATTTGCCTGTGATTTTCCTTCTCTGTCTGCCATCAGTATAATGTCGTCGGCAAATGCAAACGATGCACAGTTTACAGGTTGTGACTTCCAATATTCAAGTAGTGTCTCCTTGGTTCTCCGCTTGCATTCTTTAATTACATCATCAATGAGGGTAATGGAATACAGAGGGTTCCCTATGTCTCCCTCTCTGACCCCCATTGTCGTGACAAACTCGGCAGATGTGTGATGAGACGCTCGTACATAATTTCCGCATGTCTTATAGAATGACTTAATTCTCTACATAAGAGCGTCAGATACTTGTTTATTCCTGAATGGAGTCCATTGCTTATTCAAAGGTACCCGGTTAAATGCATTTTCTAGGTCTATAAAACATAGGTAGACCTCTTTGCTGTATTTGATGAATTTCTCGCATTTTGGCGTAGTGCAAAAATGCGGTCTTGAGTACTCCTGCCACGTCGGAAGCCACTCTGCTCCTCCAGCTGGTATTCTACTATCTCCCTTAACCTTGTTTCTAGAATACGTGAGTTTATTTTTTCTGGGACACTCAGCAATAAAATTCAACAACGCTACTCCTAATAGAAGAACATGGGATAGAGTCATTACTTTGGTGAAGAAGATCCATGCTTCTGATCCATATGTAATAAGAGGAAGCGTGACATATACAATTTAGTCTTAGTTCGATTCGAGAGGAGACTGCTCCTGAAGTGCTTCGGCAGGACAAAGCATTATCGACTGACAGCAGCGATCATCCTGTTAATCTCCTGAGAGATATCGTTCTGGGAATTCAGTACAGTTCTCAAATACGCGACGGTGCTCAGTCTCTCAAATGTGTACGGCCCCGCGTCGTAGGCTCCACATCCTATTCCTCCTCCTAGGAAAGAAGATGGGACTCCCAAAATTTTGGTTCCCAATGGGTCCCCAAAACAGTTGCTCAATTCATCTCTTATGACAGACAGTTTCCAATTCAGTAGATGATTTTAAAATTAAAAATCGGAAGGCCGTAAAGGTGAAATAAATAAAATTTCTGCTGTTACACGACAAATATATTAGTTTTGAAGAGAGTTAAAAAAATTCCATACAATTATAAATTCCATTATAATTCCAAAAATAGGCCAACAATGTCCGTTTTTATGTCATGCTTCCACAACCGTTCATGTTAGCAGTATATATAGAAAATGTAAGTGATTATTTATATGATACTCTTGCAAAACTTTTGCAATGGAGTGAAAGAAAAAATGAATCATCCACTAACTTTATATTATTTGTTTGCTAAGATAAAATACGCAGGAAAATAGGCAACTAGATAGAAAGTGCGCGTACTGCAATCCAATTATAAGTAAGTTAAAAGGCAATGCAAAAAGCAGTAACATTTCTGAATACTTAGATTTCAAGTGGTTTAGTGTTCAAGGAACTATAAGTAGACAAATCATTAGCATACCTGCTTTTTTACCTGTATACTCTTGTCAGGTTTCTTATTCATTATGCAGGTGGTCTAAACTGAGTTTTCCTGAACCGAGGTACTAATTGAATGAAGGGAGAGAACATCGATTTACTGTGACAACTACAATCAGGCTAGTGGCCGCTGTCAATTCGATGTGGTCTCCATTAATACGACCTATGATGCACGGAGCGTACCCTCCGGGATTCAAAATAAACATTGTTTTAGTTATTATCGTTAGAATTCAATATATATTTTTAATTAAATAATATTGTTTCAATCAGTCTTGCCTGCGAGAAGAAATGACTATAAATGCTTATGGAGGAGAATCTTATCAGAACATTTAGAGAATTCGCAGAGACAGATTATTAAAAACATTTATAAACTGTTGAGGACAATTCGGAAGGTTGCAATAGAGGAAAGGTGGAGGAGGACCGGAAAGCTAGTACTTTGAGATGATGCATCAACTTCAGTACTTTTCAACCGTGGGTTCATGCTGGGTTTTCCTTGCATTAGAGTGTTATTAAGGAAGCAATCAATAACGTCAAAGTATTGCAAAGATGCATATTCCCCCCTGCATGCAATTCAGGTTTCTACATAAAATCAAAAGTAAATAAAACTCTGACTGTAGTTGCTCGTCCTTTCGCAGTTGGTTGTCTTATTCGATTGTTTAATTTACAGAAAGTTAAGAGCAAACATTTATAAATTAAATGCTTTCATTTTTTATTTTTTGAATGAGAACGAAATAAGCAAATGATAGAACTGTAATATAATACATATTATTAGCTATGCATTGCATTAAAAAGTTTTTTTACCAGCCGTTTACTTATAATTAATATTTAAGAAATTTGATTCAATAATATAGTATAAAACATTTATTGTATTTTATACATAACGTTATTTAACAGAACAACATCCATTTCTTACAAAACATCATTATAGTCAATATTGATTTTGCCTCAAATGGTTCTTGGTGCTTAAAGCACTTTTAAACTATGTTCAAATCGAACAGATAAGTTTAATCAATGCTATTGAGAACTAGATAAATCGAAGGCTGAGGCGTGCATTTAATCGGTTTGCCTAGAAGTCTTTATTTGTTTGCTTAGTTCGGTTGATGAAGTTTTGGTTTCTCAAGGAAAGTCTGGATTGCTTTGGTTTAAACAGAAGACATCATGTCTATTCGTCAGAATTGGATTGTATATTATTAAAACATAATTAACTATTTTACTTTTTTTTAAATTAAATTCGTAGCTACTAAAATATACAATTGTGCATGTTGTATAATAATTGAGGCAAGAAACAGATTTATGTGCCTTGGTTAGAGAGATTTCATACTTATAAACACTTGGAAACTTTTACCTTGTTGGAACAAGTGTATGAACATTAAAAAGTTCAATTAAGAAAGAGAACGCTGTGATCGATGAAGTTAAATGATAAAACTACCTTAAACCACCTGGTTCAGAGCGGCGGTGTGTTGTGAAGTACATTGTTATTGTAATTGTGTTAAAAACTACTGACTCTCTGAAGAATATTACATGGACATATAAAAGTCGCTAAATTTATTTAAACGCAAGCTCTAATGTTGATCTTTACGTTAGTTATTTATTTATTTTGGAATAGATCATTGAAGCTGTTATTCTTCACGAAGGTAGTTATTATGAACTAATTTATGGTGAAATTTACTTTGGTTTGGGAGATAAAATTAATTTGAACGTCAAACAATCCCGAGATAAAGGGTTTTTAAACCAAATTGTAAACGATTTTTACTGAATCCAATCTCAGTCAATGACCTATGACTGATCACAATCTGTGACAGATTTTAGATATCGGAGTCGGAAATTATTGCTATACCTCCGTTTCCTCTTCCAACTAGTTTTTACTTTGTTAGAATATATTCCAATTGTAGAAATATTCCGTTGAAATGTTGAGGAAGTGAAATAGATTCTTTAAACTGCAATGTTTTTTAAATAAAGGTTATACTTGACCTTGAATAACCTTGAGTTAATGAAAAGATTTGTGTTTGATTGCTATAATGGTGTTCTGGGATTTTCCCTATGTACTAGGCTTTTCAGATCAGATTGAGTCCCTTACATAAGTAAGAAATGCCTTTCAAAGACCTGAATTTTTGTTTATTATTTCCTCTTCACTTGCTGAGCTCTCAACGGCTGAATGGCGGTTTAAGGCACGTCAATTTTCAACATTTTTTTCTCTCTTCTTTTATTAATAAAAAGGACTCTTATAGACCAAAATTTTACTGTTCAAGATTATCAAATTGTTATTACTTATTTATTGAGGGAATGACTTTCTTAAACATTAATCCCTACTGTATAGAGCACTTAAAGGCCACCATGTAGTCCTGCGTACTATTGCATCAGATCTGTTTTTGTAAAATAGAGTTGGGCAGAAGTTTCCTCTTCTTCTTGGATGGCAACAGCAATTAACTGAATTTACATAGGATGTCTTATATTAAAATCTTACTTCTTGTTGCAGCGCTAATTGCCGTGTTTATTTTATTTCTGTTATTTCCAAAAGATGTATAATCTGAGTGAGGTTTTATTGATTGCCGATATTTCCTTGTTGAGAATGTGTAGTAGAATCGCAGAAATATCAGCAAGGGCTTTTTAAAAAGCGCAATTAAACTCCTCCATATTAATATCACAAAAAAAAGATACTTTAATTAATGGAATAAAAAGAAAAAGTATCATTACATATAACCAGGATAACATGTTACAAGTTAAAACCAGGTAATCAGGATAACATAGGCAACTACAACAACAAATGTATAATATTCGAGGATTAGACCCATTTCCAAAATTACAAATTAATACTATAATAAGTTAAATATAGAAAATACTCTTCATACACAGGCTAGATCGATACGCACATAAATATATTCCTCGATTATTATCTTATAGTACCTAATGGTTAAGGAAGGTTCTAAAGTTGTATTGTATTTGGTTCAGTTTTGAAACATTGTAAATCATGTAAATAAATATGGAGGATGAGAAAAAAACATCTTGTAGGTTTGACTTTTAATAGCATTTTGTAGGAAGAAGAGAGAAGGGAAAAGGAAAGGCGATAGGACCGGAGGTTATCAGTTCCACAAGTTGTCGCTTCGAGTTAAGTCACATCAAGTTTTATCCGCTTCCTTTTTAATAATATTCTCAACAAAAAAAAAGATTACTGAATGCACTAAGTAACAATTAGTTGAATGCACATAATGTTTAGGTTATTTCATCATCTATACTTCGAAATGTTTATTGAAACGCTCATTTCTTAATGAAATGATTACCGAAATATATACATTTCCCTTGATTAAACTCTTTTTTTTATTCTACAACTCATGATTTATTTTTATTTTTGAGAATATTATTAAGGAAAACAATGAAAAGTTAAAACTTGTGTTCTGACTCGAAGCGACAACCAACGAAACTAATACCCAATTTAGAGCTTTCTTAGTATAACTATTATTATCTTTATTACAACCAGAGCTCCCATATCAAATGAGATGCGGGAAGAATAGGAGAAGTTGTATATAACGTTGCTCCACAGGTACACATCCAGGATAATATTAGGCAATAAGAGCAAGATTAGAGATATACTAAGGAGGAGATTTAGGGACTTTCGGAATAAATTAGAGCAAGTAGTATCTATGAATATTCTTAGGTAATTATCTCTTCCTAGCACATTCATTAACCTAGACCCGTTGGCAAACCAGTACAATTTTATCTAACACGGAGGCAATCTAGCTGCCATGGTCATCCGTCACTTAAAACTAATTATAATAATAATAAAATATTTATTTGAGAAATCATACAAATGCCATTTGCATTTTCGATCTTCTTTGGAACACCTCCCCTATGAGATTCTCGTCAAATGGAGAAACCTTGAACCTTGAAGGCACTCCTAGCGTGGTTCATCTCACTGTAGTAGGTCCCTGCTCTAGAGACGTTTCAGTCTCCTTGTCGGATTCTGTGGTAATGAGTCTGTCAGTAATGATTGTACCAGTAAGTTTGGTTGTCCAGCAAGTGAATCATGAAATTTTTCGTAGTTTTTCATGATTGTGTCAATCACGAGTGGTATGTTGAGATCTTTGTGCAATGATTTATTGGTAATGTAAAAGGGACTATGTGTAATATAACGAAGGAATTTCGATTGAAAAATTTGAATGGTCTGAATGATCTGTATGCCTGTATGGGATATTTCACATGGGCCCCACAATTGAGAGCCATAGGTCTATAGTTTAAGTAACTGACCTATGACTGATTATAATTTTGTTTGTTATTGATAGTTTATTTTTATTTAAAGCTAATATTTGTCAATGTTCAATTTTATTTCATTAAAGGACAGGCCTGCCAATCATAGTTTTTTTTTTTGGAAATTGTATATTTTCATATTTTATGAGTCTTTATCAAATATTGTACTTTTTTTCTAATTTTAATTCTCTCGTTCATTAAAAATAATTTGTTTTCCATTTCAAATTCTCTTTAATCTTTTTTTTCCAATACCATTTTTATTATTTTTATTTTATTTTATTTTATTGGTGCTCAAATGAAAAATTGCTATTGGAAAAGGGTTGCAGATTTACACCCGTTGGTTATTTTCCTTTACGTCATTGCTCGCCGCAACACAACTGTTTCCCCCGAATGAATATTTCATCAAGGTTGAGTGCTTTCAAATATCTTTTCTTGTGAGTGAATCTTTTGTTTCTATTTAGATTAAATAATCTATTTTATTTAATAAATCCTTTCTTTGTTAATCAAATGAAATATCTTCCTTCATAAATTTGTAAAATTAACATTTTTTAAAAATTCCTTTCTAATCTACTAGACCACCTAATATCATTTTCCCTTTAGAGACAATAGTTACTTCTTGATAATCAAAAGTCTCAGTAAATCGCAATTATTGTCATTTCAGTTTTGTACATTTATTTATTATAAAATAGATTTATTTATTCTAAAACTCGAACTATAAGCTTTTCATGATCATTTTACCTTCGTTAGCAATTATTAATTTTTATGTAGGGGGTGAAATTAAAAATATGAATATATTTTTTCGAATGGTAGGTCTTTTCCCTCTCCAGTTGTTCGTATATGAATATTACCTTCCTTAGCCTTAGTTGTTTGTCGAAAGTCTTGAACCAAGGTTTTCGGACTGATGTGAAATGTTCGGCACATTTGTCTACTTTGATGTGATTTTTCTTTTGGTTTATATCCAGGTGATGAGTGAATTGAAGAAATATTTTTCCACTGTATTATATTCTTAAATTCAACTATCATGAAAATATTAACAATGCTAAATTAATTTTATAGAGCATTGAAACTTCATGACATGACTTCTTAGGTAATTATTTAGTATTACTTTTGTATTGTAGGACCTTAAGGAAGAATAGACGTTTAAAATACAAGCTTTTGTTAACTTCCATGATAACAACATTTCATTTTTACAAAAATTAACATACATATGGTTTTATATGTTAATGCTAGTTTTTACAAATACAACTATTACCAAAAAAAAAAAAAAAAAATTGTTTTCCCCTGAAATGTAGGCTAATGTTGATAAAGAGAGAACATATACTTAAATCTGACATGTTTACTTGATTTTTGTTTGTTTTAATAATTAGAGATTCTTAAATATTGTTATAACAAGGATTTATACAATAGTGATCTCAAAGCTTTGCAGCTTTTCCATTTGAGCACGGGATAGTGCCATTCGTGAAAAATTCACAACTGGAGATAGGCCCTTGAGGTAAAAGAAAAGTCTCAAGCCAACTTCAGTAATAAGTAAAGAGGATTGATGAAGCCTTGGCACAGGGTTTTTTTCACGCCTGTAGAACTAGCCTTTAAAAAAAATATATTACAGAAATACACTACTTTACAAAGTTTGAAAAAATGAAATTCATTTATTAACTTAAAAAGAGTAAAAAAAATGAGTATGTCGTTTAAACAGTGTGCAGCATTTTTTTTTAATCACACACATATAAATAACTACCTGCAATGTATAATTAGAGGTAGCAATAAAACTAGATAATTTGAAATCAATTAACGAAAAAAAATTTGATAGCCTTATTAAAATTGGGAATTTGAATAACTTATGACGTTGAATCAGATACAAATAAAAATGTCTTCATAGAAGTTATTAATTTATGTTTTTCAATATTATCTTCATTTATCCAATCAAATTCTCTGTTTGTGGAAATATCTCCTAGAGTAAGAACATAGAATTAGACTGATAATCCTAAAATCTATTTTTAGGCGATAATTTTTCAGTAATATAGGACATTAAGCGGTAAGGAAAATATTTCAAATTGGAACACTGCAGGTTTGAATAAAATTACGATTTTTTTTTTTTTACGATTGTAATCCATCTAAAACTCATTATACAGGTATAGCTTACTTAATTCGAATTTAGTGTATAATTAGACCCAACAAGAAATAAATGTTTTTTCAGCAATTTTTACATTATAATCGATTATACAAGTCAATACTTCGGAATAGATCTTTCAGTAAGAAGAGATCTGATCAAGCCAAAAGTTATAATTGTTGTAATCGTATATTTAAAATTATAATTATAATTATTGAAATTATAATTATATTTTTCTTGAAATGAAACAATAAAAAACATCAACATTAATTTGACATTTTTCAGTTTGTGTGAAGTTATGAAATTTCATTAAGAAATTGTCGGTATGGGACTGCCATCATATTATTCATTCCAACTTTATAATAAATAAATTAACTCAAACTTTTATGGCCTATTATTTTTATAATAAATATTTGTTTGCCTTCTTCATAACGTATTGATGAAAAAAATGTGAGAATTGCTATGCTTTTAATGAATTTTTTAATTCCCAATCCCCAGTTTTATTCGATCATTTTGTTCATACACAGAATATATTTATGAGAGAAGTAGACATTCCCATCGGACAATATTCCTATCCGACTCCTGCCATACGATAAAATGGGGAATCCATTTATATACGAGCAACCCTTTGCCTGGGAGCACTTACCGTAAACTTTTCTAACCGAGCTGGATTTCAAACTGTCTAGGCAAAGGGGGGAAGCAATTATTTTAACAATATTAAACCATACATTTGTAATGATCTTAGCGTTATAAATGCCATTTAAATAAAAGTATTTCAATAATTATAAAATGCAATCCATAACTGAGATACATATTGCTAAGAAATCTTAAAAACACTATTCTTTTCGAGATAGGCTATGCTTTCATTTATTTTTTCATATTTTTGATCGTATATTCAACCCAATATGGGTTCTTATTGAATTTTCAAAGTCCTAAGTCTCAATCCAAGAAACAAATCTTGACATTCAGTCAATATTTCACTTCCCTAAGCCAGTACGGGAGCGGCGTAGCTCATTTTGTAAAGCGCGGAGCTGCTGATCTAAAGATTCTGGGTTCAAATCCAACTGAGACAGATAAATTATTAATCTTTTTAAAGCCACGGATGGCTAGTGTAGAATCTGCAGGACCTTTTATACTTACTTAATGCTTAACATCCTTTCTTAGGTGTCTTAATTGGAGGAAAAACCTAGCGGTTGAGAGTGATCTCTATCAAATCGCCTCTTTGTACAACCCTTGTTCTAGAAACCGTACAGTTTCTATCAACTATTGAATCCAAGATTCTTAATGGTACTCGTGTAATATTACAATTTTTTTTTTTTAGAGTTGTGTTATAGTTTTTACCTCTTAAACTATTTTTGTACTATCAATGAATTTTTGTTAATCATACAAGAAGAATGATACATAAAAAGAAAAGGATGATATATGTATCTGTATCTTTGACTTAGAATTTATTTTACATTGAGCTTAGACAAAAATAAACATCCAATCTCAGTATTACTAACAACTATTAGCTTCCCATTTTTTTCTGTTTCGATCCTACTTCAAGGAATAATGTGGGCTCGTTACCAGAATTTATTGGAAATCAGTTCATGTGTGTAAAATTATTTAGTAACTCGAAAAAGATACATATCCAAAACATTCCGTTTTGAAAAATATTCCAATTGTTCTGAATCTTGATGATCGACATAAGGATGTCGAATGGCAGGCCAAACTGGTTATTTTTGAATTGAGGCTATTTGGAACTATTTTTAAAAAAAATAATTTGAAATTGTTTGAATCTTTTGTTTTTATTTTATTATTCTTATTTCTTCGTTTATATTTCAGGGTTGCTTTCGGACCCCCAGAATTTGTCAGCTTGATACTTGGATTTACACCCATAATTAATATAAATATTCAGGAATGAAAAAAAAACTCCAGTTCCTCTTGAGATTTTTTAAACTTACTAGCGTCATCACAATAATCTCGTTATATAAACAAAGAAGTAATATTAAAACAACACTCCATTGGATCGCGAACATCTCGTTTCGAAATGCAAAGCTATACAAATAAAAATAGAACTTTTGTAGGTGTATTGTTCATTTAAAAGAATATTTAATCTCCTTCCATTAAGGTGGTAGATAAGATTAGGTTTTATGAAAAAAGGTTTTATGAAAACTCTTGTTCAGTGGAAGTAATATTCAAGGTATTAATTTTCTTTTCTAATTGCAGATACAGCGCTTAGAAAATTAGAGGCAAGGATTAGGAGAGAATAAAAGGAGATTACTCTGTAATAGCTCTGATAATACTAGTCTTTTATTTATTTTTTTTGTTTATTTTATATGAGACTCGTCGAAAAATAAACGAGTTTCTAATTTCAGCTCTCTTCCTTGCATTGCCAAAAAACCCAAGGTAAGTAAATCTTTTATCGTTATCTTTATTAGCTATATTTTACATGGTGATAAAATTTATAGGGGATGCATTCTGTGGATACTTTCCTAAGATAAATATATAGAGATACCAATAGAGGAACCAAGGAAGTCTGGGTGTCGACTGTTGAAAATCAGAGTGCTTTTATAATTTAATCATGTTCACCAACAGCTCTCTCATAAATCGCGAACTCGCAAAGATTGTAGTTAAACGGGAATAATGTTTGTCAGTTGATTGATGTGTTTTTGTCCGCGACCTCTTGAAATAAAAATGTTGCTGAGTTATTTACTCTCGGATCTTAGGAGTTTTAATACTTCTTATTTCTTCTCGTCGACGGGAAGTATCTGAAAACTTTCCCACTACCCCATCCCTTCCAATGTTGTTTTTTCGTTTGACTTAAATTGAGGTGGATTGACTATCCATCTGAGTAGGAATTTTCTCTATTTTAACTATAATATTGTTGACATTGGAGAGGATAAAATATTACGTCAGAGTTCAAAACTCCAATTCGATATATTATTTTACTTGCTAGGGATTACTAAAATGATCTGAAAATCCCTTTGAGGAAAAGCTAATGTGAGAAGCTTTCATTAGATACGGAGGTTTCCGTGGAAATTTTCCCTTTCCATTATGTCATCTCGTTTAGGTAGTGATATTAGCGCTTCACATTACTCTCCTCACAAAGGGATGTTAACACCATTACGTCCCGAGCTCCAAATTTTCACGCTTGCTAGATAACAATAGGTTGTGCTTTTTGAGTTCATTCAACAACTTAGGTCTTTATTGTCATTTATTTATCTTGAAAATTATTATTACTCATTATTTATTATTAAATTATTATTATGACTTTAATCATACTTGGTCGCTCATTCCAAAACTACATGTGATGGGCAGCTTAACCTTCCACAATTTATGTGGGTGTTTTATTTTTTAAATATTATTAAACATGCTCGTAAATCCTATCCAGTTTAATTACCAATTACGCCTATGCAATTATCATATTACTAACAATGAGATTTTGGGCTGTTCAATTAATGATCATATAATTTGTAGCAAATAAGTAAGGGGAAAGACATTAGAATACAGTGATACAGTTACAATTTTATTAATCAGGTTTATATTGAATTAAAAAATGCTTATCATTCCTACGACCATCAAAAGCTGTACAGCATATTATTTTAAAAAAAAAGAATACCAAATAAATAAGTACTTTATTATTATTAGTAGAGACGTGGGTGAAAAATATATTCACTAAGGATACAATGGATAACCATGTTGTAGTTATAATGAATGTCAAAAGCTATACAACAAATATCAGTGATTGAAAAAATTACAGGAACCATAAATTTGCTTTCTTCTTGGTAACCTCTATTTTTTTTTCATTTATCAATAAATATTCTTATAATGAACTCTAATTATAACATAACTAAGACTAGAAACGTTTTACCATGAAAAAAGACATGGATCACAGTCATATAAAAACTTAGAATATAAGCTTTCAATTCTACTATATCTGTGACTTCGCATCCCTTGGTCCAGAGAATGCTCATCAAATAATATATTCCATGCATCCTCAACAGTTTTCGCATTTCTCGCAGCATCTTTCACTCCAGGAAGGTGCATGATAACATTCTGAGCATCTCGCCATCTTGCTTGATTGTAAGGATTCTTCTCCCATCCTCACATTTTAACGAGTTTTTTATTCTTATTTCGTGGGCAACGAAAAATTCGCTGTCATCGTCAATACATACATCTGAATCTGAGTCACTTTCATGCGCAATATCTTTTTGCGCGGACATTTTCATCTGTATCTATCTACATTACCACTTTCATTACTATCATTGAAGCATGCGGACAAAAAAAAAAGGTTGATGTCTATACGATTAAGGATAATCTTACAATTTCAGTCGCGATCTGTCAGAATGATTGCTTTATATGGGCAAGAAGGGTTGCCGGAGGTTAGAAAGGCACTAAACTCTCTCGGGTCATCCACACAACAGCTACTGGGATCATGAAAGAGTTCGAAAATCCTCTGCGATCTGTCAGGTCGACCACGAACAACCAAAGATTAATGTTGTAAAGAGCCTTGTAAAGATCAGTGGATTAGTTGTTTGGGCCAAAACCTGAAAATTGTTCAGGAGTCCTCTAAGGTTTTTCTAGAAAAGTGAAGAATGATCGTCTATAAAAACGGCACATATAACATTGGCTAGTTTGAATTATGAAATTTCCTTGAAAACATGAAAAAGCCGAAATATCTTTTTCCCCGGCCTTTATATATATCAATATCAGTTATAATAAGTCTGAACAATTATAATAAAAAGGGGGTTTATTAGTGCATAGAACAGCAATATATCTTGAAATTAATTGAACATAATTTTGGTTACTCCAGTATATATAGCTACAGAGTTTGTTTTCGTATTAACAGAACTAGTGCTAGGTTAATAATAGAATGAACTTAACCAAGGACTCTATTTATATATTTTAATTAACTTATTCTGTATCTCTATATTAGTAAATCTATTTAAATACCTTAACTTAGTTAAATAACTTATACGGCAACGTTAACTTATCTGCTGTCTATTGCTGGTAGTGGTCCACTTATTTTATTTGTTTAGGTCACTTTATGTTACAATGGATAATCGGAATTAAATTCGTGGGTTGTAAATTGCAAACATCGGAGTATTATGAGATACCTCCGATCCTAAGCAAACATTTTCTTTTCAGTTTTTTTAATATCCAATCATTCGTTAAAAATATTTATGGTACAAATTTAGTTTTAGAAGAAGTTGCTGTTTTGAGTTTTTAAAGGTAGATATAGTATCATATATACTTTCTCTGGTCAATGTGTTAACATGGGAATGAGCATTTTATCTTCCATCAATGCAGTAAATTTACAGTTCCTAACTACTGGAAAATATTGTGGGTATAAGAAGATATTGGGTAATTTCAATTTGATTTGTTGTTGATTTTTAGGTTTTTAACAAGTTTCTGCTATGGTAACTTTTTGTGTATCTTTTTATGCACATGTGTTTCCTTTAACATAATTCCAAATGAAAAGCAAATTCAGGAACAGCACGCGAAGAGAATGACCATGACCTGTCTGATGGAAGGAAATAGTGGTGTAGCGGCATAACAACCTACAATGCCCTAGATTGCGGGTTCTTTTTTTTAAAAGGGAGTAAAAAATTCTCGGTTATGCCGTCCTTTGGAGGGAATGTAAAACGGGTGTCTATGCCCGTACGACCTCAGGTACTCGCTAACAATCCCTATCCTAATTAAACCTGGATAGTCCGATTAGCCATATCAACATAAAGTGACGTTAAGTAATCAAAGAAAAACAAGGAAGGAATGATGGATTGGAAGAGAAGGAATGCCTGGTTGTTAGTACAGACTTGCTGAATATTGAGTTTGGTTTAGGAGAGCCTCGAATACAAAACTCCTAAGGAATAGCGAATATACATTTTCTACACCATTGAAGATGTCCCAAAAATCCAATACCTCCAAAATGTAATTGATAAATAAACACAACTAACCATTGATGAACGAAATTCTACTTTGCCTAGGTTTTCGGGACCAATTAATGATGTTAAACCGGGAGAGGTGTTCCCGTGAGCATTTCTCTCTTATGGATCATTATGTAAGTATAAATATCGAATAAATCATCCTATTCCTGTGTGATCTAAGTCTATCTGGACCTTCATAAACACGCAGTGCTCAAATTGCCATATTCACGCTACGGGCTAAGAGATATGATTTGAAATTTTTTTTAAAGGGAATATGGAAATGCCGAGATTCCCCGACCGCTATACTATTTTAAGTTCTAGTATTTATTTTCACTGCGGCTGATTTTCATTTGTGAATCTTATTCAATCATATCAATGCCATTTATACCCTATTTATTCCTTGGTTCTATGTCCTGAATAATTATAAGTTGAAATTGAAAAGAAATATTCATGGAAATCACAATCTTGAAACTTACAAGGGAAATTCTCACGGGGACACCTCTTGTGTAACATAAATGAAAGGAACTTATCCTAGAATAAAAAAATATTAAGATTAAATTACACAGAATTCTTGCAGAATTAAAGTGAAAATCTAGGAAATTTTTTTGTGATATACCTAATTTTGGAATATTAGATGATATCCCACATCAACTATTCATTATTGACAACACAGTTCTCCTAGCAATTTACCATATCTACCAGTAATATTAAGTAGATTTGAATCTACACATTCTGCTGTTGTGAGGAAACCTGGACTGAACTAGCGGTGGACCATGGATATTGATCCTTCGAGGTCCATCATTGAATAACTAGGTGGAAACCCTGAGACGTACTAATTGAAACGCTGATGAAGGGAGTTGCTTCGATTAGCCGAGCACAGATCGGAAGCCCTTAGACTAAGTAACGCCTTTCCCCTAGTTGGGTGTACTCTTCCTCAATCACTTCTATCAAACCTAATTTAAGTATACCTAATCATAAAACCCGAAGACCTGATTCTAATAATGGAACAATAAGCTATAATTGATAATTAAGATAGATGTAAGATATTATCTGCACTAAGTTATGATGAGGATTTTATGTTTCCTAGTGCTCGGAGACTTGAGGCACGAGGACAACGAAGGCCGTGGGAGAAACTGTGGCCTTGAAGACGATCTTCTCCAAGCTTTGGTTGAAGAACTGTTCGATCCGAACTGAATCCCAGAACAACTGCTCGAGAACTGATATGGAAACTCGAAGTCAGAAAATCAACCGCCAATGACCATCTCAAAGTGATTGAGAAGGTGAAAAATCTTGAAAGTTAGTAGAACTTCTTCCACGCCCTTCTTTACTTTAAAGGTTCAAGTCCCCTCTCGGAATCTTTCAGAATCACCGTTGATTAGTGCATGTACTAATACTTCCTTCACCCCAGACTTCGTTGACGGCCGTTTGGGTGTTCGATTTCCTATTTTTCTTGACAACCCAATATTTTAGCCTATTTCTAGCAAATTTACTTAAAGTGTTATTCATGCTGCTGAAGGTCAAAGTCAACTTTTCCCAAAAGTAGAATACATGTTACAAAACTATGGAAAACGCATTATAGTTGGCGTCTTCAAATAAACTTCAGAAAAACTAAATACATGACCACAAAAAGGGTGAAATTTTTAAAGTATTTGGACTTTGTAATGGAAATAAACGGAACGTCCAAAGGAAATTGGTATGCTGAAATCAGTTATTTGGCTTTGGCGCAATAATGTGACGAAAGGCACCAGTAAAGTTATTTACAAGTCCATCATTAGAGAAAGAGCTTGGAAAAGGTGGATAAGAGTGGAGGAAAGCATGCACGGTCATAACCTAAGAGAGGGAGCCGCGCAGGACAAGAGGGAATGGAAAAAGGAAATAAAATAAATTTGTGGTCAAATAAGATGCTTGAATACCCCCGGGTAGAAGATGAATTTATGTTGTAGAAGTATTTATGTTGTACACAAAAAATATTCAATACGTTGAGAAATTCAGTTTTCTGGGATGGGGATAAATGGCATGATCCTTAACCGATTCGATCTGAAAATAATTTTTTTTTTTCAGCTCTACGCTATGAGTAAAATGTCAAAACTTATAACTTATAAATCAAAACTTATTAACGATATCTATCAAATTAAAATCATTTTATTTAAAAATTCGAAATGCTTGAGGAAAAGGAATCTTAATAATTTTGTTTTGAAGAGAAAACAATTGCCCTGGCCGGGATTCGAATCTTTAGTTCAGACGACCCGGGTTCGAATTCCGGCCAGAGTAAATCTTTTCTCTTCAAAACAAAAATATTAAAAAGAACAATTAATAAAAAAAATCAATTATGAATCTCAATATTTTTATCAATAAAATTAGGGTATCGATTCCACAGTTTACCGCTTCGAGTTAAATCAAAAAAAGTTTTAATTCTTCATTCATGCCCTTTTTAATATTCTGGAAAATAAAAAAATAATTGTGTTTCAGTATGAAAAAAAGGTGTAATTATGGGATGTGATTATATTTCATTAAGACATGACGTTTCAAGAAACATTCCGAAGTACATATGATGATTTAACTTAAATAGTATGTATAAGTCGAGCCATTAATCCATACCTACAGTCAGTAATAGTTAGTATATACACTCAGTTATAAAATAATTTTTAAAGCTTGTTATGACTTAACTTGAACAACCTGCCGAACTGATACCAAAATTAGTTGTCTGATGATATTTACGAAGTACTGTTGTATAGTTAATGCATAATTATATTACTTGACCTATTGACTAATGCATAGACTGTAATTGTCACAAGGATACATTTGACAGATCAGGTACTTAGCTAGGCGAGAATTAATACATGAGCGGTCAGACTGTGACAAATGGGGCCGAAGCTGTTTTAATTATCGGACGAAAGCGATTGATGACCTGAGCTAGAACTTAATTCAAATAGATGTTGACTGTCTGTTCAATTTCCTTTTTGTGATATTGGTTCTTGCCTCCGGGACTCTGGTAAAAAAATATGTTTTGTATTTGGCATCGGGTGAAATCGGCCCTTCAAGAGCCGTTGTATCACTTTTTCAAATCAATCATCCGATGAATTATTGAACTTCTTGAGATGTCATCCTCTTCGATAAGTTCTTAGGGCTTACTGTGCGACATGATAAGCGCTTATTCCTGCACGTCAGTTCTGACATGATTCAGATCTTTCAAAAAGTCTTCTTAATTGTAATAAGTATTCCAAAAAAATTACTACTAAAACAACAGAAAACCTCCAAACCTAACACAATAAACCACCAACCTAATCTATTAAAAAATAATTGTTAATATAAAAAAAAAGACAATTTGATATACACATTTAAAAGCATGGATATATTTTTTTTGTTGCTACAGTATGAGTCCTAAATTTTGCTTATCCAAGTTTAATTAGGATAAGGATTTTTAACGAATACCTGACAACGTACAGGCTCGGGAGTCCCGTTTAACGTTCCTTCCGAAGGACGGTATAACCAAGGATTTCTTACTCCCTTTAAAAAATCTTAGGGCTACCTGCTGGGCGACGAGCCCGCGAGTGAACATAAATTGGCACACACAATACCAAATGATATATTTTGGAACTTTAAAGTTCGGTATAGCTTGTTCATCATTTATTGAGGAGTATTATTGTAATAAAATACTCAAAGAAATATGAAGCCTAATTGTTCAATTCATAGCCTTACCTTTATCTTCAAAATAGCTGTATAAACGTTCTTTAAACATTCATCATACTAAAATCAAATTTTAAAAATAAAACTCTTTTGCTTAAAAAAATAAGAGTGAGCAGCATCCATGTGAAAACTCCTAAATGAATTTATTGGCCACATTCACCCCGCCATAAATACTCGTGGCTATTTAGGCAACTACTTAGATATTGTATGTTATTGTAATTTTTATTTTATTTTCTAGTTTTTGTCCCATGTTATTATTATGGAGATTGCCAACAATTTAATTTTAGATTTGTGCCCAAATATATATTCAGGCATAATCTAGTTTATGAAAGCTTCTAATATTTGTTTACGTACATTTTATGTATTTAAAACGAATTCTTGATTTTTCTACTATTTATTTTGTTTCTTAAATCGGATAGATTGGATAGAATTATTTTTACTCACTTCACTTAACCTTCATACCAAAGTGGCGGGGCCTACAATCGTAGTATTTTCTTCAAACGATTTGCCCAACCCTCAGTTAGGTTTTCACCTTACCATAGGTTTTGCCGTGTCCAGTTACTGTTTTTCTAAAAAATTATTATAGTTAATTTCAGCCTTTAAATTTTAAATGTATAATCAATATGCACTTGAAATGTAAATAACTGTAACTTTTAATGTGGTTAATATTAGGATCTTAATTTAAATAAATAAAAAATCATATACTACGTATTTTATGTTTTTTAAATTTATTTTTTCTATTTTTATTTTACTTTTTAGGAGTTCCTGTATACATTGCAAATTATACCATAAGCCTGTCGTTAATATGTATCAAATGGATGATAAAAAAAAAAATAAAAATAAAAATAATACTGTGTTAGAACCATTTGGGATTTCAAGAGGTGATTTGTCAGATAGATTTTTTAATAATACGTTTTTATTTTTTTATTTATTACATTAAGTATTTTCAACCACTATGTTTAATTTTACAGCAAAAAAACTAAATGAATTGAGGAAAGAAAGTCCGGAATAATTGTCATAATTAGTTGACTGTCATATTGTGTTCTTTATTTTGTTTTGTCAAAAAACGAAAATAATAATTTTGGCATATGGCATAAACTTGCAAAATTTTTACATGTTCATTTCGGGCTTATTATAGGTTAACTTTCTTGCCTATCGGAGAGGATTATATAAAACAAAAATAAAATTTCTATTTCGTGGATATATTCAAGTTTAAATTTAAAATTAACACATCAACTATCAAAGTTAGAATAATCAAAACTGAAATGTAAAAATAATAATAATAAAATCCCGCGGGGAACGAAAAACCTCTTTTGTATTCCTGCGTTGAAAGGGTTAAGATTTATCTCTAGATATTCGCATTTACAAAGATTATTTCCTCGTTTGAAAGATTATAGCAGACTTAGCTGATTGAAACAGGAATCGGGGTTAGCCGCGTAGGAACTGTTAGTCGCCTTCAGAATGTTTACCGAGCTTAAGCTGTCAGCTGACATAAAACAGAACGGACCCAAAAAAAGAATATGATACTCGTAAAAGCCTAGACACACAATAACCCTGGCAGGCCCCGAGCCTGGTCCATTAGAAACCAAATCCCCGGCAGCTAGTTTCTATTTCTCGGACGGGATTAGTCCATCCTCCAGGTAAGCTGGAGGTAATGGGTCGCTGATTGCCTTGAGGTGTAGCCTCGACATGTGTTGTCATCTCTTCTGTTTGACCGGGTCAAATAGCTCTGGTGTAATACGAGCAGTTTAATTGATTCCAGGAGATCATTTCTTCGTCGCCAACTGGCCAAACTTCTAAACATTTTACAAGTATCCAAAACTGGCTTTGTAACTCACTCAAGTTATAGAGCTGTCTTTTAATGGGAAAGATGACAACAAGAATTGAGACATAAAATATTTATAAATAAAATAAATCATTTTTATTTATTTATAATTTTTTTTGTCAGATACCTACAAACATCACTTCTGAACATGATTTTTAGTAATTTCTTATTTAAATAAAAACTTCAATGTGCTCAAATGGTATTATTAATAATACGAATTTGCAACAGCTTGATGTCATATTGATTATAAATAAACTTTTAATCCTATTAGGGTTTTTTCTGATTTGAAGATTCACTTCGCCGCAATTTTCGTTACGACTTAAGTGCCAAATTTATAAGTCAATAATTAGACCAACGCTGCTCCATGGTGCGCCGCTCCTGAAACACATTTATAAATCCACCTTAAAGAGTCTACAGCAGTTCCAGAACTCCATCCTTAGGCGTATAGTTAAAGGCACGTCGCTCCAAAGGGCGCATAACGTTAAAATCAATGAGGAGCTCAAACTCCCCTCCATTCCAGACTCCATTAGCCGGACTCTATTACATTACATTAGAATAAACGGAGATTTTGAAACAAACAAAATTTTAGGGTTTAAATAATTTTCAAAAAGAAATAAAGGCGTAAAATTAAAAATCGGTCAACCCTTCTGATTATTAAGGCTCGCGCCTATCTCACGGAAAATTAAAACTTTGATAAAAATGATCAGAAATTTAAAAAGAGATATAAATTATAAAGTAGAACGTGATAACGAAAATCCAAAAAGCAAAGCCTTAAGGCACGCGTACACCTAAACCGTTATCGGCCGATCTCGGCAGATCAAATCAAACCTATGTAAAAGAAAGGGAGTGCTTACACCACTATAACCGTCATCGTCCGTTCAAGGCAACCAACCTCCGAACTTGTTGGGATTTCTCGCCCGAGTCTTTCCGCCGGTGATATACATTCCCTATAGTTTGTATTCTGCCTTGTTATTAGTGGTTCGACTGTGTTTTAAATATATTGAAATGTGCTAAAACACGTTCTAAAATATTCAAAGAACTTGATGGGTTGTAATTTTAATTCTTCAAAAAGGTGGTGGTATTCACCCAATTGTTTTCTGTACATAAATATTTCATTAACCCACACACGCCGACGTCGACGTCGACGAATTAAATTTTCTAAAAGAAACATTTTTTCGATTTCATTCATTTTAAAAACGCGTCTTCACTTTGATAAGCAGAAAAATCAACTACAGAACACCGGGAACGCACTATGCCGGCAAAAGTGTGAGTGCATGCACGTCCGAGTAATTCTGTCCGACATCGGCCGACAAAATCGGTTTGGTGTACGCATAGGGTTAAGCCTCTAAACTAATTGAAAAACGAACCAATCAAATTTTCGCCAATTAAGGCATCATAAGAACACCCAACGAAACGAAAACCATATCAAAGAAGACAATATGCATCACATCTCAGATCAACAGCCAAACAGACATATCATGAAGTTGTTTATGGAACGTCTTGGAGCAAGGTTCCCGTCTCTATTCCAAGAGTTTTTTTGGAATTTCTCCAGATAATGCCTGAATTGGCGAAGCGTTGATTGGTTATTGTGATGCTTTGCTTTTTGTGACTTTTGCAATTGCATTCTAATGTATCAAATCAAGTATGCACCCTGCAATAAGTGAAGTTACAGCTCGCGACAGTTGAGACGAGCTTGTAATAGATAGTTTATGGAGCACTAATTAAACTAGTTGGGTAGAACGAAACTTACTATTCAAGATTGGCTTCCATAATTATTCAGATATTGTATATTTTCATATTTTAATTGTACTATAATTCTTAATAATTTCTTTAATCAGTAAAGCTAGAGGTAATAAAATCGATTAAACATTAGTTCTTGTTCAAGAATCGATAAATTATCACTGTAGAAACTTGGCTGGCTAGTGATAATTTTATAACGGCATCTTGGTAAATGAATTTCTCCGCCTTCACTAACAAGGCCGTCAGAACCAACAAGCTAGGTAGAGCGTGTAGAGATTATTAATTTTATAACTAAGTCTTAATAGAACCTCTATAACAACTATGTATACCAGGATTAGGCTTAGGAATTGTTAATATACCATGATATCCATTTCAGATACATTATACCCTCATAATACAAACTTGTTATATTCGGTTAGGAACAAGTTTGTGAGAGGATCACCTGTTAACCTCACCAAAATTATTGCTCCCCCTGATATAAATTATGGCTGTTATTAGATCGGGCCTTTTTTATGGAGCGCTGATGCTTAATAATTTTTTTCCTTACACCACAATAAGGCTCAAATAGTATCAGAACGGAGTACTGAGACGTATACAAAGGCTCAAAACACTGACACAATACAATATACATTAAAGTAAGTACTTGGGTTTTAACAAGAGATAGTGAAAGAAGTTATTTAGGCGATGTTGTAGTTTGTAGTTCCACTTTCCCTCTTTGTTTATTTCTGGTTTACATTTTTTTAATACTGTAAAAAATAAAAAAAACAACAACAACCCCCGACTAAAAGTTTTGATGTTATTAAATAAAATAGTTTATATTTTTCCTAACTGTATTCACATTTTATAGTGAAAAAAACTTTCAGTCATATGAGAAGAATATAGTTAGAAGAAATTTGTGAATTGTACATATTCGCAAGCGCATACATATTCAGCTGATAACGGCCCGGCTAAGTGGGCATTCAACCAATTGAGTGTTAAAACGCGGTCCCAGTTGCCAACTCCCTTTACGGTTCCCAGGCTCTCTATAAAGCCTTAATAGTTGCAGCCTGCTTTTAATATCTTTTACGTTTTCTATATTTATATTCATTTTTAATGCGCAAATTATACTAACAGTTTAACAACGCCGCATGTTAAAAATATTAATAATATAGAATGATGATTTAGATAATATGTTTATAACCGATTTAAGTCATACCCTTATAGTTTTATGTAAGGTTGTAGTGAATTATATTAAAATTCAAGAAATTGGCCGTTTCTCATTATAAAAGAACCAGACTTAAGCCAGGAAAATTTCGAGACACCACGGAATACTATCTGCAAATAAGCTTGCTTTTGGACATGAGCAGAGACATTCAGCGCCTCATCCACCGCCCATTGATGAACGACTTCGAGAAGGAGCACATCATCCACCGGAGCAGACTGGGTTTCTCAGAGGCGTCGCCTGCAAACATCAAGCTACCTCAGCACAGTGTTCGTACGTGTAGGTGGATGACAGCTTCTTTGCTCCATTCGAGCCTACTATGAAGTACCTCATGATCTGTACTGGGGCCGATACTCTTCGTCGAATTCACGGGGCTAGTTGTCACTTACAACTCTCCAGGAGCAGTCGTTGCAGCCTACGATGATAACGTTGGCATGTACCAGCATTGAGCCAAAACGGGAGACGACTCTGAAACCATCGTCAAGAATCTTATTAGGAATCAGAGTGAACCCAAAAAACCCCAATGCCATTGTGATGTCACTATAGCAAGGAAAGAGCGCTCTACCCACACTGTTATCTATCTACCATGCTGTCTTTGTTGAATGCAAGACTCCAACTCCATCCTCTACCGAGCCGTTACGCTGGATAGTCACCTTAACTACTCCAGCCACGTCCGGGAGAGATTCAAGCAGGTTTGGCTCAAAGGAAATAGGTTTTTACCACTGGTGACTTCACCGCAGTTTTCGCTGATGCTTCAGATATGGGAGGCTATCATTCCACCGATGATGCTCCATGGTGCACCTCTGCTGCGACATCTCTTTATGTCCAGTTACTAGTTTAGATATACTCGTCTATTGTAGCATGGTTATTGTAGTTATTAAATAAAGGAGGGGGGAATGGATAATCAACGATCATTTACAGTTATTATTATGATGTTAATAATTAGATGAGCACAAAAAAGTTTGTGTTAATGAAAATCTCACCCCAACCGATGGTAAGATAGGCCCTCAGTCCGATGTTTTCTCTCGTGAATGTCTCAACGACCAGCATGTACAGGTACAGTCCTGCAAATAGAACAGCCAAGCATTAGTAATATATTGAAATCTTTAAATTAAATAAAAATTAACGGGTGTTTGTTAATTAATTAGAACTTAGATATTACCCACTGCGGTCCACATTATTAGATTTCTTATTACCGATTTTAAAACAGAATTATATGTGTAGAAATAAATTCCATAAATTATTGTATATAAATTGTACCAACTCCATACATGAGAAATTCTATATTCGCAAATTTGTTTACATATGCTGGGCTCTCCTAGGGTGAGCTCTTTGAGTGTTAGAGTGGCAAAACAACTAGGAATGAGTATTTGAGTCACGTCAGCATTCGGATAGGGGAAATTTTCCCCATTAGCTTGAGACTTTTTAAACAAACACCTTTGAGGATGGTCTAGGCAAAATTAGCTAATCAGATTACAACTGCAAGTCCAAGAATAAATACAAAGTTTGTTTTGAAATAAATATTAAATATATATTTATATATTATTTATGTTAATTCAATAAGAATAGTGCTTATTGAATATTCTAAGAAAAATAGAAGTTGTATTGGTGAAAATATATGTAATCCAAATCGCAGTGAGTGCATGGAGATTAATTTCTATCTTAGATTAGGATATTATAGTTTGTTATGAGAGTGTGTAATTTGAAGTACCTACATATGCTGGGTTAGTAACATTAATCAAAGTTATCCCCATGAAATAGATTTGAAATAAATCCTTTCGTCCTATGACTTAGCGTAGGCAGATGGTGGCCCCATTGCCCAGTACTTTTCACTGCAATCGGATACTAGTCCTTCAGGTTGGGGGAAACCTGGTACCGGGGGCATAGCCCGACAATAATATTCTGGAGAACAGTCTTCCCGAGCCTCTATCTCTGGGCTAATAACCCGAATGGGAGTATATATTACTTAAAGTAGACTTCCTTTGCGTCCGGAGTTGCTTTACCTTTATTTAAAGTTTTAAGCAATGTTATCGTTGATTAATTTTCTCCACTATTGCGTAACATTTCAAAAATGTAAATAACATAAAATATATGTTTTGTCAGAATATTAATCACTATCTGATTAGTGTATTCTGTCTTACCTTCTACGAACATCCAAAAGAAGTTCGTTAATATGAAGTAGTGAAGAAGTGTGAACAGTATCAAACAGGATGGTGAATCCGTATGCATTGAAACCTGGAAAACAAATAAACAATTGTTTAACATAGTTTTATGGTGAAACTACAAGAATTTATAAATATTTTATTTTGAAGAGAAAAGATATTTCCAGGACCGGGATCCGAACACAGGTCTCCCATGTTTCCGTCATGGTACTCTCCTACTTAAGTTTTACTAGCTCGCATCTCGGTCAGACAAATCCATTCTCTTCACTGATCCCATATCCCCGTCCTCTCGCAATTTGCGATGTATACAAGGGGAGGAATGTTCATTGATCATTACTTCAAGTAGGATCTTGTTGACTTACGTCATTATATCATTTATAATTTATTATAGTTTTTAGATGAAAAGATGGATATCGAATTCGGGCCAGATCAGCAACAAATGGGACATTAAGGTCATTGTGGATTACTTTGTTCGTAACAAAATAAGGAGCATTGAGGATTTTATGAAGGATTTTGGATTGTAAGGATTGAATTCGATGGTTTATGGAGCCACAAAGCTCTATTCCGTAAGTCCAAATAGGTCGTATGATGGTCATGTAGATGAGTCTTTTGTAATTAATTGAGAGCTTAGAGCGTTTGTCAAGTAAATGTTGAAGTAGCCTGAAACGGCGTCCTTTTTCTTGTCGTTTCAGTCTAGTATGAGGATTCTAAGTTAATTTTTTTTCAAGGCGTAGTCCTAAGTACTGGACCTGTTTTACAGGATTAAGTGTGATGCTATTAAACGATACGGGAGGACAGGAAGTCATTGGCTTACGACCGAGGGTAAAAGTGATTTGACGGGGTTTTTGGGAATTTATTTTAATCCTCCAGTTTTCATTTTTCACGGTCAGTGATACAGGATTGAAGAGTATGGGATGCTATAACTGGATCGGTGTTGTCTGATAATAGGCATGTGCCATCTGCATACGTGGTAAGGGCAGTATTAGGATGGATCGGGATGTCAGCTGTATAAACTGTGTAGAGGATTCGGCAGAGGATACTGCCTTGAGGAACACCTGCAGATTGAGGAAAGTGGGAAGAAAATATATTATTGTGATTTATTTTGGATGACCTGTTAGTGAGATAGGAATGAATAATGAGAAAATATGTAGGCGATAGGAATTGGTGGAGTTTGTAAATCAATCCTCAGTGCTAGACTCGATCAAAAGCCTGTTCCACGTCAAGAAATACCGTCGAACAATATAATCTAGGTTCCAATGCAGAAGAAACAACTTCCACCACACGATGACATTGCTGGATAGTGGAGTGGGATGTTCGGAATCAAAACTGCTTATCTGGGATAAGGTGGTTTGCATCCAGGATAGGGTATAGTGGTTTCAGGAAGAGTTTTTCCAGGATTTTACCCATACACGGTATAAGTAAGATAGGACGGTAAGAGGAAGGGCATTCCGGTTTTTTTTTTAGGTTTAGGTATCATTTTTACAACGAATAATTTCCCGAGGTTAGGAAAATATGTAGTACGGAGTATAGCATTATATATGTAGGTGAGGAATAGAATAGCTTTTCTGGGAAGATGCTCTATGGCGTGGATCGTGATGAGGTCTTGTCCAGGAGCTTTTCGAGAAGGTAATCTGTGAATAATATTAGATATTTCTGAAGGATGGAATGCTTTGGGAGGAATAGTCATTGGGAGGGGAGCATTTAACTCATCATTTATATATTGAAGGGGGGTTGGGTTTATAATGTCAGGATGTGGATAAAAGGTTTTAGAGAGATGTTAACAGGCCTAATAACTGGGCTTTTTCTTCATCATATCTTGTCCAGACATTGGATTCATTAAGGAGTGGGTGATTGAAATCTTTGAATTTTAGGATATTTTTTGTGATCATCCATAATGTTTTGTCAGAAGCTGTAAGATTTTCAGTTAGGTTAATTAAATTTTTAGTTTTGAGTTTTCTAATTTCTGTTTTTAGTTGGTTAGTCAATTTCGTAGAAATACTTTTATCCGGAGGGTATCGAGGGCTATGCCACTTCGATCTTGCTCTGCGTATTTTTCTTAATAAGATACGAAAATTCTGTGGCAGATAAGTCTTCTGAGTATTATTGTTTTTATGATTTGAGGAATTATCATGTAAAGTGGCTTTTATTGATGTAGTAAGTTTTTCTATGGCAGTATCAATGTCACGTTTTTTCTCAAGTGAAATTGTTAAGTCTAATTTGTTCTCCAGGTCATAACAAAAGTTGTCCAAGTTTATACTTCATTATAATTCATTAGGATGGTGAGTGGTTTATGGTTTCTTGAAGATCTTTCAGGAATGAGGTTAGGATTAAATTAATGTCGTTTGGGTTTTGTATTTGGATAGGATGTAGATCTGGAGGTTGGGGGGGGGGGATAATTTACATAAATAGGGGGGTTGGGAGTGGGTTGACGTCTGTTTTCAACGTGTGTTGAACTAATGAAGGGACAGGATTCGGATGTTGTGGTGGAAGATTGACCATTAAGGTTTAAGGATGGAGAGGTATTTCCTGACGTGGAGACTGGACTTTAGGATTGGATGTCTGAGGTTTAGATCGAGCATATCGGGGTTTAGGTTGGGAGTTTTTGGGCTTCTTATAGGAAGTATAGAGTTTTTGTTGGGAGGCATGAGGTGCCTGATGTTGGTTGAGGCTGCTGCTGGTTCGTTGATTTCGAAGTTCTGTTTTAATTTTCCGGAGGTTGAACTATGGTGGTAGGTTAATTTTGGCAATTCCGGGAAAATAGTGGAGTTGTTGACTTCTGGTGGCTGAGGAACATTATTCTCTAGGCTTCTCTCTCGTATTTTATGCGTTCTCTGTCGTAATGAACTTTTATAGTTCGCTGGGTGGTCCCACCACAAAGAGCACATTTTGCAGGCTCATTTCTGGACTTCTGGCATGCTCCTGTTAGATGTGAGACAGCACATTTGACGCATCTGGGTTCGTGCTGACAATAGATCTTGGTATAACCCAAGTTTTGACACCTAGTACACTGCACTATGGAGTTTTTCTTCCTTGGCTCATCGAATTTTACGGCTGAGTAAACAAGTCTCAGCATTATTTTAGACCGGTTCCAATTCAACGAAAAACAACGGAGGTGGATATTTTTCAGTGGGGTGCAACACTGAAGAGATATTTCTGATCTCTTTTGATAGCGTCCTTAGGTTTGGTCGAGTGAAGCCCTCTTAGAACCACCCTATATGGTTTCTCTTGTTTGAGCTGATAGGAGTGGAAATCTTATTTGTTGCAAGTGAGATGACTTATTAATTTTTAATATGAATCTTTATTAACTGTATTAATTTTTATGTCAATGACTCGAGGGTAGCATCTAGAGTTTGGCTCCCCGATCAAATCTACTATTTCTCTTCCAAAAGTTTAAAAATCACTTATTAGTAATAAATATAGGAGGAGGTATCGGGTCTTCGTAATTTTGACTCTCGTGATTTTCATCACGAGCTTTAACTTTTGGGCCAGAGTTGCTGCTGGTTGAGGCTACGGGTGGTTTGACTGCTGTAGATTTAGTTTATGGTGCTTCGGTTGTTAGATTGTTCTGAGTGACTGTTGTTTTTAAACTAGCCGATTGTTTTTTTTTTTGTTTCGCGAGTTGCCCGCTGAGCCAGGAGCAGATTTTCTTTGTCGTTTCTGGAGGGTTCTTCATTTTAGATATTGAGAATCGGTCTCACATATTTCGGAAAAAGGAGTTTATTCCACCGACACATCACTAGCCGAATTGTCCACGCTCATCATTCTATTGTTAATTAATTATAGAGAAAAAAGCATAAAATTTATTAATAATTAATTTTTAATTTATTAATCATAAAATATTGTTAAATACGTTTATATTATTATTTAAACTAAATTGAATAATTTAATAGTCGTTAAGTAAAGAGCTGGGTTTACATATGTACCAATTGGTGATAACAGGAAAACTGTCAACTATCTAGACTTTTATTACACACCCACTCCCAAAGCAGCAAACAAAAAAAGGGGGAAGCTTTTGTGTTCCCGCTTGTGTGTTAAATTGAATAGAAACTCCAAGCTGATCTAAGTTATCTTGGATATTTCAGTCTAGTAGTTCTGTTTAAAGTGATCACATGAAAACTGTGACCAAACTACTAGTTCTGGTCAAATCTCTCTCATGACTTTCATTATTAGCAAGTGGTGAATGGTAAAAGCAAATGGAAAAAAAAATTAATGCTAATCTGTGTGAAATACGCCATGTTTTATTAATTTTAAGTTTTATTTGGAGTTTTCTTTCCTTTTGTTCTCTTTCTGCTGTCGTTAGGTTGAGAAATATTAACAGGTACCTTAGGTTCCGTTAAATAGAGATAGAATTTTAAATTGATTCAAGATTAAGGAAATTTATTTATTATCACTAATAAGGGGTAACCTACAGTTAGTGGATCGTCGATTTTAACTTCTTTTTTTTTATAAGTGTAGTTGTTCCTTCAACTGCAATTTTATATTCATGGTATAGCGTTTAAGGGGACACCTCATTTCACCCCATTTGACATATTCAAATTAGTAGCTGACAAATCATTCAAATTTGTCGTATTCGGAAAAATGATTTACCAATTCAACTCATAATTGCTTCGTATTAATGTTATTTTCATTGTAAAAAATATAACATTAATAAAGAAAGTAACTATATATTGTTTGTATCCTCTCTGGCTATCCTTTCATATTATGTTTTGAAACATATTTCCTTCTGATATATTTTCTGAAATTTCAAAAGAGTCAGATGAGCCTTAAAAGTTCTTTGTTTAGAATGAAATGGAATGAAGAATACGATTATTATTTAATTATAAATTATATTTTAATTGATTTGCTGGCTTATTGTTTCCCTGCCAGCTCTCCAACCGTAGTTCTGGGATTTTCTTCCACCAATGCTCGGAGAACAACGTCATCAAGAGCAGAATATCTTCCACGGCCTCCTTTGTTTTCAAGGCTCAAGTCTCCATATCGAAATCTCTGGAATTACCTTTGAACAGTGCACTCACTTAAACTCCCTTCGCCCATAACTTTAATAAGTTTTAACATTTATAAAACTCAAAAGTTAAACAAACATAAACAGTTTACTATTCAGAGTGGTACCTTAAACGACATAATATCCTGCATTATTTTCCTGGCAACCCAATACATTCAATAAGTATTATTTGTAATCATCATAAGAACAATAGTGATTGTGAGAGCAGTCTGGCCCTTTAGAATTAATATAAATTTAAATAATTAGATATCTGATAGTAATCATGGGTATGGTGTGATCGTTATTAGTTATTGTTATTAATTCATATAGTCATATATCATAATAAATGAAATGGTGAGGAAATGACATAAAGTTGAAATGAGCAAATCTTCAATACCCAAAAACATTGTATTATAATTAATTTGAAAACAGATTGAGATTTATTACACTTGAATGTGTTATATCGATCTGATTTGTATTTTTTTGCTTTAGTTTATTATTTGTATTAAATTGTTTCATGTTATATATTAAACCTAGTGTTTAACTTTTCATGAAAGTCTCACCAACCCCATCATGCAAGGAAATCAAAGATTTAAGAATAAAAGTGTTCAATGTTCAAGGATGAAATAGCCCTCGGATGTTCATGAACTGAATATAATTTCTATTAGATTTCTATAAATAATATGATATTTATTTAAGTAAAATTTTGTCAATAATTGTTTTTTTTGTTGGAAAGGCTGTTTACGTTGATAGGCACTTAATATGAACTTTTTATAATTAATCTACATACACTGACAGGCAAGAAATTCCACCCACTTGATTTACATGTTTTCATCTAAAAATATTTCTGTTTTGGATTGTTCTATTTTTTTAATTAATAAATATGTATTTTTTAAATTTGTTTTCAGATAGTAATGTCAATATAGAGAATAATAACCCTTAATCCTTAATTCAATGAAAGGGGTGTAGATTCCGATGTTCACTTTCTATGGAAAATGTTTATTCAGTGTCATTTGTTCAGTGCCGTTTCTTGCAGCAAACTTTTTTAGTTTCCGGCTTTTAATTTTTGCAATTTTAAGTTTAAAAATGCCTATTCATGCTGAGGATGTTGCGCGTGGTGTGGCACTTATTGATGATGGATATGCAGCTAATGCCATCAGAGTTCCCTATGAAACTTTACGAGACGCCGTCAGGCGTTTTCGAGAAACTGGGTCTTACCATAGAAGGCCCGGTTCTGTACGGCCTAGGGTAACAGAACCACAGGATGACCGGTTTTTGACTGAGAATTTAACGAAACCGGCACCTTACCTTTGTTCAAGCGATTCATCAGCTCGAAGAAGTTCTAGGTGTGCAAATGTCTGAACGTATTCCTCGGAGAAGATTAAATGAGCATGGGTCAATGGCTTTTTGCCCAGTAAGAGGACCAGAATTGACTCACAAAGTCACACAGCCAGTGTCCAGTGTCCAGGATGGACAAATGGAGTGCTGTACTTTTTACAGATTATGCTCTTCGATCTCCAGAAAGGCGTGAAAGTGTGTAGAAAAGAAGAAATGAAAGATATGTAGCCTGTAATTTTACTCAGAGCCAAACCTTTTCAACGTGGTTCCTTAATGGTGTGGGCTGGGAATCCAATGGAGCGTCGTACAAAATGGGTTGTTGTTCGTGGAAGGTCTTTGACGGCCACTCGCTACGTAGGTGAGATTTTGGAACCTAATGTGTAGCCTATCCTCAACTAAACCGAGTATAGTTCTATTCTAATACACGATAATGAACGCCCAACTGTCGCTCACATAGTACAGACGTTCCATCATTAGAACATCATAGAGGTTTTAACCTGGCCAGCACGTTCTTTAGATTTGAACCTTATCGATCATTTATGGGATAACCTCGGAAGACGATTAAGAGCGCGTGCAGCTCTTCCTGGTACACTAAAGGAACTTCGGGGTGATACACAAAGAGCTCTTCGTGAGGAATGGGCTATCGTCCAGCAAAGGGACATTTTCCGACTGGTTGAAAATGTGCCGAGGTGTCTTCAATATGTAATAAAGGCAAGAGGAGGAAACACGTACTATTAAAAGATGCTGTCATTAATTTATTTTAGAATAAAAATGGTTCGTTTTTCAATTTTTTTTTTTTTTAAGCCATTCACATTTTGATTTTAATTTGTAAACAAAGACTCATTTAATAAACGTTAAAAATGTAATTAAAGGAAAAAAAAATAAAATTCCATAAATAATAAGTATTATATACAAATAATTTTTTTATTACAAGTGAGTAGAATTGTTTGCCTATCAGTGTATATTCATTTAATGGGTCATCAAGTTATAATTATACCCCATGTGGTTTAATTATATTTAAAATCATTGAACCAACCAGTTCTAGTAATTTTGGAAGCAATTTCTCCTAAATAAGGATTTATTAAGTTTGATTATTTATTGGTTGAAGACTTTAAATAACAAGCCACAAGAACAGCGCCGTGAAACCTGCAACTTAAGCTCGGTTTGCTGTTGGGTTCTATAAACTCGGGGAAATTTATACTGCGGCGAACCACAACTTCTAAAGCCCCTAGCTCTTAAATTTTGAAGTAAAACTATTAACATGGACGTTTTTGTGTATTTTTAATTATTTGCCTCTAATTAGTGAACTCCATGATCCGTCAAACCACTAGCTAAACTATTATACTACCATTAGACCATAGAACGCCCAAAAAATGTAGTGAAACATGAATTTTTTAATTGAGTGTTAAAAAATGGATATGAATTTATTGGTAATATCAATTTAAAAGTTTAATTATTCCATGTTGCAGTTGTATTAATTAAAAAATATATAGTACAATTATTAAAAAAAAAAGTATGGTGAACTATGGCAAAAATGAACTGCATATTGGTTACTCCAATGACAATTCTAAATTAGAAGGTCTCGAGGGTCATCTTCTTTTCATATGCCTGGGAGGATTATTGGCCATTAATCCCATAAGCGAATATGGGATTAATACGTACATTCGATAATAAGATTATATTTCATATGGTTCGTTAAACACGATTTTTCACTTTAGGCTTCCCACTTGTCCAATGCGAAACATTCTCAAGGTATAATATAACAGTAGTAACGATATAAATACAGTGCTCATAAATATTTATTTAGTTCAGTTTTCCGCACTTTGTTTACGCCAATGAATATCGATGCCATAGTTAACATATGCGTTAAGTGCCAAAAACAAGATTTTAATGTACATGAGTCAACTTTGATAATAATTTAACACAAGAAACACAGTTCAAGTTTAAGCACACAATATATTTTTGTATCCTTTGCAGCTTCTCTATTAATTTTATATCAGCATATGATCTATGACCTCCTGATCACAACTTTACAATATTATTTATATTATATAATAAAACCCATTTTTGAAAAATTTGCACTTAACACATTTGTGAACTAAGGCATCGATATTTCCTCTAAATTTTATATCTTGGAACACTGGGGATTCTTTTCAACCTAAATGTGAAGAGGAGCCTATATGACCTCCAATCTGGGGCATCCTAAATATTTAAAAAAACCTATATCCTTGGAGAGTATTGGGTTCAGTTCACGGTGGAGAATGTACTGTTTCTTGAGCAACGGTTAGTTGTACCAGATCATGCCTTACCACTTTCCTCTCAATTAAGAATACTCACTTTATAGAGGCTGATTTTATAGAGGAGGGACTCTAGATCCCATCTTATCATTCCCGACTCTCAACAGAATATATCTAAATCTAATAGTTATAGAGTCTACAGAACTCTACAAATCCTGACTATAAATAACAGAACTAACTATAAATCCGAAAAATTCGTGTCAGTAAAGGATTTGTATGTAATTTTATTGAATTTATTGAAAAGGGTTACTTAGTATAACGGTTTCACTTGTCGTACGGCAGCAGTGAATTTGTTTTGTTCAGGGAAAATATGTAGATTTTGAGAGTAAGGAACACGTGAGCAAGCATACAAAGTTTGCCCCCTTGAGGTAGAATTGCGGAAAATCCTTTCTTATCGGATGCCTACGTCATACAAAGAACACGCCCTCCAAGTTTCAGGTCTCTACGATCAGCGGTGTAGGCTGTGCGTTGATTCCTCAGTCATTCACGACACAGTATTTTATATGTATAGATTATAAAAATAAAAACAAAACCAAATATTTCTTTATATACGAATTTATTATCTTGCATGTTAGATAATTGCACGGGTTTAGGAAGCGTCTTCATTGAAATCCATCGATAATCCAACCCATTTACACAAAACCTCGACAAATTATATACCTAAACCTTCCTGGTTAATAAAACTCTATCTATTGGTGAAAACCGCATGAAAATCCGTGCAGTAATTATTGAGTTTACCGCGAACAAACGCGGTCGAGGACTTTATTTTCTAATATGTATAGATGTTGCTTAACTTTTCAATCAGCACGAAATCTATACAAACTTCCTCTACTTCCTCTCTTTGCTAATTAATAATAATAAACCTTTATTGACATCATATGTTTATTACAAAAGTCTCTCCCATATAACATAAAATAGATTTCAGCTCCAATAATTTTACAGAATAGTAACAATATAAAATAAAATGAACAAGATTCATCATAAACTAGAAAGACAAGACAAAAAAATCCTTTTAGAAAAAATATAAATAAGTAACAAAATTATATTTTTACCATTTTCAATATAAAAATAAAATAAACAACATTCATTATAAACTACAAAAATCGGAGTCCGCCGATCGGAGTCCGCTCTGTGCTGCTTTCGACCATCTCTGGTCCTTGACTCTGGGAAGGTTTCCAGCCCACTTCCATTTGAGCTTTCGGGCCTGCTGAGAATTTTAACGTTTACACGAGTTAGGATATCTCGGTTCTTAATTTTCTCACTTCTTCGGATTCCCACCATACTCCTTAAAAGTTTCATTTCGATGGTGTCCAGTTTCGCCAGTTCCATTATTGTTATTGCCGAAGTCTGAGCGCCATAGAGGATTGATGGGTAGTTACAAGACTGTAGGACATTTGCTTTTAGTTCAATTGTGAAATTACCCTTAAAGATATATTTTAAGGGTCGATATTTATGCCATCCTATTTCTCTTTACTAATTACTGCACCTCAAATTCGAACAAGTATTTCTTAATTTATTATTTGAATTAACAAAACTGGTGACGTGAACAGACTACATGCATTCCAAATTATCATAGTGCATTTTAGTAAAGTACAATGATCAATTAAACATTTTGAACTATTTATGACCACTAATAATCGATACAGGAGAAATAACTCCTAAATCTCTTCTAAAATATAATTTATTGATTCCAAAAGGACCAAGAATAAATCCGGGACGAGCTATTTTCAATATTAATAAAATACATGTCCGCCAGATTGACATTAAGGAAAACACCATTACAATTCACATTTGTATTAAAAAAAAATCTAGAGGTGTTAGTTCCATTTTCAATGATTGATGCTAAAAATATCTCCACACCACAGGACGGATTTATGGGAACCTAATTATGATGGCATCAAAAATTATTTATACAAATTATTAAAATAATTTTAATAAACAAACAATACTTTACAATAATTCCCTTACCATCAATAAGTATCTTATCACACCGCATGTGTGATACACATACTAACATACAAGATACATTTTGAGCATCCCTGAATTTATTCATTATTAATTTCGTACAATCATAAGTAATAGGCGTTTACATGGTTTAAAAATTACATGACGTACATTTTCTTTGATTTTCGATCTACATATTCCTTGAGCCTTCATAATTTATTTGATGAACAAGGAGTTATTGCTTTCCACAGTAGGTGATTAGTAAAAGCAATCACACCTTCGACAACTGTGGATATTAGTACAAAGGAGACAATGCAGAATGGGTGTAAATCTATTAACCATAAAAGATCTAAGATACAAGAAATTGTAAAACCGCTAAAAAATAAAAAAATGAGTTAATTAACAAGACTTTAACCACCGGAGTGGAGTGGCTCAGTGGTAGAGGACTGAGTTTCTATGCCGGAAATCCTTGTTCACATAACGCTGGGGGAAAGAATTTTATTTAGCCTGTTTTGCCAGAGATGCGCATGTAGGATCTAGGATCCTCCTGGGGCTCCCCCAGCCTTTTTATAATATTATAAAAATAGGGTACCCAAAATAAGGGGGGGGAATCTGGCGGTTGATTGTGATCTTGTACAAGTCACCTCCTTGCAGAACCGTTGTCCATGAAACAGTACAGTCTCTAACATGTATTGAGCCCCAGACCCGTTCACTGTACAGGTTTCTAAAAAAATTATACTTTAAAGTGAGCCGCAAATTGTAAATGTTTATTGAAAATAATATTTATATAAATCTATAAGTTATATATATCTAATATATACGATTCTCGTGGTAATTAAATAATATAACATGGTATAATCACGTTTACAGAGTACGTAAATTTTTGGTATTCACTAGAAATAATTTATATGGCAGAACAACGTTTGGCGGGTCAGCTGGCAAAATTTGTATTTAAGCCCTTTCAGTCTAAATTTATTAAATTATTTAATGGTATTGTTTTTGAGAAGTTTACATCAAATTAAGAATATATATAAACATTCTTTCTTCTGCCTCCCGATGAGGGCAGCTGAGGACCACGAGCCAATTTCAATTCTTCCCACTTGGCTCTCCACTCTTCCTTCCCTTCCAGTATTCCTTCATCCTTTCACTATGGTGTTTCTTTCTGTCTTCCGACCATCTCACCCCAGGTTTCCCCCTCACTCTTCCCTGGAATCCTGCCGTACTCAAGATCTTTCTAAAAATCACTCTGTCCATAATGTCGTCTTTCCTTATATTGTTTCTTTCCAAATCCTTCTTAACCTCTCGAATCCAGCTAATTGTTGACTTTTTCTCCCAATGGTACTTGAATATCCTTATTGTTAATCTCGAATAATCCATTCTGAAAACATGTCCAAAAAATAATAGTCTCCTTTTTCTTATCGTTACTGTTATGTTTTTTACGTTCCTGTATATTTCATCATTAAATCTTCATTTCCACACTTCTGTGGTTTTCACTGGACCCAGATTTTTTCTCATTATTCTTCTTTCAAGTAATTCAAGTTTATCTACTCTATAGTTTAATACTAAGCTTTCACTCGCATATAGGCATTCTGGTTTCACAACTGTAGAGTAGTGTCTTATTTTAAGATTTTTAAATAAACACCTTTTGTTACAAACATTCTTAGCAATGCCAAATGCTCTCTCTTTCCATCTTGTGTACTCTTTCTTCTATTGCAGATTTTTCTAAACCATTTTCTTGGATTACTTCTCCAAAATATTTGAATTTCTTTACTTTCTCCACTCGACCAATATCTGTTATCAAATACTTTGGAGCGTTCTTGATGTTTTTAATAAATTTTGTTTTTTCTACTGAGATTCTCACCCCTGTTTTGCTACAAATTTCAGCTGCAACTCTTCAATGATTTTTGGTTGAGACCATTTCAAAAGTTCAGCTGTTATTGTGTCTTCTCCGCTACCTTTATTGTTTTTTAGATTGTTATTTGCTTCTTTAATTTCTTCAGCATTGGGTGCTATATTTTCTTCCAGGTTTTCAGTTATTTCTGAGAATTCCAGCTTATGATCTGGTTCGAGACAGTTCAAAAGTTGATAAAAATGATTCCCAGGTATTTCACAGTTCTCGGGTGGGATTGCTTAGTCCAATTCTACACTTCTTCTACATTCTTCTAAGGAAAAATAATTTACGGGCGATCTGAGGTCGGGAAGTGGAAGGTGGGGGAGGTTTTAAAGGTAAAACTACAAGTCCTATGGTAAAATCTTAAATGGAAAAATTGTATGTAATAAAAAGATCTACAACTTATGTATTTACACTATTTTACATAATCTCAAAATTTAAGTGAAAAATTCAAATAACCAAGTTTTCGATTTTTTATTTTTATCTTATACAAATTTGAGTACTACCACTGGGTAGTTTCTCTACTTGTCTTTTCATGTCAATTCATTCAATCATAATATTTACTGGATGTATTCTGTATTCAGTTGTAAATTTCAATAAATATATTTAAAAAAAAAAATGTTTTGTTTTCTTATACTTACCTTTTCTATGTTCCAAACACACTGTAATTTTTTTGGTTTAAAATATTTATTTTTTCACCTTATTTTTACTTAATATCGAAAAAGCACACTAATTTTTAATCGAAAATTATCATGTCAAAATATCTGATTTTTTATAAAAGTCGGTCAGCTTTTTGTTTGTTGATATCTCTACTTTCTGATGCTGTAAAAAAAATATACATTACTATGGTAAATGTTCTCAGAAAATGCCAAGAAAAGAAAAAATCTCGAATCCGAAAATTTAAAAAAAAATCATTATGTACAATTTTGAGCTATTTATTTAAAATTAGTTTCATCTGAATCATTAACTTCCTCTTTCACATTGGAGCATTTTTCAGAACCATTACAATTCGAGCATAAATTTGTGCATTTTAAACTGTAACATCCAGTTTCACAGGTGCAGCAAATAGTTTTGAGCAATATTTCCAGAATTAATACCTTTTCTGTAAATTTGGGCATAATGCCACGTTGATGTTGCTTCCCGCCCCAATCGGTTGCTGTCAGTTCGTTTACCAGCCAAATTTGAAGCTGATAATATACCCTGGAACAATGTTGTTCTGCTGCACCTTCTATGGGAGGGAGATTTGCCAATATAAAAGATGATTTAATTTTTGCCAATTGATATTTTCGAAATCTTAATTGGTTCAGTGTTATATTATCATTTTTACATTTATAAATAGATTTGATTAATTGTAATCCAATTTTGTCGATATCTTCTTTGTTTGCATCTTTTTTATAAAAAAACATTGGCCAAATTTGACAAACTTTTATTGTCTAATAATGAATTTATGATACTTTTTTTTTTCTTTTCTGGCAAATCCAGATGTATCGCAACCAAAAAAACGATGCAGAAATGCAACGATATTTTTGAAGGATTATTAGAGAACGATTTAACTATTAGACGTGAAAAATAGATCTTTTACAGTTCCAGAACCTGGCTTGAGAAAATAAATGTCATGATTATTGGAATTTAATTGATTCAAAAGGACCAAAAGATCAATATCTTGAACCACAGCTTTGATAGTTTTATTAGTAGATTTGGCAATTTCTATCGAGGTCTTGTACATTGTACATAATGATTAAAAAACAATTTTTCGGATTCGAGATTTTTTCGCTTCTTTGCATTTTTTTGTTATAATTTTCATAATCTATAAGCGTGTTATTGATAGCTTTCCATCTTCTGGAAACAGGAAACAATAAACAAGTAAAGGCTGAGACAACAGCATTCAAGAACTCTTGTGATTGATTCTTTCGATTAAATAAAAAGAAAAGTTATTAAAATTAATTAATTGTATTTTTGACATATTTAATTATGAATTGTTATTAAATTTAAGTTATCTAATCCGTTTAAAGTTTAATATTTAAACGTGTCTAAAGTTTATGTTAATAGATAAATAACTAGCATACCAATACTAATTAACATGCTAATATATTATAAAAACTGAACAACAAAAAACTTTAAAAATACTTTTAATCCACTGCTTTGACACATTTCATTTTGAGAAGACATTATTAACGGCTATTTTCTGAACTACACGTCCATTATTTTTTTTTATAAATCAATAGGGGTCTGGGCAAGAAAAAATAAAGAAAAACAGGCGAGAAAAGCGTTCCAAACCGACAGAGGGATGATGAAAAATGAAGACATTCTTCTTAAGCCATCAATCTCTCCACAGTTAGTTCTTCATCCACCGTTCTATTATGTTCCCTCTTAACCTCCTAGGACCCTTGTACTCGGATATAATGTTGCTAATCGAAGTAAAGTATCTGCTAAGGTCTTTACTTAAGATGTTCGTCGGGAAAACGTTCAAAAAGTTAGAGAAAACTTTATACTAATTTATTGTTTTAAATTTAAGTCTATACCATTCAAATCTTTCAGTCGAAGTTCCTACGTGATAGTACTCATTGTTTCTTCTATTGAACATGACCAAGAAATCATTACATAGAGACCTGGACATACAGCTCGTTACTGACACAGTTAACAAACTACAAAACACTTGCCAATTCCTCACTCGCAGGACACCTGTACTTAATTTTGCAAAAATTACCAACGGACACATTACCACAGAATCCGACAAGGAGACTGTAATGTCTCTGGAGCAGGGATCTACTACAGAGAGATGAACCTTCAACGTGAAGTTTCTCCATCCAGGCTTCCACGTAAATCCCTTAGGGGAGGTTTCCGAAAGAAAATCACAAATGCAATATGTGCAAAATGGCATTTCTATTATTTCTCTCAATGAATATTTATTATTATTTTTTTACAAAATAAGCCTAAACTGCTGAACTGAGGGAGCAATAAAAGTCTTGATCACTGTATTATAATTAGGCATTTTATCAAGGGCCTGATTAATCTGGACCCCCGGAATAATCTTCTCTTTCCCCAGTTGCTGATATAAAGTAAGATATACCCATTCTTGATTTTACATTCTATATCCTATGAAATAAATTCACTATCACTTTACAGTAGATATAAACATGAATACTGCGGCTGTATAAAATTGAAATAAACATATTGAATGGAAAAATGGAAGAATCATTATAATTTACCTAATAGGACCATGGAGAATATAAGAACAATGAAAAGAAAAGGAATCTAAAAATTATTTTAAGTGATTGCTGTGTTTCCACGAATTTGTTAGAATAATGTAATTATAAGACTACACTAACTATTAAGCTTTCAATATTAAAAAAAATTATTTTTATCGATTCTATACCTACGTAACATATTTATACATATTGTGAAAATGTCCGACTTCTACTGAATTCTGAACAATCAATCACAAAAGTTATTGAAGGTTGTTGTCTCAGCCTTTACTTGTTTGTTGTTTCCTGTTCCCTGAAGGTGGAAAAGCTACCAATAACTCGCTTACAGCTAGTGAAAATGATAACAAAATCGAGCAGGAGGATAGTTTCGGAAAATTTGTCTTTATTAATAGAAGTGGTAAGATTATACTAAGAAGAGGTGATACAACAAATGACAGCTCTAAACAAGTGATGCATATTGTTCTTTGAAAAGAACAACGACATAACTAAAAATTTGCCATTTTTTAGTTAAGCCTTTAGTATCAATTTTATTGGTTGAAGGTTTTTAATTCAGGAACAGACTATATGATTTTCCAATACCATTTTTTTTTTTTATCTAAGTCGAGGTATGAGTTTCAACATGTTTGAACATGAAGTTTTATGAATTAAAAGTTAGTTTCATAAATTAAAATAAAAAATGTTTCAACCTTTTAAACTATTTTTAATGGTTAATACAAGAATTTCAATACCGTAAAAGGAATGCTACACTTAACCAATAACCAATTTTTTTATTTTTTTAACTCACATGGAACTTCATTAAATACCTCAAAAAATTAGGTTTTTTGAGATATGACGTGAATCTTTTGAAGGAGCTATATGTTCAGAGAATATACAAACATATAAAGTCTTAAATTTTTGAATTATCATCTTATGATCTAAGAGCACTTTATATAATCAGCATGTGCATCATCTTCAATGATGATACTGAAAAGTAATAAATCTAATCTATCTAAAATTAAATTAAAATTCTTAATAAGTTATCTGTTAAAATGGGTTATTAATCTACAATAAAATTATTTATTTATTTCCAAAACAAATGTAAAAGCTTTTCTTAGCTAAATATTTGTACCACAGGTTACCGCTCTGAGCCCAACAACTGTAAACTCCCCACTGGAATTTCAAGTATGAGAAACCCTTCGCACCGTGCACCAACTGGCGGCATTCCTTGTGACATGGCACCGAATTAGAAACAATAGACTTTTCACGGAAAATATTTCTTTACAATTTAATAAAGTGCTATAAATATAAGTTGTAGTCATATTTAGAAATATTGAAAAAAGTAAAAACTTATATTCAGTGATCCATAATAATATATTTGTTCCAAAACGTCAAGAGGTACCTAATAACATTATTTAACATTTTTGGTAATAGGTGATGGGTTATGGAATTAATCAGAGAAGTAAGATTATTAGAAACTTCTAAAAGTCTATTAGGTTTATACAGGTATTAAAGAAGGTTCAGAAGCAGTATTTTTGAATCTGGCATTTTGATTGTTTTTGATCATTCACGTAACGAAACATTTAATAAAAAATATAATTTAATTTTTTTCGTCGATACGATTTTTTTCGAACACTGTCCCCCGCAGCGACATTTTTTTCTCTCTTTATATTGTTCATTTTTAATAAAAATAAACATGTTTACTTGGGAAATCACCCAATTCGTAAGTGAATTCACATAAATAAGATCATTGTACACCGGGTGTGCAGCTCGCTTCCCGGAAAATTTGTATTGCGAGGAGGGGATTGAACTTCGGAAATCAATTGGTTAAACCTAGTAGTATAAACTTAATTTCAGGTTTGTTTTTTTTATTCTCTTTATTTCCAGATCGGCTATTCCTAGCCTTACATGTTTTTTTAATAATGAATTTTAAAATTTAACACATAGTGAAAGTGTGGGTTTCGTCTCATGCAAGAGACACCCCTAACTGTACAATATCAGATTATTTACAGAGAAGATGTAAATATATAATAGTGTTTTTTCATATAAAAGAATGACAGTAGTTAAATATAAAACATGTAAATAAGTAAACAAAATTAAAATTAATGTAATAATAACACAGAGGTATAGTACTATAAAACGTAAAACTGAAAGAAAACAGGATTATATTCACTTTGTTAAAACGATTGGTGAGAAACGTTATCTATTGAGATCACATCAGAATATCTTTCAAGAGTCTTGGTTTTAGTCTTGGGAATGAAATATGTTCGCCTATGTTGAATGCTCCAGCTCCTTGGACTGCTGGTAATCCGGTCTTAAATCTGGTGTAACGCTTTTTAATAAATTCATCAATCGACTCTAGGTTTTGCTCTCGGTGAAGTTGACTGTTTCGTATAAACCAAGGCGCGTTTACTGCGATCCGTAGGATTTTATTTTGGAAAATTTGCAATTTTTTTCTCTTTGTTGTGGACACTGCACCCCACACTTCACAACCGTACATTAGTAAAGGTCTAAGTATGGTTTTATAAATTAATAAGGCTGTTTCTGGTTTTAATCTGGATTTTCTATTAATTATCGGATAAAGTAGAGCTAGTCTTGCGTAGGCCTGTGTTAATTTAGTGTTGATATGCTGGTTCCAGGTAAGACGACGATCTAAATAAACTCCGAGATATTTTACAGCTTCTTTATCTTTATTCCACGGGAGGTTGCTGCCATTGAGCACTAGCTCAGGTGGGTCTGAAGGACGTCTAAGGGTGAAAATTTTTGCGCAGCATTTTTTAACGTTGAGATCAAATTTCCATTTTGAAAAGTATTATTGCAACTCATTAAGATGACTTTGAAGTGTAATTTCAGGTTTGAAACCGATTTTGGCGGGCGTACTTTTTACGTATTAATAAAGCATAAATTCTACATGTTATTGTGATACTATTTTCTTAAATAAAAAAATTTTAAATAAACCGTTCCATTAAAATCAAAGGTGGGTCTTGGGTTCAGTACTTGTTAGAGACTGTACTGTTTCTTGGACAAAGGTTGTGCAGGAAGGGGATTTCTTCTAGATCACACTCAGCCGCCAGATTTTTCCATTTTATTTTGGGTACCTACTATTTACTTAAACATTAAGTATATACTTCTTAATAATTGATTCCATATTTTTTTTCTGGAATTGATGTTTTACTTTTTCTATCATCTTGAAGATGTAGTAATCTGATAGGCGGTGGAAAGACATCGTCTTCGCAAATGTAACCCTTCCTTTTCCTGGAAACCTCGTCCAACAGATAATCTTCCACCGTATCCTAGATGATCTGTTTCTCTTCCGCTACCGTTGAAGTCGACTATGCCTGCCCGTTAAATATCTCTAGTGTGCTGTAAAGATAAGCTTTAATTACTACAGCCTACTTTGCGGGGATCGTCTACTTTGCCACTGAAACGATGTTGGAACCCGAGCTCTCATCACCTGCGTTTATTTCGGCTTATCGTCGATCCGTTGAACGCAGAAATTATCCCCAATAATATATTATCAATATATAACAAGTATATAATCTCCGTGATCTTGCAGATTGCAATAGGGAAAAAACACTAAAAGAAATTTAAGATACAGTAGGATGGAAAAAAAAATCAATAAACAAAAATGTTGAGTAAATACTTGTTATTCTAGCACGATCATGAATCTTCAGGATTGGAAACCAATCAATCGTTCTTACTAACAATATAGGAGTTACTACAAACTTCAATTAAACAGTTCTAGACATACACGTTAATAGTCTTTAAGAACATCGTGCAGGGTAAAGATTTCTGACAATCGACAAATTTAAAAAAATCGCCTTGTCGGCTATTCAGGGTATTTTCAATTCTATGATGTAATATATGTTAGCGAGCGAAGTGGCTCAGTGGTAGAGCGCTGAGTTGCCGTGCCGAAACCCTCTGCTTGGCAGATATATTTTAATCTGTTAGCAGCCGTAGATGGATCCTATGAGAACCCTCCTGTCTAACCATGAGGAAATCAAATCACCTCCTTGCACAACCATTGTCAAAGAAACAGTAAAGTCTCTAGTGTGTACTGAACCAAGACACTTAATGGGTTGTAGTGATATAGTTGTTGTATTCTTATTAATAATATATGTTATATGCTGAAATATGCATTTTAATAAGAGAATCAGTTACCAATATCAAAAATGACAGGGAAAACCAATCTTCTTCTTCTATAAAAGTGATCATAAAAAATAAGTAAATAAGTAACCAGTCCATCTTTTCCTTCAGTTAATTTTCGACGGCATTCATTATAAATGAGATACGTTGTTTTTCAACGATGGGAGTCGAAATTAGGTCGAAAGGCCAACCTTGCTCCATCTTGTAAATCTTAAACCAAATCATCAGCCTTCAGGTCTAGTAAGCCTCGAATGCTTTATTTTTCAGGAAGTAGAACCAGAATATGCAAGAAGTGCTTGTTTTTTTATTTGCCTATGGAAATCTTTTAATTATTATTAAACCATATACTTAATAGTACTCATCTAGTAATTATGTAATGATTCACTTACAGTCAGAGACAATATCCACATGAAGTCAGCCAAAACATAAGTAAACATCAAATTTGTGTGGATCGTGTTTCTCAAGCATCTCATCTCCCTGAAAAAAAAGAGATAATATTGAAATGCACATTGAGAAAGATTATTCAAAATATTTTTAAATATACAGACGAATATGCGGTCTCATTCTGTCGAAAATACTTTATTATGGGTTATATATGCATATACAGAGAAGATAATGCGATAATATAGAAACTTTATTCTGGAACAAAGATCCTTAAAAATGAAAAACTGACAATAAAAAAACTATTCTTAATTATATTAATATACAAGTCATTTCTGGAAATATCTCTGACCAATTATAGTTATAAAATCAATATCAAATATGTTATAAAAAAAGATTATATATATATAAAACCTACTATAATCCATGAAATGTCTTGGGTTTAGTACATGGTAGAGACTGGACTAAGTTACCGGTTGAGGAGGATGTGATTTGCCCGATATCACGCTGAACCGTCAGGTTTTTCTCACAATTAAGAGTACCAACTTTATATAGGCAGGGTGTTGGGATAATCGATGGGTTTTGGTTTTGGCGGTCCAAGTACTAACCATTCCGAGCTTTACTTAATTTTGATTATCACAAGAGCATATGCTCTGCAATTCTGGCTACTGTACACATTGAAGACTGTGTATTTGGGTGTGTGTGGGAGATAGAGATAGAGAAACAAAGAGCGCTAACTCAATGCTTCTTGAATTTGTAATTATTATGTTAATTTCTGCCATTCTAAATAGAAGCTATATACATCATTAAAAAAAACAACAAAAAAAAACTTGAACTACTACAACCTATGGCGGGGCTTGGATTCACTATGTGGTAGAGACTGTTCTATTTTTCCACGTTCCACAGCCAGATTCCCCCCCCCCTCCCTATTTCGGGTACCTACATTATAGAGGCTGGGTGAGTCAATAGAAACCATCTCCGACCGGTAGCGAATTAAGTATTAATTTGCCAGCGAATGAGAGTTGAACCCTGGACCTTCGGCAGGGCAACTCATTGCTCCACACTACCACTGAGCAACTCAGGAACCCACATGACATCACAAAATCATACCTTATATTAAATAAGTAAATTATAATTGCTTTAAAAGAAACAAAAACTTGAGCAGTTATGATTTCCTTATGAAATTGAAATTGAATACTTAAAAAATATGTTTCTACCCAGCTTAATCAACTAAGAAGAAGGCAGAGATGACAGAGACAAGAGGATGGTTATTACTTTTTTATCGGACTGGAGTATCTTTTAGTAGCCCTTTAGCGAAAGGGAGATAATATTACAGTTTTTTTTTCTAACCTTCCTTATTATTTTTCAATTAGTGCAGTTTTTGTTTAATGCCTTTTTCCCCCAATTACTTAAGGTAAAATAAAATAATAGATAATTATAAAAAGTCTGTTATTTATTACCTCGCTTTCATATTATTTAACGAATCTAGATCAAAATTATATTGATATTGCAGAATAACGGAACAAACTAAAACGAATATTGATAGTAAAACAGAACATATATTACTTGCGGTGCTATAGATAGAATAACCACAATATCGACACCTGTCACCGGAAGCAATTTAGGAAATAATATATCTGTCCGGTTATACATTTATGAATAGATGTTATGGCAATAATATTAAGCATTTATAGATATTTACTCTACTGGTGCTCCATTTGAAAATAAAATATATTAATATCTAATATTTAAATATATTTATCTATTTGAGGAAATATGTCGATGCACTAAAAGTTTGTATGCAATTTTCCAATTTTGTCTGATTAAAAGCATTCCTTATCAAAAATCGATCTTGATGACATTAAAGAGAAGTGAAAAATTAATGTAATTATTTTGATTTGTGTTATACGTTATAATGCTTACATTATTATTTTGTTCAGTTGTTTCTATGGACCTTTTCGACCTTTGGCAGCATAATGGGTTTTTTTAGACATATTTATTGTTTGGGGAGAACAGACAGATTGGAGGGGGTCACCTACCTCACGTTACTGGGAACCACGATTTTCCAGTTATGAATCAGTATAGATCCATGGATTATGCCAGTTAGAGGTTACCAGAAGCAAGAACACCATTTCGTCTTTCCCCGAAGCAGACCGTATAACCATCACAGTCAACAAACTAACATCAGTAATTCTATTTTTAATTATAGCTATTTATATTTACATAACAGATAAATATTTATAACGAATCTATTAAATTAGTGCTAACTGGTTAAAAATAATGGCTCTTCACCGCTGTTAGACCGAACTCCTATACTGTGGTGGGTAAACCAATCTGATAGGATGGAATGTTATGCTCCTCACGTACTGCGACAGAAGTCTCTTGCGAATCTCATAGTCGGCAAATCCCTTCCACATTTCAGGTCGTCCCCATGAGCGAAATTAGGTCCCTCTGGAACACATAATGTCTTCAGCTTCATTTTATTCTTTATTTTTAACTTTACAATCTTTGACAGAATATATTTATATCTTTTCTATTCCCAATAATCCTGTAATGAGTAATTTTAACTGTTGAGAGGGACAACTGGAGAATAAAACTGATTGATCACTCTAATAAATGAATAAAATCATGTTATTTATCAAACAGGATGATTTTTAAGAAATATTTATTACAACGAAGAAGAACTAAAACGTGGCCGTGCCAGAAGAATTTTCTCTTTAGACTAAGAAACATGCTGACTCTTAGATCCTCCAAGTCAGTTTTTGTATTTTGAAACTCCAAGTCACAATATATATTGTTACGGTCAGAGCGGAAAGCAGGACCGGCTTCTGATCTGCCTAGAGCGGATTAGGCAAACAATGGGATTAAGCGGAAGGGATTATAGAATGGCGTAGAACCTTCTAGATCGGTCTAGGTGGTCCTCGTCCGTGTTCCGAGTAATGCCCCACCACGACCTACCTTGCCTATATAAAAAGGACAGCGTTTTCGGCCGCAGTAGTAGTAATAAGACGAGTAGTAATAAGACGAGTCTGTAATAAGCCAGTGAGTAGCAGTGTGTGTGAGTTAGTTAGTATTAGTATCAGTCTGTAATAAGTGCTTAGTGAGCAACAGTGACAATTAGTGACCGTGTAATAAGTGTAATAAACTGTGTGGCAGTTTGTCATATTTGAAGAGTCTTACGGTCGGTGGACTTTAGTTAGCGAACTGTAAGTGTTAATTTGTAATTGTAAACTATAGTGTAATATTATTGTATTTGTACAAATTTATATAAATAGTTTAGTTACTTAGTATAAACAATATCTTATATTATTTGTATATTATCTTAGAAATTAGATAACATTTAGTAGAATATTATTATTGTATATTGATATTAGTTTAATAATTTAACTGTTTTAAATAATCTCATTGTATTCTTTCTAATTTGTTAATAAATATTAGATTCTTGAATTAAGTAATAGTTTAGTCCATTTTACACCCAGTAGCCCGTAACAAATTGGTGTCAGAAGTGGGATCTTGTGTAATTGTTATTATTTTGTCTTGCATTTTTGTAATTATTGGGCTACTGTATGAAAAATGGCTTCTCAAAGTGTTAAATTGATGGATTTAAAAGTTGCGGATTTAAAACGGGAATTAGAAGAACGTGATCTGGATTCTTCCGGAAATAAAAGTGTACTGCAACATCGCTTGCGTCAATTTTTTGTAGAGTTAGGGGAGAATCCAGATGACGCTCTATTTGAAACCGATTTAAGCAAGTTGTCTGCAACTTTAAGTAATGTAGATAATAAGCTAGGTAATTTACAAAATGAGTTAAGCAATGTAGAAAATAAGCTAGGTAATGAATTAAGCAATGTTAAAAATGAGCTAGGTAATGAATTATGTACTGTAAAAAATGATTTAATGGATACATTAGAGTCTAAATTAGGCACATTAGAGACTAAGTTAATGGAAAATGTAGATAATAAAGTAGCTGATGTAGAATCTAGGTTAGGAGAAAAATTGAATTCAATTGAAAGCAAACTTAGGCAAAGAGTGGAAGCTATAGAGGGACTTATGAGCAACCCACCGACGAACAACACCGACCGTTTCCCCGAGGTCAGTCTTCATAAAACTATTCTGCCCGCCAATAATGGGACGCCACCAGCTCACAACACCATTCCAGTATTCGACGGAAAGACGCCGTGGGAGGACTACATGACTCTCTTCGAGACAGCGGCTTCGATCCACGGGTGGTCACAGGAGACCCAAGCTTCAGCGTTGTGCCTGGCCTTGCGTGGAGACGCTTTGGGAGTTCTGCAGGGGATACCCATGTCGGAGCGGTCCAACTACGGGGAGCTGATCAGAAGACTGGAGATGCGTTTCGGCCACCGCCACATGGACCAGCTGTATCGCTCACAGCTGAGAAGCAGGGTCCAGAAGACAAACGAGACTTTACAGGAATTTGAAGCGGATATTGCCCGGTTGGTGAGGAACGCCTACCCATCGGTCACCGACGAAGTCTACGAAAGCTTGGCTGTCGACAAATTCCTGGATGGACTTCGGGACCCAGAGACACAACAAGCAGTGAAGCTCGCCCGGCCGAAAACTTTGGGAGACGCATTATCCCAGGCCATGGAGTTCGAGGCTGTTAGACAGTCTGTACGGGGCCATGCGCGCGTACGAGCAGCAGAAGCGGAGCCAAATGTAGTCCCCAGCTTTGAGGACCTAGTGACGAAAGTTTTAGAGGCTCTCAGGACCCGTAAGAAGGAGATACGCTGTTGGAGCTGCGGCCAAATTGGACACCCTAGAAGCAAGTGTCCATCTAAGAAGCAAGAAAAGCCACAGGAAAACTAAGTAGGGTTGATGGGAGGGGGCAACTGTCAACCCGTAACGTCAAAGGCCCCAGGAAGGCCATCAGAGTTGCGTCAATAGGAAGCAGAACGAACAGTTTCTACGTTGATGGGATGGTGAACGGGCAGCTGCGAAGTCTGCTAATAGATACCGGCGCAACCATGACAATCTTGAACTCGAAAACACTTCCAGCTGAGAAGATCTTACCAACAACTTGGGCATTACGGACTGCCACGGGACAGCCAGCCAAGGTCTACGGGGAGACAGTTGCCACCTTCATCATCGGGGGTCAACATCTGAAGCACCGCGCTCTCGTGGCAGAAATCGATGAAGATGTCATATTGGGCATGGACTTCATGATCGCATACGGGATCAAGCTGGACATGTCGAAAGGTGTGTTGACGATGGGAGACGAGGAAGTCATCCTTCGGCAGGGAAAGGATCTGTATGCACGAGTGCTCTTACTAGAAGACACCACTTTACCTGCACAGAGCCAAATCGTGACGCATGGGACGGTCGAAGGACATCTACCAGAGGGTCAATGTGTACTACTGGAACCCGGAACGCACGAAGAACAAGAGATCGGACGCGGCGTACTGGTTGCTAGGTCTCTCATCAAGGCCGGACGGACGACTCCAATCCGGCTAATGAACCTGAACAGCTTCCCGGTAACGCTGAAGAAAGGAACACCGGTCGGGGAGTGTACAACCGCTACCTCAGTGGTTCGTCAGCTGCAACGTCGTCCCACCGAGCTCCGAGGACTGCCAGAAGAACTAAAAGGATTTGTTAACGAGTCATGCCGCGACCTTTCACCTGGACAGAATGAAGGAGCGTTACGACATCAGGGCAGAGAAAGGTGGATTCCAACCTGGAGATTTGGTCTGGCTACATGATCCTCGAAGAAGGCGAGGCTACTCACCTAAACTCCAGAACTCCTGGGATGGCCCGTTTGAGATCATCAATAGGATAAACGACGTCATCTATAGGATCAGAAAGCAGCCAAAAGGAAAACCCAGGGTAGTCCATTTTAATAGACTGGCCCCATACAAAGGAGACCATGGCCCGACAAAAGACCAGCAAGTCAGGTACCTCAACAACGTGGAGGCCAGTAAGGTATCAGTTGCACAACCTAAGGTACAAGGTTCCCGTGGAGTAACTCAGGCAGTATACAGAGATATCTTCTCGTTACCCGCGGACTATTCTCTGGCCCATTGTGTAGCCGAAGATCTGAGGACTTCCCGAGGGATTGCAACCGTCTTCAGGAAGAAGTTTGCTGGAACTGAGGAACTGGAACGCCAAGGACCACGCGTCGGGAAAGCACTCCACCATACGCACGAAGGACGACACCTGTTCTACTTAGTTACCAAGTGTGCTACTGATCAGAAGCCCACATATGACGCACTGCGGCGAAGCCTCGACGACCTGCGGAGTAAGCTTCTGAGACTGCGTGTCACCAAGCTCGCGATCCCTAAGTTGGGCTGTGGATATGACGGCCTGGAGTGGAAGGTTGTCAGGAACATGCTTGAACAGATATTCGCCAACTCTGGAGTCGCCATATTGGTGTGCACGTTCAACCCCTGGAAAGGAAATGCGTCTCCATCGAGGGAAGCTCATGACCGTCCGATTTCTCCGGACTATGCTCTGGGGCAGAGCACTTTTGAGGAGGGGGCAGTGTTACGGTCAGAGCGGAAAGCAGGACCGGCTTCTGATCTGCCTAGAGCGGATTAGGCAAACAATGGGATTAAGCGGAAGGGATTATAGAATGGCGTAGAACCTTCTAGATCGGTCTAGGTGGTCCTCGTCCGTGTTCCGAGTAATGCCCCACCACGACCTACCTTGCCTATATAAAAAGGACAGCGTTTTCGGCCGCAGTAGTAGTAATAAGACGAGTAGTAATAAGACGAGTCTGTAATAAGCCAGTGAGTAGCAGTCGTTAACTAGTGGCAGTGTGTGTGAGTTAGTTAGTATTAGTATCAGTCTGTAATAAGTGCTTAGTGAGCAACAGTGACAATTAGTGACCGTGTAATAAGTGTAATAAACTGTGTGGCAGTTTGTCATATTTGAAGAGTCTTACGGTCGGTGGACTTTAGTTAGCGAACTGTAAGTGTTAATTTGTAATTGTAAACTATAGTGTAATATTATTGTATTTGTACAAATTTATATAAATAGTTTAGTTACTTAGTATAAACAATATCTTATATTATTTGTATATTATCTTAGAAATTAGATAACATTTAGTAGAATATTATTATTGTATATTGATATTAGTTTAATAATTTAACTGTTTTAAATAATCTCATTGTATTCTTTCTAATTTGTTAATAAATATTAGATTCTTGAATTAAGTAATAGTTTAGTCCATTTTACACCCAGTAGCCCGTAACAATATGATAGGATATTTGAGTCCCCGGAACATTCATGCTCGTATGAATGATTATGTCAATAAATATAGAAGCATCCCTTGTATTATTTTTTTCTAATTTATTTATTTATTTTTTTATTTAGAATTATAAAAAAATAAATTAGAACCTCTTCCTTTCCTCATCCCACTTTTAAATTCTACAAAGTACAGTAAAAGAGATACCTTCCATCATTTCCTAATTGTAATTAGCAACCTTCCAACCTATGAGGAGGGGAGGAAAAAAACAAAACAAATGTTTTTAAGGTTGCCATTTCCATATTCGAACTTCGAGCACTACTATTACTCTCCATAGTGTTTGAAAATAAGCTAATTTTTACTGACGATGGCAAAGGAACAACTGGTATACTAAGAGCAACGTTATGTATACTATTTAAAGTAGTTGTACTATTCGTTCGGATCTTAGTAGTGAGATGAGATATTTGTCGTGGTTTGGATATAGGAGTATATCTTCTCTATTTCTGGAGAATCAAATCGTTCAAATATAGAATATTAGAACGATTTGATTAAATATTTTCGGATTTAGGAATATTAATAAAATTAATGTATGATTTTGCTAGACTAGTTTTCGTAACATACTTTTTAATCTGGTATCTTAGGATATTTTCACCACTAAAATGTTTAAAATAAAACACTTTCTTTTTTAAATGATAAACATCATTTATTGTTCTAATAAGGTGAAAAACGAAGATACAGCTCTACAAGACCTTAATTAGCCTACGGCTCTGAGATGTGGAGCTGAGCAAATCGAATGAATCGGCTTTGGTAATTTATGAAAGAAGGATCCATAGACCGATTTATGGTGGTATAAAGCAGGGATTACCAGTAATCAGCAAACTTAAATACAGTAAGAGTTCAATCTGTATAACTTCATTTGTTTTTAATATTGGATATATGCTTGTTCCTAATTTTAATTGGTCGGAGGCATAGGCATAATAGGGGCATGCACTATGTGTGATAATGAACATTTAGGTTAATAAAGTTCAATATTGCATCGATTGTTGATTTTGGTCTCAAACCTATCATGTGCTATTAGTATTAATTTGGACTTATCATAGGCTGAAATGGAATTACTGCAGTATCTAAGTTGCTTTAAATTATTCATATTTATACTCATTAAAAGATCTTCATCTTCTTTACTTCAAAACTACTGATTTCTTTTCATTTTGTAAGTTCAAGTGATGATATCTTGAATTAAGACAATACAAGCTCAAAGTTACCACGTACAAAATAGTGACCACCTAGGAAGTCGTTTACTCGAATCAAAGCTACTGAAGTTCCATGAAACTCTCGTTGTTCGTTCGACCATCATTTTTTCCAAACTCTAAAACAAGAACTGGTTCCGATAAATATTAATTTTTGGCCACTTAAGGGAAACTTAAGGGAAACTGCTTTTATAATTTATGAGCAATGGTTATTGAAATAAACTGAATATTTCAATTTTGTTACTTTAGTTTATCGTGAATAAAACATTTTATTTTGTGGACATGATACAATTTTTGTATGATTTAAATAAATAAATAGTGCCAAAATTCAGTGTACATGTTAAATATTTATTTTTAAATATATTTTTAAAAATTATAATAATTAACAAAAAAATAAAAGTTAAATATTTATAATCGAATTACCTAAACGGACCGATTAAACAAACTTTTCCCTATTACTATTAAGGTTTTTTAAAAAACTAAAGTCATTGGATTGTGCAATTTCTCGAACAAAAATCCAAAATAACATCTTTACTAATATCAATCATATTACAAAGTATGTAATATTTACAAACATGTCTTATAGTATTATAGCTAGTATGACAGTTCCTTTGTTTATGCGGATACATTATTTTTGATTTATAAGCATTCTTACTAAAGTATTATTATGTCTATGAACACTTAAGGTTTTATAAGAAATATATTACCTAGTTGTAAATTACCCAAAGAAAAGTCACAATTATTCAGTATTTAGTTTTGCTCTGGACCCGTACACTGGCTGTTATAGTATTTTATAGAAAGAAGCGTATACTCTATATATATATATATATATATATATATATATATATATATATATAAGGCACACCTCTCTACAAAGGACGAAATCAAACATAAGACACGACGCCCGACGGTTATGAACTTCATCACAAGAAGGCATATCAAGTTCTTTGACAGCTTCCAACACTGCACGAACCCACTATTCGTCACACTTACACCGACAGGCCGACCTCAGCTGGCAAACACATGTACAGACACTCAATTTGGACTGAGTAAACTACTAACTAACTCCAAACAGAAAGAGCTAGTGAACCCTATCACTAGACCCCCCACTCCTACCATGCAATTGAAAACCAGAAAACCCTATCCACATTCCTCCCTTAAAATGCACATGGTGCAGTAAAAGAGATCCCATATATCCTAAAAAATGTTATATAGTTAGAGTATAAGTGTATTTGATATAATATTTTGATGTACATATTCTATTGTTGTAATATATTCTATTTGTATTATATTAATGAAAATAAAGCAGATTTAGAAAAAAAATAGTATAGAGTATTCTTGGAATAAAATTTCCTAATGATATGTAATCGTGATTTATTTGAAATTAAAAAATACGTAATACACTTTATGTTAGAAAAAAAATTAATCAGATAACACTTTTCATAACTATTAACAGTGATAAAAGAAAAATGAATATGAGTAAGAGGTTGTTCTCTACGTAAACTCTCTCCCCGGCAACGCAGAAGGGTTACTTTCGTTGTTGGCAAAGCCCTTCAGGCTAGGCCTCCAGGGCCTTCTAAGAATGTGCCACCGAATATCCTGACACCCTCTCTCAGGGTTACTAGGGTTCACTCTCTCACATTCTATCTATAGAAAATTCCAGGTCAAAAGAGTATTGTTATACACGTTGCTCGTTTGAATAGCTTAATAGTCCAAAAAAAAAATTAATTGTGTTGGTACTGCCTTCCTATAACAAATTTCGTGATACAAATTCAATTATTACGTATATTGCAAATGCATATATTGGGGATAAAGAACATTGAATATTTATTAAGTGAAAACTAATATTATTATATGAGCTTTTATTTTTGAAAGCAGTTAAGTCCATTTATTCATGTTTCCGATATCTAACTGGTCTGTTCTTGGTCGTCGATGATCTATAACACCTTGTGTCCTGATGTTTTCCAGTGAAACACGAAGACTAATGGAATTCATTATGACCCTGGAATACTATAACCGACTGTAAGACCATAACCCGTAGTTCATATATAACAATTATTGTGGATTCGATTGATGTTTAAAGCTGATTTTTGAATTGTAGCATCATAACTTCACCATTAAAAAAAAACAAAAAAAGACATCGGGCTAACTATACAACTAATCAACATTGATGAACAATAAAGGATTTTTTTTTTCTAATTTTGAAAAATTATTTTCTCAACTACGAGTCTGGAAAGAGTCAGTTTATTCAGTTTGTTATTACACAGTTACCTACCATCGGATAACATCAGGTTTTTTAATCTTTAGTAAATTAGGGCTATGAACTATAGTCATATAAATTATTTGTTGATATTGAGTGTATTTTTATTGCGACTTACTGTTACTTTTATTGCGACTCAATACCTAGTAGATGATATTAATCAGTGTAAGTAGTAGCGCAGTAAATACTCCATGAGGATTTGTTTGTTGCTAAAGCTGAGATGGAGCTTTTGATACCAGGAATTTTATTTGATTATAAAGTCAAATGGGTTAAGCACTGGTTCTCTGAAAGCCTTGTTCAATTCTACTATTTAAACATCTGCTTTGTTCTTAGTCCTAAGCGTCTTAATCTTAGTCGGTGTAATACCTTCATCTGCATTTTAGAACAGCTATTTTCCCCTTATTTTTCAGTGGTTGAATAAAATAAATTTTAACCTTAAATGTAATGAATAAGTTAAATGTGATAAATACATTGAATTACATTAAATATAATTGTAAAATAAATTTTAATAAATTAAAAATAATCTAAATGAAATCCCGTATTTTCTTGTACGCCTGATAAAATTTTTATATCACGATATCAAATAGAACAATATTGTCAACTTTTACTCTTTACAGAATATCTAACAAACTAAAAAAAGAAACAAAATTCTGGATATTTGGTTTTCAATATGATATCATGTGCCGATTGTGGTAAAAAGCAGTTTTGGGTTTTGACTTCTGGTTTACCAACGATATACAAAATAAAATATTTAAAAAAAATTAATATAATAATATTCAATAGTCAATTAAAAAAAAGGGTTACATTTAAATATATTTTGGGGACGAAATTTGTTTGATGCTTAAAGTACCTGTTCAGAATAAGTTAAAGTATTATTCCCACCAACATTAATACCAAATTTCTAAAGATTCTTATTTTTATACCAAAATTATATTTTAAAGCTTGAAATAATGAGTCACTTTCAGTTAATAAATTATATTTAAATTTAGTAAATTTTTATTTATTCCATTGCAGTTTTATTCATACTAATTAGAGGACTCGTGATGGATGGTTTGAAAAAATTGTTTGAAATTTAAATTTAGTGGTTAAATCTCTGTCACTTTCTTTCTGACATTTCACTGATTATCTCTTCGACAGGTGGAATGATTGTTTCTTTTTTTTCTCGACATGTGGGGATTGTCCTTGGTGTGACTATCTGTCTAGCAAGGAGGTTCAAAACGGCTCAATCGATCTTAATATAACCTTATTAAAATTTTTTACATAATATTCAGTTACTGACATTAAAAAATCGTATACGAATTCATCGAAGAAAAGAGAGATCAAATTATTACTGAAAGAACATTTAATTTGTGAATGATTCGAAAAGGATATATCAGTCTTTGATTATACAAATGCTCACATAAAGCAAAATGAAAATCCTTGTTATTTTTTTCAACGACGTAGATATCTATCAAGCAGATTTGTCTTCAGATTTTTACCGCATAAAGGGCATGAGGTTTTTTGATTCATCAAATTAAAACACCTTAGTTTGGAAAATATCAAAAGCAAATAAAAAATTAAAATTTGAAGTTATTAAGGTGCTCAGGTTTTTAAAGCCAGTAAATTAAGTTCAATATGAAGATTTATCCATTTTAAAGTTTATCTTTGTTTTCGGGCTTATTAGCTAAAATTCCTCCTTTCTTTGTCTATAATTGCTGTACCATTAGTGTAAAAAATAAATAAATAAAAACGAAATTAAGTTTTTTTCAGAATAACGCTGGAAAAAACCCAGAAATATGCCAGGTGTGTAGTTAAGGAACCTTTACATACATTCCAATTATTTTTTGTGATTCTGAAAATTCGTCAGAGTTTTTTCGAATCGTTAAACGAAATCTTGCGCCAGTTTTGAATAAAAAAATCTGTTGATACATTTCGCACCGCTGATGAATACCGTTTTCATTACAATGGACCCCCCAGATCGCTATAAATTCAATAACTTCGATTTGAAACGGCTTCGACTTCTCACGCCTGTGTGGCAGTTAAAGCACTCTGTGTGTTACATCGGTTGGTTAAAAAAAGTTATGGAGGAAAGAATTTTATTTTGGAGAAATTCGCAAAGGATATATTTCGTCAAGAACAGTACAAACAATCATCACACATCCAGAATTATTATTAAATTACAAAGTAGGTAAAATTGAAAACATTGAAGGACAGTCGTTTTGAACAAATGTTCTTAAAACAAAACATTAAAAAATCTTATTGAATAGTGGTTTTTACATTTTTGAACTCCTGGTTTATATAGGAGTGAATAATGCCGGGTGTACAAATTATAGTTATTTATACTTCTAATTGACTCATTGTTCTCAGATTGGTTTTTAAACCTCCTTTGAAAAGCTGCAGCTATATAAAATCGGATATGAGTTTATTTATTTTTATGAGATACGTACGGAAGTACGTGGAGACATCATGAGGAAACTAGTCTAAAAGGATTTAGGGATAATAACAATCAGATTATCCGTAGAGATCTTAAAATCGAAAATTTTCGCGATGAAAACACTTCCTTTACTACTTTCTAAAAAGTGGAAGAAAAGTTCTCATGATGTATAACTATAATATGGTCCGGGTGGAGGTCAGAAAAAAATTTTCTTTAGTAAGGAGAACTGTTTATTTTAAAGCGAATGTTTCGACGCACATTGAAGGTCTTCATCAGGGCTTTTAATGGGGTCAATAGTTCACTTCCTTATATAGTTGACACTGTTAACTCTTTTTTTCATCTTATATACTTATAAGGTCATCTAATATTACTCAATATAATTAATCAAGTTAAATTAACCATATTTAGTTTACTAAATCTTTTCTATGAAACTTTATACTAACAGGAATGTGTATATGAAGGAAGTTAATAAAAAGTTTGTTTAACGACTAAGTAATAACACCTATGACTTATAGTGTAAATGATCTAAATCTATTGTAATGATGATGTGAATTTCAACATCATCATTACAATAGAAATGGTTTGCATTACCAATTACCACTTTTTTTTTTAGCTCACATGGAATTTTCAAATACATCTATTGAAAAGTTAAATTTTTTGAGTATGACATTTTTCTTTGGAAGAAGTGATATCCGTTGAAATCTGTCCCAACTGGAACAGTCGACAATTTTTTTGATTTAAATACTTTCTGAGTAGAGGAAAGTAAAAAATGAGATAGATGAATTTTATCGTAATTCGAAAATGCATTTAATGACCAAAGAAAATGAGGTCAGAGTTCTTTCTTTAGATGGTACAAACCGAATAATGGAAAATTTCAAATTCCTTCCTTTACACTGGCGTCACACTGGACAGGTAATTCACATTTTCTAGTCACGTAAGGGCAGAAATCCCTTAGGCTCTATAACCTGCTAGTTCACCACAACTCTCACTTCAACTGGAACTTCAAATCTGGGAAGCCATCATCAGACCTCCTCTACTTCATGGTAAGCAACTACTGTGATATATTAAAAATTTCTCATTAATTAAACCGCAGAAGAACTAGAACTTCGGGGGTTAACCAGGCATACTCTGTTCTTCGGTTTACTATTGCTCCGGCATATATTTAGATTGGCAGACATTCAGATGTATGTCGCATACATCTGTGGATTAATATATATACCAATAGAAGGAAAATAATTTAATATAAAATTAAATTCAACTGATTCTGTTGTATTTTGTATTATATATGGTATAAGTTTGGTTATTCATTTAACGTCACTTATTGCTGCAATAGCTATTATGATGCTATTATGGGAAACCTCAATTTGGTTTACCCAGGCATAATTTGGTTCTTATGCCACTGAAAGCTTTCTGACCAGTGATAAGATTTATGATTTCCACTTTCATAAAAAAACTGCATGAAAGGGAAAATCCATGATATGCATTATTCAAACACTTATTTTATCATTTTTCAAGGCTTTTGTTTTCAGGCCGAAGTCTTAATCTCTTAATTGGTTATTTCAAATCTTCTCAGTCTTTGCAATGTTATAATAAGTTTTCGTGAAATATCATTTTCGAATGAGATAATGTATTTTTTTTTCCAAGAGTCTATTTTTCACCACCGATTTTCTTGACATTACAGTTCCAAATCGAGGAAAGCTTTAACACCTCGGATACAGATAAGTACTCTCTGATACTTATCCGAAGGAATGGTGAAGTATGTATGCTGAAAGAAGGAAGCAAGAAGAATTACACTTGAGGTGGGAGGGCTGCGGCTTAGATTTGTATTATATGGTGGCCCTTCAAGCGGACCTATAAATCTTCTTTTGTAATATTTATTGGAAGTTTGGATTGTGTAGGGCCTATTCAGTAAGGCTATTTATTCCTAAACTCTTTATGGAGTTACTCGTCAAATCCAAACCAGAGTATGCTCTAGTCAAATTGGATATTGTTTAAATCGCTATTATTAGCTTCCTTATTATCTTTGAAGCTAAGAGATTTGGCTGCTTTTATTTTCTGATAAATATTGATAAATCTTAATGACGGATTCAAATTTTAAGATAGTAATTAATGAAGTCCTACTTTAATCAAGATCTTTCTTCATACCAAACCAACCATCAATACTATATAAATACTCAATTAATCCTTATGAAAAAATGGTCTATTGCCCTTTACATAATAATGTTATAATTTTATTAGATTACTTAAGAACTTCGGTGGTTATGATTAAACATTTCACGTATGGTTCACTTACGAGGCGGTCATGATAAAATGTGGATTGAACTTTTTACATTTTTCGCTAGTTTAAGTAATCAAGAAATGCTTTATGCTCCGGAAACCGGATCAAGTTCAAAACCGTGTGATTGTTTGAACAAAGAAGCGAAAAATGTGAAAAAGGTCAATTTTTGAAATTTTGGAGTAATCTGCTTTTGATCCCGGTAGCCAAGGGAAACACCATTTTTTCTTCTTTTTCTTTTTTTAAATATTGATGCATATATAACAACCATATTTATGAGCTTCGATTAATTCGTTGACTCTTGCGTAAGTTATTTGAATAACAATATTTGAAAATAATATCGACTTGGACTGTTTTAAATTGGAATCAATTTCCTTGAAAGAATGATGAAAGAGAGAAATAGGTAGGAATAATGATTGTACTATGATTTTTTTAATACCGCCACACCAACTCTCTGCTAGGAGAGAGGCAGTTTATTTAATAGTGTCATTTCCCATTTCATTTTCCACTTTTTTAGCTTTCGCATGAATTAGCATGCATACATGTTTTATCAATGAAATCAACAAGACATGTATTAACCCCAGAAGCTCATTTATTTTCCATCAAGATATAACTAGAATGCTTTGCATGGTGAATTGCAAATCAGTTTATTCGATATCTATTGAGATAGTAAGCGTGAAGATGACATAATTAACTCTAACTTAGGAGATCATGATCACAAATAAGAACAGAATTGATATATTTTTGGACAACGTCCATAATAAAACATCTAATAAATTATGTTTGCATAAAACGTGTTTAACAATCAACAAACCAACTCGTTTAATTGATTTAGGATTTATGAAAGATTTATAAGATGTTTTGCCAACTTAAGCCTTTGCAAAACTTTCAACAAAAACATTTATATTTTTAGACTAAGACAAACATTTTCAGAGTGCATAATAGATCTGACGACAGTTATGAATAAACCAAATCTGTTCATTTTAAGGAACTCCTTCAGGTTTCTCTAAAATTTAATTAATTCTCTTTGACTACAGGGTTTAGGCCTCTTGAGGTAGCGTTCCATATCCGAGCACTCTGGGAGCAACATTGGTTGCGCCAAGACGCCTCAAACGCGTGGCTAATTCTTATGGGTTTTATATATTATTATCAATTATTATTGACCTTAAATTAAATAAACGTCTTGATTGCTCAAAAAAATATTTTGTTTTCTTATTGTTTCATATGTAATTTCAGAATCTACCAGTCCGATTTACAAACCATTTAAAATACCAAGAATATGAGTGATACGAGCATATTTGAAGGGTGTAGATGCAGAACTCGTATTCTCCACTTTCATAATTTTCGTTAAAAAGATTTTAAACCTATTCCGTTATAAATATACGAGATAAATGAATCAGAATATTTAGTAGAAGAGCAATAACAGCCTATTCTCTCAAAGTTTCTGACTCATTTACCGCATATATTTATCGGGAAACGTTTTTACCGAAAGAGTGGATAGTTTATGAAAAGTGAAGAATGCGGGTTTATGCATTTACACGCCTTATTTGAGATCTACAGGGCCTAGTTGATTACATGAATATTTTAAATGAGCCGTGGTTGTTTTAATCGTTGTAATTTAAGGAGAAGATGGATAATATATCCATCTGCCATTTTATATATTTTTATCTTCTATACTACTATTTTGAATACATTTATGATTTTTATCCATTTTTTCTAGTCCTGATGAATGCTTATAGCTTAAACCTCAACCCAATGAAAATAAGTTTCCTTTACTAATTATAATAATAAATTATTTGTTTTTTTGTTGTTAGCCCTCTTAGATAAAATTTAATAAACGAATTGGATGGGTTATGTGGTAAAGATCTGCAAGTATGTACCTCGCTCTTAACCTTTTCAACATTGTCCTTAATAATCTGAATTGCATTTTAAATCTTTTCCCGGACAATGTTATTTTCATTAAATAATGTGTTGATTATCTTTGGCTTATCCTAAATCGTAATAAAATTCCTGATATCTTATCTTCATTCAACTTTTGTCATCCCTGCCTTCATTTCACTTTCGTACATAAATCTCATAATACCCTAAATTTTCTTGACTTCCTCATCATTAAAAACCCTAACCACACTTTATCCGCCGATTAGTACACGAAACCTACCAACTCCGGCAGACTCCTCGATTACTATTCCCAACATCCTCACCACCAAAAATATCTTTCACCGTCGCCTATCCCTCGCTGATCTCTGCTTTCATGAACCTAACGTAAAGCGCAACAAACGAATCCTGTTAATAAATAGCTTTTCTCTCTATACCATCAAAAAACTCATCCATTACTACAAAACCCTCTACCATTTACCCTACCAACTATTCAAAACCACCCACCATTCCTATTAATTAATAAATATTACTTCAGTTTCTATGAATGAAAGGTAAGTGACTAAATAGCCGGGACTTTAAGAAGAGGAGCATTGAATCAACGAACAGAAAAAGATATTGAATTTCATAAGGATGGTGATCGGATAAAAAATTATTTGTCAAAAGCGGCGGCTATGAGAGTACTTGTATATTAATTTGAAGGAGAACGGGAATTGACAGTTGATTGATGAAAGGGTTGGAATATGAGGGACAGTTTTAAAAGGTGAAAGAAACTGCCTACGATTCCCTTTGTCTTAAAATTCATACAATTTCAGATTTTTAGTTACGGCCTAGTGATTTATTCGATTCCGGACTCTTTGGAATTTGTTTCTGGCTTGTTATAGGTCGGCTAGGTGACCAGATTGCGGGGAGAAGGGATACAAAGAATGTTGTCGAATGAGAGGCTCAACGGGACAAGAGGTATAGGTTGATCAAAGCGTGGGAATGCTGTCATCCGAGATGCTCAAGGCCTAGTTAATACCCACAACGAGATACGGAACAGGGCTCTTCGACAACCGACGAAGAGTTATCTGGCTTTCAAATTGTGCCGGCAATGGACCAACCTACATCTAATAACTTTATCATAATTAAAAAACAACATTATAGTTTTCTTGCTAATTTATATCATCCCATTCAATCCTAAATAAGATTAAAAAAATAGATTTGACTTGTTAAAACTGTCACCCCACAGATTCCTTTGCCATTCACTAAAAATTACATAAACACTATCTCATCATCTAAAACCATACAGCTCTACCATTTATGAAGTCACCCAACTCACAAATCGTTTTTTTTGTTTTATGACCGTGAAAGAAATGGGTAAGTATCTCTTTATTTATCATCAAAACTGTATCAAACTAGTTTCACAGTTTAGCTTTCAGAACGCACTTATGTCAATCTTAGTGTCCAAGCGCAAATCCTCCTCCTTAGGCACGAGTGACACATTTTAAGTTGAGATTGGATCTTTTAGTGAAACATTGCATTAGTTCATTGTTACTGTTTCATAGTCCGAAAAGACGTTGTCAACAGTTTTTCCCTTTTTCCAAAAATGTAGGTTTTTGACTAGTTCCACTTTATAAATATGCGATATGATTCTGAATACACCAGCAATTTCTGACAGACTATCGAAAAGACTCCCGCATAAAAAAATATTGATCATATTAAAAAGCAGGATTGCAAGTTATTATTATTATTAAGTAGAAACAAAGATACAGATAATTTAGATGTAATCTTAAATTGTGTGCATGGCATTCACTGTGAAGATAAATTTAACTGCAGTGAATCCTTCTTCTACCTCAAACTATACCGAAAACGAAGATGGCACCATATGCAATTAAAATAGCTTTCGTCATAAAAAATAAGTTAATTATATATTTATGACTTTTTTTCCAGACATTTTATCAAACGAAATATGCTTTCAAATCTAAAAAATATAACACGAAAGAAACAGGTTATAACGCAGATTAAAAGAGATGATTATTGAAACATTTGATGCACAAAATTTTAATTTATGTTATTCCAATTTGGCATACACTTATTAACAAATGTATACATACATAAATAAATCAAAACTAACAAAACTCTAAATCACAATGATAGTGCGCTCATTGGAACCCATTTGATATCTGACAGGAGGTGTAGGACAGAGAGTGTATTGGATGAAGCTTTATTGGTTGGATATTTCACTGTCACATTTCTATACTCACATTGAGCAGAGAAAATCTGTTTAGAGGAACCATTGTGTATCATCCCTTTGGGTCCCCTAAACCCCGTTCGCTCTCATATTCTTGTTATTCTCCGGGAGTTCTCAACTAAACTCATGCATTTGATCTTTCACAGGTCGATTTTTGTGTTTATTGAAGTTATTTTTTTTTATTTTTTTTTTTTTCTTAGCCCCTTTGGGTTTGAAGATTTCTAAGTAGAATTGAAGATATGACGGAGAGGTATCTCTTATACTGTACGATGTACATTTTAAGAGGAGGATGAGAAGGTGGAAGGTTCTAATTTATTCATTTCTATTTTATAACTTTAGATTTTTCCGGTGATGGGGCTCACCGTGTCCTTTTCCTTTTGTTTGTTGATTTTATTAATTTCTCAGTTCAGGCTGAGACTTTGTACGTGATCTTGCCACGTTTGTGGCCGTCCTGCTGGGGTGAGTGTCCGAAAAAGAGGGTTAGTACAGTATTTCAGGTTGTCGAAAAATTTAATGTGTCTACGTTTAATGAAGTCTGTAACTGTCGGTATGTCGAGAGTAGTGTGTATGAGGTCCGTTTTTGTTTTGTTTAATGTTGTGTGTCTCATTATGCGTTGCAGTACGCCATTCTGAAACTGTTGGAGCTTTTTCGCTGTTGCCGGCGTTATGTTACCTACTAGTGGTGCTCCGTAAAGGAGTGCCGGTCTTAGGATGCTCTTGTAGATGGTCAACTTGAGGCGGAGGGATAAGTTAGGAGATGTAAGCAGGTGGTTAAGCCTGTAAGACTTGGTCCTAACCGATCTGAGTTTCTTCCTACAGTGGTAGGCTAGTTTAAGGTGCCGGTCAAGGGTGACACCTAAGTAGACTATGCTGCTCGCTGGTCTGTTTTTACGTCCCGCTACCCTATAGACCTTAGGGGGGGGGCGGCGCTTTTTCCACTGAAAGGAAAAAATTATGCAGTCCGTCTTTTTAGGATTCACTGTGATGTTGAGTCCTTCTAGCTTCTGTGTGATGCTCGCACAGACCTCCTCCGCCTGCCGTAGAGCTCTCTCTGCGCTGATCGAGGTGCTGTAGATCGCTATGTCGTCGGCATAGGCAGCTACAGTAGCTTTTTTGTAGTTGGCTCCAACAGTTTCAGCTGTGTATATTGAGAAAAGTACTGGAGATAGCACAGACCCCTGAGGAACTCCGCAGGTGAATGCGATGGCTATTGAAGTTATTCTTCCTGAATGATGTGTATACTGATAAATGTTAGGTGTTTCAACGAGAACATCTACAAAATGCTAAAACGAAGCATCATGTAATTTACTATCGTGGGATGTATATGCTATTAATGCTTCACTAAAAGTATTCGACTTTTTTCTTGGACTCATTTATTGAAATATACAACTGTATTATAATAATACAACAAGTAGAATGAATGATATCTAATGGCATGTGATACGTAAAGGCAAGTTGAGAAACAAAACTTTTCTTTTCAGGCGCCTCAGAAGAGTATCGGGAAGTGAACAGGTTTAAGACTAGCGGGTTTGAATGGAAATAAAGTTGGTCTTGAAATGATTGAAATAGGTTTCGGACCAAATCAGCTACTGACGAGACATTGAGGTCATTAAGGATGGCTTTATTCGTAACGAAGTAAGGATCATTCAAGATTTTACGAAGGATTTTGGATCGTGAGGATGGTATACGAGAAGGATTTGATGGCATTAGACTTAGTAAGTAAGCTGATAGGTCTTAAAATAGTCATACATATGAGTCTTTTGTATGTAATAGTAGTAGACTAAAATTAAAACAGTGAAGAATGTATAATACCGTAATAATTGTTAAAAATTTACTACTGTAAGAAAATATCGCAGAAGATACGTAACCAAGGTTAAAAACAAATAGCAAATTCAGATATATAAAATAAATACGTTTAAAATTACTTTGAAATTTATAATAACCCAACATATCTAAAAGAATAACAAAATATATCTCGTTCCAATTTTCCGTTGTCTTCTTCTTCTTTTAGCATAATTATATTTTCCCTCACATTTACTTGTGATTTTGTTTAAACTAACTTAGCTGTCCTGTTTATAGTCGTATCTAAATAATTTAAAATTAAATTATTGATTTCAATCAAGATCACTGTGGAAGATGAGATCGCCTGACTTGTGGACATTTTCCTGAGAAGATTGCTTGAGCATGCACTACCTGCAGTACATGGCATAATTAGTCTGCCATTGCGCTAGATCACAAGGTCACCACTACCATCTTCACTGTAACTCTTAGATCTGTTTGTATATATGTATGTGCTTAATAATTTATTGTATACAATTTTTTATAGTATATGTATATATGCCTCAATATTCATATACTATATTTTGTATATGTAAATACAATCATTCTCTGTTTTCATATGACCGCCCGAACACAATTCCGTAATATTGACGCAATTCTCCCACCTACCCCTCGGTCTATATTGGACAGGTCGGCTTTCCACTGACAAACTTTTTAGATATCCATTCGTTACTAAATCCAAAATGTTTACAAGCTTACCAAATTCTTGGCGATGATCTCACTTCAATTATAATAACCTGGTGTGATTCCTGTTATTCTGCGATGTGTTATCACCTATTTGATGAACTCGTCTTTTATGGAATTTCGTACGCAATGCTTCATTTTCGCATATCTTAAGACCCCGCATATCTTTGTTTCACACTCAAATAGGACAGTTGGATGGATTTTTTAACTCTGTAGCGTTGAAAAAAATGCGTGCGCAATGAAATCGTAAGTCATTGCTGAAAAGTAACAACCAGTTCTTACCTCAAATTGATCTGTTTCCTCTTTTACTAATGATCATAGATCCTACTTACTTATAATTTTCGACTTGTTCTAACTACTTACCTCCAATATCTATATTACCAAAATCATCGTCATTTTGCCAGCCAAACGAAGTTTTCTCAACTTGAAGAAACGGATTATATCAATATCCTTATAGAGTTCTAAAACTCATGGATTTTTTTCCTCATTCATGTTCCTCTTTCTTTAATGGCTATGAAATTTCTCCTCAACTGTTTATGAGCCGTAAGTGAGCAGGTGGACATATTAGAGAATTATTGGGAATAACTTTGGTCTTAAAGAAAATAAATTTGCTTTTGAAGTGCTCTGCAAAGCTAAAGAACCATCTATTGGACAGTTTTTTTTTGCCAGCTTATTTCTAGTGACACGTTATTCTGTGAGTTTGCCTCAAATCCCAAATACATGAATGAGTCTACTTCATCAAATTTATAGGAACTAACTTTGAAAGATTTGAAATTATTGTGTTTTATGCATTATTTTATATTTATATTTTTAGTTAAAAAATATGAGAAAATTAGAATATGAGCATAGAATGGAGAGGATCTAACATATTTATAAATCAGGTTTAAAGAATTAAAGCTTAATTAGAGACTTAATTGTTTATAATGTATAACTGGTTTAGACTTACTTGAAATAAAGAAATATGAAAAGGGCTATAGAGAGAGCGATGAGTGATAGAGCATATCCTATCGAGTAGACAACCGTAGTCATCTCTATGTCGTCGGCGGGTAATGTGACCAAGATGTCTGTCCTCACCTGGCACTGGTCATAGTCCGTCCTGTTGTCCCAGCTACCGGACTCTTGGCAGTACTTGGTTGCGTTTTCTGAAACAGAAAAAACCGGACATGTTTACAGATTAAGTAATTGACAATAAAGACATGTTAAATTATTGAAACGTGTTTATATTTACTATTTTAGACATATCCTTCGCTTAAGACAGCATCTGGTGTTCTTTCGTGATCTAATAGACGAACCGAGCGTGTTTAGGTTCGAAGCCTTTCCTATAAAACGGAAGGTCCCATAGAGGACTTGCTTGAAGTGCTAGGGGAAGAATGGTGATATGGCTACGTTGTTGATTCGGCCGTAAAGTAGTGGTCTCTCATAGCAGGCTTAAACCAATCGTTGAACACCGTAAGGCTTATACAGATGCCAGTTTCCCAAAATGTCTCATTGTCAGTGGCACATTTTATATTACACACTTTAGAGGTGGGATTTTCCACTAAATAAGTCTTGTATGATCAAACATTGGTTTTGTAACAACTTTCTGGTGATACGTATGTAATATTTCCATTTTTTTGTTACCAATTGTTAGTTTCTCGGCTCATCTGTCTTCTCACAAAGCTGGTCCTAAGTCTTATAAGCCAAAAAAATCAGATAATTGTCTGATGGGGTTAGATATTGTTCGTAACTAATGATGATATGATTTCATAGGCTGATTTATGATGATATCCAGACAAATATGTTAAACTAAATTTTTATCATGAATTATTAGATATGAATTCTTTTCTTCACCTTTGAATTATATATCATAAGGACAGAAAGAAGAGAGTCAGAACTTATAATAAAATTGTCATCTTCGTGCGACATAACAACGGCGGTGCAGTGGAGCACTTTTAGCGTAGGACGTGTTTAAATTGTTTTTTTCTGAACCTCCTTTATTTTCATTAAATTACAATTACAGCACATTAAAACAATATAATATGTACATACAAAAATCGACGCCTTCTATTACCAAAATATATGTCAAAGATTTAAATTATCTCAGTCCGCTGAAGACGGGTTCTGCAAAACCGGCACAAAGCCACTGGCTTTATACAATCAGAACGGGGAGGGATCGCTTACCGTGAACACGTTGACCAAGGGGATACAAAAAACTTGATGTGCCTCCGGCTAATGTATTCAGGAACAGACGGCAGCTGGAGATCCTCTCTTATTGTTGCGTTGGGTGCCTTTAATTATCCGCCTTAGGACGGAGTTCTGGAGGGTCTGTAGTCCGTTTAAAGTGGATTTGTACAAGTGCCTATGAAGCGGGGCACCATGGAGCAGTTCGACAGCTGTGGCGATTTGAGCAAATGGTAGAGTCTATGAGACTTTTCTCCGGGTAGCTTCAGCTCCCTCCCCCTGACGTGGCTCAAGAAGGTGAGATGCCTACCTAGAGTGACGCCAAGGTAGAGAACCGACAATCTTCATCTTCAACTGTGAAGGTCGAGCAAGGCTTCTTCCCTTGGTGGAATGACATCACATGGTGTCCGTTTTGGACGGATTCACCCTGATGCCATTCAGCTTTAAGTCTTCAATAATGGTTGCCGAAGCCTTTTGTGGCTTTTAAAGGGCATGCCGGGCATTGGTGCTAGAAGCGTGTTTGAATTGCTCTTTGAAGAAAATACTTATAATCAACTATAATATTTGTTATTATAATATTGAGTTAGTTTCAAAGAAGCACCTAATGTTACAGATTCATCTTGAGCCATTCTGATGCTATAACTATATTTATCTTCAATTTATTAAACTCTTCAAAGAAATTGGATTCTAGAGTAATTTTCTGCTTGTCTATATATAGCTAAGCAGTTTCTACGAATAGCTCAAATTAAAGGTTTATGGTGGATAGTTGGATTTGTTCATTAAAATTTCCAGAACAGAATGAAACTTTTTCAATGTATTTTCTTTCTTGGATCCCAAGTGAATAAGACGAAGCTAAGCCAACTTCTATACATAAACTATTCACATGGCAAGTTCAGAAGCACCTGTTGCAAGGAGAGCTGTTTTTAAAGCACAAAACTGTTTGAGAATATAAAATGAGTAAAAAACGGTACCATATTTTAATTTCGATCCTACCTAACACTTTTTATTGTATTGTACTGTAAATGTATAATTATAATGGGTCTATATGTTTCCCATGAAAATTCAGTAACAATTTAAGTACATTTACCCAGTTTCGAGATTCTTCTATTAATTACCATGATATTTTCAATGAAGTTACTATTCCAAATGAATCTAAATTATTTTAGTTTTAGGAAGAACAGTCCGTTGACCAATTAACAGTCCTGTAATGTATTTTCAAATTTTCTTAAAATGTAGGATAATGCTAAGTCCTCAACAAAGAAAAAAGTTCTTATTGCCTTGAAAAATCAATTTTTTACTCTGTTAAATTATTGGAAGAGGACACCGCTCAGAACACTTCCCTGTTTTCTTACCAGTTTAGTTGTTACTAGCTTATTTGATGAAAGAGGATAGAAGTTGCCTATATAAACTTGGGAGATTCTTTAGGAAATCAGTAAGGGACCTAAATCCTCATTTTTTCAACAGCAGAAGGACGGTTTATTTAAAGGTTATTACATATTTTTAAAATATTTTTATTGGGTTTTTCCCCTAATCCGTTGGCTTATTTATTTACTTGAAATTGACTTCTACCTGGGTAAATATGATTGACAGAATCTCATTTACTGCATCATGTGCTTTTTAAGAGACTAATGAGGACAGGTTCATTGTTTTTCAATAAATATCAAAATATATACCTATGCATTCCTTTTTTCGGCAAAACTGTTCCGAATTTCTTATTCCATCTTTAATAAATGAACGATAGGTCTGTTCAGAATCCACATTCCACATTCGTTAATAGCTTGTTAGCCTCCAATACCTATGTAACGTTTTTGAATACTACATTTTGTAATAAGAAACAAATGTAGATTGTGCATGCGATGGATCTACAGTTGAAAGAAACTTAGTTTTACTTGTTTAAGATAGGAGTTATGATTAGCCTCTTAAACATATCAGGAAAGTGTTCTATGCTCCAAATCCAGGCATAAAATTAAGGCAAATGGGTGCATCAATTAATTTGGGCGATTTCTAACATCCTCCAGGGATCAGGAAGAAGAAAAAATGCATTCGTTAATTATTGACATGCGACTTGAAGTGAAAATTCAAAACTTTGGAATAACTACATTTTTTGTATTTAAAATTAAATTAAATTAAATTATGGTCTGAATTTTTTTAATTTCTTCATTTTTTAATTAATATCATTAACATTAGCCTGGTTTCACATCTCTTGGCACTCCGGGTAATAATTATATGCATTTTAAAGTAGTTTATTTATTAACAAAACCTAGCATGGGCGGCGCAAGCTCAATACAAAATTTCAACAATTGCAATAATACAGGGAAACGAAAATTTGAACTAGTTATAGATGTAATCTAATGTAAGCCTAATAAATACTACTTGGCTAAATGGAACTCACTTATTTTTTCTAGTTTTTAAAATAGGTATTATGATTGACAATTTCGGGAAAGTCTTGTGTATACCACAATAAGCTAATTAGACACATGAATTCAGTGAGCAATCTTAATGAAGGGGAAAAATACATTCGTTAATTATGGACATGTGACTGGGGAATAATGAAAAAATACACTGAAATTATTAAGAATTTTGGCAATTTTCTTGGAAATGACATTTTTATATCTGTTCCCTTAAACTCCAAACATACTGAGACCAGAACTTATGCCTGGAGGTTTAACTATAATGGACTTTCTCATGGAGATTTCTTGTGAAGTGGAGAGCGAATAAAGTAGGTGGTCATCAATCAGAAAGGACAGCTGATATATCACCAAGCCTCTTCTAGAAGTCCTGATAGCTCAGGCCTTGGATTCATTCAACGAAAGGACTTGATAGAAAACGTTTAAGATCCTTGATAAACATATGTTGTTTGGTTGTTCAATGACACTTTATGCTGCTATGGCTAATCGGACGATGCTCCAGTGGAGGCTCTAAATTTTGCCAATCCAGGTTTAATTAGGATATGGATTTTTAACCAGTACCCGACAAGGTACGGGCTCGGGACCCCCGTTTAACCTGCCGGACTACGAACCCGTGATCTAGGGCTTAGTAGGTTGTTATACTAACCACTAGACCACAGGTCACCCCTAATAGACATAAGTGAACAAAGACTTCCGATAAGTCGGTAGAAGGTCGTTGATAATCAAGTGACTTAAAAAAACAAAACAATTTTTTTACTGCAATATAGGCTGAGGAAACACATGTTAAAATTGTCAGACGAATAATATGTTCAAAGCTAGATTTATGAATATGTTTAAATTTGTTGATTTGTTATTTAGCAATGACTTTTCCTAACGAAACTTCGTGGTTGTATGAATTTATTAATAAAATAATAAAAAATAATAATTAATTAATTATTAAAATATTTATAAAAAAAAAAATTTCCAAGGAGATGTTTTGCAAATATTTGATAAATAAGAAGAGCCAAAGCTCAAAAGATATATAAAATACGTTTGAAGATACCTAGAGAAAATTCCAAACAAAAATATTTGTTTCTAAAATGAAAGAGGAAAAAAAATCGTTATACCTACTTTGTATCCTGTTTTTGTGTTATATAATAAAAGCATCACACAAACAGAACACAGCTTATACAGCTGACATCCCAACGTCCTTACAACGTATTCGGATGACACATGTCTTTTATCAGTAGAACAGGTCTTAGGACTACACCTTGACAAACGCTTAACTTGGAATCCTCATAGTAGATTGCTACGACAAGAAACAGCTCGCCGTTTCAGGCTACTTCAATGTTTACTAGACAAACGCTCTAAGCTCTCAGTTAATTACAAAAGACTCATATATATATTACTTATGAATTATAAGACCCACCTGTACTTACGGAGTACAGCTTTGGGGATCCACAAAGCAATCGAATTCCTCTATTACTCAATCCCTACAATCCAAAATTCTTCGTAAAATCTTGAATGGCCCTTACTTTGTTACGAACAAAGTAGTCCAGAATTACCTTTATGTCCCATTTTGTTACTGATTTGCCCCGAATCCGGGATCAATTTTTTCAAGAAAAATTTAATTCCCAATCACACCCACTAGTTTCAAACCTGGTAATCTCTACAATTCCTGATAATCCTCTGAGGCGTTTGAAAAGAAGATGGCATCGTGGCCTACTAAGTTGAATTATTATTCAAGTGCTACCACTGAGTAGTTTCTTTACTTGTCATTATCTCGGGGCATTATTTATCTTTCATTATATTTACTTGATGTATTCAATATACAGTTGTAAATTTCAATAAATACATTTAAAAAAATAAGATAATTAATGCTTATTGTTTGGAATTTTTTCATACGTCTTAACAATTATTTTATGCCATTTATGATAATAAATAGAGAGTCTTGAGGAATGTCCAAAGGAGTGAAAATTAAAAATTTTGGAATCACTGTGTTCTTTTTTTTTATATAAATCATTTATAAATTCTGAATTATTTAAATTTCATATTTTGTAAATTTAAATTGTTTACATTAGTCTGATTTTCATATCTATTGGCACTCTGCGCAAAAATTATATACGTTTTAAGTAGTTTATTTATTAATGAAAACTAACATTATTAACGAAGTTGAAATAACATAAGGAAACAAAAATTTTAACTAATTTTGAATGCTTTAAATTTTTATTATTCGTATAAATTTTACTCTTAATACTATACGACCTTTTAGTTAGATATTATTGTTCTTATATTAATCGAATTCTAACATTTAAAGTAAAGTTGATTAAAAAAAAAAATGTAAAACTCACACACAGGCTGCTACGCATTACCCGTCTCGGCCAATACCATACAAGCATGTCGGTGACGCGAACCCATGTTATACCTTTACTGAAAAATCGCTCAACTAAATAAAAGTTTTCACTTCAATATTATTTTCTTCAAAAGCTTCAAAAATTATAAAATTGGTTCAATAACAATGTAGCCGTCGAAAACGAGATCTGAGCCAAATATCTTTTAGGCTTTGTTGTCAACAAGTAACCTTAATTATAAACTATAGGCCGAACTTTCTACAGATTACATTTATATTTTATGGGAGCGGATTGGCTCAGTGGTAGAGCACTGAGTTGCCATGCCGAAAATCCTGGTTATATCCAGCTGCCGGTAAGACTTTTATTTAGACTGTTAGCAGCCGGAGATGGATCCTATGGGATCTAGGACCCTCCTGGGGATTACCGAGTCCCTATGAAGTGGGTACCCCATATTAGGGGAAATATCTGGCGGTTGAGCGTGATTAAGGTCCAACCAGCTCTCCGCGCAACCGTTGTCTTAGAAATGTGTACGGTATAGTCTCTACCATGATTAATTGAGCCCCACACCCTTCACGGGTTGTAGTGGTATACATTTCTTTTTGCATTCACATAAAAAACAAACTATGTGAATTTCTTATCTTTCTTCATGGCAATAAAAAGGATTAATTACTGTTTCATAACAAGTCTTCATATGAGGTAAATAATTCTTGAATAGAGAAATACTTGAAAAAAAAGAGAATAAAGAGATGAATCATAGTTACAAAAAGCTTAGACAGTTTGTGCAGAATTAATGAAACAAGGTCTGCCATAGCTGGCATCGTTAATCTCATTATGTAAAAACTCAGCCTTCCGTTTCTTTTGATTCGAAAGGTAAAGGATTCGGTGGACTCTTCCTTAATTTTATATTCATCTGCTCCAACCAGGCAAGGACTCAAAAAGTCACCATTGATGATCATTCAGCATTCAAGCATTGTGAAAAAAAGATATTATTTTTGTCGAATCGTTTCAATGACTCTTTACTGTTTCATCTTCTCTGTTCGTTATTATTAAAGAGGTTCAACAACTAAGAGGGTTAAAGGTTCAAAATATTAAATATAAATAGAAGTAATAAATTAAGTCGGAGTCATGAGGACTGCTCTGAGAACTGAAATCTCATTTTTTTTTTCTGAATCAAATCGAAATTCATAATTCGTAAAATAAAATTATTAACATAATTTTTCACGTTAAACGATTTTCACATTTTCTGGTACTCAGAGCAATAATTATATAAATGTGTAAGTAGTTTGTTTACCTCGGGGCTAAGTTCAAGCTACCGAGCGGGTCCGTGGGTGGTGGATAGCGGGACGGCATGCCAGCTCGGCAGGTCAGCTGTGAATATATTGAATAAGCAGCCCCGAACCACGAACGGCAGCGCTATCAGGGTGGGTGAGAGTGGCTGGTGGCGCGGCCACTCTCACAAGTGCCCCAGGAGCCCAATGACGACGCTGTGACGAGGCGAGTATGCACCGCCTCTAAATAAGTGCAGCCTCCCCTGCAGAGCGGGGGATGCCCGGGCAGACAGGGCCCGTAAGTCAGGGATGGCAGCCGGTCTAAGGGAAGGTGACCCCGACAGAAAACCCCTGGTCCTCCAGGTTGGGGGTTTCTATCAGGCCAGCACCCTGTTAGTGGAAAAAAATCAACCAGCTAAAATAAGTCAGAGAAAAGAAAAGCCGGACGGAAATATTGGTAAACGGACTTGGAAACGGAAAAGGACTGTAGAAATGTATGAGCGCATTAAGAAATGTATCCATGAAGCAGATAATGAAGCCTTAGGGGAGATAGAAGCTAACCCTCCAAAAGAATGGTGGAACATGGAAATAGAAGAAATGGTAGGAAAAAAGAAACGGATCTTCAATAAATGGTTATGTAGCGGAAGCCAAGAAGATTGGAGAGAATACCGAACCCTTAACACATAGGTAAAGCGCACTGTCGCAGAAAGCAAGAACCAAGCATGGGAAGCATGTTGCAGGAGGATTGATAATACCCTGGGCTACAATAAGATACGCGAGTCATGGAGAGTACTGAAGGCGTTCAGGACACAAGGGAAGGGAAATGTGATTCCTCTGATAGGTGAGAAGACCTGGGTGGACCATTATGTGGACCAAAATGTGGAAAAGCTGCAGGACCTGGAGGTATTTCAGTAGAGCTGTTAAAGACAGGGGGACCTGGATTATTAAAGGCCCTTACCAAGCTTATAAATCTGATGCTACAAGGGCAAGAGTTGCCAAAGGACCTTAAGACAGGATTTCATACACCTATATATAAGAAAGGAGACAGAAATGTATGCCGAAATTATAGAGGTATTTGTGTCCAGAGTTCGGTATCAAGAATAGTGGGCAGAATTCTGAAGCGAAAATTAGAAGAGGAGTTTGTCACCCCAGAGGAACAGTTTGGTTTCACTGCAGCCAGGTCCTGTACTGACAGCATGTTTGTCCTAAGGCAGCTCATAGAAAAGCGAATGGAGAAAGGAAGAGCTGTACATATAGCTTTCATAGACCTAGAACAGGCTTATGACAGTGTGCCAAGACATAAGATGTGGGAATCCCTTAAGAGTGCGGCCATTAATAAATGCAGTGAGATGTCTGTACAGGGAAGACGAGTACAGATTGAAGCTCGGCTCTCGCTTATCTGAGCCTTTTTCTGCCTCAAAAGGTCTTAAGCAGGGATGCAGTATGTCCCCAACCCTGTTTAAAATTTATGTACAACAGGCAGTGAAGGAGTGGAGCGCAGGTTGGAGAGGAAAGGGCATAGATATAGACGGACATATGCTTTTCTCTCTTTTCTTTGCCGATGACCAGACAGTGGTCACATATAACATAGATGGTCTGGAAAAAGCGCTAATGGCCCTGGAAAAAGAATACAGCCTATGAGGTCTACGAATAAGTTTTGATAAGACCGAATACCTGGCAGTGAACTGCAGAGAAGCCGCAGACCTTCATATTAGCGGGAAAATATGCAAGCGAGTGGACTCCTTCAAGTACTTAAGGTCAACAATAGATGGGAACGGCAAGTCGGATCCCGAAGTAAGGAGGAGAGTTGGCCTGGCAACAAGGGTGACTAGAATGTTGCACCCAGTTCTTTGGAACACAGTCATCTCAACGGACAACAAAAGTCGTATTTTTAGAAGTATTGTTGAGCCCCCTCAGCTACGCCTCAGAGACCTGGACAGTTAACCCGGGACTCTACTCCAGATTACAAGCTGCAGAGATGGACTTTTGGAGGAGATGCCCGAGGATCGCCCGCCTGGATAGAGTCAGAAATGAACATATTAGAGACAGACTGGGAGTGACCGAAGGAGTTCCGGAGAGACTTGGAAGGAACAGGCTGCGATGGTACGGACACTGCCAGCGGATGCTAGAACGTAGGTGGCCGAAGAGACTTTTGCTGTGGGAACAGCCAGGCGGACGAAGAAGAGGAAGCCCCGAACCCGGTGGAAGGACTGCGTGGAGGAAGAGATGGCCGGTAGGGGACTTGAGGAGGATGACTGGTGGAATAGAGAAAAGTGGAGGGACGCTTTGACTTAACCAGGCAACCCATTGAGGGAAAAAACCTGCAAAAGTAAAAAGTAAGTTTATTTACTAAGCAAAACACACGATGGGCTGCACAAGCTCAATACAAAATTTCATTACATCTTAATTGAAATAATAATTAGTATATTTATATAATTTATATCATCCGAATTCTTGTGCAATGGCGTCCACAAGCAACTTAAAACAAGTAATTTAACTATGACAAAAAAAAATCATAGAGGGGTAACGAAAAGTTTTACTTCTTATTGAACTAAGTTTTAAGACATTATTAGTTGAGTTTCACAATTAGAAAATGACTTTTTTGTTAAATATTATTATCATCATTATTAATATTATACACAGTCATACTGAATACGTCACACCAACATGTCGGTGACGCCAATCCATATTTTTTTCCTCTACCGAAAATGGTGGCTAAAGGAGTTTTCATTAAAAAAATGTGAGTATTTATTTCTTGTGTGTGGGGGATGAAACTCTTGTTCCAATGTAACAATCGCATTTCATCATGATTAATTTTTAAACCAGAATTGTTTAATAAAAAGTTTAGGAGCTTTATTGATATACTAGTTTGTTACTTTTGGCTTAAATACAGTGCACTTCACATTATGCACTGACAGAATAATGTACATAGGATGTAAAAGTCTAGATTTTTTATTTGTTTTTTTTTATTCCTATGAACAATAGTATTCGAGGTTTAGGGAAAAAAACCCGGAAAAAGTCCCCTCGAATCGGAGTGTTCGTTACTATATTGGTAACTTTTCTCCGGATCATGCAAGCGTGAACACAGCGGAGTTCCAGTTAGTTGTAAATTAGTTAATATCCAGTTTGTTTGAAAACTCATTAATTACCTTGGAAGTTGGTGATTCTCAGTTTGGAGTACTTGTTTCCCTTGCCGGCACTTACCATCGCTTCCACGGTATTCCTTGATTCTTCCCTAATTAGCATGTATAGTATGATGGCTTCTAAGGCTTCAGCTAGTTAACATACAATGTACGTATAATATATATATAAGAATATATATCCTGTATTTTACAATACCTTAAAAACTCCAAAATAGTTTTGCTCCAGTACAGTTTACAGCCTAATGATTTCAATTCGTTCGACAAAATATTTCAATTCATATTACCAATATACTATGTTTTTTTATTTTGTTACGCAAGTAATCAGTTAAGTTTCCAGGATCAGGTGTGTAAACTAATAGATTCAGAACAGTTATTTGAGAGTTACAAGTAGTTTGATTAATTTATTGCTGAGTTAGCAATAATTTCAAGCACAAATGTTATTATAGAAAAATTTTGTTTAATGTACCAAAGGTGTTGGGCTTAAAGGATTGACCGTGAATACGTAGTATCTTGTTTCAACTCGACCGGTTCTTCCGTTAGAGATTTTATTTGTATGTTTACTACACCAGTGCGACTAAACATGTCATTAGATTATCTTATAATTTCATACAAATGTTAGTTGAAATAAGGAAAAAGGAGTAATCTGTAAGGAACAAAATTCAATATGGCGTCTACTCGCCTTCTGGGCGATTGAGAACAAACCAATCTCTTCAATTTTGATCCTTGAAATCAGTAGTAAATAAAAATCGGCGAGAATCTGAAAAATGTAGTATTGAAAATGCACATCATTAGAAGAACAACCCAATTGGAACCACAAATTAAAAGTGGTTTTATACAACATCGTCTTACTATTTGTATTGACTGTGTCCTCAAACCCACCATCTTAATAGTCCTAAACATATCTGGTAATTATGTAGGGAATATATTAACAAGGCAATCGTTAATTATGACCTATTACTGAATCTGGTATACTGAACATCGAAATAAAATTTGGATGCCAATAACCTTTATTGTTTCCTTATTGCGTTTTAACGATGAGGAAAAAAAAATATAATTAATGTTATTCCTCGATTTGAAAGCACCATTGAAACAATATTCCACAGAGTTTTTATACTAAATATATATTAAAATATAAGAGCAATGTAAAAAAAAATCCCTCAATGTTTTCCATACCAGAATGACTGAATGAAAACTTACTATACATACTTTGGAGATTTGGGCCTCGTAAACACCGACTACCCCAAGAAAGAGAAAGCGAAGGCAAGATTTGCCTACTTTGATGTGGCTCATCCAGCTAATTAAAGAGGCTGCATAACTCGGGAAAAAAAAGAGAAAACCGCAATAGCCATCCAGGTTTTGAAGAGGCCTAAAATGCAAACTATTCAAACAACCCCCAAAGCTTTGTCCGTCTCAACTTCACTCTCCCCCACTTCAATCAAGAGTTCAAATGCTGCAAAAGCACCACATCACGCAAAACAATAAAAGTATTAGTATAAGAACTACCCAATCGTAACCACCGATTAAAAACGACGGTATATTACATGACCAATAATGTACATAATTGATTGGCAAATGACTTCAGCAAGACTCTCTGACTAGACTTAGCCGAAGGTAATCAGATATTATTGCCTTAACAAGTAAATTAAACTGTGAGCTCTTTGTCAGTTATGCTATAATAAAAGTAGATGTGATTTAGCAGGTCACCATGGACTGTTATCCACCACTGTGTATAACCTGACTATGAGAATACCTACCATATTAGTCCAGGATCCATGGTCCATGTTTTAGTATCAAGCTGAATCTTCGTGAATAGCTTCGTTTCGACGAGACGCCCAACAATTTCCTGTGCGAAAAGTCTCGATTGTGGTAGCTAACAGAGGTAGCAAGGATAAAATATGTCGATTTGATGATTCTCAAAAATTTATTACTAACTGTTTTTTTTTTGTTAAATCTCAAGATAACTATCTAAATTATTTGTCCTACAAAATGTATGGTTTGATCAAAGAGTCCCCTCCTTCCAACGTGTATCGATAACGAAGTCGAAAAAGAAGAAGTAAAAAAAAATCAGTTGGTTATTAATAATTTTTGATAACCTCGTTATCGATACATATTGGAAGGTGGGGAGGGACTCTTTGATCAAACCATATAGGACAATTTTTTTTTCAAATAACTTAGATAATTATCATGAGATTTAAAAATATAAAACCCAGTTAGTAGTAAATTTTTGAGAATCATCAAATCGACATATTTTATCCTTGTTAGCTCTGTTAGCTACCATATTCGAGACTTTTGGCACAGGAAATTGTTGGGTGTCTCATAGAAACGAAGCTATTCACGAAGATTCAGCTTGATACTAATCAAGTGAAAAAATGTTATTAATTCTAGACTTTTCTAATACAAATGTTTTTCCTACTCTTTCGACCAAAACATCTCTATTTCACCGTCTTTTAAAAATCCATTTGATGAACTTTTTCAAATAATTGTATCTTTGAAATTATTCCGAACTTATGTAAGTATTTCACAGCTTCTTCTTCCGAAAACGGCAATTCGATAAGTTTTATCCTGTATATTTTAAAAAGAAAATAACAATATCAATGAGACAAAAACAACAAAATTAAATTTAATAAACAGTAAAGAAGTTTAAATACAATACGGAATAAATTTAATAAGGCACAACAAAAAATTGGAATGAGACGAGTGACAAGAAGATGTTACAAGAGATGAGGTAGGTTCGTGGCGACCTGCTAATTCACATGTATCCAAAGTAGAAAAGGAATTTGACAAATGCACGTGGATCGGATTTGCATCACAATATTCAAAGAAATATATTTAACATCACAAAACAAATTATACATACCGGCTTCGCACGGGTAGTACAGAATATTATGCCTACATATTTTGTCTATCGTAGAATGGCATTTGTTTGATGCGTTAAATATGTGGATTACATTCAAACTACACTACATGAAGTATTTTAGTATGCAGATATTGTAAGCATAAAACAAACTAAAATATTTCTTAATATACGAATTTATTTTCACTCGCGTTAATTTTTTTGATAATTCCTAAGATATTCATTTAAATTACATGGCGTAAAATATAATATAATTAGTATTTAAGTTGATAAGGATAAATACTTTAGCTGTCTAAATAGCTTTCCCATGACCGTATTGTACGTAACCAATATTTTAGAAGATGTAATGGGTCTTCGATGAAAATTCCAAGGCGGCATCCCTTTTTCCAACACTTCCAACAGTTAGCGTTGTATTCCAAACAATTTACACAAAACCTAGACAAATTATTTACCTAAACCTTTCTCATGAATCACTCTATCTATTGGTGAAAAACGCATGAAAATCTGTGCAGTAGCTTTTGAGTTTATCGCGAACAGACAAACAGGACTTTGTTTTATAATATGTATACATAATTATAAAATATATAGAACTGATACTAAATAGTCTAACGATGACACAAGTAGATGACACAACAAGGTAGATGACTAAACAGAAGTCCATTACACGGCTCACAGGACACAAAGCCATATTCTGCACATACATGACCGGTTCAAACTGTGGAAAAACCGACTCGCGGCGAGTCACGTATTATCACTTCAACCCTCTGGCATGAAATATGTCCCCCAGTTTCCTTAACACTGGGCAGATTCTATTGATTGACTCTCCCCGGTCTGATTGAAAAATCATCGGTTTGACATTTGTACGAATTTGACATCGGTTCCAAATGCAGAAAAAAACTGAATCAACAACTAAGAGTTTGTTACACAATGCAACGAAACACTAGACTAATTTCTATATGGACTCGAACTATAGAATATGACCTGTTTTATTTGAAAGCTGTTTAAGTCCATATGGATCGAACCAAATCGTTTATTCTTTTAATGGTACTATTCCATAATAAAATTTAGAAGGTGTATACCAGTCTTTGCTAAGTGCTTAGTTATCAAATAGTTGCCCTTTTACAATTATTTGAAAAGTAATTCAAATGGAAACCTTAAGTTATCGCGAACATAAAAAAATGGATTTACCACTTTCAAAGAATATAGCTGCTCGTAGGTCTATTTTTTTGCAAAATGTCTTAAACAAATCAATTTCCTTGGAAGATTTGAAGAGAAAAATAGTAAAGCTGATATAATAGTATTAAAAAATAAATAAAGTTCAGATCCATGAAGGATGTTGGGTTCAGTACCTTGGGAAGACTGTACTGTTACTTGTGCAGGGAGGTGATTTGTCATAGATTACTCTCAACTGCGAGATTTTCCTCCCTTATTTTGGATAACCACTTTATAGAAGCCCAGGAGGGTCCAACATCCCATTAGACATCCCAATCTGGCCGCTAACAGATAAAATAAAATTTGCCAGCAGCGGGATTTGAACCAAAGAGCTTTGTCACGGCAACACAGCTCTCTACCACTGAGCCACTCCGCTCCCTAATTAATCAAGTTCAAAGTTTTCAATTTTATATGATATAATCATATATTCAGAAACAGAGATGGATTTATCAGTTGATCATGTTTATCAGTCATGTTGAAATGTAAGAAACAGAGTGATAGGGGTTTACAACATTATAGAAAAAAAAATGATAGTGGTAGGAAACAAGTTTTCAATTCATAAGAAACCCATGGCCCATAAGCAAGTTATGAAACCATTGAGAGCGGAGGGTATACAATAATGGGCTGCATAAGTACCAATAAAAGGAAGGGGCTGGGGGCTTTCCAGTGGGTGAAGTAGCAATGAGGTCGTTAAGGCTCCCCTAGTAGCGGGAATCATCGAGGCCTTCTCATCAAGTCATCCAGGGCGTGCTCATGGACTTACATAATAACATTAACGTCCAAACTAGCTTCTACAGAAAGATAATAAAAAAAAACACGAAAACATGAAAGATTTTTATTTTTGAATTTCTGAAGCTATAAAACGCCAATCACTAAATCTTGAACTCCAATTGATGTATACAATTTTAAGAAGAAAATCCAATTTAGAAATAAGCCAAAAAATAAACACGTACACTACCTTAATAAAACCAGTTTGGACATATGCGTTAAAAATTTAGGGCATCGCTAAACAGACTCGCAGAAAACGATACAAACTTTTCAATCAAAATTATTTATACTTGTCTCCAAAGCACCATAGTTTGTCAATAATAACACTTTGCATATGGATTTAAAAATTCCAACGGTTGACGAACACATACGAACAAACTACAAAGTATTCAAAAAAAACTACACGGACACCCAAACCCAGTGTTAGAACAAATTGCCACGACTCTCATGCCTGAGAACACTAGGAGGAGACTAAAAAGAACGTGTATGAGGAAATAAAATCAAGCTTCGGGAGAGAGACTACTGAGTATTGTTCTTCTGCATGCCTTTCATGTCATTCTGTATTATATTACTGTCAGGCAATCTGCTGATTGTCAATTATTTGTAGTAGACAGGTACGGATGAAAATATAAAGAGAAAACAAAAAAAATCGAATGGTAGATAGTGTCCTGAGTTACTATGCTGAAGTTCCGGGTTTAAATCAGGCTGATAAATTATTTAAACAAATTATTTGATTTGTTAACAGCCATGGTTGGATCCGGTGTGATCAATAGGCCATTTAAGTTCTCAACAAGTCTATTTAACCACCAATTAGGAGCAAATCTTACAGTTGCACAAATCACTTCCTTGCACAATCGTTGTACTAGAAACACTCTAGTCCCTATAGCTCATACTCTTAATGCATAATTAGAGCTATTAGGTAACTCTGAGCTGATAACATATAGCACAATATTATAAAAATAAGCAATTGGGAATGATTATTTTTCGGTTAAGAAGGAATAATAAACATATTTTTTGCGTTTTAAATTTCAATTTGAATAAGTTATAGCAGAAAAAAAAATTGCATTTCAATTATGATTTCATGAAATTTTTGGAAATTAAATATTTTGAAACAAACAATGTATAATGTTATATTAAACAATTTTTAAAGCGAAAAAAAATCTTAAAAATGTGAACACCAGAATGTATGTCGATACAACATTCTTTGAAAGAGCCGAAAGTCATCTCAAGAACTTATTTTTTTCCGAAGTTAGGCGTGGAAGTATTTTTTAATATAGTCCATTCCGGTTTCCACGTCTTGAACTTTCCGCTTTTCTCCTTTTTTAAATTTTATCGTTAAAAACTTCGCCCTTACTGGGGAAGGATTATTACATAATTAACTTAAAAAAGTGGTAAATGATAAAAAGCGTATAATGGTGTATCCAAATTTCATCTACAGTAATTAATCGGTGCCAAAACTCGGATTTATTGCGCCTAAACTGCGCCAACAGACGTTGGAAATGTTCATGCGGCACCCAATATATCAGTGGACAGCTTTCTCTTATCTAAATGTTAATTTAATATGTAACAAACGCCTTCTTTTGACATGTTCATAACCTCTGCTATCTCTCTCACTTTAATTCGGCGGTCGTCTAGCACCATTTGGTGAACATTGACGATGTTCGCCAGAAACTTTTTAAGCCACCCTCGTATACTCAAAATAAGTTATCTAATTTTTCCAGAAAAATGGATTGTAACACAGTTCATTCCAGTTATATTTGCATTAGTTTATTCAGTAATTGTTCCATAAATTGATTGACTTTGAATATCTCAAGAAATATTAATTATTTTTAGACTATAAAAGAAATTTTTTGTTTAATTATATATACATCTATGGACTTCCTTTCTGGCCTTATTTGTCAAATTAAATTGGAAAAATACTCTTGAATTGGAAGAAAACAGTTGTTTTAATAAATTCACTATTGAAGTGAACATTTTATTTAATAACGCCTTAAAGGGGAGCGGGATGGCTGTGAAGGCGTCACATATTTATATATTTTCTTATAGCCGAGGATGGATTATTTGGAATATAGAGACACTCATCGAGTTCACCCACATATTGAGTTGGTACCCAAAATAAGGGGGTTAACCTGGCTTGAGCTCAGGTCGGACAAATCACCTCTTTGGACAGCCGTTGCCATTGTAACAGTACAGTCTCTCTATCACATACTGAGCCCAAGACTTAATTGGTCGCAGGGTGATTTTTTTATAACACTTTAAAACATTATGATTACGGATAGTTTACGGGTTAATAAAAGTATGCTGGAGTAATATCAGATTTTCTTAGTATGTAAAGAATAATCACAATAATAAATAAACGAAAACGGTTATAAACAATAATACTCAAAAAGAAATACTAAACAATAATCAAGTATATACCTGCAAATGAAAATTAAATTTCAAGATAATTATCCAGCCTAATGTATTGACAATAAAGGTTTTAAGAACCTAATTAAGGATACATACTCAACAGCAGTGTGGTGGTCATGGCAACAAAGAATTGATAAAGGAGGCTCTGTAGTCAGGGAACTTACAAGGTTATTTATTAACTTTCGTAGTTTATTATAATTATCTAATGATTTAAAATACTTACTAGATGTGTCGTACAGTACCCCATGTATCTCCTCCCTGCAGGGCTGCGAGGCTAGGACCCCTGGTCCTGTTGGACTCCAGCAGAGGGCACCGTCGAAGACCGCGGGGCACCATCCCTCCAGCAGCTGGTAGCTCCAGCGCTGGAGGCATTCCTCTTTCTGAGATAGATAAAAAAATATATATTCACACAGTTTAAAGTTTGTAGTATATACATAATAATATCACAATTTAATAGTAATAAAAATGAAAGGAACGATGTATTAATAATAATGACAAGTATTTAATAAAAACACAATATAATGTAATGAAAATAAAAGGAACGAACGATACATAACATAATATACGAAATATGACATAATAACTCCGCCATGGCCTGTCCCAAGCCAGGATGAGAAAGGAGGAGGGTGGGGAGTAACAACCACGTTAAAAAACCAGTGTTCAGCTGACCCGGCTGATCGCACACTGTCAAAGGGTCCCGGCCTAGGGTTACAGATGAAAACCGGCCAATGGTCTCAAGGGCGGAAGAAGAAGTCACCACTTCTCAACGACCAAGAGGGCATAAAGCCAAAACACCGCTGCCTTGAGGACAGGAAAATTAAATTTCAAAGACTAAAGGGAACCCTGAACACAAAAAGTCAGCAGAAGTCGGAGAGGTCTCATCGAAAGGTGCAAATAGTCCTAGTAAAACCAGAAAAGAAGACCTCACGCAATACCTCCTAACATGATTTTTTGTCTCTGTTGGCTGACATAGTCATCTAAAGGAGGATCGAAGAAGAAGAAGATATACGAAAAAGATTCCACATAGTCTCTTTTCGCCCCTCTTTCTTTTATGTTTCGCCACTTTACACTTCCCCACATTCTTTCGATACTTTGCGTATGAACTACGTTTTGAGGGTTGATAAAATTGTAGGATTGGTTTGCTATATATATATATATATATATATATATATATATATATATATATATATATATATATATATATATCGAAACCAACCTCTTTAATTCTTCGGTCTTGTACGAGCAATCAGTATACATTGTCAAACCTTCCCTCACATGCTTCACCATTTTACTGCACAACGTCTGGAACGATCTGTCCGATACTGCCACTAATAAACATTCCCGTTCCACGCCAATTACTTAACAGACACCTCCAAATCATTTCATTTGTGCACAATTTCATATTGTGGCCCTGCGTTCAACGCTTCGTTCGAGGCAATATCCCTTTATGCATGGAAGAATTTATTATTTCTCTCTTAACAGACTTAATCATCGTCTTATTGTTAGGAGTGAAGTATATGATTTCCGTAATAATTGATATGTATAATCTTAATCTATAATATTATACATAATCTTTGTCAATTTTTATAATAATAGATGTGACTTTTATTAGAAGTCATATTTATTCATGAGGATTAAGTTGAACTTAAACTTAGTATTCAGAAGTAATTTGTTCGGAAAGAAGGGAGAAAGAGAAGAGAAGAGAAGGAACCGGGATTTCTTTTCCCCCACTCCAATCAAAGTCTATACTATTGATACGGCTATGTTTACTCTCTTTAACCCAGATAAGAGTGAATTTTCAAACAACTATGAAACAATTAATAATAATTTCTAAAACTATCATTTTTTGTTCCCTCTGCAGGTAATTTTATTTTAATTTGACTTTTTCATTTACCACAACAGATGCACCTCTTTCTCCATTCTTCCAGAAGGATGTCAGTCCTATACAAAAATAAAAGTTGATCCAAAAACGAGGTAATATTGATAAAGTAAAAGATTTAGAAAGACGTCAATAGACCTTTATACTTAAAAATTGGTTTCTTTTTCAAAGACTGTTGTGTATACCAATTTTCTTCTCAACTTCTGAATATTATAATCACTATTCTATAGTTAATCTGGATTAAATATGCAGTTAAATCAATATCATTTATGAGTAAAGTAGCTTTGAGTTTATTGATGTATGCACTTATTGTGATATGTCCATGAGTGATTCAGATTAGTAGTATTGCCATATAGCACTTATATAATTGAAGTAAAACTTATCCGTGAATGGGATTAAACTAGGATACTAAGTTAGGAGATCTATTAGACCTCGTCATTTTATGTAGACCCGCGGCTTAAAAAAAGTCTTTGCATGTCTGAGTAGTGTAAATCCCAGTTTGCAAACGAAAAAGCGGATTGGGAAACTTCTGGTGGAGGAAAAACCTCTAAATTTTTTACTTTATTTCAGTTTTTGGCCTGTATCTACTAATCGGTGTGCTTTTGAAAAAAAAACATGGGTAACCATTCATAAAGTAGATTGCATTTTCTACAATTTGAAACCGCAAACTTTGCTGAAAGTAATTTCCCGCGGCTGCAAGAGAGGTTGCGAGAGTGGCAGTTGTTCATGCCTAGACAAAACTTGCTTGAACATTCCTCACCTCCAACTTACTGACTCCGCCGAAGAGGATGACCCTCCTCCCAAACCATTGGAGCTAAAGCCCTCCCGACACCCTGAACAAGCTGAGCTCTCTAAGAGACCCAGGTTAAATCAAATGTGAAACTGGTAACCATAATCCATACCACCGTATACTACGTTTTTGGTTTCAAAATGTTCGGAATTGTTGTACACTGTAATGCTAAAATATTCCATTGCAGGAGTCAGCTGAGTTGTCATGTTGTCTACCGTCTGCCCCCCTCTACATAGTTTGTGTATTTTACCTTGAATTTCTTTGTATCACTACACGTATTATACTTTATAATTAACTAGCTGTTTTAGATCGATTCGTGGCGTACAAGGCCACTTTCTTAAATCACCGACTTTTTTTTTTTTTATTTACAAGAGAAGTTTTACACCTACACGCCAAGCTCATTGCTTAAATTAAATCTAATTAAATTTACTACATTACTTCATTCCCTATGATTTTCATCGTAGGATCACTCCTTCGGCCGGTGTTCATCACGAAAGTCGGCCAAAACTTAAAATTTGGACTTTTTAGAGAAAATTACCAATTTTCAAATGGGCGTAACTCTGAATCTGTTAGGCCTGCAAATGGATTCAAATTGTAAAAAATTCAATTTACTTTAAAATTGGTTACACATGTTTTTTTTAAACGCACCGATTAGGAGATACAGGCCAAAAACTGAAATAACTTCGAAAAGTTCGAGGTTTTTCGTCCACCAAAAGTTATCCCATCCGTTTTTTCGGTTGAAAACTTTGATTTACACTACTCAGATATGCCCTTCCAACATATCGAAAATGCAGTTCTCTTCAATGTCCGCTATCTTAATTTGTATGTGTTGGATTTTTCCAGGTCATCTACCCTAGGCGTCTTACTATTTTCAAACCCTCAAGTGTTCTACTCTGCAAAATACTCTCTGTTTCTTCTCCCTTCCACTTTTCTTGAGTTATCTCTGTTAAGTTATCTACTTAAATTAAACCCCCGCAAGTTATCTCGCTTCCTACTTAAGTGACACTTTTATACCTGTTTTACTTACAGTCCTTTCCTAGGGATCTTGTACTTCTTGGAAAAGCAAATATTCATATCTTATTTTCCTAAATTCAACTAAAAAATGCAATTGTTTCTGTCTCAAAAATAATTTGTTTTTGTTATTTCTGTATTTTTTTCTTTCTTTTAGTCTGCTTTAAAAAAAAAAAAAAATGTTTTTAGAGGTAACCTCACGATTTTGTTTCATTAACTTTTTAATTCATTCTCACTTAATAATTTATAATTGTAATTATATATTAATTGATTATATGTAACTACATTAAACTCTAAGATAAAATATCTTATATTTTAATACTTATATTGTTATTCTAAAGGGACTTGTTCCAGAATAAATAAAAAACTTTATTATTGATATTAAACATATTAATAGGTTCAATATTATACATACATTATAACTTACAGTTTCATGGCTAATAAAACCAGAACCAATGTATTATTTCTTGGATCCTGATAGGAAGGACGATATAAAAAGTGTTATAGACAATGAGCAGACTCCAATTAGAAGGGCGAATTTGACCAAAATTATTTGTTCCCCATATGGAATCTATCCAGTAGGTTGAATAAAAAATATACAGATCTGACACTCGATTATAGGTAGATATCAAAATGGTGCTTAAAAAAAAAATTGAGTTTTAGGAAAGTTTATACAGGAATTTTAGTTTTTCGCCTATAGTTCATTAAAATTACATCCCTTCAAAAATATTATGGTTTATTAAATTAAATGCAAATAAACCGCCTTTAATGAGTAACACAACATTTGTTCCACTTGAACTATTGAATTTTACGAATTTCGTAATACTTCAAAACGAATCGTAAACAATTAATAATATGAGGTATTGAAAATTTATTAAATAGAGAAACAGAGATGTATTGGCCTGCTCCAATTTTTTCACCGAAGAACATTTAAAAAAAATTAAAATCAACGGATGATTAAAATTAATATTGTATATGATGTGTTACAATATATTAAAATTTAATAAATCGAATCTGGCAGAATTAAAAAAAAAAATTTTAAACATGAAACCATGAAATTGATTTCTTGAAATCGCTCTATAAAACAGCAACGTACTTTTAACATAAGCGCACTAATTTTTAAATTACAAATTCGTTCATCTTTTCATTTTACTTATTAAATGTTTTAATTCATTATGTGATGCTAGATAAATTTATATTATGGAGCACAATTCCCTCTGCCATTATGGAGATATCTACTAATGATATGGTCTAGTCTAAACGTAATAATTAAAGTTAAGTTCCGAAATACAATCCATTCATTATTTTTAATTGAACCTACCAAAATTTAAAACTAATATGAATACAATTTAATTTAATGGTCGGAGTAGATATAAAATCTCTTAAATAGGCAGAACTGTTTATTGGAAAGCCAACATTCGACCCACATTACAGGCCTTCCTCAGGGCTTATATTGTATAAAAAAAACATCTTGTCTACAAATAATAGAAAATTTAAAAATCTAGAACTATACATAATGAAGGTTATTTATTAAAACGCAATAGTTATTTAATTACATCAGTTCTAATAAAGAAGTAAACATTTAACGAAAGGTATATTGAAGCTGTTGGGAATTACGTGGCCCGCATGGCGAACTGATTTGCTCCACAGGACTTGATCGTGTTTATAGCTAAGCTCTGCTGGAGCCTGGTCCTTGTTTGTATATAAGTCACGTATCCGAGTGCATTTTCAACAGGTCCCTAACCATTTTTGAGGCCAAGAGGGTGAAACAATTCATCGCCCGACTAATTTTGTGGAAAAAAATTGATCAATAAGTATGTAAATGCCCTATTAAAAGAGTACAATTAATTAAAAACTATGAAATTATCAATATAATATAACAAGTACTATTTAAAATAGACCGTTAGGTATCAGTTTCGCAGGTTGTCGTTTCGAGTTTATATAGTTGTAACTTTTCATTCGTTTCCTCTTTAATATTTTTGAAAATAAAAATAATCGTGATTTTTTTTTATGGAAAAAGGGTAATTATAGGAAGTATGTATATTTTGGTAATTCAAGAAATAAACGCTTCAACTAACATTTTGAAGTACAACTGATATATGTTTGTTGAAACTTTTATTTCTTAGTGAAATGATAATAGAAGTATACACATTTCATACTATGTATAAGTATACATTATTTTTTCCATCCTAAATCTTACATTTATTTATATTTTAGGAGAATATTCAAAAGGAAATGAATGAAAAGTTTAAACTTGTTGTGACACATCTCGATGTGACAACCTCCGGAATAAATACCGACCGGTATACATTGTTAGATATAAAACCTCTGTAAAAAAATAATAATAATTAATATATATGCATATATCTGCAGTCCCGGTAAATAAGTTTTTAAGTCGAATTTTATCCAAAGTTAATTTTTTGCTAATTAGTTGACTGAAGCAGAATCTAGCCATTCTTGTAGTGCATACGAGGCTAAGTCAGGCATAGGCTTAACATGGAGTTATAACATAATTAAAACTCCTTTTCATAATGTTTATAACTCTATTTCAAGCCAAGACTACGAGAATGGTACAATTTCGTTTCCGTTATACCATTAACTCATTTTGGAAAAACTTTGCTCTTGCCAGTTATTTATTGGGGGTGCAGATATAATAGCTGACAAATATCCAAACTGAAAATTATGTTGTTAGTGTAAGAAACTAGTTTGCTCGAAGTAGTTTTGAGAGGAGCTCAGGTTTATAATTGATTTTATAAAAATTATTGATTTCATATTTAGTTTGAAGTAACTATGGGTTACTTTTTATTAAGTTTTATAGGACATCGTTGTTATATCAGCTATTTTTAAAAGATTGATTTCTATTTCCTTTGAAAGTTTGTTTTTATAGTATTATTAAGGATTTTAATATTAAAAATTACATTTTAATGTGAGAATACGATAAGTTGAAAGATATAAAAGAAAAAAAAATTGGATGTTCATACACCAGTAAATTCAACTCTAATGATTTCGATTTAGTTTTTAGGATCCAGCTGTAGCTATTTTTTTGACATTCGAAATAGTTGATAGGTTCTATATGTAATGATAAAAAAAATATGTTACTTAAATGAGGCGTTCAGGATCAAAAGCGAATTTTCAAAAATTAACTTTTTCACATTCATCGCTAGTTTAGTCAAGCAATGCTTTATAATACCGAAACTTCACATTCAGAACCGGACAATAACCATGAGAAATAAGGCGGGTAACTGTCCTGTTAGACAAAATACCTTGACTAAACTATTAAAAATGTGGAGAAATTAATTTTTGAAAATTATGAGTTATTTCCTTATGATCCTGAACCCTTCAAATGATGTTTCGTACTTTTTTTGGGGAGGGTCACTTTTGTCAAAAGTATTGTGCACAAATGGAATTATAACTCATTACGTTGATATGTTTTTACTATGCTAAATTAGCAACAAACTCTAGTTTGGTGTGGTATTTGATCCATTTGACTTCATTACCAAAATAATAGATTAATATCAGACAAATGTTAGTGATATTAACTTCCTGGGATTAGGCACTTACCTCAATATGATAACTATAGTTGCTGGCTAATTCTTGGTCATCCATCTCAATCTGAAAGCAAACATGTGAATTAAAAACGAGACTCAGGAATATAATGTATTAAGAAAGGACAACATTAGTACACATAGACAAGAGTAGTATATTGGTATTCTTCAGTAAAAAAAAGCGTTGATTCCTCGGGTAGAGAAAATAATTGACAAACATATCGTTAATAACTACAGAGGAGTGTCCCTCCTTCCAACTGCTTACAAAATTCTATCGAAGATTATTCTGAACAGAATAGAAGATACCATGCACAATCAAGATACAAATGCAAGGGATTGAAATGGTAAAAAAAATCAGGTATCTGGAGCAAACTATAAAGGACAATATAAAAGAGGAAGCACCTGTGGGTTAAAACAGAATATATATAACAAGAAGTGAATTTCCTGGAATTCCAAAATAAGGCATTATAACACTGTCGTAAAAGGGAATGACTCTTCGAAAGGTGTATACTCTCGATGAACTAGTCTTAAAAAAACTGAAAGTCCAGGAGAGAAGCATTCTAACAAAATCATAGGCCCAGTTCAGACAGAATGCTAGAAGCAAGTGAATTTGGAAGTAGATTGAAAAATCTGGAAGGCTCTCAGGATATAGAAAGGCAAGAGAATGTTGGACGATGCTAGAAGGAGGATCAGAAGAAACGTACCAACGAACGAATGAGTGAATATTGGAGAAACAGGAATCTTAATTAAAGGAAAATAAATTTGTAACGTGATCAGTAAGGAAAAATGGGACCAATCTTTTTCTAGAAAAATCATTATACTTCTTCTTAAGTTTGAAAAAATAAATAAATGCCGTTATTGGCTGCGGTGGTGGAGACCCTGTTTCTTGCAGGACCCTAGAGCCAATATAGTAATAGTAATTAATTGATTATAGATTATTGCACACACATATATACTAGTGCTGAAATTTTGTTTTTCTTTACCTTGTGGTATTTTAGAGCGAACAAGAAGTTGATGAAAGGGTCGAGGGACTTACTTTTTCCCGTTTCGAATTTTCGGCCATCATCAAAGGTGAGAAAGAAAACAAAACGTGGTATGTATATGTTATAAATTAAATATTAAAAAAGAACTGTTTACGGGTGTTTGGCCTCTCGTTTCACTCTTGATTGGAAAAAACTGCAGTAATCCTATATTAAAGGTCACATAGCGAATTTATTTACCTTATATTATAAAGTGACTCATAACTCAACTAAAATAACTTCTAGGAATAAGGTTTGATCTTATATAATCCTTTATACTTTATAGTTTATTTTCATAAAATAATGATGTTTCTATTGTTTGGATAATTAGTTTAATTTAAAACATTTGAAATTTTTTATTATTTAAAATGAGTTAACATGTGTAGCACCAACTTCCTGATTCACTGATTCGTTAAATAGAGATGACCCTAACTCGGTAAAAAAGTGATGACTAAGGAAGGGAGAGAGGATTCATGGCCCAGTAAAAAGAACGTTTCTTGACTCAGTAAACTTGCCATGGCCGGGGGGAGGGGGGGGGTGGAAAAGATCGGCTATAAATTTTATATCCTTTCATTAATATTTACCAAGAAGCAAAATTCGAATTGGGAACAACTTAATTTTAATTGGAATTTCTGCATCTCGAAAGCTGAAAATAGATTCAATTAAGAATTGAGGCGTTGAAATGAGTGGTACATTTATGGACCTGAATTCATTAATATGAAAAGGTAAGTTTACAGAAGCAAAATACTGTTTTGACAGCTAAAAATGATAGTTTCAAATGGAAAATTAAGTAATTTTCTATTCACCCACAGACTTACTCCTCTATTAGCATGATTTATATCTATTTGTGTGATAGTTGTCATATAAAGTAGAAATTACATCCAAAGTAGTATAATTAGAAAAACTATACAAGGTAAAATAATGTCTTTTTGCACGCATCGATTATATATCTTTTTATTCATGAAATGTGGTCATTTCAGAGCAGATAGAAAACATATTTTATTATCAATGGTTACCAGAAGAATGCGGTCAATGAATAAAAACATCGAAATAACCCAACCTATTTCATTTTGTGGCGACGTTTGGGCCTACGTTTTAAGACATTCGTCCGGTTCAATGAGTGTAGTGCTAAATCTATCATCACTTTTTTTTTAATATTAAGCCATAAAGCAATTTAATAAGGGACTGGAACTCAAGAACTAAAACTTATCATTTTTATAACAGTCAAGATAAGTAGAAACCAATATATACACATATAATTACATTTATATTTTATTTTAAGTTTTAAACGTTGTAAGAAATATGAAAGGTTGTTGCAATACGCGTAAACAAACTATTGAATTATTTGGAAGATTACTGTTTTTAGAAAACGAGTTAAGTAATAATAATTTTAGTTAATAAAAAAAGCTTATAATTAATAAAGTAAATTATCACAGAAATAAAGTACGTTTTTATTGATGTATAATTCATTAATTGGGACTTTAGATTTAAGTACATACTCACTTCCCTCTAAATAAAAATATCAAATAAGTAAAACAATTAAAATAGATAACGGCTAACATACAAAATAATTATTTTGTGTATTATAATTCCATTACCATATGAATATTTATGGAATAAATGTGTATTTATTTTTCTTTTCTTTCTTTTTTTTAAAGAGAGAGGGGAAACAGTTTATTTAATAATGACCTGTTGGTATAAGCTCTGTTCACGATGTTAACTTAAATTGAGTATTTACCAAGGTATATTAATTATTACTATGTTTTCATAGATTATCAAAAGCCTATAGGTTGAATGATGCAGTTTGAATAAGATATCAAAATTAAAAGTTGATATATTGTTTTCTTTTGTGAGATATCTGTCCAAATTTATGTTTATTTATAAATTTGAAAATTTAATTTTAATAAATTTAATGAGACTAATATTCATAAAGTCTCAAAAAGTTATAAGTTTGATATTTTACATAATATTTATCAATTATACGTATATTCACTAAACTCGCATAAATCAGTCTTCGTAAGTGACATTGATCATTTCTAGTTCACTGTTTCATAATTATTCAAATACAGGTAGTATGATATGACACTTGCCCGTCTTTAGGGAAATCAGCCTTCAAGACGTTTAAGGGAATAGTATTAGGACGGTACTAAATTAGCATCAATGTACTACGAGCAATCAACTTGCAATTAGTTTCACTAATTTTAGCTGTGACATTGTCAGTTCTTTGGTTTGTAACTTGGAGTATCACCTCTGTGCGCTACAATTCTAGTAATATATCACCGTCCTATAATCTCTATAACTAGTAGATCTTAGAATTATTTATCAATCTACAAAAGAACAAAAAAACCATACATATGTATATTCATTAAACCCTCACACCTTATATCTTACCTATTTCAGTATTTATGTATGTTACAACAAAAATCAGCTAAAATACAAAACGAGATCCGATACAGTGTGATACACCGGTTTCACCTTAGACAAAAGACTCACATGGAACCCAACCATTACCTGCCTTTTTTTTTTTTTTTATATGAAGGCTATAGAAGTTTTCACTATCAAAACTATCGATTCTGATAATCGACAAACATAAAAAAGGTTGTAATCCCCAAAGGGGTGAAGTAATGGGTTAAAAGACATGATCTCAACAGAAGATTCGGCTAACTATACACAACACTAAGAAGGACTTCTCGACTCTCAATCGAAAACAAACTACTAATTTACAAGACTGTCCTCAGTCCGTACGAATTCGGTCTTATGGACTTGAAATATGGAGAAAACCTTCGAACACCAAACGGTTACAATCCTTTCATTCTAAATTTCTAAGTACCATGGTTAATGCTCCCTACTACATTTCCAGTGAAAAACCCTACACGACGGGCTTCATGCTCCCTTCGTACTTGACCTTATATCAACAAAATACCAAAGTCCATATAATCCAATTACCCTAATCCTCTTGTGCAAATCTTATCCGGCACCACTTATTCTTATAACCCTCCCCGGAGGTTAGGGCCTAGAACCCTATTATTAAAAAACCATTGGAGTTCTGGCAATTGTCAGCTTAACTTAAATTCTATAAGTTAGACAGAATGTATCAAATATATCAATCAATACAGATTCAGTTATACAGTTGATATTTTTTTAATTCCATGTTCTAACTTTTTTAATCCAAAAACTGTCAACTTTAGCCCTACGTTGTTCTTCAGAAGAATGTCTGTCTTAAATCCCTACACTAATTACTTTTACTACTACTATCACTAATCACTACTACTAATATCACTGAAATTTCGAAATGTGATTATTATATTACATACACTCAAATGTACACAATGAGCCGATGAGCGAGCTAAGGCTTAGCATTAGTTAATCAACATAAGCAACGTCGAGTGGGGTTAGGACATGGATGTGTGGGCGACCACCTACTGCGGATAGCCTCGAAACCCGAGAATCCACCAATGATTATCTTCCACCCACGGGTTTGAGAATCCCGTCAGTCAACTAGACACAACTATCAAAAACCAGGCCTAGGTTACGGTCCATGGACGGTCTGTTTCTAAAAACAATTTAGGTTTTTGAGCGCCTGCTGACCCTGAACTGCCATAATCCTTCGAACCAGACCGATTTGTCACCTAACCTGAGTATACATCAGAATGAAGAAAACTGGTGAAATAGTCTTCAGTAAACTGCCCTTGTGGAAATTCTTGTTACAAAGATTTTGATAGACACAAATTGTGACTTTCCAGCTTTGGGATACGACCTAACTTTTATGAAAAGATTAAAAGTTTGAAAGCCATAAAGAAGCCACCGACTTGTGAAGACATTACAAATATCTTTGAAATATCTATTGGGGTAAGGCTACACCTACATTGGATCCGATTCGGTGCGACGTGATTCTATCACATACGATGCTGGGGTGTATACATTATACATATTTTACTATACATTATAGTAAAATATAAATGTATTAAAAATAATTAATAAATAATCTTAATTTTATAAATTTAAAGAACCAAATGTTATAACTCTCTATATATTCCAGTCATTTGGTTTGCTAGCGACGTCTCATCGTATCAAACCGGATCCAATGTAGCGGATCCAATGTAGGTGTAGCCTAAGTAGGAAAGATCCCGGAAAGGAAGTAGAAACATTTTTAATTTTTATAGCGAAACATAGAACACAATTAAAAATGGCACTTAGAAAGAGAGATGTTCTAATTTACTGCGATTTCATTGAGCGCTGCACAGTATATGCCATGAAAAAAAAACCATCATTTAGGACTAACAATCCGATCTTGAAATGAAATTTACTTCCTAAATTGTAATGTACAACTTTACTTGCAGAATGGAAATTCTGAAATAGCAATATTGAAAACATAACCAAATCAATAAAAAAAAAGGCGATTGGGATTTAGTAAGAATGAATGATATCAAGATAGCCAAAACCGATTTTCAGATATCTTTGGAACAAGAAATCAACAACAACATTCAAGAAGTTAAGAAAGATTTGAAAATAAACAACATAAGAGAAGAAGATGCCAAACAAAACGATTTCTTTAGGTGCTGGGAAGGATTCCAGGACAGGAAGGGAAAGAAAACAGCCTCGATACAGTCCAAGGAGAGTTTTAAAATGCATAGTGCAAAGATAAAATAGTTCAGGAGGAATAAGAAAAAGAAGTAACAAAAGGGGACGAATAAACAATTAAAAAAATTTACACCAAACTTTTTTCAATTTATATTTCGTTTTAAACAAAATTGTATTTAATACGATGACAATACTTCCTAGCGGTATGAATGATAAAACATAGCTACAGTGTCTTATATTACATTTCTGTTTGTTTATTTATTTAATGTCCCTTGTATGCTGCTATGGCTAATCGGGCGATGTTACAGTGGGAACTCTAAATTTTTCCTATCCAGTTTTAATTAGGATAGGGATTTTTAACTAGTAGCTCGCTTAAAGTCCCTTCCGTAGGACGGCATAATCAAGGATTTTTTACTCCCTTTAAAAAATGCTATGGCTTACCTGAATTCTGTTTCCTATAATGATGATAATGGATAATGTTCTCATTCATATCCTCCTTCCTGCTATTATTTGACAATTATAATATCCTTCAAATAATTAAATAAAACATCACTATGGTCATGGCACACTTTGGTTTTGACTTATTCGCAAATGAAATATTCGTAATCTCGTTAAAATATTTCTCACATTTTTTAGGGGATCGACTTTATAAATAGTTTTAATTTAAGGACAGAGCTGTTATTCTGCAACAGTCTTTGGAAAAACAATTTAAAAAATCTGGCTATTGCGCAGAAAATTGTACTCGAATGAAACTTGGGCATTTGGAGCATTACTAAAAAAAAAAAAATAATAAAAAAAAAAGCCAACCCCGAGAGTCAAACGTGACGTACTCCCACGCACAAAGATCACTGGCCCGAAACACGTTTTGTTTCCTTTTTTTACTCCAGATACAATGTGATACAAAAAAACATACGAATTTATGCCCGAGCAGAATACTTTTCAGACATAGTAGCGGTTGTCCGGATATTTTTAAACTTAATTTTCGCTGCTTCGTTCGATAAAATTCGAAAAAATATCGAGATTTCCTACCATAAATAAAGATGAACTTGCTTTGGCTAAGGTATTAGGACCTTGGCAGACTCTTTCAGTTCTAATTAGACTGGCGGGAAGAGAGGAGTCGTGAAATCAGTTAAATTGCATCGGACTGGCTATAATCCTAAATTGGAGCCGAGCATCTGAGTAAGTCCCTTGGTAATTGTCTTGCCGCCAATATCCAAGCTTTAGCCACTCCCATAAGTCCATTAAGGCTAATAAGTGTTTTATTAAGCCTTCCCCGTTCCCTCCGGCTCCTCTTCCTCAGGACCGCCGGTGCCAATCTCAGCTAGAATAGACCACCATCTGTAATGAAACTGGATATTTATTCGAGTGAATCAAAGATGAGGTATCAGTTTCGCACGTTATCGGTTTTAACTTTTCTTCCGTTTCGTTTTTAATATTCTAGAAAATTAAAATTATCTTGAGTTTTAGCATAGAGTATTTATTCAAACCAAAAAAGGATGAAACCACTGGATAATTTAGGAGATTATACGATTCGGAATTGCCATCATGTACCTATTTAATATTATTGAAGAGTTAACAAACGGTGGACGACGTGTAAGAGAAATATACATTTATTGAGTTATTTAACAGAGATAATATAATATAAAAGAGATATAACTAACGAGCTGGCCTAACTAGGTGACTTTTTGCTATTGACTATCATTATAACTAATTGACTATGGACTGCATCGAACTTTGAGACTTCTCTCTTACATACTGCTACGGGCTACTGGGTGTAAAATGGACTAAACTATTACTTAATTCAAGAATCTAATATTTATTAACAAATTAGAAAGAATATAATGAGATTATTTAAAACAGTTAAATTATTAAACTAATATCAATTTACAATAATAATATTCTACTAAATGTTATCTAATTTCTAAGATAATAGGATATTGCTAATACTAAATAACTAAACTATTTATATATAAATTATTACAAATACAATAATATTACACTACAGTTTACAATTGCAAATTAACACTTACAGTTCGCTAACTAAAGTCCACCGACCGTAAGACTCTCCAAATATGACAAACTGCCACACAGTTTATTACACTTATTACACGGCCACTAATTGTCACTGTTGCTCACTAAGCACTTATTACAGACTGATACTAACTCACTGTAACTCACGCACTATCACTAGTTAACGACTGCTACTCACTGGCTTATTACTTCACTGCTTATTACTGACTGCCGGCCAGAACAGCTGTCCTTTTTATATAGGCAAGGGAGATTGGGGTGGGGGCACCTAGAATATTCCACGCAAATCCCGATGAGTCTAGTCTACCTTTGATCCCTTCCGGCTTAATCCCATTGTTGGCCTAATCCTCTCAGCCTCCTTCCGCTCTGACCGTAACACCGCCCCCTCCTTAAAAGTGCTCTGTCCCAGAGCATAGTCCGGAGAAATCGGGCGGTTATGAGCTTCCCTCGATGGAGACGCATTTCCATTCCAGGGGTTGAACGTGCACACCAATATGGCGACCCCAGAGTTGGCGAATATCTCTTCAAGCATGTTCCTGACAACCTTCCACTCCAGGCCGTCATATCCACAGCCCAACTTAGGGATCGCGAGCTTGGTGACACGCAGTCTCAGAAGCTTACTCCGCAGGTCGTCGAGGCTTCGCCGCAGTGCGTCATATGTGGGCTTCTGATCAGTAGCACACTTGGTAACTAAGTAGAACAGGTGTCGTCCTTCGTGCGAATGGTGGAGTGCTTTCCCGACGCGTGGTCCTTGGCGTTCCAGTTCCTCAGTTCCAGCAAACTTCTTCCTGAAGACCGTTGCAATCCCTCGGGAAGTCCTCAGATCTTCGGCTACACAATGGGCCAGAGAATAGTCCGCGGGTAACGAGAAGATATCTCTGTATACTGCCTGAGTTACTCCACGGAAACCTTGTACCTTAGGTTGTGCAACTGATACCTTACTGGTCTCCACGTTGTTGAGGTTCCTGACTTGCTGGTCTTTTGTCGGGCCATGGTCTCCTTTGTATGGGGCCAGTCTATTAAAATGGACTACCCTGGGTTTTCCTTTTGGCTGCTTTCTGATCCTATGGATGACGTCGTTTATCCTATTGATGATCTCAAACGGGCCATCCCAGGAGTTCTGAAGTTTAGGTGAGTAGCCTCGCCTTCTTCGAGGATCATGTAGCCAGACCAAATCTCCAGGTTGGAATCCACCTTTCTCTGCCCTGATGTCGTAACGCTCCTTCATTCTGTCACTGGCTCCCTGGATGTTTGCACGAACCTTCTCGTGGATGTTATCCATCCGCTCCCGTAGATTCGTGACGTACTCCTCTCCGGCAACTTCCTCATTAGGCTTGAACCCGAATTTCAGATCACAAGGCAAACGAAGTTCTCGGCCGAACACCACATTTGCGGGGGTCTGCCCCGTTGCTTCATGGACCGAACTCCGGTAGGCTAACAAGAACAAGTGAAGATACTGGTCCCAGTCTCGCTGATGGTCGGAAACCACTTTAGACAAATATCGACCCATTGTCCTGTTCATGCGCTCCACCATGCCATCCGATTGAGGGTGAAGAGGTGTCGTCCTGGTTTTCCGTATTCCCAGTACTTCGCACATCCCGGAGAAGACTGCAGACTCAAAGTTTCTTCCCTGGTCAGCGTGAAGTTCCATGGGTACTCCAAACCGGCTGACGAGCTGCTTCACAAGTACGTCTGCAACCGTGACTGCCTCTTGATTCGGAAGGGCATACGCTTCCACCCACTTAGAAAAATAGTCCATGGCCACGAGAATATATCGGTTGCCTTCGTCCGTCACAGGGAAAGGGCCAGCGATGTCAATCGCTATCCTCTCGAACGGTGCTCCCACGTTGTACTTCTTCATAGGGGCCTTCTTTCTTCTTGTTGGTTCGTTAGAAGCCGCACAAGTCGCACAACGCCTGCACCAGTCCAACACATCGTCCTTAAGGTTTGCCCAGTAAAAGCGTTCACGAACTTTTTCCAATGTACGGTGAACTCCAAGATGGCCGCCAGTTACACCGTCATGTAGTTCCCTAAGCACTTCGGGCACTTTATTCCTTGGAACGATGAGCTGTAGCCTGCGCTGATCTCCTTCCGCGTTCTCCAATGCCCGTTTCAGCAGCCCGTTGTCCACTAAAATGGAGTTCCATTGGGCCCAGTACGTTTTTACATTCTTCGACATTGGAGCAACATCCTGCCAGGCCGGTCTTCCTCGCCCCGATATTTTCCATTCCTTTATTTGTTTTAAGTCCGGGTCCTCGTCCTGTTCCTTTGACACCTCTGCATCTTGCCAACTGTCGATGACAACTGTAGTCCTCAATACCGCTGCCTGCTTCTCTTCTTGTCGAGAACAATGATTGCAGCCTTCATCACAAGGTCTTCTTGACAGTGCATCCGCATTCCTGTGGCTCGTTCCAGAACGATGAGCAGATTCAAAGTCATACTCTTGAAGGCGCTCGATCCACCTCGCCACTTGTCCCTCTGGTGACTTGAATCGCAGCAGCCACATTAGAGCCGCATGGTCCGTTCTCAGGAGGAACCTTCGTCCGTATAGGTATTTATGAAAATGCTCTATTGACTTTACTACTACCAGAAGCTCTTTCCTTGTGACACAGTAGTTGCGTTCCGGAGCAGAGAGTGCTTTGCTGAAATATCCAATGACCCTTTCTTCTCCGTCTTGGATCTGAGAGAGGACACTTCCAATGGCGATGTTGCTGGCATCTGTGTCAAGTATGAACTTGCTCTCGGGACGTGGATAGCTTAGAATAGGGGCACTACTCAATTTTCTCTTCAGCTCCTCGAAGGATGCCTGACACTCGTGATCCCAATGGAAAGTCCTTTTCTCTTCGGTAAGCCTGGTAAGAGGTTTTGCGATGTCAGCAAATCCTTTCACGTACCTCCGGTAATAGGTGCAGAGCCCGAGAAAACTTCTCACCTGGTGCTTATCTCGGGGTATTGGCCAGTTGGTGATCGCTGCTATCTTCTCTGGGTCAACAGCAACTCCGTTGTCTGACACAATATGCCCCAGGTAGTTGACTTTCCTTCGGAAGAGATTACACTTCTTAGGGTTCAACTTTAAGTTCGCTGCACGCAATCGTTCGAAGACCTTCTCCAGATTCTTCAGATGGTGAGCGAAGGACTTCCCCAGCACAATGATGTCGTCAAGGTATACCAGCCATACCTCCCAAGAGAGACCCCTTAACACGCTTTCCATCAGCCTCTCGAATGTGGCAGGAGCATTGCAAAGCCCGAATGGCATTACTGTAAACTGCCAGAGCCCAGTGCCAATTGAAAACGCCGTCTTCTTTTTATCTTCAGGTGCCAATCCAACCTGCCAATATCCACTGCGGAGATCCAAAGTAGAGAAGAGTTTACACCCCTCTAGGGTGTCCAGCGTATCGTCAATCCTGGGAAGCGGATAGCTGTCCTTCTTGGTGACATTGTTCAGAAGACGGTAGTCTACGCAGAACCTCGTTGTGCCGTCTTTCTTCTTCACCAATACAACAGGAGACATCCAGGGGCTACTCGAAGGCTCAATGACACTGTCAGCCGCCATCTCCTTTATAATCTCCTTTGCGTCCTCCCGTTTGGCTAACGGCAGCCTCCGCGGAACCTGTCGGATGGGCTTCGCATCCCCAGTGTCAATCTTGTGCTGGACGATATCCGTTCTGCCCCGTGGTCCTGGTCCGATCTCGAAGACGTCATGCCATCGGATAATCATATTCTTCACTTCCTCGCTCTGTTCGGGCGAAAGGTCGCGACATGATTCGTCCAAAAATCCTTTAAATTCCTCTGGGAGTCCTCGAAGCTCGGTGGGATGACGTTGCAGCTGACGAACCACTGAGGTAGCGGTGGTACACTCCCCGACTGGTGTTCCTTTCTTCAGCGTTACCGGGAAGCTGTTCAGGTTCATTAGCCGAATTGGAGTGGTAGGTCCGATCTTGATGAGAGACCTTGCAACCAGTACGCCGCGTCCAACCTCTTGTTCTTCGTGCCTTCCAGGTTCGAGTAGTGCACATTGACCCGCGGGTAGATGCCCTTCGACCGTCCCATGCGTCACGATTTGGCTCCGTGCAGGTAAAGCGGTGTCTTCTGGTAGCAGCACTCGAGCGCAGAAGTCCTTTTCCTGCCGAAGTATGACTTCCTCGTCTCCTAGCGTCATCACACCTCTCGACATATCCAGCTTGATCCCGTATGTGATCATAAAGTCCATACCCAATATGACGTCCTCATCTATATCTGCCACGAGAGCGAGGTGCTTCAGATGTTGGCCCCCGATGTGGAAGGTGGCATCTGTCTCCCCGTAGACCTTGGCTGGCTGTCCCGTTGCAGTCCGTAATGCCCAAGTGGTCGGTATGATCTTCTCAGCTGGAAGTGTCTTCGAGTTCAAGATCGTCATGCTCGCTCCGGTATCCACTAGAAGACTTCGCAGCTGCCCGTTCACCATCCCATCAACGTAGAAGCTGTTTGTTCTGCTTCCTATTGACGCAATTCTGATGGCCTTCCTGGGGGCTTTGACGTTACGGGTTGGACACTTGCTTCTAGGGTGTCCAAGCTGGCCGCAGCCCCAACAGCGTATCTCCTTCTTATGGGTCCTGAGAGCATCCAACACTTTGGTCACTATGTCCTCGACGCTGGTTACCACATTAGGCTCTGCTCCTGCTGCTCGAACTCGCGCATGGCCCCGTACAGACTGTCTGACAGCTTCAAACTCCATGGCCTGAGATAATGCGTCTCCCAACGTTTTCGGCCGGGCGAGCTTCACTGCTTGTTGTGTCTCTGGGTCCCGAAGTCCATCCAGGAATTTGTCGACAGCCAAACTCTCGTAGACATAGTCAGTGACCGATGGGTAGGCGTTCTTCACCAGCCGGGCAATATCCGCTTCAAATTCCTGCAGCGTCTCGTTGTCCTTCTGGACCCTGTTTCTTAACTGTGAGCGATATAGCTGGTCCATGTGGCGGTGTCCGAAACGCATTTCCAGTCTTCTAATCAGCTTCACGTAGTTGGACCGCTCCGACATGGGCATCCCCTGCAGCACTCTCAAAGCGTCTCCACGCAAGGCCAGGCACAACGCTGAAGCTTGGGTCTCCTGTGACCACCCGTGGATCGAAGCCGCTGTCTCGAAGAGAGTCATGTAGTCCTCCCACGGCGTCTTTCCGTCGAATACTGGAATGGTATTGTGAGTTGGTGGCGCCCCAGCATAGGCAGGCAGAATGGTTTTATGAAGACTGGCCTCGGGGAAACGGTCGGTGTTGTTCGTCGGTGGGTTGCTCATAAGTCCCTCTATAGCTTCCACTCTTTGCCTAAGTTTGCTTTCAATTGATTTCAATTTTTCTCCTAACCTAGATTCTACATCAGCTACTTTATTATCTACATTTTCCATTAACTTAGTTTCTAATGTGCCTAATTTAGACTCTAGCCTATTTTCTACATTGCCTAGTTCATTTTTAACACTGCTTAATTCATTACCTAGTTCATTTTTAACACTGCTTAATTCATTACCTAGTTCATTATTAACACTGCTTAATTCATTACCTAGCTTATTTTCTACATTGCCTAATTCATTTTTAAAAGTTGCAGACAACTTGCTCAAATCAGTTTCAAACAGAACGTCATCTGGATTTTCCCCTAACTCTACAAAAAATTGACGCAAGCGATGTTGCAGTACACTTTTATTTCCGGAAGAATCCAGATCACGTTCTTCTAATTCCCGTTTTAAATCCGCAACTTTTAAATCCATCAATTTAAGACTTTGAGAAGCCATTTTTCAAACAGTAGCCCAATTATTACAAAATAAAATAACAATTACACAAGATCCCACTTCTGACACCAATTTGTTACGGGCTACTGGGTGTAAAATGGACTAAACTATTACTTAATTCAAGAATCTAATATTTATTAACAAATTAGAAAGAATATAATGAGATTATTTAAAACAGTTAAATTATTAAACTAATATCAATTTACAATAATAATATTCTACTAAATGTTATCTAATTTCTAAGATAATAGGATATTGCTAATACTAAATAACTAAACTATTTATATATAAATTATTACAAATACAATAATATTACACTACAGTTTACAATTGCAAATTAACACTTACAGTTCGCTAACTAAAGTCCACCGACCGTAAGACTCTCCAAATATGACAAACTGCCACACAGTTTATTACACTTATTACACGGCCACTAATTGTCACTGTTGCTCACTAAGCACTTATTACAGACTGATACTAACTCACTGTAACTCACGCACTATCACTAGTTAACGACTGCTACTCACTGGCTTATTACTTCACTGCTTATTACTGACTGCCGGCCAGAACAGCTGTCCTTTTTATATAGGCAAGGGAGATTGGGGTGGGGGCACCTAGAATATTCCACGCAAATCCCGATGAGTCTAGTCTACCTTTGATCCCTTCCGGCTTAATCCCATTGTTGGCCTAATCCTCTCAGCCTCTTTCCGCTCTGACCGTAACAATACTATAACTAACAACTACATCTCTACTCTCTACTCCCCTACCTCCTACCTTCTCTCTGTCTTAATCTTAGAGCTAATATATCTATATGTAAAATAAGAGGGAAGGACAAGGAAGTTTACACTGCTGACAACTCGGAACCATTGATGAAAGGTAATTAACTTAGTTAATTAATTAAAATAACTACTTTATTAAACAATTTGTTTAAAGCCATATAGACTGGTAACTGAAGCAATAGAATGACGAATATTAAGATGGACTTGTAAAGTTGTTGGGGTCGGTAACGATCGAATTCCCAATAAGATAATAAGTCAGGTTACCACTGAGGGGTAGACCGAGGCGTAGGTGGGAGGATTACGTTAAGTGATCTGAAGGCTTTGGGTATCGACATATTAGTACATCGACCGGAGGCATATCAAATTCTTCGATGGGCTAAAGGCGTGTACTAATCCACTGTTTAACGCTATATCACCCTCTCCCAGGCCTTTCCAGGAAAAAGGAGCTTGTAGGCAAAGATAGATGGTATTGACATCCAGCCTTCGGGTTCGCTAAGCTTTATTATTATTTAGTGTGGAAAAAATAGTGTAATTATAGGACATGTTTATATTTCGGTAATCATTTTATCAAGAATAGAACGTTTCAACGAACATATATTATCATCTGTACTTCGTGTATTTGAAACGTTTATTTCTAGATGTAATGATTACCGAAACATATCCATTTCCCATATTACGCTAATTACTACGCTCATTTTTTTTTTCATACTAAAACTCACGATTATTTTATATTCGAGAATATTATAAATGAAATGAATAAAAAGATGAAACTTGTGACTTAACTCGACCTACTACCGAACTGATACCAAAGATAACTTTGCAATAGATAGGGAGTAGTTTATTGTTAGAGGGCTGACTTACCATGGCTATGGTTTCGTCCAGGGACAAATAACACTGGTCAACAGTATTTTTATTAAATGGGTAAATGTGGCTGTCTCATATGTATTTTGCTATGGTGATTCCGAATATGACCATCAAAGTTGTCCATGAGGCTCAGATTTTTTGTAATTTTAAGTTTTGTAAAAAAAAAAGGAGATATTTCGTTGTTATGAACGTGCCTTGATTAATATATTCTATTTATTTGCTCTAAATAAGGCTCACCACCAATGCAAGATAATATTGGATGCAATAGAGATAACAAATAAGTCGTCTGAACTCTTAAAGCATGTTTAGCCAACAAGTTTCAACAGGCTCAGTCAAAACACTGGCCCCCAGGCGCGGGTCCTGACATGACGGGTCCTCTGGACTCCTCTCATCAGTCTACATCTGTTAGCCGGCCTAGTTAGGTGCCTCTATTAATTTAGTCCGAAAAGAACCTCTTAGCATCTTCAATATGCCGCGAAATTATGAAAACCGTCCAAATATTTTTTGTTATGTGTGTGGTGAACTAACTTTAAAGAAGAATCATTACTCCCTTAGTAAAAACGGGACATGGTCTTTATTTTGGGTGCCAAGTTGGTGACCAGGACAGATCTTGGGCGCCTCATATATGCTGTGCCTATTGTGTTATATTGTATGTGGCTGCATTAATGGGCATACACGACATATGCCCTTTGCTGTTTCTATGGTGTGTAGTGAACCTCGGGACCATTCAACTGACTGTTATTTCTGCATCACAAAAATCACTGGAATAACAAGTAAATCTAAAAAGAATGTTAAATAACCCAACCTCCTCTCAGCTATTAGGTCTGTTCCTCACACCGAAGATCTGCCAATCCCAGTCCCAACTGAAGATTTGATTTAACATTCAGAAAATATTAGTGAGGAATGTACACCCTTAAGATGAACAGATGATACTGATGACCCAGATTTTCCTGTGGAGTCTTCAGAACCTCACAGAATCAATCAGTCTGAACTCATAGATTCATCCAAACTTAGTTTAAATGCCGTCCTCCTTCACATAGGCAATGACAACCCCACAATCCCCATTGTCTATGCAGTCCATATGAAAGAGACATATGACAATATGAAGATTTTACTGTCGGAGATACAATACCAGAATTCTTGGAATGTGTGTGGAGACCTCAAAGTGTTAGGACTTTTGATAGGTCTTCATTCAGGTTTTACAAAATTTTTTTGTTTTCTGTGTTGTTGTTTTCGAACTACTAGTAAACCCAGAAAACTATTATCTTCCAACATTGTATATCAAACTCTGTTTGATGAAAAATTTTGTTAAGGCCCTGGAAAAAAGTGGCCTTGGATTTCTATATTTAAAAGCCACATTTCCGTGGATCAGTGTTCAAAAAAAAGAAAAAGGTGTATTTGTTGGTCCACAAATAAGGGAGCTTATGAAGCATCAAGACTTTGAGGAATGTTTGAATGGAGCCGAACAATCAGCTTGGATTTCTTTTAAAAATGGTGTGAAAGAATTTCTTGGAAATAAAAAGCAGAAAACTAAAGAGAGATAGTTTCTGATCTTCTACAAAATTATAAAACTATAGGATGCAATATGTCTTTAAAAATACATTTTCTTAACTCGCATTTGGATTTCTTTCCTGGAAATCTTGGGGCTGTAAGTGATGAACACGGGAAAGTGGAATGCAAATATGTTGGCAGACTATTGTTGGTCTTTGAAAAGAGATGTGCCAGTCGCATAATATATCAGGAAATCATCAAAGGCTACATTTTGATTTAAATTACGTTATGAAAGCTGATTAAATAAAATTGCTTGTTTTAACACTATATTTTTTCATTTTGAAATTACACAAAATCCTTGCCCCTGAGACAAAAATGCTTTTCAAATTTGCAATTAGAGCACCAAATACATTTAACAGACAAAAAGGTAAATTTTGTTGTGCAGTGTAATTTATATATCTGTTAATAGTCAGTTATGGACCTTATTTTTTTAACTTTGTAATGAATTAATATTGAAAAGCAAAAGCTCAAAATAGACAAAAAGTTCATTACATCCAGTATATACAGTATACATACATTCAAACATAAGTGGGAAAAAATCCAACAAAAAAGCCTTAAGTCTCTAATTTTAAACAGGAAACAGAAATACCTGCCGATATTTAGGCCATCTTCAGGATAGAAAAACGATGATAAATAAAGAAGAAGAACGAATAAACCACACCCTAACCTCAAAATTCAGCAAGAAACCAACCAGGGAGACATTCTACCACCTCCAAGGCCCATATGCAACTACTGAATCATAAGGAAGGTTACCAAACCACAGCTGGAAAAGGTTAGATAAAACAGCTGATAAATGCTAAATGGAAACTGCGAATCCACTCCCCAAACTTCTTAAAGCGCAATGGAGGAAAAATAAATAAATAACATCACAAAAAATATCAAGACAAAAGACCACATTAAAAAAAAAAAATATATATATATATATATATATATATATATTGAAACTAAGGAAATTATATATATATATAATTTCCTTAGTTTCAATTCTGACCTCTTCAAATAAGATGTTTATTCTGCCACTTTTGTTGGAATGTGAGCTCATTAATCAATCTATTTTTACTGATATAGTATAGATTTTGTTGATTAAATAATATAAAATTTTGAACAAAATATGAAGCTTATATTTCTTCAATAACGATATAACACGTAGGTTAGTGAATACAAAATTGCTAGGATACTTTTTTTTGCAATTAACTTTTGGTGCCAAAGAAAGGCTTTCACTGACAATGAAACAGACAAAGTATTAGAAGAGGAGCAAAACGACTGAGGTAATTTGAATGAAGTGTGCCAAAGCGAAGAAGAAATGAAAGTAAATAATCGTGATTGAAACTCGAAAAGATTATTATTTAATACAGACAAGGGCGGATTTAAGGGGAGCACGTGCCCCCCAGACGGTTTTTTGTGTACTGTGGAGAATCCGTTGTAGTACATACTTATAGGGAATAAATCACATGGGCATAGCTGTTAAAATATACGAAATAATATAACAGAAAGAACATGGGTGAAACTATTGTTTTGATATTTTAATAAACCTTTGAAACCTTTTTATAAATACTACAAGTTTATTTCTAAGTTACTGTTGATTTATTGCCCGTCTGCCCATTGTGCCCCCCTCAGAAAAAAATCCTGGATCCGCCCTTGGGTACAGATAAAGTTTTCTTATAATTTAAAATTTTTATAGCTTAAAAAATAAAATATGGTTTGGTATTCCAGTGGTTCTTTATACGAATAACTCTTTTATCGAAAACGACTACAAACTCACTAATTGTTCCGAAAACTCCCTTGATTGTTGTGGAAAAAGGTTGAAGAATGTTATAATCTGGAGGTGAAACTCGTAACCAAACTTTAAGGCAGGCTGTATTTAAATCGATTTAGATTTATTTTGAGAGCATGGCGTGTATTACTAAAAGGTGGCCAATGATGATTGTGATGATGATTTCTGAGTCTTAAAGAAGCAACAAATATGACAGGTGCCAGCGCATTCCTAGAGGGACATTAAATTGGAACAAAGGTGATGGTGTTGTGTTTGGTATATGTGCTCACTATTTGCACAGCTGGCATTATGATTGTGCTTGTTTTACTATTCGTGTTGTTAGGCAGCAGTGCATAACATCTCATCACGCTTCTGGGGTATCCTGTATTGCTCTATTGAAGGGAGAGTGGAAAAGAAAAACATGTAGCATGCATCCATTGAATCTAAAACGAGAATCGTCATAGAACCAAGACGATGTGACACCTCCAGCAATTTGGTTTAAATTAAGATTTAAGCATGTGTGACATGTATAACCCGCAAGGATAAAAGTGAAAGAGAATTGAATACAGCAGAAAAATAATTTTATCCTGGGACCAGGTCCTTTAAAAATAACAGAAGTGTGCAGAATGTTATAAAAAATATAATAAAATATATTTCACAAATACAGAATGTGTAACAAGAATTATTTATTTCATTCATTATGGTCTGTATGCAAAAGATAAACCTTACTATCCAACTTTGCTTTACATATATGCATAATTCTGGTCATGTATTCTGACGTAAATTATCTAATAATATTAGCAATTCTTTCTTAATCTAAAATTCTTATATAAGTACAAAATGAAAAAACAACATAATAGCATGAATCCTGCCGTCTGCTAGAGTTCAAAATTCCGCTTATTATATTCAATTAATAAAAAAATATTATATCAATAAAGTCTCTCCTCTCCCTGGGGGAGTGCACGCGAAAAGCAAACATTAATGATCACTTAACCCATGCTGTTAAACAAATCTACCATAATAGCATATGTCAAATAAAAGTTGGAAACAAACTATCCCATAAATTCCCAAGTTCTAAAGGACTCATTCAAGAAAGCTCTATGTCACCTACCCTATTCAAAATATTCATTCAAGGTGCTACAAATGAACGGTAAAGGAAATGTAGAAGGATGAGACTGCATATGCAGAATGACTTTTACCTTCACCACCTATTATTTGCAGATGACCAAGTCATCATAGCCCAGGATAAAGAAGACGCAAAATATATGTGTACGAAACTAATAGAACAATATAATAGGTGGGGGGTGAAAATGAACTTTGAAAAGACAGAATATTTAGATACGGAGGAGGGCGGACCATTGGAGGTAATCGGCCTACAAATCAAAACTGCATCCAACTTTAAATATTTAGGATCTATCATTCAAAAAGATGCAACTTCTGAAGTGGATATAGCCCGAAGAACCAGAGAAGGAAGGAAAGCTATTTCCATGCTCAATTCTGTACTGTCGAGTAAAACCATCCTTATAACGACAAAAAAATTATTTTCCATGCTGTTATAATGACTATAATGTTATATGGGTGTGAAACATGGAAATTGGGGAAAGGAAGCCAAGATAAACTGCTAGTTGCGGAAATGGATTTCTGGAGAAGGGCAGCCGGAATTTCTAGACTTGAAAGGATCACCAATTCAGTAGTGCGAGATGCTCAGATGCTTAGAATACCATACTCAAAAAATTTCAATAAAGAGATTAGAGTGGTTTGGACACCTCATTAGGATGTATGATAATAGAATACCCAAAATGACAATGAACTGGTGCCCTGAAGGAAGAAGAAGAGGACGACCGCGAACTTCTTGGATGAACCAAGTCCAGGAAGATATGGCCTTAATGAAGAGGACGCATTTTACAGGGAAACCTGGAAAAAAAATGTTACTCTAATATTTGGTTGCAGAAAACCTCAACTTTAGAGAAAATCTCAATAAAAAAAAAAAAAATAAAACAAAATGAGATGCACGCCTTAAGAATAAACAACTAAAGAGGTATAGGTTCTAGAAAATAAGATTTAAAAGCATAAAAGTAAGGAGTTGCATCAACCTTTTCGTGGATTTGTTCGAGTGGAGCCCTGACCGAATTGTTTTCTGAGCATATAATTAAATCTGTGGATATAATTTCCGTCGGGTATGTAGACCGCTGTAGCAAACTGCTCAAGAACCATCCATTCGAGGATAAGGTTAATAATTACAATTGTCGTTTAGTGATCAACTCTCGGCATGAGTCCGAATCCCATAACACGTTTCCAATTGGCAGCTTGGTTCCTGAATCGCCACGATGGCATACCATCCAATCTAGACCAACTGATACAAAGCGCTTATGCCCCATATAGCCAGCTAGGAAATTCAAATTCAATGTTTCATCACATCTTTTGGATCTTATTCTTACCTAACTAGCAGTCACGGTCTTCCACTTCTTTTCATCAACGTACATTCATTAGATATATCACCAACAGATGGACAAAACCTGAAGACCGAGGCATTAGCTGTAAAGAATATATCAGTGTATCGGTAACTGAGCCATTTCAGCGAGTAACGAGAATCCGTACAACTCCCTCTGTATGGCCATTAGTTTCAACCTTAATATTGGGAACACTTCCATTACGATACCACTGCTATACGATTATAGACTGCTGAGATGAATATGGTGGAGGAATACACTGTTTAGATACTTTTCGCCAAAGTTGTTTTCCTAGCTATTATGAGTTCTCAGATTAAGAAATCTTCTCATCTCCAATCCGGGCTTAATATTCAAGTCTAGTTTTTCAAATGTCTATTATGGAACGTTTCGCCTGCAAAACGTTAATGGCGTGAATCTTGTGGAAGATTTAAAACAAAGCCATTGGCTTCTCGCATTTTATTCTTAAAATGGATAGGGTTGCCGAGCGTATTAAGTGGCTTGCTATAAATAATCAAAATTAAACAACACGGAGCGTGTGTTTCAGTGAACAACGTGCCACTGATCGGGAAAAAACACGAAAGCCCGAAATTCAGTAAATAACTGCCTCACAATCGGATAAGTGAGACCGTAGTGGAGGCAACTCATAAAAAACGGGAGTATGAGTAATGAATGATCTATGGGCATCTCTATCATAGGCTTGGTCTATGGGCGCTCTCATTTGGGGAATGAAATATGGGCCTTTCTGCTTCTGCTGACCCCGATTAGCCATGATCAACGGAGCTATATTGATTTGTCACTTTCCTAGACACTCCTGTATCGGCCCCCGAAAGACTGATTATAGACACAAATTCCACCAAGATCTATTAAAGATTTTTTTCAATTAGCAGCTTGTTTCCTGATTTTTAGATATTTGTGAACTTGTGTAATGATTTCTTAAGATAATTTCTAGAAGAACAATGTGCAATTAATATTCTTGGATTACTTGTAAAAAATCTAAGTTATGATTGAAGTAATTAGAAAATATTTGTATATTAATGTATATCATTTAAAAGAATCTTTTTTGCGATGGCTTTGTAAAACCAGTTATTAGCGTGGTTAGCACAACAGCCTACTAAGACCAAGATCGCGGGTTCGTAGCTAAGATGCACTAGGATTTTTTAAAAGGCGGTAAAAAATCATTGGATATGTCTTCCTCCCGAAGGGACGTTAAACGGAGATCCCAAACCTGTACGATGTGAAGTACCCGTTAAAAAAGCCGTATCCTGTACTTGGATTAAGCCAAAATTTAGAGTTACCACGGTAGCATCGTCCGATTAGCCATAGCAGCATAAGGTCACATGAAATGGACAAACAAAAACGATCAGATTAGAAAATATTTTGATATTATGGCATTTCATTTAAAATAACTTTATTGGTACGTTTTTGTAATTGAACGTAAAAATAACAGGAATGAACGATTGCCGTTTATATGTTCACAAATGCAAGTACTGTTGAGAATAAAAATGGATATGAGAAGTTCAGTATAAAAATGGGATTCTGAGAACTAAACAATAGACTAAATGAAAAATAAAAAATAGACATTTTTTTATATTTTTTGCTAGTTTAGGCAAGTAATGCCTTATTATGCCTCCGAAAACTTCAGGTTTTGAACCTAACCAAAAAAAATGCAAAATAAGAAGGTAAAGTGTCGTGTTAAAAAATTTTGCATGACTCAACTAGCAAACAATGTGTAAAATTCAATTATTAAAATTTCAGAATTATCTCCTTTAAATCCTCAGCGCCTCTAATAATGTGTCTCGTAAAACTTTTTTTTTTAGTTTTTCTTCATGGAAAGTTTATTAATTATTAATGGAATCGTTAGGTATATAAATTTTCCGTACCTAAACAGAATCTACAAGTGAACCCGATGTACGCTCAAGAGCAATAAGGCCACTTGAGAGAACCTTTTAGAGTTTTATTGGGTTATAAAAGGGCATTGTTAGCGTTGCCAGGTAACAGTGCCATCATGAGGACTGGGGAAGATGGTTATAGCGAGTTGGCCAGAGCTTTGAGGTGCCTCTCTGGTTTATAGTCGTCTATGGGATATTATTGCCGCAGTATACCCTGTATCAACTTACACTCCCTGGAGTTTATTATAGGCCGTTCGGTTTGACAGAGTTTTCCAATAGAGTGAAGTACAATAAATAAAAAAGTTGGGTTTTTCTCTTTGATTAAAACTTTCGGATCTCTTTACTCGTATGATATGAATTCTAATTCCTAAATATTTTAGGAATAATATTATTTGTTCGAGATCCCGCGCAACTGCCTGGTTTTTCACCCTATTAAGAAAACCCACGAAATAGAGCCTGGGTTAGCAGCAGGAGGATCTTCAGATCTCCCTGGATCCATTCTCAGTTTTTAACAGGTTAAACAAATTATCTGCTACAGTCGATGAATGAATACTCGAAACTGGAAATAAATTCGGATAAGACTAAGTAGGGTTAGTAGCAGAAAAGGGGGAGATTTTAGGGATATTGTTATTGAAGAGAACAAGTTTGAATATGTCGTGAAGTTTAAGCACTTAGGGCTCATGGTTACCAGAAAAAACGAAATTCAATAGGAAATGAAGGCGCGAGAAATGCTTTACAAAACGCGGTATTGCGAAGTATACACCCAGTTAATAATATTCAGGTGATAGCGTCACGAAGATTCAGATGGGCTTGTAAAAAGTGTGGGCTTAGTGTCGAACGAATTCATAAAAATTTAGAAATCACTATACCGACTGGTATACGTCCGTGAGCCAGAACGAGGCATAGGTTTGTTAAGGGTGATTTGTGTTTGGGTGGTGGTCCGTGGACAGAAGTTTGCAAGCAGAGATTGGTGATATCGGCGTCGAGTCTTCGGGTTCTCTAAGCCTTATTGTTATTATTATATTATGCTAGAGACGGATTTATAATCGTGCTCTTCGGGACGGCTACTCAGAGCTCTACCACTGAAAAACCGCACTCCCTATTTCCTGATTTAGATTTAATTAATATGTTATAGCCTATAAGAATAGAATATAAATTAGACCAGGCACATATATTTCTTTTTATTTTTATGCATATGAGAAAAAGAAAATTAAAATACATTTAAAATTCACCCAAAACAGTCTAGTTTTTTTTTTTATAAATTCGAACCGTTAAAATTATACAACATATCGAACTTCCGACGTTACAACAATAACCAAATTAACGATATTTTTTTTGTTCTGCCGATGTAAGGTCTAAAGCCTTCTGTACACATATCCGGTTGCCGCGTAAGTCGGTTTGTTTGTTTTAGTCCCTTGCTCAAATATACGGCCCAGTGTAGTAGGCACCTCTTGCTATGAGTTTAGGAATATAGAGCTACTGTCGTACCGATAACCGTCTTTTATTTTTCGCATGTTTTAAGTGATGGCCGAACACATAGAAGTGTCCAATGATTTTTCGATACTCCTTAGCGTGCGGGCTGAAGCTGAAGTATTTAAGTGTATCAAAAATAACAACCACAACTTGGCAAACTAATTCCGCCAACTTGTACAAAAACAAATATCGGTCCAACATTGTTAAATAATATTAGATTTAATTTAATTTACACATTATTATTACAATGCACATTACATTTTTGAAAATTTTGTCAAATAAAATAGCAAACATGCTTTTTGTAAAAATTATGAATGACCAATAAGTTTGGTATTAATTGAATATAGCATATTTACTTTAAAATTAAAACACCAAAACCATTTAAAACCAAAAGCAATTATCCATTTTTTTTTTACTTTTTCAATCATAACTTTTTTGAATATAAAAACATATTAATGCTCATTTAATGTTTAACAAATTTTAAGATGCGTCAATACAAAGTTATCTACACTAATATTATAAATGCGTTTTATATATATATATATATATATATATATATATATATATATATATATATATCCAATATATGTTTATTGTTTATTAATGTGTATAATGTTTATATAAATAATATAAATTTTATATTATATCATAAAGCTTATATAAATATGTATAACGTTTTAATTTTAATATGAAGAACTTCATATAAGTTACCTTTCTATCATATGTTTAATATGTTAATATGGTTCTATTATGTGCCTAATATAGCATGGTATGTTATTTGTATTTAAATATGTAACAATATTTTTACTATGTGAAATAATGTAACTAGAATGTGTATACGTAATTATGTAGGTAATGTAAATATGTATATTCTCTAGTGGTAATTGTGTAGATACTGTAAATATTTATATTCTCTAGTAGTGAGGGCAATAATAACCATTTGTAGTTGTTTGCCTTTAAAATAAAACAACAACAACAACGAACAATTTTTCGTTTTCTTAAGCTGATTTAAATAAAGAAACTAAATTTTTGTTTAGATTCATTCGTGAAATACCATTGTTTTCGTTAATTTTGTAGCTGGTTTGCGTGTTTATTATCGTAATACGTAGTTTTCATACCCATTCTTTAATTTACTTGGATTTTACTTCATAAAATGCGTTTTTACAACGTTCATAATACACTAAATAATATATAAATTGAATTATTCTCCTATTCCCCTCTACTGCGTGAACATTGAACCTGCACTTCGTACCCTAGCCTCACAGTCACACCCCAGCTCTGAAACTTCGCACATCGCTGCAATTTATAATTTAACTATGGAATCTAAAGTTAAACAGTATATACAGATCAAATAAAGTGTTCAAGCATAGTATAAGGCAATGAAAGAATTTTTATTAATGAAAATTAGAAATGAGGTAGTTTTACAATACTTTAATAACTCTGATGTCTGTTAAATTAGACATTCTTTAATTTACTTAGATTTTACTTTTTACAACGTTCACAATGCACTAAAAGAATATATAAATTTAATTATTCTCCTTTTCTCACTCAGGTCCCGGCTCCGAAACTGCGCACATCGCTGAAATTTGTAATTTAACTATTAAAACTGAAGTTGTTAAAGTATAGACAAATCAAATAAATTATTTCAGTATAATATAAGGTGATGATCAAATCTTCACTATTTGAAATTAGAAATGAGGTAGGTTTAAAATACTTTAATAACTCCGATGTCTGTTAGTAAATTAACCATTCTTTAATTCACTTAAATTTTACTGCATAACAAACGTTTTGGCAAAATCTCTATGTTTTGGCAAAAGATGGAAAAACAAAAAATGTTGTTTATAAAACTGTACCTTAATAAGCTATTTACAGTAAAACACTTATTTTAATGTGTATATATATTTTATTTGCAAAGTAATTAGCCTAAAAAATCAAAAATGCTGCCCAAAGTCACTATTCCACGCGGACGAAGTCGCGGGCACAACTAGTTGACAATAAAATGAATCAACGCAAGAAATTTTTCTTTTTATAGTTCTTATTAAAGTAGAAAAAAACCGGAAAAATATATTTTTATATAAATGGCTAATATTTTGTTTATATAAGTGATATATTCCATTAAATCATATTTTATTAGAATATTAAAATATAATAAAATATAGGATTGAAAATAAAATATTATTTTATCTAAATAAAAAACCTTTCAGAAACTAGAATAACAATAAATTATTTTTTCAATAAAAATGAGGAACTACTCCAATTTTTTTTATTGATTATTTGATTGAACGTCTTGAAGTGTTTACTGTCGCTGATTGTTGAGTATGATTGTATGATACTATTGAAGTGAGTTGTGTTTCACATGTTAGGTGAACTGTCCTCGTTTTGGTCACATATGTCTTGACGAATCTCCAGAACTGCCGATGATCATCGTGGGCTTCGGCCGATCATAGTCGGTTCAAGTCCGTTCTGATATTTCTTCAAAAAGAAACAGGGACAGTGATTAAATCGGTTAACTTAATTTATAATGTAACAATTATACATATTTCATCATGTAGGGACCCTTAAAAATCATACTGCAACTTAGCGCGAGCTACATATTTGTACCAAACACCAACGGAATAGTCGGTGCTAGTCGAAGTATCGGAGAAAAGAACCCCAGGAAGCAGTTTTTCTTCCTTTAACTACCGAATCGCCAGCGCCTCGTGCTGCTAAAGGATATTTGAGGAAAGAAATTTAATATGTCCCTACAATATGGAGCTATAACTCATCAGGATATGAGTTAAGCGTTTGCGAATTGTTCACCTCCATTTAGCTGGCCTGCACCCATAGGGTTGGTACTACATATTTTTCCTTTGGGACTATGAGAATTGAAATCAATACTGATCATTACAATTAGTGTATGCAAATCTACCATTACCATTTCCGATTGAAGCTCACACAAAAATCAGTTGCTAGTCAGTTCAAATTTGTATTGTTATTCATCTGGTCAATTAGTTTGATGTATGAGCATTACCTGTGTTGCATAAAACCTCTGAATATGTAATTTCTATTTGATATTATGATTTTATCCTTAATATTAGGGAGCGGAGTTGCTCAGTGGTAGAGCACTGAGTGGCCAAGCCGAAAATCCTAGTTCAAGACTTTTATTTAGTTTGTTGCAGCCGGAGATGGATCGTATAGGATTTAGGAAACTCCTGGGGCTCAGACAAAGTGGATACCCAAAATGAGGAGGAACAACCTGGTGGTTGAGGGAGATCTAGGACAAATCACTTCCCTGCAACCGTTGTCCTTGAAACAGTACAGTATTTACCATGTACTGAACCCCAGACCAATTCACGGGTTGTAGTGGTACAGGTTTTTTCCGGATTATAGAGGTCAGTAATTTGTGTCTGAAGAACTGAAAGATTCAAAAGACATTGAAAACGAATATCACATACCTAATGTTATCCTTGCCAACTTTCGAGCTGTGCAGAATGAAATACTAAAATATAGAAACAGGATATGTATGTGTGGACCCAGATTATGTATTATCTTATGTATGTATTGTATTATGGAATATATTGTATTCTTCTATGTATTATATATTGTATATTATTTGTAAATAAGGAGATTTAGAAAAAAAAATAGAAAGAGAGAGCATCAGCTAAAAAGTAATATGTTAGAAAATAACGTAAATGGCAGCGTCCGTGTAATTTTTATACATATGCATAAACAAATCGCGAAAATGGTCTGAATGCGTAATTAATTTTAAGATGAATACTTTAAGGAATAATTGAATTCCTGATTAATTAATAAAGTTAATAAGAATGATTATGGATGGAGCTTCTTCGAAAATTATGATCGGCAATGAAGTAGGTCTGAAGTAAAATATGGCGTGCGACAAGGGGATGCCTTGTCTGAAACTTTATTAAATATAGCCCTGCATGTTGCAGTTTAGGACGCAGTAAAGAATGGAACTGTCAACAATATAAGTTAGTGCACAGCTGATGATATAGTTCTGATCGTAAGAAATGAAACAGTGGTAAAATAAGCTTTTGAGATAATTCTTGGAAATTGCTCTGAGGACGGTGTGGTCATTATTGAACCCAAAACATAATGCTTGAATGTCTCAGAATCGGAAGGCAGAACAACTTTGGATTGCATCAAAATTCTCAACTACGCCTTCGAAACTGTGCCGTGCTTCTATTATTTAGACTATTCAGGAAATAACAGAATTGTTATTAGTAATGGAATTATGGCTGGAAACAGGATTCCTTCTTGTGAAATCACAATTAAAACTGTATTAGTCTCCTATAAGACCGGTAGTCATGAAACTTGGTGGTTGTATCAAGAGGACCGACGTAGTTTAAAAGTATTTAAAAGATTGAGAGAAGAATTTACGGCGCAAAACTAGTAGATGAGTGGAGAATATGGAGCAGTGGAGCTAATATAAAGAGAGTTTGTTTCAAAAGAGGAATATAATAAAATGTATAAAAGCAGGTAGGCAAAGGTGGGCTGGACATGTGCCAAGCCAGACAACACGATATAGAGAAGAATGTTAGGCATAAATTTTGATGGAAAAAGAAGAAAAGGAAGACCGAGAAACATGATAAAATGAGGTGGAGAAGGATTGCAGAAAGGATTCTTGCAACTGAATGAATGAGGCGCAGGACAGAGGCAAATAGAGGACACGCTCATGTGCTATTTTCAGAATACAGCACGTCCCTAATAGATATGGTTGCAGGATCTGGAGGAGAGCATAGATCGAGATCTGTGGTGAGAAATTTTAGATACGAAAAACAACTAAGTTGTAAAAAATCTTGAAATATAATACTAAGAGATAGAAAACAAAACGTTAAAACACATTGATTTAAAATTGTGAAATTCATATATATGTAAATATAACAAACGTTTTAGTTAAAATAGATGATTTGCGTAATGCCTTTTCCTTAACCGCGCGCTACCCATACATGCATGGGCCCTGAAGTCAATAAAAGTAAACGTTATGATTTTTAACAAATATACTTTACTAATTTTGAAATTATATTTTTGGCTAAAGATTTTAAAGAGGATATCATGTGGTCTAAATTTCAAGTAGGCTCATATACTTTAAAGTTTGAAGATAACATAGCGGAGGGACTCAGTGGTAGAGAGAGCTTTGATTTGCCATGGCCATGGACAACATGTTTTTGCCGGAAGGTGATTTGTCCTAGATTACACCCAACCACTAGATTCCTCCCTTATATTGGGTACCCACTTTATAGAGACTGAGTGGGCTCCACGAGGATACTAGATCCCATAGGGTCCATCTCCGGCTACTGGCAGACTAAATAAGGGTCTGTTTTACACCAGATTAAAATGACCTGTGTTTGGAATAAGTACTAGACATAAAACCTAGCATCCAAAACTTGCTCAGAAAATATCTTTTAAGTCAGTGGCTCACAACCCGGGGGAAGGGTAGGTCTGAAAACTTGTCACAGGGGGTGCGTGACCAGTTGAGAATAAAATAAATAAACTTAATTTTTCTCTTACAAGTACATTATAAGTCTCAAGATAAACTTGAGACTTATAATGTTATATCTTGTGACTTGTTTTTTCCATATGCCCATATTTCCATATTTTAACAAGGGGGGTTGGGAACCCCTGATCTAAAGGAATTTGTATTAAAACATATTTTCTGAAACTAAAATTTTAAATTAGAAGAATAGAAATTTACCAAAGGTACCCAAACAAATGTTTGTGAGTCTTAGTTACAGCGGACTCAGTGGACCTTGAAAAGCCTATTACAACTAAGCCCAGCCAGATTATTCTCATTAAGAGCTAGCTGATATTAAATACCATTCCATTGTGCATTGAAAACGTGGTTCGAACGTTTTAATGATTGCGATGTACTCCTTTAACTACAAATTTCATAAATAGATAAGTGAATATAATTATAAGGAAATAATTTATTGATGAAAATTAGTTTTCAAAACAAGGGCATTATTTTACGATCGAGTCAATTCAAGGTTACATAAACAAAACACAGTATTGCTGTATACTGTACATTTTATACATATATAGTATAAATACTAAACTTTATACTATACTATGTATAGTATAAAGTATAGAGTTCTGTTAGTAATAAATAATTATTATAATGTTTATTGTCGAAGACTTAAGTTAGTTTCATGAAATATGAATTTCGGAAAAATTAAAAAAAAAAAAATCTGGGCCGCTCAACCCAGGTGTACCTGCTTACTTTTATGGTTTTACATTTTACTTTTTAGAGTCTTTTTAGTAATTTATTCTTGAGGAGTGCCTTTTATTTTATTTATATTATTTCATTATATTTATTAATTGAAATTATGTGAATTTTGATTACTATAGGCAGCCCAAGGTATTCGCTTTTATACTTTGTTCAATTTGTATGTATACAAGTAAAAATAGTACATTTACGTTGAAAAATATTACTAGAATAATGAATATATAAAAAAGAAAATTTGGATAGTGAGGTTAATCTTATACGTAAAGTCCGTACCACCACAACTCACGAAGGGTCTTGGGTTGGATTCAGCACGTGGTAAAGCTACTACTTTCTTGGACAAAGGGATGTGATTTGTCCGAGATAACGATTAACACTCAGGTTTCTCCCCCAATTCTGGATACACACTTTATAGAGGCTGAATGAGCACGCAGATGAGATTAAATAAATTATCTACTACAGCCGGATTTGAACCCGAGACCTTCTCCCCGGCAACTCAGCTTTCTATCACTACCTCAGCTATCACTGAGCCACTCCGATTTAGGTTTGTTGTCTATTTAAATAAATAAAACTATTTTATAGGTTTCGTTATCCGAACTTTGGTAGTCTGTAAATGTAACCTTTATTATCGACGACTAGTTTCATGAAATATGAATTTCGAAAAATTAAAAAAAAAAAATGCACCACTATAACATTGGAAGAGCCTTTGGCCCAATAAATGGTAAGTATAGTACTGTTTATGGGATAACGGTTGTGAAGGAAGGTGATTTGCCGGAGATTAGGCTCTATGAATAGAGGCTGGGTCCATCCCAGGTTGTAGTTAACAAACGGTAGACACCTTACAAGTATAATATAGATATACAAACCGACTAAATTGCTGGTAGCAGCGAATCATTGATGAAACTTCCTTGTTACTATTTTATGAACAGTCGATTGGTAAACCTGTTAACAGATTAAATAATTTATCTCCCAAATTAGTACCCGGAACCTTAAGCATAGCTACTCTAAAGTTTTTAAACCCTAAATAAATTTTATTCCTACGGATTCCGATCAAGAGAATGTTAGGTTCATTGATAAAAATCCCGAGACATTCATGTGAATCGGAGGGAATATGATCCTGACAGGAAACAACAAATAGCTTTCTTTCAGCCGTTGGAGAAATTGGCCGGAGAGGATATAGAAGACGGGGAGGTAGACATTGTGTGCACTGGCAATAGTGGTTTGTTTTGGCCGGCTCTACAAAGGCTCTGGAATGGGCCTTGTCATAACAATACTCTCTCCCATCTGTCGCTTATCTCACTCTCATATTCCTTTATCTAGTGCCCTCTATCAAACATTAATAAACTATCAAAACTTTTCTATTATAGGAAACATCACCGTTAAAAGTTTTTAATTAGTGTTGTAAATTTAATTGCAGTAAAATAAATCATTCTTGTTTTGTTTAATTTATAATAAGTTGATAAGTACTCTCTATGACCAGCTTATAAATTACATAAAAATATGTTAATTTAATTTAAAAAAATTGTCATCCCACTCCACTATTCAGCAATGTCATCGTGTGGTGGATGTAGTCTCCTCTGCATTAGAACGTGGATCATATTGATCGGGCGTCTTTCTTGACGTGGAACAGGCTTTCGACCGAGTCTGGCATCCGGGCTTGCTCTACAAACTCCGTAAATTCCTACCCCATACATTCTTTCTCATGCTGCAATCCTATCTCACAAATAGAACATTCCAAGTAAACCATAATAATGTCCATTCATACCTCTTTTCCCAATCTGCTGGTGTTCCTCAAGGTAGTATCCTTGGCCCAATCCTTTATATAGTTTATACAGCTGACATCCCAACTCATCCTAATACTATCCTTACCACGTATGCTGGTGATACATGTGTATTATCAGCCAACACCAATCCAGTTATTGCATCCCAAAGCCTCCAAATCCCATATCACTGATCTTGAAGAATGGTATCAAAACTGGAGAATTAAAATAAATTCTCAAAAATCGCATCAAATTACTTTTACCTTACGTCGTAAACCAATGACTTCCTGCCCTTCAGTATCCTTTAATAATACCCCACTGGTGCCTGTCGAACAGATCCGATACTTAGGGTTGCATCTCGACAAACGATTAACCTGGAATCCTCATACTAGACTGAAAAAACAAGAAACCACTCGACGTTTTAGGCTACTTCAACACTTACTAGACTTACTCCTATTTGGACTTACGGAGAAGAGCTTTGGGGCTCCACTTATCGAATTCCTCTCGTATCCAATCCCTACAATCCAAAATCCTTCGTAAAATCCTCAAGGCTCCTTATTTTGTTAAGAATAAAGTCATCCATAACGACCTTAATGTCCAATTTGTTGCTTATTTGGGCCGAACCCGGTATCTATCCTTTCATAACAAACTTCATTCCCACTCAAACCCTCTAGTTTCAAACCTAGCTTCCTCTTCAATTCCTGATAATCCTCCGAGGCGTCTGAAAAGAAGATGGCCACGTTACCTTCTTAGTTGAACTAGTGATTTGAGTACTACCAGTGGGTAGTTTCTCTACTTACCATTAACTCATGTCATTATGTATCACATAGCCTATTTACTTGATGTATTATTGTAATACAGTTGTATATATCAATAAATAAATTTTAAAAAAAAATCGTTATTCGCTGTACGGTGCACACCAATGCTTCATAGCCCAGCTGCGAATGTGTACAAATATCGTTGTCATTAACATTGTTTGTTTGTTAAGCTTGTTTAAATACACTAGTCGTTTTTGTGTTCGCAAGTTGTTTGTTGGTGTTTACGAGCGTAAAACCCTTAGGTCATCAACGCCTACGGTTTGCTTTGTAATTTTTTAGTTTATTTACTGATGAATAATACAATCACACAAACTCACGCTCTTACTATTTTTTTAATAATTTTTAATTAACTAGGATGGCTTTCTTCCCACATCTCTCTGAAGTTTCCATTTTAAGAGGTCTGCTAAGTTCTGATGGAGTGTGAACCGTGGTCCCTTGGCCAGGTAGCCTCTCGGACTGCCTCTTCTGCGAGCTCATTAACCTTAATGCCAATGTGACCAGGGTTCAATATAAAATATGTCCTGTTATACGAGTCTTGTAAGATATTGAATTCTAATAATAAGTGGATAGCTCGGGTACATATATTTCATCCTTCTGAAAATATAGCTAGTCGTCTCAGCCAAGGATAAGTAGAAATTTATAGCTGAAGCCTTCGCCTGAATTTCGGCAGTATTAACTGAAGCTAATTTGTTTAGTTTGAATTTGTTGAGTCGCTAGTTACAGAGGACGATGACGTTGAGTTTTCGGATTTGGATTCGTCGGTATAAATTAAAAAATAATCCAAGATGTGAAGTAATATTGTTTTAGGGAAATAGAAGGAATTAATATCGTTCCAGGTGATTGTATGATCCAAGGTGGATTCTGGATTTCATGATTAGATAGGGTAATAGCATATAATTAGCAGAAACAAACTTAATAGTCATTAATACCAGAGGTTGAATTCGGTTTTTGCTAAAAAGTTGTGAACTTTGTTTGAAAAATGTATTTTTATGTGGTGTGGTCAGTCCCAATTTGTTTATATAATTTAAACATTAAACGATTTAAATCGATTTGTTTTTTTTGGTAAGAAGATAAAAAAAAATCAATAAAATGGAAGTAAATAAAATAATAGATTTTAATACTATTATTATTATTTAGAATCTTTTCAGTTTCTTGAATCGATGGATTCATATTGATTTCGCAATTATCAAGATCATAATAGAGAATCAATAGCAAAAGTTTTGTGCTTGTAATGTTTGTCTTTTCTTTTAAGGGCTTGCTGGTAATCCCAAGACCCTTAACAGTGTATTAAGTTAGTTGTGGGCAATATACTGAAAGTTTTATAAAGGTAGGACTAAAAGTCAATATAATCGTCAGTTTCTGAACTCGTACAAGAACTTATATAAGTTTAACCTCGGGCCAACACAAGAATATCTGCCGGCAGAGTTATATTGTTTTCTAACCTTTATTTTGTATTATATTATATAACTGGAATATCTTCAAGGATTGTGTTTTGTGTAAGTAAAACGTTATTACTTTTCAAGAGGGCAGCTTTAGACACTAAAGGGTTCTTGTTATATTTTGTTTAAGTTAAAAAAAATACTCAAACAATTTTTTTCTTCATAACAAGATACAGACGATTCATAATTTTATTTTAAATTATATTTAAAATTGTGTCACCTTAATGAGTCTCCACAAAGGAGAGCAAAAATAAAAATCATTTTTTTTTTTAGACACCTTATTTTTTTTTTTAGAGATTTAGATGTTCAGTAGTTCATATTGTGGAGAATGTTTAAGAGCTTTTAATTTTGCAATTTTTTTCCCCCTACGTTAAAACAATTATAATCGGTACATGATTTCTTTTAAAATCTGCCTTTTCCCAGGACAAATTACCACACTTTATAGTATTGACTCTAATAACAGCCGTAGCTTGTCTTCGATATTCCATTAAAGGTTGTAAAGCTTTTAACATATTATTGACCTCTTAATTAAATGTTCTTCAATTTATCTAGGTCATTGTTTTTTAAAATACTGTTTTTGGAGAAGTTTCAAAATTCATGATAGCCTCCAACACTGTACGAACCCACTATTCAACACACTTACACCGACAGGCCGACCTCAGCGCTGGTAAACACATGTACAGCAACTCAACATGGACTGAGTAAACTACTAACTAACTCCAACCAGAAAGAACTAGTGAGCCCCATCACTAGACCCCACCCCCCATATTCCTCTCAATGATATGATTTCATAATTATACAATTTTTGTTAATGCGTATTTGCGCATGATGTATATCCAAGCATGCTTAAAGAAGGCCTTTTCTCTCTATCCACAGTATTAGTCCTATCCCGTCATCATTCAAAACATTAATTCAATATCATTTGACAACTTAAATATTAACACTGAACTAGGAATTTTTTTTTTCTTAGCCCCTTGGCTTTTATTAATTTTTGACAATGACATATAAATATGATACATGGCATCTCTTTTACTGCACCAGGTGCATTTTAAGATAGGATTACGCATTGAATTTTCTTGAGGCTCACTAGTTCTTTCTGATTGGATTTAATTAGTAGTTTACTCAGTCCATGTTGAGTGTCTGTACATGTGTTTGCCAGCGCTGAGGTCGGCCTGTCGGTGTAATTGTGTTGAATAGTGGGTTCGTGCAGTGTTGGAGGCTATCAAAGAATTTAATATGCCTCCGTGTAATGAAGTCCGTTACCGTCGAGAGTCCGAGGGTCTCGTGTATTATGTCTGGTTTCGTCCATTGTAGAGAGGAGTGCCTTCGTATACGCCTCAGTATAAGGTTTTGAAATTGTTGGAGCCTTTTTGAAGTTGTTGGTGAAATGTTATTTCAACATAGGCGCCTCATGAAGGAGTGCTGGTCTAATAACTGCCTTATAGATCATTATTTTGAGACGGAGTGATAAGTTCGGTGAGGTTAAAAGACGATTACGCCTGTAAGATTTGGTTCTAACCGACCTGATCTTCTTATAACAATGTTGGGATAACGTCAAGTGCCGTTAGAGGGTGACACCGAGATACGTTATCCTATTCGCAGGTTTTTTTACTCTGCCTGCTACTCTATAAACCTTAGGTAGAGGGCGCTTATTCTTTTGGAGACTAATACAGTTGGTCTTCTTGGGATTAACTGTAATATTCAATCCGTCCAGTTTTTTAGTTATTTCCTCACAGGATACCTCCCCTGCCGTAGAGCTCTCTCTGCATTCAATGAGCTACTGTAGATGGCATACGCCGCCACAGTAGCTTTTTTGTATTTGGCACCAACGATTTCCGCCGTATAAACTGAGAATAATACCGGTGATAGCACAGACCCTTGAGCTACACCAAGGAACTACGAAATCGAACTTCTTTACTTCTTCTACTCTCGCAAACAAGAGGGTTTTACGTCATCTGACTTTATGTTTTTGTAGTTTTTTTTAAAACGACTCTGGTTTATTATAAAATTTATAAAGCCACCCGCTGTTTTTAAACTTCTTAAACTCCGCGTTCCATTCTTCAACGTCCTTATAAATCAAGAATGTAGGACTATTTTAACTCAGTAAAGCTATGGCGTTTTAAATCAGAATGATCCATCTATATTAATGACAATCCGTGAACAAAAAATATACGAGTATGGCGTATAACCGCTCATAGTTATCGGGAAATCATTGGACGCTATCCTACGTTATTTGCATAAGGAAGTTGTATATTATTATTAGTACTAAATACGGTATATTTAATGGCCCCTGATATTTATTTATTGAATAATGTTAATTTTTCGTTAAAATCAAAATATAAACTTCATAAAACCATCTTTACAGTTCATTTTTTTATCTTAAAATGGTAAGAAAACTTAAAAAGTATGTATACTTCGAAAACATATAAGTTCATTTCTTCTTGTTTATGAATTATGAAAGTTAAAATTTTTTTTTTCATTTTTTCTGAGGTGAAGCCGTTATCCCTTTCCTTATTACACCAGGTAGTGAAGTTTTTCACTTTCTTTTTATAGAAACTTTCGAGCTGTCTCAACGTTTTTCCTGTCAGAGACAGACACCGGACAAGAAGAAAAAGTTTTGATGTGGGTTAATCAGATCCATCAAGCTGTGAGGGTTTTCTCACTATAAAGAGAGAACCGTGTGAATGCTCCTAAAGTTTTCTTATTTAAATATGAAAATTTTTCCGATCCTTCGACCGAGAGACTGTTCGTTCTTAAAAGGATTTTTCTCTTTGTTTTTCACTTTCTCAGTAGTTTGAGTTGGAATTGAAAAGTATTTTATTAATATATTTAAGATTACAGCATGATATTCAATGAAGAGGACATTTCTTACGAAGTAATTCTCACTCGCTCTAGCTAATTGCTTAGAACCTTCTTATATATTTTTTCTATATCATTATTTTTTTTTTTGCAATATTCACTAGAAAGAACTTTTAAAGTGAGTATAGAATATATTTTTTCACTTTGAAAAAAAAATCTCAGAATTTTTACAGCGCAAATATTTATATCTCATACAATAAGTTACTTGATAAAATTTAAAATGCCATATTTACCTGAAAATGTTAAAATGTTATCTTAATTTTCATAGTCCAGTTTCTTCATCGTAAACCTTCATCCTTCATTTATAATACATTATTATTTATTATATTATTCGTTTATTTTATTGATTTATTTTTTTATTTTTGTCATGTTATGATTTGTATTATGTAGCCTTCTGGCCAGATATGTATTATGTTTCTTTTTCTGTTCATGTTTGTTATTCTAAACGGACTTAGTCCCAAGATAAAGTTACTTTTCTATTCTATTCTATAGTCAAATCTATGCTTATAATAAACAATCATAACAGATTGATGAGGAAATAGTTGAATGGTTGAAACATCTTGAGCAATGTTAAAATATGTAAGGGGGTGCAGTTAAAAGTTTTACTCAAATAAGAAAAACCTGTTTTATTTTGTGCCAACGTTTCGTATAAATGTTTAGAGCATCGTCAGAATAAAACAAAACACCAAAACATTATCAACGGTTCTGCATCATTAAAAAACAAAATCTACGATGATAATAAAACATAGTAAAATTACATTAAAAACAAATTTAAAATTCGTCAAAGTCAAAATGAGTGTGAAATTAGTTATTATTAAAATTAGTATGTAGTTCGGATATAGCTATATACTGAATTAGAAGTTGATTATTACGTTAAAAAATCGTATTTGAAGATAAAAAAGGATAGAGATAGGGAGAATGGTGGAGGACAATATATACGAAAAATATACCATAGGGATATAGAGTCTAAGATCAACTAAACAAATATTTTACCAAACAGAATCTAAAAAAAAATCATTTTAATATTTGCAATTTATACGTTTTTTTCTCCATTCCCTTCAAGGGTTTTATTTGAAATTACAATGATCTATTACTTCTGTAATACTATAAATTCAAAGTTTTTAAATTTATATTACTACTCTTATTTCCAAAAGTCATTGTGTGAAAATGTTTCTCATATTTTTGCATCTTTACTTAATTATAAAACCCCAGAATAGTAAGTCCATTTTTAAATATTATTATCAACGACAGACGGCCAATTTTTGTATTTGAATACAACTTTAAAATGTCATACTTGTCACGGAGCTAACACGAAAGCGATTAACGAAGTATAGAGAATAATAATATCTTTCGAATATCTTAAAATCCACATTAAAAGACAGTTTTGGATTTGAAAAAATAACAAAATCAGTACTTTTCTGGTGAAAATAAAACAAATAAGTCACACATATATTATTAATTAACATTTTTTTAAATATAGACAAATTTAGTCCGTATTTCACCATAATTCATAATTCACCATTATTAAATAAGCTAATATAATAATTAAATACTTAGGCTGAAAACATTCATTTTTTTTTTAATTTAGGCAAATCAATATAAATTTGGTTGCGTAAATTCGTTGGCTAAGAGACAAAAAAACGAGTCTACGAAATCGCCATTTATCTGAAATGAATGAAGTAATGATTTACGAATGAAAATAAATAATGGTGTACTCAAAAAATCTTAAATCCAGATATTGGAGGGATAGTATCGTGTGACCCTAAAATAGAATACTAAAAATTAGCTTTATATCCCTAGAACTTCAAAAAAGGAAATTTTGTAGACACGTTTTTGTGTCACTAAGACGAATTTACGCAACCAAATTTATATTGAGCTGCTTAAAAGAAAAATATATGGTTTTCAGACTGTCTATTTAATTATGTATTATTGTGCTTAATAATACATTAGTGTATTTAATAACATATTATGGTTAAATTCGAATTAAAGTTGTCTACTTTTATATTTTTTTAAAATGTTAATTTATATTTTTTTTTTACTATATGTTTGACTTCTTTAATTTATTTTTCCGTCCATTGTTTCTAGTTTCAGATTTTTTAAGCCATTCTGATTATTAAGACTCTTTCCTATTCCTTGTTTTAAATATATTTATAAAAATATTCATTGGACAAACAACACTACAAAAATCATTTAAGTAAAAAAAAACAAAAAAACTGCTGGAAACAGTTATTTAGGAATATTTTCTATTTTCATAATCCGTACACATTTCCTTTCCTCATACATCTGAAAATATACCAAATGAGTCAACTTATATTGAATATAAAGCAGAGATTTTTACAGCGAGAAAACTTCAAGTCATAAACTCAGAAAAAGTAAATTGAATCTCTGCTAACCAATATCCTGTGGAGAAAGAAAATATGTTGGGGGAGAGAGAAAGTACTTGAAGATAGAATAAATCTAATAAAGTTAATTGAAAGGAAACAAACAACTGTTGTTACTCCCTTTCCTGTCGGGGCGGGGCGGATATTAATCCAGAGCATGCGAGGACCTGGAAAACGTGCTGCCTTTTCTTCTACTTTACTGCGGGGGTTCACCGGCGCCAGTGAATATTTTCCATTCCTCTTGGATAAAATAATTAAAGGGGCCTTTCTAGGGTTCCGTGCAGGCCTACGCAGTTTACTGTCGCACTGTTTTAATTATAGAAACAAATAAGAAATGTACATTTCTCAACCTAAGACCTTTCCTTTTACTCTAAAATAACAACAGATCTTTTAACATAACCAGGTATAATTACGATAGGGATCTTTAAAGAGTACCTGACACCTTACACGCTCGGGAGCTCCATTTTACGTCCCTTACGAAGGACCTAGAAATTATAATTTTAGGACCACTTAGAATCACCTTCCAGGTTTGTTGTTATTCTAATCACTATACTAAAGGTGATTGCGTGAGACATAGTAATTGTTTGTCCTAAAAAAAAAAATTATTTAATTTCTATAAAAAAAATTAGTTCTTTCATAGGAGTCATCAATTTTTAAAATAACAAGTTGTTCGTAATTATAAAAATACCTTGAAACTTTATAAATAATGTTATTTACATAAATACAACAACTAGAGACTTCTTTAAAAACTGTTTGTTGTATATTGGTGATTTTCAGCAATGTACGTTATTTGATATTGGATATCAAAATTACAATAAAATATAAAACAACTTGATTTTATAAATGCGTAACTGTAAAAAACATTATGATAGGATTTTCCTTTTTATTGATATTTTGCTCACAATAATATAATAAGATTGCATTATGTCATTCCTCTGGTATATTTTACCTCAACATAACAAAATGATAAAATAGTTAACTATAATATTTTTTGAACTATTTCGTAAATATTATCATATCTTTATTATGTAGTGGATCGGGCTAGCTCGGTGGGCATAGCGCTAAGTTGCTATACGGAAGATCCTCATAGCAACTTAGCGCTATCTATCGAAACTACTGGGACTCACCTAGCCTCTATCTTTAATTGAGGGGAAAACCTCGCGGTTAAGCGTGGTCTCTGACATGTACTACACCCAAGGATTATTGCGGTACCCCCTTTTTTTATGACAATATAAGAACTGTAAATATTTAGAATTGACAATTATAAATCAATTTTGTAAGCAGTATTCCAATGTCCCAATCTTATACCTATAATTTCCCTTGCGAAATCCAGCTGTTGAATACGAATCAGAGGAAATATAAACAACAGTAGAAACATGGAGATTACACTGTTCTGCACGAAAATCCTCCTTCAAACCAAAACATGCTTTCTTACTGTTATCAGATGTGCTGAACACGAATTTGAAGTCAGATTTTGTCTATCACGCACAGTTTCCTGAGAAATTCTAGTATTTTATCCAAAAAGGTGAGTTTTTTGTGGATTTGACAATTTTTTTTCGGCATCAAAACATAGTGAAAAAAAATTCAAAAGCCCGATGATTTTGAGCGCAATGAAGTATATTTGAACGAAAAAAAATTGATTGGAATATTACAAGTGGTTAAAGAAATATGGCTAAAAGTGTTTTTTCAGTTTTGACTGGACCTCACTTTTGAAGCAAAGTTAAATACTACTGAGAAAAAGGCTTGGATTGCTTTTCGAGAGGTATGTGCTAAGTTTTTGGAAAACAAAAAGTCTAGAGACTACCGAAAAATAGTCCAAGAACTGCTTACTTCACATAAAACATTGGGATGCAATATGTCCTTAAAAATACATTTCCTGCATAGTCACCTAGACTTTTTCGCCCCAAATTTGGGTGCAGTTTCGGACGAACATGAAGAACGATTCCACCAAGACATATCCAGAATGGAAAAAAGATATTCTGGCAAATGGAATGAGAAGATGCTGGCGGATTACGGCTGGACACTGCAGCGGGAGACAGAGGAGGAAGAGTACAAAAGAAAAAAAACTACACGACGATGTGTGTAAATTTTTTGAGTTGTGTCATATCTAGTATTATACCTGATAGCATGCAGGATTCAAATAATGATATTTTATCGTTGAAAAAGAAAACAAATCTGTTATAATAAAGACAATAATTTTCAAATACAATTTTTCATTTTTTCCAAGTTTCACTTCTTTTCTATCAAAATCAGAGGGTGATAGAATTTTTCTGAGTTCGGATTCGGACTCAGCACACCTGAAAACATGAGAAACAGGCAAAATTGTTCAAGGGAGGGGAGAAAAGTTTTTTTTTGCAGAACAGTGTTATTTATGGCATGAATGTGGAATATTGTTCACTGCACGTCATTTGTTAGGTACTAGTCTCTATGCTTTTTGTGTTAGATCTCTATAAAAATCTTCTGGTGTCATGCTTCTTCAGTCCTCTAGTATGCATATTAATTTGAATAATATTTTATATTATTTATAACACAATTCAAAATTTTAAGTTAATGCATTTCTAAGCATATTAGAATTACACACATAACCTTCAAGAACAACCCATGAAGGATCTTGGGTTCAGTACATGATAAAGTCTGTACTATTTCTGGGACAACGATTGTGCAGGCAGGTGATTTGTCCAAGATTACGCTCAACCGCCAGGTTTTACCCCAATTAAAGGTAGCCACTTTGTAGATGATGGGTTAGCTCCAGGAGGGCTGTCAGATCAGATGAATACTAACAGCTGTTAAAAGATTAAATAATTTATTTCATCTGTTGCATATTTAATCATGCATACATTTATAACCTACAATTAAAAACAAAACTATTTCTAACACTCGACATATTTACAATTCGAAATAGAACGATTTGGCTAATCTTCAAGTCATCCATGAAGGGATCATATACACATAAGGGGTGTGAGGAAATTGATTCTTAGTAGTTAAAAAAATATTTAAAAAAAGTTTTACATGATTTATATGGGGTTTGAATTTCAATAGTTTTATATTGATGGTAACATCCATGATAAAATAGATACTATAAAGGCATTGCAGAACAATAATAAAAAGTTTATTCAACTAACAAATGTTAACCTTTGAATTCATTAATTTCCATCCTTAGGTGGAATTTGAAATCGGGTCTCTACACTGTAATTACTTTTCTATGGTTAATTACAATCATTAGCTTACGTATTTTTAAGAGTTATTTTATTTCATTTGGTTAAGTTATATATTTTTTAATTTACATTTCATAATTTTTTAATAAGTGCATGGATTGAAAGCATTCTTACAAGTATAAAACTCGCTGCCTTTTAATCTAGTAGGTCCTATTTTTTTCATGTTAACAAAAACATGTATTCCTGATGAATATGAAACAAATATGATTTCATTATTAATACTTTGACGATTAAATACCAACAATATATTTATGTTTAATATCGTAATGGTTATAAACATCATCAAATATTTGTGAGTCATTACTCCTATCAGCTTTGATATCTCGATACCATCTTGGTAATGGAAGCATTGAAAATTTCATGACTCCAGATCCATAATTTAGACGATTCACCCGTCGATTTGTAGCTTATAGACTCAACTCGTCATGACCAAGTTTGTCAATGGAATTTTATATTTTATTTCTTTGCTTTAATATTTAATATAACCCCTTGAAAGTACCTCTACCTCTATTATCACCATTACAATATAAACATATAATATTTTACGAAAATGTCATAAATTGAATATATCGCCGGTTAAGAACATACCAAGAAAAATTTCTATATTACAAGGAAGACAAGTTTTGTTAATATACCCACCTCGAATATTTCTTAATGAAGCAAAACTAAAGAGCCCTTTACTGTGTTTCTCCAAAATATGTGAGTAACTACATGCACGTTTTTAAAACACTCAATACATTTATATAATTGCTTTTATCAAATCAACTAGGTATACTCATCTCACATCATCACTATATCTATGCAAAGTTTGGGTAGTTAATTAATTATTACTCACAACCGGGCTTAAACTCAGAAGACAAAAGTACACACAAGATTCATTCGTATCTAGTTCATGAAGTTTTCTTTTGTTTAATTTTGGAAGTTGTATCTTTCCTAAGGGCTATTTACTTTTGGATATCAAAAATTAAAATAATAAATATAATTAAGGTAAATAAATAAGTATAAATATATAAATAATATGAGACATATTGGTCGAAAATCGCCAAACCTTAGTGCAGTTCAAAATTCTTATGGAAGAAGAGAAGGCGTAGAGAAAAAATATACACCCATTCCTAGTTAATTAGTATAAATGTTTTTTAAAAATCATCATATCCTTGATTGAATAAACACTATGATGAATATATTCTATATAAATGGTACTCAATACATAATTTTAGTCTTAAAGCCTAATAATATTATGATAAAAAAAAATACTGTACCACTGCGACCCATAAAGGGTATTGTGTTCAGTACGTAGTAGATATTATATTGTTTCTTGGACAACGGTTGTGCAGGGAGCTGATTTGTCCTAGATCACACTCAACCACCAGACTTTCCCCCTATTTTAGTTACCCAAAGGCAGGGTGAGCCCAAGGATGGTCCGAGATCTCAAAAGATTCATCTCCGGTTGCTAACAAATTAAAAAAAAAATTGCTAGCAATCGGATTTGAACTCGGGTCCCAAGATTTATGATGAGTATACAATTTATTTCTCTTGATGTATGTTATAACGGGAATTACACTTTTACGATAATTAATAACTGTTTTGTACGTTGCGTTGTAAAATAATGACCAGGGTGTATAAGCCTGTATTTATCATTTAAGGAAGCAGGAAAAGAATATTGTACATATTGAATGGTAAAAACACGGCTGAGGTATGCATTTGACAGTTCGTTCTGCTGTCAATACAGGCTTAACCGACCAATCAGTTCATTATTATGCTATACAATTTCTAAAATAGAATTTTCAAAAAATATAAAATCAGGGTGTAATTATACATATAATAATAACGTCATGAAAACAATTTTTTATTAAAAATATTATTACAACTATGTAGAAGGAAAAATTCAAAAAACCGGAAGGAGAAATTGTCGATTGTTATGTATGACAAAATTGGTAAAACTTTCAGGGTACATATGTTGAACAGTCATCAGTAGATCCATAATGGAATTTCTGTTCACATTATCAATAAAAAAATATTTACTAAAATTATTATTATATTTTGATTATATCTTATATTCCTCGATACTTTAACTGACGATATGAACAAAAGATTAAAAGTAGTACTATTTATAGAAAATTTACGTCATCTCTAAACCACACGGTTAAGTTATAAATTAGTATATGATATATTACTTATAGGAGTGATTAAAAGGTCTAAAAAGATGGAAATCCTTACCAACTACTACCATCCATTAAAAATTAGTTTCCATATTTTTATTTGATTTAAAATACTCTTTATTTGATTTTTTTTTATTAAACTACCTCTTTTATCCTCATTGGTCCCCTTGTTTTGTTATCAAAAATAATTATATAAGCGTATAAAAGACAATTGATCAACTAAAAAAAATTGGTGAAAAAAACTTATTTTAAAATACACAAAGAATATAAACATTGATAAAATATTTCATGAGGACAACAGATTCATTGTGAACAAGGTAAAGGAACATAAAGGTAAAACATAACATGGCTCATATATTTTGTATATAAATTGTTAAATAATAAATTTAATTATAATTTATTTTCGTGAAATGTTAAATTATTAAATAAATCTTCTAAAACGTTGAAGTACCGCTCCCGATAGTAACAAGTAGAGGTTTCCAACTAAAGCTAGCGAGCTTGGTGCGTCAGTTTTTAAATTATTCGTGAGACTATATAATACACCTCCAATACCTGATTATACTGATTTATACTAATATTTACGCCTATTCTAATGCTTAAAAGCACTTACCGAGTGACAAAACCCGGCTTCCGCTTTGCAGACTAATCAGAAAGTTGAGCCAGCAGGCCCTGCTCCCACAACTATACATGCATTAAACTGATATGTATTCAATTTCTGCATTAGCTTCGATTCTAACTAAACTATGCCCTGCTTGCATGTGGTGAACTCCACACTAAACGGTATTCCAATTCTTTCCTATATTACATCCATTGGACTTATCTAGGTTTATTGAAAAAAGTTTATAAAAAATATCTAATACTACTTTCTATATACTCATATTTACCACTACAATATACAAAGCATAGTATAGATATGTTTAATAATATTATCTCTTTTTCTATCTGTTTCACTCCTCTCTATCATTCCACTTCTTTCAGTCTGCCTTGCCTACGTCTTTAGTGTTTGTAAGCTTTTTTGTTTTGTTTTGCATCTTCACAGACATAAGATTTTTTTACATGTTTTACACTATTTACTTATCAAAAACTTTATTTACATAAACTCCCTGCTTTATATCCACACCCATCAGGCCGTTGAATCCTTAGGTGTCCATCTTGTTGAGCCTGTGTTTCAATGAAGTTATTGGCCAAATAATTTTATAGGACATTATAACAGCCATGTTAGGTAAAATGGGTATTTGCGGCAGACTGATGGCATGCATTTCTGCGTAACAACAAAATACTACAAGTAGACTTCATCAATATTTTCAAAATTTACTCCATCACAAAACCAACCGTTGATCCTGCTACTACTATTTATTTTTAATTTATACTTATTTCGAGCCCTAGTTCTTAACTCATTTCATCAACGCTGTCACAAATTAATGCGTACTAAGTACTAATTACTGCGGTAGTGCAGGTGAAATTGAATCACTGGTGTTTTCGATAGAGTTTTGTAATTTTTTATCGGTAGATAGTACTAATGTTACCAAGAAAAACTTTTCTAACTTCATCGTTATTTCTTATCAAAATTCAATAGCTAAATTTAAATACAAATCACCTTATAAACTTGTTACCAAATAAATTTCTAAGAGAGTGTATTAGTTTATTTTAAAATGGGTACTTACTTCTTTCAAAGAACGGCTTTCTTATCCCCTTCATATTTTACTTGCTTCTCTTCTACCTGAAAATTTGAGTAGACTTTCATTATTAAAAAAAAAGAAGGTAATATTATGTCTTAAACAAAGAATGTGTTGGGCCTAGAAATCAAAACTTCGTAAGCACCAATAAGACAATGAAACTTGAAAAGAAAAGCCCCTACCATCATAGTAACAGGAGAATGGTCCCTTCCCTTTTTGTGTTAATAAACAAAATCAAAATACCACGTAAAAATTTCCATCCGAACGGGTCCTGTAAACATAACAATACCTTAATCTTTAGGTAATAAAAAACTATAAAAAAATTATTTTGTACATTATTTTTTCAATGATATCTTGAGGTTGAGTAAATTAGAAAATAAATGGAAATTACAAATAAAAAAGAGTAAATAAGAAAAACAACAACAGAAATAAATAATCTAACATCCCAGACATCTTAACTCTTTTTTTTTTTTTTTTTTTAGACATACTATATTGAATTTTTACAATCTGCCACTTGTGGGCAATAAGTAATAGTGCTATGTAAGTATATAATTATTCCATAAAAACCAAACAAAAATAACATTAACAGAAATGAAATAAATAAATGTAATAAATATATATACATATGAAAAAATATATATTTTTTATTTTATACATGGGGTATAAAAAAAACAACAAAATAAATTCGAAAATTTAATAAAAATAAAATAATCTTACATTCATACCATAATTACACTATTTACAATTTGCCTGAGGTCCCAGCTTCTTCACCAGGAATGAGGGCAAAGCAGGAGTCCGAGAGGCCCCTGCTCCGTTTCCAAGCCGCGCACTGGCATTAAACGCCAATGGAAACCGGTAAGGGCGCATGACTTCACACACACAGGTCGTGAGTGGAGAAGCTGGCCAGTGCCAGTACTCCATATAACTCTCAACTCGTTAAAACTACCTTTCAGCCGCAAAAATAAAGCAATTCAATTAATTTCATTTCCGAATAATCTATATAAATTTTATTATTTTCATGATAAATACAAAAAAAAAAAAATGCAAATGGCTTATGTTTGTCTTATAACCTTTGAAAGAACATTAATTTATAATATACTTATAAAATATATTATATACTCTTATACTCGTATTTCAGGGGAGCAGAGTGGCTCAGTGGTAGAGCACTGAGATGCCATGCCGAAAATCCTGGTTCAAATCCCGCTGCTGGCAAGACTTTTATTTGGTCTCTTAGCAGCTGGAGAAGAATCATTTGGGATCTAGGACCCTCCTGGGGCTTACCCAGCCTCTATGAAGTGGGTACCGAAAATTAGGGGTGAAATCTGGCGGTTTAGCATGAGCTAGGACTACTTACTTCCCTGCACAACCATTGTACATGACACAGGACAGTCTGAGTCCATGTACTGAACCCTGGACCCGTTCACGGGTTGTAGTGGTACAGAATTTTATCAAACAATGCATCCCTATTTTATATTCTAATTATATATCTATCATATTTAATTTGAATAGCCAATAGATATAAGCTTATCCATTCCTGCATGAAGCGAAGCAAGTATATATTATTTAATTATTATAAATTAAGTTCAGTCTAAGAAATAGATACAGAGAATAATGTACCACTGTTTTTGAATTTAAATTGAAAAAATGTGATATATCAATTTAAAAAATAAAACAAAATATAGAATGAGATGATATAAGAAGTTTTTCTTAGTAGCTATAATTTATTTTTTAAATATGAAACAATCCTGTAATTAAAAAAATAATTGTAAAATGGGGAAGGTGGAGATAGGGTAACCCTCTAGTGTAATAAAAAATAAGTTCATTTTAATGTAATAGGACTGGTGAAGGTGTTCCAGTAGGTAAGATTGCTTCTACTTCAATTTCTTTTCTAAATAGTATAGGAGACCACAGATTTATAGGTGCTAGCCAGTAGGATGCCATTACTGAAAACGTTCAGCTGGGCAAGCTCTAATCACAAAATATATCGTGTATCGAGTTTTAAGTCGATAGTTCAGAACCAATCTAGGGGATTAAATACGGTTCGAAATAATCCTTTAGATAAACATTTTTATAATTTAGTTTTACCAGTTTCAAACCTAGCTGATTCTTCAAATCTCGATAATCATCTGAGGCGTCTGAAAAGAAGATGGCCTCAAGCCCTTTTAAGTAGAATATGTTATTTAAGTATAACCAGTGGTTAGTTTCTCTACTCACTTTTCTCTCATGCCATTAGATATCATTTATTCTGTTATTGTTTGTTGTATGATTTCAAAACAGTTGTTTTATTTTATTTTTTAAAGTATAATAATGAATTGATTGATCCTTTAAGTATACATTTTTATAATTTAGTTTTACCTGTTTCAAACCTAGCTAATTCTTCAGAACATCTGAGGCGTCTGGAAATAAGATGGTTACGTGGCCTTCTATGTTGAATTGTTTTTTGAGTTCTACCACTGGATAGTTAGTCTACTTATCTTTATCCATGCCATTATATTTACTTTACGCATTGTTATAATACAGTTATAAATAACAATAAATTAATTTAAAAAATAGTTTTATAGAATAAACAGACATTAATCTCCATCCTTTTGTACTTATTCGACAGATAGTTGTTTAATGTTGCCGAAAATAACTAAATGTTATTTTTGTAAATGTTTATTTCTTATATAAGAAATAGGATACAAAATTATATAAGTAATTTCCGCGAAAAATCGGAAAAACTTTCGACGTTAAGCTTCATATTTTTAAAATAATGGAAAAAAAACTTATGGTAAAGGAAGGTTCGAGTCTTTTAGTAGTATTGTATTAGCTTTAGTTCTTATACATTGTAAATCATGTTAATAAGGATGGAGGATGAGAAAAAAATTAAAAAAGTTTCTATTATTTAGGATGATATGTCTTAAAAATCCCTTAGGAAAAGTTATACATACATGTAATATAGTTTAAAAAGCTATTGTACAATTTTACCGAAATTGTACCGTAAATCCTTAAAAACTTCTTAGATATTCTTTACCTCCGGGTAATTGAGAAATTAACTTGTATGTATCCCCTGGACCTGTAGACGTCCTTTAGCACAAGCCTCTTGCCCCCCGAATTCAGCACGTAACATAAGTGGTCGTATCCCCTTACCACAGTTCGAACTCATGCCAATAAAGTCAAGAGGTTTATGTTTTTCCTGCTAATTTCTCTTTTTTCTTACTTTATGCTTTTTTTTTTAGTAGTCTACTTCTAAATAGTAGACTATTAAAATATCGTTGGTACTACGAAACTCTAGTCACCCGTTCACGAGATATAAATGGAAATACGGATTGATTGACAAGCTGGTCAATTTTTAAATTGTTTTTCTTTCATTCGTTTGCCTCAATATGTTTAATATTTCCAATATTGAAATGTTTGTAAATCATTTGTCAGTATCGAGTTTACAAAGGAACACCAGTTATGCAAAGTCCTGTTGATGTGAGGTTTGAATACTGCTTTGCATCTTGGCTATTTATCTTGTATCTTATATTCCTTATCGTATATACCATTCTCTGCGAGGCGGAAGATTACATTACTTCTACTTTCTTACTCCGTAAATCAATGCGTGGTCGGTTGAACCCATTTCAGTTCTAGAGATATAACGATGTTGTTTATTATGGAAAGGTATTAGCTGGAAGTTCCGTTCACTTGCTGTAGATAAAAGCTTATCTCAGCTAAATGACTCATACTCTTCCTAACTTAACTATTGAGAGGAACCAACAAGCAGATTAGGAACCACACGATTTACCACAAATCTGTACATTGTTTCGGAGCACATCAATTTAGATTTTACAGATTAGGCAACTAATAGTTCGAGTAGAATGCCCATTAAATGTTGCAAAACACAGGATTGAAGATGAACATTTCTTCAACATAAAAATTAATCTACCAGCAATGGAACACACGAATAGATTAAAAATGTAGAAGAATAATGAAATTTAAATTTTGTATTTATTTCAGATTTATCTGTGTTCATTAAATTGGAGTAATAATTATCAAGATCGTTATTAATTTTTTTTACTATTTTTCTAACATTGATGATATATAGCAATATATTCTTCGAACCAATAACGTCAAACATGTCTTTTCAGATGTAGTTAAAGTACATTAAGATTTTCATATTTTCAATATTTGAAGGCAAAACTTTCGTAAGGATTATAGTAAATTATGTAGCCTAAGTTGATTTTTTCTCGCGGTGTAGACAATGAAGATCTTTAGATGAGCGTTGTGGTCTTCTTACAGTCATATACGAGTATGTATTGCTGGAGGGAGAAAGACATTCTTGAGGAGAACACCCAACTTCATGGCTTTGCGAACATCGTTTCCATCGTTTCCGAAGCAGAGCGTCACTGGACCAAACTTGTATGCGGTTATTTGAAATCCTGGAAGACCACAACACTATTACCGAGAGTATTACAAGAAGTAGGATCATCACTGCTACGCCCGATCCTTGTGCGTTTCCCACAGTAGGCTAATGGGCCTCACTTACTCAAGACATGGATTGGAGCTTATGGTGACAAGTCTTTGAGTTAGAATGCAGTTGCAAGCTCGTTAAGCCGTTCAGCTTCCCCGAACCCTTAAGTAAGATGGCTAATTAGCTATAAATTATAATTTAAACAGATCACTCAATATCTCCTGCAAATTTCCAAGTACTAAACTTTGGCTGGAAAATTATCGTGATTTAATGAGAGTCCTAATTTTCAAATAACTTTCATAACTTTATGTTCAAGAAGAAGGGATTAGAACGTGACTGGTAGGCCGGCCAACACAAATCAACAGGAGGTTGTCTCGTTTGTAATGGAGCTATTATCCATTCAAGGAACCCCTCTACCACTTCTCTCCGTGCCCTATATAGTATAATAATATCCTACATAATAGCATTATACCTGTTGTTTGTATGTTCCCATTCTAGCTAGAAGACAGTATTAAGAATCATGAAATTGATTCATCGATAGTACAATAACTATTCGTGGATGAATATGGTTGCAAATACTTATAAAATTCTAAAAAGATAATAAAGGTTATCGTACGGGTGGTTTTAACGACTTCCTTATCATACAATATGAATGAAAACATTAAAATGTCGATATATGTATGTAGTATAAAGTGTCTCTGGTGAGCCTTAAAGTATGCCGGGTTTAGAAGCGAGTTGAGCAAGCAGAGTTCTATGAGTTAAGTATATAGTTCAAGTGAACTTGTACCTTCTGGACTTCAGATCTTCACTATCTGCAATACTAAGCTTTAACTTAACAGGGACTCCAAAAAAAATTACGTTAGAAAATGGAGTTCAGAAAAACATATCTATGTACACGAGATATAAACAACATAATTCAGCATTCCAAAAAAAATTGTCAATGCACCTTCGATTTCGATTCAAACAATACACAAGGGCATGAAAATACACACTCTAAATTCATATGAGTATTCACAGCAAATAGTCGTCTACATCGTCATTCTCGTGAAATTTTTTAAATCGTTATCAAATCATTTCAATCGTCAACATGACATCACCAAAATCTTCCCGTTCATTCTTCTTCCTTCTCTCTATTACCTGGACTTCTTATGAGAGGATTAAAAAGACCAAGGCCGAGAGATCTGCTCAAAAACCATTGATCAGTTATCCCATATCTCATATTCCTGCAAATCGAAAAACCAAAACATGCAAATCAAATTTATTGGATGCTATAACTTCCAGGTGCAAATATAACATATTATATTATTATGAACTTGTTGGGCTGAGGATGAGTTCTTATAAATTTTCAATTAAGCCTAATTGAGTAAATGTGAGGAGAGATTCACAGATAACTGAATCTGATAACTTATCGACCCAAAACACTTTATTTTAGGCATGAAAGGAAAACACGCAACTCACGTAGGATATGTGAGTCATAGAATCAAGGGCCTGTAATTTCAATATTCTATTTTTTCACCCCAGATGGAAAACTAACGTGCTTTATGATTATAGTTACATTTATAATTTAAATACTTTGTGGTACAATTTAAATTAAATTAATTTAGTAGTAATAAGAGTCATAGAACTTACATTTGAACCCTTGAAGGGGAGACCAAATATCTACTGCGTCAATCATCAAATAGGGTTTTATTAATTTATATACATCCTACATTATATAAATGTAAATTACTGTAAATGTCTATAACGTGATGGAATGTATTCCAGGATTTAATGATATTTAGGACATCATTTTAATATTTCATCATGCGACACTGAAGGTCTTCTCATAATTTACTCTTTGATAAGAAAGAGACAAGAAACTTCTACTGGTATATAATTAAGCTACTTCAACACGAAACCGTCTGCATATCAAATATCACCAAGTACATGCATATTCGACCACAAGATATGCGACAGCCATATGAATGTAGATTGGACAGTACATCTCTACAGACCTGAAAGACTTCATATCCTTTCCTAGCCATATAATATAATAATAATATATATTGTAGAAATTATAGGAATGGCATTTGGCTCTTTCCTAATCATATAAAAATAATATAATGCCTCAAAAGTTTCAGCCTATTTTAAGTTAACATATAGCTGCTTTCAATAGAAATGACTACCATGCGGGTGATTGGCCCAGCGATATAGGCTCCGTATCTCCTCGGGTCTCCTGAATATTCATGTCTCCTCCGGTGAAAGAATGACCGGGCTATACCCCCGGGTACTGGGTTTCCCCCAACCTGGAGGACCAGTGGCGGTCAGATTACTGGGCGATGAGACTGCCAACTCCCTACGCCTAAGGTAGAATTTAGCATGCAACAGCAATCATGTGTAACTTGTTTCTTGAAGGTTTATCGTGATATTTTAATAGATAATATTAAACAATAGAGTTACAAGAATGCAAACCACTTTTTACTTTGCAATTATCACAAACCCAAGAATGCCCTTCACATTTCTTAAAATTAAGAATTCCACATTTTATATATTTCTGGTAGCTGTTTATGTTAATTTTTTAATCAAGTATGTCCAGACCATGAATGGACTAGAAATTCATGAAGGTTACTTTAAAAAAAAAAAAATAATAATAATGTTCAGTACACTTCTGAGCTCGTTTGCATATTGGAATGTATACTTATTTTCTGTGAGATTCAGGTCGGGATTCGAAGTAATTGTCCCTACTCTTAGAGCGTGGAGAAGATTTTCGACGAATTCGGAGACATCGGCTTATAAAGCGATTCTGTTTATGTTATTACAGATGGGATGAAACAAACCCGTAAAACTTCTAACCAAGTAACCTTTCCAGTTACCGAAGTGGGATTGTTAAGATCTTCTTAACAATAGCGACGGGGATATGGTATTGCGGAGCCTTTGGATACATATTGGATAAAAGTTGTGCGAAGAAGTTGTGTGACGTGCTTACTTAATACGCCTGATCTCAGATTCTTCATAAATTAGAAGAAGGCTTTGTTTTAAGCGGAAGGATTTCGAATATTAAAGTCTTCGATTATGTCGGCTATCTGATCTGCTACATCGATTTCCAAATTTGGCATTGGCGATTGGTAACGCCGATTTACGACGTCCCTAATAATGTAAAAAAATTACTTCAATACACTCCAGTTATCCCATTCATGAAGCTGCAAAGTCGGTTAAATATTTTTATTTTATCTATTTAATATTATCTATTTTACAATAGATTATAAAATATTAAATAGATTTCTTAAGAATATTACTGGTTAGAGCTCAAATACAAAAAAAAAAACAATGTATAATTTTAGCTCTATGTAGATCAGGGATTTATATTCCTTGCGCTGAATGATACCAGTGGGCTAGTTATATTTAACAACAAGCAAACTTTGTCAGTTAAATTTAACTCTATTCGAATGCGTTAAACAATCGCTTGGTGAGTAATGTACAACTCTCTTGTTTCGTAAGCCATTTGTTACAGAGTTCTTAAGTAAGCCTCTTGTCCAAAGTTGCTTGAAATGCTTCAAGAATATTTTTAGATATTTTGAATATTTTTAGTTTCATTAATTATTTTTTTAATTGTTTAAGATCAAAATTTAATAAAACCTGGATAGGTAAAATTTAGAGCTCCTAATGTAGCATCGTCCGATTAAACCCATAGCAGCATAGAGTGCTAAATGAACATACAACAAACATAAGATACAAATTAAATATATTGTAATTAATTTGTTGTAAATACACGTTTTAAAACATGTAGTTTTGAATTTTTACTATTTCCTGTGTTGATCTTATTTGTTATTTTTTTACTGGAATTTGAAAAAAATATTATATATTCATAGATTGTGGGCAATGGAAGAAGAGTCATAATATTTATATAACAAACAAAAAAATTATATATATTATTTTGTTTACATTTTTAAATAAGTACTAGCGTAAGGAAAAACTAAGTCAGTACTTGAGGGTTAGCACTTTTTTTAGACATGATAGTCAATCCCATACTAATTCGCGTACAGACATAGCAACTTAAATATCTATCAGATGCCGGTATTTATTCAATTCACTTGATTACATTTTACATGTATTTTTGCCTCAGATTATCGAAAAAACTTTTAGTTTATGAATAACTTAAGAGTAAAAAACAATACCATGCTAAAGAAACACTAAATATTTGTTGGTAAACTAATGTAAAATAGTTGTTATTTTAAATTAATATTTATAATGGGATTGAATTGATTTGTAATTTTATGCAGACTATTCATTTTCAAAGTGAATAAACATTTTATTCGGAGGTCATTTCAACTATACATTTATGTACTATTCTTAAGCTTAACACAGTAAAGATAACAATAAATACAGATTATGTAAACTAGACAATTCTTATTCCTATTCTGCCCTACTTGCCGCCTACAGAGCTGTACGTCAGATATATCCGCTCTCACATCCATCTTCTCGTCCCTTCCGAAATCCCTTCTATCGCCCTATCAACAGAATCATAATCTGGGAGATATCCGCCGTCCCTTCTTCCATTTTATCAGTGGGATATCTCAACGTGGAGCAGTTTTATCTCTTTCCAATGTATCGCTCTGGGGATGAATTTATATCACCATGGTCTCCTCATCTGCCTCATGTTTCCTGATAAACGTAGAAACGGTTTATATAGGGTGTTATAATACCGTTTATCACACTTTATATATATTTAAAACCATTTTATAATATATATATATATATATATATATATATATATATATATATATATATAATATCATCTATGCTAACTACATGAAGGAACATAGTATACTCAAGTATGGAATGTGCCAATAAATAAACGGTCGTTTCAAAGGTCTACTTTGATATGAAAAAAAAAAATACTACCTACATCCACTCGAATTCATCTACCCATCTCAGCCGTGTTCGCCCACGTTTCCTATTTCCATCGACGTACCCGAACAGTATTATTTTTCATAGCCTAGCCAATAGAGTTTTTCAATATTTAACGTAATTTCAACTAAAATATATTAAATAGTGTTAACAAACTTAACACCGCACTAAATGGTTCCTTGAGGGAATAACTTATCAAGCTAATAATGTATAATATGAATTAATACTTTATTACAAATTATTATATGTCTTAGTAATTTTTGAAAGAAATAATAATATAATAGATTTTGTTTTAAATTATCATAATGATATTTTATATCTACTTACTAATTATTTTACTCTTGAAAATAAAATGGGTATACTAAAAAAAAAAAAGATAAAAAGAATTTTCAAAAATACAGGATTTGTAATAATCAATAATCAAATAGTTATTTCGTAACTATTATACATAATGCATCATGGCTAAATTGAAAAGTTTGTAGTTTACGTTTGACCTTTTATTAAAAACTTTCAAGAGAGCCTATTATAATACCTGCGATAAACATCCACTAGCCATTCAACTCAAATATTTACCCACTCCTTTGAAAGGAGGTGGCGAGCTATAGAAGATAGTGGACGGCTATACCTGACATTATAATGTCCTAATGAGGCTATGTTAATTAAAAACAAACAAACGGGCAACTAGCCAATGCTAACGATACTGCCATTTATCGATATCCTTTACGTTTTCTGTCCTCTCTTCGATAATAGTGAAGCCATAATTTTCATTAAGGTTTTAATTTAATAGTTCATAAGCCATTAGTAATTGAAGTCGTTTAATATATTATTCAAAGTGAGTAGATGTTTCATTTTACGGTCTCAGAAAAAAAGAAAGCAATTGTTTACTAAATACATTTTTTTACATACAATTTCAGTTAACGTGCTCCGTAGAATACGATCAGGGTCTTATTTAGGATGATTTTAGTTTTTCTTGTAATCACCTTACTTGCTAAATGTTGTCTCAGACCAAAATAGGAGTGGTTGGCTGACAATATGTGTTTCCTGGTTTCTACCCAGATGGTGTTGGTGCATGTGATTTGAGATCCAAGAAAGATGAATTCTGAGACCCACTCAAATAGGTAAGTTCCAAATCTCACCTTATCTCCAGATTGTATTGGATGTTGTCCAGCTACCATCTACTCGGTCTTATCTTGGTTAACTACTAGACCAACTTTCCTCGCTGCTTCTTCTGAGGAAAGAAAGGCTTCTTCAATTGCCTGCTTTGATTTTCCTATAACTGATCTGTTTATTATGGTTCCCGTTGTCAGGACCCCGGAGTCTCTAACTGTCTTCTCGAGAGCAAGGTTAAATAACAGACATGAAAGTGCATCACCCTGACGTACTCGTCTTCTAGATGGGAAACCATCACTTCGATTGTTTTGGACCTGTTGTTTGTTTATTTAACGTCACTTTATGCTGCTATGGCTAATCGGACGATGCTACAGTGGAGCTCTAAATTTTGCCTATCCAGGTTTTATTAGGATAGGGATTTTTAACGAGTACCTGACATCGTACAGGCTCGGGACCCCCGTTTAACGTCCCTTCCGAAGGACGGCGTAACTAAGGATTTTTTACTCCCTTTAAAAAATCCTAGGGCCACCTGCCGGGCTACGAACCCGCGATCTTGGGTTTATTAGTTTGTTACGCTAACCACTAGACCACAGGTCGCCCCTGTTTTGGACCTGAATAACACATTCAAGTCGGTCATAGTCATTTTTATTAGAGTTATGAAGCTGGTTGGGATGTTGAATTCTCTCATCGCTGTGTAAAGATTATCCCTATCAACGCTAGCATAGGCTGCCTTAGGTGATGAGTAGTGATTCGAAATTCGCCCCCCCCTTTCCAATATTGTCCTTAGGCAGAACAACTGATGCGTTCTGGATTTGCTTCTTCTGAATCCTATTTGGTAGGGGCCATCTTCTCTTTCTGCGAAAGGAAGCAAGCATTGATAGAGAATGTTTGATAGCATTTTATAAGCACTGGGAAGAAGGGATATTCCTCTGTAATTGCTACATACGGGGTCTCCCTTTTCTCCATTCTCCTCGGATAGTATTCTTAATCCAGATCCCGATGATGACGTTGTGAAGATCCTTTGCTAGATTTTCTCCACCATACATCAGATGATCTGCAGGTAAGTCGTCTATTCCAGGCGCTTTATGATTCTTGAGCTTCTTTATAGCATCAGAGACCTCTTCATCATTCGGTGTCTCAATATCCTCGCCTGGCAGTAGCTCTTGGTTATAATCATACTCTTCTTCCCGATCTCCTCCATAAATATTATTACTAGATGTTTTTATTAAAAATAAATACCATAAGTAAGTGATCATAAAAAAAAATTAAAAAACCCAGTGTGAGAGAGCTGGTTTTAAGTAATAAAGCAGCGGAATTTGGTACCATGGAAATCTATTTACAAAGAATATATACACTATCAACAAATTAAATACAGCAGGAATATAAGAAAACAAAAGTAAGCCCACTATATACAACAAAAAAATGAAAACAAATTTACATACACCAAAAGATAAGAGAATACTTATAGGTAACCAGTAAAACAATTTATTTTCCTACCTGAAAAGCAAGTGATTTAAGTCTAGTTTAAATGACAAACCATATTAATTAAAAGAAAGAAACACCCTTGACAACATAAAACAAAAATAGAGAGAAAGAGTAGAGGTTAGCGTCAGGTTATAATAGGTTTTCCAACTTTCCATTTCCTAGATTCTCATCAGTGTTGCCAAACAGGGATGTAAAATAAAAAATTCTTTGTTGTAAATAGAAGTAAGTGCCATAATGACGTCAATCTCGAATGAATTACAATACTGGGTTGTTATGAATTAACTATAAAAATTAGTTAAACATAAAAGAAAGGAAGTTAACAACCTTTTAAGTTGCGAAAATCTTTTTTAGTAAGAGATTGCTATATTATGTGTTGTTGGTTTAGCGATGCATATTGTAAAGAAATTACTTATCGTTCCTTCAAAAAAACATTGTAATAACTCATAAAACCCAATAGAGGTATTTGAAAGTTCCATAATATTCCTCTGAATTGAATGTTCTATGGTATCGGCAAGTCAAAGCGTTCCTATTGTATTTATTAACCATAAGAAAATTTTTTAAAGCTTAAAACTTTTTTTGACTTTAACTTATGACCTTATTCCCATGAGACTTCAAATTCAAACCTTATAAAGCTATATAAATATGACTCTATTTAAAAAAAAACGTCAATGGATTATCAGATATGTCGTTCCTGAATTATAAATCTTCAATCAATAAAGTTGCATTTTAAGGCTTAACTCAAAAATCCCAACTTTGAATTATGTCATTGTTCTTGGTGTACATTGAAGGAGGAAAACCTCGGCATGGATGGGTCGAGTTGACAGGAACATATTTTTCCTTAGCCATAGTAATAAATAGTATTAAATGAAAAATTACTAATTATAGATGGTTCACCAAAAAAAACATTTTTTTATATTAGATTTTTTAAAGGAAAATATGGTAAATGGAGAAAGAGAGAAAGCTATTGTATCTTGACCAAATGCTTCCCCCTCGCTTCTGCTTTCGCTTCACTTCCCCTTCATTGTCTCAAGTTCTCCCGTCGACAATGGAAATCACATAGCAAGCTGGAGGAAACTTCCATCTCCATGGCTACCTCATACATCCTCAGGAAACCGCAATGTCCTTTTGACCTTGTCCTTCTTGTTATGACTTTGTCGTGAAACTGATCTGAGAGTCGTGACTGTTTAACCAAGAACAGCCATTGTGACTATAATAGATAATATAATAGACTGATATTCGGATCTATGAGACTTATAACTTGCTTATAGATTGTGTGACAGATGAATTTTAAATATCTGTTGACTTTTTAAGTTAAAATTCCATTATACTTCCTGATGATTAGTCACCACACTGCAAGGAACGTTTCAAAGACTGGACAACCGTTTAATAAATCCTTCATATTAAATGTGAAGGAAATAAAAAAAAATAATCTAACCCTAATCTAAATATTCCAGGACTCTGGATGCGTTAAATCTAAAAACATTGGCAAGATGTACTACTTAAACGTTTCAGGAAATCAAATGCGTCGAAAAAAAAGGTCATCTATTCTATATGGTTTTTTATTAATTGTGTTAGTTTTTTAAATATTTTTATTTTGAAGAGAAAAGATTTGCCCTGCCCGGGATTCGAACTTGGGTCGTCCGCCTCTCCGCGTCAGTGCTCTAACCAATTGAGCTATCAGGAGTCGCCTCCTAGTGAGGCAAATCCGTTCTCTTCACCGATCCTATATCCCCGTGTTCTCGCAAACAACTTCACCCAAAACATCAAATCCATAATGTAGCACAAAACTTAATTAATAAGTCCATCAAATTAACATACAAAACATTTAAAAGAAACAACAAATAAAATTTTTGATATTTTTTTAAGTTTTGCTTTCCCAATAAAACTTATCAATAAAGTATGGCAAAAACAAAGTAATTTAATAAAAAATAGGAAAGATAATAGCTTACCAATAAATATAAAAAACAACTCAAATGCTAATGATAATATCCAAAATTCATTATCTAATAATTCAATAATAGTTAACTATAGTAATGCCCTAACTACTAACCCATCTCAAACTAGAATTACAACTTTTTTTCAAAAAGAAGCCAATAAACAACAACACAGTACACAATTTAATTGAATCTCAAAATTCGGAATCAAAATAAAATATAAAAGTTTAACATACATAATAGGTCTATCTAAAAAAATTGGTCCAACTTTTAAAAATTATGACATTCCTGAAATTAAATTAGCTCATAAAACAATGAACCCAATCAAAAATATAATAGACAGCCAAAAATATAAAATACCCATTTTAGAAAACATAAATGTGGTATATGACCTTAACTGTAATAATTGTAATAAACATTATATATGACATAGCACACATCTCAAAAATAGGTTTTATCACCATAGAAATAATTTAAAACCAACATCCAATACTAACACTGCACTATCAACACATAGCAAAAAAGAATTATATACTTTTAATTTTGATAAACCTAAAATTTTACAGAGGGAAAAAAAAACAATAAAACGAAAATTCTTAGAAGCTTTATCTATTAATGAAAACTTTGATAACATAATTAATGATAAAAAAGAGGGAGTTGTTATTGGGAAATTCTATTCATCTATACTTTTAAAACTGAAATAAACAATAACACATGAATTCTTCAACTTGAATAACATTTTGGTATAGAGTATTGATAACCTTACCACAGAAACCTACCCACATATTCTATATTTACTTGTAATTTTTTCATATAGTTATAATTTTTTAATATCTTATAGTGATTATACGCTTTACAAATAAAAAATTAAATAATTATCTTTATTGTTTTTTTATTTATTAATGAATTTTGAAAAAGTTTAAAAAAATAAAAACTTTTGAACAATAATAAATATTATATTAACTTGGTTAATCTCATAGGTTCAATGTCCCAAATCAATGTTGAACAGGAATGTGGACTATTGGGGAATAATTATACCCTAAATTTTAAACAAATTTTTTTTTTAATATGACATGTAAAATTGGAAAACAATTTTATGACAGTATCTATCCTCTTTTCACTATTGTATGGACACAAATTTTTTTAAATCTGTATTTTTTAATTTTATTAATGTAATTGTTATTGTCTTGGTTTTTATACAGAAAATTCTGACTTTTAAATTGTATATTTATGTACGAAATGGTTTTTGATGCATAAAACCAGGAATGATTTTAGGATTGAAAATTATTCATGTAGTCGGGACGTTTCAAGAATCAATAAATGAAGAATTTAATTGTACTGGATGATGGTTTTTTTGTTTCATTTATGAAAACTTGAAATGATTTTAGTCAAGTGATACATCAAATTTTAAAATAAAAATATTTAAAAATTAAAACAATTAATAAAAAATTATAAATAATATAATGACGTAAGTCAACAAGATCCTAATTAAAGTAATGTTGAATGAACATTCTTTCTCGTGTATACATCGCAAAATTGCGATAACACAGAGATATAGGATCGGTGAAGAGAACGGATTTGCCTGACTGGGAGGCTACCCCTGGTAGCTCAATTGGTTAGAGCACTGCCACAGAAAGGCGAACGACCCGGGTTCGATCCCGGCCGGGGCAAATCTTTTCTCTTCAATATAAAAATATTCTGTATCGTATTCGTAATATGTAAAAAAACATGATTTTTATAATATCAACGTTTATATCATGATTTATTGTTATATATATTATGCATAAATACATCACAAAAGAAGAAGAATATTTAGACAAATTAAGTTATAGCAAACTAAATAAATAAGTAAAAAAACCTATACCATACAATTCACAAGACAATGGCTGAGCAGGGATTTGATTTGTCCGAGATCACTCACAACCACCAGATTTTTTACTCAATTAAGGTACTCGGTTCACAGATGCTGAGTGAGACCCAGGAGGAGTCTGTAGATCACACAGTGTTCGTCTGTGGCTGTTTAAAAATTAAGTAGTTTATCTGTCACATCCCAATTTTTACCCGTAGCCTTCAGCACTGAAACTCATATACTGAGCTACTTTTACTTGGGGGGGGGCCCAAATAACCAATACATATCATGAAAAATTAAATCAAGTAAAAATTAAAGTAAATCTTCTTGAATACATTCAAACCAAGATTCTAATTTACTAACTATAGGGAACACCTACGTATGGTTGATTTTCTACAAGTGGATGGCAAAACTGAGATCCATGAGATATTTCTCACCTGGTCGTGTCACTGGTGTTGAACGCCAGTTGAGATTGAATGAGGGTACTAGAGTCACAGTCGTTTAGTGAGTGGTGAAGCAAATCATTTTCAGAAATCCAATTGCAGAAGGTGTCTTTGCCACTGCCGTATCAACAGCTAGGTATTCGTGTAATGCCATTAGGGTGATCAAATATTCAGAATTCGTATAAATTAATATAAAAAATAAAAATTATATTAAGTTCAGTTCGAAAATTGAAGAAGAACCGAGCTCGAAAACTGTGAGTAAGATACAAATACAGTACTTACTTTATAGGTCTAAGTATCTATGATACGACTTTATGGCCCTGTTAAGTAGTTAAATGTCCTAAGCTAGTGAGGATAGATTTATCAGGATCCAAGCTTTATATGAGAAATGTTTTAGAAGGATTTTAAAAAAAATCGAAGATTCGGAATCTGGCTTGTTGGGCTGTTAAATGAGATATTATTGACAAGTTTATCTTTTTTTAGGATAAATATTATTATTGTTACGGGCTACTGGGTGTAAAATGGACTAAACTATTACTTAATTCAAGTATCTAATATTTATTAACAAATTAGAAAGAATACAATGAGATTATTTAAAACAGTTAAATTATTAAACTAATATCAATTTACAATAATAATATTCTACTAAATGTTATCTAATTTCTAAGATAATATACAAATAATATAAGATATTGTTTATACTAAGTAACTAAACTATTTATATAAATTTGTACAAATACAATAATATTACACTATAGTTTACAATTACAAATTAACACTTACAGTTCGCTAACTAAAGTCCACCGACCGTAAGACTCTCCAAATATGACAAACTGCCACACAGTTTATTACACTTATTACACGGCCACTAATTGTCACTGTTGCTCACTAAGCACTTATTACAGACTGATACTAATACTAACTAACTCACACACACTGCCACTAGTTAACGACTGCTACTCACTGGCTTATTACTGACTCGGCTTATTACTGACTAGGCTTATTACTGACTGCCGGCCCGAACAGCTGTCCTTTTTATATAGGCAAGGGAGATTGGGGTGGGGGCACTTCTCGGAAGGACGAGGACCACCTAGACCGACCCAGAAGGATCTACGCCATTCTATAATCCCTTCCGCTTAATCCCATTGTTTGTCTTATCCTCCCAGCCGGTCCTTCTTCCCTCTCTGACCGTAACATTATGGAGAGTGTGATAAAATCTCTTTTTCATCTATCCCTCCTGTCAGAATTCAAATAAAGCAGAATTAATTTTCCGTGCATAAAGGTATATTACAGTTTCATTGCATAAGTAATGCATTATAAGTAAGTAGATGGGTATCAAGATTTTTCCTTTTATAAGAGTACGAGCTTGGACTTTCGGAAAACAAAATTTAATTTGTAAGGGTCTTGACCAATTAAGAAATAAAAAATATCTAGCTTAACTGTCAGTACTATGAAAACATTAAAAGAGAATAAAAAAATAAATTGGTAATTAGAATTTGAGTAAAATTATAATAATGATATTTTTAATTGTTAATGTTTTCTATATTTACTGTAGAAGGAGCGGAGTGGCTCAGTGGTAGAGCACTGAGTTGCCATGCCGGAAGTCCTGGATCAAATCCCGCTGCAGGCAGCTACTTCTATTTAGACTGTTTGCGGCGGGAGATGGATCATATGGGATCTAGGACCCTCCTGGGGCTCACCCAGCCTCTATAAAATATTATAAAAATAGGGTACCCGAAATAAGAGGGAAAACCTGGCGGTTGAGCGTGTACTAGGACAAGTCACCTCCTTGCAGCACCCTTGTCCATGAAACAGTACAGTCTCTAACATGTACTGAACCCCTAGACTCGTTCACGGGTCGTTGTGGTACAGTTTTTTTTTTTTATTCACTGTAGAAAGTGTAAAGCTTTCCTGGGCGATGTAAATTTCTATAGCATTTTATAGCTTACACGAGCTCTGGTAACCTTAAGGGGTTAATCCAAACTCTTATAGCTAAGAAGCATACTTGCATTGTGCAGCTGAAGACTATACATTTATCTGGTTCTAACTAATTATAATAATTGATGTTAAAGTTTCAACTGTGTTCGTTTAATCAGAGTAAGTGGCTAGATTAATCTTCTTGGTAAAAACGTTCAGAGACCGGAAAATAGTTTACGCAGAAAGTGGAATAGTAGGTTTTTTAGTGGAGGAGGAGTATTTAAGGCAGAGTTCTATTAAATTTTAGAAAGGACGTTATTACATAAATGTATAATAAGTTTACTATCCACCTTTTACCTTCAATAACTGTAACTTTAACAGATGTTTCTACCAGAATAAATGAAATTTTGAATGATACAGCTTACATCAATTTTTCTATTTGCATTTGTAATAAAAAAATAAATGGATGATAGTCGTAGACATCGAACAGACATTTCAACTTGAGCAATTTATATCAACTTAGGTATGAATCTAATTTCAAGAATGAATAAAATACAAATATAGAATATTCAAATTATGAAGGTAATAAATAATTAATCCTTTCAGTCTCAAAGCTGAAGTCTCCCACTTCATTCCGGGATGACAATTCCTTTCTAAAATTAGGAAAGTTTGCTTAATCATAGAATAAACATCTCAGCGTATCCTGAATTTATATTAACAGCAGAGAATGGTAAAAATAATATTCATAGTTGTTGCGAGATTGGCGGCAGCCACAAAAGGCATTGAGATCAAAGAGTTTTCTTTTGACGGGAGGTGGGCAGTGCTCACGGTTATTTGATCCCGCTCGTCCGATCCGACACAAAGGTTTAGCGACTGATAAGCTACAACCCTCTCTTGCCTACTCTAATCAACTTTGCCCATATTCGATTCCACGAATGAAATATAAAAAATGGAAAGAAACTTAATTGTTTATGTTTGCTGAGAATATTATTTTATTTTCGAATCATCACTTATACCAAGGACAATTTGAATAGATAAATATAAATAAAATAATAATGACCCGGATACTGGATATTCGTAGGGGTACGGTCAAACTGGCCTACACCGCTGAAATAGTAAACATATGTATAATATATTGCAAAGGATTTCATAGTTTTATGAGAAGTCTGGAGTCTCTCTTTCTCTTGTTGTTTATTTCATAAGTCCCAAACCCCAAGGCAATCCCACTTCCTAAACAAGAGTAACCTAATATCATGTTTCCCAAAACCTCGCAACTTCTAGGTCCAACACGGCACATGCTTTTTTAGTGTGTCCCATCGGATTGATCTAGGTTGTAGACTTTGATGATGGCTATTAAATTTGAGAATCAAAAATTAATTACACAGAAACTCCAACAACTATCTTAATACTAACTTTATAACTAAAATACTGAGATGGTTAGAAAAATTACAGTTGGTCTTTGTCCTTGCCAGTTAGTCTCATCCAGTTTCTAAGACAATGGTGCAGGAAGATGATTTGAACAAGATCAAGCTCAACTCCGAGGTTCACTTATCAAAGAAACCATCTTTATTGAGTCTGGGTGAGCTCTCGGGGGGTCTGTAAATCCCATCTTGGGCTAATTACGGATTAAGTAATTTATTTGCAACAGCTTGATTTTGACACGTAACCTTCTTCATATAAACTCATCGCTATAGTGACCTACACCGCTCCCCAAATAAACAAGAACGATAAAAAATAATTAAGTTATAAAAAATGAAATAAATCTCGAATACATTCATATCAACTTAGTTGTTCACTATATACGTAGGGACCATTAAACTAAGATGGTTTTCTTCAAGTCGATGGCAGAGTTGAGTTCCAGGAGAAATTTCTCAACATTAGAGCAGGAACTTAGCACACTAAGCTATCCTGTGCTCCTAAAAAATATCACTGCGGAAATATTTTTTGATTTTATTCCTGAAGTCTGTTTATTTTTATAGAATTTAAAAAGCAAAAAATCGTGGAAGTAATTATTCATTTTTGGTTTTTGGTACAATTCTGGTACCTTTTATCATTAACATTTTGATGACAAGGGTTCCCAATCTTATTGCATAAATATGGATGAGTAAAGAAAAATCTTAACGGGATTTAAAAGAAACAAATGTAGTACAGGCCTAGGGTATAGATAGAAAACGTTATTTCATAACAGTATTAGGGAGACTTTAAAACACGATAAATAGCGTGGCCGGCAACTGTTAAATGTAATTGGATAATATTGCACAGATTAAAATGTGCATGCACACTTGTGCTGGTCATACTTGTAAAAAACGAATCAGTAAAAAACTAATTACTAGTAACCCAGAGTTGTCGCTAAAAGAACAATTATGAAGCTAAATAAAGCACAAACAATTATACTAACAATTTATTTCATCTGCGTCACTATTTTGTTATTTAAAACAAATAAAAAATTAAAGTTGATTCAATTTAACTATGTTAGAATTTTATTTTCCGATGCCCTTTCTGTTTGTCAAATCCACAAGTGAGAATTTTCCGGGTATTATTTTATTTAACAATTTTTAAAATAATTTATTGGATAGGTTAAATAACCATGACCATCACTCATTCTTTAGAAGTCCTTTTTTTAAATTAGGAATGCATTCAAATGATCACATTTCCAGTCCGCATTTCGGAAAGTAGATTTTTTAATTGCGGTAGAAGAGGAAGTCCAACATGCGTTTGTGAAAGAAAACTAACATTCGCGGTATTCTAGGATATGATGAAGGCATTCTATTAACCATGAAGTAATTCATCGGGGGGAGGGGGGGAATTAATGGAGAAACGTACTGCATTATAAATAAATTTCGTACGATTCGCCATTTCTGGGTTCGGGACGGCTGTTAGGTTTGCGTATTTAACTAACTCTTTTATAATTTGATAGACAATGATTAAACTATCTTGGGATTTATTTATGGCGAGCATAACTTAAGTTAGATTCTTTCCATTATAGCAGAATCTGGATTGAAACTGGCGCGTTCAGAACCAGTCCTCTTCTCAGTATATATTAAGTGGCAGTTTGTTGTATAGAAGACGAAAATTGGCTGTAGATTTTATCTCCAAATTACTTCCGCTGTCAAAATATTCAAATACATTTCAAAATAATCTACCGCTTTTAGAAAAAAAATTAAAATTAAAACTATTAAATTGGTACTATTAGAAATAACTGTAGCCAATTACCCTTCAAAACTTTCCAGGCCATCAGATATTTTGTAACTTTCTACTTAACAATATAAATTAGCATCTAATTCCACTGTCAAACACCATGAGATTCTTTAAGCTCCTTATAGAATTCTAAGGATATAAACCGGGACCATATATTTGTTGCAATTATCCAACCTCATGTTTTATAAAAGCCTTATTCCACTAAGAGTCCCTATATTTCATATATCTCCTCAGCCCTATTGAAATTATCGGTAACGAGCTTGTTTGATAAATGAGCTCGAGAGGATTCACATTCATGCCATCTTTCGAGACACTATTAGAGATATGCTATCTAAAAGAAAACATCAGGGACATGTCAAGCCTCCCACAGGTGAAGTTGCCCTGACCTGCTAAAGAATAAGTCAGTCTTGTTTTTAACTATAAATATATATTTTTATAATAATATCTCTTTATGTTTATAAAGTGCTCCAATGTGGGCCTAAACTATTAAAAATTATTTACAAACTGGTCTAGGGATCACCGAGCCCAGTTCTAGCTTCCACGTGTGGAGAGCAAAGCAGAACCAAAGGAGATCCCAGCGCTTCTTTCCCAGCCGCGTCACTATTTAGACCAGTGGAGACCGAACAAGAGCACTAAAGCCACAGACGTCTCCAGACATGCGTGGAGAAGCTTACCCCACTGCCAGAACTCCAATGGCATAGAAAAATAGGTCACGTGGTCATTGCTGCTTCAACCTTCTAAGTAGGATTATAAGGATGAGTGGTGCTGTATAAGGGTTGTACTAGATATGTTCATGGGGAATTTAGAATTTTTTTATTTTATAAGGTCAAGTATAAAGGGAATATAAAAGTCCTGTTGTACGGTTTTATTAGAAACGTAGTATGGAACATTTAGTTAGATTCTTAAGATTGAAAGGAAGGATGCCTTTGATGTTCGGACGTTTTGTGGTACCCACATTTCAAGACGTAAGAGGATAGCCATGTAAATTAGTAGCTCGTTTTCGATTGAGAGTTGAGAAGTCCCGCTTAATGTTCAGTATGGTTGGCTGAATCTTCTGTCGAGTTCTGGTCTTAAATAACGAATAACGGAATTGCGATTCTGTTGCTATTGGTAAAAACCTGACTATCACATTAATTACGTTTAAGAAATTCCTTTTTTTCAGCCCATCAAAAGTTTCGCTTACTGAAAGCGATAAAAACACCAAAAATTCATTGGATAGGGTGGTTACTAAGAGTTAATTGGAACGAACTAGATGACACTTAGGATCCCTAAAAACAGCACCCTCGTAACTTGAGTCTAATTTCCATAATGGTCTTTACCGGCTTTTATCATTATAACCTTGACGTTGATTCAAATTTATCAGCCTTAAACAGGCGTATTACAATCCTTTAAAAAATATATTAAAATTGTAATATAAAAAAAATTTAAGGTTTTATAAAGAAATCGAAAAATGGTCCCAGGAAACGTTAAGATCCTTTGATCTGATTCACTTTTAAATATTAATATGGGACGCCACCCTGAGATAATTACATCTGAGGTACAGTAATACTATATAATTATTGATTAAAAACCTTATCTCTCTGTTTTCCAAAGGTGTGAGTGGTTGATTGACTTGTTGGAGTTGTTTTAATAAAAAAAAGATCCTTTACATCAGATAAAATAACTGTACTTTTATTTTATGATGATCATAGTTGCAAAAATATATGTATACTTATAAAATGACATAGATTCCATATGAAACTTCCCATATTCCTGCCATCATGAATCTCTGCTGTCCTGCCTGCCTCTGTGTCATTTCTCCTCCTCCAGATACAGACCCTATAGGGGCCCATACACGATCAATATTACTGACAGTATTGGAATGACGAAAATACTGATGAATCACCCTTCACTATTTTTACGCCATCCACGATCAATATTACTGTCAGTATTACTGTCAATATTTAACTCATTTTCCGTATTTTGATGTAGTGTCGACTCTATACTTTTGATTTTATCTTCATACAATGTTTAGTACTACGATTATATACTTCCTTTTCATGTATGTTTACTATTCTGTTATTTTTATGTACTATTATTTTTGTAAAACTTCTAACCAAACTCTCTCTGTATTTTACTAATGTAAAAATCAGAAATAAATAAATTTAAAAAAAATCAGTTCTCAGTTAGCTCGCTATAAGAACAGACATCTTTTTCTCACGCAGATTTATACCTACTTTTTTAATGGATAGAGCGTGCTTAGCAATTGTGATCGCCATGGGATTGGAAAAAAAGAGGAAAAAATGCTTGTGGGTGAAGGATTGGCTATTGGACAGGGATAAGTTCACCCATTTAAACTTTATCAACGAGATTTCAGTAAAGGAACAATCAGATTACTAAAATTATTTTTGGATGGGTGAAAACGTATTCAATAATTTATTAAATATGGTTTCACCTCATTTTAAAAAACAAGATACAAATATGAGGGAAAGTATATGCGCAAAACACCGGTTGGCAGTTACCCAATGATATTTAGCAGCATCCCGAAATTTTGAGGACTTAAAGTTTTCAACGCTAATTTCTCCGTCAGCCGGATTGTGATTGAAACCTGTTGTTAAGGCCAGATGAAGTAGTAACGTTATTGAATATTATTAGTTTTAATCATAAAAATTAAATCATTGTTTCGTAAAAGAAAGAGCATTTTCTTTACTTATTTTTCACATTTTTATTTTAATATAATAATTTAAACGTTTATTTTCTAATTGTTTAGAATTATTTAATTTAAAAGGTAATTTTATTTTGTTTAGATATAAGTGTAATATTTTTAATAAGTTTGAAAACATATGTTACAAAAGAACAGAGAAAAACAAAAGCTGAGTCGATCGGCTTTCGTTCGCTCTGGCTTGACCAAGCCAGACAGTGTTGGCACGAGCTTCTTGACATGCACATCGTATGCTGTATAGGAGCCCAAAATTGAATTATGATACTAATTTGCTGCCCTCCTGCAGGTGTAATTAGTTTAAACTTCGTCATCGATTCGACCAATTCGAATTGACCCAGTCGATCATCTCAACATCTTCGCTCGCCCTGCCGACGAAAATCCTCTGTCGTCCCAACATCCAGCTCGCCCTGCCGAGAATCTACCACTGGAATCTACTTTGACAGACAGATAAGAGTTTTTTTTGTTTATATCATTTCAACTACAAAACGAGATATACATTCTTTATTTTGTAATAGATTTTATTTGAACATTTTATTTAGTTGTAATTTAATAGAGTTTAGTTTATTACCGTAAGATTAAATAATAATTGTTTTATTTTTGTCATTAATTAGGTGTTTATAATTTAGTTAATATTAGTAACTTCATTTTCTAATTATAAAAACGTTTAAATTGTTCTTTTAATTTAATTAATTGTTTCTTTTTTCATTCTCAAAACTATTAGTTATTTAATTTATAAAAATTGATTTATGTTATTAGTTCGATCTGGTATAATTGAATCAGAAATTTATTTTCCTTATACATTTCGGAGCTCTCATCGAAAGGTCCAATAACTATTTCGAGGTTGCTCAAACACCTGTGAAGCTCTCATTTGGACACTAGGAAAAATATAATTTTTTTTCATATACATTACACAATTTTACGTATAAAAGTTCCACACTGCTGTTATAAGAAAAAAACGAAGTTTTAAGAAAAACATTACATAAATCATTTATAACTTTTGAAAAATGCTGGTATACCACCCCTACGCCGGGTTGAACTGAGGAATGATGGAGTGAACCATCACTCATCAATACCCCACTTCAGTCCATCAGTATTGCCCTTACACGATCAGTATTACTGACAGTATAGTCGCTTAAGACACCTAATATCCCACGAGACCTGCTCAGTAACCCTTTCCAGGTTTATTTTAATATTCCTAGTTTTGTAAACAGTGTCGAAAATAGCAATTCAAAATCACCAAATTTATTATGATTTTTTTTAAACATTGCTTTCAAAAACAGCTCTAACCACTTACTGAACACAGAACCCTTTATGGTTTGTAGAGGTAGACGGTTTTTTCAATGTATTATTTTTCTCTCTCTTTAGGGATAGAACTATATATATTTTTTAAAATTAATGTAATGTATTTATGTTCAGCTATGCGCAGCATCAATTGAAAAAATATTGTATTATTTTCATTACGAAAATTATTATGTTTCTCCATGGCTATTTTATGAGTTAGATACCAACAGTCGGTCCTTGTTATTCAAAAATATCATACTTCTCTATGTAAATTCAGTAATTAAATACCTTATTTAGGAGACTTAAACTAGTAGCTTACTTACTAGCCGGTCGATTTGTTTCATCCAGAAGTAGTGTCAATCGTTTTAAGTAAGAATGTTGATTGACTCGTTTTGCACTTGAGGAAAGCAATGAGTGTGATTGATGGCAAGTTTGATTAAGACGCTACTGATTAAAGACGCCTCAAGGTTTAGGCTTGATCAATCTTTCACATTCATCACAGCGTTCACAAGCATGGGAAAAGCCTCTAAACTCAACAGTAGTTACATCGATGAAATTAAACGATCAATTGAATCGATCAGTCAATGGTCAGCGACATCCCTTAAGATTAGAATTTTTAAACAAAAAATTAAAAAATTATAATTGGCATTAATAATACATAACATTACATAACATAGCATTAAACCTCGCATTTTCTACATGTCCTAAATATATTATATAAGAGGTGTCTGGTAACAAAAGCGGATAACTCAGAAATTTAAAATCTCTGGATTTTTGTCCGGCTCTGTACCTTAAGTTTCAAGAGCACAGGTTTGCTTGACGGCACGAGCAAAAAAATTAAAAAAGTCAATTTTTGAAATTTCGTTGTTGTCCACTTTTGAACCCATACGCCTCACACCAAATATAGAAAAATCCTTAATTCTCCTAGTTAATTTTTTTCTTTTATTATCACAAAAATTTTATTTGCATATTTATTAACTAAATTATTGTAAAATATACTCAATAGTTTTTGTAAACAATGTTTGAAATGAATAAATTGAATTAATATCGATATCTTACTTCCAACAATCGATTTATTTGAGGTAACTGCGGATGAATTTTCTTATTGATTCTATCTCTTGTATTGTTTAAATGATCAAACATGGAAGGACCGTTTATAAGAATTAGGACATTTACCATCTCATTCCAAGTGATTGTTATATTAACAAACCAATTCCTACAATATTCAATACATTTTTTGATATTGTAAGAAATTCAAAACATAGACATGGAATAAATTTATAAGTTAGAAAAAATGATGATTAAACTTGTAATAAAAAAATAGAAAAATAAATTAGTAAAAACATTAATAATATAAAATAAATAAATAATATGAAAAAATACAACCTTAAGCACAACAAGAAGGTTTTTAAACAATAATTTCAATTTCTAACAACATTTATGAATTAATTAAACATAGAAACTTTGTTTTAAAGATAGCAAATAACAAATATAAATACACAAATAAAAAAAATACTTTAGTTTAATAAAAAATATTGTATATTTTTTTTGTATTAGCATACTTAGGACATCATCGTTTCAATTGTCCTCCTTTGACATTATAAATTGTTTATATTTATGATGGACTGCTTCTTGTTTTTTATTTAAATTATTTCTGCATAAATATATACCCGCTGCCAGAGCAACACATACGATTCCGTAACACAGGGAGCTAAGAACTGGGAACCCTCCGCCTGGGCAAAAAGAGGCCTTTAATTGAACCATTAGTTCTAGGGTGATGAGTGAACGTCAGGAGCAGGAGCTGGGTGCTAATGGTCCCTAGTCATCTCGAGAAGAATATAATTCCTTCCAGCAGCTCTGCTTTAATTACCTAGTAGGGCTCCGTCCGTAAAAAGTCAACCATACTTCTCTAGTAATTGCCACTTATCCTCTCTAACGGACAAAATATTTAATTACTCAATTAATATCATTGCGATTTTTTATTATTTGATATAACTGCCATAAAAATTTATGAAAAGGAAATATCAAGTAACATATATCGTAACATACAGAAGTAGGGTAGCTCCGTGGTAGAACACTGGTGGCCATGCCGGAGGTCCAAATAACAAATTATTTATTTAATTTATTAACAGCCGCAGTTGGATCCTGCGGGATCATGAAACCCTCCTGGGGGTAATCCAGCGTGTATAAAATGGGTACCCTTAAGGGGGAGGAAAATAGGCAGTTGAGTTTGATCACGGACACAGCCGCTGCCCTAAAATCAGTGTAGTTTTTATCACGTAATAAACACAAGAAGACCCTTTATGGGTTTTAGTCATACCGATTTTTTGTTCTTATAATATAAAATAAACAAAAAAAAAATGAAGAAATTGCTCTAAAGAGGAAGTTATGGAAAGGATCATCATACAATTTGGTTGTAGTATACATATTCCTAAAGTTAAATTCTCTATGAAATAAATTTAAAAATATAAATACAGCTGCTACTTCAACACTTACTAAACAAATGATCAAAGCTGCCAATCTATTATAGAATACTCCTATACAGGACAATTGTAAGAACTATTTGGACTTACGGAATAGAGCTTTGGGGCTTCACTGAGCCATAGAATTCCTATTTTATCCAATACTTAGAATTCAAAATCCTTTATAAATTCGTCAGTGCTATAAAATTGGTTAAAAATAAATACCTTAATGTCACATTTGTTGTAATTTATCCCTAACCCTATATTGTTCCTTACATACTAACTTTATTCCCACTCAAACATAGTTTCAAACCTAGCGACCTCTTCAATTCTCGATAAACCTCCAAGGCATCAGAAAAGAAGATGGCCTCAAGACCTTTTAAGTTGAATATGTTATTTAAGTACAATCAGTGGTTAGTTTCTCTACACACTTTTCTCTCATGCCATCATGTATCATTCATTCTGTTATTGTTTGTTGTATGGTTATAATACAGCTTTCATTTTTTTTAAAGCATAAAAATGAATTAATTAATATCCAAATATCGGATGCCATCATAAATAATGAGGAGATGCTTATAACATCTATTAGATTTCTTATTCATTGAATGACAAATTAGAATTATTTTTCATGGAGCTTATATCATGTGTCCTTTTAGGCTAAATTTCACGTTTTATACACTTTTATTCTTTGTAAAAATTGATATTTTACACCTTAATGGTATAATTGATAGGAAGATTGAAATAGTCAAGGGGATACCTCTACCATTCTCCCTTGCTGATTCAATATAATTCACTAAAAACAATTTTCACTGTTAGGGCATGAATATGAGTACCATTTAAAGATTCAAAATATCGCCAAAACAAGTATTGGAGGAAATATCAAAATCCGACATAAACCAATAAATGTATAAAAAATAGATCCCAATCAAACTTGAATGAAATTCTATTGGATAGGTTTATCTACCGAATCCAACCTTTCTTAACCTATATTCTTAAAAAAATGTTATGCTATCAAGATTGTATTTTAAAATTCCTTTGAATATAAATATCTCATTTGCTGCTCGGTTAAACCCCACTCGAACTAGATTATCGTCCCATCTCATACTTCCACTAGACAATTTCATCCAGTAGGTGGCCTTGAGCTTAGAGGGAAATAGGACTGAGTCCAGTGCTTTATTTTTTATTTAAAGTAAGGATTTTTAGATTAAAAAAAGTGATATATATCATAACACTTCAAAAACACAATATGTGACTATCATATATTTCTTATTAGAGTGGAAAATATTTGACTGGATAATTCGTATAATGGATTGATATTGGACAGGGGTGCAGTCTATGATAACACAAAATATGCAAAACCAAAAGAAAAATTTATAAATAAATAAGTTTTGCTTATTTAGTCTTATCGTTGACCCCACCCCCTGACCAATTCAATCCATTATTATATGTTTTTTATTTCTACTTTTAGTATTCAAGTTAAGCAATGAGTATCGAGCTTATTAAAAAAAAGCCTGTACCACTACAACTTAAGAAGGGTCTTGGGTTTAGTGCGTAGCAGATATTTCACAGTTTTTTGACAATGGTTGTGCTGGGGGTTTATTTGTACACAGCTTTTAGAACACGCTAAAACACAAGCTTTTATCCCTATTTCGGGTATCCACTTCATAGAGGCTGGGCGAGCCCCTGGAAAATTCTTGATTCCAAAGGATCCGTCCCGTTAATACATTAAAGAAGATTTTCTATAGCCGGATTTAATCTCGAGACTTTCGGTTCCACATTGATTATTCTACTATATAACAATTATATGTCCTTACCACTGACATCGAAGTTTTTAACTTGAGTTAAAAAAGCAGGATTAATTAAGTTCAATAATTGCTCTGATAAGAACTGAAATTACATTTTCATCTATGATATCGACTATGACCATGTACATTAAGCTAATTAAATGTAGCGGAAAACATAAGTCATTAAAATATTGAAAATATATTATATGTGGCGAAAACCACGAAACCTCATCGCAAAAAGGCCTCATCGTCTATTATCAACAATAAACTTTATAAGACTTTGTATATTGAAGAACTTTATAAGAATCTATAAACCTTGAATAGTGGTAAATTACAGAATATCTTAGAACATAAGGTTATATATTACAAAATATCAGAAATTCGATTTATTGATACATGAAATATTCTGTAAACAATACTGAAAATGTTTTTGTACGATTACTCATCGCTACTCTTCATATGAGTCTCACTCTTTCTAAACCATAGTATTTTAAAATATTTTTCTGTTTTATGCGTTACCCACCTTTATTGATATAAATAACATTCAGTATCATGATATTTTAAAATTATTTAAAACATAATCAATATTTACTTGGTGCATTCAATATACAGTTGCAAATTTCAATAAATACATTAAAAAAGAGGAGAAAAACAATTAACCAGTGAGACATAATCTGCTAATAAGCTGACAACAATATGTTTAAGACAAATTGTTATATTAAATAAGAGCTACCTAGATCGGTAAAGTATGGAATAAAGGGTATTTAAAAACATTAAACTTTTCCAGTAATTTAAAGTAGACTGTAAACAAAACAGAAAACGCTTCGATAAAATCAATAAACTGACAAAATCAAATTGATTCCTAATATTTCTGAAAAATTCACATATTTTATTCGTTGGTATGCATTAATATTTCATAGGCATTTAAAAAGAAAGTTATAATTCATCGATGGTTAATATTAAAAACTTAATTACCTTGGAAACTTTTAACATAAAAATATAGTTTTATTGTAATAAAAGAACTTTTAATTCAGTATGTGTTTAACACTACTTAAACTCTTGCAATTAAGCACTTATTTTGAATTTATGCTTGTTTTGTATCGTAATATAACTTTTTATTATCCTTTAACAATTTTGATTCATTGTAAAAAGGATATAAACTTTACAATTCACTACTCTATTTTACGCCTAATAAAATAATAGAGTGGAATATCCAAGATATTTTCCAGCTTAATTACCGATAAATTAAAAAAAATATATAGAGATATCTTCTAAATGATTAAATTGATTCATGCATCTGTTATATAGATGAATGAACTAATCAATTACTAATATAAGGTATTAGGTCATGTGATTTATCGGCTTCTAAATTCAGTTTATCAGTGTTTTAATTTCAAGTTTGTTTTTTAAAATTAAAGTAAGGATTCGTCTGTTTTATACTAATTGTTTTGATCTTGATTTTATAGTTTGATTACTTGTTTTTTCACAACAATTTATAACTGGCTAGTTCAATTAATAGGCTATGCGGGTGATCTAGACATTCGAAACACTGAAGACAACATTCTCATCACCGATGGAGGTAGCAGAAGACAGGTAAATCTACAAGCGATGTAGTACAGGAGTTTGTAGAAATAGGTCCTTACAAGTTCCAGAAGGTTGATAGCTTAACTTATCTCGAAAGTGTAGTTACCTCGTCAAACGGTATTTCTCAGGTAATAAAAAAGAGAGTCATTAACGCTAATAGATGTTATTTTGGCTGAGGAAGCATCTAAGGAGCTCACTACTAACACGGAAAACAAAAGTCATGCTGTATAAGACCCGGATTAGGCCAGTCCTGAGCTACGCCTCTTAAACATGGACTTTATCTGAGACCAAGGAAAAAGAGCTGGCTGTTTTCGAAAAAATGCTGCTCCGCAGAGTTTTGGGATGTATTTGTGTAAATGGTCAATGGAGAAGGCGAACCAACCGAGAAGTTTACGAGATGTTTGAGGAGCCCGACATCATTACTTGGATACAAATTAATATATTAAGGTGGGCCGGCCATGTGGCCAGAATGAGTGAGGAGGATCCCGCGAAGAAGCTGCTGGAGGAAAAGTTGGACCGTGCCAGAGGAAGAGGAAGACCAAGGCTCCGATGGGAAGATAGAGTGGCACAGGACGCCAGACGCATCTTAAACAAAGGTTCCTTGAAGAGGCTAAGACCCACATATGGTTGTAGAGCCATATGGTGTATTGTGTATATTTTTTCAAATAAATTATTTGGATCTAATTTCAAATTGTACATAAGAAATGGGTTCGCATTGGGTTCAGTGTTTTATTTCAAAAGAAAATTTAGAATCCTTCCTGTACACAATAAAATCGATTTTTACAGCGTATTTGCATTATGGATACTGCCAAAAAGTTTAGAATTAAGCAACGAATGGGACATCCAATTCATTGGGGGTGACTTTATTCGTAACGACATGGAGCATTAAGGATTTTGGATTGTAAGGATTGGATACGAGAGGAATTCGATAACTTATTTGGGAGCCCCAAAGATCTACTCCGTAAGTCCAAATAGGTCTTATAATATTCATGTATTTGAATATTTTGTAATTAATTGGGAAATTAGGGCTTTGTTTAGTAAGTGTTGAAGTAACAGGAAAAGGGAATAGTAAGGAAAAGGGAGCCAGTTTCTTGTTTTTCAGTCTGGTATGAGGATCCTTAATTAAACGTTTGTCAAGATGTTGTAGAAGTAATGAATTTCTTCGAATTACTGGATAAGTGTTGACTGATAATATACAAGCAACATCAGCATACGTGGTAAGAAGTGTATTAGGATGGGTTAGGAAGTCAGTTGTATAAACTGTATAGAAGATTGGGCCGAGGATGCTGCCTTATACAACACCATCAAATTGAAAAAGGAAATCCGTTCAACTAAAATTTATACTTACGACTATTTTTTTATTTCTTTCTCAACATTAAATATGCAAAAGCATAAACGTCTGACGTTTATTTTACAGATAATATAAGTCTTTATATGACAAAAAATATAGAAAAGTGATGTATGTACAATTGCAATTTAAACTAAGAAAGGTTTTGTAACTAAAAAAATTAATATTTCAAACACTACATAATTTACATAACTACATAGAGGTGGACAGGATAAGTAACTAATTTTATTTGGGCATTTTAGGAAACTGTTTCAATTTCGAACAAATATTTCAATGTTACTGATTTAAAGAAAGAAGGCAGATAAGGGACGAACGTATAATCAGAAAGAACGATTGAATAGCACGGAAACTGAGTCCATTATTGGATAAGAGGCACAGCAAAGGTAGAAAATGATAAGTCAAGAGTGACCTGACCTGGAGCACCATTGAGTGAGTCAAATCTCTCCTGTACTGACTATTCCTTATTTTCCTAGTTCATATTTATTTTCTTATAAGATATTAAATTGGGACATTAAATATGTCTATCTAATCCTTAAATGAATGTTACGAGAACAAAGTCACTCAGGTAGGTTGCAAGACCCCATGGTCAAAGGTGTAAAGAGATACCAAAGGGTTCCAAGACTCCACCTTTGGAATGAGACTTTTTAAAGAAACCCGAGTCGAAGAACAGGAACTGAAGATGGCTTCTTGAAGAGTAGCCGGAAGAATTGTGTATGCATTTTATGGCAATTGTTCTATTAATCTGAATCATTAATCGTAATTTCTATATGTACATACTAAATGATAGTTGAAATAAGAAATTGTATTAACAAAGAACATTCATTATAATTTTGTTGGTGCTAACTGAACCCGTATACCTAAAAAAAAAACTGTACCACTACAACCCGTGAACGGGTCTGGGGTTCAATACATGGTAGATACTGTACTGTTTCATGAACCACGGTTCTGCAAGGATGTGACTTGTCCTAGGCCACGCTTAACCGTCAGATTTTCCCTCTTATTTTGGGTACCATATTTTTATAACATTTTATAGAGGCTGGGTGACCCCAGGATGGTCCTAGATCCTATATGGTCCATCTCCGGCTGCAAACAGACTAAATAAAAGTCCTGCCCGCAGCAGGATTTCAACCAGGAATTCTCCCATGGGTTTACCACTAAGTCACTCCGCTCCCAGTATTTATTTATATATATTCAATATATATTTATTCAGTATACATTCACATATATACATTCAGATGCTGCATATATTTATGAATACTATACTGATGGTTTAATTAAGATACTATTGGTCTACTGTCCACTGATTAGTAATTAGTAAACACATAACCAACCTCTGGAAAAGAATCTGGAATTTATAATAAAGTTAGAACGTTTAAAGAAATAAAAATTTGAATAATTATCTTAAATGATTACTCTGGCATCCCGAAATAAATAGAATATTTAAAATATATCTAAGAGACTCAAACATAGTAGTACTAATTTTAAACAAACTATTGAATAGCGTTTAGAGAAAATATCGAGATATATATCTTTAGATGGCAAAAAAAAAGAAAAAAAAGAAGCTCCTCTCTGAACTGTTAAGGTTTTTCCGATAAAAAAAACACTCGGGTGGCAAGAGCTGAGAAAGGTCACACTTCTCTTAGAAGAAATAAATGAGTTTCATGATAAAAACTGATTGATTTTGAAATAACACCCCAAAGGCCGTATCTACACTAGGAAGGGAGTTTTCCTCTGAACTATCAGAACGAGATTCCTCCTCCGATAATTTAAAGGAAACTATAAACTCTATCCATCAACGGAGAAACAAATGAAAGAGAGAGCTCAGATATTGACAATCTGATTGGTATACACGTCATGTCCATCGGAAGGAAATCTAAAGAAGTTTTATAGACACAACACATAGTTTTTGGTAAATTAATATAATTAATTTTAGACAGTCTTCCTTAATAAGTACCAAAGGAATCGCATAAATCGTGTATTTGGTAAAATATAAAATTTACTGTAGAAACTCTTCTCTAAAATGGATCACTGATTTTAAAATAAATAATTAATCATATGTCGCTTACTGGTTACATTATCAACTAAGCTGGGATAGGTTAAGGAATTTCTTGGATTAAGTGCTTACACAGGCCCTAACGGTGTTAAAATGGAATTATGTCGTTAATCTGATAAACAAATAATATAGTGATAAATAAATTACATTCTCTGTACATTTTAGTAATAATATAATCTTGAGCCTGTGTACCCATTTACTTCAAGTATAGTACAGACGTACTTCACCTTATCCATTTATTGTTAGTAAATACTGTCATAATTTTTGTTTGTATTATTAATTTTCTATTTTTTTGTTTATATTTTTATTTAATTTAGAGAGCGATGAGTGAGCCTAAGTTCCTGGGTTCAAAGCCGGCTGTGTCAGATAGATTATTTAATTTGTCAACAGCCAGGATGGACCTTGGGGGATCTGGAGAACATCCTGGGGCTCACCTAGTCTTCGTAAAGTTTAGACCTATTAAATCATCAAATTTAAATGGATGGCAAGTGGCTCCTTCAAAAGAAAAACGAAATATTTCAAAAGGTTAAGCTTTCATTAGCGATTGTATTGGGTGAAGGTCTTTAATTCAGGAACGACATATCTGATATTTCATTTCCAACATGTTTTTTTATTTTATTAAGTTATATTTTTAGTTGTCATATCATATTTCATATTTGAATCTTTGAAGTTTTGTGGGGAAAATAACATAAATTAAAACGAAAATAGTTTCTAGCTTTTAAAAATTGTCTAACGGTTAATAAAAGAATGTCGATACAATCATTATAGGTATGATTTTTTATAATTTTTTGTTAATTGTTTTGATTATTAAATATGTTTATAAATTTAACAAAAAATTACAAATAGTAATATGACGTAAGTCAACAAGATCATAAAATTAAAGTAATGTTCAAAGAACATTCGTCCTGGTGTATGCATCGCAAAAATTGCGAGAACACGGGGACATGGGATCAGATAAGAGAACGGATTTGTCCTGACTAGGAAGCGACTCCGGTAGCTCAAATGGTAGAGTGGTGTCACGGAGAGACGGACGACCCGGGTTCGAATCCCGGCAGGGGCAAATCTTTTCTCTTCAAAATAAAAATATTTAAAAATTAAAAAAAAAATTATAAATAGTTATATGACGTAAGTCAACAAGATCCTAAAATTAAAGTAATGTTCAAAGAACATTCGTCCTGGTGTATGCATCGCAAAAATTGCGAGAACATGGGTACATGGGATCAGATAAGAGAACAGATTTGCCCCGACTAGGAAGCGAATCCGGTAGCCAGGTTCGAATCCCGGCCCGGGCAAATCTTTTATCTTCAATATAAAAATATTTAAAAATTAAAACAATTAACAAAAAATTATAAATAGTAATTTGACATAAATCAACAAGATAATAAAATAAAATAAATCTTCAAAGAACATTCGTCCTCCTGTATACATCGCAAAAATTGCGAGAACACGGGGACATGGCATCAGATAAGAGAACGGATTTGTCCTAGGAAGCGACTCCGTTAGCTCAATTGGTAGAGAGCTGTCACGGAGAGACGGACGTCCCGAGTTCGAATCCCGGCCGGGGCAAATATTTTCTCTTCATAATAAAAACATTATAGGAATGTTTTGCTTTCCAAAGTTTTTTTTTAACTCATGTACAACTTTCAAATAGGTCTATTGAAAAATTAGGTATTTTTTATGACGTTGTTCTTTTGAGGAGAGATGTGTTAATGTCACGTTTTTCCAACGCTTTTTAGCGTCAAATCTTACAGTTTTATTAGAAAAAAAAATTATAATGTTAATAAATTCAACAGTATGATTTTCTTATAATTGTTGATACTTTATATGTTTTAAAACAACTAGAATGCTTATGAACTAAAACGTTGTGTTAAAATTACGTTATTAAACCAAATTACGAAAATTCACTTAGCGCATTTGATCCGTGAGTCTCTTGGCTAATTGCTGATTAGTGGCCAGAAATTACTTCTCAACTCATTAACAGAAGGCAAAAGCCTTTGATGAAATTCATGGACCAACTTTGACAAGGTAATTAACACCTTTCGAAGTCGGGACATTGTTGAAAAGTTCGCCATTATAAGGAAATTTTCCAGTTGGCTTCAGTGACTTCCTAATAGTCAAAACGAGGGAAACTCCGTCCCGAAAAATTATTGAATTTGTTTATCCCTTAACTTTGGATAACCCTGTTGATATAAACTTTTTATTCTGTTATTGTAGCTGTTGATACTTTTATTTTAGCATTTACATTTCATTAAAAAAACAAAAAAACACAATAAAATCATCGGTTTAAATACTGGGAAATATTTTGTATTACACCTATTCAACATAGATAAACTATTTTCCCAATAGATTCAGAATTTTAGCTACAGTCTAAATTTGGCATAGATATTATAAGAAGAAAACATTTTTCTCAAAACTATAAGAATCCTGATGAAATTTCAACTTTCAAAAATTATGATATTTAATTAAAATGTGTCTACAATCAGAAACTGAAGCAAACAGGGACTTTCTAGACTGGGAATTCTATTAACGAATAAGGAACTAATTTTTTAATATATATTAATTTACCCGTTTTTCTGAGTTTTACTTTTACTTAACTAAAAGTTAAGAGTAGTGAAATAAGTATAATAAATTGCGGATTGGATACTAAGGACTTACGCTGAACTTTCTACATTTAAATTTAAATCATTTAAATATCATAAAAATAAATTTAATGCAGGTTTCCCCCAAAAAATCTCTTTTTTCCGTGTTTTTCATTTATTTAGGGAATTCACTCCTAAGAAATGAAAAATAAAATAATTACAAGAGAATATTAAAAGAAAAACGGATAAAGGTCATATAAAAAAATATATCTGCCGGATTATTATCGTCTGCACTTAATAACTTAATTATATACAATGTTGTAAATCTAAATTCATATTTGATAAATTTACTTTTAATATAACTAAACCGTAATATGTCAATAAATAAACATCTTAATCTATTAAATTTAATTTCCAAATGTTTTCGTATCTGTTGTAGGTATTTCATCTGAGTATCTCTGAGCTCTTAACAGAAACAACTATGAAAAAATATTGTACATAGAAAAACCGGACTGTGCCCTTTTTTCATCTTAACCTTATTACACATTTATAAGCGTATATTTTTAACAGTTACAAAATAAATATAATTTCATTATTAATGAAAAATTATTTTTCGATTAAGCTTATTTGTTTTGGAAATGTAAACAAAAACCCCCCAAAAATTCCGTCTTCCCCTCACCTGATTGTTTATTCTAAATAACAGAAGATTTAGTATTTAACTCATATTTATTTCAATAAAACTGCTGAAGTTAATTTCGGTCGTATCATCATTTCTGACTACGTTAGGATATTCATTAACTATAGTCATTGTAATATATTTATTTTATCGGCGTGTGTAAGGTTACATGTAAACTCTCATTTTCCTACTAAATTTCCATTCCACTTAACATTACATTTTACTTAGAAGACCATGAAATAGTCGGAGGGTGCAGTCGATACATTTTACACAAAATAAGTGTTACTTATCATAATCATTATTAAATCTTACTGTTTATAGTATGACGGTTGCAGAATAAAGTACAAAATTAAATGAACGCTTCATGGTGGAAAAAAATAGTTCACCCCTAATTATCCGTCCAGCACAAGTTGTTTTTATTCTAATGGTTCTGCTGCGCGTGTCGTGGCGAAATAGTACCGTTAAAAAAAGTAGAGAATATATTTAAAAATTTCTCTCCTACATATTTTCGGAAGTAGAAAGTAATAAGAGAGACGAGGTGTGTAATCCAGGCAGGAAGGAGCCTTGTAAAATTGCTGCTGTAACTTTATTAGTGGGGATTAGTCGGCTCCAGTTGAAAGGGTCACTGATCCGTCTTCAATGCCTTGATCTGTTCTATTTGCTGGAATTACTTCGCCTCGGAGGTGTTAGGGCAAGATATTGGATGCGTTGAGGACTTCCGGGGCGCACGGAAGGTACAGCCTTTAATATTAGACATTAATATAGAGGACATTATGGACTCCTCACTTCTATATTATTCGGCTAGACAACTGGAATTGAGAATATGAATTTAGCAGCGGGTATAACTTTACTAATGTAAAAATCAGCAGTTATTTAGTTGTATTTAACTACACAACAAATGTACAAAGAAAGAAATATATATTACTGTATCATCAAAAAACAACCATTAACATTCCATGTAAATTCCGAAGCTTATGACTATGGCTAATCAGAGGATGCTAAAGTGGGGATCCTAAATTTTGGTCATACAAGTATAAGTAAGATAGAGATCTTTTACGAGCACCTGACATCGTACTGGCTGGGGATCCCCGTTTAACGTCCCTTCCGAAGGACGACATAAATAAGGATTTTTTATTCTCTTTAAAAAATTCGAGGGCCACCTGCCGTGCTATGAACCTACGATCTTGAGCCTAGTAGGTTGTTATGCTAACTATTAGACAACAGGTCGCCCCTAATATATGTGTCATAGCCTAATTTTACTAATGCAGAAGTTTGTATACAACTTTTACATAATTCAAACTAGAACCTTTGTTAGGGTGAATTACAATTCATACATCATATGTTCTATCAAAATACTGAGCGTTTGTAGTATTTAGTATATGAGGCGTTCAGGATCGAAAACCGATAACTCATGGCGTATTCAACCTCATCCTCCTCGATGACTTTCAGACTCTCCAGGATATTATTTTCTATCAGATGTTCTCCTGTCTTAATAGCTTCTCTGTCAGAAAAGTGCATCTGATAGAACTGTCTTCATCGTTCCAATATTTTCTCCTCTTCAGTAATAATCTTCCCGCTTGACTCTTTGACATTTCTCACTGGCTTATTTCTATTCCCTCTCAGTGTTTTCACTTTACGCCAGAAATTCTTAATACTTTCATGGTGGTCTTCGTCGACGCTTTTTCCAAACCTCTCCCAAGCCATTTTACATATTAATAGTGCTAATAAACTATATCTAATCTCGGGCAATTAGTTTCTTAGAAGAAAGGAGAGTAAAAACAACAGGACTTGGCTCGATAACAACAACCTTAAATAATTCTTTCAATAACAGCTTCGTTAAATGACCTTAAAAATATGAAACGGTTTTTTCTTCGAGAGAAATATGTGTTATGAGATATAAAATAACATAATAATATATGAGGTAAGGGATGGTTCAAACAGTTCGTACCCCTTAGGAATGGAATTTAAAAAAAAATAATACATCGATCTAATGGACATTTCTAGTAAGATTAACAATGACTTAGACTGTATTATGAATACCGGAGTGCTGAATTATTTATAGAATAATCAAGCAAGGAGAAAGTGAAAGAGCTATTTGAAAATTGAAATTTGAATCGAAAACATTTATGGCAAATTGACAAAAATGTTCAATGATATAGCTCAGACAGATAATACTGAAACCTCACAACAGTTTGAAATATGGTGTTCACCAAAGATGAAACCATATCTCATCTGTTCACCGAACTGTGACCATTTATGGCATCAATATTTCAAACTTAGAAACAACCACCACAGGGCTACAAACGCCAGAAATGAAAAGATTCTGAATAATGAACATCAAATGCTGTGGTTAAGCCACAAAATGGATGAGATAGAAGCACTCACAGAAACAACTGTAGCGTAGGTAACTAACGTCAGTGCACAACATGATCCACTTATGTATGTATTCTGTAGTTACTGATGACTCTCACGGTTGTGTTCTCAAAATGGTGAGGCACGGAACGAATTGGAAGAAGAAGAAACCTACCCTTTTTCAACATCTCATATGCACGAATCAGTAGTGTCACCGTTCAACCATGTACTGATGTTGCAAATAATTAACCATATACTCCAGGACACGTTGCTACGGAAGATTGTCAACACAAAGAACATTTAATATATCTAATATATTTATAAGTTCCAGGTCTTAAAACGGGTAGAAAGATTTTTTTATAGGACACCTGTTGCTCCCCCCAAAAATCAACACTCAATCATTTAAATTGGAAAGTCAAACAATAAAAGTTATGAAATCAGCGGGAGCACGACAATTCATCGCGTGATAAATCATGCAAACAGTTTTTTAAGGGTTGCGGAAATTGAAAAGTTTTTACAAATACTCCAGCCATATCTGACTGGGCTCAACTTCTATCACGAGCATAACTTTACTATAGGTGTCGCTCTGGTCGTTACTATTTCTTGCTGTTTTTTATTATTCCGTATTATTTCTGTATATGTTATTATTTTAATATTATTGGGGTTTCCTTTGATTCTAATTTAGTCAATAAAATATATCAATGTTATGAGATGGCAGTAATTTCAAACTATATTATCCAAAACACACTTACAAAACTATTTTAATGGAAAGAAGGTGTAGTATGACTACTTTTCGTAGGTAAGTAACCATTCTGTCGGTAAGCCATGTTTGGGAAGTCTGTTTATATGTCCATAAAATTTTAAACAGCGGTTTTCTTATGTCTGCTGTCAGGTTTGAGATATTTTCGCTGGTAATCGGCATTCTTCTTCAATTGATTTTGGACCTAAAATTGTTTTCATAGATTTACGTTCTTTATTTATTATTTTTTCCATGTCACATTTCGTGTGGAGTAAAAGAGTTTCACTTGCGTATAGTTCTGGTGTCTGATCTTAGTTCTAGTTGAAATGGTTTTCTTAATGAACATTTCACATGCTAAGTGCTCTCTACATTTTCTGTTGTCTAATGTTTTTTTGAAATTATCTATCCTCCCGTAAAATCTCACCAAGGTATTTAAAATGTTTTACTCTGTTTAATGAGGGAGCTGAGACGGACCGAAGGGCATGGCTGCATTAGGTGGATGCTCCTCGACGAGCAATGGCATAAGAGGAGTCGAAGTCGAAGAAGAAGAACTTTATTTAGCTTTCCATATAAAATTCTTTGATAGCCTCCAGTACCGTACAAACCCACTATTTTTTGGGCTGACCTCAGCTCTGGGAAATTGTGTACGTAAATTGTAGCAAATTTAATCTACTTAAAAAAGGTTTCAAATAGGTTTTTTTTTTTCAAAAATGCACCGATTATGAGGTACTAGCCAACAACTGAAAAAACTCCGAAAATTTCGAGGTTTTGTGGTCACCAAAAGTGTTCCCATCCGTTTTTCGGTTGAAAATTTGGATTTACTCTACTTAGTTACCCTTAAATTACCCTTACACTAGTTAGTTACCCTTACAACATATCAAAAATGCAACTCTCTTAAATTTTTCGTGACCCTCAAACTCCTGGCCGTTGGCCTATATTTTGACTAATTGGAAAAAATGACCAAGGGGCGTAACTCAGAATCTATTAGACCTAAAGGCTTCGGTCTGTGCTTAAATTAAAGCTAATTAAATTTACTACAGCTTCATTCTTCACGACTTTAATCGTAGGATAACTCCTTCGGCCGGTGTTCCTCGCGAAAATCGGCCAAAACTTAATTTACGATTTTTTTTGGAAAAAATGACCAATTTTCAAAGGGACGTAACTCAAAATCTATTAAAGGTACAGAGCTCAAATTATTGAAAAATTACTTTCATTAATTGATTACTTATTAATTACTTCAACTATTTATTTAATTTACTCACAAAATGGATACTAATGGTTTTTAACAAAAACGCACCGATTAGGAGAAATAGGGCAAACACTGAAATAACTCCGAAAATGTTGAGTTTTTTCGGTCACCAAAATTTTTCCCATCCTTTTTTTCGGTAGAAAATTTGGATTTTCACTAGTCAGACATGCCCTTACAACATATCAAAAATCTATCTCTCTTCAATTTATTGCGACCTTCAAGTACCTGGCCGCTGGCCTAACTGTACTAAGCCACTATTCAACACCCTCGCTCAGACAAGACGACCTCGGCGCTGGCAAACATGTGTTCAAACACTTACCTTGAACTGAGAAACAAACTCCAAATCAAAAAGAACTAGCTAGCCTCATCACTAGAGTACTACTCCCATCATTCATTAGAAATCCAGTAAACTCCCCATCCTCATCTCTCTCTCACTCACTCTCTGTCTCTATTTCTCGCCCACTTCTCTCTCTCTCTCTCTCTCTCCATATATATATATATATATACCTATAGGTTTCTACTTATCTTGACTGTTATGGAAATTATATGTTCTGGTTCTCTACTTTTTTCTAAATAGAAAGCCAAAAGAAATTTAAGAAAGTACTGAAACTTAAGAACCAGAACATATAAAATAGATACATACACACATATATATATATATATATATATATATATATATAATAATAAAATAACACCAAGAATGAAATACAAGAGGTAAGGTATGCTATGAAAGGTAAATCCGTAGAAAATTCATCGAGGAGATAGCTCTTCAGCTGAGGCCTTTATGAATACCATCCCTGAAAGCTTTCTTTATTGCTTTCTGGACCTCCAACCTCCTTCCCAGCTCCGCAACCAATTTTCGGGTTTCCTAGTTACCTCTCACCCTTTCCTTCTTTTTGAGGGTAATTTATTTCAGCAATTCTTCCCTTAAGTGGGGTCGAGACGGCGTGAAATTATAACGCCTAATTTCTTGGGAACTAAAAAGATCCTAAGATGCTCTTAGACAGGCCCAATTCAGATCTAAAGGCATGGATTTTCGATGAATCGGAATGAAATAAGAAGTCCCTGAGAATTCTGATTTAGCGAGGTGTGTTATGAAAAGCTCTAAAGAGCTTTATCGATAAATTAGTGTTTAAGCTGTAGTAATTCAGGTTTTCCTTAAGTTAATACATTTGATAATTTTCTGTTTAAATTAAAACTTCTTAAACGTTGTATAAATTTTTTAATTATTTTATTACTCACATTATATCTACAGCCTCGGTGAATAAGTGGTTTAGTCTAATATTCTCCAAAATGTGTTTCTTGTATTGAATAAGCGGAATCGATTCATTTTCGTAGTCAATAAGGGGTTAAGTTAAGCATCGATATGAAAAGGAGTTATTGTTTATATTACAACTCCATTTCAAGCCAAATACTAAGAGAATAATACGATTCCGGTTATTTGATTCCACTTATTCATACTTATTTAGATATAGTAACTATTGCTGACTGTATATAGTAAATAAATATACGGTAAATAACCGAATTACATATACTGTTAAGATCATATCACCATATATACTACGAAATGTTTGTTGAAATGTCCATTCCTTTATGAAATGTTTACCGAAATATACACATTTCTCATTACTACACTTTTTTTTAAATAATAAAACACATGATTATTTTTTTATCCAAGAATATTAAAAATTAAGCGAATGAAAAGTGGAAACTTTTTGTGATTTTACACGATGCGACAACCTGTGGTAATACCAAAGTGCCGAAATGTTGTTGATAAAGAATATTGTGATTCCTTTTCCACAAGCCTTTCGAGTGAGTCCTATTTATTAATTCAAACACCTCATATACTATAACTGAACGAAAATGAATCTTTCAATACATCTTGAACATCTTGTGTAGGCAAGAAGCAGGCAACTCAACATGTTGACTGTCACATCTACCAATATGTGTTATGGAACTGAAATTTTTATTGATTTGGTATGCCATGAGTTATTATTTGAGATAATTACGCAACTCATTATTTATTTAATAAATTATTTAATCTGTTAACAGCCACTGTTGAAAACGTGGAATCTATATATCCTATTGAGGCCCAACCAGCCTCTATAATGAGGTTATTCTCAGTAAGGAGAAAATCCTAGTGGTTGAGCGTGATTCCCGCATAAATCACCTCCCTGCACAACGGAAATTGTACCGTCTCCACCATGTACTGAACCCAAACCCTTCATGGAATATCGTAGTATAGGTTATATCGATATACATGCAGTGACGACCTGTAAGATAGATAGATCTCTCATAACATATTCAGGGAGCGACGTTCCGCCGCCTCACGTTTTTTATTCGAAAAGCATAATGTGAAACTTCTGCATATTTTTATAACGATGAAGTGTGATATTGTAGTGTAACATACATGGTAATAATAATGTCAAATAACATTCAACAAATATTATACTTGCATTACTTTTTTGTATATAATATTTGGAATCTTTATTAAGATTTGTTAGAGGACTTAAATGTTTTAAACCATACAATAAAACTATAGTATTATCTTAGGAAGGTGTCTATTTTACCCAGTTGTATTAGTAAAAGCTTTCAAATAATATAATAATTTGAAACAATTTTCTTAATTTTAGAAACCCAGTGTATACAGAATTTGCATTACACCTAGTACATGGTAGCCGAATCAATGTGGCAAGTATCTCTCAAAGTTATCCTTGATAACAACAGTGTTTATTCATCATTTTACTTTGTGACTAGCGAGTGATAATAAATACATTTTTAATGCAGTTATAGAGAGCTTACCAACCTCATCAGGACTTTTGAGATAGTCATTGGAAATAGTTCAGTGAAATTAAGCTAATTTTAAATCTCTTAAGAGTAAAGGTACCGACCCCAAAGGACATTTAAGGTACCTGCCCGATGCCCCTTACCCTATTTTCATCGGTACTCCTAATGTTCCAGATAGTGTCACATATAGTAGTATCATCATTTAGATGACAAAATAAAGGTATTGGTAAATATTATTAATAATTAATTTTTTTCTTATAAAATAGCAATAACAATTTTTATCACTTATCAACTAAAAGAACAAAGTAATTTTCGAACTTGATTCGAACCCTCAGGACAAATCCTTGACAAATGTCAAGAGTTTTACCTTCCTCACCTTTATCTAAAGAATACCCTGAATTTATGAACAGTTTACGTATTAAAAGTTCTACAATGTAGATGAAGTTTAGCTTATCTCTACCAAGATGGAGGACGACTTTATCTTGACCCCTTGCTCACGTAGAAACCATCATTCCGTGGGAGCGACCAACATTGTCTAGAGTGATTGTCACTTCCAGAGGCTACCTTCTCTGCATATCAAACGGATTTAATTCTAATTGCTCATAGAGAAGTAGTTATATTATATTATAATATAATATATATAATATTAATTTATGTAGTGTTATAAATTATACCAACTGGGGCTCTTTTTTACTAACCTAATCTGAAATTATATGACGACTAAAAGACTTGATTTACTAACCTTTTAAGCATGGATGAAAAAAAGTATAGATAAATTTTATCTCGCTCCATTAATCCACTCAGTCCCGGAAAACCGAGCGGAAACTAGTTTATTTCTGATTATGAGTACTAATAAAAATTTATGAGGAGAACTTATCCATTGCAGACTATTGCCTAATCCCCACCACCTTCAACCTTTCGAAGGCTTGTTCAATCAAAAATATCAAGTTCCTTCAACAGTATCCTCAACTCCTTAACCTGATCCGGTTTCTGGCACGGTTCCTCCTCTGAGTCAGACCCTGTTATAATCTCTAGTGATATTTATAAAGCCATGGACGAAAAAAATTGTCACCATCCTCCTTGACTTCTCTAAACCTTTGGATGTTTTATTACTGAAAATTTACAATTTAAAATTTACAAACTTATTATACCACCGGACTTGTAATATGAGTTCAAGCGTCTCCTACTTCTTCAATCCAAAATTCTCCATCTATTTATCAACCACGATTTTCAAAAACTGTTTATCTTATTTTCCTCCTTCTGTCCTTTTGATGGCTTTAGACAGTCATCAAGAAGAACTAGTGATATCAATGCCTGGGTTAATATCAATCTTGAATAGATAGTGCTAAAACGTTATTGAAACTGAGGCCATTGTTATGGCCTCAATAACCTTCTTAGATCCAACAACAACCTACCCACGCCGATCCTAAAGAGTTATTAATGGACTGAGCGGTTATTAAACTTTACTACAATATAACGTTTGTATTTTTATTTTTCATATTTTAGCGAATTTGTGTCATAATAAGCTTTTATGATTACAAATATTTCCAAACGAATTATAATTTTTTAAATCGTAGTTTATAAATATTCTTGAATTGTTATTAATCAATTTGTTCATCCTCTTTCATATCCCCTGTTACCTTGACTGGCTAGGAGAATATTAAAAATACAATGGCCAAGAGACCTGCTCAAGAACTTCATGTTCCTGCAAATCAAAGTGAAAAAATAAACATTTAGACCACATTTGCTGAATGGGAAACTGCGCAGGTGCGAATGTAAAATAAAATAAAAGAATATGAATAACATAAATTGTTATTATTGAAAAATTATTTGATTTTTGATATTTTTACTCTATATGTCTTTAAAAGTTTAGATTATGATGTCATAAAAATTATCGTTGATTTATTTTGTCCATTCTATTTTTAGATAAAATATGTTTTTTTGTTCAGAAGTTAGACCAAGAGGTCTGTTCACCTTAATTTATGTAATTTTTTTAATTGAGATTCGACGTCCTTTCTTATTTTCGTTACTCATAAGACATAAGACTCATATCTCGATAAGACAGGGTTGTATCGCTCTTCCACATTCAAATTCAATTTTTAAAAAATGCCCAGTTTTATTTACGTCACAGTACTTTCTGTATATTTTTCCAAAACTCCAAACTAATTAATATCACTCTGAATATGCTGAGCTGAAACAAGTAACGATGCCATAGTATCGAATAATTTGTTTCAAATTATTTTATTCCACTTTGTTTCTGTGAAAAACTTTTAAAATGTATTAAACGAAACAATAATTTAAATTAATTAAGTAAATAACAACACAATAAAATTAAATTAAAGCATAAATCATAAAAATCTTGTTCGATTGTCCGGGCTTTATATAAATTTACAAAATGAGGAAATGACGGTTATAAGAGCTAGGTTACTCAGGGAGGGAGCAAGGCCCTCTGGGTTCAAGAGTTACGAAAAAGGTGTTGTCCAGGATTTGAGTTATGGAAAGACACTTCTTGAGGATCACCCGAAAGATGAAAAGCACGGGACAGTGGAAGCTGGCTTGGGCAGAATAATGAGGAGCTAACTTGGGAGAAGACGGTCCTACCTGGCCAATAAGTTATCCATGATATACCAAGTAAGGGATAAATTAATATATGTACGTATTTTGTGACAGTCCTCTATTTTATCTGAATCATTAATCGTAATTTCCCAATGTATATATTAAATTGTAGTCCAAATAAGAAATTTTATTATAAAAATATATTCATTTTAATTCCCTAGGTGCTTACTTAACCCAGATGCACTTTACCTTCATAAATACTATATTGATGGTTTAATTCAGTTTTTAAGCTGACTGATTAGTAAATTGGTAAACGCACAATCAACCTCTGAATAGGAATACAATTTAAAATAAGGTTAGGACACTAAAGTAAACAATAATTTGAGTAATTATCTTAAATTAATGCTCTGGTATCCAAAAATTATTTAAAACATGTTTAGACCCCTAAAATTATAGAAATATTCAATAAATTAAATCAGTTTTTCCTTCTACAATGCCAACAATGAAGCTATCATATTGCACCCATATCTATGGGCATGAAAGCATCAGGAAGGTTCTACGTTGATATCAACAGTTGAGGAACAGGAACAACTTGTCAGTGATACCGCTCCATGTCAAATCTCATCTGCAGTGGAATATATCCGCTCAACAACTCCTGAATATCGTCGATACAAATGCTAAATATCGAAAGTGAAAATCACCACTCTTTAGGAGAGTGAAAAAAACCGTTTCAAGGTTCATTCAAAAACAATGTGTATCGACAAATTTACCTTTGACGGAACACACTGTTATTATAGTTAGTTTTGTAACTCATAGAGGACTTTATATGAATGTATTATATCAATTAATATTCCTAAAGCTACTATAGATCTATACCAAAAAATTATATCTTTTTTTCACTTTTGATACATTGCATTTGTATCGACGATATATATGTCAATATTCGTACAAATGAAATTTTATAATTTATATTTCTTTAACAGAGATCTCTTAAAATAACGTACACTGAATGCTCTTAGCATTGAACACATTAAATAGAACTTTTAAATGTAATTTCTTGTCCTAACAGTATTTTTAATGAAAATTATAGAATTAGTAGTAAAAAGTAATTTTATAACTACCAACTTCACTTTTCTTCATAAAATGTCATTCTGACCCTAATAAATAAAAATGTTTGCAACAAACGAGTAATAATGTTTAATATTCCTAATGAAAATTTAGATCTACTATTTTGTATTTTAGGAGTAATTTCATAGTTGACTCAGTTAAATTGCGGGATACATTTTAAAATAATATTACGGGCTACTAGGTGTAAAATGGACTAAACTATTACTTAATTCAAGAATCTAATATTTATTAACAAATTAAAAAGAATACAATGAGATTATTAAATTATTAAACTAATATCAATTTACAATAACAATATTCTACTAAATGTTATCTAATTTCTAAAATAATAGGATATTGCTAATACTAAATAACTAAAATATTTATATATACAAATACAATAATATTACACTATAGTTTACAATTACAAATTATCACTTACAGTTCGCTAACTAAAGTCCACCGACCGTAAGACTCTCCAAATATGACAAACTGACCCACAGTTTATTACACTTATTACACGGCCACTAATTGTCACTGTTGCTCACTAAGCACTTATTACAGACTGATACTAACTCACTGTAACTCACACGCACTATCACTAGTTAACGACTGCTTATTACTACTGGCTTATTACTGACTGGGCCGGCCGAACAGCTGGCCTTTTTATATAGGCAAGGTAGGTCGGGGTGGGGCATTTCTCGGAACAAGACCGAGAACCGCCTAGCCCAATCCAGTAGGATCTACGCCATTCTATAATCCCTTCCGCTTAATCCCATTGTTTGCCTAATCCTCTCAGCCGGTCCTCATTCCCGCTCTGACCGTAACAATAACATTGAATCTATAGATTTTTTTAAGATGAAATGTACATTTGTTTATTGTTTTAACGCTACTTTATGATGCTGTGGCTGACTAAAATTTTCTTATATTGGAATAATTAGGATAGGAATTTCTAAGGAGTACCTGACGTCGTCCAGACTCGGGGTCACCATCTTACATCCTCTCCAAAGGACGGCATAGAAAAGGATTTTTTACTCCTTTTAAAAAAGTGAGGCAATTAGGAAGACTGCGAAACCGCGATCTTGGGCATTATTTGTATGCTACCTACTACACTGCAGGTAACCCTACGATGTTACTATTTTGTTATACATTTAATTCCACTTACTTCAATTTACATTAATTCATTTTCATAATACCAATATAATCATACAAAATATATATTTAAATATAAGTATATAAAGGAGACTCAAGTTTTATGGACACCTCCACAGACTACCCGAAACCAAGATCGCCAAGCGAGTCATAACATACTTTCAGGGAGTCAAGATGACAACCCCATGGATAGTCCAAGTAAGAAAAGATCTGGAGGAAGCACGGATAAACATTACAGAAATTGAAAATAGAGAGAGATGCAGACAAAAGGTTAACAAATGTGAAGTAATGTCAGAGAATGAGAGGCCCAAGAGGACCGGGACAGGATGTACGGAAGAAAGGAAGATGATCCACGGAGAAAAAATAAGGAAAGCATGGGAGAAAAGCATTAACGTCAGAAAATGAAGTCAAGTTTGCTTAGCGTGATTCCATAGGGTCCAGACGCTAATATTAATAATAATACATAAATAAATATATATACACACACACATATATATATATATATATATATATATATATCTAGATGAAAAAATCAACGAATTTTGAGTTGTGCGACTTTAGAAACAAAAATTTGGAAACTCTTCAAGTATCGGAAGCACAATTAGGGAAACATATATAAAAAATAATGGTTTTGTGCCAACTTAAATTTACCACATTCAAGAAACAACAACAGATAACTGTTGAAGTATACATATTTTTTTTACACCCTGGTAGTAAACCAGGTATATAATTCTAATGAATTCCCTAAAGTTTGATTCATATCATATGATTCAGAAGCTTTATAAGTAAATTTTGTATTGTCATAAATAATTAATCTTTCGAGTATATATAGCGTTGAAGTTTGTCTTGATTACAAGAAGAGGAACAATAAGAGACTTGGGGCAAATTAGGGTACTACATCCCACTCTACCTTCATTTAATTTAGCGAGTTATTTATACCAAGTAGTCCCCAGTGCTCTCGAGCGGCCGCTCTGTTTAATCCTTCCACGTCCGAGTGGGCAGGTGAATTAAAACTGGTTTTTACACTCGTAAACTTTGTTTCATATGAATAATGTTTTTGTTAGATTATTAATAAGGGCTTCAAAGCAATGAACACCAGGAAAAAAAAACATTGTCAGTGGAAAGTTCAAGACAGACAATGAATAAGTTGTAGTTTAAAGAAGTCAAAGAGTTAATCTAAGAAGTAAGATCGTATCAAAAGTATAACTACTGCATGTATACCGGTCTGGGAGGTTTAATCGAAGACGCTGCCTAACATATCTATCTATATATACATATAATAAAACAAAGTCCTAGGCGCGTTAAAGTAAAGTCAATACTACAACTACTGCACGGATTTTCAAGGGGTTTCCACCAACAGATAGAGTGATGCACCAGGAAGGTTTAGGTATATAATTTGTCGCGGTTTTGTGTAAACGTGTTGGAATATAACGATAATTGTCGGAAATGTTGGAAAAATTATAGCCGCCTGGGAGGTTTCATCGAAGACGCTGCCTAATATCTATCTATACATACAATAAAACAAAGTTCTTGGCGCGTTTGTTCGCTGTAAACTCAATAACTACTGCACGGATTTTCATGCAGTTTTCACTAATAGATAGAGTGATGCACCAGGAAGGTTCAGGTATATAATTTATCGAAGTTTTGTGTAAATAGGTTGGAATATAATCATAACTGTCGGAAATGTTGGAAAAACTATAGCTGCCGGAGAGGCTTCATTGAAGACGCTGCCTAATCCCTTTGACATATATGGAAACAATGGATAGCGGTACATTCATATTTTATAGAACTGCAAAAAGACAGAGATAGCATAAATCTATCTTTTAAGGATAGGTAACTATACCAATTTTGTCTTCTAAAAAATTGATAACGTACATTGAGGTATTTGGATAGCTATTTAGAGGAGTTCAGTATTAATCCTTATCAACTTATATTCTTTAATCCTCCTAATACCGGGTGAATAAAGTTACACATTATACCAGGTGCGGTCGCTGGAAAACCCATCTTTTTCTGGCGTCAGCAACGATGGTATCATCCAGCTAAGAACCATTATTAATGATGCTGAGAGAAAGGGACTTTAGATAAGCAATAGCAATAATTTTTGAACTCTCAAAATGTATAATTTTATTTATTTTGAAAATAACTCGCTTTAGTGAACTACGAATGTTACATGTTCCAAGAGAACCTAAAATGCCAACTTACAATGAATGCATAAAAATGTAGTGGTTCTGTACTCTTTGCAAATATTTTCATTACAAACAAGGTTTACTTTAGTGTTATTTTTTCTTGGGAATAAGTAACACCTTGACCTCTTCTCGTGTAACTAATTCTGAATCATGGGTGCAGCCAACTTTCTTCCTAGTTCAAGTAAAAAAACCTTCGTTGTTGGATATATGTCTTTTCCATTCCGAATGCAGATCAATCCAAAGGAGGAATGCATTTACTGCAGCAATATATATAAGATTCAAAAACAGCTCGAATGGCCACCTTTTAGTTTGCCGCTGACATGTATACTCACTTATCATTCTCCCAAGATTTACCACACCTCCTTCCGTGTCATTGCAATGGGTAATGATGTTAGGCTTTTTCTCAATATTATTTTCCAGGAGGTTTCCGCTGTGATCATAAGGAAATGACCGAAATTCTGCAAGTAGAGTTCTGAAAAATCTAGCCTCCCACCCAACCTTTCTCTTTTTTGTTTAGTAGGTACCTGATTCATCTGAAAAATATCTAAGAACTGGCACACATCAAAGAATTCGTAGCTTCTGTAAAAAAGATGCAAAAAAGAAAGAAATTGGGAGAATCCCAATAAAAGACCACCAAAGATTGAACGACTTCTAGAAAATATTTACTTAACTAGCGACGGTAATTGGAACCCATACCGACAAACTGACACTGTAACTGGAGATCTTCTCCTAGGAAATTATAAAAAGAGCCTTAAAAGTCGCAGTAGGTGAATTCGGCGATCTGAAATAATGCTACCAGTAACTAATAGGTGGGGTCGTTCCGGGACCCCATCCTCGTTTTTTGGAAGTGATTTGTTTTAAGTATGAAATTCGATAGGACTCTACTGTTCGTGTTACAGATAGTCCAAGGATAAATGTCCTAGACCTAGTGAGTATAACTTTGTTTTTGACTTAAGGAGAGTTGGGGTCGTTGGTGACCCCACCCGGTATTAGGAGGGTTAAGCACCTCATGCGCATTATTAGAATGTTTTTTACCATATAATTGAAATGAGTTATGGTATAAAACTTATGGGTTAATACCCAGATTTATAATAGAGTTATGGGTTATCGCAAAACATTAACGCACAAGGAAATAACTTCGTATATAAAGAAATATTTTGTTTTGTTTTTATGTTTATAATATCTACATAATAAAATAAATCTAACCGTGCATTGCCGGGGGGGGGGGGGACGCTAGTATTACTATAAAGAAAACTGGTAAAAGGATTCACATCAAAAACTTCAAATCATTAGTTACTGTTTCAAGCTACCAGCGCATTAAGTTAACAAACTTTTGTTTTATAAATTATAAGATAACAATATTGTTATCCTTGGCGATCTTGTTATAATCTGGACACGCGGCATAATTTAGTATAACGCCCCTTTGTTATTCCTAGAACTTAGGTTTAAATGCCTTATAAATGACATTCGCCTACGTTATAAAAACATTTTTTTGAATATTTATGTTTTATTTCAAAGAGAATCGATAACACGATAGTTACGTTCTTTAATAAAACATATGTGCCGCCAAATTATTTCATTAATTTCTAAATGATTGAATTGCAGTAACGGTTCAAAGAATGTTAGAGTGTATTTCAGAAACCAAACGACAGTGAACGAAGTCCTAAACATCTTTTGAAAACCGAAAATCGAAATTATGGCAGTTAACGTTTATTCTACAAATGCGACCACGGAAAATTCTAGCAGGCATGAAATGCTCAATTGGGTTAACGCATCCTTGCAGGCAAATTTACGAAAAATAGAAGAACTGTGCACGGGTGCGGCTTATTGCCAGTACATGGATATGCTCTTTCCAGGTTCAATACAGGTAAAGAGGGTTAAGTTCAGAACGAATTTGGAACACGAATATATACACAACTTCAAACTATTACAAGCTGCGTTTAAAAAAGTTGGTGTCGACAAGATAGTGCCCGTTGATAAGCTAATAAAAGGGAGGTTTCAAGATAACCTCGAATTCTTGCAATGGTTCAAAAAGTTTTTTAACGCAAATTATTCTGGACAAGAATATTCTGCCCTTGCAGCCAGGGGAGGGGACAAATTAGGAAATGGGCCAGAAATCTGTTTAAGGTCTCACTTGAGTATTCCCCCGTCTAAAAGTATTTCGGTTGTGAAGTCGGATGCTTCAAAACAAAGTGAAACATCAGCTGTTAAAACCGCTACTAAAGGAAGTGATAGTAGCTGCATAACTGTTGGAAACCCCAATCATGGGCCAGTTGCTCCATCAGTTGCTATGCATTGTCCAAATGATGTTCAAAAAAGTGTCGACCACCTCAGGCAACAGCTCTCCAATGCAAAATTAGAAGCAGATGGCCGTAAAAAGGAGCGCGATTTCTATTTTTCAAAGCTTAGGGAAATTGATCTACTGTGCCAAAATAATCAAGGAGATGAAGAACTAGTCCACAGGATATTAGATATACTTTATGCAAACGAAGAAGGTTTCGCGGTGGAGGAGGATCCATCACAAGTTCCTGAAGTTCACTTTCAAGATGAGGAGGAATAACATTTTCTAATCCTTAATTTAAATAGTTACGAAATCAGTTCATTATATGTGTTAATAATATTTTAATTTACTCGATTTTTTTTTTAATTTTTAGTTGCTTACGCACGTTTGTGATAAAATGTGTTAAAATTACACGGTTTAACCTTTGGTTGACACATTTTTGACTATGGATTCAAATAGTACATAGTACATAGAAAAAATCAAACAATGTTATTGATTTAGAGTTATTTAATACATAATCAATCAAAACAATTACTTTTATATTCCAATTCTACTCATATGCCAATCAAATTTTAGTACATAGTAAATATATATAAATGCAAAATTTATTAAGTTCTTTTTTTATTTTTATGTTAAGAGAATTCTATATTTTTTTTGTTTTACTTATCGTTTTATTGTTCACCAACTGAGGCTCTCTCAACTCGATTTCTACGAAAAACGATTATTCTCATTATTTTCAGTATATTTGTCATCAAGGCCATTACAAATTACAAAATGTCTTATTTTTTAATTTAACTTTAAGATGTGAAATTATTCTTTCTTTCTTTAGATGTAATGAAATATATATATCTTTTATTTTATGACTAAGTTTATGTTCAAGGTAATGCTCCTTGTTATTTTTATTATTAAATCTTTTACAATTGTTTTGCAATAAACAATTTCCCTTTATAGTTTTTTTATTTTGGAAAAAAGTTCTTTCGTTTTTGTTTACTCATAAAATTTCAAACACTCATCAATGATATATGTGTCATTCGATCGATAAACTTTTCCCAATTTTAAAATAAAACCATATTTTAAAACCATTATTCCGTATGAGGTATTTGGGAAAGCTGTAAAAAGTTATTTTTAAGAGTCTCTTTTGTAGCCAAATTTACTCCATTAAGAGAGTTCTGCAGAGACCGAAAGACCTGGTAGTTGGACAGAGCAAGGTTGGGCTATACGGTGGGTGCATCAAAATTTCTCAGGCAAGCTCTCTCAGTTTTTGCAGAATCACGTTGTAGATATGTGTGCTCTAGCGTTGTCGTGGTGGAAAACAACGCCTTTCTTATTGATCTATTTCAGACGTTTGTTTTGAATCTCCTGATCGACAGTAGATTTGAATTAATTGCTTGGCCTGGTTCAAGAAGCTCATGATGAACTACTCACTTTAATCCCATTGAATACTCATAATTACCTTCCTTAGGGCCATTGGGTTCCGCAACAGTTTTTGAACCCTCTCTTGGCTTCGACTTTGATTTTTCTCGCATACTGTTGTTGTATGTGATCCACTTTTCATCGCTCCTTTGTTTAAAAAATAACTCGATTTTGTTTCGCTTCAGCAGCAATTTCACAAATGGAATCTCGATCCATAAGATGTTTCACTGTTATTATTGTGGAACCCGAATATCGAGCTTCTTAATTACCCAGTCTTATGACAAAGGCTCAAAACGGTTTCTTGGCCGATATTCAGTACCAATGAAATGTCGTCAGATGAAATATGTCGGTATATTTTGATTTTTTAAATGATTTCAAACATCGAAATTTCCGGAACGAAAAAGAGTAAACGTGTTTTGACTCTGGCGTTTATTTAAGCACTTATCAACATAAATACCACATAATTTTCGATGGGCCTGCGTTGCATTTTTTGAAGTATGACGAAAATGACTTTCTGGTTTTTCCATAATAACTTATGGCTGTATAAAGTAATATCCAGAATGTTCTACGATTGCGCTGAGGTATAGCTTCATCGAATAAATATAACCTAATTATATGACAACATTTAAAGCCAAAAATTAGGAGAATGGCACGATCTCGCTTCCTTCAATGCAGCAAACTCTCTCTGGAGAGAGGCTGAGGCTACATATACAAATACACATCCATTGTATACACAAGTTTGCATGAATTATTTCTGAAACTTAGTAATTTCATTGATTATGTATGGTTGAATGTTTATGTATTTTTTTAAAGGAATATTTTATTCAAATTTATCGATATTATAAATAGATCTGTCACGTGAACATTACAAGTCAGCATAGGGTTACTGCTCATTAACTCTTGAAATTTGTTTATGAGAAAAACAAACACAACAGAATTACATATTTCCTGTTATAAGTTCATTGCCTCAGGGCAAGGAGTATATGTACATAGATATACCTTGCCGTGATAGCAAGTTGGGTGAAGTTGCCCTCACGCTATTACGTATGTCAGCTGAAATGGTAATATCGGAGGAGATTGTGCTGATGTAAACATACCTCAGGCTGCCTCATAAGATTATGGCCCCTGTATTACATTGGCCAATCCGCGCCAATATGCATACTGTATAATGTAATATAATATAATATAATATATATACTCATATATACATATATATATATATATATATATATATATATATATATATATATATATATATATATATATATATATATAATTCTTTAGATTACAAATTCAGGATAATATGTAATTACGTAAGTTGATTGCTCTAATAAATCGTTTGCATTTGACCAGATTCAAGTAGTGATTAAGTTATTAACATTATGAATCTACAATAAATTTATGCTTCCAACACAATCGCCTCGGTCTCTTTTAACGCATAAGGAAGCTGTTTCGATAGGGATTCTACTGAGTGAACTATATAAACAAATTGTTATTCAAAAACTCTCTATATTCTTATTACTGTGTAAATATTGAAATTTCTTTTCCTATTAATTTTCCTACTAGGTCGTAAAAAAGTTATAGAATTACCCATTAATCAGAAACAACTTTATAGAACTTATCTATTGCAATTAAATTTTGTAAGGACCACATGCAGCATTACTTGAATTTAAAATATTACTTCATAAAATTAACATTATTAGAATTCAGCTGAAATTTCTGTTTGTCTACATCTATCATCTATAATATTTTATATACTGAAATAGAACCTAGCATAATAATACCAAAAAAATATAATAATTTTATTTATATTTTTCAATTTTGACAAAAATTATTTTTATCAAACATATAAACGAATCTTTTGGTAAAAGAATTTATAATAAGAAATAATTTTTTTTTTATGTGAATGCTCTTGTCTTTCATAAGAGAATTTGTTTAATGACGAACTGATATAAATAACAAATTGTATAAAATTATTTATTTAACAGCCCTAGTTTTGGAGTTATGCGTAATAAAATAAATTTACAGATATGGTCAATATATATATATATACATGTTGATAACACTAAAAATTTAATACTTTAAAATTATTCTTTACTGCGCTATAATAGTATGATTTCATTTTATTTTGTAGGGAATTTATATGACTTTCATATGAATAAACTGTGACTGGTATGTTTTTCAAGCCATTCTTTAATAAAATATTTACATCATAAGTTTTTCCCATTACTTTACTGATATTGCAGATTTGGACCGTAAAGGTAAACTATTTTTAATATCGTCATTCAGTCTTCGAGTTCGCTTTGCATTTTTTTTTTTTTTTTTAATAAAGTTGGTACATTGAATCTTTTTTTTTTGTATGTATTATTGAAAACTATGAACTACAGTCGTGGTCATAGAAATTGCATCACCTATGATTGTTACATTGTTGATCCTAAATGTGTAAACAAATAAAAATAGCATAGAGCCAAATTGGTAAGTTAATTATTTTAAAAAATGTATCAGCTATAAGATACATATTTTTAATGCCTTCACCATTGTGTTTTTGGATAGGTAAAGCAGTTTCTAACAGAAAACGAGATCTCCCCGCTGCTGTGCTCATGCATTAGCCCTGATTTAAATTCTTAAGGGTGTGGAATGAGGAGATTAGCCACGAAATAATAAAAAAATTGATCGACTCGATGCCAAACAGGATCGGCTCAGTTATCAGGGCTAATGCCGGTTCGGCATTAATATAATACTAGTTTATATTAATATTTCAATAAATATATTTTTAATGTGCTTATACAATTTTTTCAAATAAATTCATGTGAGCACGTAAAAAACATTTTTTTTCTTAAATTCCTCGTTTACACTAAACATTTTATTTATCATTTGATGAATATTATTTATTTTTTGTTTGGGTTTTAACAATTCCTTTTCCCTTTTCCTTTGCAAAACATTTTAAAATTATCAAAAGGTAAGAACAACATTGGTTTAAGGAGATCCTCCATGATTTATAAGTGATATTAGAGTTTTATGACCACGACTGTATTATTTCGAATCAAGTGAAAAAATATCAATGGCATGTTTTACTTTTTGTTTACTTTACATTTACACATTTAGTACCGTTAACTTATTATTTAAAATTGATTATTAATTAATATTTAGTTACATAGAGAGAAATAAATTAGTGTTTCTTTATACACTAAATGATCCAAATTTAGACTAACTACCAAAAATTATTTTTATCTATGCAAAAATTATTAAAATATGTACGCATATATACTGTTTAAGGAATAGATCTTCCATATGATTCAACAATATCTTTGATAAAATAGATTTTCCGTCGTATATCTATCAGGCCGGAAGGCCTCGCCATGTTGGACAAAGGCCAAGAACTCATGCCCGTCAACCCTTTTCACTTAGGGGTAACTTTTCAAAGCTTGTCCGTGGCAATTGATGCATTAATTTCCATCTAAAATCAGGTGGTGAAATTTCTAGGAAAACTTATTTTAAATTAGTCATTCCAAAAAAATAAAGTAAGAAAGACCAAATGTTTAAAATTTTGTACATAATGTATCAACAATAATCATTAATTATTAATTTAAAATTAAATTAGTTTTAGCTACGGCAGTAGGTCTGAGTTAGCTGTTAACACATCAACAATCCAAAAAAGGAATTTATATTGGTATAAATTATTATAGAAGTTTCTTCAGGTTAATGAGATTCAATCAATATACAATTAAAAGATTTAAAATGTAGATATTATACTATCATTTGTATCACATTGCATTTGTATCACAAAACACTTATTTAAATAATTAATCACATTTATTAATTTAAATAATTTTGATGATTGTTATTTCATAATTAAATTTAAAAGGTTAATAGGGTTAAAAACATCACTTTTGCAAAAAACACCTATATTTTAAAAGATTGTTTATGAATGCAATTTATTACCAACAATAAGCTACAGATGATTTGAAGTTTCGAATTGAAAAACTTAAAAATTAAAAATCAGTTTAATATTTATTTGCCATTCGAGACATCATCTACATTTACGCCTGGTTATATATATATTTTTGAAAGTGGTATAAGTCCAATTTGAATCTTAAAAAGTCATTTTGATGATTATTATTTCGGAATAAAATTTAAAAGGTTTAGAGGTTTAAAAACAGTACCTTTGTTTGCTGAGGTGCAAAATAAGTATATGCTAAGCAAGAAAAATGGACACCTCTTTAAAAATAACAGCTCATATAAAACGGTATTAAATTCTCTGGCATAAGCAAAGGATTACCCAGTATGACTCTAGTATCTATGCAAGGTTTAGTCTAAGTTTATAATTGTATAATAAGAGTACTAACCTGTTGCTTGTACCCAAACCAATAATGAAAGGAGTGAACTCCATGGCGACCAAATCCCCTCTCAATGTGGCAGGGAGTAATGCGAGGAAATGAAAAACGAGGACGATAAATTATAGAATGCTACACACTGTCCTGGAGCGGCAATTTATTAAGAGCCGGGATCAGCCTGATGTAAACAGGGCTTGCATTAGTGTCTGTTCCCGCTCCGAGCGCTTTACACTGACGAATGGCAGCGCATTCCCCGCCCTCTCTTCGCGCTATTGTGCCTGTCTACGTTCAATCATAGGATCTCCTGATGGTGGATCCGAAGGAGGCTGGAGCATGATTGTAGAGCTATCATGCTTCAAACTTTCAAGTTTAAAAGCCTGTCCATCCTTCCATTGGAGAGAAACAGTGAGATAGAGAAGGTGAGCGTACACCAAAACCGATATTGTCGGTCGATGGCGGACAGAATTACTCTGACGAGTAGCTCGGAGGTGCATGTGGTCACACTGTTGCCGGCATTGGATGTTGCCGGTCTTCTGTAGTTTATTCTATTTCTTATATTCTTTACGAAATTAATCCAACTTAAGTTGCTTGTCTGCAACCGCTATATCCATTTCTGATGCAACTTCAGCCCATAACCGTTTCGCAACATCGCCGATTATTGACATTCTTTTAAGGTTTATATCCCAACAAGAAATCCCAACAAGTTTGGACTCGTCGGTTGATCGGCCGTGAACGGGCGTCATCGGACGATGGTGGTTATAGTAGTGTACGCCCTCCCGTTCTTTTACATACGTATGATTTGATTGGCCGAGTTCTGCCGATGAATCCCGATTAAAGATCGGAGGGTAACGGTTTTGGTGAACGCGTGCCATTATGCATGACTAGAAAGTTGAAAAAGCTTTTTAACTCTAAATATAAATAAACCTGGCATATTTACTAATTTTACTAATATATTCAGTTATACTTGAATGTCATGTATGATGTCTACACATTCGTTGCAAATCAATGGCGGAAATGTCATTGTTTAAATGGTTGTTTCAGTAATGAAAGGATCACAGGCAATGGGAGATCAGGAAGATTTGCAGAATGAACACCCTGTTCTGCCAGATAACGATGATGAACTTCCGGAAGATGAAGAATAGATCCATAGAGAATTTTATCCAGAACTGAATCACAAGATTCCACAAGGAATATATGATCTACCTACGAAGCTTTTCAAGCATAATGATAAGAGACTAGAAGTCCTTCGAAAATAATATATTTTTTCGGGATGATTTCAGTTATTTAATTATACTAAATTTAAATTTAAAAACCAAGCAAATTATGTGAACAAATTAGTATGTGGAGTTAAAGGTAACCTATGACATGTGATTTTGTGAGTAGGGTTAGATATATGGAAATAGTCATATGTGGGAAGTAATTCTTGTTTTATGTTTTAAATAAAGTTTAACTTTAAATTATTTATATGTATTATAATTATAAGTGTTTATAATTTTAATAACTTATAATTTATAAAACTATCATTTATAACAAGATATATATTCTAATTCGAATTTTTGAAAAATATCTATATATTAGAAACAATTTAGAGGTATGTCAAACGTGAGTCAACGTCGCCTGAGCGATAAATATCCCAGCTGCATCTGATATACTTTAAGTGTACATCAGGCTGCAGATTTCCATCTCATAACTGAAACCACATTTGGATTCAATTTGCCAACCCGGTAGGAGATATCACCCTAATGCGAACACATCTTCCTTATCACCCAACCTTATTAGGGAATAGATCTGTCGCGGAATAAAAATTGCTTCGAGATTCCCTAGGAATAGATTTCTGGCAGGAAATGCCACGACCTAAATCATGGGTTGCAACGTTAAAGCAAGACTAACTTAGGTGTACATATTCAATGAATGTTGTGGGTGTAAACGCCATCTGCACTTGGCGATATTGTGGATAAATATGTTCTCTATTACTTTTATTTTTTAATTTTTAGTTCAAACGGACTAATAAAAAAAAGAACAACCTTAATGTGTGTTTTTTTTTGGTCTAACGCTCCATTTTTTTAGTATTATTCAAATAGTATTTTTACTGGAAAGACCAGTACATTTTTTTACGGGAATGTTTGTAAATATTTATTAATTATAAATTAAATTAAAAACTAAAAACCGCAATCATATATATTATATACGAATTTAAGACAGCTTTGAAATTAATAAATACATACGTTATAGTTCGGGATCCATGGTCCATTTTTTCACTTGACTAGTATCAAGCTGAATCTTCGTGAATAGCTTCGTTTCGATGAGACGCCCAACAATTTTCTTGTGCAAAAAATCTCGATTGTGGTAGCTAAAAGAGGTAGCAAGGATAAAATATGTCGATTTGATGATTCTCAAAAATGTATTACTAATTGGTTTTTTTTTGTTAAATCTCAAGATAACTATCTAAATTATTTGAAAAAAATATTTGTCCTACAATATGTATGGTTTGATCAAAGAGTCCCCCCCCCTCCTTCCAACGTGTATCGATAACGAGGTCATCAAAAATGATTACTAACCAGCTGTTTTTTTTTTTTTTACTTCTTCTTTTTTGACTTCTTTATCGATACATATTGGAAGGAGGGGACTCTTTGATCAAACCATACATTTTGTAGGACAAATATTTTTTTCAAATAATTTAGATAATTATCGTGAGATTTAACAAAAAAAACCAATTAGTAATTATTGATAATCATCAAATAGACATATTTTATCCTTGCTACCTCTTTTAGGTACCACAATCGAGTATTTTCGCACAGGAAATTGTTGGGTGTCTCATCGAAACGAAGCTATTCACGAAGATTCAGCTTGATACTAATCAAGTGAAAAAATGGACCATGGATCCTGGACTATTATGAAGTATGCCTTAAGGATCTTGGAATATAATAACTAAAATTAAATATATTATAGCATTCGGCTAATGCAAAAAATAAAAAATAAATTATAAACCTATACTAATAAAAAAGAAAAAAAAATCATTTAACCATCAATATCTAAATTAATTTCTTCGGAACATGTGCAGATATGCTGTATAAAACAAGATTGCCTAGTTCAATAAAGTATACCTACTAATACAGGCCCGATTCGATTGTATTTAATTTCACAAGTTCCCGGCAATGTGTTTATATGTTAGATATATATGTTAGATTTTATTGTACAGTCCAATTATAACTTTATTATTATTTTGATTTTACGATCTTATGTTGGTTACTCAGGTTATGTAGCCGATATCGTATACGATTAGCATTTGAAGAAACGGAAAGGTTAATACAAAATAAGTAGTAACCCCAATTTTGTAGCAAGTGATTTTCTCAGGATTCAGCACCTGATTGAAATGGAATACGAGAACGAATCTTGAATCTTGACATTATTTACAGTTATAACCGAAAAGGGAGCCAAATATAAACAGGGATCATTAAAACATGAGAATATCATATCATTTGATTATATAAGTAAATAAAAATAAATAACAAATATAAAATTTTATTAGTGTTAGCCAGTTTTATTATCATGATTCCATCACCAGAAGGGAGTTTTACCTGGCAATGGAAGAGATAAACACAGCAGAAATTAAAATGACTTACAGCACGCACTTAATGAGAGATCGTAAATGGAGTGAAAGTAAATGTGAAGTTGAGCAAACAAATTGTATGGAGTCAGGAGTTAAACTGTGCCGCACTCCCACACCACCACTATTTAATATTGCCCGTTAAGTTTTGGTCAAAGAAGCCAACCTTAATCAATTGGGTAAAATTTGAGCAAAATAATAAATGAATTTGATTATATAAATGATGTGTCTTTACTTGAGTTGTCTTCGAAGCTGTATATGTGGCACATGCATGGACAAAGAAAGAAGCAGAAATAAACTACCAAGAAATAAAAAATAAATGAAGAAGAAAAGAAAATCATGATGCTCAGAAGGTGTATACATTCCAGTGAGTGTTCAGTTGCAATTATTTCGGCTCCATGGTTAATAATGGAGTCGAACGAAGACGGGTTCATACAAAACAGTAAAATGTGCGATAACAAACTATACCATGCCTTCCATATACTTAAACTGTTGAGCAAGGGCACAAAAATGATTCTTAACAAAACAAACACATGACTTTTGCAGATCTATGCCTGGACCTAATGTAAAATTGTAGCTGAAAAGATTCTTCTATACCATAGTTCAGAGATAAAACTGTTGAGAATAGTAGAAAATGATATGTTCAGAAAGATAAGATACAAAGAGAACTACGACTTGTACGATCTTCAAGGTTCTTACTTCGTATGAATATGAATACAACGGCTGCGAAGCTTGATCAAAGTGGACAATGATAGAGTTGCCGCTGAGAGAAAGGCAAGTGAGTTAAGACCATCATCAAACGATAAATAACGATATAAGTCCACACAGGTCTGGCTTATCGCTTGCCAGATTCTTGGCATCTTGAATAATGAATCGCATCGGCAATTCACGCTTCTTTTCTTTTCTTGTTTTTTTCCTATTTTGTTTTATTACTGCCATTTCATCCTCCATTCTCGATACAGGTAACATAAATCTGAACCAACAGGTCTTAAATAGGGAGAACTGTTTATTGTATAATAAATAAACAGTTAAGACAGACTACAATTTTTTTTACCTCCACCCGAACCATTTCCATCCTCTTATATATACATTTATATAAGGTCAACTGTTATTATTCAAGATTTATCCATTCATAGTTTTATTATAGCCCATGACATATTTATACTAGGCAAACGGTCTCACATCATTTGAGTTGAATATTGAATATCCTCTGGATTTAATGAATGCCCCAGAGGATTGCATGGAAAACTTTATTAAGCTGCTCACGGATTCACGGAATGCTAGATGCAGCACTAGTGCCTGCATAAAATCTGAGAAAATTATACAGGGTTTTTTTTTTGTCATACTATACGAGGCGTTTTAATTATTTAAAATTAATACCCTACAAAAAGTCTGAGAGATCACTTAAATTTAATTAAAATTTCATTTTTATAAGAAAAAACACTGTACAACTACAATCCAGGTCTGGGAGTGCATGATAGGGACTATACTGATTCTAAGACAATAGTTGAGCGGTAATTTATACGAGATCACGCTCAACCGTCGGGCGTTTTCCTCAATTAAGGGTAGTCCCTTAGAGAGGCTGACTGAGCTCCAGGAGAGTCGGCAGGTTCCATAGTGTCCATTGTGTGGGACGTGTAGCTCGAAATAATCCATCAGAACGCCTCTACACGCTATGAATGCCACAATAGCTGGCAAGTGAACGTAGGAGCCCTAAGACCGGATGGATAGAGACGATCGACAAAGATGCTGCGATGCTTCATGCAGTAAGCTGGATATCATTGGCCCAAGAAGACAGGTGTAGAGAAGGCTGGTAAAGGCGGCCGATGATCTACAAGGACTGTAGAGTCAATCGAAAAAAATACATACGTATATATAGACCAGACCGATCATAAACTTAAACAATCTAATACTTCAATATTCCGGATAGCGGATATTTAATTTCTTAATTTAGACACTTGCTTCTTACCAATCATAATTACAGAAATCCGTTGTTTGCGGAGTGCCAGTTTATCCATTAGACATTGCGAGGTAATGATAAGCAATCAAAGTGGAAATTATCTCGACGATGATGATGACGGGGAAATAGGGTCCTTTATTTCTATATTTATACACCTTTATTGTTATTTAATTACCAAGAATTCAGAGAAAGTAGCTTAATTTATTTCAAATTGCCAATTAGTTATAAAATAAAACGACACGAATGAATTTTGAATCATTATTAAAATTGAAGTTTTAATCCTACTCGAATCGGTTAAGACTCTGTTTATATAATAATGAGTCCTTCATCCTAAAGAGTTTTTCGTTTAGTCCTTTAGTATTTAATAAAAATATAAAATTAAAAATAACAATTAATATGTGAGTTTCCCTATTGTTACGGGCTACTGGGTGTAAAATGGACTAAACTATTACTTAATTCAATAATCTAATATTTATTAACAAATTAGAAAGAATACAATGCGATTATTTAAAACAGTTAAATTATTAAACTAACATCAATTTACAGTAACAATATTCTACTAAATGTTATCTAATTTCTAAGATAATATACAAATAATATAAGATATTGCTAATACTAAGTAACTAAACTATTTATATAAATTTGTACAAATACAATAATATTACACTATAGTTTACAATTACAAATTAACACTTACAGTTCGCTAACTAAAGTCCACCGACCGTAAGACTCTCCAAATATGGCAAACTGACCCACAGTTTATTACACTTATTACACGGCCACTAATTATCACTGTTGCTCACTAAGCACTTATTACAGACTGATACTAATACTAACTAACTCACACACACTGCCACTAATTAACGGCTGCTTATTACTTCACTGCTTATTACTGACTGCCGCGGCCGAAAACGCTGTCCTTTTTATATAGGCAAGGTAGGTCGTGGTGGGGCATTACTCGGAACACGGACGAGGACCACCTAGACCGATCTAGAAGGTTCTACGCCATTCTATAATCCCTTCCGCTTAATCCCATTGTTTGCCTAATCCGCTCTAGGCAGATCAGAAGCCGGTCCTACTTTCCGCTCTGACCGTAACACTGCCCCCTCCTTAAAAGTGCTCTGCCCCAGAGCATAGTCCGGAGAAATCGGGCGGTCATGAGCTTCCCTCGATGGAGACGCATTTCCTTTCCAGGGGTTGAACGTGCACACCAATATGGCGACTCCAGAGTTGGCGAATATCTGTTCAAGCATGTTCCTGACAACCTTCCACTCCAGGCCGTCATATCCACAGCCCAACTTAGGGATCGCGAGCTTGGTGACACGCAGTCTCAGAAGCTTACTCCGCAGGTCGTCGAGGCTTCGCCGCAGTGCGTCATATGTGGGCTTCTGATCAGTAGCACACTTGGTAACTAAGTAGAACAGGTGTCGTCCTTCGTGCGTATGGTGGAGTGCTTTCCCGACGCGTGGTCCTTGGCGTTCCAGTTCCTCAGTTCCAGCAAACTTCTTCCTGAAGACGGTTGCAATCCCTCGGGAAGTCCTCAGATCTTCGGCTACACAATGGGCCAGAGAATAGTCCGCGGGTAACGAGAAGATATCTCTGTATACTGCCTGAGTTACTCCACGGGAACCTTGTACCTTAGGTTGTGCAACTGATACCTTACTGGCCTCCACGTTGTTGAGGTACCTGACTTGCTGGTCTTTTGTCGGGCCATGGTCTCCTTTGTATGGGGCCAGTCTATTAAAATGGACTACCCTGGGTTTTCCTTTTGGCTGCTTTCTGATCCTATAGATGACGTCGTTTATCCTATTGATGATCTCAAACGGGCCATCCCAGGAGTTCTGAAGTTTAGGTGAGTAGCCTCGCCTTCTTCGAGGATCATGTAGCCAGACCAAATCTCCAGGTTGGAATCCACCTTTCTCTGCCCTGATGTCGTAACGCTCCTTCATTCTGTCACTGGCTCCCTGGATGTTTGCACGAACCTTTTCGTGGATATTATCCATCCGCTTCCGTAGATTCGTGACGTACTCCTCTCCGGCCACTTCCTCATTAGGCTTGAACCCGAATTTCAGATCACAAGGCAAACGAAGTTCTCGGCCGAACACCACATTTGCGGGGGTCTGCCCCGTTGCTTCATGGACTGAACTCCGGTAGGCTAACAAGAACAAGTGAAGATACTGGTCCCAGTCTCGCTGATGCTCGGAGACCACTTTAGACAAATATCGACCCATTGTCCTGTTCATGCGCTCCACCATGCCATCCGATTGAGGGTGAAGAGGTGTCGTCCTGGTTTTCCGTATTCCCAGTGCTTCGCACATCCCGGAGAAGACTGCAGACTCAAAGTTTCTTCCCTGGTCAGCGTGAAGTTCCATGGGTACTCCAAACCGGCTGACGAGCTGCTTCACAAGTACGTCTGCAACCGTGACTGCCTCTTGATTCGGAAGGGCATACGCTTCCACCCACTTAGAAAAATAGTCCATGGCCACGAGAATATATCGGTTGCCTTCGTCTGTCACAGGGAAAGGGCCAGCGATGTCAATCGCTATCCTCTCGAACGGTGCTCCCACGTTGTACTTCTTCATAGGGGCCTTCTTTCTTCTTATTGGTCCGTTAGAAGCCGCACAAGTCGCACAACGCCTGCACCAGTCCAACACATCGTCCTTAAGGTTTGCCCAGTAAAAGCGTTCACGAACTTTTTCCAATGTACGGTGAACTCCAAGATGGCCGCCAGTTACACCGTCATGTAGTTCCCTAAGCACTTCGGGCACTTTATTCCTTGGAACGATGAGCTGTAGCCTGCGCTGATCTCCTTCCGCGTTCTCCAATGCCCGTTTCAGCAGCCCGTTGTCCACTAAAATGGAGTTCCATTGGGCCCAGTACGTTTTTACATTCTTCGACATTGGAGCAACATCCTGCCAGGCCGGTCTTCCTCGCCCCGATATTTTCCATTCCTTTATTTGTTTTAAGTCCGGGTCCTCGTCCTGTTCCTTTGACACCTCTGCATCTTGCCAACTGTCGATGACAACTGTAGTCCTCAATACCGCTGCCTGCTTCTCCTCTTGTCGAGAACAATGATTGCAGCCTTCTTCACAAGGTCTTCTTGACAGTGCATCCGCATTCCTGTGGCTCGTTCCAGAACGATGAGCAGATTCAAAGTCATACTCTTGAAGGCGCTCAATCCACCTCGCCACTTGCCCCTCAGGTGACTTGAATCGCAGCAGCCACATTAGAGCCGCGTGGTCCGTTCTCAGCAGGAACCTTCTTCCGTATAGGTATTTATGAAAATGCTCTATGGACTTTACTACTGCCAGAAGCTCTTTCCTTGTGACACAGTAGTTTCGTTCCGGAGCTGAGAGTGCTTTGCTGAAATATCCAATCACCCTTTCTTCTCCGTCTTGGAGCTGAGAGAGGACACTTCCAATGGCGATGTTGCTGGCATCTGTGTCAAGTATGAACTTGCCCTCGGGGCGTGGATAGCTCAGAATAGGAGCACTAATCAATTTGCTCTTCAGCTCCTCGAAGGATGCCTGACACTCGTGATCCCAATGGAAAGTCTTTTTCTCCTCGGTAAGTCTGGTAAGAGGTTTTGCGATGTTAGCGAATCCTTTCACGTACCTCCGGTAATAGGTGCAGAGCCCGAGAAAACTTCTCACCTGGTGCTTATCTCGAGGTACTGGCCAGTTGGTGATCGCTGCTATCTTCTCTGGGTCAACAGCAACTCCGTTGTCCGACACAATATGCCCCAGGTAGTTGACTTGCCTTCGGAAGAGATTACACTTCTTCGGGTTCAACTTAAGGTTCGCTGCACGCAGTCGTTCGAAGACCTTCTCCAGGTTCTTCAGATGGTGATCGAAGGACTTTCCCAGCACAATGATGTCATCTAGGTACACCAGGCATACCTCCCAAGAGAGACCTCTTAACACATTTTCCATCAGCCTCTCGAATGTGGCAGGAGCATTGCAAAGCCCGAACGGCATTACTGTAAACTGCCAGAGCCCAGTGCCAATTGAAAACGCCGTTTTCTCTTTATCTTCAGGTGCCAATCCAACCTGCCAATATCCACTGCGGAGATCCAAGGTAGAGAAGAGTTTACACCCCTCCAGGGTGTCCAGCGTATCGTCAATCCTGGGAAGCGGATAACTGTCCTTCTTGGTGACGTTGTTCAGAAGACGGTAGTCTACGCAGAACCTCGTTGTGCCGTCTTTCTTCTTCACCAATACGACAGGAGACATCCAGGGGCTACTCGAAGGCTCAATGACACCATCAGCCGCCATCTCCTTTATGATCTTCTCGGCGTCCTCCCGTTTGGCTAACGGCAGCCTCCGCGGGACCTGTCGGATGGGCTTCGCATCCCCGGTGTCAATCCTGTGCTGGACGATATCCGTTCTGCCCCGTGGTCCTGGTCCGATCTCGAAGACGTCATGCCATCGGATAATCATGTTCTTCACTTCCTCGCTCTGTTCAGGTGAAAGGTCGCGGCATGACTCGTTAACAAATCCTTTTAGTTCTTCTGGCAGTCCTCGGAGCTCGGTGGGACGACGTTGCAGCTGACGAACCACTGAGGTAGCGGTTGTACACTCCCCGACCGGTGTTCCTTTCTTCAGCGTTACCGGGAAGCTGTTCAGGTTCATTAGCCGGATTGGAGTCGTCCGTCCGGCCTTGATGAGAGACCTAGCAACCAGTACGCCGCGTCCGATCTCTTGTTCTTCGTGCGTTCCGGGTTCCAGTAGTACACATTGACCCTCTGGTAGATGTCCTTCGACCGTCCCATGCGTCACGATTTGGCTCTGTGCAGGTAAAGTGGTGTCTTCTAGTAAGAGCACTCGTGCATACAGATCCTTTCCCTGCCGAAGGATGACTTCCTCGTCTCCCATCGTCAACACACCTTTCGACATGTCCAGCTTGATCCCGTATGCGATCATGAAGTCCATGCCCAATATGACATCTTCATCGATTTCTGCCACGAGAGCGCGGTGCTTCAGATGTTGACCCCCGATGATGAAGGTGGCAACTATCTCCCCGTAGACCTTGGCTGGCTGTCCCGTGGCAGTCCGTAATGCCCAAGTTGTTGGTAAGATCTTCTCAGGAAGTGTTTTCGAGTTCAAGATTGTCATGGTTGCGCCGGTATCTATTAGCAGACTTCGCAGCTGCCCGTTCACCATCCCATCAACGTAGAAACTGTTCGTTCTGCTTCCTATTGACGCAACTCTGATGGCCTTCCTGGGGCCTTTGACGTTACGGGTTGACAGTTGCCCCCTCCCATCAACCCTACTTAGTTTTCCTGTGGCTTTTCTTGCTTCTTAGATGGACACTTGCTTCTAGGGTGTCCAATTTGGTCGCAGCTCCAACAGCGTATCTCCTTCTTACGGGTCCTGAGAGCCTCTAAAACTTTCGTCACTAGGTCCTCAAAGCTGGGGACTACATTTGGCTCCGCTTCTGCTGCTCGTACGCGCGCATGGCCCCGTACAGACTGTCTAACAGCCTCGAACTCCATGGCCTGGGATAATGCGTCTCCTAAAGTTTTCGGCCGGGCGAGCTTCACTGCTTGTTGTGTCTCTGGGTCCCGAAGTCCATCGAGGAATTTGTCGACAGCCAAGCTTTCGTAGACATCGTCGGTGACCGATGGATAGGCGTTCCTCACTAGCCGGGCAATATCCGCTTCAAATTCCTGTAAAGTCTCGTTGGTCTTCTGGATCCTGCTTCTCAGCTGTGAGCGATACAGCTGGTCCATGTGGCGGTGGCCGAAACGCATCTCCAGTCTTCTCATCAGCTCCCCGTAGTTGGACCGCTCCGACATGGGCATCCCCTGCAGCACTCCTAAGGCGTCTCCACGCAAGGCCAGGCACAATGCTGAAGCTTGGGTCTCCTGCGACCACCCGTGGATCGAAGCCGCGGTCTCGAAGAGAGTCATGTAGTCTTCCCACGGCGTCTTCCCGTCGAATACTGGAATGGTATTGTGAGTTGGTGGCGCCCCAGCATAGGAGGGTAGAATGCTATTACGATGGCTGCCCTCGGAGGAACGGTCGGTGTCGTTCGTTGGTGGGTTGCTCTTACGTCCCTCGAGAGCTTCCATTCTTAGCCTAATTTCGTTCACTTTTTCTCCTAGCCTAGATTCTACATCAGCTACTTTATTATTTACATCGGCTAACTTATTATCTACATTTTCCATCAACTTAGTCTCTAATGTGCCTAACTTAGACTCTAATGTATCCATTAAATCATTTTTTACAGTACATAATTCATTACCTAGCTCATTTTTAACAGTGCTTAGCTTATTTTCTACATTGCCTAACTCATTTTTAAAAGTTGCAGACAATTTGCTTAAATCGGTTTCAAACAGAACATCATCTGGATCTTCCCCTAACTCTACAAAAAATTGACGCAAGCGATGTTGCAGTACACTTTTATTTCCGGAAGAATCCAGATCACGTTCTTCTAATTCCCGTTTTAAATCCGCAACTTTTAAATCCATTAATTTAAGACTTTGAGAAGCCATTTTTCATACAGTAGCCCAATTATTACAAAATGCAAGACAAAATAACAATTACACAAGATCCCACTTCTGACACCAATTTGTTACGGGCTACTGGGTGTAAAATGGACTAAACTATTACTTAATTCAATAATCTAATATTTATTAACAAATTAGAAAGAATACAATGCGATTATTTAAAACAGTTAAATTATTAAACTAACATCAATTTACAGTAACAATATTCTACTAAATGTTATCTAATTTCTAAGATAATATACAAATAATATAAGATATTGCTAATACTAAGTAACTAAACTATTTATATAAATTTGTACAAATACAATAATATTACACTATAGTTTACAATTACAAATTAACACTTACAGTTCGCTAACTAAAGTCCACCGACCGTAAGACTCTCCAAATATGGCAAACTGACCCACAGTTTATTACACTTATTACACGGCCACTAATTATCACTGTTGCTCACTAAGCACTTATTACAGACTGATACTAATACTAACTAACTCACACACACTGCCACTAATTAACGGCTGCTTATTACTTCACTGCTTATTACTGACTGCCGCGGCCGAAAACGCTGTCCTTTTTATATAGGCAAGGTAGGTCGTGGTGGGGCATTACTCGGAACACGGACGAGGACCACCTAGACCGATCTAGAAGGTTCTACGCCATTCTATAATCCCTTCCGCTTAATCCCATTGTTTGCCTAATCCGCTCTAGGCAGATCAGAAGCCGGTCCTACTTTCCGCTCTGACCGTAACACTATGTTTTTATATTAGATTTTACTTTACTTGATAACTTATTTTTCTCTCAATTTTTGATGTAATGACTTTAAAATTAGATAATTTGAAAATAAATCGAAAATTTGTTGCTCATTAAAGAGATTCCCTTTGGGTATTGAAGGTAATTTTTGGTGGGAAAAAAGACGGTATTATTTTTCCAATTAGTGATATAAAAACAATAAATTTCTTGTTGTATAATAATTAGTTGAGGGGAACTCTGAACAGACAGGCAACAGGAAAATATTTGAATATGTTTTATGTTTTGCACATCTACCCAGCATTACCTGTATAATTATATATCATTATATTTATACTTTTACAATTATATTTATCATCTCTCTACTACGCTTAAAAGGACTAATAATTAAAATAACAAATAACTTCTTTGTACAGATATTAAAGGGAGCGGAGTGGCTCAGTGGTTGAGCACTGAGTTGCCATGCCGGAAATCCTGGTTCAAATCCCGGTGCGGGCAGTTACTTTTATTTAGTCTGTTTGCAGCCGGAGATGGATCATATAGGATCTAGGACCCTCCTGGGGTTCACCCAGCCTCTATAAAATATTATAAAAATAGAGTACCCATAATAAGGGGGGGGCCTGGCGGTTGAGCGTGACTTAGGACAAGTCACCTCCTTACAGAACCGTTGTCTATGAAACAGTACAGTCTCAACCATGTACTGAACCACCAGACTCGTTCACGGGTCGTAGTGGTACAGGTTTAAAAAAAAAAAAATAATAATAATAAAATGATTTTTATATACATATTAAGAGGTCATAAATTAAATAACAAAATATCTAAAACGAAATGGAACTTATTTTCAGTATTTAAATTCACACTGAATCAATACATTCATCACAAGAATCAACGGACTAATCTTGGCCATTAGAAATTTTGAACGAACAGTGAGCAGGCACAACACTCAAACGAGTTAGTTAAACAAATCACATTATTAACCATTTTTTGGAACAGTCCTTGTAAACTGTCACATTTACTGAGTTCTTTCAGCTGAAAATTAGGTTAATAATAATTACCCTGTGTAACGGCAGGAGCTAAAAAAGAACTTTAATAAAATCTTACCTTCAAATGAAATTCACTATTATAATCGTTCTTAAGATATTACCACCATTGAAATTAGTGTGAACGGGAATTTCTTAGTGAAATAACTTTTAAATATAATTTAGTCATTATTCCAACAGCACATACTTGATTCATAGAACTGAAAATAATGGTTCTACAAAAACTAAACTCTTAATATGAGATCTGAAATTTGATGAGGAACCCAACGAAATCCATTCCAAAATTTTTTTTTTTATTCGAACCCGGATCTCCGCCTCACCGTGGCAATGCTCTAACGATTTGAGCCACCGGGGTCGCTCCCTACCTAGGACAAATATGTTCTCTTCACCGATTCCATATCCCCCGTGTTCTCGCAATTTTGCGATGCATACACCAGGACGAATGTTCTTTGAACATTACTTTTAATTTTAGGATCTTTTTGGCATACGTCATTATGTTATTTACATTTTTTGAATCATTGCTTTAATTTTTAAATATTTTTATTTTGAAGAGAAAAGATTTGCCCCCTGCCGGGATTCGAACCCGGAGATTTATGAACGCTGAATTTTCGTGCCGATCCCTCCTCGGCTCCTATCCTATCCTAGCAGCTCCTTGACTATCCTTGTTTGGAATGCACATCTTGGTGGACTATTATTGAAATCTTTATTGCCTAAATTTTTTATAGTTCTGAATACCTCTCTTATTGCCAGAGATGCCTAGAATTTCTAATTCCTCGAGATAAATATAATTATTTTTAAAGAAATAACTCAGCAGTTTGTTCTAGATGTAATTTTCGGTAGATGGACCTATTTATTGTTGTTACTTTATATTGCAGATATCTCTCAAAAGTCCTAAGCTTATTCATGATGGAGTCTTCAACCGGATAGAGTATGGTTTCTTCTGCAGTAGTCATCAAATTTGTAATTATGTTGTAGCTAACAAACATGCTGTATGTGTGGATATTTTTTAACAAGTATTGAAGCTTTACAGGAGCCGTTCAAGATCAAAAGTGGATAACTCAAAAATTACGAACATTGATTTTTTTGTTAGTTTAGTCAAGCCATTTCGACTAACACGACAGTTGGCCGTCGTATTTCTCATCGTCCTGATCCGGTTCAGAACCTGAAATTTCAGAAGCATAGAGCATGGTTATATGTGACACTGTTTTAAAATCCTTAGGATATTTAAATAAATCTATTAAGGGTCAGGTGAAGGAAGCCTCAGTAGGTGTCTGATGGTCAGTACCTGAAAAGAGGAAATGGCGCAGTTGTTTGTAACTGTAGTTGGACTATAGGGATTCAAGATGTAAGCACTCACATATAAAGAAAAGAGGCATTTTCTAATTAGTCATATATTTTGTAACCACCATAGTTATAAAGTTATAGTTATTTTATCAGATTTTGTGTTTCAAATCTCCGTTTATTCAAATAAAAATATTATAAGAAATTACATAGTCTGAGTCCGCTGAAGGCGGGTTCTCTAAACCGGCACAAGGCCGCTGACTGTATACATACAAAGCAGGGAGAGACCGCTTTACGGTATTAGGTGATAGGAAAGAAGAAAGGGGGGAGAGGAAGGAGGAAAGGAAGAAAGGTTAGGACAAGGGAGTCCTCAGCCCATCCCGAGGCCAATGAGAGCACGTCGAACGAGCAGAATTAGAGAGCACTATGTCTCTAAAGAGTGGGTTACTACACGCCTTCACCTCATCATAAAATTGTTGTGCCTCCGGTAAATTTAGTCCGGTATAGACGGGAGTTTCAGCTCCTCATAGATTTTAGTATTACGCGCCCTTTGAAGCGACGTGCCTTTAACTATACACCTAACGATGGAGTTCTGGAACTGCTGTAGACTTTTTAAGGTGGTTTTATAAACATGTTTGAGGAGCGGCGCACCATGGAGCAGCGTAAATGATTAATTTATAAATTTGGCATTTAAGACGTAACGAAAGTTGGGGTGAAGTGAGCAGGTGGTCGAGCCTATTGGACTTCTGTCGGGCCAGCTTCAGCCTCCCCCTGACGTGACTCGAGAAGGTGAAATGCCTATCAAGAGAGACGCCAAGGTAGAGGATAGAGTTAGATACACGACGATCCTCATCTTCAATTGTGAAGGTCGTCCGTCAGTAGGCGCTTTTTACCTTCCTGAAATTACATCACGATGGCGTCAGTCTTAGACGGATTCACCCTGATGCCATTCAGCTTTAAATTATCAATAATGGTCACCGACGCGTTTTGTGCGTTGGCACTTGAACCGTAAATTCCTACATCGTCCGCATAGGCCGCTACTACCGCTCCTTCATGCTTAACCGAGACCACGGGTGCTGTGAATATCACAAACCACAGTGGCCCCAGTACAGACCCTTGTGGTACTCCAGTCTAAGAGGGCATCCCATGTTATTAATTAAAATCATTGTTTTAAGGTAAGGAGAACTTAGCAGCACTGCTTGGCTAGACGACAAATAGGGAACTTTACCAACTTTATGGTGAAGCTCAAGTGGTGAGGTATATTAACCTGGGAAAACTGCGTTGGGCTGGTCGGTCACGTTGCACGCCGGCCGGAGAAGGAAATAGCCAGGAAGCTTCTAGATGGGAAGATTCACCGAACGAGAGGAAGAGTAAGAACTCGGCTTAGATGGGAGGACACTGTTGCCAGGGATGACTGTCAACTACTAAACACCCGCAACTGTCGAAGGCTTGTTGAGGAGGCCAAGGACCACATCGGTCTGTAGAGCCAAGGAAGATGATGATGTGTGGCCAGCCGAGCTAAAAATGTGAAAAAGTCAAATTTTGAAATTTGGAGTCATCTGCTTTTGATCCCGAACACATCAAATAATTAACCACTTTTCGATGAAAAAGAATATTACGATTTTTCCGACATCAACGTTCTCAATACATAAAAGTTACCTCTCTTCCGGATTTCTAATGTGAATAATGGATGGGCACGACAAAAGATATAATATAAAAATATTTGAGCTCGTCTAACATTGTCAATCTTGGGTCTGACAACTACTAAACCTGATATTATTATGCTGCTACTGTCAAATTGTTTCTCGAGCTTGAATAAGATTGATGACGGAGGAATGAGGATGGCCCGCTATCGATTGCTGGAGACTAATGAGAATTAGAGGTTGATGGTCCCAGCCGATGGAATTAGCAACACACTAGATTATGGAGGCATCTGTCGCTAACTGAAGAGATGGGTCTTCTCTAATCCCTCCACGATGAGCCATGGTTTCCATAATACCAAAACCTCCAATTTTGCCAGTTTGCTACCTCAAATATAAACTAACTTCTCCATTGTGTTACTCTCTATAATATAATACCCTGTGCCTATATGGTATGGGGGGGGGGGCACATCTTGGTTATATAAAATGGCATATGTTAAGTGAGTTTCAAAAACTTTTTTTTTAACACCAAATTCTTTCAATTGTTTTAAGAGTAAATTTCTGTCCATGTACATGAATACATACAGTAGCTCACACTGAAACTCATGTAGAAGCACTTAATAGTGAGTATTTAGAAAGAAGAAAATTTAAATGGTCACAGGAAACAAAACCAGAAACTAATCAACATATTTATTTAAAACATCAATTTAAATATTTATATACAATAAAATTAGTATTCAACTTTGATTATTTATAAAATCAACAAAAATATATAAATAGTTTCAAATCTCAGTCAAAATGATACACCTCAGTTCTCATTATGTTTAGAGTACTCTTCATTTATATACTTCTTATTTTTTCACTATTAATTTAATTTTTATACCGATAGGTAATGAAAGGCTTTTAGTTTATCATTGCATCTATTTATTACATTTGTGATTTGTATATAATGTAAATATATCTTGGAGGATTAAAAAAAAAAACACTATTAATTTAGTTCAATACTTTGTACTCTGTTGGGAGCACTCGAAAATGGATTTTGTTTATTTCTCAGTCAAATTTTGTTTTTGGCAGTACAGTTTTCAATCCACTGTATGTTGCAGGGTTGAACCGCTTTTTAAAAAATAATTTCGGCTATTAGATTTTCCATCATTAAATTTTATAATGACCAGCTTACGTTCTACAAAGTGTATACTCCCATTATTAAAAAAAAAATCAGAAATGATTTTGTAGAACTGACTTTCGAATGTCACTTTCGACACAAGAGCCCAACAATATGAAAATAGCCTTATGTAAACAAATATTGGGAAAACAAAGGTTGATCATTTCTACTATGAGATTGTCAATCATAAACAAATATGAACTATTTATATTATTAAATACTTGCTCATATATTATTCATAACATATTACTATGTTGTTTGGTTGTAATAAATTTCTTTTTTCTTCTTTTTTAATGTAATATAATTTGAACTATTTATTTATTCAAGGATTCTTCTCGATTTCCAGGTGTATATTTTGAGTGTGAGGGACTGTATATGATGTTCATTATTCAATGATATTGATTTTTATTCCAAAAATAATGAGAGTGCTACCCAATAAAATTGCAGTTTGTGATTCCTCCCACTATTTATAAAAGTACATGGGTAATCTTTATCAACAGGTGTGCACCAGAGAAAAGACAATATATTTCGTTTTGATGAAACTTTTGTTTTTCTAATGTTAGCTAATGTTTTACACATCAGGACTATAACCAAGGATTTTTTACTCCTTTGAAAACATCTAGCTGCCACCTGCCGGGCTGCGAACCAACGATCTTGGACATTTTAATATTTCAATGAAACCTTTTTTAGATAGTTTTAAAATTGATCATCAATATTGAAAGAAATTCATAAGTTATGAAATTAGATATCGATATGTCTATATAATAAAATTTAATTTATTATTCCTCTCAAGTATATTAATGAATCTGGATTAATACCAAATTATGAGTACTCCCATCAGAACTGTATACTTGGCCTAGCGCTTTCTAAGTATAATCGAAGGAAAACTTTATCAACAGACGATAGGTAACTTTGCTAAAATTCGAGGAAGCCGAGGCTAATCCAAAGTACAATTTATGGTTTTAATAACAGCAGGAGTAACTTAGGCTTTGATCAGGCTTCGCTAAAATAACAAATGTACAATATTAGGGACTTTTGACATTTATGCTGCTAGCGTTATTTAAACAATAAATATTCATTATAAGCCACATGTTTCCTTTTTAAAAAATAAAATAAGGCATTGTTCCCTTTAGTAGATTTCTAATTTTGCATTAAAATATCAACTGTTTATGCCAGTTGTTTCATTCCAAAAAAAAAAATCGCAATTCTGTTTTGAAATAATATTTTGATGGATGTTTTATCTATAGTATTATCACAATATTGTACATAATTAATAATTAAAAATATTAATTTTGAGTTATATTTGTACCTCCTGGTTCCTGGTACTAACCAGGTTGTGGAAAGGAATGACGTAGACAAGGGGTTAACCCATAGCTAAATCGTTCTTATGTCGGATCACGAGGTTTAGGGTCAAGGTAAGCTATTTAAGTCGTTTCTGCCCAAAATTTTAATTTTGATTTCTTGTCTTCCTATGATTGAAACATCTTCCTCCATTTTAGGGATTATTAAATTATATATTGCAGTAAATAATCGTTGATAATTATATTGTTGTATTGGTTCTGTGTGGGAGCTGGGCTGCTCAGATTGTAGAATTGCTTGACTGAAGATCCCAGGTTCATATCCGATAATTTATAAGATAAGATAACTTATTTTACCTATTAACAGCCGGGGACGGTTCCTGTGGGTTCTTGAGACCCGCCTGGTACTCACCAAGCCTGAAGTCTCTACCATGTACTGAATTTTGCACTTCATGGGCCGTAGTGGCACAGTTTTATTTTAATGGTTATATATGCCATATATTAAATGTTGAAAGGTGAAAGCAATTACCTTTCGTTATCGTGACAAACATCAAACTCGTCAGGTTATTCTCATTTCACATTGAGGCTAGAACAAAGTTTCATTGAAAACAAAAAAAATGAAATACAAATATTTACTTATTCTAGCTATTCCTCTACTCCCCGTTTTACTTTAGGCACGTTTTCTTCGGTAACCATTTCTGTTAAACTGGGTTGAACGATATATTTTTTTTTAAAGCTCGCAGTTCGTTCTTAAAACTTTAAACCCTGCAACTAAAGTTATAGTTCTTTTAACATTTAAGGGCAAACATTACTTTAGGCAGAAATAAAATGATGTGACTAGAGTATGTTTGTGTGTGTGTACTCCTATGTATTTATATTATGTATATACTGAAAATTATTGCATATATTTTAGATTTTTCCAGTCAGATATGGGCGATCTAATGGGAAGCCGTTGCTCCAGTTTATCAGGAATAGGGAACATGGTCAGTCACGTAATCATATTTGAAAATTTCAGATCGATTTGGGTTTTTTATACGAACTAACCTATGCTGTCTGTAACGATGATGAAACTCTAACAAAAAATAAAGGGATCCTATCAACTGAAGAACTACTACAACTTAGTGTACAATGAAGTACAGAATGCTTAGGTTTATAAGCATTTAAAGATTGTCTTAAAAACTTCATTGAGAATGATGACTTTCGATGAACATACAAAGGAAGTGGATGTGCGTCAGTTTAGTATTGATTCATTCTACAAAGTGAGCGAGTGGAAAAAATAAATCTTTTTAGGGAGGAACATATATATTAAACAAGTGTGTGAATTGTGTTTTCCTCAGACATATTTCATACGGTTTGTTTTGGATATGATTATTCTCTTTTTATTATTCCACACTTTTCCCCCCTCTATTTTTGCTTATGTTGAGTCATTGAATTGAATTTTATGATTAAGTTCATAAGTTGTTGAGCCAGGTTGATTTTACCAATATAGATGGGTTTAATCTATTCTTGAAATGAGATCATTAAACTTTCCACGCCTTGAGTATTCAACGACGCCAATGAAAGTGCTCGTTGATGATCTCTTCCCATTTGCTAATTATAAGCCGTTGTCTTTATATTGGACTTCTGAAAGTCTGTTAATCCTGTTTCATAATGGAATGTTTTTTTTCTCAACAATGGCACAGTAAAAGATATTGTAAACAGGCTACTAATTGTTACCAGGATTAGAGATCTTGTATGACTAGAGCATGTATGTCAAATGAACCATCTATACTTTAAATTAAATAACTTTGTTACAAACAACGTAACATCAAAAGTACTTGGAATCCTGTTATAATTACACAAAATATTCCGCGTTTTGTTCATCTCCTTCTATTATCCATAATGTATTTAAGCATTTGATAACCAAAATAATGTTCAGCTAAATTTTTAGTATTTTGAACATAGTTTTCAATTTATGATTAAGTTTCATAAAAATTTGTCACTACTCTAAAATTTGTACTTGTTTGAACCTGAGCTTGGTAATCCCAAAAAGTAGACGGGAAAAATGTCTGTATAATTAAGATATATAAAAAAAATGTTTTTTTATATTATATCATTACGATACTACTATGTTACCTTATCTTACGGCTGTGTTGTAATTATTATAATACTATTTCCGAATACAAAGATATAGGGATCCTATGTTTTTATACACCCTATTATTCCAATTTTATATTACACAAGTTGGAATGAGAAAAGAGAGAAGGAAGAAGTTAAATGTAAAGTTCAGATGGAAAAAGAAGCCTGGCTGGGAGTGATAACAGCCAAGACCATGTATGCATAGATAGAACTGAAAACCGTTTTTCAGACAGTCGTGGAAAACCGCATTACTGGATTTTTTTTTTTTTAAATCCACCAATCTCAACTCCTATATTTTTGATATCATTTATTTTTTAATTACTTCTATGAAATTGGTTACTTTATATCGGTTTCAATTCTTACTTAAATTGTTATTTATAATAATAGTAGCAGCATACAATGAAATATATGATACTTTATGACAAATCTCGTACTATCAATTTCTTTATTATATGTTGTATAACATGTTGATGAATAATTATATTAAGCAGATTTTTAAAATTTGTTTAAATAATTGCAATATTTCTTACATTAAATAAGGAAAATAATACAACATAAACTTCGTCATTAATTTTAATTTCTTACGCTACTACAACAACCCATAGAATTAATACTGAAGAAAATGTCATTCTATGTTTAAATAATTCATTTGAAAATCTAGATCACATATTTATTGCCTGCCGATTTTATTCATAATCTAGAACTAAATATTTAAGCTCATACGATATAGTTATTTATTTGACATGTGAGGAAAGTGCCACTTTATTACACCCGAATGAATTTTACCACACGAGCCGAGGGCGAGTGTCGTAATTAAACGAGGGCGTTATAAGCACTTTTCTCACGTGTCAAATGTTACATTTTTTTTCCAACCATTTAAAAATTAAGAAATTAAAGGTGAAACTTTAGATTCGTTTAAACTACACACGCGCTATCTCTTACGATTTTCCATTACTAACCATGTAAATTATAACTCTAGGACGGTTTACTCATTGAAACATGTATTTATTATTATTTAGAGAATAATATTCTAATAACACATACTGTTCAGTAGCGTAACATTAAAGCTTGGTATATTCAAATTTACTAGTCACCGCCGCCATGATCGGCTATAGCCATCTAGATTAGGAAGGCAGATTGAAACACCATCTGTGGGCCGAATCACGCTCTTCGCTTCATGCTCTCTCTTGACTTCCTGATTGCGAGCTGGAAACATCATCTCTGATCTCCTCGACTGAAGTTAACCTTGTCGTTCATCGCATTGAGCCAGGACATTTATGATATTCACCCATCGCTCTAGGTCGGCTAGCACCGGATATGAGAAGCATGCTCTTGATACCACTACATCGCCTAGTAACCAGATACACTCGGAGCCAATGAAAAGAATCCTTCTCTCCAATTGTAAGTCCACTCTTTCATACAATTAGCAAGAGTACTTGTTCACCGGTCGTCGTCATCCTCAGAGATTTCATTTCAGTCATCTTATAAGATAAAGACTATAAATTCCACTGTTAAGATTTGTTCATACGAAGCATCATTTCCAGTTAATAATTAAGATTTAATAATTTCTTTGCATAACATTATTCATTGTTCATTTTTTGTCTCTTTCTTTGTAAAAATTGTTTATTCGCTGTTTTTTCTTTAATTATCAAATGTCTAACCTTAATATATTTAAATTTAATAAACCACATGTTTCAGTATCTCGCCAATTTATTTAAAACCCCGACGCTATTCTACTAATATATTATATTTCATTATTTATCTTTTTTTTTGTTCTATTCAGTCTAATCACGCCCGTACATATTGGTGCCGAAACCCGGGAGTTTAATAAGAGCATACATTTTTCTCGGCAGATACTGAACCATTGGTGTTTCACGGCCATATTGCATCATTGTTTACTTAGCTATTCGGCCATATTGTTTTAGGTTACTTCCGCCACACATGTGACTATCTATTCAATTCTATTTAGGTTACAATTGTTTAAATTTAAGGCTCATTATTCAATACTATTATTCATTGTAATTTCTTTCAGCCGTTTTTTATTAAGTGTTAATAGTTTAAAATGGCTAATCGTCGCCAATCTAAAATTAAAAACGCCCAACAAACAATTTTAATAGGATTATTCAACGAGTTCCAAATGTACGCCGAAAAGTGTAAGGCGGCAGTGACTAGGAAGGAAATTCCAGTAGCCAAATTACAGATTGATAGATTAAAGCAGTTAATCGCCGAAATGAGAACATCTCATCAGGCGTTAGTTACCGAATGCATTATCAATGAACGATCTATCCCTGCCGATTTTAAGGAACAACTCATTCAGGCGCAAGACGAAATCATTGATTTAGAGGTGCACATATTAAATCAACAGGAGGCCGTGTCTGTCGGGCCTCGTATACCGGAAATTCGCCTTCCGCCCCTAAATTTGCCCATGTTCAACGGGGATATTACGCAGTTCCAAATATTTAAAACGACATACGTCCCGCTTATACATAATAATAAAGACCTAAATGACGGAATTAAGCTGACCTATCTTAAGAGTTGCCTCTCGGGCGGGGCACTATCCGTAGTAAGCCATTTGGACAATTTAGATTCGAATTACTCCATTGCCTGGGCCGCCCTGATCGCGCGTTATGATAACCTATCTGCGCTCTCTTCACGCATAGTAAACGAAATGCTAGGTTTTCAGCCCATCGCTCGTCCATCACCGGAGGCACTAGAATCCGTTTTAAAATTATTCTCCGAGTTGGGCCAACAATTGAAAACAATATATATTCCGGACCTGGGGGACTATTTTTTGTATTTTTTGGCGTTTCGAAGTCTGGATCCGGTCACCCAGAAAGAGTTTAAATTAGAACATCAGGAAGACTTCCCCACTTTCGCCGAGTTGCTCGAGTATATTACTCGACTTAAAGTTGCCACCGCCTCAGTTTCTGAATTACCACCGCCTAATACTCGCCGCAAATCTCCCCCTAGGAAACAGGAGTCATCCCCAATGCTCCGTAAATCGCCGCCTATAAACCGATTCGCTCGCGCATTCGCCACATCCCTGAAGTGTCCCTATTGCCATGAACCCCACAATATATATCATTGCCGTGAATTTAAAATTTTATCCGGCCAGGACCGTCTTGGATTCATTCGAAAAGAAAACCTTTGCATTAATTGCCTCGGGTACCATACATCGGGGAAATGTCAGTCAAATCAGCGATGTCATCAATGCCAGGGTTTTCATCACACCCTGCTACATCGGGGCATTACCGAATCGCAATCGCGACCGGAATCATCGACTAGCTCACCGCGCGGCTTCACCCGGTCAGAGTCTCCGATTTTTAGGCCAATTCAACCGCACCGCTACTCTGCTCAACGCCGCATCGCTACCGAGCAAAGACACCGATCGTCACCAACAGTTCATACCTTTCATGCGTCGTCTCCACCACCTGGTCAGGAATTACTTAGCCGATCACAAACCCCGGATCATCACTCTCAGGAATCTCTAAGCATTCAATCACCTTATGAAGCTAGCCATTTTGATGCACCTATGAGTTACCAGACTCCCCTGCAGTCTCTTCGTCCTTGCCACCGGACCTCCCATCGCGATACTTGTCCGCCTGAGGAAGTCATAGTTCGCCGATCCCCGGCCTCAGGTATAACCAGATCTCCCCAATGACTTTCTTTTACCGCCGTTTCACCTACCCCCCCTCACATTCGCCCTCAACACTCACCGATCTCTTGTGATAAGGATCCTCGCCATTCATCAGGGGGGAGGAACTCCGATATTTTAGATCACCATTGTAATTCGCCCCCTCATCATCGCCGTTCCGCCGATAATTCGTACTCGCTAGCCTCCCTCATGGCACCATCGCCATTAACCATGTTAGGATCCTCCGGTGGTCTAACCCCTGCACTTCTTCCCACCGCGCAGGTCTCTGTATCGCGCCCTAATCACCACTCCAAATCGCTTCGAGCCCTTCTCGATTCGGGAAGCCAGGTGAGTTTCATCACTAGAAGCTCCGCGTCTCATCTTGGCTTACCAATTTCACCAGCCCCGGTCGGGGTCAGCGTCCTTGGGGGGTCTTCGAATATCACTTGCCCTGGTTATATCACCGCTTCCATTGAAGTCCCTGGTTCTTCTCCGCTAAGGCTCCGGTTATTCGTGATCGAGAACATCACACAAGCACTTCCCATCACGTATGTAGATTTATCTCTGTGGCCACACATGCGGGAACTACCGGTCGCCGATCCGTTGTTATGCCAGCCTGGCCCAATAGACCTCCTTTTCGGAGTAGACGCCCTGCCCCGCATCCTCCTAGGAATTGACTCTCCACCAAAGGGTGGACCCATTGCTCTAAACACCGTATTTGGGTGGTGTTTTATGGGGAATTGTCGCCCTCCTGCGGCCAAACGCCATATCACTTGGTCCAAGGAGGTGAAGGATAACGAAGGCAAGACTTATAGGCCACCGCCTCGACGCCGTCACGCGCCAATTAGGCCTTTGCACAACCATAAACCTAGTCATTCGCCTGTAACCACTGCCGTCGTTCCTGCGCGTCAGGAGTTAACGGCGTTTAACGCCCTCACCAACTTACAACTAAACCGAGACCTTCAACGTTTTTGGGATTTAGAGGAAGTTAACGCCATTTCTCCCCGGTTTTCTTCCGAAGAACAACTTTGTGAGGACTTATTTAGGACATCAGTCTCCCGCGACTCCAATGGTCGTTATATAACACCATTACCCCTAAAATCGCTCGACTTGGGCGAATCTTATTATCGAGCCGTCAAACAATTTCACCGACTGGAAGCGCGCCTTCACCGTGAGCCCACTTTACACGAAGCTTATACCGCCTTCATGCGCGAATACTTAGAATTAGGTCACATGTCCTTAGTTCCGGAACGCGATGATGCGTCCGGAGTGACTTTCTACCTCCCTCACCATCCGGTGCACCGCTCGGACGATCCACCTTCTAAGATCAGAGTAGTGTTTAACGCTTCGGCCCAATCCTCCAACGGGAAATCCCTCAATGACATTTCTTACACCGGACCTAAATTACAATCAGACATTGTCACCTTGATCACGCGTGCTCGAACGCACCAATACATTTTTACCGCCGACATTCGGCAGATGTACCGCCAAATATTAGTTCCTCCAGAACATCAGGATTTGCAGAGAATAGTATGGCGTTTCTCACCCAATGAACCTATCCGCTCCTATCGCCTCCGAACTGTCACGTACGGTGTCAGCTCCTCTCCGTTTCTCGCCATCCGGACTCTTCATCAATTAGCACATGATGAAGAGGCTCGCTTTCCATCCGCCGCCTCCGTTCTCCGTGAAGACACGTATGTGGACGACATTATCACCGGAGCTTCCACGTTGTCGGAAACAATCCAACTACGGGACGATGTTATCTCGTTACTGCAATCCGGTGGTTTTGAACTCCGAAAATGGGCCGCGAATCACCCTAAAATTCTCGCCGATCTAGCCACCGAGCACTGTAGAGTGTGGACCCATTCATTTGACTTCTCCTCCGAAAACGGTTCAACCATCAAGATACTCGGTCTCGTATGGTCAGCAGACACAGACACCTTTTCTTATTTCGTGTCTTCTGATAATCTCCCAGCCACGAAACGGCTTATTCTCTCTAAGCTCGCCCGCATTTATGACCCTCCGGGATGGTTAGTTCCCGTGACTTTCACCGCCAAATTACTAATCCAACGCCTCTGGGTCGGACACTCTGATTGGGATGACCCTGCTCCCCCCGATATCAGCCGAGATTGGAATTCCTTCCAGGAAGAACTCAAAGCCATATCGGAAGTTGCTATCCCTCGCCGTTTCCCTTACTATCAGGAATCTCGTAGTTGCCATCGTCTGGTCGCCTTTTGTGATGCATCCGAATTAGGTTACGCCGCCGCGATATATTTGCATTCCACGTCCTCCGCAGGGGAAATCGCCGTCAGCTTACTCATGGCTAAATCAAGGGTCGCGCCCTTAAAAAAGGTATCTCTCCCGCGATTGGAATTATGCGGTGCTCACCTCCTTGCGAAACTAACTGCCAAAATCACCAGCATGTTTTCTCAGCCATTCGAAGATCTGGTTGCCTTTTCTGATTCCACCGTAGCCCTTGCATGGCTTCGTGGCGAACCACACCGCTGGAAAACATTTGTGGCCAACCGAGTCACTGAAATTCAGGAAATCATACCCCCTTCCCAATGGCGTCACATTGATGGAAAGGAAAACCCCGCCGATTGTGCCTCTCGCGGGCTCTCTCCTAAGGAACTCGCCCAGCATGCCTTGTGGTGGACAGGCCCTTCATGGCTCTCCAACCCGCCATCTCTATGGCCCAAATCACACGTCGACTCTCCACCTGACGTCGTTAACGCTGAACGTCGAGCTACTCAGAAAATTGTTTCTTGCGCAGCACTTACCACCCTTAATCTGGAAGGCCGGTATTCGTCCCTTTCCCGACTACAACGCGTCATCGCTTGGTGCCTCCGTTTCACTCACAACAGCAGAAATCCTCAACGCCGCGCTACTGGGTTCCTTTCCGCCGCCGAACTCTCCATTGCGCTTGACATATTAGTGAAGGGGGTCCAAAGGGTCGCCCTTGCGAATGAGTATCAGGCCGCCGCTGAACCTACATCTAAATTGCATCTCAAACGCACGCTGCAGTTGTTCATCGATCCGCAGGGAATTCTCCGCGTAGGTGGACGAATTCATGAGGCCTCGCAACCGTTCTCCGCTAAACATCCCGCCTTACTTCCCAAGGATCACCCTTTCACCCAATTGGTTATTGATCGGGCTCACCTTCAGAATTTGCACGCTGGTCCGTCTGCCACGCATTCCTTTATCCGCCAGCGATTCTGGATATTAGACGGAAGAAACGTGGTTCGTCGTCGCCTAGCTAAATGCAACAAATGTTTTCACGTCAATCCTCAACCACTCATTCCCACTATGGGGCGGCTTCCCAAGGACCGTGTTACACCCACGTACCCCTTTTCGAAGGTAGGGATCGACTACGCCGGTCCTTATTCCGTTTCCTCCGCTCGCATTAGGGGTTGCCGGGTAACCAAGGCCTATATCTGCGCGTTCGTGTGCTTCACCACTAAGGCCATCCATCTGGAACTCACCTCCGAACTATCCGTGGCAGCCTTCCTAGCTGCCTTCACACGTTTTTGTGGTAGACGGGGACGCCCTTCAGATATCTATAGCGACAACGGGACCAATTTCGTAGGAGCTAGTCGCCAAATCAACGAAGTCGGGCGTTTCCTTCGCCAATCAGATACTCAGGAAGCCATCACTCATCACGCCTCGCGTGAAGGTATCCAATGGCATTTTATTCCGCCAAGTGCGCCTCATTTTGGGGGTCTATGGGAGGCCGCTATCAAGTCCACTAAGCGCCATCTCCGTACTGTAATGGGTACTCAAATTCTGTCCTTTGAGGAGTTTTCCACCCTACTCACCCAGGTTGAAGCCGTGCTCAACAGTAGACCTCTATGTGCCCTTTCGACGGATCCGCATGATCTAGAAGTTCTAACTCCTGGACATTTTCTTATTCACCGACCTCTAAACGCTGCCCCAGCTCATGACCTAACGGAGGTTCCTGTCAATCGCATGACTCGTTGGAAACTCATAACCAAGATCCATCAAACGTTTTGGAAACGATGGTCAATCGAGTATCTCCATACTCTCCAACAACGATCCCGATGGACTGAATCGGCCCCCGAACTGACAATCGGGTCTCTCGTTCTCATCAAGACCGACAATGCTCCGCCCTTGCGTTGGCCCTTAGCGAGGGTTCTCGACTTGCATCCTGGAGCGGACGGCATCGCCCGAGTCGCAAGCCTCCAAACCGCGACAGGTGTCATAAAACGACCGGTCACCCGCCTATGCCCCTTACCTTCTCAATAATGCCACTGTCGTGCCATGGGGGGGGGGGATGTTCAGTAGCGTAACATTAAAGCTTGGTATATTCAAATTTACTAGTCACCGCCGCCATGATCGGCTATAGCCATCTAGATTAGGAAGGCAGATTGAAACACCATCTGTGGGCCGAATCACGCTCTTCGCTTCATGCTCTCTCTTGACTTCCTGATTGCGAGCTGGAAACATCATCTCTGATCTCCTCGACTGAAGTTAACCTTGTCGTTCATCGCATTGAGCCAGGACATTTATGATATTCACCCATCGCTCTAGGTCGGCTAGCACCGGATATGAGAAGCATGCTCTTGATACCACTACATCGCCTAGTAACCAGATACACTCGGAGCCAATGAAAAGAATCCTTCTCTCCAATTGTAAGTCCACTCTTTCATACAATTAGCAAGAGTACTTGTTCACCGGTCGTCGTCATCCTCAGAGATTTCATTTCAGTCATCTTATAAGATAAAGACTATAAATTCCACTGTTAAGATTTGTTCATACGAAGCATCATTTCCAGTTAATAATTAAGATTTAATAATTTCTTTGCATAACATTATTCATTGTTCATTTTTTGTCTCTTTCTTTGTAAAAATTGTTTATTCGCTGTTTTTTCTTTAATTATCAAATGTCTAACCTTAATATATTTAAATTTAATAAACCACATGTTTCAGTATCTCGCCAATTTATTTAAAACCCCGACGCTATTCTACTAATATATTATATTTCATTATTTATCTTTTTTTTTGTTCTATTCAGTCTAATCACGCCCGTACACATACAAAAATAAAATAAACGTATATTATTATATCTTGATTCATATTTATATTTCTCTTCATATCTAACTTTAGATGTTTTTGGTAAAAGTTGATTTATTACCTGTTCAGCCTGTTCTTTTATGAATGGAGGAGAAAATTGTATGAATTTATCTATATCTATTTCCATTTTTCATTTTGTTTGTGGTCTGATCACTGTTTTAATCCTAGATCTACAAATTTCTGATGTGTGAAGGTTCTAATACATTTAAGGTTATATTGAATATTTCTATAAAATCGCTTCAAAATAAATAAAATCTATCTTGAATTAAATATAAAATAGTTCTAAAATTCTAACATTTTAGGAATATAAAATGAATAATATTATAATACCGCCATTTAACATTTAATATAACAGAGTGCTGATTGTCAAAGTCGATCTTGGTTACTTTTCCTCACTAGTGAGTGAAAGTGGTTTTCCCTCACTAGTGGGGGAAACTGGGACTGTCCACACCAGTTTTAGTTGAGTAGTGGATATCATTACTCAATGGTTGCAGTAAAAGGATATTTTAATTCCATTGAATCCAAAACACAATAATAATATGGTTAATCTCCATTTTTTTCTTTCTTAAGTTCTAAGAATTAGCTCTGACCCACTGAGATATATACGGTTGTGTTTAAAAATAATATTTTCATTGATTTATATAATTTTCAATTTCTTACATACTTGTTTTGCTATTCCAATTTTCCATAGTTTGATTTGGTATTAACTCATAGCTATAATTCTACTTTTATCTTATCTAAGTTGAATTCCTTTTTTCGATATTTTTTTCTCTATCTTTACTTTTTCTTATGTATTTTAATTTTTGTAATTTTCTAACCAAACTCCCAGCACTTTACTAATGTTTCTTTCTTTATTTAACGTCACTTTATGCTGCTATGGCTAATCGGACGATGCTACAGTAAAAGCTCTAAATTTTGCCTATCCAAGTTTAATTAGGATAGGGATTTTTAACGAGTACCTGACATCGTACAGGCTAGGGACCCCAGTTTAAGAGCGCCATGACCAAGGATTTTTCACTCTCTTTAAAAAATCCTAGGGCCACCTGCCGAGCTACGAACCCGCGATATTCAGCTTATTAGTTTGTTGTATTGTAACTACCAGACCACAGGTAAACCTATTTTACTAATGTAAAAATCAGAAATTTATAAATAAATAAAAAAAAGAGAAATATGGTAATTTTCACAGGTTGCGAGATAGGTGATATGGGTGCACACTAGTTTAAAAATTGAAAATTTTATCATAATTTATGATCTAGCCTCCCAGTTCAAACATGAAATTGAATTAATTTTCTTATTTTCCTGGTGCACTAATAAGAAGCTAGGCAAGAGCATCGTAGCCCGTACTCTCCTATTTTTAGAAGCTGAGTTTCATAATCCGTCTGAAACATTATTTATTCTTAAGACAACTAACTTCATTACGATGATTTCCATTTGCATTCATTAGCAAATACAGTGCTCACTAACTTTTCCTCTAAACTCTTTTTCTAATTGCTTTCTGTCCTAATAAACTTCTACCAAGCGTGAAAAGTTTATCAGAAACGAAGTTCCTATTCGAATATAATGCTAATAAATAAAAGTAGTAGGCAGCATTATTAAAGCCGCGTTAACTGTTGGAGCTGTTTAAGCCGAAAATATGTAAAAATAAGTTAATATGTTTAAATTAAGCTTATTTATTTACAGATATCTGATGTGTCAACTCCCACTTGTTTCCTCAACGCTTTGGTTTCTTAGAGCAATACGATAATTGTTTGTTGTAACTTCGCAAATATCCATCCAACTAGTTGTGATTTATTTTGTTAGAGTTTACTCCTTAAGAAACAATTTTCATATTTAGCCCGCGGTATGAAAATTTTATGAGGAGTAAAATCGAATTTTAGATAAATGTGGAGCGTTACGTTCCTTTCTCGATAATATAATAAAATAAATTAAATAGAAATATTAAAATGCAAATGAAAAAAAAAAACCACAAGCAAAGCCTTATATTTTGGGTAGTTTTAAAACTTGTTTTGGGTTGAACGTCTTGGGGTGGAGGTGCGGTCTCAGGTTATGAGCCTATTTGAGCGATTATTCGTTGGGATGTATTGCACTTCTTCTTTGAGATGTGATTGATCTTACTCTGTTTTGTGTCTTGATAATGCCTGAATAGGCGAAAGTCGACTGGTAATTGTTTATTTTTACACCAGATTTGAAACATAAGGCTTTGCTTGTGGTTTTTTCCATATGCATTTTAATAAATTTTTAATGTTTCGTTTTGAGTTTTGGCTCTATTTTATTTATTTAAATACAAATATATAACTCTTAGCTTAATTTGTATTCTCGAAGTGTTGAAATGTGATCATTTTTTAAAACCTCAAATTAAGGTTAGCTTTGTTTGAACTAGTTGAGAAGATAAATATATAATCTCAATTTTACCTTTGAGCTTAGATGTTTTTTATGTTTTTTTATTATGAGAATAGATTTACAAATGGTCAGGTAGGAGGTTTAGTCAAACTTTACAGTAAAATATAAATATATTGAGAGACGTTACGTTCCTTTGCGCAACTCTCACTTCGAGGTTATGTATGTGTATAACAGCAATCTAGCCGTCAATTTGTGTTGTAAAATTGTAAAATTCAAAAATACTTACTTCAAGCGAAACCAGTTTTAATGTGAAATCATTTATCGTTGGCTCTTTCAAAGATAAAGACATAGTGGATAGTTGTTTATTCACTTAACGTCACTAAGTACAATTTTAATAGTGAAAATTTAATTTATTTTTCACTAAGTAAAGATGATAGTGGAACGCCAAATTGAAGAAGAGCAAGCAGGATTCAGAACAGGACGACAAACACAGGATCATATCTTCTCACTAAGAAATATCCTCCATAAATCCTGGGACCGTGACAAGGGTATGTATATTGCATTTCTGGATCTTAAATCGGCTTTTGACTCAGTCCCAAGAGAGGAGATATGGGCTGCCCTGAGAAACAAGAACATACCAAGGAATTTGGTGGAGGCTATAAAATCCACTTATCAGGAGCCTAAAGGAATGATTAGGCTCAATGGATTGGAGTGGCCATTTTGGTATAGCAAGAGGGGTGAAGCAAGGAGACAGTCTGAGCCCTTTGTTGTTCCTCCTATTCATGGATGAGATAGCATCCATCTGTAGGAGAAGAACTTAGAGAACATTTCTGGGGTGAAGAAGTCTGTATCCGGTTGTGGTCCAGTTTCTTATATATGCGAACGATGTTGTACTGATTGCTGACTCAGTCGGAAAGCTGCAACATGTGGTGACGGAATGGTGTGAAGAACTCCAACAAAAAGGAATGACAATCAATGTCAACAAAAGTAAGATCCTGCATGTGGGAAGGTGGCAGAACGTAGTTCACATATACTGCGATGAAGAGGAAATGGAAGTGGTGACTGACTTCACTTATCTCGGCACAGTAATATACTAATGAGAACCATTAGCCATAACCAGTAATATAGTACTGGGAAGCTGGACGCGGAAAGATCCAACAGGATTAATAAGGCAAATACAGTCTACTACCAGCTTTGTAATACTGTTGTAGGAAAGCGAGAGGTAGGAAGGAACGTCAAACTCCACATCTTCAAGTCAGTGTACCTGCCGATACTGCTGTATGGAGCTGAAAGCTGGGTATTGACGGAGAGACAGGAAAGCAGAGTTACCGCGTTGGAAATGAGAAACTTGCGAATAGTGTTGGGAAAGACGAAAAGAGACTGTGTTCGCAACGAGAGGATTCGTCAGGAACTGCAGATTGCCCCGCTAAAAGAGCTCCTGGAAATCCGACAACTGAAATGGTTCGGCCACGTGGTCAGGATGAATGATCACCGTGACCCTCTCAAGACGATGGACTACATGCCGGATGGAAAAAGACCTCGAGGGCGCCCAAGGATGTCTTATTTCGAGTACATCGAACACCTCAGCAGAAAAAGAGGAAAAGATCTCCGACAGGCCAGAAACCTAGCAAGAGACCAGGATAGATTCGGCTCCTGGCTGGACGCCCCCCACTAGGAAAGGCACTATAGGGGGAAGCGAAAGAAGAGAAGAAGTAAATATGAAAGTTTACACTTGGTACAATTCTTAAAAAATGTACATAATTTAGGGCTATATTTAGACTTTATTTCTGGCAGATTACTCGGGACGACTAGATATGGTACAACTATTGATGGAATGTTTTCACGATTATAACCCATGTAACTTCTGACGTACACGTATTGTATTTTAGTTACCACAAACCTATTATCACAGTATCTAATAATGGTGATAATACTATTCACGGACAAAATACTGTTCAAAATCATGTTAAATGTTCATGGTAGAACAAACGAATCTTCCCAAGAATGTTTTATATAAAAATATTAACAATTATTATTATGTGAAATAGTTGGTGATATATATTTGATTGGAATGATGTAAATATTATGAATAGATATTTATATATGCTTTGATTATATTTTAAGATGCTTTCTTTTACCCTACAAAAGTAGACAGAAGTGAAAACTAAAAATCTTGTTTGAGTGGATAATAGTTGATTGGATAATTCTAATGATGGATTGAATTGGTCAGGGGTGCAGACAATGATAACACAAAATAAGTGAAACTTATTTTTTTAAGTGTGCCAACGTTTCGGCCTAAGATGTAGGCCAACTTCAGGGCGAATGTGAGTACCTGTTCTGTTTGACGAGTCACCACAGAACAGGGACTCACATTTGCCCTAAAGATGGCCGAAACGTTTGAGTTGATGAGAGAGTGAGAGAGCGAGAGTGTGAGAGAGAGAGAGAGAGAGAGAGAGAGAGAGAGAGAGAGAGAGAGTGTGTGTGAGAGAGAGAGATAAACACCAACTGCGAAACACTTGGAGCCCCAGGAATCACGACGATACGATCGAAAACACTAGACACTAGTACCCTTCTTGGTCCGTGGGGGTCATCTTAGGCCTAACTCAATAACTCAAAGGCCTCTCTAAGTCTTTTGTTGAAAACAAAATCAAATTCTAAACCATATGGAGGAACATTGTAGTTACTCTATGGCAATATAGCAGTTTTAGGCTTTGTAATGGTTTCTTTTTACCAATAAATTTTTTGTGTGAGGTTAAGTAACGTATCTGGCATCCAAACAGGAGTCCTATAAGCTTCAGGTCAGTAAGAGCGACGAAATTTTCCTCGAGATCAAGAAATATATCAGTAGATTTTGTTTCGACTCAGTGAAAAAAACCTTGAATGGTAACTAGAAGAAATAGCCTGTTAACAACAGATCTTTGAGTTAACCATCTAACGTTTGTGTTTCTACAATCGATTCTGATCAATTTATTTATATGCTAGATTAGATATATGAGTCACAACATATCAGTTTATTAATTTATTAATACAAATAATATTAGTACTAGTTCATCCACTAATATGACCTTCACATATTTTCTGATTAAAGAGGATTACGCATGGTGGTAATCTAGATGACTTAATATTTTTGGTAATTGCTGTAATAGCAGTCTAGGACACAATTTGTGGTGAAAATATTACGTTAAGTATTCAGAACCCCACCCGGCTTCTGTCTTTACATCTAGATTAGAGTAACAAACCTATTTCCAAGGTTTTAACTGAATGACACCAGGAGAAATTTCTGAAACTATTTCTGGACCACCTGATCAATTGCTTCTTGACTATTTTTATGATCCTCTGAACAAGATACGTGACCAAGCCTCCTAAGCTCTCAGTTTTCTAATGTTTCTGGATAGAGCTTATAAATATATAATAGCTCTTCTAAATAGCTCTCTAAATAGTTCTTCTCCAACACTTATTTCTCAACTGCAGGCCTAGTTTTGTGTCTTGGCCAACTAATTTGTCTCAAATCATATAATTATGTATCTGGAAATAAACTGAGTTGGCTTTTGAGATCGTATAAAACATTTCCATAAGATGAGTTAAGAGCGAAAGCGGATAGCTCCGATATTTCCAAAATTGATTTTTTCACATTTTTCCCTAGTTTAGTTAAGCAATTTTGTCTAACACAACACTTGTATGCCTTATTTTTCACGATTTTAGTTCGGTTTTGAACATGAAGCTTCAGGAGCGTAAAGTATTGCTTGTCTACATTAACGAAAAGTCAATTTTTGAAATTTGGAGTTATCTGCTTTTGATTCTGAGCGCCTCTATGTCCATTTTCCCAGATATGTGGTCTAACACTATCACAATTATATCTTTCTTACAGAGGATCCTGCATTCTCTTACGTTATTTCTACTGTTACTCCATACATGAATGTATATCATGTACCAACATCACGTATCTATATCTATGTAGTGAATCGATCTAATACGGAATTTGGATACTTGTCATCGAAAGTAGAAAGTAATATGTTGCTCCATGTTAAGTTTCGGATTGTTGATAAAAGTTTTATAATATATCATACTTAAACTTAAACCAGCGAAACCTATATTTCACTGCCACTGGAATAAAAGAATTGCATCTCCATAACAGAACTAAATGTTCAAAATCGAATGGAGTACATTCATTTATGTATGTCAGTGGCATTGCTTGTTTATGTCCAATTTTAATGACCTATAAACATAGGAGGGGGTGGATGGCTCAGTGGTAGAGCACTAAGTTGCCGTGCCGAAGGTCCTGGGTTCTAATCCCGCTCGCTGGCAGACATTCATTCCATATGTTTGTTCCTGGAGATGGATCCTCCTGAGACTCATCCAGCCTCTGTAAATTGGGGAGTCAAAATTAGGGAGGGAAATCTGGTGGTTGAGTGTGATCTAGAACAAATCACCTTCCTGCACAACCGTTGTCCAAAAATAGTACATTCTCTACCATGTACTGAACCTACCCAGTACCCAGACCGTTCATGGGTTGTAGGGGTAAGGATAGAACCATTCAGAGGTTCTTCTTTTTTTTTCTTTAGAAAATGAAGAGGGAAATACTTACAAAATTGTTTATCATCGTAAAACTACTTAAATTTAACAAAGTAAATAATGTTTTGGTGAAGTTTATTTATTTTCTTTCATGTTGATATTTTAAAGAATCTTGAACAAAAGGGGCTCATTAATTTATAATGTTCACTTGCCCTAACGGAATTTCGCTTGTTCCCGAAGGTCGGGTTATGTTTCTCAACGGAAATTTGATTTAGATGAATATTTTAATGGCTACTTAGCGCTTACCTTCTCCCAGCAGCTTTCAGGAATTCTGTGGCCTCCTTCCGACGTAACCTAAGCCCTCCGGAAGCCCTTAATGTTTTAATAACAGTTCAGAGGGTTCAAATCGTAAGTAGCTCAACTGCTCTTTGTGTTATTTACATTAATTAATATTCAGTTCAAACATTAACTGATCCCTGTTGAGCAGAAGAAATTGAAACCCATGAACTGTAAACTTACTGGAGCTTCAATTAACTCCAAAGTAATATCTGCTATAAAGAGCAGGAAAAGGTATCACAATGTTATGTCAGAATATCACATTCCAAGGAGATTGTTTAGAAGTTTAAGTATCAGGAAATAGTTGAAAAAAAAACCCAGAATTATATATCTGTTATGTCCACTCCGTGACGAATAATTACGGCCTCTCATTATTGAAAAGTTACGAGTTATGGGCCAGTATAAATGATCTTGGCCATCTTTGTGGTTGCTAAATCAATTTACTACTTGGTTAAGAAAACGTATACAGCCAAACAAAATTGTACTTACACCAGATATATGACTAACTTCATTGCAAGTAATAATATGATGTGGCAACAAACACGAAATATTCAGAATAATCGCCATCAAAAGTAAACCTGACAACCCGTCGATTACGAATGATCAAGAAAAGTAGAGGTATTTGCCTCCCATCAGAACAGAGGTATTTTGGCTACCTACATATCCAAATTCAATCATATTGTCGACCTCGAACATAGTTTAGAACATCGTTTTGTTCATCACCTCCGAGAAGGCATTGATTCTTTCTAACATATTCATACCTCACCTGAATACCATCCTATCCATACAATTAAAATTAGGTTTCTTTATATATAATAGAAAAATAAGGATTGGGGTTAACCATCTTACCACCACCAGAATAAAGCTTACGTCCAGAAGGCGCCAGTGTAATTTAGGTATTCAAGTCCAAGGGATCTACTGTCAACAACACGAAAAACCTCTTGGGCCGTGACGGTCCTGAACGGAATTCTATCAGGTGTGAAGGTATTATAACACTTTTGAGATTAAAGTAATATAATTCAACTTTTAAGTAGACTCAATAAATATCTAGAATCTTTCATATATTTTATGTTTTACATTATTTTTGTCCTTTTTTTTATCTTTTATAATTTTATACGTTTTAATTCAAATTTCATAAACCATACTTCAAGTTAATTTTGCGAACTAAAAATTAAACAGGAAGAAATAACAAAGTACTTATTCTGTTTTTGTCCACAGCCAGTTTCTTAGAAGTACATAAATTTTATAACTTCACTTCCATCGTTCGGTATCGACTTATTTTAAATACAAAATCCTTTTCATGATAAACAACCGTTCGCATCTCTGTAGCGTGCTGGTGGTTTATTAATTGAACTTAGTGATTAGAATCGATTTACATAGATTATAAAAACATGAGGCGAACTTATTATCGTTCATAGTCAAAAGCTGTTTACTCCGAAATACCAAAAATTTAATTGTTCACATTTTCTCTTCAATTTTGAGCTATTCTTGGCATCTTATTTCTCATGGTTTTAGTCCGGTTCTGAACCTGATCGATTTTCTAAACATATTTGTTATAAATAAATGAATTTTTGATCATCATCTTAGCCTGAAAATAATATTGTAGTATTATAAATAATATGATAACAATCCTATAGTTTTGTGTAATGTTATACTTGTGAAAAACAATTACGGTAACGAAGATGTAACGTAAATCTTAAACCAAGATTTATATCGACAAAAAATTATGAAAAGCGTTAATAAAAATATTTCAAATCATATCAATCCATCTTTAAATGCATACAAATTTTAATAAAAGTACTTTTATTAAATATTCTGGGTGTTTCTCAAACAACAAAAATATAAACAGGCAATAGAAAGCAAGTTCATATGAAGACCTATTTAATTTATAAGATTTAATATACAATTTAATAACGACAACACAAATTACTCAAATGAAACGAGCGATAAGAAGAGATTACACGAGATAAGGAGGTAGGTTTCATGGAGACCGGCTAATAACAATAGAGATAAAAAGTAATCGTAGTTTTGGGTTTGAAATATAGGATTCAATTGCTGGTAAATGTAATTAAGCTTTTGATGGTCCCATCATAATGTGGATACTTTTTTTTAAAGAAATATATGTTGATATGTGGCTATCGTAGGGGCGAGCAACGAAAAGTATAATTATAATTTGCTTTGTATCATACTCAAGAGATCGGGCTTTATTGGAAATATAAATATAAACTTAGATAATAAGGGGCATGGCCGTTACAAAAACCTGGTACAAATGGTTACTTAATCAGATAGCAATCGAACCCAGGAGGGGGTGAAGATGCCTGGAGAAAGGGACAATCCGGTACTTTGCTTCAAGAGACACGGAAGGTTCAGAAGCCAAGTACACGGAAGATGGTGAGACACTCCCAACCCACTTGACGAAGTATCCTGCTTTATATACAGATATGTTTTAATTTAATTATGTATATGTTTGGTCGTAAGACTAAATCTGAATCATTAATAGTAAATTCACATTTAATCATACATGTAATGAACTATTCTTATAACTAATACAATTTTTATGTTGAATGATAAGTAAATTGGTTACAAAAAACTAGGTTGCGTGTTGTAGAGTAAGAGGATCATTAAGAAAATAGTCGAGGAAATTAAGCCCCACTGGGACCAATGTAATACAAAAACTATCCTCTTATAACAATATTTACGCCAAATAATTACAACTACAGCAACTAAATATCTTTATTAAAATAAGGTTAAAACACTCTGTTTTGTGTGTGTGATCTTGGCCCGTTCAACGCTTTCATAAATCATGATTCATTTCTGGGCCAATATCAAAATAAATCTTTAATTCATTTATATAAACCAATATCAAAGAATCAAAGCTATAATTGGTCAAGAAATGGCTTCTATACCAGCAGATGGCCCTTAGGATCTTTTAACTGTAAAAACTCGCAGATGACTGAGAAATGCTGCTGCTAAAAATTTCTCTGTGATTTAAGGCACATTAATTAACAAATCTCATATCGATTTATGTTCAAATAATTTTGACTTGAATAATTATAATTCATAATATTTATGATAAAAACAGAACAGATCTCGATAATGATAACACTAACTAATTTAGTTTATTCTATGAATTTATAGTTTAAATTTCTGATGTTGAACCAATACTAAGAAAAGTTGGATTCCCGATAACGTAATTATAATACATAAAAGAAGTGCGATAATCTTAACGTGTTAAGATAGTTTAAATTATCACGTGTTACATCATATTTTTAAGGTCATATGCATTTATACAATAACAAAAATGTAATGATGTTTTGGTTTTTTAAATCATTCTAAATTTGTCAAGTGTTTAAAAAGTATAAATATTTTCAGTTGGCCTAAAATATATGTGTCACTTTAATATTTTTTTCTTGGAGACATTTTGCATTTCATTGAGAGTTAAAATTAGCAGTTTAAAAAGATTTTAAGAAGACAGTGCAAGGTTAAAAAGATAAGACAGATTGATCGAAATGTTGATTGACGAAAAGTGTCAATTTTAATCAAATAGATGTTTTGCCTTGTACATACAAATATAATAATGTAATACTAAATGAATAATTGATATACACTTGTATTGTTTACCTCAGACAATCGATTTATAAATTACCTGTTATAATATACAATTTTTATTAGGAGTATACTTGTAATATGTTAGTAAACTTCAGGTCAACATTGATGATACTGCGCTTTAGAGTAATGCTAAATGCGCACTATGTATAAACTTTCACTGTATACCTTAAACAATCAATTTATAAATTATGTGTTTTAATATAAAAATTTTAATAGACTTTAAGAAGATATAACGAATTTTCATTCATAAAAATATACGCTATTGCACTAATTCACAAAAATGTAACAGAAAAATGTGTTATCATAGAATAGAATATCTTATCTGACATTGCTCTTAACTTCATATTGCTTATGTAGATTGTATGCTCATAATATTTAAAATATATTTTGTAATATTAAACATAGTAGGCTTCAGATCAAGATTGGCAAAGAATATTAATAGTTTGGAAGTATTAAAGTTGAAAAATATTTCTTTTTCTGTCGAAAACCACTATTTAATTACTTAAATACTTTTCGAAATTAACATGCAGTAAAATGTATATATATATACGTATAATATTTCATCAATTTAAAATATAAAGTATATTAGTTTTCCGTTCACCTTATTGACAGTTATCTTCGGAAATAGTGTTCTCATTTTTTCTGAAGTCACCCTGTAAGTTGGAGAACGATTTTTCTAGGAAACACACGAAAGAATATATTAAAACATCCGAAATTTCGAAATACTGAGACTTACGAGATTGAGGATACGACGTGGTGTGGCGAGGCCCGGGCACACACTGAGCCGCCTTCTCTTACTCGCGCAACCTCTCCCCGTTCCACGCAACGCGCTACAATAAAACCTAATGCGTCCAACGAACGGACAACGACTAGTTCACCAAGTATCTTCTAGTTCGCTTAACCCTTCCCCAGTAGCTATGCCGTCAGCCAGATATTTTTCTTATTACCAGGAAATGGAAATTTTCAACGACAAACTTGGGTATAATTTTTCATACTCGTGCTATATGAAGGTAAAAGGAAACCTCAGTTGCCCAGTGTACAGTAAAGGGAAAGCATAAAAGTGAAAATGTTTGTTATATACCTTCTGCAGTATATTTCAACTTTTTTTTTTTTTATAAATTTTATTCATTGATATTTAACTGTATCATAACAATACAGAAAGTAAATAGCAGTTATGATGCATATTGTCATGAATAAAGACAAGCAGAGAAACTAGCCAATGGTAGTACTCAAATAACATGTTGAACTGATAAGGTCGCAAGGTCATCTTCTTTTCAGACGCCACGGAGGAATGTCAGGAATTTAAGAAATAGCTATGTTTTAAACTAGTGGGTTTGAGTGGTAATGAAATTTTTCATGAAAAGATTGGTACCGGATTCGAGTCAAATCAGTAACAAATGTGTCATTGAGGTCATTATGGATGAATTTATTAATAAACAAATAGGGATTTTACGAAGGATTTTGGATTGTTGGATTGGACAGGTCTCATAATAGTTATGAGTCTTTTGTAATTAATTGGGAGCTTAGAGCGTTTGTCTAGTATGTGGTCTACCAGCCCGAAACGGCGGCGTTGAAAAGGTAAAATAAAATATTGCTTCACTAACTAAACTTTTTTTATAGAATAAAGGGATTCCCATCTTCACGGCTTGACAAATTTTATGAACGGTTCAATGGTTCGAAGGCTTCGAACTTCAACTACAAATAATTCTAAAGTTAAAATAGAATCCGTATTATTAGATCTTGTATATTTCAATGTACATTAATATAATGAAGTAGAGATTATCAGGATCTGATTTATCAGTGTTCGGGTTATAAACAGTGGCCGATACCTGAAATTTTAAAATCCGCGATAAAAATCGTATCGAACAACTAGAGTCCATTTTTACCACGATAGTAAAGTAACTCGTAGGCCACTATGAAATATGTATTGTATGTACTTACTGTAGATACCGAATATTAGAAAAAAAATATCGCCATAGATACCGAATATTGAAAAATATTTTTTAATGCAAATATCCCGCGCCTTTGTGACTATCCACACCTGGTGAAGTAGCAAAATTGTCAACAAAATCGTTTTGAAATGAAAACTTCTTTAGCCGCATTTAGCGACTTTTGGTAGAGGGGAAACTTACAGGTCCCCGTCAGTAACATGCTCGAGGCTGTAGACACCTAACGGCCTGTGCGTGAGTTATACACTTTGTTTTAATCAACTTTAGTTTACTTGTTAGAGTTGTATTGATATAAGAATAATTATATTTAATTAAAAAGATGGTTAATATTTGTTAATTCATACTCGGAATAACTTTTCGTTTGCCCTTATAGATTCTATTAAAACGGTCTTTCACCACTATTTGAATTGTTTAATGGTAGAATCATTGTACAGGATAATAGTGAGTACTTAATACGCTTTTATGCTTATATGAAAATATTGATAACAAAACAAAGTATTCATTAACGATAATTTTCCAACATTGTTATCGACATTTGCGTTGAAAAATCTGATAGTATGTATTTTTCTAATATGATATGTACATGCAATATATCGTGCAATAAATATTTTTAAGTGGCTTGCGAGTTGTCTTACTGGCGTGGTAAAACAGAATTATAGTTGTTCGATTGGCTTTTTAATTTCAGGTACTTGTGATTCAGCAGATCGCTATGGACGATTATCCGCCATCGTTTACACCGATAATTCTGATACTGATAACGCCTACTTAATTATTTATATTAATGGAAATAGAAATATTTAAAATGCAATAATAAACTGCTGCTTCTTCACCTCTCTAGCACCGTTCCTTTCCGGATAGGATATTTTTCCTACACCTTCGACGAAAGCATCCCCATTTAATCTTGTCAAAATCCATTTGCTATTTTTTTCACATAATTTGATCTTAGAAATTGTTTAACTTTAAGCTTGATGCCACCAAACCATTCATAAAACGGTAATGCCGTGAAGATAAAAATCTCTCTATTTTATAAAAAAGTTTTTAGTAAAGCAATATTTTATATTACCTTTGCAAAGTGGGATGGAACGCAAGGGAGACATAACACTTTTTATTCCCAGAATTACTTCTCCCTTGAATTGTTTTGTGTTCAATTTGTGTCGGTAAACTGCCCTCTGCTTTTACATAGACTCTATCCTTACTTTTCCCCAGACTCACTTGTGCCAAGGCGTTCTCCAAAAACTTGAAAAGAGTCTGAAACATATTATATATCATATACTTGCGAAAAAAGGCACTAAATTGATGTAAAAATTAAAATTCTTAAAGTCTTTGAATTTATTTATTACTAGCTCTCCCGCCAGACGTTGGTCTGCCCTATTTCCCTAAAACAAAGCTCATCCAAATATTCTCCAACCAGAAAATTTTTCTTTGGGAAAAGAAAAGTGTAGTTTTTATTATTTCCCTAAACATGTTTACGTTTTTTCTTTCCATAAGAACCTTCTTTGGGTCTTAACAAAAATTAGGAAAAAATTTTTAGTCGAATTGGTAGATAGATCCGTTCTTGAGTTTTGCGCTCAGCAACACATTTGGCGATTCATTTTTATTTATACAGATTTTTCTTACTTACTCATGCCTTTTTGCATAATGCTACATGTGTATTAACAATTGTTGTATAGTTTTTAATACCAGCCTAGGTATTGTCTAGAATTGTTTATGTTTATAATAATTAGTAAGACAATAAGTCTTACTTATATATAACGGGACCAACATTCATTTTTTTTGGATAATATTGTTGAATTAAAAAACAAATTATATTAATTTGAAAAATGATATTTAAAACAAATTTTATCTACCTTCTTTCTTTGATAATCTCCCCTCAGAGATTATCGGCAAAGCGTAGTCAACCTTCCATTGAAGACACTCCTAGCGTGTTTGATCTCTCTGTATTGTTATTATATAACATTCTAAATTAGACGATTAGATACTTATTCTTTAAAAGAAAATAGAGCCGAAAATCAAAACGAAACATTAAAATTTACTAGAATGCAAATGGAAAAAAAACACTAGCAATACCTTATGTTTCAAATCTGGTGTAAAAACAAACAATTACCAGTCGACGTTTCGCTTATTCAGGCATTATCGAGACACTCAAGGTGAAGATACACGAAAGATAAGTCACTCCTTGAAGAGACTCGGAGGAAGGCAGTCGTAAGTCGCATCTGGAGCGTATATAAGCAGTTCCTGATTACTAAACTGGAAAACAAACAACCAATCTCTGCAAAATAGTCCGATTTAAAACAAAGTTAGGATATTGAATAAAATAATATGTTGATCGATGGTTAAATGATTACTCTGGCATCACAAAATAAATAGAATTCATAGAACATACTCATCACCCTTAAAATTGCCTATTTAGAATGCCTATTTCTAAATAGCAGTCCTATAAAATTCTACCAAAAACCGTAAAAGCCTGAGAATAATATTTGGTCGAACACTTTACTGAAAAAATCATAACTCTGAAATCTCCTGTCGTACCTTTAACCGTCCGAATTACTTTGGTCACATGTTCCCTTTTGAAACCCGTATCCATATAATTAACTCGTTAATTTTCCTTCACTTTGAATTATTCTCCACAGTGCACGATGGTGTCTCGGAAGATCTTGAGACAAATCTAAAACGCATGATCAATTGCTTTCTACCTTTCATCTTTTGGATCCCAAGGGACCTGTCACCCGATTTTACGAAGCGTTGAAGTGACTGATTCCTTTCTTACTATCGTAAATACTTCCTCGCATCATTAAGGAATGATCAAGGAAGGCATCATTCTTCGAAAAAATGAAAATAATGATTCGTAAATCATTCCCCCACCATACATTTTTGGTCCACTTCAATTTAAAACCTCGTTTAATGATTTTAATTTCGCCTTTCACGAATTCAGTTCCACCGCTTTAAAGTTTTATAGACAGTTGTTATTGAATTATTGGATGTTTCTTTTAAGTTTTGTTTTCATAATATTTGTATGTGATCATATTTATTATATTTTCCTCTTTATTATTATCTTAACTATTTGTTGTTTATTTTATTTCTTATTAGGAGTTTATTAAAAATTTATTTTCACTTAATTAATTAAATAAATTCTTATTGTATTTTACTCTCAACTCTATAGCCGATATACTATGACTTCTACTTTAATTATGAAGGGACCTGTCTCGGAATAATTCAAGGAATTAATGGGGTGTATAAAAAAAAATGACCGTTTTATCAAATTCCAGAGTTCTAAAGTCTGCAAATATTTTAATGCTATTTATTATTTACCAACACTTAATAATCCATTTGGAGCATTCTCTAAGCTAGTTCACTAACACTGGACTTCTTCAAAAAAAGCCTCAGTTCAGCTATTTATTACAAAGAAGAAACATGACATTACTGGGAAAAAAATTTCACAGCCGCTGAAGCAACTCGTGAAATTATTAAATATGAAGGGGGAGGTGTCCTTGACCAGCGCACTCCGCGGCGTTGTTTTGAAAAATTTAGCAGAGGAGATACGACGTTGGAAAGGAAGAACGGCTCCGGGCAACCATCAATGGATATTGATGAGGTTCTGAAGTAAGCTATTGAGTAAAATCCGTCCACAAGTACTCGCGAACTTGCCAGGTAGTGTGGTGTGTCGAAAGATACTGTTAGTCACCATCTTCTCTCCATAGGGAAGGTGAAACAGTCATTTTTTTTATACACCCCATTATTATGACATATTGTATCTCTTCAATCCTACCTACCATCCCAACTTCATATATATACTTTTAATCTGTTTGTTGCAGGCCAAAATTCTGACTTTATTCATAAATTTCTAAATGCTTCTTCAGAAAGTGATTTCTGAATGACTTAAGGAATCAGTTCCTCCCTTTGATCACTGACCCATATTATATTATAATTCCTCAATCAATGAAGTGGTCAAACACACCTTTTCAAATCCCAATTTATACTATTTGAATTCCAAAATAATCATAAACCTCTTAAAACTCTTACTTTCACACCCCTGTGGGCTGTTAAAAAAAAAATGATATTTTTGTGGAAAAGACATGCCAACTCATACGTGATATTTTATATCTGTTACATGCTAAAACCGTTACACATTGCTTTAAAAGAAAACATGTGAGTTTTAATAGTCACTTAAGCCTAATAAACTATACAATAGATGAATCTAAAATTGAAAACAAAATTCTGCCAAGTGTTCCAATATCTTTTGTAACAAGCATTCCACCTCATACCTTCTGCTCCAAATACGAGTATATTCCCACAGATGGGACTCCAAAAAGTTCCACATTCTTTCTTCTTACGTCGTATCACTGAAGCCCGCTGGGATTCAATCCTCCCTTCCGCTTCCGTGGGGACATCTACAGTTTTTTTAATGATTAACGGAATAATGTTTATATTTCATACCTTCCACTTCGTTTAGTCCTTCCAACAATCCGAATAGATCGTCTTCCCTGGTATGAATGCTGCAGCCATACAAAAAGTACATTTCTGCGTTTCACTTTGAAAATCTTCTTGTCTCCCTGAGAGCCATCCGTACACCCACCGCTGTGGTTATGTTCTTCCCACATTATATTCCATCCTACAGAAGCAGGACTCGTATATTTCAAAGCATAACCCTTCTCCTCGAATCATCATAGGTTTCGCTGATAAGTCACTAATACATATCTCTCGTAGTTAATTCTTCCAAACAGCTATTGCGTGATACTAACTAGAACTAATTCCTTACTACAGAAATTTACTGCTGTATACTAATTCATTCATGTATACACATACAAATTCAAAAATTTAACAAATTACTTAACTTCTGTCATTACTTTAGACAAAATATATAACCATATTACCCAACTTTCTGAACGTATTCATCTACGGCCTAATATAATCCCAAAACCGTACACACTATACAAGTTGATGTTACAACGTACAATTAACAATCTAATCAATTAATTAATGCCATAAAAGTTGTTATTTGCGCGGATCTGATAATTTCCATTGTTAAGTTACTGAAAATCACAAGAATTGACTTAAAAATGGATGCTTGCTTATAACAATTACGTTTGTGACACTTGGCCTGAAGACTAACCCAAGAAATTTATTTCTCTATTCTAATGGAAGGCCGTGTATATTAATCCTTTAAATTATGACATCGGTTTATGTTTTGTGAAATTTGAAGCCTTGTTGACTGGGAGTGTGATGCCGCCACCTTAGGAAGCACTGTCTGGCACCGCACAGCGATTCAATAAATCGTCTGGATAAAATGATATCTGTTTTTTTTTAGGGGTCTCGGATTTGTATTGGGATATCATTTAACAACGGAAAAGCAAATAATGGCTAGTTTTAATAGTAATAGCTTGTTACGAACTTCCGTCTAAGGTGGGCTTTGAGTTAGGTGCCAGATCACAAGAAATTTAGTTGATTAGTCTCAGATGGGCGTTACTGTTATTTTGTTCATTTATTAATTTATTTATATTAATTCGGTAATTTTGTTTTAGGTGTCTGGAGACGTAAAGCCTTAAATTTTGATCAATGTTGATTTTTTTATGGTATAAGCTGAAGAATGAATGACATAATTTTTTTATACGAAAATAAAAATAAAAAGATGAACACTTTTGTTTGGAATTTATTATACTGAAAGATGTCCTATTATCTTCATATTATGTTAAGATGGTAAATAGGGTATTATTCACTCTATTATCTTAGCTTGTCTTGTCTATTGAATAAAATAAAAATAGATTGCAGTGACAAAAAGTGTAGAATAAAGCCAAATGATTTCTCAATATTGAAATGTTAAAACCTGTTCCGGGTTACGAGAATTTATCATTTTCTGAGGCATTTCTAATTTCCTTGAATAAAGTGCTTTTATTTCCAAGTATTTTTTCAAAGTTAAGAAAGTGATGAGGGGACGATTAATATCTTATATTGAGCACCTCTCAATTCTTATATCTCGATAACAAAATGTGATTATTAAACAAAAACAACCTTGACGTGTTGTAGGAAGGTGTGAATAAAAAAAATAATTAATATATTTATTTTATTTTTACAACACTAATTTTAATCTTAAATTTATGGAAAAAATAGGGCAATTGTTTTGAATACAATATATACAATACTAACACAAATAAGTTGAAATTCAAAGATTATTTACAAAATAATCTCCTGATTTATATTTAGTAATTTATAAGTAGTATGTGTAATAAAATGTATTTTAAAAATAAACAAAACCAAATACGTACATAATTTCTTAAGTAATAGGTTGCTCGTATATCTACACAATAAGTTTCTTTTAGCAAATGTTTCATTTATGTGTTGTGTGTTTTGAAGTAAACTTTCTGTCTCATTTTAAATGTTTCTTTTTTAGTTTAGTATGCAAATTAGAACTAGGAGAAATAGTTATAATAAATGTTAAAATGTAATATTTTACCTTTTATTTTTCTAGTTTTAGTGTTGATTCTAAAAATACCAAATAATTCATTATGACAATAAGGTTTTCTCTATTATTTACACAATGTATTTGAAAATCGCTGGAATTTAAAATATATTCAAAACAATTTGTTTGTGTTTTCTGAAAAATAAATTAAATTTTTCAATTCAACAGTTTCTTTTTAGCTTAGCATGAAAAATAGAATTTATGCGAAATGTAGTTTATAAATGCAATATTAAATACATATATATTAACCTTGAAATTTCCATTTAAAATTATGTTGTAGTCTTTATATTACAATATGTACATATTCAGAATTTATAATGTATCCACATTACTAATAACAATAACGCAAGATCCATTAAGGGGTTTCCATGTTGGCACATAATATCTTATAATCGTCAATTAAATATAAGAATACAGAGTGAAAAATATAAACTAACACGATAATTTAAAAGAAACTACACAGTTTGTGTTCGATGTACCCAAAAGTAGATCACATAGCTTTCGGCAATTGAGATCAATTCCAACTAATCATTCCGAATTAATCATTGATCCTTTTGATGTTTAACTATTTCTATCTGGGGGCTAGAGCAATAAAGAAAACGTCTTCGCCCATTCCCATATATATGTGAAATATATTTATGAAATAAAATAATCAATACTTATTATTATTTATTTTACACAGTACATCAGAAATAAAACGATCTAAACCCATCTTCGAGGGAAAATATTTTAAACTGTATTAAAACATAAGATAATCGTGAAAAGTAACTGTTTCTGATCAGATTTAGCTGACGATGAACTCAGACTGGTTCGGACGGCGGCTGCAGAAAAGACGACCTCGGTCCGTTGGAGAGCTTGGAAGAATGGACAAGTGTCATCGTAGTAGACTCGCTGCCCGTAGATTCCCGCTTTTTATATGGGGTGATCTCATGTCTGCTGTACAACCTGCAAGGAACATGATTATGGTATTAGAAAAGAACAGAAAAGTAACTTTATTCTTGGACTAAGTCCCTCTAGAGTAACAAACATGAACAAAAAAGCAACATAATCTTCTGGCCAGAAGGCTGCATAATACAAATCATAAAGTCTTTATCAAGTGACAAAAAATAAGTATAATAAAAATAAAAATGGAATAAATAAAAGGTATGATTCATGACAAGGCATCTTTTTTGAAGCATGACGGATGATAGGAGAGATTGAGTCCCACACTGTGGCGGAGTGGGCGAAAAAGGAGCGCTCAAATGTTTTGGTTCTGTGGGAACGAGTATAGAGATCGGAAAGGTGAGAGCTTGTTTTGTGGTACTGGACTGAGTCAAATTATTGAGGAGAACGTAGATATGTATAAATGAAGGGTGTTGAGAGTTAATGAATTGGTATAAGAATGCATTCAGGAAATATTGTCTACGAATGGGAGGAAAGAGCCACTTCAACTCATCATAAATATTATAGCATGACCTTATTAACATACAATTTATTTGGGATCATCTTTGTTTGGATAATAATCTCATTATAATTAAATATTTTTTAAATGATGCATAAGAGGTTCCGAATGACTGGAATAGAAATTTTAAATAGTCACAATTGTTTATTATATCTTACTTCTAGTTTCTATTTACCTGGGAGAGGTTTCCCTGTGAGCATTTCCCACAAAAGGGTCATTATTTAAGTATAAATATCGAACAAATCATCATATCCCATTGAACCTTTCTTTAGCTGTACCTGAATATACATGCTGTGGACAAACCCGCTCAAAACTATCATATTCACTCCACGAGCTGAGAGATATAACTTGCAAGTTTCAAGTTTGCTTCAACATTTGTGCGGGAATATTGAAACGAGGGGATTCCCTCACGACACTCGTTCCAATAATTATTTTCACTGCGGCTGATAATTATTTGTTAATAAAGTGTAATATACGGTTAAATATTATATTTTATAATTATTCTAATGATATTTATATCCTATTTATTCCTTAGCCTTGTATAGCGAATATTATAAGATGACATTAAAAAGAAATAGTGATGGAAATGACAATGCGAAGGAAATGCTCACGGAGTCACCTCTTGTGTAACAGAAATGAAGGACACATCTCCCGAGTTAAAATTCTCAAGTAATAAAAGCTATTCACTCCAATTATAATTTCGTTCTATGTTTTTAGACGTACAAATAAACGTAGAATACTTTATTTCCCTACACATGGTCAACGAGTTCAACAAATTTACAACGGTAACAAAATGTAAACAATGACTGAACCTTCAACTTCTAGTGCTTAATCCAAAGTCATAGATAATCTCTTGGAAAATTTGCGACTGGAATAAAAAATACATAACGCCAGACACGATTGAAGGCTAATGAAACCATTATTACCAAAAATAGTTACGTAGCAGAAACGGAAGAATGTGACAGAGTTCCAGCTTATTACAGATAATACGAAACTCTGAAAAAACTAGAAAAAACTACATTAGAAGTCAAATTTGAAAATTGCGAACTTTGTTTACTATTACAGTTTTCTCTGGACTTCTTTAGAGTTTCGCAACCTCTTTAGTTAGCTGGATGAGCATTATCACCGCTGTTTCTCGTTTTGAAGGCCAAGACAACATCGTTATCCTATGGTCACACTTTCAGAGGAAGTCTGTCAGAGAGAATTCTCTTTGCCGCGATCAAACATGTTATCTATTGGGATTCATTGGCAGTTGTTCAGATTTTTTTGGCCAGGATACTGATGAAAAACATGGTTCTTCTTGTTGGTCTTGTATTATTCCAGCCTCCTCAAGTTTGCCTCATTCTTAGCATAAAGGTGAACAGACATTGTTATTACAAAAGTCCAGAAGGCGTCCTAATCCATTTTGCCGTAAATTATCCAGTTAGGGTTACACCCGACATCAGACATTTTGGTGAATCTTTCTTTTTAATCATTACTTTTGGCTGCTTATAATCAGTAACGCTATCAAGCAATTATAGTACTTTGAACACTTAATAGTGTTGGATAATCGATTTGCGTATCCAGGGTAACCATCTACTCTTGCCTTATTTATCTAACAGTGATTCCCGAAGTGTGCGCCGCGGCTCCCCGGGCATATTCAATTAAACAATAGTGCAATATTACCGAAACAGTTGAAATTAGATATTTTATATTATCCAAAGGAAGTTTCCGTTTTTACTTAATCTTAAAAATATTATTTGTGTGGATAGTATATGGTGTAAGTGAATAAACAAGTGTCTGCTGTATATTGTGAAGAACAAAAGTAAACTCTGTAATCCAGCTGGGGGAGTCAGTTAAATATAGTTTGTCGAATGGGATTAATGTACGCCTCACGCTTTCACCAATCGATTATCGCCCGCATCGATCACATCGCACTCCTTCAAAATCGACTCGACCTGCTGGACCTGGTTGGATTCGCATTACACCTGCAGGCGGTGAATATTGAACATTAATTTATATATATATATATATATATATATGTATTTTTTTTTAATTTTAGATTCAATCCAAAATATATTAAAATTTTTTTTTTCAACCAAATATAATTTATCAATTACTGATTCGGCAGACTTGTTACTCTTCGCTTGATTATTAACTTGTTAATTATTAGGCTATTATTAATTAATAACATAGAGAAATATTTACACCGTAGCTTTGTCAAATTTATTTTGTAAATACCTATATGGTCCCAATAGTTCAAAACTTAGATCGACAAATAGAACCAGTTAGATAGACTTGATCTAAAAATGAACCAATCCTGGTGCTCTGAAAGAAGATGATGAGAGAAACCAAGTTCTTCTTGATTACCCAAGTTCAGAAAAACATGCCAGGATACTGTATAAATGAAGATATTGCTCTAAACAGAAAGAACTTGAAAGTAATGCTGTAAAATTTTCTTCTGAGAAAACCCACAATTAAAAACGAAATTACTGTTTTTTTTATAACTATATTGTTTTATATTAATTAATTCGTACCCGTGGGTAGCAAGCTTTTTTTTTTTTGTTTAATGGTACAGCATAATATCTACTTTTTATATAATTCGAAGGATTTTATTTTCCAGATGCTGATATGTGTAAAAGTCAGTACCTCTTCTTCTTATTCTTATTAACAAATTATGTATAATAATTCCTTTTATTATAGGTACTTAGCTTACTTTCAGTCGTAGATTACTTTTTTACACGTACTCAACGTCAACGAGTTTTTTAAAAAATATTCAATGCATTCAATGCATAGTTCAGATTCATCAATCTAGATTATTCCAGTACTGAATAAGCTATCGTAAATTCCTACAAGCTAAGAAAGAAAAACTGAATATCTTTTGTCCTTGAAGAATTATTAGAACAGTAAAACCACTTTTTTTCGGACTCTGCAATAATGAAGGAAATAGACCAATTTTATTATAAAAATGGTGCAACAATAAATTTCTTTTTACATAATTAACGATTGGATATTAATACAGAACTTCAATATTTTTAATAATCCACTTTAGTTTGTTTCATTTCGCTCTATAATAGATCATAATCTACTTTTTACAAACTGTATACGTATGTAAAACAACAAATCTTCGTACGATTCTTTGTTCATATTTTATATTTGTATCAGAGATAAAATATCTCTTTTTGTTGTAACAGTGAAATGCATAACAATCTCATATTATCACTGATCACCAAATCCACAAGTCATGGAGTTGAGGCAACAAATGAAACCCAGCTACGAGCTAAGTCAAGAGAAGTTTCACTTAAAAGATATAAAATTAAATTTAATTAATAGCAGGTTAAAATTTGCCTATCAGGACAGTCATCTGCATAAAAGACTGAGCCGAGTTACAGAGGGTGATAAGGTTGCCATGGTTACCTCCAATCTCACCTCTCTTCATGACAAATATCTCCTTTCATTGTTGGTTTTGTCTCTCATCTTTATCTATGCATATTCCACTGCCATATTTATCATTTCATGCTAAAATATGTAAATACATATGATGTACTCATGATTCGAAATGATATGACATGATAAGAAAAACTTGCTTAAATTTAAAAAAATGAAATAGGCAGTAATGAGGATTCCCGACAAAGATGAAAACTCAAAACTTTGGAATAACTATCTTTTTTTTTAAAATAAATTATAGTCTGAATTATTTAAATTTCTAATCAGAATATTTAAATTATTATCATTAGTCTGGTTTTCACATATACTGTCACTCGGAACAATAATTATTTACATTGCTATATTGGCTTAACTGGTCCAACACTGGTCTCAGGGAAAAGTCCTTTGATCTGAATAATATTTTAACAATAAACTGGCCACCCTGAAACCGTTACCACTGAGATACAATAACACTATATCATTGATGATTATAAAACATATCCCTCTCTTTTCCAAATGTTGACTGATTAAAAGTTACAAATAACTCTTAGTCAGTCAACCTTTACCAAAGTATATAAAGATCCTTTGTCAGACGCATTAAATGACATTACATTTATTGTGCATTGATTATAGCTACAAGATAAATTATATATCTACTTACATAGAAAGAAAAGGAGGAACCCTTTCGCTATATGTGACTGCCTACATCTTGAGTGTCCCGCTTCATGCCTACGACTGGCACTGTCCTGTCCCTTAACCTACCTGCTCAGCTAACCTTACCTTATTTATTTAGATACTCTTAACGTTGCAAATAGTGTCACATATAGCAACATTTTCAAGTTGTTTATTTATTAATCGAAACCGATGATTAGCCTTCAAAAGCACATTACAAAATAACAATGATTTAATTGAATTAAAAGATAGTATATAATTATATTATTTATACCTCGTTTTTTGTTTTTACATATATTTTAATGAACGTTACTGCCATTTTAAGCATTATTATTATACTTAAGTCGCATAATAGTTAGTCATTTGTATTTCAATCATTTCATTAAATGAGTTGAATCTTTTAGAGGAAACTAAAAGTTGAGCTAATTATTGATGTTTAAGTTATTATTAGTATGATTCCCACCTTTTGGTTAAATATATATATTTCTACATATAGATGATCTAGATTTAGATACCTACATATGAATATATTCATAACTGTGTATTTTTTCGTTTGGCAGCATAATGTGATATTTTTACAGACAGATCTTACTTGAGTGAGAATTGAGAGCCTTTAGGGGATCACCCAACCTAGGTTGCTAAACCCATGGTTTCGTGGTTAAGTACCCATATCCACTCCCTTTAGGGCTGATACGGTAATACCCTTCCAACCGACGCGCGCACGTCGCGACATGCAATCGGGTTCTAGGACAGTGACAAATCCGTCTAGATCCATGGATTATGGCTGTTCCGGGTCATTAGACACACAACAACATAAATATATTTCCCTGAACTAAACATCTATGCTGCTCTTGATATCCTACGAAGCCCCAACACGATCTCCAATAGCTGTAGCGGGGCCTTCTTTAGTTCTGAGGTGCCTATTTTAGGGCTCCTATAACCCTGTAGGACATAATAATAAGCCGAATTTCATGCTTCGCAGATTTTCTTAGGCAGCATCGATCCAATAACCACGCTCAAAGTTGCTTAACTTTGATTACATAATAAAATCGCTTTAGACTGCTCGGCCATCCCGCCCCTTAAAAATGCATATATAAATCCTGCCAGATTAACAGACTTCTCCTTTTTTAAAGCTTAGCATTATATATTACGGATAAGTATATTATATTATACTTTATATTATAGATAGGATTATATTAATAGAAAATAAAATATCTGCTTGTCAGCTCAATTTTTAATTTTGGGTGGGACCATTATTTTCATCCACTCCAATTATACCGTTTTGTCACCTAACGAACTGATCCTTAAAATTCTTGATTCTGAAATCAATGCATTTTAATGAATTCGGTCCTTTTTTCGGGCAATACTGGAGAACACTCATTGGAGAATCATTATAATTAAAATAACCTTAAAATGAGGAATTCTCAATGATATATATTTCATTGTTCGGACGTAATTATGATAAAACTACAATAACCAGTTTAGATAATTGGAATAGTTTCGATAATAAATGATATTAAATATATTTTACACCTAATTGCTACTTGGCTTCCATCAGATGAAACATTTAAACAACTCCAATATAACAACTTTTTAAACAATTGTTTTTTTATTCTACTCGTACAAAAATTGCTTAATGAATTAATTATTATTCTATAATCCTAGAATATATAAACCTATATCGTATTTTAGGTTTCCAAACTAAGATTAAAATACTCACACGAAATAAGCACTTGATATATTTTTAAAATTTTTATTAGCTATACTATTCTACTACTCTTAATAGTTAAGATAGAAAATTAAATTTCCGTAATCTAAGTAGCATTTATTTTTGTCTTATATTAATTTTTAATATATAAAATAAATCCCGCAAGGGGTAACGGTCGCATGCAGTTACTTGGGGAATGACACCCCCACGGGTTACTACAGTTTATTACAGCATGCATACACATCATAACAGTAAACTAAACACATAACATTTTTAATATTTTTATTTTTAAGAAAAAAGATTCGTCCAGAACTGGGATTCGAATCTGGGTCGTCTGCATTTCCGTTGCAGTGCTCTACCACTTGAGCTATCCTGGCTCGCATCTTGGTCTGACAAATCCTTTCTCTTCATCGATCCCATACCTCGCAGTTTGCGATGAACACAAGGGGAAGAATGTTTAAATATTTAAAAATTATAATAATAATAAAAAAAAAATCAATTATTAACACATAACCAATTATCAATTATCAATGTCATCTATAGTACACACCCTAGGGCAACCTTCCCTAGGAGTTCCCTACTAACAGGAGGGGGTATGTTCGAATGTAGGGTATGTATGTATGGTAAGTAGGGGGGTATGTATGGCCGAAGGGTCAGCCCCCCGACTGATCTAGGATAGAATAGCCCGATACCCTGGCCATTCGAATCTTCAAACATCACGAGTAGCGAAAAACATACAGCCAGACAGCTTTTACGTAATTCGACATGGTGAGGAAAAAGGATTTTACCACTGACAACCTGGAACGTACGAGGATTGAGGTGGGAAATCACGAGTTAATAGCAGAAAAGAGAAAGGCAAAGGTTGATCTGACTGCTGACGTGGACGAAGGCGATATCCTAATAACTATCGTAGTAGCCTACTGACCAAATGATAATTCTATTGCCACGGAGAAAGAAGAGTTCTTCCACAGTGTTCAGAGGAAACTGCACATAGAGAACCAATTGTCGTTGGAGATCTAAATGGCAGAGTGGGAAAAGATTCCCACCTATAATCTGATGTATTGCAGAGTCATGGAGAAGATTTTAAAAACTATAATGTAGAAAGAATTGTATTCCATGTGTGTCAGGCTATGGCATGAACTGGCTTACAGCAAGTTCCTTCATAGGAATCCACACAAATATACAAGCGTAGAACCAAGTTGAAATCAAAAGTTTATAATAGACTATTTCCTGTTCATGAAAGATTTCCTTAAATATATAATTAATGTACGAGTCTAAAATGGTTTTGTAATAGGTAGTACTACTACCTATTAAAGATGGACGTAGTGTGGAGAGGAGAGGAAAGAGTAGGTAGAAATGTAAAAAGAATTTAGAAGTGCTTAAAGCAAAGAGGTTAAAGGAAGAAGACGAATTGGCTACCCTCTTCCAGGAAGAAATTGAGAGAATGACCCGAGACTCAGATTACCCCTGGAACTCTGATAATATTTAAGCATACTGGTTTTACATAAAGAAAATAATAAGAGATGCAGCATCATTTGTTTGTGGTAAAAGAAGGTTTGGAGCACTGTATAAGAGAGCAGCATGGTGGTCTGACGAGGTGAAGAGAGTGATTGGGGAAAAAGAGACTCTATGGAAGGAATACGTTGCACACAAAACAAGAGAATTTTGAACGGTATAAGAAGAAAAGGATATAGAAGACAAAAGGAAAGACTGGACTGACTTCAGAGGAAAGTTGGAATCTGATTTCGTCGTCTGACATTAGAATCAGAAATTATTCTACCGTGTACTAAGAGGAATGAGAGGAAGTTTGTTAAGGACAAAGAAAGGTATATTCGCATCGATAACGAACGAATAATGGAAAGGTGGAAAGAATATTCCCAGGAGCTCCCTCGGAAGAACATGATTACATTGCTGAGGATGAAATAGAGGAAGGCCTGCAAAGTATGAAGCTAAGAAAATCTTATTGACCAAATAAGGTATGAAATAATAAAGGACAGGAGATTATGAGTAATATATTAAACTTAGTTTGGAAGCAGAAGAAAATCCCAAAGGATTGGGATGTAGAAGTTATCGTTCCGATCTCTAAGAAAGCAGATAACAGAGACAGTAATAACCTTCGAGGCATATCTCTCTTAATTGGGACAAGCAAGATATATTCCAAAATCTTGAAAAGAGAATAAAAAGGCTCGTCTTTTTAGTAGGATTGCTCCAAGAGAAATTTTACGGGCTATTGGGTGTAAAGTGAATTAAACTATTACTAAATTCAAAATACTAATATTTATTAATAACTTAAAGAGAATACAAAGGAATTACTAAAAACAATTAAATTATTAAACTAATATAAATTTACATTAACAATAGTCTACAGATTATAACCTGGGCTTAATTGTTATCTATTCACTACTATTATTATTATACTAATAATATAAGATATTGCTAATACTAAATTACTTAAATTTGTTCAACTACAATATAACTAAACCAGAGTTTATAACTAAAAATTAACACTTACAGTGCTCTAATTAAAGTTCACCGACTGCAATACGTTCCAAATATCACAAACTGTTTATTACACTCACTTATCACAGACTAGTTCACTGTCACTGTCACTGAAGTCGACAACTTTACTACTACTTACTGCTGACTGCCCGAAACAGCTGGCCTTTTATATAGGCAAGGTTGGTCGGGGTGGGGGGGTCTCGGCCGCTCCACGCTGATCGCGAAGTTTCTAGACTATTCTTTAATCCCTTCCGGCCTATCTTAATCCCTTCTGCCGTTCCCTCTGTCTCTCTGATCATAACAGGAACAATAGGGCTTTCTAGAAAATTGGAGCAACCTAGACATTATTCGCGGTGTAGTAAGTACTACAAAAGTCGGAAAGTCGGACTCTTGTAGAGCTGAAAACTAGGAGTATCTTAGAACCATAAATGTCCTGTCACAATTGGCTCGTGAATTATAGTGGAATATATGCTATGTAGATTTGTTTTACACTATTGGTTTATTCTATTCTCTTTAATGATGACGGAAGATCTGCAAAATGAAAAAAGAATCTAGAACAGAGGAAATTAACAGTGAGAAGATTTAAAGGATATTACCCCTGCCTAAAAACCCGAATATAAAAACTCGTTTTTGAAGTTCGTATAAGTATTTATTGAGCTGTTTATATTCATTATGTACGTTTACATAAATAGGTTTAATATAAGTAAGTATATGCGTGTATACGTTTTATATAAGTGTTTAAGCAATATGTAAATTTTTTCAGTGTGATAGTCATTGTCTATTTGTAATAACCACTGGCAGTGTTTGGTATAGACAATGGTATTGATTGATTCTTAACTATTATTTTATTACATAGATATTACGTGAGTAATCAAGACTGGAAATTTCTAATTATATCTTTAATTACCTGATACTCTCTGTCCTTGTGTTGGGAGACATATCCTTGGCGTAGGCCCTGGTGGCCAAGGAGCGCTCCTCCCTCCACCGCAACCACCGGTGCCTCAGGGTGTTCTGGACCTCTGTGTTGAGGAAGCAGTAGAGGAGACCCACCGACAGTCCCTGCAAGGAGATTCGGTATTCTATATCGTTCGACTCCAATTACAACAATAGAAGATATACAAGAGAAGACCCTGACCTGGGTGGACAAGAGGAGAGCCCTGATGTTGCTGTAGACGGCGGACTGGGGGCCAGCGATGAATAGGATGTAGGTGATGCCGAGGAGGGGGATGAGGACCAACAGTGCCTTGCAGCCCTTCCGGTACTGCTCTGTCTCTGCGTTGTTCGCAGACCTCAGCTTAGTAATCAGGACCTACGATAAGGAGTTATAAATCTCAAGAAGACATACTTAAAATATCATTTATTGTTAGTTGTTTATATGATTTCATCATGCACAAATAGCCTATCACTAATTTCAAACACTTATTGTGGATAACACTTATTTCTTCTTTTTTTTTAAGTTAAAACTTCTTTAGCCGCGTTTAGAGACTTTTCGTACGGGATAAACTTGTGGGTTAGCCTCAGCATCATGGCTTAAATTAGAGAGAACGTCAACAACTAGTAGAGGCCCAGGGATGTATGTAGAAATTGACGAAAGCCTATAACCAGAAGAAAAAAACAATAGAGGACGGATTTCGCCTCAGCAATGGACATGTTTCTCATATTATCACATTTTAAATATTGTTATTTTAAAGAGAAAAGAACAATATCTAACTAAAACTTATCATATTTTAGTTTGATTTTTTCTAGTTTTATTTTTTTCTTCACATGTTTCTCATTTTTTTCATTTCCTAAAAATCTGTTCTATCATAATGAAAGGCAATGCCTATTTCAAATTCATTGTAAGCAGCATACCTTGACATGGTCCAAATTATTGTAATTATTATTAGTTATTTGAGGGATATATAATAATTTTTACATGTTATAGGTTTGTAAAATTCACGTAAAACTCCCTAGCGGGCCGCTGTCAGCGGCGCTAGTGTCCGGATGTAAGGTTCAGCAAGCTTATCAGTGTGGCCCTCCTAATGGACAAGTACCCATCAAAGAAAATGTTACTGTCGAACTATACAGCAAAGAAAAATAAATTTAATTAGCAGTAGGCTATGAAGATGATAAGAAATCAAAATTTAATCAAATATTATTGTCAATTAAAGATGGCCTCAAAAATGAACAGGATAGTGAGCTGCCAGGTAATTCATTATTAATGTTATATTGGTTTCATTTATCTTATATATCTAAAAAAGGTATCTGTTCCGCAGGATCTCACTTCGAGTTGAATTACAACACGTTTTAACTGTTTATTTGCTTCAATTTTAATATTTTTCAAAAATAAAAGTTCTTGTGAGCTTTAGTATAGAAAAGAAAATTTAATTATGGGTAATGAATAGATTTCAGTAATCATTTCATTAATAAATAAATTATGTCCATTATCAACAGTCTGTTGCTACGATTAATTTTAATTATCATATTATTTAAAATTACTTTTTAGCAACATTACCATACATCAAGAAATTTCAGGTTCTTACAATTTTTTACTTGTTGCGTTAATAACATTCTTAGTATAGGATATCGTTCATAAGAAATTACACATTTATATTGGGTTTATACACTTCGGAGAACAATACAAATTTAAAGTAAATATTTCAGCATAAAATATAATAAACGAGTAATTTTTCAGAGGTTCCTCAAACATTTGACCATTATCAATGTTACCAAACAGTTGAATTACCAACCTTTCTGCACTTAATTTACTTATAATTCATTTGACTTAAAACCGATAATCCTGTATGATACTACAAAAACGTTTTAGATTTAACAATTTAAGAAATTTATTAAACATTGGCAACATTAACAAAATTGCTCAAAATACACCAACACCAAATAGATCAACCATTTTCTTATTTGAAACTGTGAAAATCGTCCATACCAAAAAGGTAGGTTAAACATTAAAACCAGTCGGTATTTCACTTTCTCATCATAAACGTAAGGTACTTTATAATGCGATCTTTAATTCATTTGTTCAGCAACTTATTTTGTTGATTAATACGTGATGATTTAATTAAAAATATGTCTCATTAATGGTTGTATCCGATAAAAAGGAATAAAATAAAAACTGTATGTCTTGAGGTTTTCCTTCTCTCACTCACAGGAAAGGTTTGGAGGCGTAGCTCGAAGGGTAACATGACTTCAATGCAGGAATTTGAAAGAAATGCGTAGATACCTTCTAGGACTGTTCCAGATCGCAAGTTTTGGTTCTGCAAGGGCAGTTTTTGTTGTGAAACTGGGCTGTTGACTACAACCACGTGAACTTTATAAACTGAAACCAGAACAAATAAAATCCCAACAGTAAGGTGTATCAAAGTAATAGACTCGGATTGTTCCTTTGGCGATAATTAATTATTTGCTGTATTACCTTATTAACTTCTTCTTAATCAGACCTGACTTGCAGTGTAGAGGTGTTTGCACGAAGAGCGGCGAAGAGGCACCTGTCTCTGTCAAGGGCTGCTCACATGGCTACCGCCCATCCAACCCGTTTTTCTGGGTTTTTTCAGAATATTTTGGCTATTCTTCTAGGTCACTTTCGGCCTTCCCCTGGGTCTTTTTCCTGTTGGTTTAACCTCCATTGATTTGTTCCCAGAACGGTAGTCATTCATTCCAATTACATGGGCAAACCATCGTAGCTGTATTTTCTCAATTAGCTGATTGAGGATTCAATTACGAGTGCAGTCCGTTTCGTCTTGTTTTGTATCTGGTCCCACTTGGTATTCTCCTCTATTTTCCTAAGGTACCTCATTTCCATGCTTTGGACTCGGCTGCGATCACAGTGTTTTAGGGCCTAGGATTTACTTCCATAAGTGAGAATAGGAACGTATGTCGAACGATAAACAGCCAATTTAGTTTATCTCATGACATCTCTCTAACTCAAAAACTTTTTATAGATGGCAGTAAACATTTTTCCAGAAGTGGCAATTTTCGCACTTATTTCATCATTTAATTAACTTTTTAAATTTAAATTAAATTCCCATAATCACATATTAACCTTATTAACGACAGATATAGTTTTTGATGAACTAATTGTTATCAGTAGTTAAAAAAATTAATCTGTCATAAAATCGAATAATAAAAACGTAAGAAATATAAATTAGATCAATTATGCAATTATGAGTAATAATTAAATTAATGAATGTCCATTTCAGAGATGACTTCAGACATGAATATCTTTTTGCCAGGCAGCTGGTCTATTCTCAATGTTGATTTGGCAGACAAATGCCGCCATTGTTTTCACGGTCAACATTGTTTGTGTTCTCGGGAGTCATTTCGAGACTTTTATCACTGGGAGACAGCGCCCAATCACTATTATCAGATGGAGTAGTCTTACCAATGACTCTCCTTTTCACATTCATTCAGTTTGAGCTCCATCTTTTATTCTATTTTGTTTAATTATAAAAACACTGTTATTAATTAAATTTACTTGGCATTGTAGTGTGTATTGCAGTCCTCAACCATTCCCTTACTTTAATTTCTTACTCTTGATTTGTGTCCATTATGGATATTAATATTAAATAACAGTAGTAAGCACATCCTGTAGCATATACCGACTATCTTATTTTGGATCCATCTCTAGTATGTAAATGATTAAATTTGGAACAATACCAGGACTGCATAGTTTCTATCAGCCTAACCACAATTTATACAATGAATACAACAGGAAATTGTTGAACTTAGGAATTTTCGATCCCTTTGTTACTTGCACTGCCTCAATGGACTTAAACCGAGACCTAGAACCGTAATGTAGATGTAACTGTTTTTGGTGTTTAGGTTTGTAATAAATGTCCCTTAACATCATACCCCAGTACATCAATAGCAGCTTTTGGCGAAGATATACTCATCAGTTGTGAAGCCATCTGGAAGGCTTCACTGACCACTTTACATTATATGTAAAAGCATTAAATTACATTTAGATGGTTATAAAAAAAGAGAATTTCAAAGAAGTAGAAGTTGTCTTTGGGGTATAATACAATTCACGTGTTTTTTGAGTATACGGGATTAGTATCACAATTTTGTATGATGTGTATCAGCAAAGCCCAAATGCAGAATTTACAGAGTCTTGTCGAATAGAAAAAAGAGTTATGAGAAGAAACATTGAATGGTAAGTCGGGATGAATATAGTTATACCTCCTTGACCATAAAAAACAAAAATAATTATTCTATAATTGAATTTGAGTGGTCCTGCCATTGTAATGTGACATTTTTGTGAATAGCCGTGAAGTTCTTATAAATAGTTTTTTTAATCTAATAATGTATTGTTCTTATTAAATCAAAGTTTATACAATACTTTATCCAAAAATTTCGAAGAAGCGGAAGTTGGCCATAAATCATAATCATAACATTGGCTGACAAGTTGTTGTATTTTGAAAATTTTTATGGATTGCCCTTAATATGGTCTCTTGAGGAGATATGTGCTAATTAAAATAAGTAAATAATAAATAGTAAATTTGAAACAACTTACCCACATGATGCGGACCAAGAAGAGGAGATTAATAGCCAGGACGAGTATTGCTGGGACTTGAAAGATCCAATCGCTCCAGCTTTGGTTCATCCAAGTGCATTGTTTGGTTCCCTGCAAGTACAATTTAGAATATTAAATGATTTGTATTAATGTGGATACCTATATAAATCGTTTTATAACCATTAGAACGACCACCACAAACTAAAAATCCAAAGTTCATAGAACGATGTTCATTTGCTAGTCCAGTCGATGTATCCATTCATTATCCTCCTTGTATCCTCCTAGTATCCAAATGAAGACCTCCCACTCCGACCATTCATAATATTTGCTTCAGGCCAACCTTCATTCATGGCCCTACCTGTCTATCTATCCAACCGGTGTCCTCAGAGATGTTCACCCCCGTGCACTATTCCATGTTTAAATTATCCTCCTACCTTGTCTCATTCATCAAACCAACACTAGATCTGCAATGAAGATTACCAAATTTACTGGTGTTCCTCACCTTCATACCCATTACTAGTCAGCGGAAAATTGGCAGTGAGGATAATTTACATGAAAATAATAATCTAATAATTTCAGTCCGGTAGCATTGAAATTGATAAGGTTACTATTGATTTTTTTTTCTGAACCTCCTTTATTTTATGAAATTACAATTACATTACAGTAATTGATATGGAAAGAATCAACATTTAAATTATGATTGTTAGTCCATATTTAAATTAATGTAAAACTGGACTTTAAATCTTTGTATTTCTATATAATGGGATCCTTAATTCCTTAAAACGTTTCGACAACTATATGTCATTATCAATTTTTTAAAATAAGTTTTCTGCATCGATACAACAATTATAAATAACTTTAAAAAAGTTATAAGTCTAAAAATCTGCAAAATAATAACAATTATAATAAGAAAAAATACATAATTTCAATGAAACTGTCCCAATAACTAGTAAAATCAAATATAGATTCCTTACAAATGCAAATTTATTTCAAAAAATTTTGTATTATATATTTTCTTGGGGTTATCTATCCTCCATGGTCAAATTATTAATATTAAACTAATATAAACTTTGATCTTTGAAATCCTAAATTAGTTGTATGTAATTATGAACTATTTATTATACTGTATTTAAAAAAATTTTATGTATTAAAATATTTTGAAATATTTAAAAAACAACTCAACAAAAGGATCTTTCAATTTTTTATTTAATCAAAATATGATATTTTGTAAAAAGAATTATAAGGAAAAATCAAGATATCAGAAAGACTATTTGTAGGTTATAGGGTCAGGTTACATTACTCTACCAGTTTTGTTTACAAAGCTGAATCTTATGTATGTTATAAATGTTATTGTTTTTTTTTTCAATTTTAACATAATAGAAGAATATAGCTTACTTATTACACCTGCTTCTTTTCTGTCATTCACTACATTATTTATTTCATCATTTATACATAGTGCTTCTAGGAATTTTCTTTTTATTTTGTTACTTTCTTTATGTAAGATTTTTGATTTGTTAAAATCGAAAGTATATAGTTAATTTTTACAGTGTGTTGACAAAGCAGTGTTTGTTTTAGATTTGGGATTTAAATTATTTTTATGGTGGTAAATTCAGTTTTTCAAATGTGTGCTGGTATGCCCGATGTAATGTTTGCTACAGTCATTACATCTGAGGTGGATACTACATTTTTGTTGTAAGAAGGGGTATCTCATCTTTTTGATTATTTATTATACTTTTAATTGGGTTTCTCGTTTTGTGTGCCAATTTTATATCAGGGATGTCATAATTTTTAAAATATTGTTACGGTCAGAGCGGAAAGCAGGACCGGCTTCTGATCTGCCTAGAGCGGATTAGGCAAACAATGGGATTAAGCGGAAGGGATTATAGAATGGCGTAGAACCTTCTAGATCGGTCTAGGTGGTCCTCGTCCGTGTTCCGAGTAATGCCCCACCACGACCTACCTTGCCTATATAAAAAGGACAGCGTTTTCGGCCGCGGCAGTCAGTAATAAGACGAGTGAGTAATAAGTTAGTAGTAATAAGACGAGTCTGTAATAAGCCAGTGAGTAGCAGTCGTTAACTAGTGGCAGTGTGTGTGAGTTAGTTAGTATTAGTATCAGTCTGTAATAAGTGCTTAGTGAGCAACAGTGACAATTAGTGACCGTGTAATAAGTGTAATAAACTGTGTGGCAGTTTGTCATATTTGGAGAGTCTTACGGTCGGTGGACTTTAGTTAGCGAACTGTAAGTGTTAATTTGTAATTGTAAACATAGTGTAATATTATTGTATTTGTACAAACTTATATAAATAGTTTAGTTACTTAGTATAAACAATATCTTGTATTATTTGTATATTATCTTAGAAATTAGATAACATTTAGTAGAATATTATTATTGTAAATTGATATTAGTTTAATAATTTAACTGTTTTAAATAATCTCATTGTATTCTTGTTAATTTGTTAATAAATATTAGATTCTTGAATTAAGTAATAGTTTAGTCCATTTTACACCCAGTAGCCCGTAACAATATGGTCCATTTTTTTCAAATAGGCCTTTAATATAGGTTACGCTTTTATATTTTATTTTATATTTTGATTCTATATTTGGTGATTCTGTGACCTTGTGAACTATGTTGTTGTTAATTTTCGAATCTATACTATTAGCTTCTTTTAGAAAAAAAATTGTGATTTTAGATTGAGAAGGTTTAGTTGTTAATGTTTTTTTTTATTATGGTTAAGTATTTTTGAATTACTTATAGATTCCTTAGAGCTAAAGTTACTCTTTATATTTATTGGTAAGTTATTTTCTTCTGTATTCCTTATTAAATGGTTTTGTTTATACCATAAATTATTTATAAGTTTGATCGGAAAAGCATTGCTCAGAAGGATCTTGAAAATTTTATTTTTCGTTTCTTTTAAATATTCTACGTCTCTTATACGTTATACGTATGTTAAATATACGTGTCTGATTTGAAAAGAATCAACATATAAGAATCAACCGTTTTACCGAGTCTTATCCTCGCCAGTTGCCTCTTTCAAGTGCACCATCTCTCCAATGTCACCCTGAATTGGGTTCGGGCTTCTGCCACCTTCCAGCCACCGCAATTTGGGTATTCCTATCCTCCTAATTCCTTCGGGCTTTTCTCCAACTACTCTCCTTGAGATCTCTTTTTTTTTGGAATTTCTGTTCTAGCAACATGGACAATCCAGCGCAATTTACTGAGCTTGGTGGGCCTTGTTGAGCATGAAGGGTCCTGCACTGCTCAATAAATTCTGAGGATCTTACCCTCAAATAAGCATAGTATCTCTTTATTTAAATTAGAAAGTTTATTTTAACTAAAGTCAGTATAATTGACTTTGAAAAGAATTCGACTTGGATACGTAACATCAGTACGTACACCCTATACAACTATACTATACTATCAGCACAAACACAGGATACGTAACACACTGTTCCCTTGAAAATATGATTGCGTTTTATCTGTAATACCAGAAATGTATTTTTAATTCTATTTTAAACGCTTTTGAATAACCTTAAAATAAATTTTCTAAGTTCTATAAATTGTAAGAATCTAGTCATACCTAATGACTATTACCCACTTAAAGGTTAGCCTTTAATTCTCTTATATACTATAATGAATAGGGATATTTCTAATTTTTTAGTATACACTTTTCCTATCATTTATATTATTTTGAAAATTTTTACACTTTACAATATTTAATATAGTATAATTTCTAATAAATATTAATGCTTTTTATAACAAAAATCATTTTTTATAACAAAAAAATTAGTGGTATCCCTATTCATTTTTGCACAATTTATATCTCGCGATAAATTTCTATACTTTAGTTACTAAATAACGAAAATGAAAATGAGAAAAGAATGAAAATGATTATGCAATATTTTTAAAAAATACAATGTAAAATACCATTTTTATTAAATATAACCTTTTTATTATTTTATTACTGTAATGGAAATATTGCATATTTGAAATACTATAAATTACATGCATATTGTCCGATGATGTAGAAAATGACCATTTACGAAATAGTAGGCGGGGCTGGGGAGGTAGAAGTATTTCAGGTATAATTGTATAATAGTATAATTTCAGGTAGAAGTATTCAAGGTATACCTGAAATACTTCTACCTCCTTATAGCATTATAATTTTTAGCCATATAATATTATAGCCTGCCATAATATAATTATAACCAAGGTATGGAAAAATGGCGAGCTAGGTAGCGGGGAAATGGAATTGCTTCCATTTTAACATATAATATTCAGAAACAGATTTTTAATTCTTGTCTAAACTCTTTTGAATTACGTTAAAATAAAGTAATTAGTAAATCTAAGTTCTTTACTTCGTTACAATCCGGTTTTACCAAATGAATGTTGTCCACTTAAAAGTTAGCCTTCATTCTCCAATATATCTCGTGATAAATGCCAATACTTTAGATACTAAATTACGGAGATGATTTTGGAAGAAGAGAATTTTTAGAAAATAGAGGTTTTTTTACTAAAAATATTCTTCACTGAATTTTCATATTCAGTGATATACTATTTTTATATATAATAACCGCATTTTTTATTCAAATGGAAACTTCCCACATATTTATAACACTATCATTTCCAATCTAGAAACCCATTATTTAGGAGATCATAGGCGGGGTGGGGAGGTATAACTGATATTGTTAAATTGTAGTTATACTCGTACAATCATAGCCTTATAATTTGTTGCCATTTAATATTATAGGCTAATAAAATATGATTATAGCCACGATGTTAATTAAAGGCGAGCTAGGTGGTATAGGGAAGGACGTGGCTTCTATATGTGTGGTGAGCCCGAGGCGACTTATGGGCAGGTCGTTTTCTAAATTATCAGGATATATATATATATATATATTAATATACAGGCTACATGTGTAATACCTTTTTCACATAAGCTGTAACCTAATCCATCTAAATCTGACTTGGAACCCACATTATAAATTTTATAATAATTACCATAGAAAATATAGGAGCACAAAAACAAATATTATCGTACGTAAGTTATCGTTCTCTTGAAGTATTTCTTTCTTTCTTCTCAACCTATTTCGATCCTCAAGCAGTTCTGTATCATTGGGTCTTCACAGCTATCCTAAGATTAATATTTTTTATTTCCTCGAAGAGTCAGCTTGGATTCCTCGTGTTTGAGATAATAGAAAAGTGGTGGAGCGGTGGAGTGGAGAAGTGGTGGAATATAATTAATCTGACCAGATTAATTTAACCAAAGTGAAAAGGCTGCGGCCGCAAGAGCCCGAGCCGGGCAATCTATCACCCCAAAGGGCCCTTACAAATTAATTCTCTTTAACTTTCTAATGGACAAGGCGTATATTTCTCCTGCCCTCTTCCCAATGAATTGTTTCTCTTTTCTTCTTTTAAATTTTTACAATAAATCAAGATACAGTATACATTTTAAATTAATCGAAAAAAACAGTTTGATAGAAAAATTTATCGAAAAAAACTGTTACATTTGTGTACAGGTTTAGTGCCAATAATAAAGGAGAATTGGACTGTTGTTAGCGCCCATGGGAACATATCGTCGCTGTCAAAACAAGCACACTTTGGGCGATTTTACAGGAGAGAAACTTGGCAATTTATAATCTATTTTTTATCTATACAATTTTGGAACAGTTACTAAAAAGATTGAAAAGAAGTATCAAAAAATTATACTCTGGGATGTTGCTGACCTTAATACGTCCGTTACCGTTACTAAATCATTTCCACCAATAGTTGTAGATAGATCGTTTTGACAGCGACAATATGTTAATTAAGAATCGATGTTCTTTGTTGTGCAAATAGGATATATTCTAAGAACATGAACTGATATATATAAATTTGCCCTATTTTATTTGCTCTGATAGCAACACAGTCAAATTTGTATAACAGCTGTTATAATTGAATCAGTCATTTGAGAAACACCTCATGTCCATTTTTGGCCAAAATTGAGTTAGGCATATTAAATTGTTAGTGAAGACTAGAAAAATCCAATACGCATGTTTGTATGTGTATATAGTATTTGAAAAACAAAATATTGGTTTTTATTAATAATTTGAATTTTTTACCTTTTATTTCATACCTGATAACCATATCGTTAACCAACCACAAAGTTGGGTGAAACTGAAAAAAAAGGTATATACGAAATTTCACTTAATTACTACATTAAGTAGTATTGGTCATTTGTTTAAAAAATGATCGAATTTGTGCATTAAAATCACCTAGTAACATATTCATGCAGAAGGAAGGCCCGTTTCCTAAAGCTGAGTCCAAATAATCATCAAAAAATATATGTTTGTAGTAATGTTTTTTTTCATGTACTTGATTAATGTTATGTTTTCTCTTCATCCTTAATCCAAAATTCCAAACATTGTATTTCAAGACGAGGAATTTAGTCTAAAATTCAAGTTTATGAAGTTATAAGTTACGTTAATGAAACAAACTCATTTGTCTCAGTTGTTTGAATCACCTGCGCCAATATCAATAGTTTTGACATTAGTGGGTTAAATTAATGGTCAGACCAGTTCCAAATAATTAGCATTCATTAGTGTAATTGGCTTGGAACCACTTGTGAATCTTCCTTTGCTTCTGAGCGATCTTTTTCACATATTAACATCATAAAAAATCCAATAGTCATTTGTTTTATTTCAGTAGTGATACAAAAACGAAAGCTCACTCCATTAAATTTTTCATTATTAAGTCATGTGGAACAGGCAAACATCGAGGGTCTTGTTGTAATTACTCATGTGTAAATGACTTTAAAATGTTTATATATTGTATAATATATATTATATTATCGATATCGGTTCAGCTCAAATCCTGAATATCATGGATTTTTTCTAAGATCGGCCGGTTAGAGTAAGATTCATTTTTAGCATCGAGATTTCCGGAAAGAAAGAAAGAAATTTTGACATTGGCATTTACTTAATCGTTCATCACCATAAACACACACACAAAAATTGGACGAGTCTGCGCAGCAGTTTTCCCTATTCAGAAGTAAACAAGCAAAGTATGACTAAATGGTCTGGAATCTCCATTTTCAAAACGCAACAATTTTTGAAGAGAAGCATTGCAGCGAGGGGAATTTTAGGGAGTGGGCTGACCAAGACCTTCGGCGAGAGTTTTTAGGAGCTAAAAACAACTGAAGTTGTAAAAAATCGTTACATAAAAAATAAAATTAACTTTTGACCGAATGTGATGAATCAGTGATAAATCTATTAGACTTTTTTTGAAAAATTTCAATCTGATGATATCGGGGGTTGCAGTCAATATATTTATATATATATATATATTTTTTATTAGCTGTTGTAGTTTTTAAATATTTTTATTTTGAAAAGAAATAATTTGTCCATGACCGGGATTCGAACCCGGGAATTTTTATTTTACTGTCAATTTTATTGACTAAACCTCCTCCCTGACCATTTAAAACATTTGTAAATCTATTCTTATCATTACAAAACATCCAAGCTCAAAGGTAACATTGAGGTTATATATTTATCTTCTTAACTAGTTCAAACAAAGCTTTTAACTATCCCGTCTACAACTATCCTTCTTTTGAGCATTCACGGGATGTTTTTATACGAAGAAAGCATGCATTAATAGCGTTTTTACTTTATTGCAATAATAACAATTTTATTGATTGTCACAGTAAATTTACCAAGTGCAGATACATAGATCTTCTGTATTGTCTTGATATTATGAACAAAACAAACTAAGATATTAACTAAATTATTATTATTAATTTAAACGGAATTTAACTTTTAACTTCTATCTGTTATCTAAAACAAATAATACAATCTTATCGAGAAAGAAGTAAAAGGTGCGCAAAGCACGTTGCGCAAAGGAACCTAACGGGCCAAACGCTCGATTTTACTCCACATACAATTTTCATACCGCGGCCTAAATATGAAAATCGTTTCTTAAGGAGTAAACTATATAATCCAATGATATAATACACAGGAGAAATATTTAGAGTGTAGTCAAATATTAGGGAAATACTGGACTCCACTATAGAGAAGCACTTAAAACAGGATAGATACATCAAGGAACAGTGAATGACACGGAATTTATTAAACCTGATGGAACAGAGAAAAAAGTATAAAAAACCAAGGAATATTAAGAGTATCATAGGAAAATAACAAAGAGAATAAGAAGAGCGAAGAAGGAATGGCTAAAACAAAATGTATTGAAATAGAAATACTACAGAGAAAATATGATAATTTCAACCTCCATACGAATATTAAAGAGACAGCAGACGTAGAAGGGACACCTAAATGTGATCTACGACGCGACGAATAAAAACATACTGATAGAGAACGGAGACAAACTGGAAAGACGGAGAGGATATATGGAGGATCTCTTCAACGAACAAAGACAGGACGACATTATCAGAAGAAACTAAGGATGGACACTCTGGTATACGTTTTGAACGGATAGATTGATTTATTTACTTTCATTTTTGTTTTGTTAGAATCCAGGCATCTTGCTCACCACACCTGCTGCGGAATAGCCAATTATGGCTCCAAGGGGTGGCGTCAAAACGCCTCAGATGTTTCAATGAATGAATGAAAGCTGCCCTAAGTTTTAAAACCTTATGATACAAATGGAAGTAAGTATGATACATATGCCTACTTAAAGTATAATTAATTTTCTTTAAAAAAATTCACTACTGAACTGATGAGAAATAAAACGTCAATTCCATTCAAACAAACTTAAGTACGTTAATGTGAATTGTGATACATGATATGACACTATTACTTATATCATTTGACGTTTCGCTTGAAACTATTTCTAAATTCATCATATGCATTTCTATTTAAATGCAGTTGTTCCACAAAGGAAAGAAAAAATGGTCTGGTATATCAACAAATATAGTTAAACGGTTTTATTCACCACAATTTATTTACTAAAAATCGCATAACATAAATTCTAACCAAACAATAAATATGTATTTAAGATACTCACTGGTGGGTCTTCTGGCATATCGCTAGCGTTGGAACGTGCGATGATCCAAGCAATAATCACTCCCACCGGCAATCCTGGAAAACTTTTAACTTTAATAAAAATTAATGTGTGTACGATATCATTATAGAATTACACTACATGTCCTAAAAATAAAAATTTATTGTTATTTACGAAAATCCGGATTAGATCAGTAATAAATTGAACGAAAATGTCCCCGTTGCACATAAAAATAAATTAATCCGATTGTCCGCCTTTAAAGAATGAATTTAATTCATAAATCTCTGAAGTCGTTCAAGCAAAACTGCGACTGTCGTAACTTTTCGATCTCGAAATAATCGGTTTTCTATTCAACCTAAGGTTTGTATTTTTAGTTGGGGAAGGAATCACAATAAGGACCTTCAATAATTTTGATTTATAGCTAACGCAAGTAATTGAGTGCATTTCAACGACCTGTATTTAGTAAATATTTGAGGCTAATCGTCATAGTTATGTATAAAAATAATTTATATGTTAATATATGTAAATGGACTATCCGAATTTTGCTGGCCCATTTTTTCTATTTTTTTTTCAATCCTATTGGAGTTATAATTCCAAATATTCCTGAGTTACAGACTTAACTGAAAATTATTTTAATCCACCCTTGGAATGTCTATTTCACAACTTAGCAAAATTGTGAAATTCGTATATGATTTGAACCTGTAGGAAACAAAAATAAACAGCCAAACATCATAAATATTTAGTAATAATTAATAATAATAAAATTCAGAAATCTCCTGTAGGCTCCAAGAAGTGAGGTTTCTGGACTTTTCTCTTAACCTAATATTGTATCATTGTATATTAAGTTATGATTTATATACATTTAATATAATCTATCGTTAACAGGTACAGAGATCAAAAGTGACTTCCAAATGTTATCATTAAGAGAGAACTCAGACCCTACCTGAGCCGATCTTTCTTCAGGACCACTGTTTAGGATCGAGTATTCCTTCTTATCGATTCTACAACTTCCAAACCATTTTAATACTTGATATGCGTCAGCGTCTATGCCATACTTCTTCAATGATCAAGCTATTTCATTCATTTTACCGTTTTTTTAGACTGTATTTACGTTCCAGGCAGGTCGTCCAATGTCGGCATATTTCCTAAATCATGTCTTTTTGTAGCGCATTGTTTTGATTTTTTATTAATTTGTTTTTCTTTACCAAATTTTTTTATGGTGTGGGATTGTAACCTAGTGAGGGTGAGGATCATGTCGTTCAAATTTTGAATCCCCCACTCCCTATTCTGACTGTATTCCCATTACCTTGGAGAGCTCGGCCTACTCCTGGTTTTATTTCGTAGTATCCTGTTTCTAGACTTAAGGCTACACCTCGACTCTGTACCCCCAGGGTGCAGTTTCACGCCATGTTCAGGACGATAAAAGTCCTACCACGGCAGTAGATGAAGCTGCTAAAAGAGGAAACAGTTTTACAGTGTCATTTACAAACAAGAGCATTAAGCCACCTAACACATATACACATGTTTGTTTATTCATTCAACGTCACTTTATGCTGATATAACTAACTGAGCGATGCTACTGTGGAAGTCCTAAATTTTGCCTACCCAAGTTTAATTAGGATAGCAATCTTTAACGAGTACCCGACCTCATACAAGCTCGGGGTAACCATTTAAGGTTCCTTCCGAAGGACGCCATAACCAAGGATGTTTTATTCCATTTTAAAGAAATCGAAGGCCACCTACCGAGCAGCGAGCAGTTAGAAATCATATTTTAATTTATTGAAAATATGCTTATTAATATTATATTATAAGTAAAAATATATAAATGCGAATAATTGCACAGAATTTTAATAGTGAATTTTGATGCACATTAGTGTTCATTTAAGATCAAATTTGGACCAATTCACAAAATCTATAGCATAGCTACTTATATAAAATTATATATTTTAATTTACTGCCGTAAAATGGCTCAAATACAAAAATTTTCAAAACTAAAGTCAGAATTATCTCTAGAGAGAAAATCCGAGTTGAAACACGAAAATCGTACAATTGGAAAACGCATTCAAGAGCAATCGAACGATAATGATAAGTGAGTTTGGTTTTGACAGAGGTGTGGATTGGACACTGATGTTTTGGCTGAACAAAAGGATTCGAAAACATAATGAGCAAGTAAGGAGCACTTATGACGTCTTTTGTTATATCGAAAAATCGATTAAGAAGTTGCTACGTTGGAGGTCCACAATAATTATTTTTCAACTATGGTATAATTGTAGACTTTATCCAACATTCGTTATATTATTTACATTTTTATTTGAATGATTACAGTGCCTACAATTTAAAGATTAATAGTTTGGTGGAGATAATCCTAAGTTACGACTTATATCTTTATCCGAGAACATCTCACCTCTTAGAGAGAAAAAACCAACGTCAATTATGGGATTCATTGGTCAAAATATTCACCTTAAAACAGTGAGTCCATTTAAATCAAAAAGATTATATTGTTACAAGCCTCTATGGAGTGAACAACAGCTCAAATTTTGAAGAAGGTTCAAAGAAAAGAGTCCGTTAATGTTCTTTACATTTTGCACAATCGTTAGAATTTCCATGATTAGTTAACGTTTCTTCAAATAAGGATTGATTACTTAACGAAATTAAAAATATAAAGGTGTTGCTTTTGGTTATGTCAAATAAAAAATATTGACGAAAATAATCGATCATTAGTATTTCAAAAGTACATAGTATAGTGTAATATATTTCAGGAGTTTTGGGTCCAGCGGACTATTAGATATTTTAGTATAATTATTATCCGTTTTATTGTTAAACTTACTTCTGTTTGATCGAAATCAACAATGAAATCTATTATTCATATAATTTATGCTGCTTTAAACTTTTAATACTGATTTTATTAGTAAATATGTCAATTTAAATTATTTGAAAATACATTAAATTACAAATAAATAGAGAAATAAAGTATGGAATCAATATCACCAAAATATAATTTAGTTCAGTTTATAAGGAATATAAAGATACGATATGAACAACTGTTATTAGTTAATTTATTAGATAAAAATATTGTTATTGGGAGAAGGACCAGAAATTCGGAGAAAACACGTGTGAGATTATGAACCACATATCTTTCAGAAAACTGTTAATATTGTACCTGTTAATAAAATTGTACCGCTGCATCAGTACGTGGTAGAGACTGTACTGTTTCTTGGACAACGATTGTGTAGGGAGGTGATTTCAACCACCAGATTTTCAGCCTATTTTTGTGTACCCACTTTAAAGAGGCCGGATGAGCCCTAGAAGGGCCCAAGATTCCAAAGGATTGATTTAAAATTAGCAGATTAAATAAAATATACCAGTTGCCGGATTTGAACCTAGGGCCTTCGGCACGGTAAATCAATACTCTACCACTTAGAACTCTACTCTACATGAATACTTAACTTGAATACTATACCAAATTATTAATTTAAATCATTCACCGACACCAGGGTAATATGAATAATAATGGCCTTGAAACAAAAAACTTTAAATATTTTATTTTCTGTTAAAGCCGTTTGGCGTAAGGCAAAGGGCTAGCAAGTCCGAACACAATATAGATTGTCCCCGTGATAAATAACCCGCTCGGATAGCTCTCCCGCTCTGCCACAGTGAATATGGATCCTCACTGAGTTATGCTCTCTCCAGTCAGCATCAAAGAAAATCCTAGCTTTTGTTATTTTCATTTTTCTACCACTGTCTATCTATCTATTTACACACACAAACACACACACACACACACTCACACACACCCACACCCCCCACACATACATGTGTATAACTATTAATTATAAATAATTATGATATTACATTATACGAACTAATGCGTGTGATGAAGATGGACTGAGCCACTCTTTCAGACATATATTGTATAAATGTTCACTATACAAAGAATTAAATTGATAAAAACATGCTACTAAAAATAGGGACTTGGCCTGAGCCAGAATACTTAAGTTTCTCTAAATTTAAAGCAGACCTATTTTTATAAAAGACATTGACTTTGATCGACTGCACAACCAAAGGCCAATTTAGTGGTTATATATGTTTTTATATATAATATTTTTAGTTTTAGAAATTATTGAATAAAAACCTTCTTGCTGTTAACAATTTAGTCCAACTGTAATTTTTAATTAGTTATATTGTTAACTTAAACCTAAATGTATTTTATTGTAATTCTATAAATTGATCTGTAAATATAAAAATCACATGTAATATGCATATTTAAGAATGGTGTTTGTCCTAATATTAATAAACTGTCCCTCCATAGGGTCACCATTTCAATAAACCCATATTATAACTCAATTGAAAATTAAAACTCCATAGATAATTTTAAATATAAAGGTAGAGTCTTTAGTTTACCCTGCTTTGAAAAAAGTTTCCAAAAGCTCTTTTCCGTCATATTTAGCTATTTTACTACAAAAAAGGGTAAAATGCTGCGCACTCCATCGAAAATTGAGTGTTTATGGTGATGAGTGCTTGAATGAATGCCAGTGTTAACATTTGCGTTATCCATTCTTGATCGATTAATAGTTTTAAAAAATTGATAAAAATCATTGTAAAAAATTAGTAAGTCATAGAGTAAAAAGTGGTATGCCATACCAAAAGCCCGATACTTGGCTTCCACTTGAATAAACAGTGAATAATAAAATATAGTTTTCATTAGTGAATTGCTGCAAAACGAAACGAAATAGGTTCATTTTTTAAATGAATGAACTTAACAAACGGTTGTACAGACTAATGGAATGTAGTGCTGAGTGTTTGAAAGGATTGGAAAAGGGTTGTGCTTAAAAATGTACAGCTCAATCTTGCCTTAACCATTTATCCCACTCGATTTAAGTAGGCGGTTCAAAACCAACTAAGTCAAATGAGTTTGACTTGTATAATTAAGATGAAGAATCTAGCCTGAATTTGATACTGGATTCTTCTTAATAGATAATGTCAGAAATCCGTTGATTACAAACCAAATAATAACAGACTGCTATGAGGAGTAGGAAACATCATATGTGCCGACTGTGAAAAAATTATTATTAGAAAAAAATAAATATTTTTTTTTGAAAATGAAAACTTGTGGTAGATGATTATGGTGCGCAATTGAGAGATTGGTTGTATTCATTCCCGGTTGTATTCACATACTGATTTCATATCGCTTAATAAACGATGTTAGGTCGTACCGTGTACCAGTTGTAAACTCTATCTACACCACTTTATTTTGTTTTTTGGTTTAACATTACTTTACGCTGCTATGGTTTAATAGGGCAAGGGGGCTAATCGGAGGGGAATACTATTTAGATGTGATAATTATGAACCAAGGGGTGGTTTGTGTACCATAGAAACAAGTACCAATGATGCAAACGGAACTGAAAAGGTTCATAGTGAGGAAAGTTCAAAGCTCTGTAGTTGAAGGAGGAAGAAATATTAAAGAAGAGTGGGTGGACATGAAGCATGTCATAGGAAACCAGTTTTTTCTAAAGGATGGCATAGACGGAATATGAGGCTCGGCGGAATATAAAGAAGTAGCAGCAAGAAATTTTCATAACAAAGCCCGTTGGTCGGTATTTATTATAATGTTTTTGACTGAAGTCAGATTTCTTTTTTGGGATAAAAAAATTTGTCAATTTAGATGTTACGTTAAATTAAAACTTATTTAAACAAGTTTCGGACATAAAACTCAGGCATGTTAAGATGGTAATTTACTTTAACCTAAGTCCCTATAGACACAAGAAATATATTGTTAGATAAAAAAAAAGTGGTCGCCTTTAGAGATAAGAATATTATAAAAAATCATAATTATTATCTTGTATAATAAATAAATTTGGAATATTTTTGGGAAAGTATTAGTTACGATTTCATCAAGATTATAGAATCTCTTAAGCTACTTTATGAATAATTACTGAAGTTTTGAAGACCCGAGGATTTATTCCACGATTTCTCTAATTTATTTCAAGATAAATGTTTGATGATTATCAAGAAGTAAGAATTGTGGTAGAACAAAGCTCACCATTGATGTTGAAATATACCCCACTTAAGGAGGAGAAAGAGATAAATATTATATGATGTAAATCTCACAGAGGAATGGGTTTAATTCATTTGTATTCCAACTCCAATTGAAGAAATATTACTTTCAATTCTTGTTTTCTTGCCTGAGGGATGTTAATTAAGAAGACTATGTTTTTAATTATTACAAAAAGAGAGAAAGAGAGAGAGAGAGAGAGAGAGAGAGAGAGAGAGAGAGAGAGAGAGACTGAATTTTTTACGCATCGTGCGTGTCTCACATCGGTGAATATATTTATAATCTGAGTACGTACTTATTAACATGTAACACTGTAATCGACAAATTTTACTCCAGTACATACGAATTTTCGTAAAGAGATTTGTTTGACCAACCTCAAAATAGTAGGGCCTTTCGATGAGAGTTTCGAAATGGATAAGGATAAAATATTTTGATTGTAACCTTTTATTGAACTAATAACATAAATCGATTTTCATAAATTAAATAATTAAAACTTATGATGAAAGAAAACCCAGTTGATTAAATTAAAAGAACAATTTAAACGTTTTTATAATTAGAAAATGAAGTTACTAATTTTAACTAAATTATAAAAACTAATTAATAACAAAAGGAAAACAATTATCATTTAATCTTACGATAGTAAATTTGACTCAATTAAACTATAAATAAATAAAATGTTTAAATAAAATCTATTACAAAATAATAAATGTTTATCTGGTTTTGTAGTTGAAATGATGTAAACAAAAAAAACTCTTATTTGTCTGTCGAAGTTGGTTCCAGTAGATAGTAGATTCTCGGCAGGGCGAGCTGGATGTTGAGACGACAGAGGATTTCAGTCGGCAGGGCGAGCGAGGATGTCGAGACAAAATAGGTTGAGATGATCGACTGGGTCAATTCGAATTGGTCGAATCGATGAAGAAGATTAAACTAATTACACCTGCAGGTGGGCAGCAAATTAGTATCTTCTTCGAATTCAAAATGCAACTTTGGCTCCTATAGAGCATACGATGTGCACGTCTAGAGGCTCGTGCCAACACTGTGGCTTGGTCTAGACGGAGCGAACAAAAGCCGGTCGACTACCTTTTGTTCTTCTCTCTTCACTTTTATAACATATGTTTTCAAACTTATTAAAATACTAGCTGACCCGTCGCGCGTTGCTGCGATAGGAAATTTTTAACAGTGTTGCACTAAATTAAAAAATCTGAAATAATTCATAGTAATTGTTCTATCATTCCCTCAACTTATATTTTTTTGTCGAGGAAAAGGAATTTTTTTTATTGTATTTTTAAAATTGTAAACGTTTCCCGTTCATTTGAAATTGGCGCCTAAAATGTTTAAAAAAATATTCAGTTGTAAAGTGAAAGAAAACCTTTTAATAAAAAAAAAGAAAAAAAGGAATCTACCATAATAACTGGCAAAGTTATGAAGAAAAAACGATTTTTTAAGTTTTATTTTATTTTATTTTTTTAGGGTGAATTTTAATATTTGGAGTTAAAAATTTGGGAATCTTCATTACTTTTTATGGCAAATAAGATCCAATTTTTTTGTTCCAAATATCGCCTGGGGCATTTTTTACCTTTTTACCTGGCTATACCCTTTGGATAGTATATTCAGAACATATATTGCTTAATAAATTGGTTGTTAATATTTCCCAACATGATCGCTCTTATGTTATAAAAAGAAAAAATAAGTGAAGCTGAGATTTTGTAGAAAATAATTCTTTGAATCGAAAATAACCTTTTATAATTGAATTCAAAATAATTTATATTTCCGACTTGTTCTCCCCTCCACTTTTTCTTTCATTTGTTTTCTTGAAAAAAAGTGATCTTATCAAATAGAACTTCCGGTGTCTCGTAAGTTAAAATGTACATAGAAGGCTATAAGGTGGAAGAATGTTACTTGACAGGAATTTCTTCCCAATTTATGCCAGAATAATAAAAAGGTAGTTTAAATAAAACAGTATTCAGTGATGGCATCTATATTTAAGAGTTTTAAAAAAGTTTGTAGCATAATGTACAGTTTCTGCTCTTGTTGTATCTAGCTGACCCGTCGCGCGTTGCTGCGATAGGAAATTCACTTGTAATATATCATTTTTTTTATTCACAACCATTTTAATATATAAAAATCAATTTTCTTCAAGTGCTTTTGGATACACAATATTTTTTGTTTTTCTTACTGGTGTGTAAACGAATAAATCTGAAGGTTTTCCGACGCGATGTGCGAAACATAGATGCTCCAAATCTAGACCACACACTTGTAGTGACTGCTCTTGCGCTTTGTTGATGGTCATTCCAAAAGCGAGTCGAACCGGAAATTGTAAGCGCTTGAATTCAAATGGCATATCTGTTGGAATCATAGGAATACGTGGTAACAGTACATCTTCACCCTTAAATTTCCCATTTAAAATTGTAGCTTCGATGACATTCTTCATCATCTTTTTAATTAAAGTCTCGTACCATTGCAAAATCGTGGTGGATTGATGTTTGAGTAGAATGATAGGCACGCCAATTATTAGTGTTAAAATGTACGGTGGCATACCTGACAAATCAAGGGAATTCAAGAATTCGGTTGGGTACTGAACAATCTCGTCTTGATTAATCACAGTATCGATGGACTTATACGTTGTTGCTTCACCTGGTATTCGATTCTGAATGCTAAAATTGATGACATTGACATACACTATCTTGCGAAGTTTCCATGTATTGATCAAGACAGGGATCAAGTGAAACTGAATCTATATAATGTAAGTAATTAGATAGAAATAACTATTTTTCTAACAGGAACACATTTTCTTCTACCTTTTGAAATAAAAAACTAGGTTTACATATTTATGACGTGATCTAGAAAATATCTTCATATTTAAGTAGAATATTTTTTAAATATTGGAAATTAAATTAAATCCAAGTGCAAGTCCAGATATTCAAATCAGATGTAGTTTAGCATTATATCTTACGATTTACAGTAAAAAGAGAGGAGTATATTGTAAACAATACAGTCTTTCAAATGTCACTCAAAGGAAAATATTTATTATCAGAAAATTCCCTAAATTTCAAGTATCAATGTATACAGTTAATTTTGAATGTATATATGTAAATTATATATGTATTTTAGTTTAGATTTTTAACGCATGCCCAATTAAGAAGGAAGGTTATAATATCGTTAACTTTATTATGGAATTATCGTTAACTAAAACATGGAAAATGACTTTTATTCTATTCTATTGTTTTTGGTAAATTAATAAATTAATAAATTCTACTTTTATCTTTTAAGTATTTTAATATACTCTGTTGTATATGATTAATAGTGAACTATTGTTTCAGCAATCGTCTAAAAGGCCTGCTTTCTTCTGAATTACAAATAGATCTTCCCTCTAATATGTAATTATGAATTACATATATAAATATATCATCATACTGCCTTTATAATTTTCACTATTAAAATTATTAGTTTTTTTATATTTCGTGTACACTAAGGTGACGTTGCTCCTGCACCGTTATAATACCCTACCCGCAAGACTTGAAGGTCATGTAGGGTAGCATTCCTTACCTTCAATAGGCATTGAATTCTAGAAGTTTCTTTTAAGTCCAGATACTCTCGTGATTCTCTCATTGTAAGTCTACTATTATTTGGTTAAAGTTATGTAATAAGCGCAATGTTTTTTTTTTGCACAGAGTCGTTCATAATAAAGTGAAAATACTTATTTAATATTAAATAAAATTAATATCTAGCTTTTATTTTGGCTGTATTCCAATCCAAATCTGCCTCTGCTTCAGGATGCAGAGGCAGATTTTAATTTAAATATAATAGCAAAAAATATTTAATTTTGTAATTTTTCCCCGTTTTTAGATTTTCCTCAAGTCCTTGCCTTTTAAAATCACATTTAGTATTTTTAATTCGTCACCTTATCTGGGCTGTAAGATGACCACCAGAAGTTTTACATTACTTGCAAGTAGAGGAGATTTTAATAAAAAATTATTCCTTCACTTAATTTTTCAATTAATGTTTTTCTGTATTACGGGTTTAATTATCATCATAATTATCACTTTTACTTCATGATTATTATTATTATTATGTAGCCTTCTGACCAGATGTATATTATCTTTATTTTTTTTTTATGATTGTTTTTCTAAAGGGATTTGGCCCCAGAATAAAGTTTGTTTTCTATTCTATTCTATCAATCGAATAAATTCAAATAAGATATTGACTTTAACCGGATATAATCATTGAAACTCTACTTTTTACCGTTAGCCAAAAGGTAGGAAAGATATTATGGTCATGCTAAAAATTATTTATCCAGATTTTTCCTTTTGTAACAATAGCAATCGTTTTCTACATTTTATCAGTAATCTGTTATTCAAATATTAATTCTATTCAGGACGATTTCTCGATCAATAATTCTAACGTATAATAAGTGGAACAAGAAGGTCATTATCAGAATAAGCTGTTTTAAATTACATTATTCGAAAATATAATTGAATTTCTATATAGTTGTTTGGTTGTTATTTTTTCTGTAGTTGTGGTTATGATAAATTTACTTATTATTGCTTAGAATTACTTTTTTTTTTAAATAGCGTGAAAGAGACTAAAATTGGATTAATTTTAAAAGTAAATTTTTAATTAAACAAATAGCTCATTTTAAAAAATGAAAGGGAGTTCATAGATAATTGGAGCACGTTATGATCGAATTTATGAACAAAGATGTTGGGATGGGACAGGATATGAGGAAGTCGAAAAGGAATATTCGAAGAATTCTGGCTGCTTAAGGGAGTATAAAGAATGGGGCAATATAGGATCTTGGATCTTCCCAAGGCTATTCCGGAGCAATCCTTTTTGTCTAGGCGCTATAAAACGGCTCTCGGCATCCTCACCTATTATTGATAATAACACTGCATACTTTGAGGGTCATAAAATTTATTAATTTAACCCACAATATAACGAGTTCTTAATAAATAAATGATTCATTAAAAATATGAAAACTGAATATGAATTATCAAGATCAAGGATTAATCATTTCTTATGAGAAATACAAATGACATTGAACGATATAAAAAAATAAATTTTATCTGTTAAGAAGCATGTCCCTCAATCATCTCCTTTTCAGCCTTTGTTGAGACCAATGACATAATACTGATTTTAGGAGACAACGGTTGAGCAGGGAGGTGATTGAAGATCACGCTTAACCGGTAGGTTTCCCCTTATTTTGGTACCCATTTTGTCGATACTGGGTGAGCCCCAGAGGAGTCTTTTGATAACAAAACATCCATCCCCAGCTGTTAGCACATTAAATATATAACCTGCCGCTGGATAAGAACCCAGGCATGGAAAATCATAACTATACCACCGAGTAACCCTGCTCCTACATATTCCAAATGCGTTTATTTAATTACAAAATAGTAGTTATTACATTTATTTCGATGTGTTCAAAAACTTGAGTTATTATTGAATTATTGAAGTACCACGGTTTCTGTGTCATTGTTTTTCGTATAATGAAAAAAACTATTTGCGCATCAGTGTGTTTTAGCTGCTTCGATAATAGTCGTGGCATAACATACGCGTCCAGTTGCTTCTGTAACTTTTCAAATCGACCAACGCTTCGTAAAGCTACGGAGTGGGATAGCTCAGTATCTAGAGCGCTGATATGCTATGCAGAAGTTCCCGGGTTCAACTCCAGCTGTGACAGATTAATTATTTAATCTGTTAACGGCCAAGGATAGACCCCTTGGAAACTCCAGACACTCCTGGGGATCACCCAGTCTCTTTAGAGAAAAGCCTGGAGGTTAAGCGTGATATCAGGCAAGTCATTTCCCCTCACAACCATTGTTCTACAAACAGAGCAGTCTCTATCATATAGTGATCCCTAGGTAGTAGTGGTATTGATTTTTTTAAATTTCGGATTTTACTCTTGAGCCACCCTAATTTTGTAATTATTAATAATTGATAGGAAAATCAGTAGTATGCACCGGTACGTTCGTTTATATTTTAGTTAACCCGTTTATATTTTCAGTCAGTTATACATATATTTAATAATGCCTAACCGTGTGAGACTGTGCGGATCCAGATTCATCACTACCAGTACAAGCAGAAGCGCAGAGGAGGCTGCCCTGAGGCGCTGAGGTTAGCAGTTTGCAGAGCTAACAAAGAGCCCAGGAAATATTTCCATAGCTCCAGCTGAAGGAACTCCTGTTTGGCAACATAACAGCATTATCATACTAAATGGGTTTCCTCTCTCAACTCCTCAGGACACTGTTTGTTCTACCTCTTTCCGTATTGACAGGTCGAGTAGTTTTTATTTCAGAACTGTGTTAAATCACCTGTATTGTCTAGGACTAAATAAAGGAAGGAGATAAGGTAAAGACGTCTCTTGCAAATTCCTTATATGTATAAAAACAGTATTCAGGAAATCTTGAATCCTTCTCAACAATCCTCTCTAGAATTTTTAACAAAAGCAACAAAGTATTATTCTTCTCAATGGAATCTATCTTAGGAATGTTGGATGTATACCTCGTTTGTTCATTCGTTTTTGTTTTAACACCACTTTATGCTAATCAAAAGATACCACAGTGACATCTCTGAATGTTCCCTATCCAGCTAAAATTAGGATGGGGATTTTAAACAAATACCTATCACCGCACATTCTTGTCTCATGTACGGCTTGACTAGGGTTTTTTTTACTCCCATCAAAAAAACCCTGCCGGGAAGCGATCCCACTTTCTTGGGCCTAGAAGACTTTTATATTAACCACCGCAATATAACACACAGGTGACCGCTAAAGTATTCTTGTATGGACTAATAGCAATATCTGATTTTACTAAATGAGCTTTGAAGCCTGCTCCGTGGTTGCCTGCATCAATAGCTGTGTCCTGATAATAAATCTCTGTGGTTCATTTTTCAACTTTAATGACTAGGTTTTTTTTTTTCTCATCCTCCACATTTATTCACATGATTGACAGTGTATAATAACTAAATATAATACAATGATTGAAGACTAAAACCAAATAATAACTGAGTAATATATATATATATTATTTTGTTAAACTAAACTGGGCAAAAATGAATAGGGATACCACTAATTTTGTTGTATTTACTTTTTCTAGCATTTAAATATTATTTTTATTATAAAAAGCAGGGTTTTTTTATATTTATTAGAAATTAGACCACATTAAATATTAAAGTAGTTTAATAATATAAATATAAATATTTTATAATATAAATGGTAGGTAAAGTATGTATTACAAAATTAGCAATACCCCTATTCATTTTTGCACATTAATGCCTGTATTGACATTTAACTTTTGTGTAATTTATAAAGAATACTGCTTTTGGAACTCCAACAGTTTAAATAAACAAAACTTAGAACAATATTCCACAATAATAAACTGGGATTCGCCGATAAAAGATGCCGGTTTCTTATCATTGGCGATAAAAATACTGGCATCAGACCTCATAATCCAAGTTGCCAAAAATCTTTGCTAAGAGACGTGGTATCACTTGGTAGGTTAGTAAGATCTTTGGAAGTGTATTAAAAAATGTTCGGATTTCTCAGATACAAGTTTTTATATCTGCAGAAGGATATATGGATATTTTGTATATATTTGTATTGTATTATGGATATATTTGTAACATATATTATATAATAAATGATGTTAAAAAGATATCTTCGGGTGTGTGATCCAATTAATAAACTTAATTAGTTATTTTTTCTTCATGATGAAGCAAGTAAGGGGTTTCTTCGAGATATTATGAGTTATGAAAAAATGGCGAGTTCCCAAACGGCTTAAGAGCTGGGTTATTCTCTCCTATACCTATATGTTTATATATATATATATATATATATATATATATATATATATTTATATTTGTTTATATATATATATATGTATATTTATATCGAGAGACTCGCTAAGGTGCTTATGAAAGAGGCAAACCAAATCGGCTTACAGGTAAATGAGGAAAAAAAAACAAAATACATGATAGTAAGCCGTAAAGTCCACCCCAGAAACAGCATCTGCGTGGATCGCAAATCGTTCCCGAAAGTAGATACCTTCAAATACCTCGGCTCCACAATAACCTCAACTAATGCCCTACTAACTGAGATAGACCAGCGTATAACAAGTGCAAATAGAGCATGCTTCGCTCTTTCAAGAGTATTGAAATCCCGAAGCATCTCTATAAATTTAAAATTAAGGAAGCATAATGCTGTAATAAAGCCGATTCTGATATACGGCTGTGAAACGTGGGCTCTCACCAGCACCCTAGCAAAATCGAGAGATGCGAAAGAAAAATACTTCGCACGATAACAGGAGCGGTATGGGATGAGACTCTTAACTCATGGAGGAGAAGGACCAATAAAGAATTGCACACGGAAACTGGTCAGGCGATATCTCAGGATATGAAAGCAAGAAGGCTAAGATGGGCGGGGCATGTAGCTCGAAGTGATCCGTCAGGACGCCTCTACACAACTATGAATGCCAGAATAGTTGGCAAGAGACCACGTGGGAGGCCAAAGATCAGATGGATTGACAGGGTCAACAAAGATGCTGCGGAGCTACATGTAGCAGACTGGAAATCAGCGGCCCAGGACAGACAGTGGTGGAGAAGGCTAGTAAAGGCGGCGAAAGATCGACAAGGTCTGTAGAGCCAACCGAAAAAAAAAAAAAATAAAAATATGTATATTTATATTAGTTTATATCTATATATGTATATAGATGTACTTCCTAAAGCTTTGCGAGTAGCCTTTTACCAAAGCATGACATTCCAAGTGTTTAAGTTAAAAGGGGTGTTGCAGTTATTCAGGCCCGGAGGACCATGTTTAAGTTACAAGGATTTTATGTTTAAGTTAAAAAAGGTTTCCAGTTATCCAGGACCGTAAGACCATGTTTAAGATTGAAAAGGGTTTTACCATATCGGGATATTGGCCTCTGGATAAGAGTGGTTGTAGTGAGATGAAATGAAATAAATATATTTGGTATACATGAGTACAAGAATAAGTTTATATTACTGTTCATTATGCATAATCTTCTCTGTGAATGGCTGTTTCTGGGATGGTCGTTCCTCCTCATCCTGACGGCTCTCTGAGTGATGTCTACTCCATGATGATGATGTACATCCTGTCTTCTACTCCTCTACCACTGTACTCAGTCCTTCACAGTGCACTACTTGTCCTGTACTGAGTGTACTGTGGCCATTTTGTCCCTCTATTAGTTGGCCCAGGAAGTGATAGAGGGCTTTGGCTCAGATACAAAAAGGTAGATGAGGTAAAGCAGCTGAACGGAGTTTTTAGATTAAACAGCCGTCCGCCTAAATTGACAGTTGTCAATTTATGAATGTCTAGGTGAGATGTATTGCACAACACTGAACTCACTCGCGATACTGAACTATACGTCACCTGCCATTCACAGTATGTTGGAATTTTACAAATTAGTATTTACATTGTTACATAAATTTAACAACATGCGTTTACATTTGTATTTACCAGATGATAAAAAAACAACAACAAGCTAAAGTGTTTCTTTTTGTGATTGTGTACAAATGTGCAGCCGTGGGGAGTGTGTGGTCAATAGTATTTGACGAGAATGAGAACCATGTCTCGTCGTGGGCGACAATACATTGATTGAGAGGCTCGGGAGGTCGAGGCCCGTGCCAATATACATTTTTTCTATACCTTCTAGGTGACCTGATCTTTGCCAAAAGAATTAGCCGGGATGAGAATTCGAGGAGATCAAACACGCTTGTTGCCGAAGAGAGATGGTGATTAGAAATAAAGACCTGAGGGGGGGGGGGAGGCAAGGAAATTGTCGTGTCTTTGTTCCCTACACTCATTTTCGACATATTGGTATTTTCGCTGTAGAACAGGGGTTTTCCTTGAGGCATGAGGATTGGGACAGACCTTATTCTGCAGTTCTTCACTTTGAACGACGATTTTCTGAAGGTTGTGACGCTGACCATCTGAATGAGACCTGCTTTCTCGAGTAAGTTCTTCTAGTTCCTGAGGTATATCCAGTTGCTCCTCAACCTTGTTCGATTGCGTAGAGGAAGTGATGGCATCATTTGAAATATGATCGGCCAGTCGTCGGTCGTCTTTAGTCGTTGGTATAGCTTGGCGATCAGATGACGGATCGTTAGGAGTTGTCGTATATCTGAACTCTGACCATTTCTTCAATTTTCTCAAGCTAGTTGTATCAAGTGCAAGTGGCTTGTATTTTTGCGAGAAATTTGGAAATTGCAGTCTGTGGAAAGAGAAAGAGGTATTAGAGGTTCTAGAGAAAGAGACCCTTGAGAGTTCGTCGACGTTGTAAGCCGTGTGGGAAATCTCAAGCTGATTCTCTTCGATCTGCATATTGATTGCGGCCGCTTCGCAGAGTTCATTGCGGATTGTATCAACATCGGCATACAAAGCCTCCTCAGGCCAAGAATCGGGAGATTCTGAATATACTTGTAAAGGGTCTCTGTCATCCCACAGCTTTTGATATGTTTCCCAGTTGGATTGGGCACAAATAAGGTTTTCCTTATTTAAAATCACGCCAGTCCACTTATTTATTGTGAATAATTATTATAATTCGACTTTTTTTTTTAATATTTCTTGTATTTTTACCAATTATAATATTGTAATTTAATTTTTCATATGCTTAATATGTCGTGAATAAGAAAATCATCAGTGCTACCAATCTTTTACATATAACATTACATCTGTGACAGAAACATTATTTTTACCACCCTCCAGGGCCTCAACCAGCCTCTATTAAATGAATACCTTAATTGGGGTAAAATCTTTAGCACGATCAAGGCCAAATTACCTCTTTGCACAACCGTTGGCTTAAAAAGAGTAAAGGCTCTAACCAACACTAAACCCATGACCCTTCATAGGTTATTAAGGTACAGGTTTTTTTTGTATATAGATAATCGTACTTGTTTAATTTTAGATAACAGATAGAAAGTTTTTTATTTTATTTATTAGTTCAGAAACCTAAACAGGGAATTGGAAAACAATCGTGGTTTCCTAGCGATATCTTTTTGGCTACAACTCTTAATAGAACTCTATAAAAAAGAAAAGAGTCGGCAGCAGAAGACTGTTTTTGTGAGGCCCCCCCCCCTACCAGGTCAGCAGTTCGGTGTTTTATTATCAGACACGTTTGGAAAAGGTCCTTTACCTAGAATTCCTTTAGCCAATTGCTAGGATAAGAGATCTGTTTGATAATAAACACTTATCTGTCGATCTAGCAACACAATAATAATGTTTATAGTGTTTCCAGCTTCCATAAATTATTATGAAAGATTTCCATAAATGTTAAAAGTTTGCCTACAATCCACTATTGAACACGACACTTAAGTTACCAAACTGTATGAAATGTAGGTGAATGAAAATAAAAGATAATCAAGAGGAATAATTTTATTTTCAAATTGGCTATAAGTTATAAGCATAGTTGAGTTTCTTGTATTAAGTATTAGAATTATTATGAAGAACGAAGCTAAAGTAAAGAAGAATAGTAGACGTAATATAGTAGGTTAAATAATCCCATGTATGGTGATTAGAATAATTGCTTCTCCAAAATGGTGGGATATAGGCTAAATGCAGTAATTTGTAAAATTACTGTTGTAATTAATTTATTTAATTAAATAATTTAAGTATTGTGAAACATAGTAAAAGTTATAATTGTACATTTTTCTAAACCCCTCAATAAACTACTTTGAAAAAATATAAAGGGAAACTAAAAATAAGCAATTCGAACAATGCAATAATATTCAAATGGGGAAAAAAAATCATTTTTAACCACAATCTCTTTTTCCCATGTTCGGTACTCACCTTCGACGAAGAAAATCCCCATTTGAGAAATACGAACTCTTTTATAATTCATTCATATTTTAATTCCATTCTTTGTATTCTATAATTTTACTAATTTCACTAATCTTCAGTGGTTCCTTTCATTTTATGAAAACAATTAAATGAATTGATGAAATTGCAGAAATAGGAAAACGAAGAATAAACTGTGAAATAATAAAATTATTAAAAATGAGAAAAAAAAGTGAGTGTTTGTGAAAATTGACGAATGAATAAAACGGAATACGCAATTACGAAAAAGAAAACAAATTTTGTAAATGAGAGTTCATTTGTAAATATTTATGTGGAATCATGGTGCAGTCAGTGTAATGTTTTTTTAATCCGATGTTATGGCCCAAGTTTATGGGCCATCAAGTTATAATTAAGTCAGCGATAAAAAAGAGATGTAAAAAATATTATTCAGTAATATTACAAAATGAAATATGGGTAAAATCTAAATGAAAAAGGAAAATAAAAAAATAAACTGTTGTGGAAAAGATTAATAATAATTAAAAAGGTATATAAATATATATATATAGGGTATATATATATATATATATATATATATGTATACATAATATTAATAAGGTAAAGTTAAAATTTATTAATAGAAATAAGTGATATTATTCATAAAAGAAGAATAAACGTTTCGAAAATATAACTCTTTGGTACAAACGAATATGGTATAGGCTTAGGATCTCAGCAGAACTGCTGTAAAGGATATACTCATGGTATATAAACACAGCTCTTTTTTTTTAAACTTAAGGATGAACGAAAAAGTAGTAAGCTTTATTGACATCATATGTTTATCACAAAACCCTCTCCCTTAGGCTCGTTTCACACGTATACGGTCTGGTTCGGTTTGGTCCGTATTCCATTCGTTTTCGGTGGCCGCCGAATACGAATGAAAACTCTGCACACATACTCGGTTAGTTTCAGGTTTGATTTCACAACCGAATCATCGAATACGCAGTCGCCCAATATTTCCCTCGGCTAACTATGGGAAAAAGACAAATTATTGCCAAGTTGGTTCTCTATAGAAGAAACAAAAAACGATAGAGGTTTAATCGACTTCACTGGGTGCACCCTATCCTCACCAAACGAGTGGATTTTGGTGCATTTTATTCCAATTTTCCGAAGTTAAGGGAGCACGAAGACAAATTTTCCACTGCACGTGATTGAACTAATGAAATCAGACGATCAACATCAAGCGAATCACTCATTTTTCATTAAACAACATTTTTTATTTTATTTTTTAAATTTTTTTATTGATATTTACAACTGTATTACAATAATACATCAAGTAAATGGGCTAAGCGATACATAATGACATCTGAAAATGACAAGTAGAGAAACTACCCACTGGCAGTACTCAAATCACAAGTTCAACTAAGAAGTCACGGGGCCATCCTCTTTTCAGACGCCTCGGAGGATTATCGGGAATTGAAGAGGAAGCTAGGTTTGAAACTAGAGGGTTCGAGTGGGAATGAAGTTTGTTATGAAAGGATAGATAGCGGGTTCGGGCCAAATCAGCAAAAAATGGGACATTAAGGTCATTATGGATGACTTTATTCTTAACAAAATAAGGAGAATTGAGGATTTTACGAAGGATTTTGGATTGTACGGATTGGGTACGAGAGGAATTCGATGGCTTAGTGGAGCCCCAAAGCTCTACTCCGTAAGTCCAAATAGGTCGTATGATGGTCATGTAGATGAGTCTTTTGTAATTAATTGGGAGTTTAGAGCATTTTTCTAGTAAGTGTTGAAGTAGCCTGAAACGTCGAGCGGTTTCTTGTGTTTTCAGTCTCGTATGAGGATTCCAGGATAATCGTTTGCCAAGATGCAACCCTAAGTATCGGATCTGTTCTACAGGCATAAGTGGGATATTTTAAAGGATAATGAAGGGCAGGAAGTCATTGGTTTACGACGTAAGGTAAAAGTGATTTGATGCGATTTATGAGAGTTTATTTTAATTCTCCAGTTTTGACACCATTCTTCAAGATCAGTGATATGGGATTCGAGGCTTTGGAATGCAATAATTGGATTGGTGTTGACTGATAATACACATGTATCAACAGCATACGTGGTAAGGATAGTATTAGGATGAGTTGGGATGTCATCTGTATAAACAGTATAAAGGATTGGGCCAAGGACAACAAAATATAAAATGAGAAAATTAAAATGAAATAATATTTTTGCTTGCCGAAAATGTAACCGAACCGAAGTTAAACCGTATATGTGTGAACGACCAATTGTTTTTGTGAACCTTGGACGTGAATTGAAACCGAACGAAACCGATTCGTGTCGAGGGGGCTTTCGGTTCTATCAGTTGTCTATTAGGTACCAAACACACACACTTTCACACTAGTCCGGCTACCAAAAACGAATCGCATACGCACCAAACTGAACCAAACCGTATAAGTGTGCAACGAGCCTAAGGCAGGAGGTAAAATGGAGTTCAGCTCCAAAATATAATTTTACAGAATAAAAATTGAATAGTAACAATATAAAATAAAACAAACAACATTCATTGTAAACTACAAAAACAAAACAAAACATTCTTTTAAAATTAGTATGAATAAATAATAAAACTAAATCATTACAAATTTCAATGTAAAATAAACAACATTCATTATAAACTACAAAAATAAAACAAAACTTTTCCTTTTTATAGATTCTTAACAATTTCGAACCAACAGTCTCTGTCCCTGGCCACTTTCATCCAGTTCAGATCTTCTCCTAATTCTAATAACCTTTCGTTTTCCCTTAGCGCTTTAGTCTAAATGATATTAATGATTTTTAAATATAAATTGTATACCGACGCTTTAGTTCTAGTCATTTATTTTGTATTTTTCGGTCAGACTTAAGCCAATTTGATCCCTTCTGTTAAGAACCTTTACATCGGCAATGCTGTTCAAACGGAATACTTAGTGCTATCCCGTTATTGTCTGAAAATATAAGCTGGAGCCAGTGCCTCATAAATCTATAGTGGGCAATAATGAGAATGACTTTGGCACACCTCACACCAGCAATAAAATTAAAGAACCCACTTGCTGCAACTCTTTATTACTAAAACTATTGCACCAACTCCTTGAGCGATAGTGCTCGTTAACAGAATTGTGTCGACTCTTTATCGGCTTTTTCGCAGAGCAGAGCTTATAGAATAAAAACAACAAACATTTTATATCAAAATGTGAAATACATAAATTTTGAAGCTTAAATGCAATTAGTTGTTTGTTTGTTTGTTCACTTTATGCTGCCATGGCTAATCGGACGATGCTACTGTGGGAGCTCTAAATTTTGCCTACCCAGGTTTAATTAGGATAGGAATTTTTAACGAGTACGAGTACGAGTACTTGACATCCTACAGGCTCGATACCCCCGTTTAAGGTCCCTTCCGAAGGACGGCGTAACCAAGGATTTTTTACTCCCTTAAAAAAATCCTAGAGTCACCAGCCTGGCTACGAACCCGCGATCTTGGGCATAGTAGTTTGTTACGCTAACCACTAGACCACAGGTGACCTTAAATGCAATTAGTTTGTTACAAAATTTAAACGGTTTTATTTTGTATTCTTTTTTTTTTTACTAAACTGTTATTTTTATAGCTTATTTAAATCGTTTGTTTTGTCTCCATCGATAGTTTTTTTATTTACCAAGTATAAATCTGTGCCTGGACAATTCTAGCAATGAATTTGGAGATGGGTCAGCAATAATTTGCTACTAATTACTTTAAAAGTTGTTACGGTTACTGTTTGCAAAGGAAGAACTTCCTGTGTTTTCTCACTTCACAATCACATCAATCCCAAGTCCGAAAATAAGAAATTTCCTGAAACATCCAAGTTTTTTAATTGAAGAAGTATTAAACTGATGTTTTTTTTAAAATGAAGTAATTACTGAAACAGTCCGTATACCATTTAATCACATTTAAAATCCGAATCCAGGTGAGTGGTTTTCGAATTATTTTAAATATAAAAAAGTGAAGAGTTTATGAACCTGTGTAGGAAACATAAGTACAATATGATTTCATTAAATTGGTTTTGAAAACTGATATTCAAATATGACATATTTGCTTATTCTATTATCTTTTTCATTACTGGCTCAATTTATATTAATACATTTAGAATTTATTACTCTTTAGAATTTCGATCGAACAAGAGGAATTACCATAAACAAAATTCAGTTAACATAGTCAACGTCGTTCTTGAGATAAAGTGTGTGATTTGCTGATGTAGACCTACATCTTCAAGTAGATCCAAAGACAAAAATTTTGAACAGATCGTTCAGGCAATAGCTAGTTCACAATAGTAAAAACAACATGATCCGTGAAAAATGTAATTAAAGTTTCTTCGTCTTTGTCTACTCCTGAATTTCTTGTTTCAGTGTCAAAATAGTTTTTTTTTTTTAATTGTACCTCTACAAACTATGAAGAGTCTTGGCTTAGTACTTAGTAAAGTATCCAAAGTTTCTTGGACAACAATTATGCAGTTAGGTGATTTGTATGAGATCACGTTCGACCGCCATGCCCCCCTCCCCCGATTAAGGTCAACCATTTTCTAGGGAATAAGTTCGCCTCAAGAGGGTTCATCCTTGGTTGTAAAGATAACGTAATTTATCTGCCAGAGCCGGACTTTAGCTCGAGATCTTATTATTAGCAACTCAGCACTAAACATACTGATTTAACATTACATAAATCTTATCCGAGTTTGCAAAATTTAGTATGAAATTACCTAACAAAATAATTAGGCACTCCGTAAAATTATTCTATAATTTAATCGAAAACTACATGTGTTAAATATGACAACTCTATCTCCGATGAGTTTTAACGATCCGTTTGAGAGGTCCTGTCGAAGTGCACAAAGGAGCAAAATCGAATCATCCATCATTTGGTGATAGATATCCTACCGGCACGTCAGAGCTATGAATAGGAATTCGTGGATTGATGTGACGATGGATAATTTAGTCTTCCTTCCTTGTAATAAATTGCATATGAGAATTGAAAAACCTTTCTTCAGTACCCGAAATTTGCTAAAAAATATAAATTAATTCATCAGAATTTGGGTTGACGCGTTCTTTTTGACTCGTTTCAAGGCTAATTAAGACAAGAATTTTGACATTGTTACTTGTCATGTTAACAGATTCTTACCTCCTCACCGTTTCAGATATCACTGAGTGCTTCCAATCAATTTAATTAAGCGAATATTTGTTTCGGAATTCCTGGAAGTTTTTGTATTCCAGAATGGATATTCTCTAGCGTAATTGGCAATCAATTATGAATATCCAAACAATTAATCAATTATTGGGAATTTACTTCCCTCGATATCAATAAACACTACGTTGGTCTTCGAAACCAAATGAGCTGTTGAATGAGAATAAAACCAACTCATATAACGAGCTGGAATCCAGACAAAACAAAAAGTGGTATCCAAAAGTTTTTTTTTACTTTTATACCAATTCCTTGCAAATCACTCCTTCAGGGTTCGATTCTTCTCTCAGTCTAAGGGTCTGTTCTTTTTGCCCGATTCATTGAGTAAGTACTTAAAGAAAAGCTTTAAAATTATGCTTTCATGTATAATCAAGAAATTCTTTTATGGTGGGATAGGGTCATAACGCTTTCAGAATACAGATTGGTGGTTTGTAAAACATGCTATTTTGGGACTTATATTGATTTATAAAATAAAAACACTATTTCCCAGCAAATCACTTCTCTTTTTACAATGAAAGAACATTGAAGATTGTTAAAGAACACGGTGAGCCTCGTCATAAGAAAATGAAAAATTAAACAAATAAATAAATTAAATTAGAACCTTTTATCCCTCTCTTAAAATGTACAAAATACAGTAAAAGAGAACCTCTCAAAACCTTTCGTAGTTTAAATTAGCAACCTTCAAACGCAAGGGACTAAGAAGAAGGAAAAAATACATTGTTACTAAACCTTTCAGACCTTAAACGTAAAACAATCAACAAACTAACAGTAACTCTGTTTAATCTGATAGAAAGCATAACTTCGGTTACTATTTAAACGATTATATGAAAAAGTACTAACGAAATATGGAGTTAAAGATTTGATTAGTCGATAATAATGATTTTCGCGAACAATTGTACCACTTTTTGTAATATTTGATAAGTAGTTAAAATAAAATAGCAAAGTTACACATTCGATCAACTAATTAATTTATTTTTATTAATCTTATTAAATTAACAAAACAGGTTATAGCAACCATTAAGCATGTGAGTTTTTTTCAGATCTTTTAGGAATATGAGATAAAACAAAATCTGAAACGAAATGTTGGGATGAAAATTTCGGTGAGATTGTAAATTGCACAATAAATTACCATGAAGGGATAAAAACAACTCAAAATTACAAGTTAATATATGAGCTGTTATTTTTATAAGTGGTTCCATTTTTCGCGATATCTAAACGTTCCCATGTGAATTATTTAAAAATTATGGGAAAACGGGCAAATATTTTTATCACTTAGCAATTACCAAAGAGTAATGCTTAAAACCCTATACACTTTTTAAATTTTATTAAAATATAATATTATTAAAATTATTTAAAAGATTTGAAGATTTGTTTAGATCCAGATGTATTCACTCCTCTTTCAAAAACAACAACTCATATAATTAATGTTTCACTGTTCCCCTGAATCCCAGAGAAGGTATCGACATAAATCCTCTCTAGCGGCCGATTACTCGAATATTTTTTGTGAAACTCATTCCAAATATAAATTTACCACATTTTCGTTATGTTTAAGACATAATCGAAAAATCACACTTTTTCAAGTTATGCCGGTTTTATTTCTAACTTCCTTTTCATTATTTCAATTCATTTTAAATATTAATACGATTTATTTTTGAAATATTGGAATAATTTTCTTTATTTTCATGTTGGAAGACCTTGAAGTTTAATTAATACTCTACTATTATTTTCCTATATGATTCAAACGAGCCTTAGAGGCTGAGAAACTAGTCTAGTTCGCTTTAGTGCCAGCTAGTCTCGAGAGTTGGTCGCTGACAGCGATATTAGGAGGCAGGGATCTGATTTAGGCTTCATCTCGCTGCTGATACAGCTTTGTGCTCATCCCAAGTTTCCTCCTAAGCTCACTCCAACTCCGTCAAGAGAGGTTCCAAGGGAGAGAACTTTTGGAATATACCCTTTGAGTTGATAAGTCCGATGTCAGTTCCTAATATATCACGACTACAAGAACTGTAGACATGAAGCCCTGTAGTTGTCCATCAAACACAGTTTCATGAAAGAAAAACGTCTCAAATTGACATGAACAAATCCTGATTTATTAGAAAATCGAGGAAGTAAAGATACTGTGAAGTATATTGATTGGATGTCAGTCCAACTGCAAGGAATGTATAATCCTATCTCGAAAATCATTGTTTCTTATGGTCTCGTTAAAGGTTAAAGTTGTTAGACGGAAGCCCATACAGTGTTGATTAAAAAGTTTTTATTGTTATTTGATTAACAACGATTAATATTTAATATGTTTCTAATATTTCTAGCAAATATTAGCGTTATATCTATTAAATGACGTAAATACCATCTGTTAGCTGGGATATTTATTTTCGTCATTGTGTATTTTTGAAAGTTCCTTCGCTATATTTTATATATTCGTAATCTTTTCATCTTCAAATACTATACATGGTCCAGACCAAATCTTTGTTTCGACCCAACTAAATGTAGCAAGATCATTATAAAAAAGTATTTCGGTGTTGAATGTTTGAATAAACTTTTGCGTGCTATCGGTTATATCCATTACCAAGAAACTCCAATTGATTTTTGTTTTTGTTTAATAGTACACAATGTTTTTAACCAATAGACATATATGAAGCATTCACTACGTAAGGTAAGACGGGCCTTAAACTACTCAATGAACATAATGAAAACTTTAGCAGGGAATAATAGCACATATTTCGACCAGTATTATGAGGAGTATTGAGATCTCGTTGAATAAAATATGACTGGAGCGCTTTGTGTATTTCCCCCTAGACTTTTTCGTTAGTCCTTAAGAAACACTCTGCCTTATTTTTTTATGATCAGCTACCCAATATATCTTAAGATGCTCTGCAAATGCTCTCGACTATTTTCGTATGATTATTAATGAACTGAGTTTTTGCTTTCTTTCTTATTTCGTTATATTATTTTGCCTTGTGCTCGTGTAGAAAGTGGAAGCGCTTTAGGCGATAAAATATTTATTCTGCGTGTAGGTCCAAAACGATTGCCCATAATTCCTGTGAATACTTTAAATATTATATATTAATCATCGATACAAACGTTAATGTAAAATAATATTTAAAATTCGTCCAAGAAAAAAACGGTATGGTTAAAATTTTTAGGAAAAATAAATAAAACAACCTGGATCAGCATTTTATAATGTATCGAGTTTGAGAAAATTTATTTTTCAAATAATAACTAAATGAAAATAACATATATAAAGAAATCATTTTTTTTAGCCAAATAAATTAGACTTATAACTTTTTTCAGACGGAAAGTGATGTCGAATTTTGATTATGCACATCTTGAAAAAAAAATCTTTCGACTTGATTTTGAGGTCAAAACTTTGAAGTTGGGAAACTACTTTTATATTCGTAACTTTAGTATTTCCTATTCAATATTCGATATGGATGATCTTTGTAATAATTTTAAGTAGTTTTTTACATGTATATCGTATTAGCTTCGAGATACAATCAGAAAAAAAGTGATTTCAAAAAATAAATATTTTTTTGTGAGTAACATGGTCCCAAAATATTGGAAAGACCATTTCAATAATATATAGTTTAAGAACTTTTACCAATGACCTGAGAATGGTTTGTAAAGGTCGTTTAATGAGATTGGAAAAATAATGCAGAACAAATATTGTTTTGGAATTTACCGGAAGATTTCAATATAAAATTTTTTCAAGAATGCTAAAAAACAAATATGTCGTCAGTCTTAAATGAAAAAACTATTTTATTGCAGTGAATTCTTGTTATCACTAGAACGATAAAATGAGCTATTTTTAGTTCAAAAATATATTTTTGATGAATGGTCATCAAAATTCTATTTTTTAGTAACATTGTATAAGTTTCAGTAACGATACTTCATATATAGTGTAGAACAGGGGTGAGCAACCATTTCAATCAACGGGCCAATTTAAATTTTAAAATTTTTTGGTGGGCCACACATAAAGTAAAATTTATTAATAATTAATAAAACTTTATTTATAATAAACATTAGAATAAAAAATATAAAATTTTAAAAAATGTAAAGATTTCATATACAAATTTTAATGGAAAGTAAAAACAAACAAGAAATCTATTCTTTTCTTTGAACGAAAACGAATTTACTTGAAATTTTTAATGAGAAATTCGGCACTGTTTTTTCGATACAAGCTGATCAATATCAGCCGGTATTGATGAGGTAGCTACAGCCTTCTAATTGTGCATCATTCAGTCTTGATCGGTGGTCATTTTTAATTAATGTCATGGTTGAAAATAATTGTTCGCAAACATACGTACTTCCGAACAGAGACATCATTTGCTTTGAATTTTTCGTCAAAAGCGGAAATTTCTCAGGCCTCACATAAGATTTATAAAAATGTTCGATGCTTACTGAGAAATATACATTTTTTAATTCGCTATTATTCTGCATGCCAATCACTACCATTTGAAAGTCTTGGGGAACTGTATCCACATCGATATTAAATGGCGAGGAAAACATTTTCATGGAAACCGCTGTCTTCTCTGGTTTGAACATTTGGAATCGTAATTGAAATTCGTTGATTTAAATGTCTATATATTGTGCGTATTTTTGAGAAGTAGTAACGTTTTCTTTTTCTAAATGTGGAATGTGAGACACATTATCCTGCAAAAGATGCTGTTTCCACAATTTTAACTTGCGCTCAAAGCCCTGAATTTTATCATACAAATTGTGAATAAACTGTATATTGCCTTGAAGTTCCACATTAAGATCATTGAGATCCTGAGTCATGTCGATAAGAAACCCAAAATCGCACATCCATTCTTTATTACCAAAATAAGGAAAGGCATGTCCCTTCATATCCAGAACGATTGTATTTCGCTTTTTAAGTTGTATACTCTTTTTAGCATTGCACCTCTACTAAGCCAAAGTACTTCGGTATTATAAACCACGTCGCCATATTCAGTTTCTAAATCTTTCAGGAATTCTTTAAATTCACAGTGATTTGACTCGCGGACTTTATAAAATTGATTAGTTTAATTATTGGTACTGTGACATTTGGCAAACTCAGTCTTTTCGCACACAAATTTTCCTGGTGAATTATGCAATGGTTAACGAATATTTCCCTTCCTGTGACCTTCTTAATGTCTTGAAATAGCCTTCCCGATACTCCTACCTCCATGCTTGACATTCCTCGAGCTCCATCTGTCGATATACCAATAATGTTTTCTAATAAAATTGAAAAATTGTCCAACACAGACTTTAGTTCATCGCACAGGTCTTTGCCGGTTGTAGTCCCTTGCATTGGAATCAGGGAACACAATTCTTCGGTAATTTATTTAATTTTGTGTCAATGTCACGTACAAATACAGCCACTTGCCCTGTATCGCTAATATCGCAACTCTTAACAAGTGCCAAAGAACAGTATCCGAATTTTGCAATGCCTTCACGAAGCGTTGTTGCTATGTTCTCGGACAAGTCTTCAATTCTCCTTGCAATGGTAAATCTTGATAAACTAATCTTTGAAATAATATTTATTTTATCAGGAAATGCCATTTCTGCAACAGCAGTCAAACATTCTTTTATCCTCTCTCCATCCGCAAAGGGTTTCATTTTTTTGTCAGTATTTGACTGACAACAAAACTAGTCTATACTGCCGTATTTGATAAAATAGCTTGATTTTTAAAAATAGCCTTTTGTTTTCCCAGGTTTTTCTCCGTTTGATTAAACTTAGCTATCCGGAGTTGTCCTGTTAAGTTTTTATATTTTTGTTCATGTTTTGTATCGTAATGAATTTTTATGTTATATTATTTTAATGTCGACACAGTCTCTGAGCATATTAAGTATACAGCTTTAACTTTGACGAAAGTGAACAAATAATCAAATTTCAAATTTTCTTGGAAAAACCTGTGCTCATCCGCAACCTTACGTTTTTTTGTTTGCTTTTCCCACATTCTATTATGGATTAAAAATTTGAACGTTAAAAAAATTTTTTTGGAAAACTTAATTTTGAATAAAAAACTCTAATACTACCTTTTTGACAATAATACTGAACTCACGCCATTCAAGAAACACAATAATTGCTAAACATGCTAGTTAACAGCTTACCAGTCTGACTAATTGTGAGACAGAAGCAAAGACAAACAAGCACAGACTTATTGCATGTTTGAACAAGTCGCCGACAAGTGAGCAACTCGTCACAAAAAATTGTTTTGGTTTAGTCTGTACTAACATTTTATTAAAATTAATTTTATAACAATATATTGATGAGAGAAAGTCGATCAAATAAATTCAATTTTAGAAATGCTTGGCGGGCCGCATAAACATGTTTAACGTTAATGTGGGGTGTTGCTCATCCCTGGTGTAGAACAAACACAAGTGAGAGGCTAATGATTAGTAAATATAGAAATACTTTGAAGTTGCTAAATCGGATTAATAATACAATAATTATTGCACTATACCTATATCATAGCTTACAGAACTGCAGAGCGGATAGGAAAACATATATTTTTATTTTGAAGAGAAAAGATTTGGCCCTGGCCAGGATTCGAACCCGGTTCCTCCGCCTCTCCGTGCCAGCACTCTTACCATTTGAGCTACCAGGGGTCGCCTCTCAGTCAGGACCAATCCGTTCTCTTACCCGATCCCATATCCCGTGTTTTCGCAATTTTGCGATGTATACACGAGGAGGAACGTTCATTAAACATTACTTTAAGTAGGATCTTGTTGCCAAATCTTTTCTCTTCAAAATAAAAATATTTAAAAATTAAAACAATTAACAAAAAGTTATAAATAATATAATGACGTAAGCCAACATAATTGATAGGCCCATGACTAGTTAGTTGTAGGTAGTTCAGATAAGAAACCGCTTCTAATTTCTTGATAAATAATATATGTTTTCAATTATTATAAATACTAATTAAGGATTTAGATAAATGGAATAATTAATGATTAAATAATTATTATTATGAATTAATAATAATTTAATGACTTATTTGGATGTGAATGATTTATCAATAAATTAAGTAATTTAAACTGAGAAAGTATTGTTATGAAGGTAAATAAATGTCATTCTTGTTAGCGAGGATATAGTTGACTAGAAGATCTGAGTAAGGACGGAAATAGTTGGGGGTGCAGTCAAATTAAACAATAAATAAGTGGGTACTAATTTTATTTTGTGCCGACGTTTCGATCCACTTTGCGGGTCATCTTCAGGGCTAAGAAAGAAAACAGACAAAACAAAACAAAACTATAAAAATACATTACAGAACCAAGAATATGATAATATTAAATAAATAACTATAAATATAAATAAGTAAATAAATGTCATAGAGAAAATGTGTGTGGATCGGCGATGTCAAGTTAGAAAGAGGATCCAAGAATAAGTTAGTTGCGCTAATCATAAAGATGGATAGATGACACTCATACTCAAATCTAGGACCGATCTTTTCCTAAAGGAGGCTCTGAGGAAATAAGAAAAAGAAGGAGCTATTTAAACTATCCAGTGTAGTTTTCTGTCTAAAATTATTCCGGAATAAGAAATTTTGCATAATCTGTTTAGTTTTCATTTGAAAAAATTGAAGTAATCGCTTTCGTCAATGAATTTAGATCCGGCATTTTTAGCACAATCTTAATTAAATTTATCAACTGTCAGCAGTACTTTATGTACGAAAATCAACTCGTTAATTCAAGTCATAAACAAACATATATCAATAGGTCATCAGGAAATTTTGAAATATATAGCATAGGCTTGTAATCCGTAAGTAGCAGGGAACTCCAAGTATTGAGGAACCCCATTAAATTGTTCTTTACCCTTGAACAATTTCATAGATTAAATTGTCTGCTAGTTATAATATTTTCGACTTAATCTCTTCTATCTGATCCGTTTGACATCTAAGATTGACGGATCTGGTTTTTCATCAATCACAGATGTCATATGGAACAGTAATGTGTAGATCCTTGTGACGTAATGGAAATCCGTAATTCTTGTGATGTTATTGTATAATGTTACTTTGCTTTGGCTAAATTGGAAGACAAGCTTTACTGATATGTTTAGCTTTATTCCATAGTAATGATGAGATTGTCGTGTATATTGAAGATAAAAAAATTCTGTACCACTACAACCCATGAACGGGTCTGGGGTTCAGTGCATGGTAGAGATTGTACCGTTTATGGATACTGGTTCTACAGGGAGGTGATTTTTCCTAGATCACGCTCCACCGCCAGATTCCCCCCGTATTTTGGGTACCCTATTTTTATAACAATTTATAGAGTCTGGGTGAGCCACAGGAGGGTCCTAGATCCTAAATGATCCATCTCCGGCCGCAAACAGACTAAATAAGAGTCTTGCCTGCAGCGGGTTTTGTACCAGCATTGCCGACAAGGCAACTCAGTGCTCTACCAATGAGCCACTCCGCTCCTATCATATCGATGATAAAAACGAAATTTTTTATGATTTGTTTTTCGCTATTTTCGTTGTATATTTTAGGCACTATTTGAAATTTGAAACGGTTATTCATGTTAGGGTACCGCTTAAGGTGATTCATCATCATAGCTTCATTTTTTTTCTTGATTACTAGATTACTGAGAAAAATCTACGAAAGGACTTGCCTTTTAATTTAAATAATTTTGGTTCATTATTTTGGAGTCATAACCTGTAAATGTTTCAAAGTAGTTAGTGGCATAAGTATTGTTTTGAAATATTGAATAATAGTAAGCAAGTTGTGCTCAAAAAGTTGGAGGCCATCACAAAAAGGCACGATACGCCATTGGTCCTTCGGACCGTCCCTTGATGTTAAGTTCAATCGAGTGGCTCAGGACCTTCTGGACAGATAGGAACTCTTTATAAATACATATACTTATTTATTCCACTACGTATAGGGACTCAGAAAAAATATTAACGTATGTCACGTATTGTCACATATGAATATATAGTTATCTATGTGGTAATTTCAGTACCGAAATGTTTTATTTATAAGAAACAACTGTTCAGAAGCAGAATCGACAAATAAATAACTAAATAAATCTTATGATATGGTGTGCTCGTGGTTTACTACTTAAAACTTGTATATTCGTGATATATCTCAACGGTTATAGGCACGGATGGCTGGAAAATGCCATCATATTTGTATATTTTCTAAAGCATTAATTTTTTGGTTGCTTTTTGGAAATTATATATTGTAGTATCGATACTAAAATTTGAGTATTGATGGCCGTTTTTTATGATTGAACTAAAAACAATTGAATGTGATGGATTAACCATTTTGTAATTTATAGTAGTTGTGTAAAAGTAAGCGATCTTCCATATGGTTTCTGGTTTGGGAGACAAATATTTAAACACCCGACATTTTGGTTCAGATTACAAAAAAATCGAAATATGCTTTTTTATCCTGAATTCAAAGAACATTTGTCTCAAAGTTAAAAAAAAATTGAAAAACGTTAGAATTGAAAGGAAATTGAGTAACAACGAGACAGGCAATCCATCGCCATCTTGTAACAGAATTAAAAATAGTATTCCATCCAGACAAAGATTTATACGCCTGCCATTTTAGATTGGAATTCGAAAAAAAATGACCCTGGCATGAATTATACATTCCTTGATTCTTTCTCATTTTTTTATTTTATTCTACTTAATGGTATGCACGTATTCCGAAGTAATTAAACATGTTTAAATTAATAAGATGTAAAGAAATATACTCGTTTGCCAATCAGATCAATATAATACAATCTAAAAAAATTTAACGTTGATTTATGTTTTAGCATGAGCTTTTGTTTTGTTACGCATTCGCCCAATACATTTAGTTAAGCTAAATCAGTTCAAATACATATATTAAATATCAATATATATGTACAAATTACATGCATAATATATGGCTATAAGTATAATTCTTGTATTGAACCAAAAAAAAAAAAAACTACTACAACAACCTAAGAAGGGAGGGTCTTAATCATGCTCAAAATGATAATATCATGAATGTGATTCCAAGCTGTAGTATGTGCGTCTTTGCACTCAATGATTTATAATGAAACAAATAAATACATTAGCTTATTTCTTATTTGTTTAACAATAATATAATAAATTATAAAAAATATATTCATGTGCACTTACCCCAGCCGATTGCCAAGTATGCCCTGAGACCAATGTTTTCTCTTGTGAATGTTTCAACAACCAGCATGTAAAGGTATAATCCTGAAAATAATGTTATTATACATAAGATTCTCTTGCCAGAGGAGGAATCGTTATAATAAAAGAGCAAAAGGCGGAATAATTACCTACTGGTTTCCTTAATTTATAGGAAATAATCAAGTCTTGCTTTCCAAACTAGATGCATTTCTAATGAAATTTAGACTCAAAATGGTCAAATATTAATTTATTTTGGTTTTCACCAAAGATGGGTTATACAAAATCGAAAACTTTTGGCATTTAAGCTTAATTACATCATGTTTGCAATAAACACCGAGCATAACAAACTAGTGTGTGATCGAAAACGGACAAATACGAGCTGATGTTTTTTTCAAAAATATTGCTTCCAAATTAGCCAAGTTTGGTTATTAAGTAACGAGTATGTTGATTTTATGATCTGTTATGTATTTCCTAAGCCTAAAAGAATCGAAAATTTTGATCACTCCCTCCTTGTATATTTTCCGTAACTTGTAACTAACGATAAAATAAGTGCCTTAAAGTGCCTTTCACTTTAAAATTTCTCTACTTAGTTTTTACTTAATTTTTGTTCACTATGACTACATTATTATGTTTTATTTCGTTGTTGATTCTTCACTAAAATTAAATTTAGTTAGATTATTTCTGTACACCTTTTGTTTCTGAAGCGGAAGTTTATATTTGTACTACTTGTTTTTAAAAAATTGTCACAAAAAACATCTATAAAAATTTATTTTATTAAACTAATGACCGAGTTGACACATTCAAAATAACATCTTTCAAACAATAAAATTATATTCATAAAATTATTACTCACGTAAGAAATACAATTTTTTTTTTTTTTAATCCCCAAACTTTCCATGATTATTTAATTTTGAGCATTTTTTTATCAACTTCACCCAGTGCTTTGATGGATTATCAGATTTTGCTAAAGCATTTTTAATTTTCAATATAATAATTCTATGTATACAAAATTAACGTTCCATTTAAACTGGTATCAGACATATATATGTTATTCTTCTTGCATTGTGTTTCTAATGTGTTCTTGTGACTGTTTTTTCTACTATCTACATAGTTCTGCATTCTCTATGTTCTTTTATAGTACTTCAGGGCCAATAAATGTACATTTAAAAAAGAGGGGGTGTTTACAATGTTGGCAACAAGAAAGCAACATGAAATCCTCGATTATAAACTTAAAATATCTAATGTCAAAAACTCATATTATAACTCATTGACTAATTGTATATAAAATGTATATTAAATAAAGAATATTGTTTTCCATATTAAGTAATATGAAATGTTTTAGTAATAGAAAATATAATATATATTACAGTATACTAGTTCAGAATACTGCAGTTCAGAAGGATTAGTTTCAACTTTTTTTTAAGTGGATGAGAGCAAAAAGCGATTGGTGGGTCTTTATTATTGTTATTAGTTCCTAAACCAATCATACAAAATAAAAATACAACACAATAATAATTACAAAATACTTACCCTCTACAAACATCCAAAAGAAATTGGTTAAGATGAAGTAATGAAGAAGAGTGAACAGAAGGAGGCAGGATACTGAATCCGTGTGCATCGAGACCTGAAATCAATTGGAATAATTAACGATTAACAATAAAAATAAAACATTCATTTTATTGCAAGATATTGAAACATGGAACATATAAATCTACCCACTAAATCTAGTTCATTTCGTCCGGATGTTAGTAAATATTTTGAAGAAAACTAATAAATGCATATTTCATACGAATAAATACCGAAATAAAGACAGCCCAAACCGAAAAAGTAATATTGAGTTGGGGAATAACGATTAATAAAGTTTCGTTTATTGTTTTAAATATAATAACAATGATTTCCCTAGACTAGAAACATTACTGGAAATTGGATCCCGAGGAGAATCTATGCGGGGCTAAGAAAACACAGGAAGGCTACAGGTTAAGACCTAACGAGGAAATATACAGGGCGTACAACATTAAGTTAGATAGATGGGCATAGAAACCAAAACAAGAATCAGAAGACTAAGATTCTACGGACACATGGTAAGAATGAACTAAGGGAAAATATGCGAGAAAGTCTTTGACAAAATCTGTGAATACAAGAGCGTAGGATGGTATTGTTACGGGCTACTGGGTGTAAAATGGACTAAACTATTACTTAATTCAAGAATCTAATATTTATTAACAAATTAGAAAGAATACAATGAGATTATTTAAAACAGTTAAATTATTAAACTAATATCAATATACAATAATAATATTCTACTAAATGTTATCTAATTTCTAAGATAATATACAAATAATATAAGATATTGTTTATACTAAGTAACTAAACTATTTATATAAATTTGTACAAATACAATAATATTACACTATAGTTTACAATTACACATTAACACTTACAGTTCGCTAACTAAAGTCCACCGACCGTAAGACTCTTCAAATATGACAAACTGCCACACAGTTTATTACACTTATTACACGGTCACTAATTGTCACTGTTGCTCACTAAGCACTTATTACAGACTGATACTAATACTAACTAACTCACACACACTGCCACTAGTTAACGACTGCTACTCACTGGCTTATTACAGACTCGTCTTATTACTACTGCCGGCCAGAACAGCTGTCCTTTTTATATAGGCAAGGCCGGTCGGGGTGGGGATTTCTCGGAAGAAGGCCCAGAACCGCCTAGACCGACCCACAAGGATCTACGCCATTCTATAATCCCTTCCGCTTAATCCCATTGTTTGTCTTATCCTCCCAGCCGGTCCGACTTCCTGCTCTGACCGTAACACTGCCCCCTCCTTAAAAGTGCTCTGCCCCAGAGCATAGTCCGGAGAAATCGGGCGGTTATGAGCTTCCCTCGATGGAGACGCATTTCCTTTCCAGGGGTTGAACGTGCACACCAATATGGCGACTCCAGAGTTGGCGAATATCTGTTCAAGCATGTTCCTGACAACCTTCCACTCCAGGCCGTCATATCCACAGCCCAACTTAGGGATCGCGAGCTTGGTGACACGCAGTCTCAGAAGCTTACTCCGCAGGTCGTCGAGGCTTCGCCGCAGTGCGTCATATGTGGGCTTCTGATCAGTAGCACACTTGGTAACTAAGTAGAACAGGTGTCGTCCTTCGTGCGTATGGTGGAGTGCTTTCCCGACGCGTGGTCCTTGGCGTTCCAGTTCCTCAGTTCCAGCAAACTTCTTCCTGAAGACCGTTGCAATCCCTCGGGAAGTCCTCAGATCTTCGGCTACACAATGGGCCAGAGAATAGTCCGCGGGTAACGAGAAGATATCTCTGTATACTGACTGAGTTACTCCACGGAAACCTTGTACCTTAGGTTGTGCAACTGATACCTTACTGGTCTCCACGTTGTTGAGGTTCCTGACTTGCTGGTCTTCTGTCGGGCCATGGTCTCCTTTGTATGGGGCCAGTCTATTAAAATGGACTACCCTGGGTTTTCCTTTTGGCTGCTTCCTGATTCTATAGATGACGTCGTTTATCCTATTGATGATCTCAAACGGGCCATCCCAGGAGTTCTGAAGTTTAGGTGAGTAGCCTCGCCTCCTTCGAGGGTCATGTAGCCAGACCAAATCTCCAGGTTGGAAGCCACCTTTCTCTGCCCTGATGTCGTAACGCTCCTTCATTCTGTCACTGGCTCCCTGGATGTTTGCACGAACCTTCTCGTGGATATTATCCATCCGCTTCCGTAGGTTCGTGACGTATTCCTCTCCGTTAACTTCCTCATTAGGCTTGAACCCGAATTTTAGATCACAAGGCAAACGAAGTTCTCGGCCGAACACCACATTTGCGGGGGTCTGCCCCGTTGCTTCATGGACTGAACTCCGGTAGGCTAACAAGAACAAGTGAAGATACTGGTCCCAGTCTCGCTGATGCTCGAAGACCACTTTAGACAAATATCGACCCATTGTCCTGTTCATGCGCTCCACCATGCCATCCGATTGAGGGTGAAGAGGTGTTGTCCTGGTCTTCCGTATCCCCAGTGCTTCGCACATTCCGGAGAAGACTGCAGACTCAAAGTTTCTTCCCTGGTCAGCATGGAGTTCCATGGGTACTCCAAACCGGCTGACGAGCTGCTTCACAAGTACGTCTGCAACCGTGACTGCCTCTTGATTCGGAAGGGCATACGCTTCCACCCACTTAGAAAAATAGTCCATGGCCACGAGAATATATCGGTTGCCTTCGTCCGTCACAGGGAAAGGGCCAGCGATGTCAATCGCTATCCTCTCGAACGGTGCTCCCACGTTGTACTTCTTCATAGGGGCCTTCTTTCTTCTTGTTGGTCCGTTAGAAGCCGCACAAGTCGCACAACGCCTGCACCAGTCCAACACATCGTCCTTAAGGTTTGCCCAGTAAAAGCGTTCACGAACTTTTTCCAATGTACGGTGAACTCCAAGATGGCCGCCAGTTACACCGTCATGTAGTTCCCTAAGCACTTCGGGCACTTTATTCCTTGGAACGATGAGCTGTAGCCTACGCTGATCTCCTTCCGAGTTCTCCAATGCCCGTTTCAGCAGCCCATTGTCCACTAGAATGGAGTCCCATTGGGCCCAGTACGTTTTTACATTCTTCGACATTGGAGCAACATCCTGCCAGGTAGGTCTTCCTTGCCCCGATACTTTCCATTGTTTTATCTGTTTTAAGTCCGGGTCCTCGTCCTGTCCCTTTGACACCTCTGCGTCTTGCCAACTGTCGATGACAACTGTAGTCCTCAACACCGCTGCCTGCTTCTCTTCTTGTCGAGAACAATGCTTGCAGCCTTCATCACAAGGTCTTCTTGACAGCGCATCCGCATTTCTGTGACTTGTCCCAGAACGATGAGCAGATTCAAAGTCATACTCTTGAAGGCGCTCGATACACCTCGCCACTTGTCCCTCTGGTGACTTAAATCTCAGCAGCCACATTAGAGCCGCGTGGTCCGTTCTCAGGAGGAACCTTCGTCCGTATAGGTATTTATGAAAATGCTCTATGGACTTTACTACTGCCAGAAGCTCCTTCCTCGTGACACAGTAGTTGCGTTCCGGAGCTGAGAGTGCTTTGCTGAAATATCCAATCACCCTCTCTTCTCCGTCTTGGACCTGAGAGAGGACGCTTCCAATAGCGATGTTGCTGGCATCTGTGTCAAGTATGAACTTGCCCTCGGGGCGTGGATAGCTCAGAATAGGAGCACTAATCAATTTGCTCTTCAGCTCCTCGAAGGATGCCTGACACTCCTGATCCCAATGGAAAGTCCTTTTCTCCTCGGTAAGTCTGGTAAGAGGTTTTGCGATGTTAGCGAATCCTTTCACGTACCTCCGGTAATAGGTGCAGAGCCCGAGAAAACTTCTCACCTGGTGCTTATCCCGAGGTACTGGCCAGTTGGTGATCGCTGCTATCTTCTCTGGGTCAACAGCAACTCCGTTGTCTGACACAATATGCCCCAGGTAGTTGACTTGCCTTCGGAAGAGATTACACTTCTTCGGGTTCAACTTTAGGTTTGCTGCACGCAGTCGTTCGAAGACCTTCTCCAGATTCTTCAGATGGTCAGCGAAGGACTTTCCCAGCACAATAATGTCGTCTAGGTATACCAGGCATACCTCCCAAGAGAGACCTCTTAACACGTTTTCCATCAGCCTCTCGAATGTGGCAGGAGCATTGCAAAGCCCGAATGGCATTACTGTAAACTGCCAGAGCCCAGTGCCAATTGAAAACGCCGTCTTCTCTTTATCTTCAGGTGCCAATCCAACCTGCCAATATCCACTGCGGAGATCCAAGGTAGAGAAGAGTTTACACCCCTCCAGGGTGTCCAGCGTATCGTCAATCCTGGGAAGCGGATAACTGTCTTTCTTGGTGACGTTGTTTAGAAGGCGGTAGTCCACGCAGAACCTCGTTGTGCCGTCTTTCTTCTTCACTAATACGACAGGAGACATCCAGGGGCTACTCGAAGGCTCAATGACACCATCAGCTGCCATCTCCTTAATAATCTCCTCGGCGTCCTCCCGTTTGGCCAACGGTAGCCTCCGAGGGACCTGTCGGATGGGCTTCGCATCCCCAGTGTCAATCTTGTGCTGGACGATATCCGTTCTGCCCCGTGGTCCTGGTCCGATCTCGAAGACGTCATGCCATCGGATAATCATATTCTTCACTTCCTCGCTCTGTTCGGGCGAAAGGTCGCGACATGATTCGTCCAAAAATCCTTTTAGTTCCTCTGGCAGTCCTCGGAGCTCGGTGGGACGACGTTGCAGCTGACGAACCACTGAGGTGGCGGTTGTACACTCCCCGACTTGTGTTCCTTTCTTCAGCGTTACCGGGAAGCTGTTCAGATTCATTAGCCTAATTGGAGTGGTACGTCCAACCTTGATGAGAGACCTAGCAACCAGTACGCCGCGTCCGATCTCCTGTTCTTCGTGCGTTCCGGGTTCCAGTAGTACACATTGACCCTCTGGTAGATGTCCTTCGACCGTCCCATGCGTCACGATTTGGCTCTGTGCAGGTAAAGTGGTGTCTTCTAGTAAGAGCACTCGTGCGTAGAGATCCTTTCCCTGCCGAAGGATGACTTCCTCGTCTCCCATCGTCAGCACACCTTTTGACATGTCCAGCTTGATCCCGTATGCGATCATGAAGTCCATGCCCAATATGACATCTTCATCGATCTCTGCCACGAGAGCGCGGTGCTTCAGATGTTGACCCCCGATGATGAAGGTGGCAACTGTCTCCCCGTAGACCTTGGCTGGCTGTCCCGTGGCAGTCCGTAATGCCCAAGTTGTTGGTAAGATCTTCTCAGCTGGAAGTGTTTTCGAGTTCAAGATTGTCATGGTTGCGCCGGTATCTATTAGCAGACTTCGCAGCTGCCCGTTCACCATCCCATCAACGTAGAAACTGTTCGTTCTGCTTCCTATTGACGCAACTCTGATGGTCTTCCTGGGGCCTTTGACGTTACGGGTTGACAGTTGCCCCTTCCCATCAACCCTACTTAGTTGTCCTGTGGCTTTTCTTGCTTCTTCGATGGACACTTGCTTCTAGGGTGTCCAAGTTGGCCGCAGCTCCAACAGCGTATCCCCTTCTTACGGGTCCTGAGAGCCTCCAAAACTTTAGTTACTATGTCTTGGATGCTAGGGACCACATTAGGCTCCGCTTCTGCTGCTCTAACTCGCGCATGGCCCCGTACGGACTGTCTAACAGCCTCGAACTCCATGGCCTGGGATAATGCGTCTCCCAAAGTTTTCGGGCGGGCGAGCTTCACTGCTTGCTGTGTCTCTGGATCCCGAAGTCCATCCAGGAATTTGTCGACAGCCAAGCTTTCGTAAACATCGTCGGTGACCGATGGATAGGCGTTCCTCACCAGCCGGGCAATATCCGCTTCAAATTCCTGCAAAGTCTCGTTGGTCTTCTGGACCCTGCTTCTCAGCTGTGAGCGATACAGCTGGTCCATGTGGCGGTGGCCGAAACGCATCTCCAGTCTTCTGATCAGCTCCCCGTGGTTGGACCGCTCCGACATGGGTATCCCCTGCAGAACTCCCAAGGCGTCTCCACGCAAGGCCAGGCACAACGCTGAAGCTTGGGTCTCCTGTGACCACCCGTGGATCGAAGCCGCTGTCTCGAAGAGAGTCATGTAGTCCTCCCACGGCGTCTTTCCGTCGAATACTGGAATGGTGTTGTGAGCTGGTGGCGTCCCATTATTGGCGGGCAGAATGGTTTTATGAAGACTGACCTCGGGGGAACGGTCGGTGTCGTTCATCGGTGGGTTGCTCATACGTCCCTCTAGAGCTTCTACTCTTTGCCTAAGTTTGCTTTCAACTGAATTCAATTTTTCTCCTAACCTAGATTCTACATCAGCTACTTTTATATTTACATCGGCTAACTTATTATCTTCATTAGCTAACTTATTATCTACATTAGCTAGCTTATTATCTACATTTTCCATTAACTTAGTCTCTAATGTGCCTAACTTAGACTCTAATGTATCCATTAAATCATTTTTTACAGTACCTAGCTCATTTTTAACAGTGCTTAACTCATTACCTAGCTTATTTTCTACATTGCTTAACTCATTACCTAGCTCATTTTTAACATTGCTTAATTCATTTTTAAAAGTTGCAGACAACTTGCTCAAATCAGTTTCAAACAGAACGTCATCTGGATTTTCCCCTAACTCTACAAAAAATTGACGCAAGCGATGTTGCAGTACACTTTTATTTCCGGAAGAATCCAGATCACGTTCTTCTAATTCCCGTTTTAAATCCGCAACTTTTAAATCCATCAATTTAAGACTTTGAGAAGCCATTTTTCAAACAGTAGCCCAATTATTACAAAATGCAAGACAAAATAACAATTACACAAGATCCCACTTCTGACACCAATTTGTTACGGGCTACTGGGTGTAAAATGGACTAAACTATTACTTAATTCAAGAATCTAATATTTATTAACAAATTAGAAAGAATACAATGAGAATATTTAAAACAGTTAAATTATTAAACTAATATCAATATACAATAATAATATTCTACTAAATGTTATCTAATTTCTACGATAATATACAAATAATATAAGATATTGTTTATACTAAGTAACTAAACTATTTATATAAATTTGTACAAATACAATAATATTACACTATAGTTTACAATTACACATTAACACTTACAGTTCGCTAACTAAAGTCCACCGACCGTAAGACTCTTCAAATATGACAAACTGCCACACAGTTTATTACACTTATTACACGGTCACTAATTGTCACTGTTGCTCACTAAGCACTTATTACAGACTGATACTAATACTAACTAACTCACACACACTGCCACTAGTTAACGACTGCTACTCACTGGCTTATTACAGACTCGTCTTATTACTACTGCCGGCCAGAACAGCTGTCCTTTTTATATAGGCAAGGCCGGTCGGGGTGGGGATTTCTCGGAAGAAGGCCCAGAACCGCCTAGACCGACCCACAAGGATCTACGCCATTCTATAATCCCTTCCGCTTAATCCCATTGTTTGTCTTATCCTCCCAGCCGGTCCGACTTCCTGCTCTGACCGTAACAGTATGTAAAAGAAATGAGATAGGAACTGGAAACATTAAATATAAATAACAAAGACTGCCTAGTTAGAGAACAATTCGGAAGGAAATTAAAAGAATTCAAGGTTCTTGTTGAAAATAAAGAAAAATGGAATGGTAATGCGTGGTCGAAAGAAAGGAAGCAAAGGAACGCGTTAGAAATGATAAGAAAATATTGGGAGAAAAGAAGGACGAAAGTGAGAAAGGGAAAGTAATGATATTTTCTTGGTCTTAAAACGCCATTTAGTAAAAAAACAAAATAATGATGATTGAGCTTACATTGTATTATCTAATTTACTAATCTAAACCAGATTATATATCATTTAAGTTTTTAAATAAAAAAATTAATAAACATTAAAAACATATAAGAATAAACTAATCTAATCTAGTCTAGTGTAAACATCACTCTAGAAGAATCTACAAGTAAAATTAGTGGCGTGTCTAGGCAAAAGTAGGTTGAACAAATACGTTTTACTTTTCCTTAGCTCAATCAAACCCGCATCACAGTGATTGAATCTAAATTAAAACGTCTGCTCTTTTGGAATTCAGTCTTGTCGATGAGGAAGTAGGTGGCTTTGAAAACTAATCGAATATTTCCTTCATCGAGCACTGCAGCAATGCCCGTACAAAAAAACAATAGCTGATTGCTTTAAAAATAATTACATGATTCATTCTTCCTGAAATGGAGTTCTTACCCATTTTTTTAAAGGGGAAACGTATTTTTAATTTTACGTACAGTTTTTTATAGATTTCGAATAATCATTATTAAAACTTTTAACATCTATATCCTCGATCAATAAAAGATTCCATTAAATGGATTGTTTCTATTGACTGTGTTTAAATGGTAGATAACTTTTTTAGTATGGGCGTAATAAGCACCCCGAAATAATGTATATTTGAATCACTTTAATTTTCGGTCCTTAAAATAATTTAAAAACACATAAATGAAGTCGGAATTCAAGCTCGAAGTCCAATCTTCAAAAATATTGGGAGGAGTGGAGAATAATGTAGGATATCTTTGTACTTTTAAAATAACCCTCCAAAGAGGACAATGTTTAAGTTTTCCCCTTGATGATGATGTTCTCCGAGCTATGTTGCATAAAAATCCCAGAACAATTGTTTAAGAATTGACAGCGAAACTCGAAGTCAGCAAATTAACCGTCGATGACCATTCCAAAGCGATTGGGAAGATGAAAAAGCTTAGCAGAGGGGAGTTAGCAGAACTTCTTCCACGGCCTTCTTTGTCTTCAAGGCTAAAATCTCCCTCTCGAAATCTTTGGAACCACCAATGAAAAATACACTCACTTACACAGCCGTGGGCCCAGACTTCATCGATATTTCTGGCCGTTTTGGACCCCGTACTAGCTGAATTTAGACTCGGAAAAATAAATATGCGAACATCACGCTTTAGCATCTTAGTAATGACTGAATTACTCCCAATTCAAACAAGTTACAAAGGTAAACAAGCATTTTTTATTGAAAGAGAATTAATAAGGGTTTACGTTAATAAAAATCAAAAGTCCAACAAACATAAACCATTTACTAATAGGACGGCCATTATAAAGAAAACAATTTCCCGCCAACCCAATCGATCAGGGGGTTGTACGACACTACCCGCACAACTCTGCAGTCTTCATTAAATACTACGCCTAAAGAAATGTGTAAAAGTGATAATAGATATATGATGTTTGAGAGAATTCGGTAGAGGGTGCCGTCTTGAAAGTTAAAATTCTTTGATCATACTTCGGCTTAAGTTGCTGACGTTTCGGATACTTCTTCGGAGCGAGTCAGTAGTTCAAATCGACAATTCAATTATTATCAATCAATATGTTTAAACTAAGTTTGGTAGTTCTGAAAGTAAATTTTAATGAGGTTTAAACAGTTTTAAAATATTCGTGGGGACCTGTAATCGGTCGAACCATCAATTAATTAAATATTGAGGTCGGATTACGCATATTTTCAGAAATGGGATTTTTATTATAACAAATTATAGTAGGAGACGTACCTCGATAACACGGCCCTAACGATAGATAAATCGGAGGTTGAGGAAATGCATTAAGAGGAGGCGGGGGGGGGGGGGGATTTGATGAAAAATGGAGACGTCCGTCTATTAGTTGTCCATCAGGCTCCATCAATCTTAGCTTCAGGCTCTTGCAGCACCGATATTATACCGTTTCGGCTAGGATTTGATATATTATATGTATACTTCTATTAGTGTTATGAACTACATAGCACGCAATTTTACGCTGTATCTACAATATCACACATCAGCAAAAATAAAATAAATTAAAAATAAATAAATAGGACAAGGGATAGTGAAGTACTACTCCTGAGCTAGAAAAGAAATACTCGTATTCAGCTAAGGTTATAAGTATTGTTAATGTTGATTTATTAATTTCGAAATAAATAAATATATATATATAAAATATTTTTAATATTTTCCAAAAACACAAGTTATCTTTGGCTGTAGTCTGGAAAAGAGAATGTATAATTATAAGGAATTAGTAGATTTTGTAATCATTTTTAAGAAATAAAAGTTTCAACTAACATTTCGAAGTATAGATGATATATGATTGTTGAATCGTTCATTTCTAGATGAAATTATTAATAAGTATATACATTTCCCTTAATTACATTATTTTTTCCATACTAAAGCTCAAGATATGTTGTATTTTTGGAAAAAATTAAAAGGGAACGAATGAAAACTTATAACTTGTTGTGACACAACTCGAAGCGACAGCCAAAGAATTCCCGTTTAAGAATTCAGTTTCGGTTGAATAGAACAAGTGGAACAGTGCTTGTAATCATTCTAGATATAGATTTATTTTGACTATTAGGATTTAATAGTAATTGTTGGTTTAATCATTCAGAGATTGTTCCGAGCAGTTTTATTTTTATTTTTTAGGCAATTGTTTAGGCTAACTATAGTTTAAATTATGGATAACCCCCTAGTCATGCAGTCAACTTGTGCAACTTGATACTAATCATCACAAGTCGATGTATCGATCGGCGATCGGCCCAACACATCGATTCACTTATGGACAATACACTATCGTCGATTGTGTTTGCTGCCAGCTGCCAACTACACCCTCGTAGTGTAGAACTGCTCTAGCTCATCACGAGTTGCCGATTTGCTCCTGTCATCATCTTACCTCTTACTCACCACAAGTAACTATTTCTCCGATTGAATTGCTACAGTCATCATTATCAGAGACCTTCAACTAATATTATTGAGGAGAAGACGTCAGAGACTATACCGCAACATTTATTAATGGACAATATAATTCATTGTTCTCTGTTTTTTTCTTAATTTTATTACAATAGTTAATTCTCAAAGTTCAATTGTATTTTAGTGAGCGACAGGTCAACAAAATAATAATTATTTAATAGTTGAATTCTTCAATTTTATTATCCATTGTATTTTTCACACATGTAATTCTCTTGTTCTCTTTTTTTTTCCAAGCTTAAATATTTCACGTCTATCTTTGTTCACCACTTTTGGATTCTTCTGCTTGGACTGGATATAAAAGTGTGTTCTATAATTTATTTTCATTTATATGATTTAATTGGGTTGAATAATTATTTACTTGTCTAAACGTTGACTTTTATGAATAAATGTATTTTTCTTGGTATTTTCGATAATTATGACTTTGTATTTTCCAAATGAAATATTTCAATTGTATCGTCAACAGTTTATTATTTACACCCCTCATGTAATAACATAACTTAATTATAATAACTTAAATCAATATGTAATATATAGAGTATGTAACATAAATCAAACATGATAAATCTATTAACTATTGTTTATTGAGTTATGCGTATAGCCAATATTGTCAAATCCATAATAATCTTGTAATCCTCTGGTTGGAACGGTGTATTAAAGGAGCTTTTCTCTCCACTCCACTTAGATACGGCCGGTTTAATTTCCTGTGTGGTTTTGTTGCATCCCTCCAGATGGATCGATGAGAGGTTTTCCCAACGCATTAATAGGCAACTAAGTCGGTTTTTAATAATAATATGCATTCTTGGGGAATTTTTATCTTTTTATTTAGGATTTAAAAAGATTAAACTATTAGCAAAAACTACTGAAAGCGGAAGGTAAAATTGAGGTTGCCCATCTGATTTCATAATCAGTCTTTAATATTAATTAAAAATCCAGCTATGAAAAAAGTTTTTCAGTGAGTACGAAACGGTGAAATAGCCTTATTAAAAGTAGTGAAATTATCTTTCCACAGTTCTTGCATTAAAATTGCAGAAAATATGTCCACTTTTCGGATCCATTTGGAGATACAATCGAAAACTGAATAGATATGATAGATTTTGTATACAGGAGATTAGTTCGAATTACGAGCTTTTTTATTGCAATATATATTTTCTCTGAATTAGGGAAGTTTTAGAAAAATTAAGAAACTCAAAAATATTAATAGATAAGTTTTCAAACAATTCAGATTTATAAAATTTAGTGAAAAAGTTCGAATACAATCATAAAGGTAAATAAATTTTACCAACTTATTTTTGCTTGATTATAACCATGGCCTGCCTATTCTTTATTCTGCTCTGGAAATAGTTCTCCGTGAACCTGGATTCTACTAATTCCGGATTAGGAGCTGTTTTATGTTCTGCAAAGATGATCTCCCTTGAAACATTCATGAAATCCTGAAGTCATATTATTGTCATTTTCGTCTCCTGAGAGGTTAGCCCCTCTCCCACACACGAGATGTCTCATCTACAGGAGGCTTTTCGACCAGTTATGTCGAATCTTGATCTTCAATCTTCGATCTTTGATTTTTTAACAAGATCATTCATAGCATAATTGGCTTGGGTAAGGTCGGAAAGGATAAAAAGGAAGAACATGGAGATAGATGATGCGAATGAAATATTGAACTTATTAGAAAATAGAATTGTATTGAACTGGAGAAGTGCCTGGAATACTGAAGAAAACAAAAATGCTAGACGAAGACTTTAAACACAAATAATTGCTGAGCATAACGTTTTTGAAAATAATAAATCTAATTGGAACGAAAATTTTCTTAAAATTTGTTCACTTGTGGTTTATTCTCATCAATAGTAATATATATATATATATATATATATATATATATATATATATATATATATATAGTATTGACTTAAAATAAAGCAGTTACAATAATAAATTACTTTATGAACGTAAACAAGCCTTCTCAGAGAGAAGGAAAGCCTATTGGAAGAACAAGATGAACCCATAGAATGCTTGATTGAGTTATTTGCTTAACGTCTTCCGCTAATGGGAGAATACGCTAATAATAATAATAATAATAATAATAAATTACTTTATTATAATAATTTTAATTTTGTATGAAATATTTGAAGAGTGCTTATATGCTTATTATGTGTGGATTAGTTTAATGAAAAATATTATAAAATTTGTTTGTTTGAATTATGGTTTTTAAACCTATTGAAATTCAAAATTTTCAAAGTACTAAAGTATCAATTTTAATTTTCTTAGAGTTGAAAATAAAAAGGTAATAATACTTACTGTAAGCGACAGTATCCACATAAAGTCGGCCAAGACGTAGGTTAACATCAAATTAGTGTGAATTGTGTTTCGCAAGCACCTCATCTCTCTGGAAAAAAAAATCAATAATCAAAAGTTATTGCGAAACAACCATATATTTTATGTTTGTTTTTTTATTATCTTGACTTGCTTGCTATCATCTAACACTTGCTTGTGATGCAAATAACATTTGGATATCTTCGAATTTGATTCGCACAATTTTAGAATATATTATTCCGAGTATCATTATTGTTTTTTAGATGCGCCATTAAAATAAGTATTGTAGGCATTATGTATCTTATCTACAATATTTATCATTGTCACTCGAGTACTCTTCTTTCAAAAGTTTATATATAAACTTTAATTTCAGAAAAAAAAATAACGTACAGTATGAACTATATAATGTTTTTATTTGAAACTGTGGTTTCTCTGCATTATTTTTCCACGAGATACCAAAAATGGCCTAAAATTTAATTATTTCAAGCCCCGCAACCATAACATTTTCGATCACATTGGTACTGCAGGTGCACTGACAACAGATTCATGACTCTGTCCTACCTATCTACCTCACATCAGCGTAAAAACTTAGTGTTTTATCATTCGGATTTAAAAATAACAGAGAATGTGACCAACACAGAAGGTAAACAATTTTATTGCCAGTTTATAGTACCAAAACATAAACCCTTAGATCTAGCCCGATATAATTGTTATTTAAAAATCGTTTATTTTGAAAAAAAGAAATACTAATATTTAATCTAAGGCATTTTATATTTATAAAAATGCAATAACAAATAGCAAAATGATTGTAATTGTGTTACCTATTTATGTATCTAAATACGAAAATAATATTATGTCATAAAGAAAGATGACTGAAAAGTTATTATATTCAATAGAGAAAATGAAATAATAATTGTCTCTAAGTACATTAACACCATCTTTTTAAAGTTGGCTGGATTGCTTAATAAACACGCATACTAATATAAACCTTATAATAAAATCATGTATGCTTATATATCTTGGTCATTTAAATTTATAAACTGACTGTATATTTAGAAAGAAATAAAACCGTGAGAAATCTGGACCGACAACAAAATCTGTCAAGTGGAGTAAAAATTAATTTAGCTTGTCAATTATGTCTATTTCAAATTAATACATCGACGGATTCATCAATATGCTTAATTAATTACTGTATGATCAGTAAACCCAAGGGAAATATATTCCCTGCTAAATATTTAACATAATTTTTTTTTAATTCCTTTTGACGGTTTATCCTTTTTTAGTTGATTACATATAGTATGTATTTTTTATGTAAATAAATTTATTAGTCAATAAATACTAAATTATATCTAAAACATTTTGAATAATATTAGTTGATCATATATATATATATATATATATATATATATATATATATATATATATATATATATATATATATATATGAGGAAGCAAATGCTCCGAGTGGAGGTCAAAAAAATTCTCTTGAATAGGGAGAACTGTTCATTGGAAAGCCTGGAAAGCCAGCATTCTTGTGTCAATCTTTCTTTTCACTTCTAGCTCTGAAGATCTGCAATGTGGGTCGAAACGTTGGCTTTCCAATAAACAGAATTTATTTTACCTTTGTTATGAAAAATTTATTTTACCCCCGCCAGGACCATTCTTCCTCTTATATATAAGGTACTAATATTATTCAACATGTATTCAACAAGACGGGGCCAAAACCAAGATAAAGATGACTGTCCTCAATCGCTTCGTCGCGGTGCCAAACTTCAAAATTACATATCTCAAACACTACCTCAACTTACTTCTTCCATCAACTCAGTGCATTCTCACCTCTCTCAAGCTTCTTCTTCTTCTTCGACATATTCTTCCCTCCCGCAGCATCCACACATTCTCCTGCGCCTTCAGTCTAGTATCAACCTGACATCCCACTACTAGCCCTAAAGAAGACCTACAAGTATCGATACTTTGGCTTTCCAATAATAATTTTTAAGAGAATTTTATTGACCTTGAATAAAATGATGTTATTGTTAGCAATAATAACTACGGGAACGTTAAAGTTTTAGTATTAAAAAATAAATGTTTTGAATATTGAGCAGTATATTCTTGGAGTTTATGAAAATTCAGGTAAAAGCATACGCCTGGTGAAAAGTTAACTACGGGAAGGAGAGAAAAGAGAAAAGCCCTAGAGACCGAAGCCGTTAAGTTTGCTCTTCCACTTAATGTTAATGCACTCCCTAAGGGCGTCAGGGAACAATGTACTTTCCCTTTTAGAACAGATGTCTATCTCCGTCCGGCATCCGCAATAGGTACTTAAATTAATGTGTTTACGATCTAACCTCAAGGGATGAGAGTTAAGGTTGTGTTACTGCTTAGTAAAGTTTCTTAAAAAACATGTTGAGATAAAGTCGATGATAAATAATCCATTTAAGGATCATACGTTCTTTAAATAATGCAGAATCTTATGTTAAAATACGCTTCTAAATAGTAAACTGTTTATATTTGCTGGACTTATGACTACACAACACTTATATGTCCTCTTTCAAACAAAAATTTATGTTTATCTCTGTAACATTTTATATCTTGGAAATAATTCAGTCTTTACTAATATGTCAAAACCTTATTTTCACATGATTTTGTTTAACGAGTTCAAACTCGCCCTAACAGGGGACAAACGGCAAGAAATATAAACGAAGTCGGGAGCGAAGGCAGTATAAGCGCACTGTTCAACGGCGGTGAATTTCGAATTCAGAAATTCCTATTCGAATTCAGAGAGAGTGGTGTGATTACAACTTGGACGGACCTATCGGGCTCCCCCCCCCCCCCGCCGCGACAGCCCTGAAGAAGACCTGCAAAGTGGGTCGAAACGTTAGCTACTGAATAAATATTTCTTGATATTCAGAGAAATTTATTGACCTCTACCCGGACCATTTTCTTCCTCAGAAATTTCTAGAGGGTGGCTTGAGCCTTGAAGACATAGAAGGCCGGCCGCTGAAGAAGTTCTGTCAAGTTCAAGCTTGTTAACCTCCCCAATCGCCTTAAGATGGTCTTCGACGGTTGATTTGCTGAGTTAGAGTTTCCCTAACAGTTCCCTCCAACAGTTGTTCCGGGATTTTCTTCCATCAAAGCTTGAAGAACATCATCGACACGGGCACTACGTAAACATTAACAGTGTACTATTGGGAAGAGTATTTAAAATAAAACATAAAATCCAAATTAACATCCCAATATTTTTGAAGATTGAACTACGTGTTCTGAGCTCGATATCACTCATGTATTCTAAGAATATAATTTTAAGTACCGAAAATTACAATGATACTAACTGCAAAACTGTATACGTATTAATTTATGTCATAATACACGCACCCATACACCGATACAGTCATACTTATACTATTCGGTAGAAGATTTGATTGGTTGACTTCGTGTGTCCTTATCATAACATTGAAACAGTAAGGGCGTAAGAGGAAGCATTTGTAGTAGGTAAAAGAGTTCATCACTCTGCCCCTTATTGTCTATGTTTTCAACTCTTCTATTAGCTATTTCAGTTTTCACATTGACCTCAAACTTATATTTTAACATTCTTATATAGTACCAAGCAGAATAAATAGCTAACTTTTTGGCTTGGAACATTCTGAAAATTGAAGGATTTGATTTTTTTTGAAGAATGTCAGCTGCAGTATACTTCAGTCTATTGCAGGAAGTTCGACTCCTAATATTGGCCAATAGACCATCATCGTAGTCTTCTTCACCTTCTTACTTGAGAAAATCCTGTACCATGAGTGTAAGTTTTGTGATTCATTCACAACAAAAACATGAATGGATAGAGTGTTTAATCAGTTATGGCACACTTAACAACATTAGAATTCTGTATTTCCAAGAACCTAAAAAAGTAATTGTTGAGGCCGATAGAAATTACGAAAAAGTGTTATATATTTTCCTAATTTATTACTCACCTATACCACTACAACCCGTGAACAGGTCTGGGTTTCAGTACATGGTAGAGACTGTATTGTTTCATGGAAAATGGTTTTTCAAGGAGGTGATTTGTCCTAGATCACGCTCAACCACCGGACCCCCCCTTATTTTGGGTCCCCTATTTTTATAACAATTTATAGAGGCTGGGTGAGCCCCAGGAGGGTCCTAGATCCTATATGATCCATTTCCGGCCGCAAACAGATATCTAAATATCAATATAAAAAAAACAGAAAAAAAACTGTACCACTACAACCCGTGAACGGGTCTGGGGTTCAGTACATGGTTGAGACTGTACTGTTTCATGGACAAGGGTTCTGCAAGGAGGTGACTTGTCCTTGGTCACGCTCAACAGCCAGATTTTTTCCCCTTATTTTTATGTATTTTTTTAAATTTTTATAGAGGCTGGGTGGGCCTCAGGAGGGTCCTAGATCCTATATTACCCATCTCCCGCTGCGAACGACCAAATTAAAGTCTTGCCTGCAGCGGGATTTGAATCAGGATTTTCGGCATGGTAACTCAGTGCTCTACCACTGAGCCACTCCGTTCCTTTAATTTATTAATTATCAAAAATAGCAGGGCTACCTCAGTTGGTTGAGGAATGAGCTAAAATCTCTATCTTCTGGGTTCAATCCCGGATACATAAATTAGATAAATAATTTATTTTCTTATCGGTTCAGGAACAATTATGGGTGATGGAAGGCACTACTGGGGTTCTCTTAATCTCTATAATGTGGATACCTTAAATTTGAGAATGAACCTGGAAGTTGAGAGTAATATAAATAAAGTTTTGAACCCTTCATGCGTTGCACAATTTTATTGTATTTATGCAAGTTTTCAATACAAAGTAAAGCATTTAATTCACAATTAATTTTCCAATTACTAAATAAGAATATACTAAAGCAATTAAAAACAAATAAATAAACATTGAATGCCAGTCCAAAAGGGGATAGTAATGGATTGGAAACAGAAAAAATATATAAAATATAGCAACAGAGGCACCAGATATAATCTAAATTGGACGGATATTTGCTTCAGAGGAAACTGGATCGAAATACAAAATATTGGTTTAGACCTGGACCAGAAAATAGATAAACCAAGCTTTACATTAGACGGTCTCGGCGCAGTACAGAGATATCAAGATCTCCTGAAGATTGCGATGCCCTAAAATCTTGATTATTATAAGAATGGTATTTTAAAAGAAATAAATTAATATTGAAAGTTATAAAGGTCGATCCGCAGTTAAAAACATATTAGCTATTATTTTTTAAATTGGGTCTATGTTTCGAGTAATTTAAGAGGTTGGATTTAAATTAATTTAAAAATATGGGCAAATGATATGTTATAAAAACTTAGCACTTAGCAAAGAGTGATGTTTTATACGGTTTACATCTTTTACAATTATTTACAGAATGATAAACATTAAAAATACTTAAAAAGAATAAGCGATTTTTTTAATATCCAAATTGACTTTCAACAATAACAATAACATATATAAAAATATTAAATCAGAGAATTGAAATGAAATGGTTGAAGTAACATAACATCAAAGGTCGCTCTTGGATGCACAAATAGTATATTTTCTGCCATAATTTGACTGAAAATGTCTTCTCGAAGCAATTTTGCCGAACAAATACGGTTAATGTTCTTCAAAAGGTCTTCTTTTTAGAACATGGACGTACATGATTTGGTTTCGTAACTGGTAAAAATTCCATTTTTATGAAATTGTATTTATGGATTTTATTTATTGCTATGAAACCGAAAAGGAAAACCAAACTAATATAACATGGATTATATAATATAAGTTATATAATATATAAGTTGCGGCCTCAGCGACGTGGTTCAAAATTCTGAAAATCAATAGCGTCACAAATTGCCTAAAAAACTATGTATTGTATATATATATATATATATATAAACTTAATTTAAACAAAATTAAAGCTTAGTGAGCTAATACTTTAGCCCATTATTAAAGCGTTAATTTCTTCATAGCACTTGAAGTTTAGTTACAAATGAATTTTTCGTTTTAGATTTTCACCAAAAATAGAATGTGCCCAGTAATTTGATTAATTTAAAATGCTAATAAGTTAATGTCACTTTCTGTAATTTTATGCTTTTATTATTAATCCTTTATGTTAGTATTAATTTATTTAGGAGCATAACGCCTCTCACCTTCAAATAATATCCCAAGATTGAAGAATAAGTTCACGATTTTTCTAAAAGTAACCTTCCCCGGCTTCTGAGGCATAAAAAAGAATTCATAAGAAAAAAAGTCTTCCTTATATGTTTACAAGGTTTTTCTTTACTATTTTTTCTTATTAACTACAGATTTTTCTTTGTTCTATATGATCCAAAGAGGATCGAGAGAAAAAGAAACATACAACAGTTCGAGTATCTGATTTATTTCGACGTTGGGAAAAGCAGAGCTAATTGCCGAGGCTTAGTATGTTTATAGACTTAACGATAACATGAAAAAAAAATCAATAATATCTTTTTCTAAAATATTTAAACCTTTGAATAGGTTATCTACTTGAATAAAATAACAACTGGATTCTTATGTACCTAAACGTATCTAATTTGATAGTTATAATTTGACCACTGCTTTAAAATTTCGTTTAAACTATTGATAATATTTTCAGGGAAATAGACAAATAATATGGTCAGTAAAGAACCCCAGGTTGGAACGTGTCTATTATTTCGCAATCTGGAGTAAAATGGCGGGCCTGTATCCAATAGACAATTCAGACTGGCTCCGCAAAAGTAAGTCATGTATAAAATAAACATAATAACGCAATTTATTAATATTCTAAAAGTGATAAAGAATAATGATATTTATTCTTAAAAACCGATGCTAGTGATGAGTCATTTTGTGCTATGATATGAAATAAACGCCTACTTTGTCCAGCCAAAAACTTGTGTACGTTCTATCACTGTATGTTGCGAAATCACATACGAGAATAAAGTTTCTGTAGGAATCTAGAGAAAAACAAGCAAGAGCTTCAAATCAACAAAATCCACTTGCGAGACTTCCGTAATATGATCGATAGTACTAATTGAGTTTCTAGTAGCCACTGTTCGCCTGCTTCGTTACGAAGACTGTTCGACGAACAGATTTATACCAATCAAGTTGGGAGGAGCGGTAGAACTTAAGTATGCAAACAGGAACAATAGAGTGTTACTAAAAGTTTGTTATTCTATTTTCAATAACAGTTCGGGTACAAAGTTCAGTGATAATTTTATTAGAACTACGTTAATTTCAAGATCGAAAATACCATGTTTTTGGAATATTTAAGTTTTAAAATTATCAAATTGGCAATAACTATATTTTCATAAATTTTTAATTTTTTAGCAGAAAAATATTAATGACTTTGAATTATAATTTTATTTTAGACATAGAACATCCATTTATTAATAAATCTTTGTCCGTTTTTTCATTCTTCTTACATTTCTATCCACTTGGTCGCTCGTCGGGCAAACTAATGTTTATATCTTCAATAAATCCACTTGGAATAAAAATTAACAACTTCACACATTAAATTCACACTTGTCTTCAGTGTGTTTTTTTATATGCCTATTATAACCTTCGGTTCCTTTCCAAAAGTTGCATTCATTTTTAACATTTAGTAGGTGATTGCGGTTATTTAATAATAACTAATTAGTAGTTCGTTGCAATCTTCTGTACCATTTTAAACTAATGGTCAGTCATTTTTTTTCGTAAATCCATTAAGGCAAGTATAAGAACTTGTGATAGATGCTATAGGCCATTAGTGGCAATTTTTACCAAATCGGGATATATTTTATCGGGATATAGCACTAGAAACAAAAGTGTATCGTCTTGCAATCAGTAGTTATGTTTGGAAGTGAGGCTTGGACGCTGAACCTTACTGAAGAAAAGCAATTATATTATATTATTATACATGTGAGAGAGCGAAATTCTCAGAAAAATTTATGGCCATATCAAAGAAGTCTTAGCGGTGTTGGATGAAATTCGATGATAAAATGAAACCTCTATGAGATACCAGATATTGTTTCTACTAAACCAGAATAAGATGACTGGAACATGTTCAAAGAATGGAGCGTCGTAGACTCCCTAGAATTATGATGGAGGAATCTATGGATTGAAGACGCAAGATAGACGTGGACTTCGTGGGGAGTCCAGGTATGGAGGAGTCCAGACATAGAACCTTCCTTAAATCAGCATCTGTTCATTAAAAATGAATATACTAAATTTATACAATTGGTTAATACGTATTATCAATTTTAATTGTACTGTTCACATAGTAATCATTATATTTCAAAACCTAATCATATCACACAAAACATCTAAAAAACATTATGTTCTGTTATTTAAAAAAATGTATATATCATTACTTGAAAGTTTAATTATATTTTCCATTGTTATTATATCTAACCAGTTATTGCATAATGCACCTTACTCTCTATTTAATTACTGGAATTTATTTAAACATGAAAAAACAACACTTTTGCCATTTCTTGTAGAAAAATAAGTCCAGTGAAAGAATTACTTTAAAACTTACCTGTTTCTTTTGAAGTTAGAGGATGCAATGATAATAGACAACGGTGCGATTTCCCAACAAAAGACTCCCCCTGCAGAACCGAACAAGTGACGATCAGGAACAATCCTAGGGGCTACCCACTACCACCCTTTTCCACTCCAGTTATCAAGCACAGTTACCCTTCAACCTACGCCTCCGAACAATTTCCTTGAGGGAGTGAAAGAAAAAAAGTTTATTTTATTTCGTTTTCTTGACTAGAAAATTAATGAGCGTATTTTCTAGTGGAATTCTCTTGTATTAACTGACTGAATCATCAAAACCGAACATTTAAAGTTTTTGTATTTCTGAGGTAAAACATAACCTTCATAATAGAACAAATGATTTAAATACTTATTTTTTTTCAATGACTCACCTTTGAGTTGGATGGACTATACGTATATTGTGCATTTTTAAATAATCATCAATGTTTCAGTAAAACTTCACAATTTATTTCATATTAGTAAAAACGTACATTTAAGAAAATGCTTAAAAGTATTTGTAGAACTATTCTACTTTTTTCATCACATACGCAAGTTGTTCTGGTTATAGGTAAAAATTAAAACATGGGACACTCGTCATATTAAGCGCATACAATGATGGAATTTATGGCATACTGTAAAATGCTTGAATATGGAAGTTGATGATTTTTTTTTTTTTAAAGAGTATTAATAAGCAGTTCTTGTAAATTAGAATTAATTTCGATACGGATTATTGTACAGCGGATGACAAATGGTTAACTAAATATAATGTATTCCAAAATATATTTGATCAGAGATTAACCAAATGCCAAATACCATTATATCTCCGTAATTTTAAATATTAACGTAAAGAAAATACATAAATTATTTTTTAATAATAGTATTGAGTGTTAATTAAATGGCCGCACCTGTATAGTCAAAAGTATAAACCCCGATAAAGTTTCATTAAGGACTTTAGTTGATAGCTTTATTAAGACACGGTTAAGCAATCAGAAGGTATCCTGACTTTCTATAGCAACAGGTATCGTCCGGCCAGCCTTTGTCCTCGACTGCCTCTAATGCCACCCTATATAGTCGTACCACAATTTCCTCATTCAATTGAATATTATGAAATTCATGTTAAACATACATTATTAATTAAAACGTTGTTTTATCCATTAATACATGTAATGATCCACACCAGTGGCTGTAAAATCATTTTGAAACAGTAAATACTATATTTACATTATATTACAAAGTTGTTGTAACTTGTAAACCCAGCAACCTGGGTCAAAACTTCGGCTTTCCAATAAACAGTTTTCCATATTTCAGAGATTGTATTCACCTCCACCCGTACCATTTTCTTCCTCTTTTCTGGAATATACCATCATATAAACGATATTTGCCATCAATGTAAATAAAAATATAATTGATAAGGAAGTATAGTAAAATATAATATCTCAATTTTTCTCTGCTATATTCATATATATGGTAATTCAAATCCTATTCTCATAATTATTTGGTATTTTGTTATTTTTATTAAGGGTATCGAAACATTGTACGCGTTTCATTTGTGATAAGGCTTTCTTTTAAAATTACTGTAATAAAATTGTCATTTTTGCAACAATTAACTACATCCGTACAATCAATTATGGTATCGATAAATAAAATTTGATATAATTTATAAATTTAATTAATAATTTAAAATACCAGGGAAAATGTTAAAAAAATGCACACTGGAGGTTGGGACTGGTCTGAAGATCAGCATACAGAAGACTAAATTTATGACCAATATCAATGAGGCCCCTTCTACAATTCCTCTCACACATCCTACAATACGAAAAGTACCTGCAGTCAAGTACTTGGGAGAATGGATATCTGTGAATCAGAGTGTCAGCCTAGCCATGGAGACCAGATGTACTAAGTTGGAAAGGGCGTATCGCTCCTATCGTAGTATCTATTCATCTAAGTGCCTCTCCAAAAACCTCAAACTTAGACACTACAGCACGGTCATCAAACCATCTGTTCTGTATGTTTCCGAGTGCCTTGACTAAGACTAGGAGAGGCCCACTCAGAAAGCTGGAATTAAAAGAGAGAAAGATCCTCCTCAATTAATATTAGGGCCAATCAGAGAGGAACGATGCATTTACAGGATTCGTCATAATGATGAACTATATGAACACCAGGAGGATATTCACAGTGACAAGTAGAGGCAAGGCTTCTAAGAACAAATGGATGACGTCAGTTAAGTCAGATATGGTACGACTAAATATACCATTGGTGCTAGTTCAAAACCGACCGCTGGTCCGACAAGCCATTCAACAACGAGTTTTCCCATCGTTCCTTACCAGTCAGAAGACCAAAAGAACGAAGTAGACAGAAGAGAAAAAACTGACTCATAGCCAGAAAATGAAGGAGTATTGGAAAAAGAAGAAGGCTACAACTTTATCAAAGAGTAGATACGGGTCCTCAGTAGGCCCAAACGACAAAGAAAGAAAGTGAAAGAATTATAAATTTTATTAATAATTTAAAATACCAGGGAAAATGTTTAAAAATAAATTATATTGTTAAGGCTCTCATATGAGGTCGAGACGTGCTTACAAATAATTTTCCATGCCCAGCTCTGACGCCGGATAATACTTAAACAGATAGACACCGGATATTACTCAGGGATTTTTTTTCAATTATTCCCAGGACTAAGAATGTCCTGTCAGCTCTTTCCGCAAGGGGGCAGCGAATCCCGGAAACGGGGGTAAAAATGTTTAAGAGCCTTTTTAAGACCAATCGTTTCCCCCCATAAGTCAGAGTTGAGAACTGGTACTGCCGGCGAGCATGGCCGTGGTCCGACCGGAAGGAAGATGAGCTGTCAAGGTAGAAGTCTCTATTTTTCTGTAGTCTTACTAGATTTGGGGCAAAGCCAGATGGTAGCCATTCAAATCTGACATTTAAATATTTTCTATTTCTTTCGCTCGTTTCGCTCACAGAACAGATGGGATAGTTAACCTTATTTTAAATTATCATTATTATTTTTATTAGTCATTATCATGTTGATGGTGAATCTTATGATAAATTATAGTTGTTGTTTTTATTAGTTACTTTATTGATGACGGTGAAATTTGGTTTAAAATTGTAATTATTATTTTTTTAATGCCTTTAGGATTATTCTTATTGAGTTGAGTGTAATTTTATGTCACTATAGTAGAGTTTTATTTTTTATATATGGATCATTTGGGTTTGTTTTTTCACTAATTTTGCCTATGCGTCCTCGATGATACAATGTCTCCACCCAGCCCTTCTCAGGTGTCTACGAAGTCTAAGAGAGGAGCCGCAGGTAAGAGTTGAATAAACAAGAGTAACTTAGTCATGTTTTGTTCATTTGTGATTGTAGAACTTGAGAGAATTCGGGGTTACTCTCAAAAACGTGGGTTAGCAGCCCAGGGCATAGCCTTAGACTTTTTTTAAAGGTAGTAAAAAACCCTTGATTATGCTATCCTTTGGATGGAACGTAAAATGGGGGCCCGAGCCCTAACAATGTTCAGGTACTCGTTAAAGATTCAAATCCTAATTTAGCCTGGTTAGGCAAATTTTAGTACTCACACTGTAGCATCGTCCGAGTAGCAACATCAGCGTAAGGTGAAATGATTAAACAACAACTATCGAAATTGGTCATGATTACCAATAAGAATAAAAAAAAACTGAAGAAGAGCGTAAAATCGTCAGGGGGTGCAGCCAATAAATTACACAAAATATGATAGATTTATTTTATTTCTGCCTAATTTATTTTATATCTAATTTTAGACTATCTTCAGGGCAGAGAATGAAGAGTCCACTACAACTACAACTAGCCAACCGACTATTAACCCATAGCTCTGTGTGATTTAACAGAGGGTATTTATTATTCTTATTTATGATGTTTTTAAATCATCACTGTGAAGTCGTAATTACAAAAAAAAAGCCAGTTCTTAATTTTAACAGGATTTTATAAATTAATAACTTGAAAATAATATATTTTCTGGAATTTCCCCTAAACCCAAAAGCAAGTGTAGTATATCCTCCTTATACAAATGGTCTTATCTTGAGCCTCCTGTCAATATTCGCTTCCATTTATCTTGTTTTATCCTCGGCTACACGGTCAGCCCATATCCATTATAACGACTCATATTTGTAGACTTATGTCAATATTTGTTCTCTCTTCTGAATTAAATCTTGGTCAAACGGAAATATTATACCTTAAAAAGAACTTTAAAGCTTCTTTTGTGACAGCAAATATTGTATAGTTGCGAAAATATTTAACCGCAATGTGATTCTCTCTTGATTCACAATAGGCTTAAACTTGAAACAGATTATGAGTGTAGATTTTGAGAGTGAAATTGTTTGTTAGTGTTTTAAGGCGTAAAACCCTTAGGTCTCTGTTTCAAATGTTTGTGTATATTATAGATAATTGAGACACACACGCGTAGGCATATATTTAGATTGGATGATGGTGAAAATTTGGACACTATTTGAGATAATACTATTTTTTTGACAGTAGGCGATATACTGTCTAAAACCGAAATACCAACGTGATGGCAGCTTCGGTTTCACAAGTGAATTTGGTAATTTTGGGGCTAGTTCTAACTTTTTTATTCTTGAAATATAATAAACACGTTAGAGGTAGATTAGCACAAGTCACCATATTATAATATTATTGAAAGGCATTTCAAACTGCTATGCTGCCCTTGCTTGCCCAAATAATGATCTCAGGGAAAGTTAAGATCCATTGATCTAATTAGTTTATAAAATAATAGAATTAAATACTAGTCCAATATTTGAATGGAAAATAGTTGACTGGATAATTCAAACGATGCATTGAATTGGTCAGGGGGTGCAGTCAATGACAACATAAAAAATTAAAAGTGCTGTCTGAATTCTCTAACTTTTTACTTTAAGAATTTTATAGTTGTTTTCTGTTTCTTTCATAGCCCTGAAGAAGGCCTACAACCTAGGCCGAAAGGTTGGCACGATCAATAAAAAATAAGTTTATCTTATTTTTGTTGCACCCCTGAAAAATTCAATACATAATTTACTCCAATAGTTGTTTTATCCGTAACGTGATGAAAATATTTGTGTTTGCTATTTTGTGTTTGTACACAAAATAGGATCTAAAATACGATTAGGAAAATTCTTTGATGTTCTAGCCTTATTACATATCTTTATAATCGATAGATGAATCCAAGCATCTCTAAAACGCACAGAGCAAAAAGGGCCGGAGAGTTAACCGTGGAATTCCAGATGAACCCTATAAAAGGGAAATCTTCTTGTTGAAGGAAGGGAGGAGGTTATCTAGGTCTTCTTTGTATCGCATTCCATCTCTTTTAAGTTGGATTTAAGTCTCGGTTAAGAGTTCAGAGATGGGGAGGCTTTGAAGATTTTCAGACCTGTCTAGTAGTCCTTTAATTGTAAGGAATTATTTTATTTATTTATTTAACTAATTAACTGTATTATATCAACCCACGTTTCAAAAATCAAAGACATAAATGTATTTTGAACGAATTTAAAAACCCTTCCAAATATATTAAGTAAGAAGCGAAAATTTTTCCTTAAAATAAAAGCATTAAATGAGAAGTATCTTAGATATAGGAAAGTTATAGGACAACAATTATATATAACTCTTCTGCTTATCACCATAAACATTTGCAGCATTCGGTTCTCTGAGAAACCGGTATTATCTTTAAAAATTCCTGTATTACTACAACTCATAAACGGTCTTGGGTTCAGTACGTGATCTTGGACTGTTTCTTAGACTACGGTTTTGCAGTGAGGAGATTTGTCCTATATCACGCTCAACCATCAGGTTTTCCCCCAATTAAAGGTACCCACTTTATAGGGGTCGGGGGAGCACAAGGAGGGTCTCCAGATCCCTCAGGGTCCATCGCCGGGTGTTAACTAATTAAATAAGTGATCTTCCACAATCGGATTCCACTGAGCTAACCCCGCGTCCCATATTTAAGGAGAGAAAAAACAATATCGATATGAAAACATAGCACAGTAGAATTTTCATTTTTAGACATGTTACCTGAAATTTTCGAATTTACGCTTCATTAAATGTTTGAGTGGGATTAATGGCCGAAAAAAAAGAACAAGGAGGGCTACCACTGGTGCTGAGAGACCCTTATTAGACAGAAGTTGACTCGACTCTTCATGCAGTAACCGCAACAAAACATTCGCGATTATATTCTCGAGCGATATTTGTGTTCTATAAGAATGACATTCTACAAATTTGTTATAAACTACCCGAAATTGTTTTTATACACCTAGCTATTAAGCCAACTAAGGAGACCTTGCCATAGACACGATATAAAACCAGAGAAATTAACCATTCCTAAAGCAAACATAGCGGCTGAAAGACCCTTAGTATCCTATTTCAACAAATCAAGCCAATAAGCTATACAAAAGCAAATACGAGGCTTTGTTGTCCGAGGGTGGTTTGAAAAGTTCTCGGAATGTACTAGAAAAAAGTTCCTAATCTCGGTGGAACTGCTTTCATTTTTCAAAATTGTCTCCCTGTAGACTAATTTATTTGGCCCAGTGATGTTCCAATGCCTCGATCCCATCTCGAAACTGAGATTCCTCCAGGCCTGCAAAATACCTCTCCAATTCGGCTGTCAGCTCTTCCGTTGTAGGAAATCTCCGTCCACCCAGCTGACAATTTTCAGCTTGGGAAAGAGATGAAAGTCTGGTGGTCCCAACTCAGGGGAATAAGGTGGATGTGGCAACAATTCGTACCTCAGTTCATGAAGTTTTGGCATTGCAATAGCACTTGTGTAATTATTTCGCGGGAACCTTGTTCCTCTAGCACTGACATACTGACATCTAGCGGTGATTCCGAGAACTTTTCAAACTACCTTTTTTTTCAGAAATCTTCTGCCTAAGCAAGGCTGAGTATAAAAAAAAAAGAACATATATAGACGAATCATTACTCAAAAATATCTAAGGCCGTGGAAAAGATCGAATTCATAAACCTTCCAACTATTTCAGTATGAAATAAAATAAAATAAATATATTTAAACTACTCACTGGAGATGCAATGATTAAATCACTTTATTGGTATTTCGCAATGTTGATAGAAAGGAAAATTTATGATTGCATACAGCGATAATTGCTTATAAATGTTATATTGGATCCTGAAATATTTAGTTACGGTTATAACACGAAGTTTCGAGTTTCTATCTTATAGTGACCCACTATATTATCGTTATCAGTCCGTTAAATTACAGACTTCTAACTAAAATTTGTAACGCTTCTTATCCTTAATTCTTAGTTATAGTTTGTCACCGTTTTTTGTATTATCTACGATTTCTTCCCATCTTATTTTTACTATTTGTAAATGCTAAACGTTACATTACAGAGTGGAAGTATTGTTAGTGATGACAAGGATCTCCAGTGATACGTAGACACTTTTAGAATGAATGGTAAATAGGACCTTTTTTTTTTTTAATTTTAGAAGTGTAAATTACAATGGTAGCTATATTTTGTTAATCGGTAATAATCTTGGTAAATAGTTATATGTGATAAGTATTTTTTGATCATTCAATCAAATTTTTTTTTTTGCTTTGAGCGCTTATGGGTATTACGTGAATCGTAAGCAGTTTTTTATGCTTTGCTATTTCCCGTTCTTTTGTTGTTTTTGTCGAACATCAAAATATAAGCTTCTGGATTGGAGAATGTTGATTTGTTAATGTTGGCCGATCTCATATCGTTCTTGACCTTTCTTTATTCGTGGGACTCTAGAAATCACCTAAAGATAGAGATATAAAGATTATATTTGTATAAATATGTGTATTTACAGTGTTTATTTTCTAATTTTCTAAATCGCAGCTCTTCATGTAATCTAGTTCCCGAGGTAAAATTTGATAAAAAAGATTATTTGGCAAAATGACTTTGTTTAAATTAATACAATTTATAGCCTAATTATGCGACTGGTTAAACATACAAAAATAAATTAAAACGTATAGAAATTTGTGAAATAACTGCTTAATAAAGTTAAGGAAAACTTAATAAAAATCACGAAACCACTTGGTATTACCTGAAACTCATTTTTCTACTGTAAACACTAATTTATCAATTGAAGTAAGCAACTCAAATAAATAGAAAAGCAAAACCATTAGCCACTGATATGGGGGTATTGAAATATGAGAAGAATACAGCGCATGGATTAGAGAAGACACGGAGCATAGAGAAGATAGATCAACTGGTTGAGCGAATTCAGCTGTTTCCCGCAGCTGCCGTTTTCTCGTTGCAAAAACCGCATTACTATCCATATCTTTCCTCAATTTATTTCCATCGTTAGTTCAATAGTTCAGTAAATATCACTATCCATTTAGGAATAGTTTATGAAACTATTGTAGTTTCAAAAATAACAGTTCATAAGTTATTCGCAATAATAACTTATGATTTAATTTAACACTTATGATAATTTAACACTTGTATTAGAAAAAACTGTTAATTATATTATATTTCCATAAATTCTATTATACAAGAATTTAACTAAGTTAATACAAATTAATATTTTATACTCATATAATGGTCAAAATGAAATAAATTATGTTAAGAAGTGAGATGAAAAGCCCTTTAAAGACCGAAAACTATTCCTAAATGGATGGTGACATTTAGTGAACTATAGAACGAACAATGTAAATAAATTGAGCAAAAATATGGAGTGTGCATTATTACTACACAAAATAGTAATAATGTATATAGTAATGTAATCTGAAAATAGGTATAAAAAATTGTAATTTGTATAAACTGTGTTAAAATCCTATATTATAGACGCGATAAAAGTAAAAAAATACAGTGAATTAAGTGATAATAATCGCGTAAAAAAATATGTATATATATATATATATATATATATATATATATATATATATATATATATACAAATCAAAAGTATTCTCTAATTTCTTATTTGTTTTTATTTTTTTAAATAAATGTCATCGTGTGGTGGGTGTAGTCTCCTCTGCATTAGAACGTGGATCATATTGTTCGGGCGTCTTTCTTGACGTGGAACAGGCTTTTGACCGAGTCTGGCATCCGGGCTTACTCTACAAACTCCGTAAATTCCTACCCCATACGTACTTTCTCATCCTTCAATCCTATCTCACAAATAGAACTTTCCAAGTAAACCATAATAATTTCCATTCATCCCTCTATTTCCAATCTGCTGGTGTTCCCCAAGGTAGTATCGTTGGCCCAATCCTTTATACAGTTCATACAGCTGACATCCCAACTCATCCTAATACTATCTTTACCAAGTATGCTGATGATACATGTGTATGATCAGTCAACACCAATCCAGTTATTGCATCCCAAAGCCTCCAATCCCGTATCACTGATCAAGTCGTAAACCAATGACTTCCTGCCCTTCAGTATCCTTTAATAATATCCCACTCGTGCCTGTAGAGCAGATCCGATACTCAGGGTTTGCATTTCGACAAACGATTAACCTGGAATCCTCATAATAGACTGAAAAGACAAGAAACCGCTCGACGTTTCAGGCTACTTCAACACTTACTAGACAAACGCTCTAACCTCCCAATTAACTACAAAAGACTCATCTACATGACCATCATACGACCTATTTTGACTTACGGAGTAGAGCTTTGGGGCTCCACTAAGCCATCGAATTTCTCTCGTATCCAATCCCTACAATCCAAAATCCTTCGAAAATTCCTCAACGCTCCTTATTTTGTTAAGAATAAAGTCATCCATAACGACCTTGATGTCCCATTCGTTGCTGATTTGGCCCAAAACCGGTATCTATCCTTTCATAACAAACTTCATTCCCACTCAAACCCTCTAGTTTCAAACCTAGCTTCCTCTTCAATTCCCGATAATCCTCCGAGGCGCCTGAAAAGAAGATGGCCACATGACCTTCTTAGTTGAACTAGTTATTTGAGTACTACCAGTGGGTAGTTTCTCTACTTGCCATTAACTCATGTCATTATGTATCGCATAGCCTATTTACTTGATATATTATTGTAATACAGTTGTAAATATCAATAAATAAATTTTTAAAAAAACAAATTATATATATAACACTGAAAAGTCTTCGTCTAGTCCGAAGTAAATCATTAAAGATTAAATATAAATTAAAGCAAAAATAATATAAAGTCAGAATACTTATGGCAGCAGCGGTGGGTAGAGCGCTGAGTTGTTATGTTGAAGGTTCCGGGTTCAAATCGAGTTGTGCCATCTGAATTCTCTTTCGGAAAACGCATGCAGATTACTCATTCGGTAATCATGATTACTTATACGAAATAACTCCATATGTTTGAGAAATTTAACATGTAACCTAATCATAAATCCTAATTAACATAAGTTAATATATAACAAACTCAGAGAAGTATGTGCAAATGATACATTAAAAATGCCTATAATGATTGGAGGAGAAAGTCTTAGTGTTGAAATCGATGAATCCTGTTTCTCCAAAAGGAAATATAATGCGGGGAGGATTTATCCATAGCAATGGAAGTTCGGAGGCGTATGCAGGTACTACAATATATTCTGACTGCTGGAAGGTCTATAAGGGAACAAAGCAAATTGAAGGCATGAGGTATAAACATTACGTTGTTAACCATTCAAAAAATTTCGTTCACTTGAACAGAGGTGCTCATACCCAGAGGGTGGAATCACTTCGGGCTTCAGTCAAACCAAGAAACAAAAAAGAATGCGGAAAGAGTAGAAATATGTTGGATTCATATTTATGCAAATTCATGTGGAGGAGACGCGAGAAAGAATGTTTGTTTACTAAGATTATAGAAAGCATTGCTGATTTATATCCACAAATTTAATTCCGATTGTTTTGTTTTGAGGTTATCTATAAATATACACATGTTTTGTTATGCGTATTTTATTTAATAGCATAAATAACAGATATCTAAAAAATAATCTGCATGCGTTTTCCGAAACAGACCCGAATTATTTATACAATATTATTTATGTACGGACTTTCCTGGGGCACAACCCAGCCTCTATAAAGTGGGTACCTTTGCTAGGGAAAACCCCTTGCTTTTAACGTGATAACGGACAAATCACGCTCTCTGTCCTAGAAACAGTACAGTCTCTACCATGTAGTTGTGATAAATAGTATGTAAATGTGATAAATACATCATTCTTTACTATGTTTCAAGTGTTACCTTGATAAGTATGACCTTGCTCATTTTTTTAATAATTAATGGAAACCTTAAATGTATTGATACATGAAACAATAGACTTATACCACTTTCAGTATTTATGTAATATTCATATATGCATACATATAGTATAAACGGTTGATAGAACTATGAAATCCACATACTGCTATGTTTCTGACGGACGGGATTCCATGATCCACATTTTATTTATTTTTTTACTGTATGATCTATATAAATAATAATGAATCATCAAATGTGTTGCTAAAAGCAAAACTCGAGAACGGCTCGACCAACTAATTTTTTTTGTAAAGGCGCAAAGAAGGTTCTTACGAAGAGAAAAAAACGTAAAAATGACGAGGGAAATAATAAAAACACCACTTTTTTCCCATACAAACCACTCTGTTCCCAGCTGTCAAACATTTGACGTCAATCAAAGCAAAACAAAGGCGCGTTAGTTGTTAGTAAAATTGTATTTATCTATATAAATAAAAATGAATCGCCTCCATTTTGCTAAGCGCAATTCACAATCAATTGATTACGTTGTTTAAAACTGCACTGGATCTCATGCCATCTGGTAATCATAAAATTGTAATCAGAGCTGACAAAAATTCTGTAGGAGAACATGAAGTGTAATTTATATATTGATATAGTGACATTTATATATTTATATATAATTTATATAGTGACAGATAGTGTAATTTATATATTGTTAAGACGTTGGTAGGAAAAATTCCAAATATAAAGCCAAAGTCTCTAAACTAAGATGTCGGTGACAGTTATGACGGGTATTATTGTTTCCGGTTTTTATTTCAGAGTCGTAATGTTTTTTGTTTGAAAGATTTCACTCACATCTTAACAAGTATTTTAAGTCTCTTTTGAGCTTTTGCTCTAAATTAAAATAATTTAAATATTTATACCGTCTTCATATAGAAACTGTCAAATCTTATACTAATGGAATGTTTATTATTGCATAACTTTTCCATTGATTTGTTTACCAATTAGGATAAATCGTTAATTTCAATTATGGCATTTATGAGTATTGAATGCCTGAAATGGATATAATTTTATCGAATTATTATAAATGGATCATAACCAGATATGGATCCAGATGACTGAGAATTAATACCACCATACAATTCAAATATATTCTATCTTAATTTTGCAAAATTAAGCCAGTACAGATGGAATTGAGTGGAGGAGTATGAAGATTGTCATGGGCTCCGCTACTCTCTACTTTCCCGCTTGATACTGTTAGTGTCCTGGTGATACGGTCGCATCCTTCCTAAATGTATTCGAAATCCCCAGGCTCTGCTCTTTCCCAGGACTTAGAACTAAGATCCTCTTGATCTCAATAAGCTCGACTAATTGAGTCCTCTTCTGCCTTTCAGAATATCTCTTCCTTTTTCTCATCCTTCTTGATCGTACGCTTCTTCGAATATACGCCCTGATTCGCCGAGCCTTCCTATTGTCTGATCCGATAGAACTTTTCAATAGTGACGTTCTATTATCCAAACCTTATTTAACAGACAAACCTTACTGGATAATTAGTCCCGTCATCCTTTGTCACATGTTTCTTTTCCGTGTCTTTAAGTCCAGGGGGCAAAATGGTCTCTTTCTTTCTTTACCCTTCTTAAACTTTTTTCTTAGGGGAGTTATTACGTCCAAAAAAAGGAGGCTTGCTAATTATCCTGAGAGGAATCAATTATTCTTTTCTTCTCGCTCTTAAAGATCGAACTATTTTTCTCATTTTAAATGCGTTAATACATTAAATTTGATTTGCAAAATCCGATTTAGTAAGTAGTGATTATAGGGAATAAATTTATTATTAATTGCGCAAGAAGCACTTCAGAACTATTTATTTATAGGGATTTTGGAAAAAAATTACATAGCAACTTCATATAGTGCAGGCGAGTTTATGAATATGGTAACGTAGAAAAAATCAAATGCACTTCAGAATTCATTTTTATTATATAGAACAGGATTATTTGGTTGTCACTTATTTCGTGTATGATTTATTTTATTTTTATTTTTATTAGCTATATTTACCCCATTACATCCTAATTAATTTAAATAAATAGATAGAGCTTACTGAAAATATTTATTAATAAAATGACACATCGCTTCCAATTTTGTTCCGTGTTTAATACAGCCATATTTTGCGTTGTACATGCATGGACTTTATGTTTTATGGGAACCGTGGCTAGTTAAGATCAAAAAAGTTTCTAGTGGTTAATAAATGAATTCAATACTATCATTACAATAGGTATGCTTTGCTTTACCCAAATTTCTGTTTGTTTAACTCCCTTGGAATCATCTTCAATTTAATACAAGTTCTTATAATTTTCTTTTGGTTGTCGTTTATTTTAGCTATAATAGTACTCTTTTTTTTTTTTTTTTTTTTTTTTTTTTTTTACAGTTCGCCGTCAGAAATAAGACCATGAATTATATGAAAAGAAGCAACATATAATATACAAAATAAATATTACAAGTTGCATAATTGCTGTTGATGATAAGGTAACGCTAAAGTTGATTCCTGACAGTTTTGAATTGATGCTTTACCGTACTCTAAAAATATAGGCCTATCCTCCTCAGTCAGAAAGAAAAGAAAAGAGAAAAGAAGAGAAAGAACTTTAAAAATTCGTTTCAATTACAACTTGATAATCCTCGAGATCTTTTTCTGCTCTCTTGTTAAAGAGTTTCCTGCTACTACCAATGAGGTGGATAACTCGGCCAAACTTCTACCTCTCTTTTCCCCACCGGTAAACTTCACTCATTATGTAATCATTAACTTCCTTCAGATGCTTTTTTTATTTCATTTTATTAAGCGACCATCCGTTCTGGGATCATTTCTTTCAAGGCATCAATGTATTTTCATTAGATTCAGCAGACTAATTTAGTAGCCTTCAGAAGATCTTTTTGTGGTGATCGAAGCGTCGGAGATCCGCGAATTATATTTAGTTTAACTATTTAATTTTTATGAATCAAATAAACATATCCCCGCTACAAAAGAACTACGCCATATTTTATATTTTATAAGGTCAATACTCTAAAAACCTTATTTTTCAATAAAGGTATTTGAAAGTTCCATGAGAGTTTTGAAAAATAAAATGGTAAAGCAAAGCATTCCTATTGTGATGTAGGGGATTGAAATTCATTTGTTAAACATTAGAATATTTTTTAATTTATGTCATTATTCCCATAAAAATTCAAGTTCATATGTGAACCAACGCAAAAAATGACTTCATTAGAAAAAACATTTTGCCAATAGCATATCAGATATGTCGTTCCTGAATTAATAACCTTTAACCAATACAATAGCTACTAAACGCTTAACTAAATAATGCCAAATTTCGTATTATGTCGTTGTTATTTTGATGGAGTGATATTTATATAATTTTATAAATAAATATTTTTATTTAGAAATATCTATTTATTTTAATTTATTGGAATGTAATAGGATAAATAAACCTAATCAAAATAAATATAAAATAAATAATGCCGAATAATGGAAAAAAATAAACACAAATAATTAACATAAAAATAATCCTGTTAGATATAATAAAATGAATTTGGAAAAGAATTTGTTTATTATACGTCACGGTATTCATAAATCCCCTGTATTTGATTATATATTTATTTTTCCAAAATACAAATAAATATAAACCATACGAATAAATAGTTCTGATGTGCTTCTTCTTATTGCGTTGCCATGTGCCGCAATTTATTGGATTTTAAGGCATTCCGTGAACTACGTTCCAGCTAATGATAATTAGCAATGAATATGTTGGCGTTTGGGCGCACAAATTTTTTAATATTTTTCTATATACAACTTTTTATCACTGGGAGGAGCGTATCAGCTAAACCTTCCAGAAAAAAATTCTCAATTATTCTACGATTATTTATCAGCATCGGGGAGCGGAGTGGCTCAGTGGTAGAGCGCTGAGTTCCCACTATGAAGGTCTTGGGTTCAAATCTCGCTTACTGGCTGACATTTATTTAATCTGTTAGCAGCTGATGGAACTTATGGGATCCCTCCTGGGGCTTATCCAGCTTCTCTAAAGGGAATACCTCAATTAACAGGGAAAAATATGGCGGTTAAGCGTGATCTAGGACTAAACGCCTCCCTTCACGACAGTTGTCCAAAAGACAGTACAGTCTCTACCATATACTGAATCTGAGACCTTCTATGGATTATAGTGGTAAAGTTTTTTTTTTTTTTTTTTTATATTATGTTATGTTATTTATATAATAGCCTGCAGTATTTGATTCTATTATTGGATTAGTCAAGGGTGTCAGATTAAGATAAGTCAGGTAAACCTTCAAGAAAAAATTCTCAAATATGCCTTAATTATGCATCTGCTCCTCGTTATTCACAGAGGGAAATTGAATAAGTCATATGGCGGGTTGTTGCAATCATAAACTATCATAGAAAGGATACAAATAAATTTAACAATTAAAACCACGACCTTCAATTTTACCCCAGACACTTCAAACTACGAAGAAGATCGGGAAAGGGAATAATAAAGCTGTTGTTTAGTTATGCTCAAGTTTTACCAGAGCGTTACCCGTCAGTGATTCATGCACTTGGCCGCACTTACCAAGTTGGACGCACTTGCCCGCGCTTACTAAGTTCGACGTAAGTTTCAACTGGCTTTTCTTCATTCTTGTAATTAATGAGATCGAGAAATTACAAACTTCTTCCTTTGGCTCCTTCATGCTCAATTTCCTTTCAGATGTTTATAACTTAGTCATTCTTCATACGAACAATATGTGCTTCATGTTAAGTATGAGCAAACAAGAGTTATGATGTTATTACAATCAATTTCAAGCACATTTTGTTTCTTGTTGAATAAAAGTATGTATTCGAGGTTTCGACAATCACAATGTTAGTGTATTGTACTATAGAAGTCAGTTATAAAAATAAAAAATAAGGATCAAAACAAGTTGCCGAAATTCTGATGACAAAACTAAAAACATATGCTTATAAATAATAAGCAAACTGACACCAACATTACAATTTCCAAAGGAGAGGGATGATACCGGTCAAATCTTTTATTTCACAATAGAAGAGCAAAAGAGAGTATATGTATCAAGTGACGACAGGAAACAAAATTCCTGTCATTTTTTTTTTACTTTTCTCACTTCTAAAAAAAGTTCAATTTTTTACCTATAAGTGGTTGTAGGGTTTCAAGCCAATAAAATTAGAGGTTTAATGTTATTCCCATATATTCAGCTCAAAGACGAAACAGGGTTTAACATCCATCAACTATAGCCTTAAGATATCCAATACAGTAACATATTATATACATATTCCTTTAGTCTTAAAGTCATTAATTCCATAATGTTTATACGTCAGTTATTATATTATTATTTATATTATAATATTGTTATATAAGGTTAATTATCATTGTAATTTTTACAAAATGGTGGAATTAAACTATTACGGAATAGTCTAAGTTGACTATAAAAGACCTCGTTAGAAATAAAACTACTTTTTATCGAATCCTGGTGGAGAGTTAAAAATGAAAAGAGGGCTTACTTCTCGAAAGCTGTTAGTTGGAACTTGAAACATTTTATGTTAATAAATAATTTTAAAAATAATGGACTAATTTTATGTCGTACCTTCAATATTTTTATAAATATTCGTTTTCCAAAGTACCTAAATCGATTCTACTATATACTTTGTATCGTCATCATATTTTTTTATTTCGAGGAGCGCATGAATTCTTAAAAATGTTACCGATACGAAAAATATTATGGAAACAGCAGCTGTTTTAAAAACGTTAACTCAAAACATTAAGTTCCATGTTGTCATAGCTTCTATCCCTTGGTCCCTGGACTCATTACCATCTCAATCATTATCCTGATAGTTATTTCGGCAACCCTGTCATTTAAGGACTTTATGGACTTAAAAAATGATATATTACTTTTAAATAGCTGCAAAATTTTGCATTACTCTTCTAAAACTCTAAAACCAACCTGCTTGTCCCTGCATACTTAGTTATTCATCTAATATTGATCATAATAGATCGTTTTGCAGCCAGTCTATGTTCCTGCTGACATGATGACATTGATGAAGAGAGCCCGAATAAGATGGAGAGAATGCCACTGCAGCGAGTGGAGAGAATGCCAGACCACAGAATACCACAGAAGAACCTATATGGGATACTAAACGGCAAGCAGATTAGGTGACACTAGTCATTATTCTGGATGATGTGGAGGAGGACCTAAGGGACTGGGTGTTCGATGATAGCAGAGAAATCAGAGGATCGGATTGCAAGATCCGGGTTCTTACAGGACTGTAGTAACCTAATAGTAATAATGATATGTTCATGCTGAATGGAATAGGGAGAATCGAATACTGAATATTTTGCTTATCAACATGGTGTCTTCTACTAGGTGTTTCTTCTTAGTCATAATGGTCGAATAAGGTTTGGGTAACGTTTACTCACTAACAGTAATCTCAGGTTTATGAAAAATTACATAACAAATACGCATATTCTGGTGTGGTGTGTAGTGTGGACTTCTTACTTATGATCTATGTATTAATTAATTAATACACATATATTTGTTTCGACTTACTTGAAGTATATAAATATGAAGAGGGCTACGGAAAGGGCAATGAGAGACAGAGCGTATCCTATCGCGTAGATGACCGTGGTCATTTCAATATCGTCGGCGGTCAATGTGGCCAAGATGTCTGTCCTCTCCTGGCACTGCCCGTAGTCCGTCCTGTTGTCCCAGCTACCGGACTCTTGGCAGTATTTGGTCGCGTTTTCTGAAAAATATATAAAGTAACAGTTTTAATAAAATGTAAAAAGAGGATTATACAAAAACAAATTTCTGGCTCAATTCTTTATTTGGATCTTTAAATCGAGGAAGAAAAAAGGAAGGATATACGCTACAATAATTTCTTTTGGCAAGAGACACTACTTTTCACTCAAAATAAAGATTTCATGCCAAAACTTTCAGAGTAGCTCCCTGGATTAATCTAAAAATGCATGAGCCTTGGAAAGGATTGTATAAAAATGGATTTACTGTCTGTCTTTCAATTATTAGAAATTAGAAATTATCTAAAATATTTATCGTCATTTGAAAAATGGCCTATCTAGTAAGTTTTAGTAATTCAATATTGATGCATTTTAGCGAAACGTTTATAGTAAATTGAATAAAATTCTGCGTCTAATCGCAGTCTATCCGGAGATATATAGTTGTTATAATGAATATAAGAATATAATTGATTCGCTCATTAACGCATATAGCATATAATATCATAAGAAGTCTATTTTTGACATCATGGACTGGTATGGTCAGGTGGACATGAGGTATCTAAACTATGAAGTTTCTACTACTTGAGGCCAAATTTGACAGTTTTGCATTTAATGAACCGTAGATGTTTCGATAGAGTTCACTTTTTGGGAATTATAAGTCAAAATCTCAAAATTTTAATATAATTCGGAAGCCTTATACATCGAGAAAAAATAAATATGAATTTGAGAAAATTTCGACCCTTTCTTACTTAGGCTACACCTACATGGGATCCGATTCGGTGCGACGTGATTCTATCACATACGATGCTGGGGTGTATACATTATACATATTTTACTTTACATTATAGTAAAATATAAATGTATTAAAAATAATTAATAAATAATCTTAATTTTATAAAATAACATAAAGAACCAAATGTTATAACTCTCGATATATTTCAGTCATTTGGTTTGCTAGCGACGTCTCATCGTATCACACCGGATCCAATGTCGGTGTAGCCTAAGGCTTACACGCCTTCAGCTCACCAACTCATCTATAATTATATACTCCTTTTAGTTTTATTGTTCACTTGTTTTGCTCATATAAACTAATATCGCAAATCATGCACAGGTTTTCCATAATATCAGTAGCCGCAAAGAGGATTAATCCAGGTTTGCATCGGAGAAAAATATAAATAGCGCCTGCTGCCTCCAGACAGCCGTAATCCATGGGTCTAGGCCGATTTTTTATTGTCCTTGAGCCCACTTGTAGGTCGGTCGGAAAGACACTGGTGATTGGCACAAAAGGTATTGGTCATGGAGTTACGTTATATTATTTTTGGTCCTTCACCATGGAAGCAATAGTTCCCAGCAACTTGAAGTTGGGTCACACTCTACATGTTGTATATCCTCCCGCAAATAATAAACAGACTTATATTGCTTGTACAGGCAGAAGTAATACATGTATGTAAAAAGACTACATCACTTGGTCAAATACATACGACCAAATGTTACACATTTTTTTTTTATTTGGGAGAAGACTCTAAAAAAAAAAGTTTAAAGTTATTCAAATAAATTTAAATTTTATGATTTAAAAATTAATAAATTAAGACTTACTTGTTTTTATTGTTGAAGATTGATTAGATCTTAAATATTTAAATTATTTCTGAGCTGACAGAGCCACAAACTTCATTTTGACCATTCCAATGGGCACATAATGGAAAATAATACTTGGAATTGTCTTCAGAAGCCGCCATCGACCCGACCAACATTGATAAAACTTCTGTAGATAAATCATTCTATTGTGAGCTCTTTCATTAATATATCTGATAAATGGAGGGCCTCATCCTCCTGTCAATGATTTTCCACTATGCGAAATATTTTCTTCTCGGTTCTCTTTTTCATTTTTACTGCATAATGTATTTAATTTATTATTATGTAAATGTTATCAATTAACAAGGATAAATCCAAATTTTATTATTCTGTCCATTTCAGCTTATAAACTAGTATCATTAAAAGTAATTTCGTTTGTATTTTTTTTTTAATTTATTCATCCAGAAGAATCTTCAAGTTTATATATAGCTTTATCTGTGTTTTTCTCATATGTAATTTTTTTTTTAATATCTGATGAAACGTTACATGTTACAACAAAAAACAGAAACATAAAAAATAAAGTGCACCACAGTCCAGGTAGATATGCCTGCCAGTCACCATTTTTTAAGAACTGTAGGTATAGCTTTGTATTGGCGTGTATTTATGATGTAAACACCCAAGATTATTCTTCGAGGTATTTTTTAACCTTCCTTATTTGTTCTCGTTTATCCTTTTTAATTAATGTGTAGTAAACTGGATTTTCAGGAAGAACATTTGGCTCCTTCTAATTGGCGTTGATATGAACGGGTTAGGATTTTGGCTTATACGCAGAGACTGTGTACTATGGCTTGTTCTGAAGGCTTATGTAGAAAGCCGTATACCGGCATGATGAACTTTTCTTATTATAATCCCTTAGTCTTCAAACCCTTATTAAGAAAAGCAGGGGCATATATGAAGCTGCAGTAATCTTATTTAATAATTTAATTTAGAATCTTTGACTCCTAAATGAGGAACATTGTTTTATCGTATAATCCGTGTAATCTAATATAAGGAGTTTCCTAGAGTTTCCGGTATTTTAAATCTTAGTGTAGTCTTCGTTTGAAGCTGTTATATAAGGTATATAAGGTTATATAAGTATTACATAAGGTTTTCATGCTGTGCATTTAAATGTCAAGAAAATGGGAATATCGTTTAGAAATATACGTAGCAGAATCCCACTACAAAGAGTCTTAAGGGGCATTGGTTACATTTTTGACTGGTAAGTATCTAGTTTTTGTAAGTTGATTTTATTGACGCCATCGTATTATAAATGTCTATATATGGATGAATTTAGTTTCTTTCTCAGTTTCATTTTTGAAGATTATAAAAAATTGAGATATGTATTCAGTATATAGTGAGATAAATATATAATTAGATAAATAGATCTAAAAACGTTGTTTGTACAAAATACAGTTCAAAAGCTTAAGAATTCAGAAAAAGATGATTTTTATTAATCAAATCCATAAATACGTCAAAGATTGTTCAGAAGAAAAGTCATTAATTTATTTGACTTTTGTACGCCCAATAGAATTTGAACTTTAAAAATTCATTTCCTGGTGCTAAGTTAGGTAACCGTCCATTACAAAACAATAAAAATTAACACAAAATGTTTTTGAAAAAATATAACATATTTTTAGCACGTGATTATTGGAACATTTTGGCTATTTTATGAATTGTCATAAATAAAAAAATGTTTACTCTTTATTTTATTCTATCATTCGATAGAGTTATATCTCAAAACTACTCAACGCACTAAATGGTATAAAGGTATAAAAAAAAATAAAGATAAAAAATAGCAAATAAATGATGTTTTAGTGACATTATAATGGAACTATAATTATAATTAATTAGAAAAATAGAAGTATATCTTACAACAAGTGCTTTTATGGTGATAGCTACGACCGCGGCATTTCCTCAGATGACAAAAGTCAGAGGAAAACTCGAGTTGTGTTTAATTCAATAAGTTTGTTTAAAAAAGAAACTTTTTCAATTAAAACAAAGCTTTTCCATTTATTTCCAAAGAAAAGGGGGACAAAAAGAAGAGAGAAGAAACTGTCAGGGACACAATGACAACGTTACTATTAAAAGCAAAAGATCCCTCAGTATGCCACAGCTTCTCACGAAATCCTCTTAAAATTACACGAGGACAAAGTCAAGGAGCGTGTAATTTTTAATCTCTAAAAAAAAAGGATATCAAGACCTCTCTCATCCATTCCTTAATTTAATGTCTGAATTTATCAAATAATTCTGTGGTGCAGGAAACTTCTCACGCTAAATAAAAATTTGTTAAACCCCACCAATGGGGGGGGGGATACAGGATAGTATGTTTAACTTTTTAATTTGTAGTTATGTAACGGGTTTCAAAGTTTTAACTCTCGGACCATGATTGAGATCCCATGAATGTTTAAAAACGGATTTAACACTCTGAGGTGATTTTTTAAAGAGTTAAGCCTGTTAATGTAATTTTTTTTTTTAATTTATAACTTTTGACTTTGGACAATTCAAGAGTGAAGAGTGCTGATTTTCTAAGCTGAAGGTTCTGGCTTCTTATCCGGTAGTATATACATTTCTTAATCATTTAAAAGAACTGATGGACCCTTTTGGGATCTAGTAGGCATCCCGGGGTTTAACCAGTCTCCATGATGTGGGTATTCTTAATTTGGGGAAAATCTGGCGGATGAACGTGATCTTGGACAAATCACTACCGAGCAAAACCATTGATTTTGAAACAGTACAGTTGCTACCACATACTGAAGTAGTAAAGTTTTTTTGGTTTTAAAAAAATACAAAATGTATAAAACCTTCTTAATTATGATGTTCATATAATTATATTCAAGTAACCTCGACTTTTTATTGTGTTTTATAAGTGTAACTTAACATTACAAATATTTTTCCAGAGCTCCTAGAAATCCTTTATTATTACCATCAATTGATGTTAACTGAATACTTTGACAAAATTTTAATTTTATTCAACCAACGGAGATGTTTAAGACTAAGCGGTGCATTAGAGTTACAAAAAATGAATGTATTTATAATAACGATCCAATATATATATATAGTTAAATAACTTTTATAAACTAACCACTTTTTAAAAAGGACTTTTATTTAAGTTAAACATGTACAAAAATGATGAGACTAAAGACTAACAGCGTAACGTGCTAATAATGAGAGAGAAGTAAGAGAGGGCTCCTCCTAGTCGGAAGGCCTATATAGGGTTTTACATTGCTGATTCTAATTCCTGGTAATGTTTACTAGTAAGCCAGCTGCAACTTGCACCTGCACTATAGTTCCTAGAATTGTCCAGATTTACCTCATTTAAGTCCTCCAGGGGGAAGATCTGAAGCTACTCCTGGAGCTTTGTAGTATTTTGAAATTGTTTTATATCTAACGGTAGGTTCATATGTAAGCTGCCGTTGCACAGCTAGTTCATGTAATTCAGGTGCTGTAGGTATAATTTGCTTTTTCCTATGGTATACATAATAACTTATACCTACAATGATTAATATAATAATACATACAATGGTATATAGCAGTTTATCGGGAATATAAGGAATAAAAGGGATTTCTACAAATTCAGGCATTGTGATATTTAACATTTCTACATCTTCTAAGTGAACATTCATATATAAAGGTTTATACACATGATACAAATTATGTTTATATGTTTTGTTAAATATGGGTACACAGTCAGTTGTGCTAACATTGACCTTAGCTATATCTGGTAAAAATATAGTATCGTTTGTACAAGTATTAGTTTTTCTTATTCCAATAGTAAAGTATACATGCAAGTATTCATTAAAGTAAACATTAGTTTCACACAAAGAAAAAGTACAATTATTAAGATTAGCATTTTCAATAATATTTATAGTACACAAATTAGTTATAGGTTTTAATTGTTGACAATAATAATAGTCTAATAATTTACATTTTCCATACATATATTCATCATTATGTTTAATAATTAATTGGTTATCAATATCTAATTGTTTATAAGAATTATTTACATTAATTGGGATTGGTATTAAAAGATATCCCATATAATCTTTTTCATGGATAGGTAACCTTACAAATACATGAAATGTTGCATTATAAAATGAACAATATATCTTAGTGTTTTCCCATATAATATTGGAATTATCACTAATTAAAGTTAGATTATCAGGTATATTTTCAATAATATCTGCTAACATATTGGAATGAATTATGCCAGATTTACAAAATTCCATTGATAATAATAGGCTAGAAATTTGGTTTTCAAGTAGTTGAGTATGAATATATAGGTCATATGAATCCTCTTTCTCTTGTATTATCTTTGATATTTGGTTAAAGTTATTATTAATATGCTTTGTATTATTTTCATATTTATCAATTAATTTTTTATTAGTCTGAATTAAATTCAATTCATTTATATTATTTTGTTTATTATTTAAAGTTAATTGTTGAAGTATTCTATCATATTTTTCCTTGTCAGTAGCATCCATATTGCCAGTAATCCAAGAAATGGCTGTACCAAGTCCATTAATTAAGCCGCGTCTAATTCTTTTTGTTTTAGGTACGAATGTTAATGTTTCTATTTGTTTCTTTAATGTTTGTATATTATGTAAAATTAATTTATTTATACTAGTTGGTTTTATTATCCTTAGATTAGAAAGATTATTTATTTCGTCAATAATTGGTTTAGTATTATAATAGTGGTAAGTCTCAAAATAGTTATCAATTACTTTTATTTTATTTACAGTATAGTGAATTACACCGTTTGTTTTTTTCATATCTTCAATTCCGAAGTCCGGTGACTCCTAGAAGAAGAAGCGATAGATGAACGATCTTCATCTGAAACAAAGAATTTTTTCTTCTTTTTGTTAGGCCTTTTGAATGAATTAACATGCTCTTTATTAATTCTAAGTTTATTATATAAAGCTTGATTTTTCTTTTGTTTTGTTGCTCGAACATAAGCTTTTTCTTTATCTATTTCCGGAGGGTCTTCTCTATTTTCATTGAGTTTTTCTGTTCTATTTTCTTTTTCCTTTTCGATCATTTCTTTTACTTTCGTTTGCATTTTTCTTAAATAAGAGAAGTAATCGTGAATTAAGATTTCCTGGACATTATCTGTTTTGTACGTATCTTTATATTTTCCGAATGTTATTTCATTAGGGGTCAGTTTAAGTTTTTGATTTATAGAGTTATTAAATGCAATTGTTGCTATTCGCAATTGTTTATCAAATTTATACTTTTTATTTTCCATCGTTCTCAATATTTCCAATAATGTTGAATGAGTTCGATTCAGCAATCCGATAGAATTAGAATAATTCCTACTTGTAATATGTAATTCAATATCGTATCCCTTACAAAAATTTTTAACTAATAAATTGTCAAATTCCTTTCCTTGATCTGCAATAATTCTTTGAGGAGTGTTAGTTAGTTGAAATTTAGATTTAATAGGTCTAAGTTATATTGTTACCTTCTTGTAACAGTTGTTCTAGGAAAGTTTCATATTCTGCTGACGAAGGGTATATACGTATGAATGGTTGTTGACTCCGTAACCATATACTCTATTGCATTAAATTCATTTCTTCTCGATAATGTCTCCGCTAAATAATCTATTTTTCCTTCGATATCCTTAATATCAAATTCAAATTCTTTCTACTTTTTTATTTTATTTTATTTATATTTCTTTCATTACTCGTGAAGCGAATAATATAATTGTTATACGTTGTTTAATACTTCTTATGAGCTATAGTTTTGTTATTATTACGCTTAACTAAAATTATTGTATTATAATACTTGTTTCTATTATTTATAGTGTAGTTTCATATTTATATTATTATTTATTTAATTAGTATTATTAATTAGTTCTTTATTATATTTTTAAGCTTCAATTATTAATATTTTCTCTAATTTTAATTTTAATTATTATTTATTTCTATGATTTTAATATCATTATTTTTAATAGTAACTTATTTAATCCTACTTTTAATCATGTTAGATCTGATTTATATCCTCAGTCCAATTCCTGTCGTTTGATTCCGTACATCATTAATCAGGCAATGAATACCTTAAAATCTTTTCCTAACCTTTCCCCGAAGGTAATTGCGCACGTCTGCGGTTTTACTTCTAAATAAAATATGATGTGATTTTATATCGTTTCTTATATCTAATTTATTTCTATTTAATTTCTTTATATTTATTTTCTTTAGTCTTTTTATAATATTAGGATATTTCTCGGTATACTTTTTAATAATACGAAATGAATTTCTTGTCGGTGGATTTAATATTAGTATAGCTGACAAGTTGGGACTTTGCTGACTAGTCGTTTCCACATATTTTTCTTTATTACTTATATTTCTTATTTCTTTATTATCATTAGTTTTATTATCATTTATTATATTTTTTATTTCATCATCATTTTCGATTTCATTATTATCGAAGACTTTATCCATACTCATTGGATTATCTATATTATTATCGTCGATTAAATATACATCGTTATGCGTTATAATTTTATGTTTTATTAATGAAGTTGGTTTCAACTGTTCATTCTCCTTTTTTATGATCTCCCCATTTGTACTAATTACTTTAATTAATTCATTTGTTGTTTTGTCATCAAGATGCTCATGCCTTATGACTGATTTGATTTCGGAATAGTTTGTCATTGTATGACATTCATTGCATTTAAAATATCGTCTATGATCGAAAGTGAACACAGTATTGCCGATCACTATGTGATTGTCTTTACAATTAACTGTTATGTTCAATTCCTTCATTGTCTCGTATCCCAGTAAGAAATCGTATTTCTCATTCACTGGATATACTAAAAATTCTAAGCGTTGCGGTATTCCTAATGCCGCTTTCATATTTAAAGTAACGGATTTATTTCCATGATCTATTCCTGTGGGGGTTTGAATTGAAAAAGGTTTATCAATTGTTTTTAAATTCAATTTTTCAATCACTCTTGGATGAATATAATTTTTACTGGCTCCAGTGTCGATTAACCATATTTTATGAAAGTAATCCTTTATCGACGGTAAGTTGTGATTCGTTTGCGTGATTTGATTTATTTTATCTACCATTCGAGGTAACTCTCTTCTTGTTCTAAACCCGGTGGAGGATCCGTTTGTTCCCTTATAATTAGCATCAATATTATTATTAGAATTAAAATTTACTTCTCCTCCTCGTACGTTTGGTCTAACGGAGGCGGATCGTTGCTGTGTAAGCCGTCGGCTAAAAAATGATTGAACCTCGAAGTTAAATTATGTATTTCATCTTTAAGAGATTGATTTTCCTTTTTTAGTTGTGAGATTGCATCATCTTCAATATGATGAGCTCTGTCGGATACTGTCCTCATGGAAACTGTTTCAGGTTTTTCAACTTTTTCAAAATTATGCTGTTGACGGAATTGTTTTGACGATGGTTTATTAAAAAATTGATGCTGGTCTCGAGGTGACCATTGTTGATTATAAGGTTTTTGATAGTTACTTCGAAACTGACCACTTCCACTTGGTTGGGAATAAAATTGTTTTTCATGTTTAGGTTGAAATTGTTGTTGTACTTGATGGTTTTGATTATTATTGTTTTTATAAGAATTATTAATTTTATTTGAATTATTAAATTTTTGTTTATTAAAATATGTTTCTTTATTAATCTTATTTCTTTCTCCGTATAATTTATATACGATAGCGTTAAATGTATTTTTCAAAGCTAGTTTCATATCTATAATATTGTTGCAAACGATATGTGTAAATTGTCTTTCTAGAACCGGATGTAAATTACGAATCGCTGCGTGAGCTATATCGCTATCATGATATCGTAATTCATCATTTTTGTTTTCAGCAAATAATTTCGTTACTAAATCCTGTCGTTTTTCTATTATTCGATTTACATAATCAACAGGATGTTCTTTATGTTTTGCTTGCATTGTTAATATTTCATATTTAATAGTTTCAACGGTTCTCGAATCATAAAATTGTTTCTTTAAATAATCTATTAATTCGTGAATGTCTTCAAACGCTTTATCCGTACAATCTTCGGCTTCCCCGATTAATTTACTTTGAGCAGTAATAAGCATTACTTGTTCATTTTCTATTTTATAAGCATTTGTGTTTTGACAAAAACGGTCATGTAAATTTTGTAATGCGTTTACGAATTTTCTTAAATTTTTTGCAGTACCGTCATACGTGGGTACAATTTTAAATTCTCCCGGTGTTATTAATCTGTTAGGATTCATTTCTATTTGATTATTAGTAATTTGAGAATCAATATTATCTTCTTCTTCGCTTATGGCGTTTAAATATCCAAACCTTATGCTATTTAGTCTCTCAGATATTGGCATTTAAATATAATGGCAATCAAAATGTGCATGCAACTTATAAAGTACTTAATAAGTATTCTTAGAACTAAAGTTATTTAAATTATAAATCAGCTTGAGTTTAGATATTAAAATATCAGCAAATTATACACTACAGTTGCAGTTTGTTGAACAAAGTTCCACAGTGACGTTAACTGTTTATGAAGTCAAAGAAGGAAGAATTTATGAATATAAGTTCTTTGTACCTTCAGAAGATTCTTGAGATTCTTCGATGAATGTCAGTTCTTCTATGTGAAGTCTTCTATGTCCTCGTATAATAGCCCTCAAGTCCCTGTGTTCGAGCGCCAGTTAAATAACTTTTATAAACTAACCACTTTTTAAAAAGGACTTTTATTTAAGTTAAGCATGTACAAAAATGATGAGACTAAAGACTAACAGCGTAACGTGCTAATAATGAGAGAGAAGTAAGAGAGGGCTCCTCCTAGTCGGAAGGCCTATATAGGGTTTTACATTGCTGATTCTAATTCCTGGTAATGTTTACTAGTAAGCCAGCTGCAACTTGCACCTGCACTATAGTTCCTAGAATTGTCCAGATTTACCTCATTTAAGTATATATATATATATATATATATATATATATATATATATATATATATATATATATATATATATATATTGTTGTGTTGAATTAAAAACTAAACTTCTGTAAAAAAAAAAATAATTCTGGCTTTAATAACTATTACACAGTCTTACAATTTTGTTTTTTTAACTGTTCAATATAAAACAGTACTGAGAGTAAAGTTTTTATGCCCCAGTTGTTACCATTGTGGCCGCATCAGAATATTCAAATGAAAGGCGTTTGGTGTGCCTCTTTTACATAAATATGCCCATATAATAAAATAGATACGTACAAAAGAGACGAATAAAGGATTACTCTGATCTAAGAAAGAGGAGGAAAAATAAAAGCATTAGAATATGCCAAAATTATCAACGTTAATAAATAACATTCATAATGAAATTAGGCTTAAGCCATTGTGATAAGTCAAAAACAAGAACAACGTTCAAGTCGCTGTTTATGATACTTCTTTTCTTCTTTCGAAACAGAAGAGCTCTTTTGAGCAAAGTTTCTTCCATTTTTATTTCCCCCTTTTCACAAAAAGTTTTCACTCCCGCTTAGGGCTTTATGAATATTTTCATCCATTTATCATTTTAATGGATTAAAAGTCTGATAAGAACGTGATATATGTCAGTAAGCTGCTCTGGTTTAACGATTATACCTCTTAAAAATATTTAGAATATCAAACGGAGAGTAGTGAATACCTAAATATTTCCTTTAAAAGCTATAAAGTAAAACCTATATAATGTGATCTCTAAGGAAAATGATGGACGACTAAAGTGGCATAAAATATTTCTACGGGTAAAAAAAAACTTTATACCTCAGTAAATTACAGTGTACGATCGCATATTCTCCGACCTTAATTTTTATTTTGTTTTATAAGAATGAAATTGAAAACTTATTTTCGTTTTAGAAATGTACAGTCGAATTTAACCAAAAGCTTGACTTAACCAAGTAACCACAATAATGAAAAACGTTTATTTTCACATAAAAGTTTTTCTAAATTTATGTAAACTATGGCATGGGGTATTTTAGTGAATCAAAGCCTCTACTACTGATCTAAAGGTCACGGGTTTGAGACCAGCTGTCATCCGTGTATGGACACTGATAGATGAGCAAGATCTTTGTCAATTCCTCCTCAACACAACCTTCGACATGCAAACATTAAATTGTCCTTACCAATTACTGAGGCCAATAAAGGGTATTGTGAAGTAATACTAGTTGGTCTACAATAAATCTCCAGCAAAACCGCATAAAAATAACATTAGGAGAGGCAATGCAAAGGTGAAGGGCTCAAATCCCGTTCGCTGGCAGACTTTTATTTATTCTGTTAGCAGCTGGAGATGGGTTCTATAGGATTTAGGACCCTTCTAGAGATCACCCTTTACAAAGTGAGTACCCGAAATAAGGAGAAAAACCTAGCGGTTGAGCGTGATCTCCCTGCACTGCCATTCCCCAACAAACAGTACACTCTCTACCATGTACTACACCCCGGGCCCATCACGGGTTGTAGAGTTTCAGGTTTTATTTTATTTTTTTAATGCAAAGGTGAGAAGAAAAAGTTAATCATCCAGCGATCGGTAATGAATGTTAAGACAAATTTAGTAATGACAATGGGATTCGACTAATAAAAGTTCCATAATCGAGAATCATAATTATCAAAAGTAATATGTTTTAATATATTAGGATATCCATAAGTATACAAGGACATTGCTAGATTCACAAATCCGATATCAAATTGATCATGTGTAGATACAGATGACATAGTAGTGTAATTAACCAGAGCTCGTATCGTGTGGCAGAATATGAATCATGACTTAATAATCATACATCTTTTACAAAAACTATAATTAAAAAAATGAATAGAAAACCATATTTATTTCCGAAATTTTTTTATTTTTATTCTTTGAAATTGAGAGGCAAGCTTTGAAGCTTTAGAAACATTGTGTGAAGATCCTGAGGATATGGACAATTGTTAGTAGAGATTAGGAATAATATTTAAAAGACTGCAAACTTATATCAGGGGTAAAGAGATAGTATTTCGAATACCAGAAATAATAATTTAATACTAGTTCCTGATTATTAAAGTGATAAAAAGATAAGTCTACTGGATCATTGTGGAGATTGCACAACGCAAAATCGCAGAGCTTGCACCCAGTTAATTGGCATAGGGAGCTGGCAGTCACATCTGACTCATTTGCAATCAGCCACTGGTCCTTTAGGTTGGGTATAGTCCTTTCTCCTGAGGAGACATAATTATTCAGGAGACCGGTCGTCCCGAGGATACGGCTCCTCCATCGAATAACCTGTGTTAAAGCATAGTTGTAAATTATATTGAAAGCGAACTAAGTAGCCTCGGGAAAATGGAGGGTACTCGACGCTAGGAATGTCATGAGAGGAAGTCAAACAAAAAGAAGCACCAGGTTAATATACTTGAAGTGATTATATATTATAGAAAAACTCTATTTAAAAAAATCGATAATTCCACTAAGTAATGCAATTTAGATTATCAAACAGCAATGACAGAAGTTTATATTTAGTTTTATCGTTTGTTTTTTCACTCTTCGTTACACATTATAGGTGAGATATATTTTTTTCTAAAATGCCTAGTTTTCCGATTTATATTATTCATTCAAGCTCTATCGTTGATAAATTCGAATAACTTTTCGGACATTTTTTTAAAGTTTTAAAATAGATAACAAACACTAAAAATAAATAGACAAATATTTCGACCTTCTCGAGTTACAAATTAATTCAATTCCTTTATGATCCAAAAATAAGGGACATTGATTATTGATATATTTTTTAGTACAAAAACAACAGTTATTTTTGTAATAAATATACTAAAATACGAAAAAGAAATAATTATTTAAACCGTAACGTTGCAAAATAGATTTAATAATGGTCAAAACAAGTAATAGTTTATACTGTTTCCTGTCATCGCCAGTTAAAAACTATCAAATAAATTTAAAGACAACAATGTTTTTTCTAAGAGGGCCGATATATTACTCTAATGTTGGCCAAGATATATTTTAATAGCACCGCTATCTTTTATACTTTATTCACGGTATCCGGTTCCAGGAGCAATTCTCTTGAAAAATGGGTTTTCTCAAGATGAAAGTTTATTTTTCATTTAATTACATCCTTTCTCTTTTCGGGTTTTTCTAAGAAGGTTCTTTCGCGTCATTTCTGTTGAAGGAGATGAGCTTTTGTATTTACATATGCCAGTAAAATTTGAATTGTTTTAAAATTCTGTTAAATAGGCATATTTTAAAATTTGTTATAACCGTTAATGTTTTTAGGCTTCAATTAAAATATAGCTTGCATATAACTAAAATTCATCGTTGTTCTTTTCAATATCAGTAACGGTCAATGATATTCATTATCAACTATTGTTATTGACCTACCATTTTCTAGTGTGTTTAACGTAACATTATGCTCCTGTGGCTAATCGGACGATGCTAATGAGGGAGCTCTAAATTTTGCCTATCCATGTTTATGTAGGATAGAGATTTTCAACGAGTACCTGACATCATACAGGCTAGGAACACCCGTTTAATTTCCCTTCCAAAGGACGGCATAACCAAGGACTTTTTACTCCCTTTAAAAAATCCTAGAGTAACCAGCCAGGCTACGAACCCGCTATCTTGGATATAGTAGGTTATTATGATAACCACAAGACTACTGGTGACCCTGACAGTATTACTTATTCGTACTCATTTTTAGTTTAGTTGTAACTCGGTTAGAAAACGTACTTTTGATTTTTTTTATATTTTGGATCGGATTTCATTCAGGCTTAGTTGGTTGTTTAGATTTTAGACCACTAGATTCCAGGTCGCTATAATATAAATGAAAGAGATTCTACTACTACAGTTTGAGTACGAGTTATAATAAGATGTCTATGTCCTATTGTCCTGTCCCATGCCTATTAGATATATTTCGCTGTGTGCCGTAAATAGTATATTTCAGGTCCTGTAAGCTAGAACAGATCTATGAATTTTTATAGCTAATTATAATATAAACCATTGATATGCGCAAAAATAAACATGGGGGTTTTGGCTCAATCGACCGTTGTCAATCTATGAAGCATTTATCCAATTTTAGGATGATTTGTGTTACACAAGTTCAGACCACCTCCTCAGAAAAAGTCTTATCAAAAAGAGTAGTGAGACAGAGTGATGTTATAAATCATATAATAAATAAATAAATCCTTTTCTTCTAGCTCTGAACATATCTTCGGGACTCCCCGATTCAAGCGGTTGGCAAAACAATTAATAGGACGGTGCAGCTGCTTGCTTTTGCTAAAATAATTATGTTTGTTCAATTAAATTAGTCCAAATATATTATGTTGATCTGACTATATCGATATTTGCCAAGTAGATATAATTGGACTCTCTAAGCCGGTGGTTGCTGTGCAAGAGATCTTGAAGAGGTAGCAAAGAATCTGCATTTAGTTATCTATGATGAAAAGACAAAAGATATTAGACGACACATGACCTACCAAGGCAATATTTTGGTAAAGTAGATTTCAGACCATATTAGTTTGAAGAGATCTATGAGTTTCCATATCTCTTTCGGACAATCCGTCATCATGTGAAGGTCTGACAGTAAGGCATAGTTTATAAATGTATATTGCCAATGAAAATGGTCTTGTACGTGATTATACATATCCAATGAAATGTTATTAGTTAAATTATTTCAGGATGAGTATATTACCATAACAAATTAAGTTCAAAAAATTGAAGTTGAAAGTGAAATTGAAGTGAAAATTGAGGTTTGAGGAATATAAAATGAAAAAGTGTATAATTGATTTAATGGCATGTGATAAATTAAACAAACATTATTGAAAAACACATTGAGTGACTGAAAATATGAAATATCTCTGGTTCCTAGGGGTGGTGACCTTCTATCATTATTAAATAGAATATGCAATTCATTCTATTAATATTAACTATTAATTAAAATATCTCCCCTAAACTACACTACCCCTCTGCGAATCTTTCAGCCTGTGAAATTATTACAAAAACAAATTCTTTGAATTTTTATAAAAACTTATATTTTCAATAAATACTCAATTTGTTTGTTAAAATGTAATTGAATTGAAAGTTCCAATATGCTTACTTATAAAATGTATTTTTTATTTATTGAATACTTCAGATTTTTGTTATTGGTAATAATTTTTTTATGTCGGAAAAAATCTTTAATTGGAATCCATCAAACAGACTTTGATTCAAAGTATATTTAACTACTTATCATTTGCACTTAGATTTATTATTTGGATTGGATGGATAAATGGAGTTGAATATCAATCATAGATATGATTGATTGAAACAATAAGATATATAATTGTAGATGTATTACTTAAAATTCCAAGTTGCTTTTATTTTTACAGCCAGCCACTTGCTGTTAAAAATAACCACATGATGTTAACAAATTTAAATTATTTATTCATGTGTATGAATATTTTAGTAAACATTTATTGATTTTCAAGTTACAATGGATGCTAATTGTTAACTTAGTAAGACTAGTTTGGTTACATACTTATAATTATTTGATTTAGGATCTCTTTTGAACCACCTATTTTTTGTTTAATAGGTGTGGTGATTTTTAATCCCACTCATGTGTGGGAAACTTTCCCTACTATTGTCTAACCTGGCAGATAACCAGTTATATGTTTGTAAACTCACTATTCTTCTACAGTTGTTGTTTTAAGCTAATAAAAACCTTTCTAAGGGTAATTCATTCTTCCTCCGTTTTCATCACAATTTTATTAGCTTAAAACTTTCGTTCGTCATGTCATTTAAAATTTTAAATTTCGGTTCGGAGATTCAATCACGGGAGTGCCGTTGTTATATTTATTTCGTGGATGTGAATTGTTTTTAACCATTAACAAAACTCTTGTAATCCACGATGGACAAGTATTTAAAGCCCGACAAATTCTGCGCAAGTCCAGATTCACCATCTAGTGGAAAGGAGTTCTCACATTGGCTTAAAACATTCGAAAATTTCATCTCATTATCTACTGAACCATTGGAAGACGTTGACAAATTGAAGGTACTCCAAAATTTTCTTTCATTCAGTGTTTATGATCTGATTTCAGAGACCACAACATATGTTGAAGCAGTTGAAACCCTGACTAAAATCTATGTTAAGGAAAAGGGGGAAATATTTGCACGTCACATTTTGGCTATACGTAAACAACAGCAAAACGAAAGTGTTGACCAATACGTTCAGGCTCTAAGGCTGTTAGCAAAGGATTGCAATTTTAAGGCTGTTTCTGCTGAAGATAATAGAAATCAGTACATTCGCGATTCTCTTATTAACGGACTACTGTCTTCTCAAATCCGCCAACGAATACTTGAAGCGTCTAAAACATTGAGCCTCGATGACGTCATCCAACGAGCCCAAGCTCTCGAGCTGGCCCATAAACAAGCTGAAGGATACTTAAACGGTGCAAATGATTTCTCTTGCGCGGGAATTGGCAGTGATTCGAATTCATCACTTTCAATTCCTGGTACCTCCCGCCCTAGTGCACGATCCGCTAACCCCAGATCATATGATCGGAACGATCACGATCTTTGTGCTGCAACAAGTCAGAAGAGGGGCAGCCATTGTTTCTTTTGTGGATTTAGTCGCCATCCGCGCTCGGCTTGTCCTGCTCTTGAATCAGAGTGTGCCAATTGCAAAATCAAGGGCCACTATGCCCGTGTATGTCGGAAAGCTAAGAAAAATACTCAGAAAACCAAACCTGTATCTGCAGCTATTTTAGCATCACTGAATAATGGGTTTCTGCCTCAGTTAAGCCATGCTGTTACCTCTGCTCTTGTAAATGGAATCCTCTGTAACTGCCTCGTGGACACTGCGAGTTCTGGTAGCTTTGTCAGCCTTGACTTTGTCTCTGAACACAACATTCAAGTTATGCCTCAGGAGGGACGAGTATCAATGGCATCTACGTCGTTATGGACCAAAGTTGAAGGATTTATTCTTGTAAAGCTAGAAATAGCGGAACACATTTACACTAAATGTAAGTTGACTGTTCTGAAAGAACTCTGTTCCGATATTCTCATTGGACATGACATACTCAAAGCACACTCAAATATTCTGCTAAAATTTGGCGGTGACAAGGCACCTCTCACAATCTGTTCGCATACTGTAGCTAAGATTGACTCTGTACGTCTCTTTGATCATCTCTCCCCTAAGTGTCATCCAATTGCCATGAGGTCCCGCAAATACTGTAATGAAGACAATCAGTTTATTAAGACAGAAATCACCCGGTTGCTTTCCGAAGGAGTAATTGAGCCCAGCAATTCACCATGGAGAGCTCAGGTATTGGTTGTAAATAACAACGAAAAAAAGGGACTGGTGGTGGACTATTCTCAAACGATAAATAGGTATACTCTACTTGATGCCTACCCCTTACCAAATGTTGACCAACTTGTCAGAAAAGTTGCTAATTACAAACATTTCAGTGTTGTGGACTTACGGCAAGCATATCATCAGATCCCAATATGTGAAGACGAGAAGAAATATACTGGTTTTGAAGCAATGGGTAAGTTGTATCAGTTTACACGCATACCTTTCGGCGTGACTAATGGAGTAGCCTGCTTCCAACGCGCAATAGACCAAATAATAACTGCCGAAAACCTCACTGGAGTGTATTCTTACCTCGATGACATCACTGTGTGTGGGATGGATAAATCCGACCATGACCTAAATCTAAACAAGCTTATATTGACACTCGATAAGCTCGGCATTGAAATCAACAAAGAGAAAAGTAAATTTGACCTCACAAACGTAAAACTTCTGGGACATCTTGTTTCATTCCAATCAATCAAGCCAGACCCAGCAAGGCTTGCCCCGTTGCTTAATATGCCACTGCCACATAACTCTGAATCACTGAAGCGGGCTCTTGGTTTCTTTGCCCATTACTCGAAGTGGATACATAAATTTTCAGATAAAATCCGTGCCTTGATTGATGCCACATCATTTCCGCTGAATCCATCTGCTGCTTCTGCTTTCGAAAATCTAAAAAAGGATATTGCCAACTCAGTCGTCACAACCATCGATGAATCTCGCCCGCTTGTAGTAGAAACCGATGCCTCTAAGTTTGCACTGGCAGCTACTCTTAGTCAAGATGGACGGCCAGTTGCATTTTTCTCACGATCACTAAGCAGATCTGAAATCAGTGGACATCCACCAATCGAAAAGGAGGCTGCGGCAATTGTTGAATCCTTGAAACATTGGAGATCATTCCTCCTTGGCAAGCATTTTCACCTCATAACTGATCAAGAAGCTCTGTCTTTCATTTTTGACCGAAAACATGGGAGTAAGGTAAAAAATGAGAAGATCACTAGATGGCGAATAGAGCTAGCTCCGTTCGTTTATGACATATCTTACCGTCCCGGGGAGGACAACACCAAGGCAGACACACTCTCCCGTGTCTGTAATGCGTCCACTTCTACTGACTTGTTCCAGCTTCACCAATCTTTGTGCCACCCTGGTGTTACACGTATGTATCATTGGCTCAAATGTAAAAACATCCCCTATTCACTTGAAGATGTCAAGAAGATGACTTCAAGCTGTACCATCTGTGCTGAAGTAAAACCTAGGTACTTGAAAACATCTGGAACCTTAGTTAAGGCCACCTCTCCATTTGAACGCATCAACATAGATTTTAAGGGCCCTCTCCCTTCCAGGACACAGAACTTCTACCTCCTTACCATCATTGACGAGTACTCCCGCTTCCCTTTCGCATACGCCTGCCGTGATGTTTCTGCTGCCACTGTGGTTGAGTGTCTCAAAAATCTCTTCTGTTTGTTTGGAATGCCAGCCTATGTCCACTCAGACCGGGGACCTTCCTTTATGTCTAGGGAAGTCAAGGATTTCCTCCATTCAAATGGTGTAGCTACCAGCAGAACAATACCATACAATCCGGCAGGAAACGGGCAAATTGAACAAACGGAAACGGGCAAAATGGAACTCTGTGGAAAACCATTTGTCTCTCTTTGAAGACTCTAGGACTGCGGACAGAGAACTGGGAAATGGTCCTACAGGAATCCCTCCACTCTATTCGATCTCTACTTTGCACAGCAACTAACTCCACTCCTCATGAACGATTTTTCACTCATCCTCGCCGTACAGCCAATGGAGTCTCCTTGCCGTCTTGGTTAACCCCTGGTCCTGTGCTTGCCAAAAGGAACGTGCGAATCAGCAAATATGAAGACCCTGTCGAGGAAGTAGAATTACTTGAAGCTAACCCACAGTACGCCCTAATTCGCAAGAAGGATGGATCAGAATCAACCGTGTCCCTGAGACAATTAGCACCTAAAGGAACTCATGAGATGTTGGAGAAACCTTGCCCTGATGGTGATGAACCCGCTCCAATATTAGAGCCCTCTAACATGGTACATCCGGAAGAACCCTCTGCCACTCCATCTGTTCATGGCTCTCTCTCTAATGAAATTGGAATCCCAGTGTGCCCCTCAAGACCTCAACGGGTGACCAAGGCTCCATCTTACCTCAAAGACTATGTTACTAATTGAAAACCAATCCTGGTGTTACAAATCTTGAATGAAGTTTAAATCTTTCTTTTTTGCCTCAAATATTGTTCTGAAATTTTGCCAAATGTTTTCTTAAATCTTTCTATGTATCTCATATATTGTACTTAAATTATGCCAAATGTTTTAAGAAAAAACTCAGGGTGAATGTGGTGATTTTTAATCCCACTCATGTGTGGGAAACTTTCCCTACTATTGTCTAACCTGGCAGAATACCAGTTATATGTTTGTAAACTCACTATTCTTCTACAGTTGTTGTTTTAAGCTAATAAAAACCTTTCTAAGGGTAATTCATTCTTCCTCCGTTTTCATCACAATAGGCATAGATCAATGGTCCTCAAATGGCGCCCAGCGGGCCAGATCCGGTCCGCGAACTCATTTGGAACGGCCCGCGAATCAATTTTTAAGTAGTAAGTAAATACAGTAAAAACTATATTTACATACTAATAAACAATTTTGAAATTACATTGTAATTTTCGTTTATATGTAGTAAAAAATCTGAATAAACAATTTACTTCTGTGTTAAAGTTTGGTAAAGCCTATTACCCTACTGCCCCTATAAAAGGTTTTTCTTTGATAATAGTCCTAGTCTGCATGCAAAAATGGTTCGAAAATTGCACTCCTGCTAAATATTATAACCAAAATATAGCAAATTTCACACAATACTAGCTTTATAAATTATAATTATATATATATATATATATATATATATATATATATATCAATTTTTTTATATAAATTTTTAGGTTACTGTTACAAATTTATTTTATTTAAAGCACAGAGATAGCAAGAACTGTCCGGCCCGCAGTGGACCTTAGAAAATCCAAAATGGACCCTCACCAAATGTAATTGATGATCACGGGCATGGATGAATGTTATGTGTGGACCATACATTTACATACATAATAATTAATAGTAATACATAATAAAAGATTACTAAATAAACCTCTCCTTCTAATTCTGAAAGTAATTATAACGATCAGCAGTTCTTCTACTTCTTCAGTTTTTCTAAACAAAAAGAAACGGAACAACTACTTCAACGAAAAACTTGGAACGTAATTTGACAAATGGGGTCCTATTGTACTCCTACTTGGGGTCTCTAAGAGAATAGATCTCAACTGTCTGAAAGTGTGGACGTATAACTGCTCCTGCTATAATTATTACTTAATATTATTTAATATTGCATCTAGAAATGGGATTATAATCGCAGTCGTAAATTTTCCTTCTGCAGGTGAGAGCATGTCAACGGCAGATCCCCTTTGTTCTGGGACGTCGAGTTTTCCAGAGCCAATGATTCTTCTACTGAGTCAAAACCATTGAATATTTAGAGAATGGAATGGAATCTTCCTTACACGTGCGTTTAAATAAATATTATTTAGGTTACATTTCTCCAACTAATGACAAACTTAATTTTTGAGATGTGAAGAATTAAGTATATATGAATCGCTAAGAAAGGCAACTAGACCAACATTTGGGAATTTGGTTTTTGCCAGAGACAGGAAGCATTTATTACTATAGAAAGGACACTTGCACTCAATAAAGCAGAGTCTTCAACTAGTCCAGGACAGATCCCTTTTATCACAACAGTTAGAATTTTGGACTAGGTGCATTTCTCCAGTGAGCGATTAATGTAAAAATTTTCATCAATTTAAACATTTCTAAACCTGTTTTCGATCGTTATCCGACAAAATATTTAATGTTTTTTTCTTGTGTTTAGCTTTTTCAGTCATTTTAACCCAGTTGAAAATAGTAACTCTTATCATTTTAAGGACATACAGAAAAACTAAAATTTGTAGAATTGGATTTATTATTTTAAAACGATTTTGACTTAATTATATATATCTCTAATCAGTTAATAATAATTAATAGCTCATATCCATTAAAAGTAATGGGTGAATTACTGTCATTTTCTTCACTTGCCACGATATTATTCTATGTATATGTCCTTTTATTTTGGTATTTGCTTCAGCTTACTTCTTGTTATTTTAGATTTTTATATCATTTTTTTTCCTAGACCTTTTAGATTATATTTATTTTCAAATACTTACGTACGATATTTATAATTTATCCTTGTGGCCCATTGTCCTAGCATAAAAATATTTTTCTATTATATTCTATTCTCTCTCTCCCTCTCCCTCTCTCACGCTCGCTCTCTCTCTCTCTCTCTCTCTCTCTATATATATATATATATATATATATATATAGAGAGAGAGAGAGATATATATATATATATGCATATATATACTAATATATACATATATACTTAATTTAATTTATTCCTACTTACTCGAGGTATCGTAGAGTACCCCATGTATCTCCTCCCTGCAGGGTTGCGAGGCTAGGACCCCAGGCCCTGTAGGGCTCCAGCAGAGGGCTCCGTCGAAGACCGCGGTACACCATCCCTCGAGCTGCTGGTAGCTCCAGCGCTGGAGGCATTCCTCTCTCTGTCAGAACATGAATTAAATTTAATACATTTTTTCTGGGTATAATAGAGTGTGTATTATATGTATGCATAAACATATTTCACTTTCATAAGCGCTGCGATCCGATTTCTCAAAAAAAATTATCCAAAAGGGTGAACTAAAACCGTTCTGTGGCGTATCTATGAAATATAAAAAAAAATACATTTGGTAGGGGAAAACTTCATTAGACATGCTCGGGACGTATTGCGCGAGACTAGCGGGCTGTGCACGTGTTATACAATTTGTTTTAATGTACTTTAGTTTAATAAGGTAACTTAAGGTAATAATACCATTGATTTAAGAATAGTAATATTCAACAAAACGTCTTTTAATAGTTTTGCATTTGATAATAATATCTAAAAAACATCAATAACTAGTTGAACATTCCTGTTCCCAAAAAATATTTTATTTGTAATAATTAATTGTATTTTATTATGAAATGATTGCAAGTACAAATAATCTAAATACTGTCGAACTTAACGATGAAAGTCGACAATGCCAAATGAAATTAATGCTCAACAGCATCTATGTTATTGAAAAAAATTTGAGATGGTATGAACGGTGGTAAGTTTCAAATAAATCTCCTAGATTGCATAGGTTTATTCCAAAACTGACAACCAATAAATACAAATTAATAAAAACCACAAATTACAAGCTAACACAGGTTTTAACTGAACATGGATATACCAAATCATTTACACGGATTTCACATAATCAATGATAATACTTGTTCAGCTGACAAAGAAGAACTGACATTTAAATATGTAATTTATGACTGCCTAATTTATGAATGGGAAAGGTAAAAATTAATTGTTTCTATAATTTTAAGAGGGAAATATTGGCCAGTAGCTGAACTCGAACTATGTAATACATTTCGGCCCGAATTAAATAAATTCATTAACTATATAGATTTGTAAAAGTTGACATCAAGTTAATAATATTTATGCATTGTAAAACATAGATTATAATTTTTATAATTTTATTTTTGTTATTGTAACAGGATATATGTATTAATGTTTTTGTATATATTTTAATTCACATATGTTGTTAATCCTTATTGTAAAAATGTAATTAAATGGAACATAGTATACTGAAGTATGGAATGTGCCAATAAATGAACGGTCTTTTCAAAGGGTTACTTTGAAAGGGAAAAAAATCTATGTAAATGCAAATACAAGGTATAAATAATATAATAATGTACTAATTATTGATATTATTTAATGAGTTTGTGCGTCCCACCGATTAAGGAATAAAATTCATGAAAATGTATATGATTACTATTCCCTGTGCCAGTACCTGTGAAAACCACACTAATTTTAATAATTTGAGTTTACAGGATTGAAATTTAATTAATTCAGACTACAAATGATTTAGAAATTCAAAAAAATAGATAGTTATTCCAAAGTTTTGAATTTCCACTTCTGTTGGTAGCCCTCCTGACTGCCTACTTTTTATTTTCTTAAATACTACACTCAATCGATCGGTCCTGTCCTAATTTAATTCAACCTTAAAAGGGCTTAAGATTTTCAAATGAAAGCGAGAAAGGGCCATTAATTACGAGAGTACACGGCAAAGGAACAAAGCCCCAAGTAGATAGATCTTAGTCTCTTGTTAGGGCTTAGGAGGCTCTCTTTCACATGCCGGTCAAAGGTTAGGCTTTAGCTACGTTTTGTGTCACAAGGAGGAAATGTGTTGATGTAAAATAAAGCCCGTTTGTCCTGTAATTAGTCGTTATTGCTTGGTTTTTCAACGTTTAACTCTTTTTTCTATTTATATTTGCATCCACACATGTCAAATAAAACCAAAGACAATCAACAGATAGGCTGTCAGTAGAATAGAGCAAAATGACATGAGAGGCTTGAAGAAGAACGGTACCCAGCGGTACCTCGCGACTAATTCCTTCCCCTCCCGTGGCTTGACTTCAATTCCCATGATAACAGATCCCCCATCCACGTTCTTTTTTGTCTCCTAGTGTTCTCAGGCATGAGAGAATAGTAGTCATTTTTTCTTTCAATGGGTTTGGGTGGCCGTGTAGTTTTTCTTGAAAGCGTTTTAGTAAGTGAGGGTCAACCGTTGGTGATTTAAAGTCAGTATGCTGAGTTTTGTTATTGACATAACCGGGTGCTTATGGGACAAGACTAAGCTTTTTTATTGAAATGTTTGTAGTCGTTTTCCGTGAGTCTGTTTAGTAGTGCCGTAAATTTGTAATGAATATGTCCAAACTGGTTCAAGTAAGTAAATGTACCTGTTTATCTGTCTTATATCTAAATTTTAATTCTAATATGTGTTTAGTGTTTAATAAGCAGTGAATGGGTTTTACTTTATGACTGCACGTGTTGTATGAATTCTCAAAGGTTACTTAAGTTTCTATTAGTCTTTCTTTTTTCGTAAAAAGGGTGGGATATTTATGGTTTATGGGATATTTATGGCTCACTGATTTGAACTGATCTCTCCACTTATCATTTTCATTACATTGTTGTAGTAAAAATTTAAGTTAATGAAAATAACAATTAAGTACACTATATCCATATTGTTCAGTATGATAAAATCAAATAAGCCATTAATGAAATATTTAATCATTATTTATTTTAACGATTTCTTCTCGAGGTGTTACTTACGACTACTAAAGTACGTAATGCTTACATTTCTAGAATACACTAATTTTTATGTTGCTTTATATGCCATGCTTTAATTTACCTCTATATGATAGCTGAAATTCCTTGTGATTTCTTCGTCATCCATTTCATCCATTGCGTCCTGAAAAAATAAATAAAAAACTATACCATTAAAAAGGAAATATAATGATAAAGTTATCACTTAAGTATTTTTTTAAATGAATATAACGAAAGGAATGTTAAAATATGTTTATTTTATTAAATAATATGTTCCTACGCTTTATGTCCCTAAAAGTTATCGATCTAGCCAGTCAACCGCTCGAAGTCCCCTAGCTGCCATGCTCTCTTATAAGTACTGCAACCACCTCATCTTGGATCATCCTCTTTTCTTCCTTTCCTTCGAGGAAAAATATGTTCCACATTTCTTTATGTTCCCATCGTTTCTCCGACATTCTGTTTAAGGAGCTATACCATTCCAATAATTTTCTTTCGTGTTGAGAAAAGTTTTACCGACTTTACTCGTTGCCTTATCGTACTCTTAGGAACGTGAAGGATTCTGGAAATGGAAGATCTCCAGAATGCCATCTCCATGGCCAAATAATGATTCCTCCTTTTATCAATGTCCCTATTTTTGATCTTTACATCTTAACATTTTCTGTGAATAAGCGAAAAAGCCTGTTTTATTTTTATTTTTGGAGGATAATTTTATTTATGCACAGAACAGAATTTTCTCTTCCTGATTTATTTTACTGATTTATTATTTTTTGGGGGGAGAACTATGATGGTCCCCAACCTAACAATACAATGTATCTGCTTAAGAATGATTTCAATTAACAGATGGTGTAATAGAATTTGTAGGTTAATACATTTGTTCCTCACGTGTCAAAATCAACATAAACAATTTCTAGCAGTTTTGATTAAACAGATGCACAAGCTGGATACTCCAGAGTCTACTCAAGGGATTTGCAAGTGCCAGTAGAGGCAACTGGAGCTGGAGCGATATTGAGTTACTTGTAGCTGATGCTTTGGACAGTACTGACTTATCAACACCTACACAGCAGCTCCCAGCACAACGAGAAATTCAATTTCATGATTTCTATCCAATGTTTAGTTTAATAGTTTGAAATAAGCGCGTAAAATGGGATTAATTACTCTTAAAATTTTTTGAATTTTTTAACTCCAAAAGAAAACTACACCCCTCCTCAAAATTTAAGATTTCAAGAAATATAAACCAATACCACGACAAGCCATGAAGGGTCTAGGGTGCAGGACATGGTAGAGACTGTACTGTTTCTAGGAGAACGGTTGTGCACGGAAGTGTTCTCTCCTAGATTACATTCAACCGCCAAATGTCCCCCCCTATTAAGGGTACATACTTGGAGAAGTGAGCGGCCCCGGGATTCCAAATACCCTGATTTGAACCGATGACCTTCAGTACGGGAACTGCTACCACTGAGTGTAGCTCCTTCAAGATGTATAGAATCTAAAGTTTAATAAACAAAAAAAAAATCCTCCGGCTGCCTGTTCCACTATGGATTCTTGGATTTTGCATATGTGGTCAAAATATTCCAAATTTACTTTTATTACATCCATCGTCTCGTCTTTTTATTGTGTTTACATATCAAAATAATACTTACTTTTGAGTGGGTTCTGAATGACATTATATAAAACTGCTATATGATTTGAGAGTATTTATTGAGGGACAAGAATTATGGACGACATGCAGTATTCAAAGGTTCGGTAAATAGCCATTACTTATACTTTCAGTCAAGTTAGTTACTTTGGACTGATGAGAGGTGTGAATTAGAAACACGTCTGTAGTAATTATACCGTGTTTCCTTAATTCATTTAAGGATGCTTAGACATTGATCCAGTTTAGATCTTCCTAAATATCGGCAAAGTCTTACAATAATTCAGATCAAGGAAAGGATAAAGACATTTGGAATCTTCAGTATAAAATTAGTGGGAAAGTTGGAGAGTTAAATTGAAAACAGCCTTATACACAATCACATACATACACACACACACACAGATTAGTAATTAGTGATTTCACCAATTGGTGATGATTTCTGGTGTTTCTGACAGGAGTAGATTGTGTGGAAAAGACAGGTCGGAAGACGGATTGGTTAGGTTAAAGTAATTTAGATTCTTCTGATATATTTGTAATTGTAAGATTCTTGTGAATCTTCCGTAATTGTTAGAAGATATAGTTAGCAGGATTTTTCCGAATAATTGAAAATACCTTTTCAAACCCAGGTTCAACTAAACTAAACATGAGATCGAATAAGTAATACTGTCTAGTGGTTATCACAACAAGCTATTCTGTAATATACCCAAGATCGCGGGTTTGAACCCGGCTAGTTACCCTATGATTTATAAAGGGATTAAAAAGTCCTTGGTTGTGCCGTCCTTTGGAAGGTTAATGGGGATCCCTAGTCTGTGGGATATCGTTAAATATCCTTATCACAATAATACCTGGATTCATAATTAATGACTCTCACTGAAGCATCATGATAATAATATAGCAACATAGCAGTGTAATGGATAAAAGGTGAACAATAGTAACGATGTTTTTGCTATAGATCAATGTAAAAACCTTCTAACTTAGCCCTGGCTTGCTGATCAACCTCTTTTCTATAGAAGTGAAGAGGGCCATCTATAATACCGAGGCCTGTTACTAATACGCCAGGTGTTTTGAAGGTCGGAATAAATTGAAGAGAGCTGCATTTTTGATGTTGTAAGGGCATAATATTTACTTGTGAATTACCTATAAAAAATAACGGTAGTACCAGTAGGCACTACTATGCAGGGTGGGGAGCCACCCAGTTTCCCCGAGGTTTTTCGGCCACCAAAAGTTTACCCATCCGTTTTTCGGTTACAAACTTAGATTTACACTACTCAGACATGCCTTTACAACATATCAAAAATGCAACTCTCTTCAATTTTTTGCGATCCTCAAACACCTGGCCGCAGGCCTATATTTGGACGATTTAGAAAAAATGACCAAGGGACGTAATGCAAAATCTATTAGACCTAAGGGACTCGATTTGAGCTTAAATTAAATTTATTACAGATTCATTTCTCATGACTTTCATCGTAGGATCACTCTTTCGGTTGGTGTTCCTCTCGAAAGTCGGGTAAAACATAAAATTTGGATTTTTTGGAAAAATTACCAATTTTCAAAGGTACGTCACTCAAAATTTATCAGAGTTATTGAGCTGTAGTTGGACTCAAATCGTAGAAAAATTTAATCTTCATTAAAAATGGTTACATTTAATTTTTATCAAAAACGCACCAACTAGAAGATATAGGCCAAAAACTGAAATAACTCCGAAAATTTCGAGGTTTTTTGACCACCAAAAGTTTTCCCATCCGTTTTTTCGGTAGCGAACAGGGATTTCCACTAGTCAGACATGCCCTTAGAACATATCAAAATGCAGCTCTCTTCAATTTATTGCGACCTAAAGCCTTTTTTTGTTACCTGCCCGCTGACCTATAAGTTCAAAATGGCCATCTACAAAAAGTACTAGTAGTAGTAGAAGTTGTAGAGCAGCTAGGAACAGGTTAATATGTTGATTGATCACATCCTCCATTGGCCACATCCTCCATTGATCACATCCTCCATTGATCACATCCTCCATTGACCACATCCTCCATTGATCACTTCCTCAATTGATCACATCCTCCGTTGATCATATCCTCCATTGATCCCATCCTCCATTGACCACATCTTCCATTGATCACATCCTCAATTGATCACATCCTCCATTGATCACATCCTCCATTGATCACATCCTCCATTGACCACATCCCCCATTGATCACTTCCTCAATTGATCACATCCTCCATTGATCATATCCTCCATTGATCACATCCTCCATTGACCACATCCTCCATTGATCACATCCTTCATTGATCACATCCTCAATTGATCACATCCTCCATTGATCACATCATCATCAACCACAGAAGGCAGCCTGGTGGGTAGGGGGAAGCCAGCAACCACCTAAGGAATGATGTTATTCACAGATGGACAAATCAGTAAAATTATATTTCTTTAATCATTATATTCCTACTATCTATACTCTATTTTATTTTATTAACCATCTTTATCAATCATATTATACAGTACACTAATGCCAGAAAGAGATAGTACCATATCCCACCAAGGGAAGGTATTTTCTCGACTGTAAACAACTATTATAAATTGGAAACATTTCTTTTGGGAGAATTTCATTGTGGACTAAACTCTTTTCTTAGCCGATTCTACTTTATTCATCATCGCTAATAGACTAGAACTCACAGTGATCCCAAATCACAAAAACCTAGCCAAAAAATGAAGGGGTTCTTCAATTTAAATGAAAATTGGTATACTAAAGTTTCCGATGTCGCTGAATAGGAATAAAAAGTCAAAATTACGAAAAACAAAATGTCGCATCCAATATGGCGGACATATATATTAAAAAATATTAAATTTAGCCGAAACTTTGTATATAGCAGTTTTGGGGATCCCAGATTACGAATCGGAAGTCAAAATTACGAAAAACAAAATGGCGGACATGTATAAAAAATATCAGATTTAGCCGAAACTTTGTATATAGGCTTTTTCGAGATCGCAGATTACGAATCAATAGTCAAAAACACAAAATGGCGGCTTACTATGGAAGACGTTTATATTTAAACAAATTTAGATTTAGCCAAAATTTGGTATTTAGTATTTCTTTACGTACGCACGTAGCTTACCAGGTAGTATACAAACTTTCACTACAATTAGAGTGGCACCTAGTGGGAGCTAATTTTTCTTGATTTTGTTAAATTATAGTATTAACTAAATACCGAAATTGGTTTTGTAACGTAACTCCGCGTAACTCATCAACGTTTTCATCACTTTTCAAAATTTACACATAAGTTTTTACTTGAATTTTTATTAATGAATATTAACAAATTTTTACATCACACTTTATAATTATTTTTATATGCATGCATTAATTATACTTACTTTCAGGAGTATTTTCCAATTTGAAAAATTAAAATCAATGCACTCTGAGCAGAGTTATTAACATTTGAAGCGACCGTTCTTTCTTGCCATTACGTCAGGTGCGGGTATTGCTCGAACGAAGGTCACGTTTGCACCGAAATATAAACTCAGGTAGAAGCCGTTGGCCCCTTTCTCTTTTACCGTCCAATGCTTAAACTATTAGTGTACCCAACCCAACGATCATAAACTGCCAACTTAAAGTTTCATTTTTGAGGTTTTGGCCAGGGTTTTTTATGGTATTTGGGACTACTGTGCAACGCCAGGTTAATCTGTTAGCTGGACCACTTTAATTGACACCCCACTCTGGTTACGTTAAAACATAGGTAATCAATAAATACATTTTTAAAATAAAAAATACAAATGATTTTCTCAGTCGGGACTATGTGGGGCACCTTGTAGCTTAGTTTTCAAAGCAAACAGACTACTTGAATGACTTATTCATTGGAGATGTAGTTAAATTATATATATTTTAAAGGATTTATATATTTCTTAATATTTGATTTAATTTATGATAACAAAGTAAAACAGAACATGAGCTCCTGTTCAAGATGTATCCGGTGACTTACATAAATGCTTAAATAACAGATGTAACATTTCCACACTTGAAATGGAATATTCATTCGCAAGAGTTGTGAAGTTTCGAACTAACATAGCGCACACCAGGTCGCAAGGGAAGCTTGGCGTAATTCAATTAACGGGAAAGTTGGCCAACTGTCGCATAATTTACACCCGGGGTATCCATTACTAATATTACAGACGTTTCCGATGCTTCATATGCCATTTATACCTTTCGAAATTCATTCACATGGATAGTTGAGACATTCTCAATTCAAAATATGCTATTACTATCTTTAAAGTTATTAATATGTTTTTAATTTTGGGATGCCAGAGTAATCAATTATCATACAATTAATGAACTTATTATTTCTTTAAATGTCCTAACTGTATTTTAAATTTGATTCTTTTCGAAAGGTTGGTTGCGTGTCTACCATTTCATTAATCTGTTCACTTAGTGCCTTTTTTTATTTATTAATAAAGTATATTCATTTTAATTATGCAGGTACTTATAAATACTATATTGATGGTTAAATGTAGTATATGTATATAATACATCTGGGTTAAATAAAGCACCTGAATAATTACAATGAGTATACTTTATTATTGCAATTTATTTTGCAATTTTCCAACTCCTTTGAGCACTCCTTCACTTTCTTATTTCGTGAACCCATAGGGTCTAATAATAGCGCCCGAAACGATATATAGCAATACTATTGATATTTTAGGGAGCGGAGTGTCTCAGTGGTAGAGCACTGAGTTGCCATGCCGGAAATCCTGGTTCAAATCCCGCTGCAGGCCATCACTTTTATTTGGTCTGTTCGCAGCGGGAGATGGGTCATATAGGATCTAGGACCCTCCTGAGACCCACCCAGCCTCTATACAAATTTTTAGAAAATTATAAAAATAGGGTACCCAAAATAAGGGAGAAAAATCTGGCTGTTGAGCGTGACCTAGGACAAGTCACCTCCTTGCAGAACCGTTGTCCATGAAATAGTACAGTCTCTACCATGTACTGAACCCCAGACCGTTTCACGGGTTGTAGTGGTACAGGTTTTTTTTATTGATATTTAGTACATAACGATGATACAAATATGAATTGTGAAAAACTAAATGTTTTCAAATGAGCGGTCTTCCAGTATATGAATAAATCAGATACTTATTGAGGCACATTGTATCATCGGTCAGGTTACAATATTTTTAACAGTTGAAATCTGTTTATTAGATGTTATGATGTTATTCTAATTATACATTAAATTTTTCATTTTGTATTTAATAATCTATATTATATGTCGATATAATATACATTATTATATTACAAGTAAAGGCTGAATGAATGATAATATAAATGAATTCAAGTAAAGCTAATTTATTTATTGTTCAGCTTTATATTTTCATATATATAATATAACTAAAAACGGTCTTATAACCTCATAAAGGAAGAACTCAAAGATCAAGCTAAAATAATCCACCCTCACTAAATTAACACAACGTGGCCCTAAACAAACAACGTCTACAGCCTCAGTCAGACCTAACAGAGAGTCCACGTCTCAATCTAGAATTTATTCTCAGTAAACAGTGTAAAAAATCACTGTTTTATATTAATATAAAATCGCACACCTATTAAATCATAAAAAGTAGAAACCAAGAGAATAGAAGCCGCTGCGATTCCTGAAGCTCTCTAGCTTATATTGCTCCAAAACTCTAATATTGAAAATTAATTAAGGTAAGTATCAAAGCAGAGCAAATTCGACAAAAATAGAATCTGATACTTATCGCTTATTACTTAATTGTGAATTATTTAATCCATGCGGGTTTCATACGTGCTAATTATGACGGAATAGTACCTATTGGAGTATTTTTCTAACGAACAAGATTGTTCAAGAACAGGACCTGGTACAGTGTTGTATACGTCAGGAATCTGACTCGTCTATGTTCCCAAATAAGACAGGGAACATCCTCTGGAGCAATTCATAAAACAACTCCGTCTCTATTGTTCCTGGACAAAGAGTAGAGGAGACATACGATGTTAGGGGTTTGTGTTATAAAACAGTTAAGGATAGTTATGGACGCTCAGATACTGCTGAGTCAGCTGCCCGATTGTTCTATTATATGGATGCTCCCTCTCTAGACTAAACGGAGTCATCAGTTATCATTAGTGCAGTAGAGTACAAACGTCAGGAATACAGCAAACAAAATCATTTGCTGCAATGCGTAAAATAGAGCGAGTAATACGGGCCTATTAATATCCGCTGATAGAGAGAATATCCTGTGCGTGCAAAGGACTAAAAGTCTGCCCCATAATTTATTAATGATGTGAATCTTAAAAATATCAAAAACAAAGGCTTTATCCTGATCGGATAAATTAAAAATGATATCAAATGCTCAATTAATCACTTTGTTAAGCGAACGGTTTTGAAACCTGAATGACGACTAACAACACTGTTCTTTTACAAACAGTTTGTAGTTTGTAAAACTACAAGTTTTATATCTACTTGAATTACAAAACTGTCTGTTTGTGACATCAACTGATCTTGCCTGTAATGGATCCAATATTCATACGCTTATAATAAACCTATTTCACTTCGAAAAAGTCACAGATAAAGATAGTTTATAAATATTATCAGTAAATCTACAAGACTTGAAAGTTTAAGTTTCTAAACCCAACAATGTCTTCACCCATTTAATAGATTTAATAGAAATGAATAAATTAGAACCTTCCACCTTCTCATCCTCCTCTTAAAATGTACATCGTACAGTACAAGAGATACCTCTCAGTCCTATCTTCAATTCTACTTAGAAATCTTCAAACCCGAAGGGGCTAAGAAAAAAAAAAAATTTATTTAAGGTAATTATTTTTTTTAAACCAGTAACTAGCAGACAATTTATTTCTTCGTGTAATTCCGACTCAGCCAATATCAAATCTTAATACCCTTAAGTTGTAACAGGTTATTTGGATGTTTGCTTCTGATTGTAATAATCCATTGTTGAATTTCATCGCTGATTTAGAAAAAAACACAATATTTGAGTACTCCTGGCAATAGTGTAAATCTATACGAGTATCTGCTAGAAACTGTAGTTATAATAAAATTAATAATAAACCCAAGTCTTTAAAAGGTGTTGTCAAGATTTCATTTTATATTAATTCCGTACCTTTAGCGCTCTCAATTACGATGGATTATGACAAACGAGGTGTCAAAAGAAAGGAAATTTCCTGCAGAAGTCAAGAATAACAAATCTGATTCCTACTCACATTAGAGTGACTTGATAAAAACTTAGATTTAGAGTGTTAGAGATGTGTGTGCTGTCTTTTTCGTATTCTGTTTTTCAGAATTCGACTAACTTTGGGCAACTGCTTAATAATAACGATGTTCAATGTACCGTAACAACAATTTACTCATTGTTCAGAGATAGAGCCATATATCATCAGCCTAGGCCTGCAGCACTAGGGACGAGACAGGCTTAATACTACAGCTACTGCTGAGCATATGTGCTCTACATAATCAGCATGTGTCTCGATGGAGTAGAAAACTCAAGCAGACGCTTGTAGAATAGAAAGCAAGCCAGTACCAAACCTCAAAGAAAAAAAAAGTTCAAAGATGTTTCATGACCGAAAAGTCATTAATTAACCTATTAATATTTTTTTTATCATCATTACAAGTTATATTTATATGATGATATTAATTTTCATATTTTTTTTTTTATATCTGTACTACTAGAACTCGTGAAGGGTCTAGGGTTCAGTGCATGGCCGAGAATGTACTGTTTCTTGGACAACGGTAGGGAAGCATAGATGACGCTCAACCGCTAGATTCCCTCCTAATATTTTGGGTACCCACTTTGTAGAGGCTGGGTGAGCCCCAGGAGGGCCTAGATCTCAGAGGACCCAACTCCGGCCGCTAATAGTATATAAGTCTGTCAACGAGCGGGATTTGAACCCAGGACCTTCGGCATGGCAATTCAGTGCTCTACCACTGATCCACTCCACATATTTATGGAATGAACCATATCCCATAAAAAGGGTTGATATTTTTCCATTTTGTACGGACTAATTTCTAAATGGAAGACGTTAAAATAAATAAAGATACAATTTAAAATTTTGCAATTTCAGTTAGAGCGCTTAACTGCATGAGATGTTAATTACGACCCAACAAGGACGCTAATGGCGTAGCATTTAGCCCAGCCTAGTAAAATTATTTATGATGAGCGGCTCAGCTCTGTCACAAACAAATTAGTTTATCGCAGGATCTGCCCGCTCCCCTCACCCCACCCCATCACAATTAACTACCTCCTGCCACTTCATTAGCTCAACTTACCCCCACTCCTTTATGGTGTCGCTACGAGTTTGAATCCACCAATCAATTGAAAGCATTTATATCGTTTTGCATCTCGATATGCCTAGTTAATTAAGTTATTCAATTTGGTTACTGAGATTTCCTGGTAGTTATATGGTATCCTTTCAAGGCAATCAGTCATAAAGAACTAAGTCCATTAAAAATCTATTATTAATAAGTAAGATCAATGTACATTAGTATCAAGAAACATAAATTTATATGAAAAATCACATATACTTGAAATATATGTTTAAATGTATTTTTCTACTTAATTTTTACCCAACGGTGAACTAGGCGTGAGACATGGGCGCCCACGCAGCAGCCAGTTAGCGAGATCAGCTGATGAGAAAAAAACATATCCAAAGTCAGATTTTTGGCCCAGTAGAGGCAAATGGATCAGAATAAATATAGAACAACAAAGCATGTATCATTAAACAACATTGTCAGTATAATAAAACACGGAAGGCAGAGATGATTGGAGTAGGGTCTGAGACACATGGGAGTGCGAAGGTAATGGGATAAGGCGACGGACCAAGAAGTGTGGAGGAAGCTCGTCAAGGAGGCCTACGACCTTGTCCACAGCAGGTTAGCTTTTTTTTATAAATATTTATTTTCATAAAATAAAAAATATTTATTACTAGCTTTGATTGGGCAATAAGGGATATTATGCCTACATAATTTGTCTGTGTAATGTATTTTGTTTTTATCACGTACCGGCCACTAAGGACCACGTGAATATCATTGGCTAGACTTCTTTGGGAGTCTTGATTTTCTTTCTTCCCATCTCAGCTAATGTACTTTATTATACAGAAATTATAAAAATAAAAACAAAACTATTTTTTTTTTTCTTTGCCCCTAGGCTTTTATTAATTTTTAACAATAACATATTAATATGATACATGAGATCTCTTGTACTGCACCTGGTGCATTTTAAGAGAGAAGTGTGCATTCAATTGTCTTGAGATTAATTAGATGGTAGGAGAGGGGGGTCTAGTGATGGGGCTCACTAGTTCTTTCTGATTGAAGTTAGTCAGTAGTTTACTCAGTCCATGTTGAGTGTCTGTACATGTGTTTGCCAGCGCCGAGGTCGGCCTGTCGGTGTAATTGTGTTGAATAGTGGGTTCGTGCAGTGTTGGAGGCTATCAAAGAATTTGATATGCCTCCATGTAATGAAGTCCGTTACCATCGGGAGTCCGAGGGTCTCGTGTATCATGTATGATTTCGTCCTTTGTAGAGAGGTGTGCCTTCGTATACGGTTTTGAAATTATTGGAGCCTTTTTGAAGTTGTTGGTGAAATGTTATTCAGCATAGGCGCCTCATGAAGACGCTGTTCTAATAACTGCCTTATAGATCATTACTTTGAGACGGAGTGATATGTGCGGTGAGGTTAAAAGGTGATTAAGCCTGTATGATTTTGTTAAAACCGACCTGATCTTCTTATTACAATGTTGGGATAACGTTAAGTGCCGGTCGAGGGTGACACCGAGATACGTTATCCTAGTCGCAGGTTTGTTTACTCTACCTGCTACTCTATAAACCTTAGGTAGAGGGCGCTTATTCTTTTGGAAGGAGAGGATAATACAGTCGGTCTTCTTTGGATTAACTGTAATATTCAATCCGTCCAGTTTTTTAGTTATTTCCTCACAGGCCACCTCCTCCTGCCGTAGAGCTCTCTCTGCATTCAATGAGCTACTGTAGATCTGTAGATGGCGATGTCATCAGCTTTTTTGTATTTGGCACCAACGATTTCAGCCGTATAAACTGAGAATAATACCGGTGATAGCACAGACCCTTGAGGTACACCGCACGTAAGTGGAAAGGGATTGGACAGCTCTTCGCCAACTCGTACCTTTATTGAACGTTGTGTCATAAAGGACCTTATGATAGTATAGAGCTGCTCGGGAAATTCGTTGTCCTGCAGTGTCTTACATAGAAGAATATGGGACACTGAGTTAAACGCCTCCGTGCAGTCTATGATATCAAAGCGGTTGCCTCGTTCTTAACTGTGTTCTGGCTTACTTCCGCATGTAGCTTCGCCAAATGGTGGTCCGGGCATAGTCCGGCCTGAAAGCCGGTCTGTTCCGGTGGGATTAACGCTATTTCCGAGCAGTAGGTTTTGAGATAATTAAGGATAATTTTCTCAAAAACTTTGCCCATGTGCGGAATTAAGTTAATAGGCCGATAGTTGGCTGGCTAATTACCATTTCTTGCTGGCTTCAGCAGCGGCAAGAGGATAGCTCTTTTCCATGCCTCAGAAAAGTATCTTAGCCTGAGACCGGAGTTGTAGAGGTTCGTCAGGTGAGCTATGCCTCTTCTTGGTAATTGTTTCAGGAGTATAGTTTGTATCCCGTCGTGGCCTGGTGCTTTATTCCCTCGCGAACGACGGAGTATAGCCTTCAGCTGTTTCGGAGATACAAACATATAATGATTTCCCACATCTTCGTTCGGGATTCCGGTCGTAGTGATTGTTCGACGGGCTACAGTGGCACTGTAGTGATCGGCAAACATACTTGTTTGCTCCTCATCTGTCAACAGTTTGTCTCCGTCGTGTAATAATGTAGAGCTGATCCTTGTACTCGTCCTGAGTAATTTCCAAAATTTACGGTGGTTGCAATGGATTACTCGGAGCTTTTCATGCCACTGTGCAGTTCGCCATTGTTTCATGAGATTGCGAATCTGAGTAGTAAGGGAATTCACTAATGATTTCACCTCATGATCCCTGGTGATGATATTTCTTTATATACGAATTTATTATCTTGCACGTTAGATAATTGGACGGGATTAGGGAAGCAGCGTCTTCGGTGAAAGCCATTGATATTCCAACCCATTTAACCAAAACCAAAACAAAATTATGTAACTAAACCTTCCTGGTGAGTCACGCTATCTATTGGCGAAAACCGAATGAAAATCCGTGCAGTAGTTATTGAGTTTACCGCGAACAAACACGGGCGAGAACTTTGTTTTATAATATATATAGATATTGAAATTAGCAACAAGAATCGCGTTTTCCATAACTTCTAAAGCTTTATTAGTTAAATACTGTTTCATTTTTCATTTGACACAATTAATAATAGTATAAAATCTTAAATTGTGGTAAAGGAAGCTTAGTTATAATATAAAATTTAAAAACCTGAAGAATGCAGTACTACCAAAACTCATACAACTTTATGAGTGAGAATATCGTAGTTAATAATTTCAATAAAATAAGTTTATTCAAGAAAACTGTATAGAGAAAAAATGTTTGTTTAAAATATTATAAGGAAAGGAGTGCGTACCCAAGGGAATCCATTCCGGTCACGATGATATCCCATCCGTCCTGTTGATAATGCTCTCTAGGGGGGTAAGTCTTTCCAACTTATTTATTCGGACTCATACCCAAATTCCAGGAAACATGGTATAATTGGCTACTCAAACACAGTAAACAAAGGATGTTCAGAAGACCACAATCGGCTGAGTAAGTTTTTCGAGCGAGTGGTTCACCACCATCTCCTGAGGCACTAACCTTCTGTTCATGAAGAGACTCGGATTTCTGCTTGCAGTTGCATTTGACAGCATATTCGAGAGTCTCAAACTATATTTCTTCCTCGAGGGCACATTGGACAGTTACTTCACGCTTACCAGTCACGTGAGGAAGAGAGCCAAGCTGGACAGGAAAGTCCAATCCATGCATCCAATCCGGATGTAATTTAATGTTTACAAGGCTACCATCATACCTAAGCTCTATGGTGGGCCACTACTGAGGCATCTACAGATGTGTCTTATAAGATCTTTAGAGCTATCATAATTCCATCCCATCGCTCCAAAAGGCACGGAATACAATCATCCGAAGCTTCAACCACATATATATATTTATTATATATTTCAGATACATTTTAATATATTCCACTTCAGGTAAAGTAAAAAATTGTTATTTGTGTTTAGAAATAATCCTTCAGAAGAATATCATGTCGCAATTTATTACTAGAGCGGCATCCTTTCAGTTTTTAACGTTATATTTTCTGAGTAGATATTATCAGGGGCGGATCCAGAGCTCCCCTCTTCCTTTTCCGGACCTGTGCGGGATGACTATAAATAGTCACGAAATACTCCTAAAAGAAAATCGGGGTAGAAATTTTCCAACCTTCAGTTTGTAAGGCATATTTTTAACAGGGCATGGAAAGTATGATAGATGACATTGTGTGATTGAGTTATCTCATTCTGTTTCAAGAGAGATAAATTTCTTGGTCAGTGATTTCTAAAGAAGATTCCGATCAACCAGCTCGCTCCGATGAGCAAATGCTCAGTCTATAAGCAATATGAGCTCTTGATGAGGACTCCTTAGACCATGATGGAATGTTTTATTTACCCGCAGTTGAGGTGATGGCGGCCGCTGATGGTAACATCTCACCGCCTCTATCTCAGTTCCATTATTCAGTACCTCCAATGTACCTTCTCCCTCGGGAGTCCTTCTGGTCTTCAAGAGCTATCTCCTTCTTTTATTGTAAGGTTCCGTCGTTCTAGATTGCTATAAAATCGAATTCGGATCACGAAGAGATATTATCAACATTGGCAAGATCCCAACTACCTTTCCGACTAAACCGACGAATTCGATTAGGAACTGGGTCGCCTAGGATTTAATCCGACACAGAGCCATTCCCGGTAAGTAAAGGGTAAGTTCTTACAGAGTATACCATTATTAAAATAGTACTGATTTGGATAAAGTAAAATTTACAAAGTTCATTATATGAAGAATATCGTTGTAATGTAATAATCGAAATATACTAAAACGTTTCAGAGATTCACACAACAAAAATTGAGTGCCATTCAATGAAACTAGAATGTATTTATGTTCCACATTTCAGTATGTAGAATTCATAAATAAATTTGCTGAAAAAAAATGTTTTACTTCAATATAGTTCCTTTCTCCGTCAAAAAAAGAAAATAGCATTATGTCTACATCCCAAGTTTTCAATTCGGATAATCACGTGAAAATAGAAAACTGTCAATGAAAAATGGAAATCATAAATTTCTTGGAGAACCGCTTTGGAAAGTTCCATTTATCACAAAAACCCTGAGGTGGATAAACACCGACACACCTCAACAGCAGAAGTTAAAGATCCAACCGACTCAACAGGTTGAAACTGATATCTTTACAAATGGTTTTACTTCACCTTAACGATCCCTCCTTTCCGATTTGTGAAACATCACAGTAAAGAATCCATGCTCCTAAAAGGGTAGTTCTTATAACTCCAGGATTCTGATTTAACTAGACTATCCCCCTAGAGCGTACTTTACTCACATCACCTCAGCTGTACGGTAGTCGTTAATTGTTATCAACGTATATTTACAGAAATATGTATTACACTGTTCCATTGCCAACATAATTAATAATACATTATAATTAATTTAATACATAATTAATAATACATTAAAGTTACAAATATTTTACATAGGTGTGCCAGAAGTTATAGCTACCATTCCTAGTTTCTAGTTTTTCACAAAAGTTTCTATATATATTTCTTTAGATTATTCTTAGCAATTTATTTAATATATAATTCGTTTATTAAAATTCGATCTAAAATATACTACCATTTGTTGACAACCCAAATAGAACCAACTCAACGATTAATACTGATATAAATCAAAGCACACCACTCTCCAATAAACAGGGATTCAAATAAAATATAAGTTAAAACAATCATACATCTGTTAATAAATAGTTATTTATGCACCTAGGGACAAAAGAAGATCATTATTCCCTCAGCTGTAAGTTTACCGAGCGAATGCGAGGGTACAATTAGAGTTTATTCCCGAGCGAATGCTAGGAAATAATTATCTTTACTCACGAGGGAGAATAGTATTGCTGGGAATAATGATCAATTTAGTCTCGAGGGGCATACATGATTTTATCTCCAGATGGGATGTAAAAAGGCAAACTATACGGTATAATACTTTATATTATGTTATGTTTTACAATAAATTCAAAAACTTAACTTTTATTACACCATTTTTTTTAAGTCATCATAAGTTTTATTCTAAATCTGACTTGATTTTGCTGGCAATAAATTTGAAATATCATGATTTGCTTCTTGTACAATACGTGGTGAATCCATAACTTACACAACCTGAACACAAATGAACTTTTTATCAGTTTTGGTGCTTTGAAACAACAGCTGATTTTAATGGCCGGTGTGACAGGTGTACCAACCTAACCCTGAACTTTTTCATTATAAAACCTACATTATATATACATTATATAGGTTGTCTTCTTTTTACTTTATTCCCTAGGGAATAAAGTTAACTTTTTACTCAATTTCTAATGAACAGGGAGAAAAGACGTACTTTAGTCCTAATTAATTGAGCCAATAACACATGTTTATGTACCAGCTGGAGATAAAATATATATTGTAACAAAAAGTTGTTACTTTTCAATTTCGAACATTTTTTGTCCGTTCATCACTTATTTCTTCTGTTCTCTACCATGTCCTCAAGTTCTTAGCCGACGTTTCGCTAGCTTTACTGATCTCAGATTAAGATCTACAGTCTCAGATTAAGCCCTGAGGAAGCTAGCAGAATGGCCAGAAAAACACGAATAAAGAAATTGACGGCACTGTCGAAAAGAGAAGAAATACATGATGAATGGTTTAAAAATATTTGCCGGGGGAATTCAAGAGAGTATTTTATTTTAATTTCACTAAAAATAATAAAAAAGAGATAAATAACAAAAAACAGGAGAAATGTAATAAATTAAGTAATTTGATTTATAAGGATAAGTTAGTTCCTTAAAAAATAATATCAATCCGTCAGAAAAAGGCTGTAAAAGACATATCAACCCTAATTTATAAGGCCTTTGCGTAATTGAATATAACCTAAAACCTTACGCTCCATAAGAGTAACAAACACACAAATAAATATTAACAAATCAATTAATAATAACAATACTGTTATTATGTATACTGTAATAAAAAAAAAAAAAAATAAAACTGTACCACTACAACCCGTGGACGGGTCTGGGGTTCAGTACATGGTAGAGACTGTTGCTTCATGGACAACGGTTCTGCAAGGAGGGTCCTAGATCCAATATGATCCATCTCCCGCTGCAAACAGACTAAATAAAAGTACTGCCTGCAGCGGCATTTGAACCAGGATTCCAGAAGACCTAAAATGTGGGTCGAAACTTTCTCCCTATACAAGGGTTTTTTCTCAACCCGGACCCTTTTCTTCCCCATATATATATATATATATATATATATATATATATATATATATATATATATATATAAGGTCGACTAATATTATTCAACATAACGTATACTTTTTTTCACGCTTTTACATTTTTAATAACTGACCACTCATAACGAAATGAACGAAAATCTAAACTGTTTTTTTTTTCTGGAAATCGAAACGACATCCTTCACTGAAAATCTGCTGATTTAAATGAACTCAAGTATTCCCGGATTACCGGAACAGTTAAAAAGCTGTAAGGTGCTGTTGGGTTCTTTCACGCGAAGTAAATCAGCTCACAAGGATCGGTGGGGAATTTATTATTAAAAAGGGGGAGAAAAAGCAAACTGAGTTAGGAAAAGCTTTTCATTTCTTCTTCCGAATCTAATCCCTTCTCCGAATCCTCTTATCTAAATGTGCTGAAAGAAAATTAGATCTGTCAGATCGGGTCTTCCACTTCGCCTCCTTGTCGGTTACAATAAATACAATAAGCCATTGCTATTAGTTCTCTATATTGGATTTGTATGTAACAGTAAGTGAGGGTTAATATTTTCTAATGACTTGGTAACAATTATATCTCAGTCATTCTTTTTTTGGTTAATGAAATAATTTACACTTCATTAATCTTATATTGCAAAAAGTCAAACAATTATTTTAGTATATTAAAAACACCAACATAAGGATTCCCTGAGTTTTAATCGAATTTTTAAAAATTAACAGGAGAAAGACAGCCACTGCAAAACACCTGAAAAACAATACTGTAAAATCATAATTGGGTATAAGTTTATTCTGGAAAATAAAATAATCGTGAGTTTTAGTATCGGAAAAAGTTTTAATTATGGGAAATAAATATTAAGAACTATTTAATGAAATGAATTATAGTTACAATCAAACTACTATACAATTGATTCCATTATATTTTAAATTACAACTCATCACGATAATTAGTTTTTCGCGAAAGATTATTCGATTAGCCATGCCGAAAAGCCTCATTCATATCCCGCTGCTGGCCAAACTTATATTTAATCTGTTAGCCCTATGAACCCTATAGGATCTAGGACCCTCCTGGGGCTCACCCACCCTCTATAAAAAAAACTGTACCACTACAACCCGTGAACGGGTCTGGGGCTCAGTACATAGTAGGGACTGTACTGTTTCATCGACAACGGTTCTGCAAGGAGGTGACGTCCTAGGTCCTCAACCACCAGATTCCCCCCCCCTTATGTTGGGTACCCTATTTTTAAAGATCGCTTATTTTATAGATGCTTGGTGAGCCCCAGGTGGGTCCTAGATCCTATATGATCCATACCCGGCAGCAAACAGACTAAATAAAAGACTGGATTTGAACCAGGATTTCCGTCATGGCAACTCAGTGCTCTACCACTGAGCCACTCTGCTTCCTCAACCTCTATAAAAGGGGTACCCAAAATAAGGGGGGGGGGGGGGGGAATCTGGCGGTTGAGCGTGATCTAGGACAAATCACAACCGTTGTCCATGAAACAGTACAATCTGTGTACATGACGTTCAGAGCCCCAGCCCGTTCACGGGTCGCAATGGTACAGGTTTTTTTTTAGATGTGTTATTGAAATTATGGAATGTTGGAAATCACAAAGTAACCCATAATACATATCGAAACATTGAAAATATATCAAAAATAAGAGAAATGGACTATATTTTTTCAGATATTTATATACTAATACAAATTAGTAGATCAACTAAAAATATCTTACAATATTTGTGGGATAAGTAGTAAACGACAAGCTGGATCAACGAAATAAAAAAGGATTTAGAAAGAAAATAATGTAGAGGTTGAACGAACAACTCCCAGAGACGTGCTTAGGGAAAAATATTGAATATGGAAGGATTCCAAATTGGGTGAAGGAAATTGGCTTAAGTGGTCGGAAGGGAGAAGAAATATCGTGACAAAATGAAAAAAATACTGGATGAAGAGAAAAGAACAATGAATAAGGAATTGTGAAGCTGGCACATGGTCCTTAGTTGGCCCTAATAGAGGAAATAGAGTTGTAATGCAATTCCTTACTAACAAACAGCTCTTTGAAGACAATCTTTCTTAAGGACTATTTAGGGACTTGTTTGAGAACACCCGAACTACTGTGTTGCTGATTTACTCCATAATTACTATTATTAGTTACGTAAAGGCATAACCAAAAGCACCAATAGAATTTCAGAAAAATTAGATTAAATAGATTTTAAGGTAATTAAGTGATATTTTTGAGCGTTTATTTAATTTTTTAACCAAAAACTTCAGCTGTATTTAAGACCTGATTTTGCTTAATATTTAAAGCAGTGTTTTAATAATGGATTAAAACGAATTTTGTAAATTATTCGCGTCAAAGTTAAAAGCATCCAGCATATTTCAGTTAAAAATGGGAACCGAGCAGGCATTATTATATATTATTAAGAGGATCCTTGATATAAAGAAGAAAAAGATCTACTTGTTTACCTCTATTAGTTTAATAATTTATTACATTATTGTTTATTACGAATAAACAACATAAAATTGTACAATATATTTGCCATGCTTCTAAGTTAATTTTAGAACTTTTTAAAAACCATCAAATAACATACTTATTATATTTTTCAAGTAGGAATGCTTATTTAAATACACAATTCATATAATGCATCATTAAATAAATACATAAACATAATATATCAAAATACTTATAAACATTTTTAACCGATAAAAAGTTATTAAATATATATTAGTGGTTTCTAATAAATTACCCAACAGTGAAAAATGAAACCAGTTGTCTTCCAGATTAAGCGGTACTGGTCTGAGTTTTTTCTTTCTCTACGAGAGTAACTTTCTGTGTATCTTTAACGCAAAGCATCAATTGAAAGTGCAAAATTGATCCTTCAGTGAATTAATTGTTCATTAATTATAAAGTATTAATAATAGCTGTTTATTAATCCATCAACCATATTAGTAAGGGTCATAAAAAAAAATGTGATTATTATTTGGGAAACTAAACACATAAATCAGTGAATTTGGTTTAATTTTTTTTTTTTTCTTACTCCTTCTGTTATTCATTGCCGTTCAATAGTTATTACATACCTCTATGAATACTTCTAAATCGGGACAAAAGTCTTGAGATGTGTGTATTCTTCTGCAACAGAGTAAAAAAGATAAATCAATTTTATGAAACCAATAGATTAAAATGATATTAAAATATAGTTTAAATGTATAAGGTAAGGCGACCAGAGATTTAATATCAAAAGATGGAGCTTAAGTAAATAAAGTTTTTTTTTTTTAAATAACATAAATTACACAGGTCTTTAATGAAAAATTGTAGCATTTTTAACCAGTCTGTTTAACAGTATTTTTTTTCCGATTGCGGAAAAAATAGTGAAAACATTCCATCCCCCGTAGATAAGTCACAAATGTCACCTGAAACTGTCTTATTTGAATCATCAAAAAGGGGTTAAAAAGCTGTACTTCTTCACAATGGTAACCGATATGCTTCTGTGCCTGTTGGACACTCAGTCCATTGGAAAGAACGCTACGAAAATCTTGAGTTTGTTCTTAATAAGCTAGGCTACTCTGACCATAAATGGACCATTTGTGGGGATTTGAAAGTTATTTCTATGTTACTAGGTCAACAAAGTGATTACACAAAGTTTCCATGTTTCATAACAGGCTTCGGTCTGTATGTGGTACAGGGCAACATCCGAATGAGCGGTGCACTTGGAACACATGCCTCGGTCTTCCAGGCGGAGGTCATGGCAATCTATAGGGCCGTGAATCTCTGCCTGGACAGAAACATAAGGGGCAGAATTACAATCTGCACTGATAGCAGAGCAGCGATGGGAGCCATTGGCGGGTCTGTGCACAGATCGAAACTCACGAGTGGGTGCCGCTCTGCGATTGACAGACTTGCCACTGGAGCGAAAATTCGCATACAATGGGTACCAGGACACACTGGCGTTGAAGGCAATGAAATTGCCGACAAGCTAGCTAAAGAAGGTACGCTAAAAACCTGCACAGACTGCCCGGTTGGCAGAGGACTCTGTGACTGTATCTTATACATCCTTGAATGGATACAAACGAGATCAATCCGTGCTTGGGAGGACTGTGAGGCTCGACAATCAAGGGCTCTCATAGGAGCCTATCCCCAACCTGATTGGGTCAAGAAAATGACCAGCCTTAACAGGAGACAAATAAGGCTTGTGACAGGGCTCCTGACAGGACACTGTCGATTGAAACATTACCTATACAAAATAGGGAAAATAAATGACAACACATGTAGATGGTGTCATTCGGATGACGAAGACGCCATACATGTGTTGACCGAATGTCCAGCCTTGGCTGGGAGTAGAGGTACCTTTTTGGGCTCCACCTGGCCTGCGCTAGACGAAATTAGAGTAACCAGTATAACTGGATTAGCTGCTCTGGCAGATAAGCTGGGGCTGTAACGTGCGGGCAGGCTCCCCCTATACCGACAATAAGGCGCGTTAGAGTACAATGGATGAATTTCTGAGTGCTCTAGGTGTCACCGTGTGACAGACACCTCGCGCTATCTGTATTTGTATTTGTATTCCATGTTTCATCTGTGAATGGGATAGTCGTGAAAGGAAGCAACACTATGTCAAGCAGACGTGGCCAATCAGAAAAGGCTCTTATTCCTGAAGTAGGAGGGTGTTTCAAGTATATTTTTGAACAGTTTCTTGGTATACCAGATGCTAAGATGAATGAGGGAGTCTTTGTTGGGCCTGACATCAGAAAACTTTTAAAAGATGAAAGCTTTGTCACTAAAATGGAAATGGAAGAAAAAATGCTTGAAATTCATTTAAACTTGTTGGAATTCATTGTAAACAGGCTTTCTTGAAAACAAAAAAGATCCAAACTACAAAACTTTGGTTGCTCAGATGTTAAAAAACTACAAAATGTTGTGCTGAAACATGAGTGTCAAAGTTCATTTCCTTCGCTCACATCACTACTTTCCAGAAAATCTTGGGGAAGTAAGTGAGGAACAAGGATAACATTTCCATCAAGTTATAAAAGAAATGGATCGCAGATACCAAGGTTAATGGAATATCAACATGATGGTAGTCCACTGTTGGATGTTATAAAGGGAAAATTCACAAGAACACAGCCGAAAAAGTACCAAAAGAAGCTTCTATGGAAAAAATAAAACGTTTTTCATGTTAAAATAATAAAAACAAATCCAAAATTTTCCGTTTCTTGTACTTTTTCCAAAAACTCCAACGATGCATTAGAGATAGGAGAATCACACAAAATCTTATAAGTGGAATCAAGTCAGATGACCATGACACAAAGGGAAATAGAAGGCTAGCCGGCACTGAGTCCGGGTCTTTATATTTCTTTAAGGGAGTTAAACAGGGCAATAGCCAGAACCTTCTACTGTTTATAATTTTCATGGATCTCATTCGGAAATTTTGTAAAAGGTGGACACCCAGAGCAATAGGGGGATATTGGAATATGACCACAGTGTTGGCAAAGGCATTGATCTACGCAGATGATGTGGTTTTGGTTGCGGATACTGCTGAATTTCTCCAGGTCGCTGTGGATGAGTGGCAAGAAGAACTGACACTCAGAAGCATGCAAATCAATGCCTCCAAAAGCAAGGTTATGTGTTGGACGAAGGAACGAGGATCTTAGAATCACTTGCAATAGAGAGAAGGTCATGAATAGAGTCCAAAAAGCCAATGAAATATTCTACTAAATATCCATGACACTCATTGGAAAACAGGAACTGAGCAGGAAAGCGAAGATTCTTCTATTCAAATCAGTTTTTCTCCCAGTGCAGCTATACGGAGCGGAATGCTGGGCATTCTTGGACCGCCATGCCAATAAGGTTGTATCTGCGGAAATGATATTCCTACGGAAAATATTAGGAAAAAACAGGTGAGACCGAATAAGGAATGAAAGGCTACGAGATGAACTAGGAGTTAGATCCGTCCTAGAGACGATTGAAGAAAGACAGCTGAAGTAGTTCGGGCATGTTAACCATAAGGCCAGGTGGGTCCTAGAAGCAAGACCGGGAGAAAGGCGACCTTCAGGCAGATCAAGGCTCATGTATGCAGACTTTATTGAGTGAATTGGCACAGCGAGAGGAAGTACGATGGCGGAGATGAGCATGCTAACACAAGACACGGACCGTTGGACAAGATGGTCGGAGGCAGCTACTCCACACTTAGCAGCTAGTGAGGAGATATTGAGAGAAGAAGAAGGATGTATAGTGTATACATAATTGAAGTATCTTTTTCTCTTTTTTTTTACTGTTATAAATAATTTTTACTTATGAGTCTCAAGATTTAGTCAATTGTTTCAACTTCCTTTCGGCGACGATTCGAGACAATATTAGTCTCATAATCTGTATATGTATATTATGCAGAAAATATGCACAATCCCAATATCCGACAATCCTGATTTAAAACTATTATATTTGACAAGATGCTGTTTTTGTTTGTTTGCTTATTTAACTTCACTTAAGTTAGCTATGGCTAATCTGACGATGCTACAGTGGCAGTCATAAATTTCTCCTATTCGGTTCTATTAAGGATAAGGATCTTTAAACAAGTACCTGTCACCACACAGCCTCGGAGATCCCCATTTTACATCCTCACCGAAGGACTCCATAATCAAACACTTTTTTTTTTTTACTCAAGGCAACTTGTCGGGCTGTAACCATTTAACTTTCTATCATTTGGTAAAAAATAATAATTAAAGAAGATTAATGATTTCCACATTATGTTCAAAAGATTGGGAATTTTTCATTTACATTAAAACTAATTTGATATTTCATCTTAGTTATGCACAATTGTCACTGTAAGCTATATTTTATCTTTCAGTTATTTAATGTTTAATAGAATGCAAAAAGGTACTGCTTAAACACAAATATTGGCCTAGTGCAAAACTTGCTTATAGACTAGCAATATATGGACATTTTCAGGACAATGTTCAGTTTTTCTTTTCCTGCTTAGAAATTCCTAGTCCCTTGGAAGCCCGTGTTAACTTCAGTTTATTAATTTATGTGACAAGTTTAGATTATGTAAGAACCTAATTTGAGTAAACTTTGGTTAGCTGAACAAATTTTAAAGGAGTGATCTTCGTCCAGAACTGCTTCGTTTAAGTTTAGAAGAGAAATGGCCGATTTCGGAATTTCTTGGCCTCTTGCTTTCCACTGCAAATTACCTCTTCGGAATTATTAACTTTACAAATGAAATGCGCTGCAAATAAGTTAATCAATCTTAATTCAGTAAATGAGTAATGATTTCTTTAGAAGCTAATTCCCATTCAAACAAATATTATCTGGTAAAAAATAATTTAATTATGATCATTGCTGACATATACAATTAATTAATTTATGGGTAATTTCGTATTAAACGTACGTTTTTATTGTTTCTAAAATACAAAGTAGAATTAGTAGATTTCTGTTCTGAGTATGTTTACATTTACACATTGTAATGGGCTGTTGTTAGTCTTCTATTTTTAAGAATATTTACAATAACTATATTGGAGCGAAGAATTTTAAGTAATCCATCAAATAAGAGCATGGAATACGCAATTTTAGTATAAATTATTTTCAGTATAAAGGTGTTCACTCACCAGCCCGTTGCAAGAAATATCACCGACGCCTTCGGGGAAGGGTTTTGTAGCAAAGAGACCGTTCGCTGTAGGTTTGAGAAATTTTCATATATTCAGATATTTCATAATTTCTTTATCTATATTACTAACCAGAGGTAAAAAGATCACATTAATACCGTACTACAAAGATATTGAATTAATGCAAACAAAACTGTATGACTGTATGTAATATATTTTATTTTTAAATATTTTTTATATATATTTTCTTTTCAAATTAAAATATTTAAAAGTAAATAAAATTAATAACAAATAAATTATAATACTTATAATGACTTAAGTCAACAAGATCCCAATTAAAATAATGTTCAAAGAAGATCCTTCCCCTCGTATACATCGCAAATTGCGAGAACGCGGGGACTTGGGATCAGTGAAAAGAAAAGATATGACCACGACCGGGAAGCGTGATTGATTGGGCCAGGATAGCTCAAATAGTAGAGTTCCAGACTAGCGATCTGGACGACCCGGTTTCGAGTACCGGTCTTGGACATATCTTTTCTTTTCAAATAAAAATATTTAAATTAATAACAAATAAAATATAATATATTTTAAGAAAACATTTGATATGACTAAAATGGGACGAAGATTGTTTACTATGCTATCAAATATGACCATAGAAACACGCTATTTTAGTATCCACACCGTACAACAGGGATATTGGACGTAATGCTACAAACGTTTAAAAACATTCTGCATTGGTTTATCGGAAGGGACTTATACTCTTAAACGACAAGGCAAGACCTCACGTTGCACGACAGACAGGGAAGAAACAAAACGAGCTGGATTGTAAAGTCCTCCCATACCCACCTTATTCGATAGACTTATCACATACATTTACATCACTTCATAAATTTAGACAGTTTCCTTAAGTGGAAAATTAAAAAAAAAAAGTATATGAGAAATAAGAATAATATTGCAATTGGAACAAACTCCAATACATAGAAATTCAATGTGACATTACACTTTTATAAGCTTAAATATTAACAATGCACATAATTTAAATTAAAAAAATTGTACATTAAGTCTATAATTATAATACAAATAATTGTTTACCAATTATTAACTTTTATAAAAATATATTTATTTTTATATTAATTATTGGCATTGTTTATGGATTTCATGTGTACTAAATCATTGCATGCGAAAATCTAAGGTTAGCAGCTATTTATAATTCAGTAAATAATTTCATTCAAATTCAACAATAAAATAAGTTTTAAACCACAAATCATAATGTAACTAGGCGCAGAGACTATGCAATACCAGCAACGCTCATCTGTACGGCGCAACTGTGTTGACCGACGCCTTAAACAGGCCAGGGCAAAAATGATTCTGAGTTTTTCAGACTTTATTTCATCACAAAAACCTGATTTTTTTTTTCAGTCAGGGATTGAAAATTGGGAAAATGTATGAAAAAGTAGGTTAAATATTTTTAATAATATATGTCTTGATTTCCTATAGTTTTTTCACTATATAATCTTTCCATTAAAACCATTCCTTTTATATTAAACGACGCAAAAAAAAACACTGTTTATCTAATTTAAGCTAGAGATAAAACGTTAGGTTTATTTATTCATATAAATATTTATTATTATTATTTCAACATGATTGATTATCAAATGCGTTAGTGTAACGCAGTTTGACCCTCAAGTTGGCGAAGACTGATTTGTTTTGGTGCCAGTCCATTAATTAGACTGCGGCCTTGATGTCATTCCAATTTAGTTTACTACATTTTCAACACTGTCACGGTCTACAAACTAATGCCATAACACACTTTTCAAAGCGATCCTTATTCATATTATGAACGGAAAGGCTGTTTGTTTTTTTTTAGTTTGTATCTACGTACAGGTTGAATTATTAAGGAAATTGAATAGTGAGACGTAGTGGGAGTGTTACAGTTTAACGACCAGTTACAGTAATAATAAAGTTTACGAACAGATTTTTTATTTTTAATTACTTAATTAGGACTATACATTGACGAACCTTTTACTTGGATTCCTCATACCAGCCTGAAATGACACGAAACAGCTCGCCATTTCAGGCATCTTCAACATTTACTAGACAAACGCTCTAAACTCCCTATCAATTACAAAAGACTCATATGCATGACAATTCTAAGCCCCATCTTGACTTATAAAGTAGAGCTTTGGGGCTACATTAAGCCATCGAATTCCTCTCGTATTTAATCCTTACAATCCAAAACCCTCAAGGCTTCTTACCTTTATGTCCCATTTGTTGCTGATCGGGCCAGAATCCGATATCAATCTTTTCACGACTAACTTTATTCTCACTCAAACACACTATGTTCTAACCATTTCCAACAATTCCAACGTCTTCATAATAATTTACCTCATATATGAGGGAGAAAAAGGTCCGGGTGGAGGTGAAAAAACATATTTTTAAGTAGGAAGAACAGTTAATTGTAAAGTCAACGATTCGACCCACATTAGAGGTTTTCTTCAGGGCTTGTGATGGAGTGAACTCTCTAGGTTTCTGTCGTCGATTTCCATCTCAAGCCCTGAAGGAGACCTGCAATGTGGGTCGAAACGTTGACTTTCCAACAAACAGTTCTCCCTACTAATGAGATTTTTTTACCTCCGGGTCATTTTCTTTCTCATAAAGGAATCTCAGTTATGAATTTAGTGATTAATAAATAAACATATTCTAGTCCTGAATTATAAGCAGATAGCATTAAGAGTGGAGGAGCCAGCAGAAAAGACTAAGTAAAGAGAGACGAGCATGTTAGCCTGAACTAGGAATCATTTACTAAATGCCCTTCTCGAATACGACCCTCGCCATGTCCCTGCTGCTCCTTCGAATGCTTTTAAGATGGTCCTTAAATATTGATGCTCCACTTCAGAGGGGAAGGGCCACTTCCGTCCTAGAATATTCTACGTCATCTATTAACTGGCTTAGTTAACCCGTCCAGCTAATATGGTGTACATGATATAGAATGAAATGAAGCTCTAAGAAATTCTCTTAGTAAAAACGGCATCAAGGTGTATATCACCGTATAAATATTTTATAATGTGTCTATTTATAAATATGCATGTTTTTATAGATTTAATAGGAAATAATGTGAAATTAAAGAAGGCCTATTTAGAACAAGTTATCAGGGATACTATTTTTAAAGCGATTACCATCAAAATAAAAATATCAAAGTTCGGCCCAAAATCATGTAAGAAAAAATGATTAGTTACTAAATAATATGTCGCAGACAATATAAACTGGTAGTATCAGTAATACTATAATATTTCCCTTCTTTAGTCCCAGCAGATGAATTATTCATGTATAAGCATAAAATTACAATATTTCAAATGCTTATGTGAAGAATTGACCTAAGTCTTCTAACTTACATTTATTAAATTATATTGACTGTAAATCACTTATATTTTTCATATTTAAAATTATAAGTTGTCCGGAAAATAATGCAGTATTTATCTTTTTTTTTAAATATCACTCCATATAGTAATTCTTTTATGTTAATTTTTATTTTAATTATAACACAAAATAATCCTCCTTTAAACAAAAATGTTTGTTTACCTCTGTTAAATTTTGCTACTTGGAAATAATTCAGTCTTTAATAAGATGTCAACGCGTGATTTTCGCATAATTTTCTTTTAAAATTTCAAACTCGGCCGGAACGGGTCCCAACCAGTCCTTTTTTTCACTGTATCTATCCTACATCCAGTACGATATCCCAGTACCCAAATCAGCAGAGAAAAAATATTTGGCTTTACAATGGATAAATGACTGACTTGTAAATCGCATGTGACTGATGCACTATAAAAATATTTAAATAATCACCATCATATAAAAATAAATAAAATATTATTTACACTATAAAAATGAATTATCACTTCCTATCAAAGTAATTATATATATTATGCTACTTAAACCGATGTGGACTTATCTCTCACAGGTGTAATATGTTCGAAAATTCCACTTACAGACTATTGAAATAATATCCACTACAGCTTACATTATTTCAGGGGTAAAATCCTAGAAAAACTCATCCTCAAACGATTGTACCCCATCCTTGATGCAAATCATGTAATACCAGATCACCAGTTTGGATTCCGAGCATCCCACTCCACTATTCAGCAATGTCATCGTGTGGTGGATGTGGTCTCCTCTGCATTAGAACGTGGATCATATTGCTCGGGCGTCTTTCTTGACGTGGAACAGGCTTTCGACCGAGTCTGGCATCCGGGCTTGCTCTACAAACTCCATAAATTCCTACCTCATACCTACTTTCTCATCCTTCAATCCTATCTCACAATTAGAACTTTCCAGGTAAACCATAATAATGTCCTTTCATCCCTCTTCTCCCAATCTGCTGGTGTTCCTCAAGGTAGTATCCTTGGCCCAATCCTTTATACAGTTTATACAGCTGACATCCCAACTCATCCTAATACTATCCTTACCACGTATGCTGATGATACATGTGTATTATCAGTTAACAACAATCCAGTTATTGCATCCCAAAGGCTCCAATCCCATATCACTGATCTTGAAGAATGGTGTCAAAACTGGAGAATTAAAATAAATTCTCAAAAATCCCATCAAATCACTTTTACCTTACGTCGTAAACCAATGACTTCCTGCCCTTCAGTATCCTTTAATAATACCCCACTGGTGCAGGTAGAACAGATCCGATACTTAGGGTTGCACCTCGACAAACGATTAACCTGGAATCCTCATACTAGACTGAAAAGACAAGAAACTGCTCGACGTTTCAGGCTACTTCAACACTTACTAGACAAACGCTCTAACCTCCCGATTAACTACAAAAGACTCATCTACATGACCATCATAAGACCTATTTGGACTTACGGAGTAGAGCTTTGGGGCTCCACTAAGCCATCGAATTCCTGTCGTATCCAATCCCTACAGTCCAAAATCCTTCGTAAAATCCTCAACGCTCCTTATTTTGTTAAAAATACCGTCATCCATAACGACCTTAATGTCCCATTTGTTGCTGATTTGGCCCGAACCCGGTATCTTTCCTTTCATAACAAACTTCATTCCCACTCAAACCCTCTAGTTTCAAACCTAGCTTCCTCTTCGATTCCCGATAATCCCCCGAGGTGTCTGAAAAGAAGATGGCCACGTGACCTTCTTAGTTGAACTAGTGATTTGAGTACTACCAGTGGGTAGTTTCTCAACTTGCCATTACTCATGTCATTTTGTATCACATAGCCTATTTACTGGATGTATTTTTTTTATTATACAGTTGTAAATATCAATAAATAAATTTTAAAAAAACAAAACATTATTTCAGTGTTATATGAAATCATGAAATAATTCTGATTTGTTAGTTTTGGCCATATTAAAACACACATTCCTGCTATGTACTTTAGTGTTATTTAACAAAAGACTTATGAATGCCATTTGATAATGGAGATAGTAACAACAAGCCCATTATCTGATTTTGCGTTACCGTATTTGATTCTTCCTCGATGCAAATATACATGGATATTAGCTCAAGGCTATTGTAAGATGAAACAATAGGTCCGGGTAAGAGCCATTACAGACAGCATGGATTATTACAGTCCGAATTAGACAATGTTGGCCTCAGATTTACCACAAAGCAGTTAGAATATGTAAATAAGGTTTAGTACCCTATGAAGTTGATTACCAGAGTAGTTTCACACCATCGAACAGGAAGAACGAAGTTCAAAAACCGATGAATTCTGAATAATGGTTGATAGATGAACGAATGAATATAATTGAAAGACTACGGTCGAATGCTTTTGATGAAAGAATTAAGTCATGTTTATTTTAGTTAATATGTAGAAAAGGAATAAAATTAGAAACAAACCTCCAGGAAGGATAGTTTTATGCTCATAAGATATAGGTTCTGCATTAAAGAATTACCTGCATAGAGAGGGAATGAGGCTGTCCGATCAATGACAAACGATTAATAATAAGTCATCAAGATGTTTGGGATCACCTGTTGTGTAGTGGTTAAGTTAACGAATATATTTGTCCAAGGTCGCGGTTTATATTTTAAAGAGAATAAAAAAATCCTTAGCTATGTCATCGTTCGGAGGAGGCGTAAAATGGCGGTCCTGACCGGTTCGGTGATTGTTAGTCGTTAAAGACACAAATCCTAAGTATACCTGGATAGGCAAAACATAGCACTCCCACTGTAGCGTCCTTCAATTAGCCATAGTAGCATGTTAATTTTGTAACATAGGTAAAAAAAATAACAAAACCAGAATCGCACCCAAAGCACTGAAGCTGTATGTAATACTAATATAAAATCTACTGATTTAGAATATGGTGATATATAACCTAAACATCTTCGGATTAATAAAATAAAAAATCTAATACTTCAGAGGAGAGGCAAGAACGAATCATTGATAGAGCTGGCGGGCAATTTAAAGATCGGATTTAGTTCCTGGATATCAAGATGAGATACTAAGATAGATCGAGTCATAGACTTAGGCAATCACTTTTTAAAGATGTTATATTATACAATAATCCTATTAATAACGTAACCTATACATAAGTTAATGTACAGCTATGTAGTGAATACTGAGGCCGGTATTCGCATAATTTGCAATAGTTACGCATAGAAATGATAAAATAAAACATTGATTGATTTAAGCAATATGAAAAACATAATAGTACCCATAAAGTTTTGAAAATTTAGTCTATAACAGTGTTACTCGACTCTCTTTTTCACTTTATTAACACAAACAGAAATATTTAAATATCAACTGAACAATGAACAATTCGATTGTTCGAACTTATCTAGATTAAAAATTGCTGGTGGTGTCGGAAAAGTTTGACTGCTTGAAGAAAAACTGAAATGGTAGATTCTATCTGGCGTTACGGTTCCTCCACGGGGGAGTTGATGAAGATATCTAGAAAACTTAGAAGACAAAACATCGCGAGGGAAAAAGGTTTCTCAGGATTGATTATGAAAGTAGATAGAATATTGCGAAAGTTGAGGTTTAAGGGAGTCTTCTCTTCTTAAGAAGGAAGTAATCTCCAGGGTTTTTTTCTATAAATTATTCAGTGTATTTCTCTGGGGAAAACTTATAAATTAAATTGGATATATTTATTTAATTAGATTCATGTATATATTTGTTCATTTTATTATCTAATAAACAATAGGACGGAACTAAGCTTTTATGATATGAAGGGGCACCAGCAGTATTATGGTGGCCATGCATACTCCATTTCTCTAGTTACTCAATTGTGAGTTTCTTGACAAAAACATCCAGCAAATTAGATCCAAGAATTTTCTTTGCTTTGCTATATGAGCAACTTTTGGAAATTGAAACATCAATAGTTGAGCAGGTCTCTTAGCCACTGTATTTTTAATCTTTTCCTATCAAGCTTGGATGGCTTGATTTTGAGGCGTTGTTTCTAAGATTAAAAAAATATTTTTAATATGTAAAAAAATAGATAACGCTCAACTTTACAGTTGTCACAAAGATCCTGACGTAATAAGAATAATGAAGTTGAGGGGTTAAAACATATTGTCAGGATGGAAGATGAGGAAATACCAAAAGTACTAGTGACAATCCCTATTCATGGAAAAAAGAGAAGAGGGAGACCTAAGTTGAGGTGGTCAGATGGTGTTGCAGGCAAGGCATCCCCGGAAGTAGGAACTGAATGGGGTCGCCACAAGAACGTGACGTTTGGAGGAAGCGGAGTAGGAGACCAAGTCCTGTAACCGAGCTGTAGCGCCGTTATTAAAAACTAAATGTGTATTCTTTCTTCTTCTTCTTCTTCTTACATGACTCAACAGCCCTTCAATGGGTCTTGGCCTCCTTGGTACGTTTCCACCAGTCCTCTCTGTCCAGTACTGCGGCATTCCATTTCCGGACATTTAATAGACTCATGGAGACCTCACTGACATTCATTGCAGCCTTCGCAGCTAGAGTCACCCTACTCTCCTTGTGCATTGAATCTTTTCTTCTATTACTCTTTTAGGCCCTTCAAAACTTGCCATTCTGACCACATGGCCAGCCCAGCACAACCTACCAAGCCTTATTGTTTTGACCACATCCGGAGCCTGGAATAGACTTGCCAACTCCGTATTTGTACGTCTTCTCCATGCTTCTCCCTCTCTAATAGGTCCATAAATTCACCCCAAAAATCCTCCTTTCAAATGCCTTAGGCAATTTTTAATCGGATTTTTTTATGACCCAGGGTTCTGACCCATATAGAAGGAAAAGCCGAATGAGCGTTTTATATAGAATCGTCTTTGTATTCCACGACAAGAGATTGCTTTTTAAATGTTGATTTATCCCAAAGAAGCCTTTGTTTGCCTGAGCCACTCTCTTCTAGACCTCGATCGAGAAATTATTGTCGCTCGTTATGGTGGTTCCCAAATAGGTAAAGGAGTCTGCTCATTCAATAGCAAGGCCTCCTGTCTTAATAAAACTAATCAGCTCCATCGGTCCTCCTGCGTGCATGTATTAACTTTTGGACTGATTAATTACTAATCCCACGCCCTCAGCAGCTATGATCAGATTAAGGAATGCATTTTTCAGTTCATTATAGGACCTTCCTATGATGTCGACTTCATCTGCGTAGGCCAAAATTTGCGTCGGCTCGTGAAAAATTGTGCCGGTACGGCTTTGCGGACCACATACTCCAGAATCAGATTAAAGAGTTGGCAAGGTGCCACGAAATTCATAAAATAGGTTATTTTTCACACGTGCTTTACATAGTGCATCTTCCATAGTCAATTTAATCATGTTTATCATTTTATATTCATATTAATTTCAGATAAAGCTTTGTACAACTCTTCTCAACGGACACTGTACCATTCATATGCTGACCTAAAGTCAACAAATAAATGGTGAGTTGGAAGGTTGTACTCCCTTGCCTTTTCTAAGATCATCCTGAGGGTGTAGATTTGTTTTTTCTAAACCCACACTGGTATTCACCTATTTCTTTCTCAGCATATGGTATCAATCTGGCATACAGCATACATAAGACCTTGTATGTGCAGTTGAGTACAGCGATTCCTCGGTAATTATCGCAGTTAAGCTGATCTTCTTTTATATAAATTGGGCAAATTACTGCTTAAGAGGGTCAATAGGTTGGTAGTGATCCTTGGCATCACTTGGTTGGTCCAAATATCTTAAAATATCTCTCTCAGTTATTTTATGAGTTCTTCTCCACCATATTTAAATAGCTCCGGGGGTAGATTGTCACTGCCCAACGCTCTTTCTTTATTCTTTCTACTATATATCGAATTACTTTAACATTTTACATCCTTCACTACCGCTTGTACCAGAAGGTATTTGATTAAAGTTATTTAATTCAAATAATGATAAACAATATTCCACAAACAAAATATGAGCAATAGGTACATGTTATCAATTAATATAAATTGTATAAATTATAATTAACCAAAAATATAACTAATTAGTTAATTATAAATTTAAATTAATTTAAAATTGATGTTAATCAAAAATGGTAAATTATTTATCCATTACAAATATCATATAGTTTAAGTAATATATTATATTATTAATATAGATTTAGACTATTAAATCATTTATTTCATCATGAATTCATAAATTGTATACATACATTGAAGGTAAACTTCACTTTGCGTTTCAAGTAGAACTTGGAAATGAGAAACCTTCCATTGAAGGCACTCCTAGCATGTTTCATCTCTCTAGATTCCTGCTCCAGAGAGGTATGGGGGTCTAGCAATTGAGTCCTGAAGTTTATAGTAATGTTTCCTAATTACGTGGTATCATTGCGCAATGATTTATCAGTTGTGTAGAAGAGACAGTAACATAACGAAGAAATTTCAACTGAAAGAAAAATGTTCGTTAACTTTAAAACAAGGAAGTATATCTAATCCATTTAGATAGGACCGATATTTTTTGTAAAAATATAGATTGAGTCAAAATTACCTGCTGGAATATTCGAAAACAATGGCACGGTAACTATTAAAAATGAAAATATATTTTATTAGTGATCTTAGATAATTAGATATGTCATAATTGGATTTTCGACAACTTTTTGTCGAAGATGTTGGCTAGTTCCACAGCTAGTTTAGAAACAATATTTAAAAAAAAAATTGATTCCTGATATTCCAAAACCCGAAAAGTGCTAAACTTAGCGAAGCTCTTACATTGTATTTAAGAAAATGTCCTGCTACTTTAAAGCTGAAAAAATTGATTTATGTTACTGATATATTGGAGTATAACAAAGAATAACTAATAGATGCGTAAATTGGCGATATTTGTGATAATTTCTCGATACTTTTCGCCAGTTTGAATTGGAAAAATAAATAAATTGACGGATTGGAAAAATGAAAATTTCGAATGGTAATCGATTATTGGAAATTAGATGAGATAATTCCTGTTGAATATCCCCCTTGGACAAAGAAACAGATTGGAAAAATTGGTCATTTTTATGTAATTATGTACTAACGTTTTGGCTTCCATCAGGCAAAGGTAGAAAATGCAATTTCGAAGATTGCATTTTCAGTCGGCAAAGAGCATTTAAAATTTCTATTTATGCTATTTGGCCTTTCAAACGGTCCTGCACCCTTTATGAGAGTCATGGGAATTAAATGGCTTCAATCCTTTCATCTGTGTGGACGATATAATCATGTTTTCAGCAAATATGGTAGACCATATGAAAAACCAATAGGTACTAGCAACAGGATATTAATGTCAATTTAGTAATACTGAGTATAACCGCCAAATACTCAGTTATTCAGTGACATTATTTCGGAAAAAATGTTTAAAACTCAATACAACGATCAGTCGAAATGGATTTGAGGCTTCCCAAAACCGGAGAAGAAATTAGAAGCTGGTTGAACTTTAATACTTTTGGGTCTGAAGGTTATTATAATTCTGTTTGCCACAAATTTGTTTGCCACAGGTTTGGTTGAATACCAAATTATTGATCCATTCCAATGATAAAATATAGTTTTGTATACATGCCATCAAAATTCTTTAAAGGTGAGCTTGAGAAATTTTGAACATAAAAAGGCCCCCTATGCATCATTAGGCTCTTGTTCGTTGTGCAGAGGAACTTTTTAAAGATTCTATTTTATTTCGGCACCGCTGTTATAAGAGGTAACTGAATGTTCACATTCAGAATATACCATAGAGAACGCGCAGTCCCTTTCTGCTTATAAAGGAAAACAATTGAATTCTGTTAAAACTTCATATTGTAGAGATATAAATCCTAAAAGCGCTTCATGATCTGCTATCAATCTCAGTATTTCGTGATTTAGGACTTCTCGGTCTGACATTCTAGGGTTAAAAGTATACGAATAAAAGATGCAAGATGGATACGAATATTTTCTAGTTAATTTCTTGATATTTCTGTACCATCATAGATGTTTAATATTTTAACCTTGTCATCAATAACAGTAATTTATAATATGATGAATAATATTAGTTGGCCCTATATATATATATATATATATATATATATATATATATATATATATATATAGGGAAAAAAATGGTCCAGGTGGAGGTAAAAAAATTCTCTTATACCGGGAGAACTGTTTATTTGGAAGCCGGCGTTTTCAAATAGTACATCTTTGTTATCCAATCCCCTCGGTGTTTGTTCGCTATAATCCATCTAAAATTAATATCTTAAATAGTCTGTTATTCATTATTATTTATTATTTCTTGTATACTTCGTTACTTTATTTTTACATTAATTACATAACATTACATTCTTGTTTACTTCATTATTACATTAATACTAGTTGACTTTATTCTTATTATTTTTGTTATTCCATACCCTTGATTGGATAATCCACTTTATCTTTTTGGCATGTTACTATTTAAAAAAAAATTATTTCTTTTTATCTCTGACTGCATTTGTTGTTATTTTTTATAAAATTCCTAATATTTATTCAGTATAAAATTCCTTATAACATATAAAATCTCTATATGTGTCTACAATTCCTAATCTAATTTTTATTAATTTTTAATTTTTATTTACTATAATTCTGTTCTAATTTTCAATTTTTCATTTGTTACTTTGTTGGATTTATGCAGTACTTCTTTGTCAATATATAATACACGTTTGTTATTGTATAATTCGATCCCCTCTATTTCCCCTACTTTCTACTACATATTGCATATAATATTATTCTATCAATATATTACATATACTATTCTTTACCGCATATTAATTTAACTTATTTGTATCTTGTATATTCAGCCCTGAAAAATACCTGGAATGTGGGTCGAAACGTGGGATTCCAAATATTCAGTCCTCCCTATATAAGAGAATTTTTTTACCTCCACCATGACTATTTTCTTCCCTCTTATTTATATTATCGTTTATTAAAACAATAAAAACGTTAAAGTACTAAGTAATAGCTATTTTTAAACTTTTGTTGACTGACTACTTTTTTTAAGCAATGCTGCCTTACCACACATTTACATTTACAAGATATCACTTATACATTTTCCTAGCTATTGATAAAATTTATACTATAGAAAAAGTAAGTAAGTAATATGCATACCTTTAGAACCACCTATAAATTTAATAATATGAAACAATATTTTTATAAATTTTTATGACACGGTGATATTTAATCGCCAAAAATTTCTTTATATCAAGATGAAATAGAAATTAGCGAAACACCGAATATATTGTTAAAGACTGGTGATTTGGTTATATTAATACATTAATCTCAAATGCCATATTTAAAAAACATTTAGTTATATTTCAATATAACTCTTAATTAAATTTAATCACAAATACGAAATTTCTGAAAATAAAATTCTTTGTTTCTACATACATCACGTCATAACTATTCAAAATAGGTCCAGCGGTAGTCATAATAGATAAGAAGATATAAATAATAATTTTGTGTATCACAAATCAAGAAAAAATAATGAATAATTTACAGTTGGGTTTAAATGCCAGTTATGAATGATATTTAATATTCCTCAACTTCATAAAAAAATTTGTAACATCGCTGTACAACATCTCGTCTTTATACAAGGCTGCTTTGTATTATAGATAATGCATCGCATTTTGTTACAAAATAAGACAATAGAACAATAAAGTAATTATCTGCACATTCTTATTTTCTTTAATAACTAAAATTAAATTCTAAATCCGACTTCTAAGGTTCCAACGTCTGCTAGGATTTACTTAACAAATATCACATTTGCGATTCTCTTTGAAGGCTAAACTGGAGTGCATCATCAAATCTCTTTTAGAGACCTTTGATATAAGAATTTTTAAACAAATCATACATTTGAAATAAAGGTGTTCTGAAAAGTTGAAGTCGACTACATTTTATTCCGATTGAAGCTTTTGCCTGCGTTTAGGTCCGTCAATTTAAGAGATCTCTGGAGGCTGGTTCATATTTCGTTAAATTATTCGACTCAGCTGAAAAGAATACTTAAACGCTTTGAAAACTGAAGCTCATTCATCGGACGTGGCGTGAATCTCAAAGCTTGGAAAGACTGAAAAGTTTTCATCGCTGCACAAGGCAAGCTGTTGTTTCCCTTCCTATCTCCTAAATATGATTTCGATTCAGTTGTTGGTGCAGGTTTTAGAGGTATAGTGAATCATACACGAAATAACGTATGTAACAAAATAAAATATCTTCTTTTCTATGGTAGAACCTAACTATTGACTAGACAAAGTTGTTCATTTTCGAGGAAGAAAATAGTCCGGGTGTAGTTTTAAAAAAAATGCTCATAAGTAGAAAGAACTATTTACTGGAGAGCCAACGTTTGACCCACATTGCTGATCTTCTTCAGGGATAAATTTTAGATATTTAAATACAATAACTTTTTAAAATCATAAAATTTTTATTTAAAATATTTCCCCATCATTTTCTAAACATTTTTCCCAACATGTTATTAAATTTTCAATCTCACCACTCTAAATTTGAGGGTTTTGTGAAGTCTGAAAATGAATGTTTGACTTGAAAATAATTTTCAAAATTTTTGAGGAAGCTGTTTACATTTATTGGATAAAAGTCTGGCGAATAAGGTAAATGTGGGAGGACTTCGTAACCGAGTTCGTAAAGTTTCTTTAATATTTGCTGTGAAACATGATGGTAGTGTCATGCAAGAGCATAGGTCTCTTCCGATTAACCAATGTAGTTTGTTTTTTTTACGCTTATATTGCATTATGGCAATCCCTGCAGTACTATGTGGATGTGACAAAGAGACACCAAGGTAGGGATCTGAATTTGAACTTCTCAAGAGACATAGAAGAAACAGGTTGGTCAAAGATACTGGCAGAGGAGAGCGCTCGGCTGCTCGACCCAGGCCGAAAAAATAACCATAGGCGTAACCTCGATGTTTTACTGGGTATGTTTTTATTTTATATATCTATGTATTTTATGCCTCGCGCGGATCTCATTACCGCGTTGGGAAGTGTCCCACGGGTGGCGGACGTCGGGATGGTCGGTGGAAATTCTCTGGAAGTCCCAAGTCCGATGGACTCGCTGACCAACAATTAGGGCGGCCCCTAGGCTTGCTGGAGGGATGTGACGTTGGTTAGAACGCCCTATTCGCATTATAGTTCACCAAATACCACTAATCTACCACTAGTCGTGGATCTTTTTGAGGTAAAACGCAAAAAACATTATCCGGAGGTAAACTAGTCCCCTGTTCGGGTCTCCGGGGGGGGGGGTGACTGCTACAGGGGGGACTGGCGCAGGTTGAAATATGGAGATTTGCGTATAGGACCTTGGAACGTGAGAAGTTAAATATGGCTGGTGGGTAAAATCGGTCATTTGAGCTTAAGGGGTACAATTTAGGTATCCTGACACTACAAGAGGTTCGGTAAAGGAAGGGAAGTACAATATTTGGTATGGAGGAAGGGGTAACTATTGTTTAGGTATTTGGTTTTTGGTGAAGAATAGGCTGCTTTCCGCGTTAAGAGACGTGCAGTTTTTTAGTGAAAGGATATCGGTCTCTGTCACTCAGGGGCGTTGGGTTAAAATCGTGCTGATAAATATACATTCTCCTACCGAATGCGATATTAAATGCGAATTCTATGATAAATTAGAGTGGGTCTACGACAAACTACCGCGAAACTGTATGAAAAGAATTTAAGGGAACGCTAATGCGAAGGTGGGAAGGGAAGAGGTATACTATCTGACGATCGGTAAGCAACTTTTAAACAAAATTAGTAATGATAAGGCTCTACGGCTTATAAACTTTGCTTTCTCCAAAAAGCTAATAATCAAAGGTACTACGTTTAAACATAAAGATATTCAGGGCACGTGGACATCACCGGATTCACAACCTCTAAATCAAATTGATCATGTTTTCTTACAAACAAGATGGAAGAATCACGTAATTAACGTGAGATCGTATCGTGGGGCAGAATGTGGATCAGATCATAAATTAGTTATCGTTCAACTTAGACAAAAACTAATAATAAAAAAAGAGCGGAAAACCGTTTTCATTCGGAAAATTTTGATTTAGATGACTTCAAGAACCCTTCAATTAAAACTCAATTCGCGTTAGAGATCAAGAATAGGTTTGAAGCTTTAGGTACATTACGAATATATAGAAAAATTGTGGGTAGAGATTAGGGATAATACTAAAGAAGTTGGTAACTACTGTATTGGGAAAAAGGAATGTAAAAAGAATAAACCCTGGTTCGACGATGAATGTCAAAATATGTGTGAAAAAAGAAAATGCGCAAAAATGAAAGTTCTTAATGACCACGTCGATCACGATGTAGTCGATTTACGAAACATTAAAAATGAAACGTCAAAACTCCTTAAAAAAAAAAGAGAATATCTTAAAAAGAAATTAGTAGAGATACAAACTAATAGAATCGAAAGTAACATAAGGGACATGTACACGGGTATAAACAGATCGCGTAAACGGTGGTGTTTATGTCGTATGTTCCTGCAATGACAGCGATTAGAGACGAAAATAACAGTATCTTAGCTGATCCTACGGAAATTTTGAGTAAGTTTAAAAATCACTTTGATAGTGTTATGAATGCCGGAATAAATAATCAAATCCCTGTTTCGGAATATCAGATTGCAGAACGATTTATAGAAGGGCCGAGTAAGGAGGAAGTCGAAGTAGACTCGAAGTAGGAAAATTGAAATCGTTAGTCGTTTCTGTCTTGTAAGATCCTGTTTAATTATTAAAAGTCATTTTCGACTAGTAACAAACTCCCAGGAACCGGCATCATTATTACTAGAACTTAAGTTTAAATTGTCCGACTCCATATCATTTACCGCCTGCAAAGCAGTAGACGCTTCGCCCATGACTGGCGGTAAAACCCTTTTATCACTTTAGTCTTAAATATAATCTGTATGATCAGAATACAACACTTTTTAAAAAGAAATACAAAGTATTAAAACATTAATTGAAGTTAATTTAGTGACACATAAAACTAACCTGTTTCACTATAACTTCGATCATATGTTTTCCACCTTTTTAAATATTGTCATGACTTGTATCTCAAATATGTTTAACTTCAAAGATAAAATGAGTCGCTTAAACAAAGGAAAATATTATAACTTAACAGACATTTGAGAATTGGCTAAGCTCTAAGAGGCTGAGACTAACAATACGATAGAAACAAAGGACAGAGACAATGGGGTGAATTAACCCCACTCACTGCTTCCACACCCGTTGCTTCTGTTTGTCTCTGGGCTTGTAAAGGCGTCTTGTTCCCGCTCCGGCCGGAATCCGCCATTCTATATGTTATTTTATCTCCTGAGGTGTTTAAATTAGTAATGGCACATGCGTGGGTATTGAGTTGTCAAGATTGTTAATATCACATTAGTCATGTTACTAAACTCATAGAGGGTATTGGGTTCAGTACATGGTTGAGACTGTAATGTTTCTTGGACAACGGGGGGGGAAGTGATTTCTCCAAATTTTTCCCCCTATTTTAGGTACCCAGGCTGGGTGAACCCCAGTAGGTTCCTAGACCCGTAAGAACCATCTCAACCCGCTATCAGATTAAATTATATTAAATCTCTAGGAATACCAACCAAACTAATGGCACTGTCAAAGATGGCCCTTGAAAGTAAGAGTTAAGTTAAAACTAGAGCTTTCAGGGCAACAGTGGCTTAAGACAGGGGGCCCATTGTCACCAGTACTGTTCAACCTCGCACTTCAGGCTGCCATTAGGACCATAACGGCAAACCCGCACGGCACCATTTACAATAGATTCACACAGCACATGGCGTATGCTGATGATGAAGTCATCACAGGAAGAACCAAAACAGCATTGGCCGGAGCTGTAGAAGAACTCAGGAGAGTAGCACTAGTTCCACATTCAGGACTGAGAATAAATGTAGAGTTACAGTAGAATATTCCAGTATCTGGGAGGACATTCAACTGACGGAGAGTAACGATTTAGGAATTGAAATTAAGGACAGAATGGTAGCTGGAAGTAGATGTTTAAATGGCCTGCAAAAATCCTCTCAGATACAAAAGTCTAAGATCGCAGCTGGAGAATCAGAAGCAATGGCGAATTAATAGAATTCTACTACTAGGTTGATACCCTCTGTGTTAATAAGAAAAGCAGTCCAGGATGGGTAGGGCACAAAAGAAGTCGGCAACTATTATTGAAGACTTCAAGTTGAATGGTAAAGTAAAGAAGCCATTACCGACGATCTTCACAGTTGAAGATGAAGATCATCGCGTATCGAACTCGGTTCTCTACGTTGGCGTCTGCATAGGCATCTCACCTTCTCAAGTAACGTAAGGGGGAGGCTGAAGCTACCCGGAGAAAAGTCTCATAGACTCTATCACTTGCTCACCTCGCCGCACCTTTCGTTGAGACTTAAATGTCAAATTTACAAGCCAATAATTAGGCCGTACTGCTCCAAAATGCGCCGCTTCTTAGGCACAAATCCACTTTAAACATACTACAGACCCTACTGAACTCCGTCCTAAGTCGGATAGTTAGAGGCACGTCGCTCCAAGAGGCACGCAATGCAGCTCCTGTCTGTTCCTGAATATATTAGCCGCGGACACATCAAGTTCTTTGGGCTGAAAGCGTGTGGTAATTCCATTTTCAGAGATATAGTGCCACCTCTCAGGAGAGGGCGTGGGATTATGGGAGATGCCAAGGCGGTGTCCCCTTGGTCGACGTGTTCTCCGTCGCCGAGGGTCTGGACTCTTTAGTCTAAACCCACTACCTTTTCTTCCTTCCTCTTTTTCTTTCTTCTTTCCTTTCACTTAATCTCGGTAAAAGGTCCCTCACCGTTTTGATTGTAGAAAGCCAACGCCATAGTGCCTGTTTTGCAGAACCCCCTTCAGCGGACTCAGATTATGTATATCCATGACATACCTTCGGGTTATGGAAGGCTGTAGATTTTTTATGTACATATAAATATTGTTGTTATGTGTTGTAATTGTAATTTAATAAAAATAAATGAGTTCCAGAAAAAAAAGGTTAGGGCACGTTGAAAGAATGGCTGCTAAAATAAATAAAAGCTACAGGCTACCTAAAATAATCTTATATGGTGCACCGGGAGGAGAAAGAAAAAAAGGCAGACAGGTGGATGTATGATTTAGAGAAAGATTTCAGAAGGATTGAGACAAGAAATCGGAGGATCCTCGCTCGCGAAAAAATGATCAATTTAGAAGAAAAGAAAATATAACACGACGATGATCAGAAACAACTTTTACAAACGATAAAATAATTGTCAATTCAATATTTTAAAAATAAAATTGTAATTAAATATTATCTACAGTTTTTAAATATTATCTACAATATTTATTTATTTCAATAGTACTTATGTACAGATATTATATACTACAGTACTAGGTTAGTACTAGGTTAGGTCATTTGTAAAGCAATTTAAAATTAATGGCGCTGAAATAGTTTATAGCCAAGGGACTTGGTAGAAGCCGAAATCGATTTTCCAATTCCTACTAGGCGGTTATTAACGAAATTTATGATGAAATTCTGTCATAAGATTTCTTCTATAGTCGCACTGCTCGGTTGTACGGTTCGGTTTAAATTAATAATGCATCATGTGTGACTGTTATCTAATAATGCTCAGAGAGCTCTTCATTTCATAACTTCCAACGATGGAACTATGAAAAATTAAGATTAATATTTATAAACAAACATCAAATAATACTGACTTGGTAAACAAGAAGACATGATGCTGATATTATTACAAAACACCCTTCACCAAAGAGCGTCCGACCATCACCACTAATGATATCATCCTACCGATGTCTCAGTATTCAGTTCGATTCCGAATTTCCCAAGAAGAATAAGTATGTAATTGGCTATATTTACCGAATAAAATTTCATATCTGGAAATGGAAAGAAGGTATAGAAATTAAAATTAAGGCTAAGAGAACTGTACATAGTCATTTAAAAAAAAAATCGAAATTACCTAGTAGGATTTAGTATTTTTAGGATTAAGAAATAAGATGGCCTCGTGACCTTCTAAGCTGAACTTTTTATTTGAGTACTACCACTGGGTGGTTTCTTTACTTGTCTTTTCATGTCAATGTATTCACTCATTGTATTTACTTGATGTATTTTGTATAGAGTTGTAAATTTAAATAAATATATTTAAAAAAAAAAAGAATTTAGGATTTAGAAAATTGAAACTCGTAAATATTGTATTGCACGATTCATCTGGTAGCCATTCAAACGAAAAATTAAATAATAATTTTTTCATCAAAATGTTTCCCATAACGATACCTATTTTATATTCTACCTACAATGAATAGCAGTGACTCGTAAAAAAGGAGTTCTGGATAGGACTTTATCTCTACTTTATCCCGTAGCTTTAATTAACGAGTTAAAAAGGACCACAGGCAACGACCGTAAAAATAAAGAAGGAGGGAGGAGTTTGCTAAACAGATTAGCCGCTTCAAGGAAAACCTTCTATTTGCCATAAATGTATTCCTTAGTCCACATTCCATGCCCGTTATTTCACAAAAAATGCAATGCATCAGCATTTATAAATCCGTCTATTAAAAATCATATATGAGGCGTATTGTTTCAAAATCGTGTACATCCATTTTCTCCAAAAATATTTTTGTTTTTTTAATGCCTGAAATGGTTTATTAGATATGTTTGTTTCACACCGTCTAGATCCTTTAAAAATCAATACCGAAATATTTCATTTCTTATCAAAAGTGTTTAAATCCATTACGTTAATTGAAAATTTTTGAAGTATGAAAAATCAACACTATGTATATACACTCTTTAATTATATTGATTAATGTGATTTGTTTTTAAAAATGTCTACTTTATTTATTTATTTTTTATCAACAATAAACCAACCAGATATCGATATTTTTTTATCAAAGTATATCCAACATATTTTATATGAAATGAGATTTAAAAAAGAGAATATCATGAAAAACTGTCTGTGACGATTGTTTAAGTTAGCAAAATAACGAAAAATAATTTTTAAAAATGTTGTTAAATTGATTATTTTCTTAAAATGAATCATATTTTATAAGGCCTGAAAATTTTTTGAAAATGTATGTAACCGGTTTTGAAACCAAACGCCACATATAAAAGAAATCTCTATTAAATAACAATTTTATTAAAATTTAAATCAATACTTTTCTTCCTAGACTTCAATTTTGTTGATAATCTTTAATATTTAAGTTAAATAGGTGATTTATTATAGTCTCTATCAGCATTAAAACAGCCTTTTGAAATAAGAACTTTGAAAAAGGGACCTGTATCATTTTGATAACTAGTTACTTTCAGGCAAAAATTTAAGAAGTCTAATAACATAATTTGAAAAAGTTTTTTAAAAAACCTTCAATACTAATGTAGTATCGAAGAATGAAACTAAATATTTGTATTGCTTCACAATAATTTTATTTTGAGCCAAGATGTTGTTTCGTCGTTCCAGCCTGAGGACCACGGGGCTCGTGTACAATCGATTTGCAGTTCCTTTTTTCTTCTGAATCTCCTTCGTCCCCCGAAGTTTCCGACTAGCTAGTTTCCTACGTACACTCAGTACGGGTATTTTTTATTGGTTAGGGGCATTGGGAAAACTCCCTGTCAGATGGCTCTCCGAAACTGCTGTAGGTCTGTAGTGAGTCTTCTCCTGTGGGATCTCTAGTTGTTCTACATCTGATTTTACTGATGTGATCGAGTTATTCCTTGAAACCTCCAGACAGAGATAGTCCAGACATATCTCCTCATGCACGTATCTATTTCTTCCTGATGTTTGTACAGCTCCTCATTAATACCTCCTTCCTCTCTGACTGGTTCTAATATTCCCATAGGGATATTGCTTTCTTTCATCCCTAGTTTCCTGAGTAGTCCTTTCCTGGCCATTAGAGGTCAATCGGAGGCATACCAAAAAAAATGGTTTCAATCAGCACTGTATCTCATTTTAAGCTTCTCAGAGTGGCACCTAGTCGAGTAGATATTTCGGAGTACTTAACCATAGGTACTTTTCGTACGTTGGTTTCTTATTAAGTAATACTAAAACAATAAAATAAGTATAAATTTATATTAGCAATGAGGTAGAATATAAAGCAATAAATAAATGTATTTCCCCAACTATACATACGCAAAGATGACACGACCCGTTTTACTGCCAATTGAAATCTCTTCTGCCAATTAAATATCCAATAAAATGGCTATTAAAGAAAATAGGAATATTATAAGTAAAAGAGGTAAATCACGAAAATTTTCGCTATTGATTGTATTCTTACAGTCCTGTATGAATAAGTTGAGATCCCAGGAACTTTCCTTATTCCATCTTTGGTGTTAAAAAAAAAATCTTCTTTATATTTTATAAACACATATATTTGTGTATGGAATAAAACATTTATTAATACATATTTAAAACATTAAATAGTATTTTTTGTGCAATCGCAAGAAACATGCCTTAATTACAGCAATATTCTTTAAAAACCAAATCATAACAGATTATATTTCGATACTACTTAGTAACATTTATGCAAAAAAGATCTAGTCACAGTAAAAATTTCGTTTTACGCATGACTAGAAAATTCTTATTTCAACCATAATTGTTTCTAGGTTTTTCATCAAACTGAGAGCTACTTTATGAGATTCGAAAACGTCCATTGCGTGCGTTGATAATCCTCAACAGTTAGGCCATTCATCATTCTTAACACAGTAAATATAGATCATAATAGAAAAAGTTAATTAAATGGGAATTCCATTCTATATACAAACTTCTAAAGAATCACTGGACAATTTTGATATAATCCGCACTGACGTGTGACAGAATGAAATTACAATTGGATTAAAATAGAGAAATAACGAACAGGTTTTTTTTTTTTATTAGGTTCCTAATTACTCGAATAAAACCATCTATTTTGTTATGTTTCAAAATACCTTAATTAAATTTTACAACAGTAAAATATATAATAATTTCTAATATGTATTTATGTAATTTATAAATAATATACTAAAAAAGTGAAAAATAACTACCACAAAATTAGCCCTACACCTATTCACTTTTGCGCAGATTATAAGTAGAAAAAATACACCAAAGTGAGGTGGTTGCACATCAGTATATGTCAGATCTGCTTTGTCTCATCTGGGGAAATCGGTATCTCACAAGGAGGTCCAAATAATAACCGGATGATTACTTATCGATCTCCAAGAATACAGCAGGTTAAAGGAGAAGCCTTGGCGGATCATCCGGCATATACTCGGAAGACCGTCGATGAAGAACCCAGGAATTTTCAAAGGGACTATTTTGATTAGTTACTTTTCCACCTACAGATCACGTTTCTAAGCAATATGGTCTTCCTGAACTACTGGGTATCACAGTGTGGTAGATTCCGCGCTAAGTTCAACAAGATTTACTATTTTTTTTCAATAAAACCAAGCATGTTGTAATGGTATGCATTGCCAGGGAAAGTTTGAGAACCAAACTGAAAATATAAGAAGAACTCCGTCCTATAAGACATCAGTCAAGTCCGCATAAATCTGAGTATGCCTGTTCCTGAGAACCACCGGAAAGCGATAGGAAATTTATATAATCCCCAAAGTAAGAAGAGGGTATACAATATTAATATGTTTCCTAGCAGAAGTATATACCTTATGGTCATGTTTTGTATGATCATGCAACTTAAAAATCGACTGTGAGAAGTAAATTATTTATTTACTTTATCTCAGTAAAGTACTTAAGGTAAGGAAATAGGGCTGGAAGTAAATACGGGAAACACTAAGGATATGGTTAATATCAGAAAACGGGGAGATTCGGGGGATATTTTAGGAGGGGATAAGTTTGAACAAATCGAATTTAAGTATCATCATCCAGTATCATCAATCTTCCAACTCTTCTTTACGGATGTGAAACGTGACCCTGTATGCCTCACAGGCAGGGAAAGGAAAAGAAAGGAAAAAAAAAAAAGGATTTGAAACGTTACCGCAAACACTGATTGATGAACAGAGAATTAGGGATATTCGAAAATAAGGTGTTGCCTAAAATATTCGGTCCAACAAAGGATGAGATCACTGGAAAATTTAGGACAAATTTACACAACGAGGAATTGTGAAGCTTTCCCCCCAGGAGTAAAGACCGAGGAGTAGGTGGGAAGATTGTGTTAAAAGTGATCTGCCGGATTTGGTTTTGGGTATTGGACGGAAGTTTTTAAGCAGAGATTGGTGATATCGGCATCCAGCCTTCGGGTTCCCTAAGCCTTACTATATTTATCAGTAAAGTATTTTAACTTGATTAAAAATATGAAAAATCTTTCACCTTATTTAACTTAATGTGCAATGTTAGTTCGTATTACATTTTCTTCTTCCCTACTATCACAATACTGTCAGCGACTATTAGATTATCAACGGACATAGGCCTCAATCGCCGCCAGCAATGCTGACCTTATTGGAGAGGCTGGGATGGACAAAGCGTCCCGGTCCAATCGAATCCTGTGGTTCTTTAATGGCGCACCTTGATTGCACCGCCACGTGAATTACTTCTCTAGCAAGTTCTCTTTTCTACTTCACAGCTTCTAGCTCAATCAAGCTACCTCCCTGTGTAATCTCTGTTTTATTCACCAATATTTTTTTTGTATTTAAAATGTAATAATTTATATAGAAGGTGCGCAATTATCAAGCATCATTGAAAGATGCTAACTTAGGTCATCTATCGGAGTAAGCTCTATATATGAGTGACTAGAAAGTTCAAACCTTTTTAAATTAAAAAAAATCTTTAAAAAAAAGTACCCCAACATTGCTATTTATATATTTATATATATGAATAAGAGGTTAAGTCAAATTTTCTTTGTAATGAGTTTCTTGTTTATATCTTAGCAAATTTTGATCGTTCCCTTAGTTTCCGCCTCAAACATTATCCTCTTGTCTCGGGTTCTGCTCTTGGATTTGTTTTTTAATAGCCATCTTCAGGGCTAGTAATGAAATCTTTATAGGAAAAAATCTCTGAATGAATATGCTTTGTTTTTAATCGAAAAAGTTGATAAAGTATTGAATTGTTCTTTTTAAAAAGCCCAATAAAAATAGTTTAAGCCTCCTAAGTTAGTTGAATTGCAGAGAGGAAGGATAAAGAGAAGGAGGAGAAGGAAGGACGGAGAGAAGGCAGATGTTTTGAATGCAAGGCCTCATCCAACTTTAGTACACTTCTTTAACAACTTTCAACAACTTGAGCTAATTCAATGATCCTAGTCTTTCAAAGTTTAACCACCGTTGAACTTTGAATGATAAGCCATTGGTAGCTATTAGTATACTTAATCATATAAGTGTAATTTAGTAATTGATATTATTTTTACTCGTCATGTAGTTTTTGGCGTTATTAGTGTTTTGATTGAGAAACGGTGCAGTTCAGTGTGTATAATGATGAGATGCTAAGCTGAAGGTTCTGGGTTCAAATCTGGTTGTAACAGGTAAACTATTTAATCAGCTAACAGCCACGAATGGATCCTGTGGAATCTGCAGACCCTCCAGAGGCTTACCCAGTCTCTGTAAAGTGGGTACTATAAATTGGGGGGGGGGGTGGAAGTTGAGCCTGGTCTCCAAAATATCAACCCCCTGCACGACCGTAGTCTTTGAAACAGTACTGTATCTACCATATATGGACCCAAGGTCATGGCTTTGTATTAGTACAGTTAACTTCTAGGTTGGAGAAAATATATATTTTCTGTTTCAAAATATATATCTCTTTTTATTTTCGTTTATTAGTTTCACAAATTTTCCTTTTAAATCGATCAGGATTCAAACCACCCTTCATCGGAAACTAATGACTTCCTGTCCTCCTGTATCGTTTGATAATATACAACTGGCTCCTGTAGAACAAATCCAATACTTAAGATTACATCTCGACATACGATTAAGTTGGAATTCTTATACTAGTCTGAATAGACAAGAAACTGCTCGCCACTTCAGGCTACTTCCAAATTTACCATACAAAGCTCTAAACTCCCAATTTATTACAAAAGACTCATATTTTGACTATTATAAGACCTTTTTGGACTTACGGAGTAGACCTTTAGGGCTCCACTAAGTCGTCGAATTCCTCACGAATCCAATCCTTACAATCCAAAATCCTTAATGCTCCTTACCTTCATAGTCAATCATCGATAACGACCACAATGTCACAGTTGATCTGATTTGGCCCAGACCCGATATGAAAAACTTCTTTCCCACTCAAATCCTTAAGTTTGAAACCTAGCTACTTCTTCCCGTTAATCTTCCGAGAAGTCTGATAAAAAGATGGCCTCGTGACCATTTAAGATGAATCTGTAATTCGATTATTACCACTGGATAGTTTTTCTTCTTACCTTTATCCTTGACAATACGTTATCATTCCTTTCATTATATTTACTATTTGTATTGATATAATACAAATCTATCTTTCAATTATTATATTATTGGCGCGACAGACTCATAAAGAAGTCCTTGGCCTGCTCAACCGCTCTACCCCGATCGCATGCTCGAGTGATAGAGACCTTGCTCAGCCTCAGATCTTCACAGACGGCATCCTTCCATCTAGCTTTGGGCCTTCCTTGAGGTCTTACTCCATCCGGATTTCCTTTATACAGCTTTTTAGCTGTTCTTTCTTCGCCCGTCCTATATAAGTGGCCCAGCCACTTGATGCGTTGCATCCTGATGAAGCTCGATATCATTAGGTCTCCATATAACTCACTTAGATCCATGTTCCTTCTGATCCTGAGTTGGTCGTTTTCTTGAACTGGGCCGAATACTTGCCGAAGAACTCTCATTTCGAATCTATTCAGCTTTCGATTACACGCTTGATTTATTCAGTGTGAGGGTTTCACCATCGTATGTCACTACTGGCCTAATCACGGTTTTATATATCATCAGCTTAAACTTTAGGCTAAGGAGCTTATTTCTAAGGAGTTTTGATATTCCAAAACATGCTTTATTACCTAATACTATCCTGGCTCTGATTTCCTCAATCCTGATCCAAATTCTCATTTATACGGCTTCCTAAATACTTGAAACTTGACACTCGTTGGAAAGTGTGTCTTCCAAACGTGTAGCTATGAGGTGGTCGGTTTTGTTTACTATTCTTTATTACCATTATCTTGGTTTTCTCCTCATTCACCTGTAACCAAATTTTTCCAGCTTCCACTTCCTGCCTCTCAAAAGCTTCTTTTAAGATAATCAGCGATCTTCCTACCAATACAAGGTCATCAGCATATGCAAGAATACCCAGACTACGGTTAAAGATGGTTCCCTCCATCAGTAATCCTGCCCTTTTAATGACACTTTGCATTACAATATTGAATAGTAGAGGTGCCAGCGAGTCTCCCTGCCTAAGTCCTGTACTAATCCTAAATTTTTCCGTGATTGAGCCATTTACCCATACGCTGCAAACTGTGTTTTCCATCGTGCTCATGGCAAATCAATAAATACATTTTATTAAATCAATCAAGAAAACAAACTTTCCTCTTTCCTCAAGTAATGAGATTTTATATTTCAAAATACCTAAGTTCCCTCTTCTTTTTTTAGCTTTACATTTTTTCATACCGTTGTATTTAGAATTTTTCGCAGCATGTTTTTGAACTTCGGTTGCCGACTCTGTGTAACAGTTGTGGGACCCATAAATAGTGGTGGTCCGTTGAGCAGGGACTGCCTCAATTTACTTTGGTAGACATTTTTTCTTCCCATGCAAATTCTGCCTTAGGCTATACCTACATTGGATCCGATTCGGTGCGACATGATTCTATCACATACGATGCTGGGGTGTATACATTATACATATTTTACTATACATTATAGTAAAATATAAATGTAATAAAAATAAATAATAAATAATCTTAATTTTATAAATTTAAAGAACCAAATCTTATAACTCTTGATATATTTCAGTCATTTGGTTTGCTAGCGACGTCTCATCGTATCACACCGGATCCAATGTAGGTGTAGCCTAAAGAGACCGCATTTTCTTACGTTATGATGTACAGAATCTGACCTACACAGTACATGAACTTGAGAGAATACAGTTAATTATTTATATATTTAAAGGAACAAATAATAACGCAATGCCGTGTTAGCGATAACTTGGTTAATAAGTTACTTGGTGGATTACTTGTGGTTATTTTTGGACTACTGTTTTACAGATCACTCCCTTTTATTCCGATTATGTCATATCTATATTGTACCATTTCACGAAGGTACCGACTGTTTACGAAATTCATCGATCACCTAATGACAGCTACCAGACCAACACCAATTTGCATACAAATTATCCTATATTAATATATGCATCATCAATCAGTGAATAAGCCAACATGTCATCTATTTTCCATATAAATGGGTTACTCGAGTTAAGTACAGCTATATTTTATTTCATATCTCTGATTTACCCTTTACAATATGCTTCAAGATCATGTGCAGGGAAACAGATTGTGATGAAATCATGCATTTTGTTCCATGACAAAAAAGATGCTTATACAATTTGAACATGGGTCTTTCCGCAGGAGAAATACTAAGATAAAAACTTCCGCTCATGATATGGCAAGTTCATAAAAGGTCCAAATCTGCTTCATATCTATTTTTTTTCTGCTTCTTATTCTTGTCAATATTACTTTGCATAAGAAATGTAGCGTTGGAAGAATCCAAATACGAACCCATGACTTTTTGTAGGTAATGGAGTTGTAAGTGTCTCCAAGTTAATTCTATCCAAGTGTCTAAACTTAAAGTGTCTGTTAAGTCGTGTAACGTTTTCCCTTTTAGAATCTAAAGGCTTTGTGTTTAAAACCTTCTAGAAATGTTTGTCTCTTTTGAATTTATGTTTTTATATTACTTAATGTAACTTTGTAATTGTTTCAATTGTACATTTTAATTTTATTAATAAGCGTGTGGGATTTGAACCATGGACCTTCGGCGTGGCAACTCAGTGCTTTAGCAACTTCGCCGCTGCGCTCCTCATCCTACGTCTTACCTTTTACTCACTCATGTCTTATTGTTAAATATCACTCATGTGTTTCAGTTCAATATTTTATAAAAGCTACAATCTCTCCGTATTTTTCTTTATGAAGAACATTCCTTAAAGGATATCTACAAGTAAGAAAAAACGTTAGAGCTCGCCTTTTTTGATTTTTACTGTTTATTTGCTTGTAAACTTAAGTTTTAGAGGGTAGGAAACCTAGCTTATTATTAGAATTCAGCTATATAAAATACACAACAAAGTTCTTATCATCCAATTTTAATGGTATCGACGTGAATTCTCGTACTCTGCACGTTAGTATATATTGATACATCCCCATTAATTACAGAAATGTCATTTCTTTGCCTCTCAGTTGACATTTGAGGATATATTGCTTTAGTTAGGGCTTTGAAAGAAAGTGATCCACCCCCGAGGGAAGCTTTATAGCGTGAAATAAGGTTAATGATGCGTGATATGGCGCGGTTAAATTGTCTATTTTATTTCCCCATTTGTTGTCGGAGTTTCTTGCTTCTTTGTCCACTTTTTCATTCTAGAATCTGGAATGAAATTTTGTGTAGAAATAATTAAAAGGAACATTAAATTAAAGTTATTCGACTGTATCAAAGACAACAAGCTCAATGGGTTCAGCATTAATAAGTTAATGGTAATGAAATTGTTAATCAGGGATCAGTCATAGTTATATTTGATGTAGATTTATTTTTGTAAATAGAAAAGATTTCTTCTCGAAATGTCCGTGAAAAATTAATTATTTTTCTAAGTAATTATTTTTCTTGAATTAATTAGTTCAACGTATAAACACGAAGATGACTATGCGGAGGTCAAATCTCTGTAACTATTATTAGTATGTGTTGGGATTAAATAGAAACCAAATTTTGGGCCCATGTAGTAGATCTTCTTCAGTGCTCAATAAAGAAAATTTAAAAATAATGTATTTACAACAGAAAAAATTGGAATAAACAAAAAAAGTTAATACTTAAAAATGAAATTATAGGAATCAATAACATACAAAACCGATATAGTTTAAGATATAAAATACTTTTTATAACAATAGATTAAAACATTAATGATAAAAAAGTATGTACGCTAAAAGATTTAATCTCTTAATTAATTAAAATAAAATAATGACATAATAAATAAATTATAAATAATACATACAATGAAACTTGGAAATATAAATAATAAAAATACACATGACAACATTCCATAGTGGTCACAAGCATAGGAGTGAGGAGAAATGATTTAGCGAAAGTTAAGAATAGTTATTTATTTGACAAGTGAGGAACGTGCCACTTTATTACACACGAACCGAAGGCGAGTTTGGTAATTAAAAGGGGGTGTTATAAGCACTTTTCTCATGTCACAAATATTACATATTTCATGCAACCAATTTAAAAATTAAGAAATTAAAGGTGAAACTTTAGATTTATTAAAACTACACTAGCGCTATCTCCTACAATTTTCTATTACTAACCATGCAAATTATAACTCTAGGACGGTTTACTCATTGAAACATTTATTTATTATTATTTAGAAAATAATATTCTGATAACACATACAAAAATTAAATAAACGTATATTATTATATCTTGATTTATAATTATATTTCTCTTCATATCTGATTTTAAATGTTTTATGAAAAATTTGATTTATAGCCTATTCTTTTATGAATGGAGGAGTAAACTCCATGAATTCATCAATATCTATTTTTTATTTTGTTTGTGGTCTGATCACTGTTTTAATGCTAGATCTCCAAATGTCTGATGTGTGAAGGTTCTAATAGATTTAAGGTTATATTGGCATACCAATCCCTTCAATCACATTTATCAATCCTCGAAGAATGGTGTCGGAATTGGAGAATTAAAATCAATTCCAAAAAGTCCCATCAAATTACCTTTACCCTTCGCCGAAAACCCTTGACTTCCTGTCCTACTGTATCCTTTAATAGTACTCCACTTATCCCTGTTGAACAGATCCGCTACCTAGGACTCAACTTAGACAAACGTCTAACTTGGAACCCTCACACAAGACTGAAAAGACAAGAAACAGCTCGACGCTTCCGACTACTTCAACACATACTAGACAAACGCTCAAAGCTTCAAATCAATTACAAAAGACTTATTTATGTTACTGTTATAAGACCTATATGGACTTACGGAATTGAACTATGGGGCTCCACCAAACCATCAAATTCCTCTCGTATTCAATCCTTGCAATCCAAAATCCTAAACGCTCCTTATTTTGTCACAAATAAAACCATCCATAATGACCTGAACGTTCCATATGTTACCGATTTAGCCCATTCCAGATACCTATCATTCCATAATAAACTCCAGGCCCATCCAAACCCACTAGTTTCCATCCTTGGTTCCAATTCCATCCCGGACAATCCTCCTAGGCGTCTGAAGAGAAGATGGCCTCGAGACCTTCTATAATAAAAATGTAATTAGAGTGCTGCCAATGGGTAGTACCTCTACACGTCCTTTCATGCATTTATTTATTCATACAGCCTTTGTACTAGATGTATATATTACAGTTGTACAATTCAATAAAATAATTTAAAAAAAAAAAAGGTTATATTGAATATTCCTATAAAATCGTTTGAAAAAAAATAAAATCTATCTTCAACATTAAATATAAAATTATTTATGTTAGCATTTTAGGAATATAAAATGAATAATTTTATAATACTTTTTATATTTTATAATATTTTAACATTTAAAATAACAGAGTGCTGATTGTCAAATTCGATCTTGGTGGCTTTTAATTTCCCCCACTAGTGAGGGAAAGTGGTTTTACCTCACTAGTAGGAGAAAGTGGAACTTTCCACACCAGTTTTAGTTGAGTAATGGACAGCATTACTCAATGGTGCAGAAAAAGAACTTTCTTAACAAGAGAATGAAGAAGCCAATGGAGAAGTGATAATTAAAAGGTCATTACAATTTAAATGAGAATGATTGAGAAGTTGATTTAAGGAAATAAGTTAATTGAGTTTCGATTTATTATTACCACCTACTCAGTCACTCAGTGTTCCGTGGGAACATTCACACAACCCGGACATATTCAAGTCAGGTCAGGTTCTACCTATGAAACATTTTAAAACTTTCTGAATGTATTGGCAGTCCAAGTAGCACATATTCTTGTACTTCTTTCAGGATATCTTCAGCAACACCCGTACTTTTGCAGGTTCCAAACTTCTCTGACTTCTTCAAGGCGATAGAGTTGTTTCAGTTCTTTACAAAAGCGGGAAACAGAATTTTTTTTTTTTTATCTTCTCCTACAAACTTAATGTATGTTTTCACCATTAGAACTCCATTTTAATAATCTTAGAATGCAGTTTGCCTTGATGGATAGTAATAATTGCAATTTTTCTAGCTCTTCTTCCATCCTCATTTCTAGCATATATCTTTATATCCTCTGTATACAAGGCCTGAGTATTCCATCTTTTATAAAATACCTATAAATAGTATTTTTATAACTTTTTAAGACAACAGTAAGGCACAGTTCCCACATTTAAAAGAACACTACCATTGTACCCGGAGGAAAGTTTTCTAACATTCTAGAACTGAACCCGTAGAACTGTAACGAAGCTATTCAAGAAAAGTTCCAATATAGTTGAACCTTAAAAATTCTTTTTTTATTTAGGAAAAGTCAATTTTCTCTTCTCCAACGGAAATTTCAGAGAATAATTCAGGGTAACTTCAAGCATTCGGTTCGCGGGACGTTTATACTTCTAGAGCATTTTTGTGTCCGGGGCTTTTTGTGTCCAAACTGTTCATTCTTATCGGATAAGATAAAATAAATAGGAATACTGGCCCTGACATCCAAATAGATTAATACGAATTCTTGCTGTCGTAGTTCTCAACCTTCTTCGTACAGCTGCGTGACACCCTCAATCTCTTTCTAATCATCAAATGGAAGTTCCCTAGTTCCAAAAAGTGGCTAATTGGAACACTAACGCCATTATTCATACTGTATAGCAGCGGACTAAGTACTGAACTTGTGGCAATCCATATTACATTTGCATCAGCGATAAACAGAGAACTATAAGTTTCTGTAACTTACATTTATCTGTTTTTGCCGTAGAAACTAGAAATAGAAAACCTCTCAAATACTTGTCAAAACGTTCAGGAGTTTTTGTTTTCATATCCAATCGAATGCAGTTTGTTTAGTTAAATTTCTACAGAACTTTGTTTAAACTGGAAACCATCTTTTACCTACAAAGAAAAGCGAGTAATTTGTTCGATGGTTTTCCATGTTTTTCTTTTTTCAATTCTGTCCTATTGTTAATTTTTAACTGTAAATTTATCGTCTTGTCAAAAATACATTTATATTATTTTCAAAGACGTGCTGTGAAGTGTTATTTGCCTGATGTTTTCCAGATAATCAGCTACTATTCTCTTATTTTACAAAATTATTACGAAAATGAATAAACATGTTATGATATAGTAATATTTTCACTGCAATCGAATTACCAGAATTACAACATTATATGAACAAGAATGGCAATTTTTTTAAAATTAGTTTCAAAAATGGCTCAAACAATTTAAAGTTAAAAAAACTTATAATAAAAACAACTTTAATTTCACCGGCTTTTACATTCAGTATGCATGTAATGCACAGACCTTAATGACGGTTTTTCAAAATTTCTTAGTTTAAAATATCGTTTTTTATAATAATTTTAAACAACCCTCATTATGAGTCTTAATAAAAAGGGGTAGATTTGAGCAAAGATAGAGCTTTCAGCATGACAACTAATTATAAATATAAACAAGATACAATATATAAATTATAGTGAAAATTGTTGCGAAATTCATTTTTATTGGTAATAAAAAAATAATAAACTAGGGACGAATTAAAATATAAACTGGGTCCCCAAACTAAAACTATCCGGGCAGCCGAAGTTAAATATTTACTTCATAAGCTGCTTGATGATAATTGCATCAAAATAACAAGATTGCAAACTTTCTGATAAACGTTACATTATAGAGTAGATATGATACGCTTGAATATTGGATACACCGTATGCGAAAATTAATCATACCACTTCCCTTGGGTGTAGAATTTTATAAATGTTTTTACATAATTTGGTGCAATATTGCTGTAAATAAGGGAACGGGGAAGCTCAGTTTGTAGAGTGCTGATAGTTCCGGGTTCGAATCCAGTTGTGACATAATAATAATAATAATAAGCTTTTATTTATTTCAGTTCTGCGCAAGCGCTAGCTTTATTAACCTCATGTCATCTCGTCTCTCTAAACATTCATTATTTCACAGTGACATAGTTATCGCTCAAGTGTTAAACTTAGTGTTGTAAACTTATACCACCTGTATTTTCATTAGAACCTACAATCGGTGAGTAATCACTTGATTATTAGCTGTTCTGAACAGTACAATAACAGAGTGCAAGAGATAAAAAAAGAGACACGTCGGCATCTTGCTCCCCACTCCTTCCTACGGCCAGTGTGCCTTCGCTAGGCCAAGGGAGAGGCTTCACGTCAGTCATTTTTCTCTGCGCCTACGTAATTAGTTACGTCTTCTGAACAGTTTATTTATTTTATTTTATTTTTTTTTTTAAAGTTATTATCATTATTATTTTTTTTATTATTTCTCTCCCTCTTTCTTGCACTATACTTATTCATCGCTCATAGCCAATATGAAATGAGATATTTTCATATGGTGATGTATAGTAAAGCGAATTCCAATAAACGAAGTAGGAGCTTAGGGACTACTCCTACTAATTCTCCCCCTAAAAATAAATCTCGATAATCAAATCGCAAGAACAATAACATTGTTACACCCGGCAGCTCAGTAGAAAATATGGAGCCCCAACCTGGCACTTCTTCTGAGCTTACGACAGAAGAATCTCCTTTCTTCACCCCCAATCCATATCAGGCGCTATCTAACACCCCCGAAGACAGCATGGAGGCAGCACCAGCTCCCAGAGAGGCTAAACCATCTCCAATATTCATAAAAAACATAAAAAATTTCCAATTATTATGCCAACAATTAAATCATGTTGCGGGATCTGGAACATACATTTGCATCAGTCGTACAAATGACACAAAATTACTGCCAGACACTCCAGAGACATACAGAAAAATTGTAAAATATTTGTCTGACACGAAAGCTGACTTTCATACATATCAGCTCCAACAAGAAAGAGCACTTAGGGTAGTAATAAGACATCTGCACCCTTCGACGCCTACAGATGCGATCAAAGATGAACTGACATCCATGGGATTTGAAATCCGCCAAATCGTAAATGTCACAAAGGAAAATAGAGAACAGCCCGGCCAAAGAAACAAAATACCATTACCCCTCTTTTTTGTTGATCTTGAAAGATCGCCCGGGGTTGAAAACATATATTCAATCAATCGCCTCTATTACACTAGAGTTGTCGTAGAGAAACCTTATATTAAAAAAGACATAGCCCAGTGCCACAACTGCCAGGCGTATGGACACACAAAACGGTACTGCCATCATCTACCCCGCTGCGTCAGATGTGGAGGACAGCACAAGACGGAGGAATGTACCAAAACAAGGCAAACTCCTGCAGTTTGCGCACTATGTCACCAAGGGCATCCAGCTAACTACAAGGGGTGCCAGACCTACAAGATCTTAAAGTCAAGACTGCAGACTGCACCTCGTCAAGATCTTACACCAAGACCGCTAAGGAAACCCTCAAGAATCGCCAGCTCAGGGGTCTCATATGCCCAAATGCTGGAAGAAGATGAGACACCACAACCTCAGGCCCAACCGCAGGCTCAACCTCAACCCCAACCTCAACCTCAACCCCAACCTCTAGACTCCTACCATCAATATCAATTTCCACATAATCCTTCCACTCAACCTAGGACCAATACCCAAAAGTCCAGTCCACACCGAATTTCCTACATTCCTCCTCCTACCAACTCTACTGATATTACTGCCACCATGAATATATTCCTGACTGAGCTCAAATCTCTTATTACCCCTCTCATCTCCTTGTTAACCAACTTAGTATCCAACCTAATCCAAGTCCCCAGAAATCCATAAATGACACCGAAAAAGTCTTTTTCTATTCTCCTTTGGAATGCGAATGGTGTTCGAAATCACGTTAACGAACTAAGTACACTACTACACGACAAACATATTGACGTAGCCCTTATAACTGAAACACGACTAACCAACAAACGATCATTCAACATCCCTGACTACCAAATATACAGAACTGACCATCCCGATGGAACAGCTCATGCCGGCACTGCGGTCATCATCCATCGCTCCCTCTCCCACCACTCATTTCCCCTACCAGTCCATGATTTTCTTCAAACCACTGCTATAAAAATACAAACCAGTTATTTTCCTTTAACAGTGGTAGCTGCATACTCCCCACCTAAAATACCGATTTCCGCATTACAATTCAATTCCTTCCTCAATTCCTTAAACCATCACTTCCTCATAGGTGCAGACTTAAATGCAAAACACCAGCAGTGGGGCGCCAGAACAACGAATTCTCGCGGGCGAACATTGCAGTCTGCACTCTATTCCACCCATAGTAACATCCTCTCTCCCGACTCTCCCACCTATTGGCCCACCGATCCTAACCGTAATCCCGACCTATTAGATATTTTCATCCACAAAGGCCTAGGACCGTTAAATCATTCTGTCTCCCGGCTTGACGACCTATCCTCAGATCACAGCCCTCTTATCCTAACTCTTTCATTATCACCTATACTAAAACTCCCTTCACCGTCTTTCCTAAGAGGTCCAGTTAACTGGACCCTCTTCCGTGAAATAATAACCGATGCAATAGACCTCAGAGTATCCCTCAAATCTCCTCAAGAATTAGACGATGCTGTTAATTCCTTTACTACCCTGATCCAACAAGCAGCCTGGAATGCATCTTCACCTTCCCCATCCCCTCTGTATTACAAGAAGAATCCTATACCCCAAGATCTCCTAGATCTAATCCATACCAAGCGATGCTCTAGAACCCTCTGGCAAAGAACCAGGCACCCAGATGATCGGAAATCCTACAACTATTACACCAAATTAGTTAAAAAGAAATTAGATACCTTTAGATCCAAATCCTACAATTCCTACCTCTCCTCATTATCCGTAACCGACAATTCCCTATGGAGTGTAACCAAAAAAGTACTGAAACACCATACTATCACCCATCCTCTCCGACGTGATGATGGTTCCTGGGCTTCGTCAGAGGAGACTAGAGCTGAAGAATTCGCCCAATACCTCTCTAAAATATTTACCCCTCACCCCAACCACAATCCCACTCATACAGCTAGCGTACAAGAACTCCTCTCTTCACCAATACCTCTCTCTCTACCCCCTAAAGCTGTTAACCCCTCTGAGGTCAAATTCCTTATAAATAAACTAAAACCCCGTAAATCTCCTGGACATGACCTCCTCAGTTCCAAGATCATTCGACAACTGCCTCAAAAAGCAATTATATTCCTTACTTACCTGTATAATTGTATCCTCCGCACAACCCACTTTCCTCTGTTGTGGAAACACTCCATTATTATTCTCTTTCTCAAACCGGGTAAACCCCCCAACAACGCCTCATCCTATAGACCAATCAGCCTCCTCCCTATCCTTTCAAAAATCTTTGAAAAAATCCTACTTAAGCGCATCCTACATTTAATTGAAATTCCTTCCCACCAGTTCGGATTCCGCTCGGGGCACTCCACTGTACAGCAGGGTTTAAGAGTGGTTGACCATTTATCCTCTGCACTTGAAAACAAGCAATACTGCACTGGTGCCTTTCTGGACATTGCTCAGGCATTCGACCGGGTATGGCACGATGGCTTGCTTTTCAAACTAAAAACCCAATTACCCCAATCCTTATATCTAATCCTTAGATCCTATCTCTCAAACCGTTCCTTCAGAGTCCGCTGTGGTCCAGAGTTCTCCACTTGTTATCCAATCGAGGCCGGCGTACCTCAAGGAAGTGTCCTAGGTCCTATCCTCTATATCTTGTTTACAGCCGATATACCTTTAGATCCTGATACCTTCCTTGCATCCTTTGCCGATGATACTGCCATACTATCAACCCATTCAGACCCAGAACTGGCATCTGCCCATCTACAACGACACCTCTCCTTAATCGAACATTGGTGCGCCAATTGGCGTATCAAAGTCAACCAATTCAAAAGTAAGCACGTCACCTTCACCCTCCGTCGCAGATCCTGTCCACAAGTTCATTTTAACTCTATACCACTTCCCAGTTCCGACACAGTCCGGTACCTGGGTTTCCTAATGGACAAAAGACTTACCTGGAACCCACATACTCGACTTAAAAGACAAGAGCTCAACAGAAGATACGGACAGTTATGTAGACTACTGAACAGAACATCACAACTTTCCGTTGAAAACAAACTATTAATTTACAAGACTATTCTCAAACCGATGTGGACCTACGGAATTGAACTATGGGGAACTACTAAATTTTCGAACATCAAACGTATCCAATCCTTTCAATCCAAAGTCCTTAGAACAATAGTCAATGCTCCCTTTTATGTTACAAACAAGACCTTACATCACGACCTCAAGATCCCTTATGTCCTTGATCTCATCCCATCCAAATTCTCAACCTTCCACCAGAAACTTGCTCTTCTTCCTAACCCCCTGGCACAATCCCTATCTAGTACCAACCATCCTTATAACCCTCCTCGTAGGTTGAGGCGGCAGTGGCCGAGAGATCTCTTATGAAAATACATCTGGAGTGCTGGCAATGGCCAGCTTCTCCACTCATGCCTGAGAGTGTGTGGCTCTAGCGTCCTCACTCAGTCTCCACTGGCTAGACTGGTGACGCGGCTGACTGAGAGGCGCTGGGATCTCCTGGCATTGTGCCTCGGCACCCACTTCTGGGTGTAGGGGTTCGATTCGGAGTTCCCAGTGGCAGTATGTAAATATTGTATATATATATGAATGTGGCCAAGATTATTATTATTTTATTTTATTTTTATTAATTGTTATGTATATGTATATATATATATATTTTTTTCTTTCTCTTTGTTATTTAGGTTTACTTATTTTTATTTATTTCTTTTTTATTTATTTTTTTTTTATTTATTTTTTTTATTTTTTTTTTTTATTTTTTTTTTTTTTTATTTTTTTTTTTTATTATTCTGTACATATGGAATGAATGATCTCTTTTAGCTCTAATTCTCATTGCCCAAGATAGTGGCAGAGTGTATTATTTCTCAATAAAGCAATTATTATTATTATTTATTTATTTATTTTATTTTTCATCTATATATATTTACAAAAATAATGAGTTCCAAACTACAAATACTCGTACAGAAATGAACTCAACAGAAATAAATAAACTCAAAAAGTTTTTTAATGAAAAGAAAAAATGGACCTTCTTTGTGCATAAGCCTCTCCCAATTTTTCCCGGTTACGTCTGTTCCAAGCAGAACGGTTCCATAATATTCCGATGAAGTTTTGTATATCATCCCACCATCTTGTGGCTGGTCTCCCTCTTCTCCTAGTGCAGTGTATTGGATACCAATCTGTTGTTGCCTTAGCCCAATGTGTTGGTCCCATTCTTGCAATGTGTCCAGCCCACTGCCATTTAAGATCAGATGCGGTCTTGAAAATATCGCGCGTGCCAGTCAGCTTCCGTAGTTCTATCTTCTTTATTTTCTCCCTTCTACTTTTCCTTAACATACTTCGCTCTATTGAACGCTGAGCGATAGCTAGGGATTTAGATATATCATTATTTAGACTCCAAGTTTGGCATCCGTAAGTTAAAGATTACGTTATATCCGATATATTAACTCATGATATAACGGAAATAAGGAAAATATACCCTGCCAACGGCCATACCACGTTGAACACACCGGTTCCCGTCCGATCACCGAAGTTAAGCAACGTCGGGCGTGGTTAGTACTTGGATGGGTGACCGCCTGGGAAGACCGCGTGCTGTTGGCATCAAAGAAAATACTAATTAATTAATTAAAGATATCGGGCTGTATAGGACTTCAAAGGAGGTCTTTAGCCAACATAAAAAAAAAAAAAAAAAAAAAAAAAAAATATACCCTAAAAATAAAGATGGCTCAGTATTAGTGAAACTAAATTTTGAAAACAGATATGAAAAACAAATCTAAATTAATGAAAATTGTTGAATTTAAAATGATTAAAATCAAAGATGATACGTCAAAGGCTGTCAGAGAAATTAGAATGGAATTATTTACATTTATGAAATCCCACTGGGAGAAAGGAAACAATGCTACCCTGAGATATGACAAACTATTAATAAATGATAATTTGTTCACCCTAGAGGAGCTACAGGCCCAAGACCCCGTAAGAAAAAGGGAAGAAAGATGTGAAGAAAAATAATGAGCTGTCGATAAAGAAAAAGAGCAAAAACCAAAGGACAAAAAGCCAAAAGAAACAAAACCTCATCACAAAAGGACAAACAGCCTAGAGACATTTTTGAGACCTCGTGAAGAAAGAATATTGGATGAGAATGTTAATAAAAATGTGGATGCTTCAAAACGAATTTCAAAAGCCAAAGGATCCGCAAATAGCATTAAATTCGGACAGAAAAACCAAAGATAACCAAAAAAGGCATCGAAAAGGACAATTAACCGAACTCACTTCACCCAGAATGTTTGGTCAGCAATGGGGAATATGACCTAAACCTCCCAGTTGTGACATATTAATTTTGTATTCTGTTAAGGGCTATGGATGGACCTTTTGGGATCTACAGACCCTCTTGGGGTTCATCCAGTCTCTTTAAAATTGGTACTATGAATTGAGAGAAAAAAACTGTTTATAGGTTGTGATCGCGGACAAATTACTACCCCGCACAATCGTCCTAGAAACAGTGCAGTCTCTACCATGTACTGAACCTAAAATCCTTGTAACAGATTGTAATGTATATAATTTATTATTATAGATATTTCTTTTGTATACTCTTAAATGTGACTTGGAGTGCGTTAACAGCAAATTTCATATTTCTATGTTTATGAAATTACCTCGATCATTAGTAAATTGGTGCCTAAGATCTCGGTGAAACAGAGAATAATTTCAACCATTGACTGCTAAATATCTGATTTTTTGGTTGTATAAGTGTACCAAATGAAGGATTTATTCAGGGGCCGACACTAGGTGATTTACGGTTGAAGCTGTACATTTGTCGCCGCACCGATAAATCTTACCTAAGTCGTTGGCCTTCACAATAAGACTCCAGCAGATAATTAAGTCTTGTACTTTCACGCTCAATGGTAATCAACAGATTTCCTCTTGTAAAGCCTTGCTGAATTCAATTCCGCATGATGGCCACTTGTAATGCAAGCTTTATGTACATTGAATGCAAACTTGCGTTAAGTATCTCCTTTCCCCATCAATCACCAGTTGTTACATATCCTAACGGTCTCAAATATACCAGCAAGGTTACATTCTTCTAATATATGGATTAAATAAATAAATAATCAATAATTAATTATTAATCATTAAAATCAAGAATCCCTTCGTATAACTACAGATGAATCGCCTAGCTCTATAATCCTTTATGTACGGATAAATCTAATAATGTTTTTGCAAAGGATACATTTCGTGATGTGGAGTATGAACTTCTCAAGTGTTAGACATGACCAAAATAACAACTGATGATTTCACAACTAACTGGTTGGTTTCAAGAGATTTTATTTTTCCATAACTTATAACAGACACTGGAATATTTTTTTAAACTTGCAACACTAGAATTTAGAATTATTTTTCCTAAAACTAAAGCAACGGGTAGATTAGCCCATGACCATATAACTTTAACGAACCATGATTATCTTCCGGAAACTATAACACGTCTCCAGAAGTAACAAACCTATTCAACTCAAAGATAATGTGATTGTCTGAACGCCAATGAAAGCTTTAAGAAGACACCCTAATGTATTTTAAATATAGCTATTAGGAAATGACACTCAGGTTATAAAAATTTGTCACGATGTATATTTTATTACTAGGGCTAAATATCGCCAACATTACTATTCAATTCACAATTAAAAAAACTTATCAAAAATTACAATCTAACAAAAAAAATCCTAGATTCAACCTAAACCATTAATTAAACCTTAAATACGGATAAATTCATTCATTCTATATTTTTTTAGAATTATATTATACCTATTTATTTTATTTATTTGAATCGATCTATCTACATATATTACCTAAGCAAACGGAGAGGCTCAGTGGTAAAGCACTGAGTTCAATGCCCAAATGTCGCAATCCAGCAGCTGGCCATACTTTTACTTAATCTGTTAGCACCGGGAGATGGATCCTATGGGATCAAAGACCCTCTCGGGGCTCACCCATCCTCTATAAAAAGGGGTGAACCCCAGACCATTTCAAGGGATGTAGTCCTACAGGCTTTTTTTTGTATCTATATTACCTATATATCTATTATACCTACCTATACTATTATATTATACCTTAAATATCGATAACTTCGTTCTATGTATAAAATATAAATAATTATAGCTTGTAGACAATTTAAGTAAACTATCTTCCTTCGAACCCCAAATCATTAATCAGGATGAACAGAATCCACTTAGCATTCAGGTTATTCATCAAACGTTCTCAACTCGGCTTATAGCTGACAAATTGTCTATCCATTAGTTGAATCCATCCATGAACGTAACAAAAGCTTAGAAAAGTATGAAGAGAATGGACCAGGGTTGAACAAACTACTTTTTGGTGGAGTGATGAAGCTAAAAAACTTAAAGGGTTTCCAGAAAAAATAAATGAGGAAATGGAAAGAATGGGTATCAGAGAGGAGGATTGCCAAGATAAAGGATTCCGGAATGTGGGAAAAGACAGAAAGATCCTTGTGGTGAGTAGAAAGAGGTAAGAGAGTAAGAAATGGAGGAAGAAAATTAGAAAGAGGGTGAAAAAGGTATGGGCGGAAAGGAGCCTAGAAATGATATGTGGGTGGTCCTTAGTCGGACTATAATGCGATAAAACGTAAATATATATATATATATATATATATATATATATAGAGAGAGAGAGAGAGAGAGAGAGTAGAGAGAGAGAGAGAGAGTAATAAATCTAGGACTCGAATGGTTTAATTTCCCGTTTTGTAACAGTTAAGTGAAGAATCATTGTTTGGTCAATGAAGATTCTCTTCATAATTAAAATAATATACATATACTGATTTTTTTTACCTTCTTATATTTATTTGTAAAGTCTACATATATCCATCAACTTGCTAACTATCTCAGTAATTTGGTTACGTAGACATCATCGTTCATTAAATACATTTCAATTTTCTCTCGGATCCTTTAAAATTGGACTCGACAGGAAACGTTATTCAGCAAATGGGCCAATCAACATACGGCTCCTGATAGAACCACAATGGCCGGATAATAACCACATTTTGCGGTTGATTATGCCGGCCCACCGTCCGGGGCGATAAAGCGAGATAATGCCCCTAAGGCCAGGACCAAAAGGAATACGATATTGAAATAATGAGGTGCAGTGGTAATTAAACAATTCATAAAATTAAATTGCGAAACGGTCGGGAACTGGGAAGTATAATAATCCCTCTTTATTACGAACTCACTAACTTGAAATTATGGGGCTATAAAATAAATCATAATCAAATTATGGCTCATATTCACCTTTCTTTGGAAACCGTATATTATATCTTCAATTTTGACAGATTTATATTTGTTGTTTTTTTTAATTCAAAACTGGAAAAAATATATGAAGGCCCTTTTTGATGGCTTCGTAAACATATAATAGTGAATGTATATTTTTTAATTCCTATTTCTTCAATTCTTAATTGTATAAAATCATATATACACTACTGTTCCAAGATCTTAAAAGATTAAGTGACATTTCCTACCATTATACCGGCGTGGTATTTGATGACTCTCAGACTACATACTGTGTTTTAGGCAGATACTGATGCACTCAGGAACATTCATGTCCTCACTGAGGTAATAGCAGACCACTCAAAGCGCTAACAGCCACGATAACTCCCTGGATTCGCCTCTTATGACAGGCTACCTCTTCTTGTCCCCTTGCTCCTCTCTTTGTACTTGTATTCTTTTTCTGTTTCCAAGCATTACTTTTATTTATTATTTGTTTTTATTTTATTTTGTATATTTTATAAACATGTAAATAACATTTTCCACAACTTTTTTTATTTATTTATTTATAGATATTTACAACTGTATTAGAATAATACAACAAGTAAACAGGCTAAGTGATACATAATTACATGAGATAATGACAAGTAGAGAAACTGGAAGTACTCAAATCACAAGTTCAACTAAAAAGGTCACGTGGCCATCTTCTTTTCAGACGCCTCGGAGGATTATCGGGAATTAAAGAGTATACTAGGTTTGAAACTAGAGGGTTTGAGTGGAAATGAAGTTTTTATGAAAGTATAGATACCGGTTACGGGCCAAATCAGCAACAAATGGGACATTAAGTTCATCATGGATGACTTTATTCTTAACAAACAATTTTTTAAAAGTAACATAAGTGCAAGGAAAAAAGTATGTGCACACTTTGATTTACTTAAGTAGAAAGGATTGTATTTTTACAATTTACTTCTTAGAGTATTCTTCTGTTCTTCCCTATCAGTATTCTAAAATATTTTAATCGAGCACACCAATTTAATATAATTGAGCATGTATGGCTAATGTGGACCCATATGTTTGTAAATACGGAAGACACCAACTCAAGAACCATTTAGTGCAACAATGTGAACCAATCAATCCAGGTTTAATTAACAACTTAGTTCATTCGATGCCTTGGCGTTTTCAAGCATTTAGTGATGCTAACGGACTACGTACAAAGCATTAAATTAAAAAAATGAAGAATACGTGTGATGGGTAATAACTTTTCCTGTTATTTTGGTAAGATTGGGGATTTATTTTACTAAGCAATATTTTTATCATGTAAATTATATATATATATATATATATATATATATATATATATATATAGAGAGAGAGAGAGAGAGAGAGAGAGAGAGAGAGAGAGAGTTTCAAATATACTTTTATTTTTAAGATATAACGTGTTTTTTCATTACTTATATTCATAGTTAAGTAAAAAAAAAAAACTTAGTGCGCAAATACTTTTCCCCTACTGTAAGTCAAAGCTTATCTCTACTTTAACACCTAGGACAGTAGATGTTTTTATCCTTTCACAAAATTATCTTCAAAGTATTAAAAAGTTACTCATTAGCATTATTAACTGATGACTGCTGAGAATTCTTATAGAATCTGATATAGCAGCTCGAGGTCACATTATAGCATACATAATGAGCTTCCCAATCTAGAACATTTTGTTTTTAAATCTCAATCATCATAAAAATTACTTGAAAGGTGAAAATAGTGTTCCTACCGATCTTTATAAGATTACAAAGCTCTTGAGAATTTATTATAATTAAAATAAATGACATCAAGTTCGTATCGCATAGAACTGTTCCCAAACTCAAAGGATTCCTCAACTTTTTTTATTTCCCATCATTAATAAATTTATGTTTTGTTTAATTGATTAATTGTTTCGAAAAATAGAAATGAAAAATAAATTATGCTCTTCTTAGCCAACTTTCTGCACTCGTTTTTCCCCCCTGAGTACCATACTCCACCTCCACTAAATATCACAGGTCACGATTAAATATTGCAAAAGAAAGTTGTACGGTTCTCATACAATTTGTTTTCTTTATATGCCGATCTTTTTATTAAATTTTACATGTTACAGAGTGCTTTAAAATATAAATTATTTATTATTATAATAGTAGACCTTAAATGGGTAATAACAGTACAGTTTTTTTTTTCTAACTTTTGGAGAAATCACTCTTCTGCACAACTGCGCTCCTGTAAACAGTAATATCTCAACCATGTACTGAGGCTAGGATTTTACCCTTTCATGAGTGGTAGTGGAACATATTTTAGGCATTAACATATTAACCCTATCTAAATTAGCAGCCTTGAGCTAGTTTAATCCACACTTTCATTAACTTATATTGCAATCAAAATTTAACAAAGTAACTTTTACAAAGCATAAGTTTTACGATAAAATCACAATTAATTTAGACGGGCTGAACATAAACCGATGATACCTTCTCTTGCAAAATGGCCACAAACTGTTAGCTCCAAATTGCTAACCGATCTAAAGTTTGTTTTCGTTTTTTTTCTGTACCACTACAACTCATGAAGTCTTGGGTTCAGTACATGGTGCAGCCGTTGGTGTTTCTTGGGCAACGGTTGGATGAGCTCCAGGAGGGTCCTAGAACCCAAAGATATCCCCGGCTGTCAACAAATAAAATTTGCAAAAGCCGGATTTGAACCTGGCATCTGCAACACGGCAACACAGCGCTCTACTATTGAGCATCTCCGCTCCCTCATGTAAAGTTTAAAAAAAAACTCTTTTTTTTTTTTTTTTTTTTTTTGTCTAAGGCAAGAAACTGTTGTAATGTTTGTATTTGTATTATTAAAATAAATTGTATATTTTTTGTTTTATTGTTTTCTTATTTTTAAAGGGATCCTCCTGTGATCACTCCTGAATAATTAGTAGGAGACACGGACTCCGTTAAATGCATTAGCACCGATTAAGCCTCGTAAATCGCTAATCAAATCGAACGAACCGGGTCCAGAATATTAATAGCATCATTTAATGGTTGATAACTATCTAACTACAGCTCTTGGCAGGTCATGTGTTGAGTCGCTCCTGATTCAACGTATTCCATATTATTCCTGAAATGTCATAACCTTGACCAACACGACCAACATTCTTTCGAAGTAGGATAACAGTTTTTTTACAACGATAATCAGCTTTTAGTTTGTTGTTTTTTTCTCATTGAAATAAATAAACCCTTCAATACTACGTATACATTTTTGATTTTTTTACATATTGTCGATCAAAAGACAAATTAGCGCATCTGAAAACTGCACCACACAAGGATTATGTTACATTTCAACTTATAGTTTTCAGCTCCCTTTTAGATAGTGAAAAACCTAACCGGATATGTGAATCAATAACTAACGATCCAATATGTAATCAATTTAATCAAGAATATAGCTAAACTACTTAAAATGCAACCTTTTGCGAAATCGGAGGAGGGGCTGCAGAGGTGAGGTTGGAGAGTTCTCCCATCTGAGCTGAGTATAAAACATAATAGCACTAACAAGTCCAAGAACAGTCGAGTCGTACGAACAACAATAATAATGACTAGAATAGAAAGCATACCTCTGCCTTTTCTGTCATATCTTTAACAGCTGGAGGCAACTAGCTACGATTAGGGCACAGCACGAGTGAAGAGAGCGAAGTAGTAGGGTTAAGGGCGTGGCTTCCACATGCACGGCTGAGCGAGATGAGATCTGCGTAGCTCATTTTAAAATTTTCGAACTATAGCTTTAACTTTTGAAAAATGATATATTTTCTATTTTCTTTTACAAAGTTAGGACTACATCTCTGGCTCATGTTTAATATATATTTCTGGCTATTCAAACTGCCCCTGGAAGAATTACATTTATTCTTACTCCCTACATGAATAATCAATTATCAATCTTCTAAATGTCTGTGATGGCTTAACGACTGACTATGCGGTGTCAGCTACTCTTTAAAAATCCCTCTCCTAATTACGCCTAGATAGGCAAAATGTTGGACTCCCACCGTAGAATTGTCCGATTAGCCTTAGCAGCTTATGGGGTCAAGTAAATAAACAAACAATTTTCACTTCCTTTGTATTCCTTCAAAAGGAGGCAGTTTCTTGATTTCTAAATACGCCTTTAGATTAAGACAATTTTTCTGACTGATATTCATTCGCATTTCTGTGAGAAAGGTATTTAAAGAGATTATTATTAGTGTTTGAATTCATCAAATATATACAGTAGGATTGTTTGTTTTTAATTACTTCAGGTTTCTCATTTTTCTCAAATTATTAGCTCTTTCTCTTCCTCTTTCTCATTACGTTGGCACAACTTGGGACCCTTTTTAATTTAAATCAGATTTTTCTTTTAATGAAAATAGAAAGTTCATTTATTTTATTAAAACCTTTCGGTTAATGACGGTTATAAATCTAAATTTACGGGATGTCCCAAAAGGGATGATAACAACTGAAGGAGGGCGAATTGAAAACATAGTTTAATGAAACCAACTGCATTCCTTCTTTGGTATAATAAGTTCTCTTTTCTAACATTCTCAATTCTCTTTTTTAACAAAATTTTTCTCATTAATAAGGAAATGGTTGACAGAAGATATAACGAGTGTGTATAAGTTGATCGTGAGAGCGGCCAAGGAAACATAACATACTAAGAAGTATAATATATTATTTATAGTGTACCGGCGTTTTAGTAGAACTTTAAGGCTGAAAAACATTTCATTTACAAAATCTCTACTTAATTTAAAAATCAATCAACGAACATATTTAGTAGGCAAAATATTTTTTCCATGCCAAAATAGTAAGTTTAGGTATTAAAAACAAACAAAGTAGTCAGACGCTAAATAAGACGTATCATAAACAGATTAAGAAATTTTAACAAAAAAAAAATCCTGTAATATTACAACCCATAAGTGTATTAGGCTCAGTAAATAGTGGAGAATGTACTGTTTCTATGACGAGTTGTAAAGAGACGGCGCCTGTCCCAGATTTCTCTCAACCGCAAGGTTTACCTTAAAGATGCTGGGTGAGCTCCAGAAGGGTATACTGATCCAATAGAGTCCATACGTGGCTGATAATAGATCAAATACTTTATATGCCATAGCTGGATTTGAACCAGGGAGCTTTAGAACAGCACCTCAGCTCTTAACAAAGTTAGCTAAAGCGCTGCCTGTTACCAACACTTAATTTTTCCACACTTCTTCTTTCAAACGAATCATACCAGAACTTTGAACAGATATGAACATATTCATGATGATCCTTTTTATGAAGAGGCCGATTTCAGTCACTAACATCATTTAAGGTTTGCCTAAATTCCAAGGTCTTCCTAAAATTCCATAATATTCACAAAAATGGACAAAGGAAACTTAACGTCATAGCACATCTATCAAAATACAATGAAAAATGACTTAACACCTATCAAGCCGATCCAAATATATCCCAATCCCCAACGATCCTTCCCATTCACCTTAAACGCAGTTCGAACAACTCTAAAACCTTAGACATTTAAAATTAATTCCATATGAATCCAACAGAAACCTTATAATCTATAATTCCTTAGCTTCCTTTTTTTATAGATTTCCCAAAGTACACAAATCCGGTATTCCCTTTTGTCCTATCACATCCAATAAAAATTATTTATGATGTAATTTTTTCATGTATTTTTATATTTCATTTATATCTTAAATGCCTTTTTAAAATTACTAATCACCATTTTACTTTTCATGTCATTTTATTTTATGACTTCATATAATTCAATCCATTCTTTCACTCAAATTTTTAATTTACCATCATTTATCTTATATTTTGATACAGGATTTTATTCTCTGTTACTTCAGTTCTTTAACTACGTATATACCTGTACGATTACAACCCATGAAGGGTCTGGGGTTCAGTACATGGTAGAGACTGTACTGTTTCATGGACAACGGTTCAACATGGAGGTGACTTGTCCTAGGTCACGCTCAACCGCCAGATTTGTCCCCCTTATTTTGGGTACCCTATTTTTATAATATTTTATAGAGGCTGGGTGGGCCCCAGGAGGGCCCTAGATCCTATATGATCCATCTCCGGCTGCTAGCAGACTAAATAAAAATCATGGCCTGCAGCGGGAATTGAACCAGGATTTCCGGCATGGCAGCTCAGTACTCTACCACTGAGCCACTCCTCTCCCTCTAACTACGTATATATGTTTGCTATATTTAGTACTGTAGTCTTCATTTTGTTATCAGCCATGATAACGGCTTTAAAGATGGCCGAAACGGAAAGTCTGGGCGGTACTCATTAAATAATATATTCTGTAACTATCGCAGTGGGTGCCCTAAAATTAGCATATCCAGACATAATTACGATAGGGATCTTTAACCTGACCCCGCACAGACTCGGAACCGCCATGTTACTTCCCCTCCGAGGGACACTATCGTAAATAATGTAAGGATGAAAAAAAAAGAGGACTGAGTATATTGTTTTCAGACTCAATCATGGATAACAAAATCAGCTGTGTTTTAACAATGATCCACTTCCAACATCTTACATGTGTTAAAATCTTGGGAATGTAATAGAAAATGTAAACATTATGGAAAAAATTACAACTGTGAATACTATCGAAAATCGCCGAAGCTTATGAACTTTTTACACAACTTTATGTTGTTTAAAAAAACGGCAAATATTCTGAAGGTTACTTTGAAATATAGTATCAAGTATCGCTGGTAGGAAAACCACTTGGTGGCGGTAGAGGTGGATAACTGTAATATGTTTGTTAAACATAGGTTGCAATAAAACGGGTGGAACATCATTGAGATAATTAGGTCGATGTGAGGTGTTCTCATTAGTCACTTATGGTGACCACATTGTGACTTCAAATTGATCATCACTTATGATGATCGATTTGAGTGTACCCAGGGTTAGGGTCAAGTTGAGGTAAAGCCACGTGACTAAATCCGTGGGAAAACCCAATAGTTAATAGGATACAAATAAAAAAGGTAGGAAGCCCAATTTGAATTCAAATTCAAATTTCTAACCGTGGTCACCAATCATGCTTATAGTCCAGTAAAATTAGTCAAATGAGAACGAGAATCTCGGAATGAGAGAGAGTCGGCTATAAAGTTGTATAAACCTTTATTTTGGCACCCTAAAACTTGTCTCAAAACCTACTTATCGTAGGGTGTCCGCCACTACATATATTCCAAGCGCAAAGGGCAAAAAATCGATTTTTTACAAATAGGTTTTGAGACAAGTTTTAGGGTGCCAAAATAAAGGTTTATACAACTTTATAGCCGTCTATCTCTCATTCCGATGTGAAACCCCTAATTTTACTGGACTATTAGACACAAAATGATGTACTAGCCCATTAATGATTTACTAGATGGCTCTTTATCATCTACATCTTGTTCCAAAAATGAGTCAAAAAGCATTATATCTGCTTCTATAGAATGAGAGATGTGGACTCTTAATCAATTATCTTGACTATGACAAATGAATTCTAAGGATAAGATAATTCAAGGATAAATAATAGAAGCAAACAAAGAATATAATGAAATTATGAAATAAATTCATATAAATATTTTTTATGTATGTAAGTATTGAAAAGGTTACACGAATATTGAGAAAACATAAAAGAAAATTCAGGAAAGCCAATTATCAAGAAATACAGATATATAGATATTGAAAGAAATATAAATATATAGAAAAATATAGATATATAGATAATAAATATTGATATAAAGAAATATAGATATAAAGAAATATAGATATATAGATATTGAAAGAAATTCTAGATCATGTAAATATAGTAAAATAAAGCTTAAGTAATTAATTAATTATACAGTTTATAATTTCAAATGTTGATGTTAAAATAACAATTTCTATATCGACTTTTATAAACCATAAAAGAACATGCAGGACTAAAAGAAAAATGTCCACCAATTATTATAAATAATAAAGGTTTATCAAAATTTAATTGTTTTTGTAACCGAAATCGAAAGTCTATTATTACTTTCACCGAAAGAATTAGAAAATAATGGAATATTGAGAAAGCAAGTTTTGACAATTTTTAAACGAAATAATGAAGAACTTGAATAATAAATCTTATTTATTTTATAGGGAGATGATAATCCTTATGTCACTATAACACCATAACACTCCTTGATTGAATTAATAGTTTTAAGCACTGATAAGCCAAAGCCTTAGTTTATTTCCAACTGCAAGATAACAACTATAGCGAATCATTTTTTTTTTCTAGAAAAAATTATGAGACGTTTTATATAAATCTTTGCAAAATATAGAGGAACATTCAGGATCAAAAGTTAATTCACTAAAGGATTAACAATTCAAATTCTGCGTTTACTTTCTACAAACGTATTAAAAAGAAAGAAGCTTTTGTTTTACTTTTTAGCAAAACAAGTATAGAAGAGATATAATATAAAGTTAATACAATAAATTTAAATATACTTCTTATAATTAAAAGCTAATAGCTATATAGTTAATGGAATAACTTTTAGTTATAATATTTATTATATAAAAAGTATTAAACAGTTAAGTGTCTGATATTCAGTGAAAGCATTAAGGCGTATGTAATTTTTTATAGATAATAATGGAACTTTAAGAAATAAAAGGTTATTTTCTTTTGTATATTAAAATTAAATATTTTATGGTTACATATTACATTAATAGATCTAAAGCGAGTAAGTCATGATAACGTACTGTTTATATGTACTTTACATAATATTTACTTCATTACTTCAATATATTTACCTAAGTTAATTGAGCATACTGTTTTTCCGTTAGTTTTTAAGAAATTCATAATTAAATTTGTTTTAGATAGAAGAAGTTGGGGCTCTACTAAACCATCCAATTCATCGCGTATCCAATCCTTGCAATCCAAAATCCTTCGTAAAATCCTCAATGCTCCTTATTATGTCACAAACAAACTCATCCATCATGATCTTAATATCCCATATGTTACTGATTTGGCCCAAACTAGATACCTATCCTTCCATAACAAGCTCCATACGCACTTGAATCCGCTAGTCTCTCAGCTTGCTTCCCATACTATTCCTGATAACCCTCCGAGGCGTCTGAAAAGAAGATGGCCTCGAGATCATCTACTATAGAACTTTATTGGAGTGCTATCGACGGGTAGTTTCTCCACAAGTGTTTTCATGTCATATTCTACATTTTTGCACATTTACTTGATATAATACCATTATAGTTGTAAATATCATTGAATTAAATTTAAAAAAAAAAAAAAAAAATAGAAGAAGAAGATATATATCACATTAATAGATAGAGATCAATATAAGATAAAGTATTGTATATATGTTCCAGATATTTTAATAAATTTACCTCAGTTAATTAACCCTACAATTTTTTTAATTAGCTTTTAAAGATATTTAATAAAATTCATTTTAACTTGAGAAATAAGATTCGGTTGGCCTCCATAGCTGATGCTTCTGGGAGCGGATAGCGTGGGGTGGAGAAGGCCTTGCTAACCGAATAGGATACACCACAATTACCAGGGATAATCAGGCTCTAAATCAACTTATCGATCTCACCCTTTCAACCACCTTTCTTATCCTGCTTTCCCACAACAACCCCTTCGAGAATTCACGGGAAATCAAGTCGATACTTGAAACCAATACGAAATTACTATGTGTTCATGAGCACTCTAGCATAATGATACCAAGAAATCGAATTTTAAATATGTTTTGGGCCTTGAAGCTATAAGAAAACTCAACGAATAATACAATTTGGAGATAAAGGCCATCATGTCCACAAAATAGTTAATATTTAGGTAAACATAATAAAATATTAAAATAAATACTATGATCATTACTTCCAATTACTTATCAATGCCAATAACAATGTAAACAATTTTTAATCTCTTCCTATAATTAAGGAAGAAACAAATTTTAATAGTTCAAAGTTATGGGAAATTGGCTCTCGTATAGAAATACAAAAAATGTGACATGGTGTCTTTTATCTCCAGTGTATAACTAAAAAATATTTACATACTTCTTTCATAGTTCGAAACAGAAGTAGAGAAATTTCGAAAATTGCTACATTAAAGAAAAAAAAACAGACGAATTTCAATTACCTATTTTGTTTGAATTAATCCTTTCCCGAAAAGACACAGGTAACCGCCAAAAATATATAAATTAATTCTGACTACAAAGCTGGCATAAATAATTATTCCAAATCAGCTTCAACAGCACAACTTAACAGTTGAACTTAGGTCACGAGGTCATCTTCTTTTCAGATTCCTAGAAGGATTATCAGGAATTGACGATGTTGAAACTTGGCTTGAGTGGGAACGTGACGAAGGATTGTAAGTGCATCAAGATTCGTCCGAGAAAAAAATAATTATATATAATTAATTTGTAATAATTTTTTTATAATTTGTATAGAGATATTCTCTTAGCAGCTACAGCTTATCTGAAAAATGTTTATTATATTTTATGGTTTCGCGTTTTTCGAACTCGGTGGGTTCAAAAAGGTCTGCGCTTTCTGAAAATTGCTTATCAAATTTTGACCAATACGAAATTACCAGGAAAAAATATATGAACATTTTGATGCCAAAGTTACTATAAATATATGAAAATATGGAGAAACGTAAATTATTACCAAACAGAAATATGATTTATGTTTTTTTTTTTTTCAGAACAACATTATTAGTCAGTTATCTAATTTATTTGTTTAATTAAGTTAAAAGCAATTAGACAATGGGAATATTTTTATGACATCCAAGTATATGAATTCGTTTAATGGAAATATTTCAATACATTTCAAAATAACATTTGTTTGAGTTTCGTCGTTACTTGCCACTTTAAAAGAAAACTAACAATAAAAATCGATATGTTCTCTTCAATATTTTAATATTACAAACATTTTGTAATGTTAAAAAAAGGATGTAATTAAAGAAGCAACTAGGGGTTAGTGCATGAAGATTAATGATGTAGTTCTAGTGTCCTATCCGATGGCTAGCCGAGCTCGTTGGCCAAATTACCAACATGCTGAATTAATGTCATCTTATCCAGTCTGTAATGGGCTGCCTCAATCCGATCTGGAAATAATAGCCATTTGCACTCTCACGTTTATCTTAATTAACAAGAATATTGGAAGCAATAGTAATAGTAAATATAGGTATAAGAAGTGATATATATTTATACACATATAGACGCATAAATTATAATGCATAGACTCTCAATGTAAACACATGTGATATAAAGGTTATATCATTTTGTAAAACAAAAATCATGTTTTTCCGATCTGTAAAAGTTCCATTATAAGATAAAGTTGTGTTTAATCACATTAATTTCAACAAAAAAAAAACACAACTTTATTTTCAGTTGTTTCAACAATTGTGTCTACTCCCGCGACATTGTGTCTGCTGGATATTGTACAGATCGGAAAAACATATGATTTTTGTTTTACAAAATAATATAACCTCCATATCACATGTGTTTACATTGAGAGTCTATACAACAACGGTTATGTAGGGAAGTGATTTGTCCTAGATCTTGCTAAACCTCCATATTATTCCCTTATTTTGGGTACCCACTTATGGAAGCTCCCGTACACCAAAGGATGCATCCCGGCTGTTAGCATATTTAATAAAATCTTCCACCAGATTCGAACCTGTTATGTACGGCGCTATACCACTGAACTACTCCGCTTTCTCATGAATGAATATTGAAATAAAAATAAAGGTAAAATTAAAAAATAATAAATGACTGAAGAAACGAAAAAGAAAACACCACAATCATTCCTTGGCCTACTCCGAAGTCCAATGCATTACGAAGGATAAAAAACCTACTGTAAAACAAATATATTATTAAAAATTAAATAAATATAACAAACGGAAGACGTAAATTAGGAGAGTTTTCGAACAATAATTAAGGCAATATGCGGCCGTCACAAAATATAAATTGTATATATACATATTATACATGTAAGTTTGCTACATGTGATAACGTCACTGTTGCGACCTTCAATGTGTTATACTTTTGATAAGACATATGTGCTAAAGTTTAGTTAAATTGATTTTGTGAAAAGTGTTAAAATACTAGTTGGAAAGGACTTGTAATTTAATTCCTTAATAATATAAAGAATAAAATCACGTTAAAACAATCTTTGCTTCTCTGAAAAATGCTCCGGCCACGTTCCAGAGAATCTTATCCAACATTATCCGAAGAAATGGTTTGGAGGAATCCTGCATCAATTATATCGAAGATACTTTTATTTTCTCTCAAACCTGGGAAGATCATCTTCATTTTTGCAGGCGACGACGCTGAAGGTTTCAAACTAAAACTGGAATCAGGATCGTGAACTTAATCGATCTACCTCATATATTAAAAGACCAAGTTGAACACCTTCCGGAGTTAAAAGTAACAAAACGGAATGACTATAAGCAAGGAATTATCCTTAAAAGATTAAAAGGCAAACTTAGAATATTTGTTTCTCCGAAATTAGGAAATTAAATCATCCAGCTGGTTCATGATCATTACGGTCACATTGGTCCAGCACAGATGATCGCCACGATTCGGCCGCATTATTACTTTAAGGGTTTCTACAAAGCAATCCATAACTTCTGTAAAAGTTGTCGGATTTGTTTAAGAAACAAAGTCCGTCGCAGTCGAGCTATCGGCCTTCTCTCACAATTGGGTCCTGTCACTGAGCCGTTCCAAATAATGTCACTTGATACGGTTGGAGGGTTTTCAGGGAATCGGTCACCAAAGAAATACATGCACATTTTGGTGGATCATCTCACCAGGTATGCATGGATCTCAACTAGTGGGGGTCAAATCGCTCACGACATTATAAATCTCATTAATCCGGTTTAATAAAAATAATAATGTTTCGATCCTATTAGCCGACCAATATGCTTCCGTAAATTCAACCCAGTTTAAAAACTATTTGGAAAAAAAGGAATACAGATTTATTTTTGCTGCATTGATCATCCAGAATCAAATGGGCTTAACGAAAGATTAAATCAAACGCTAGTGAATCGTTAAAACGATGCAAAATAAACAGTGAGACAAATAAAGCTTGGCTGATTCTCGCAAAGGAATGTGTTAATGAGTATAATGATACAATTCATAGCTCAACGCGATTTGCACCATCATACTTACTCATACGGAAGAAACAGGCTATATCTCCTCTTATCGAAGACAATCCATCTTCCTTAGGTGAGGGCCGAAAACTTTTCAAATTTCTTTAAGGAACTTTCAAATAAATAAGGAGGGAATAGACAAGAATAGGAGACATCACGATTTCAAGATTGGCGATTTGGTTTTATTCGAAAACGGAAACAAACTAAATTGCAACAAACTTGACCCCGTACGAGTTGGACCTTTTCCAATCGTCCGAAAGATTTCCCCAACATTTTATGAAGTGGCAAGCGGAAAGAAAAATGTTCCCTTTTCTCCGAGTAAATCATCTTCAGGGGTGGAGTTGTAAGTTTGCTAGATGTGATAACATCACTGTTGTAACCTTAAATGTGTTATACTTTTGATAAGACATATGTGCTAAAGTTTAGTTAAACTCATTTTGTGAAAAAAAAAAAACTAGTTGGAAAGGACGTGTAATTTAATTCCTTAATAATATAAAAAATAAAATCACGTATAAACAATCTTACATATATATATATTGTTACGGGCTACCGGGTGTAAAATGGACTAAACTATTACTTAATTCAAGAATCTAATATTTATTAACAAATTAAAAAGAATACAATGAGATTATTTAAAACAATTAAATTGTTAAACTAATATCAATTTACAATAACAATATTCTACTAAATGTTATCTAATTTCTAAGATAATAAGATATTGCTAATACTAAATAACTAAACTATTTATATATAAATTTGTACAAATACAATAATATTACACTATAGTTTACAATTACAAATTAACACTTACAGTTCGCTAATTAAAGTCCACCGACCGTAAGACTCTCCAAATATGACAAACTGACACACAGTTTATTACACTTATTACACGGCCACTAATTGTCACTGTTGCTCACTAAGCACTTATTACAGACTGATACTAACTCACTTACTACAGACTGATACTCACTCACTGTAACTCACACGCACTGTCACTAGTTAACGACTGCTTATTACTGACTGGTCGGGCGAAACAGCTGGCCTGTTTATATAGGCAAGGTAGGTCGGGGTGGGACAATTCTCGGAAGATAGAGAACGGCCTAGCCCCATCCAGGCCGATCCAGATGGCTCTACGCCATTCTATAATCCCTTCCGCTTAATCCCATTGTTCGTCCAATCCTCTCATCCTCTTCCCCCCTCTTCCCTCTCTGACCGTAACAATATATATACATACAATTTATATTTTGTGATGGCCGCATATCGACTTAATTATTGATGTGTGTGTGTGTAAGTATATATAAGGGTGTAGAATATATAAGGGCAAAATTGTAAAAAGATACTTAATAAAATTGCTAAGATATAAATAGAAAAACCTAAAAATAGAAATAGAAAAGAAAAATAGCAGAAAACTAGAAAACCTTTCTATATTCCATCATTTCAGCCATCTTAGAGACAGAAGGAGAATAAACAAAGTAAAAAAAAGCACATCTTGAACTGACAGCCAAAAATGACCTCAGCCAGAGACAGGATTCCTCCATCAGGACACCAACGAAAATACAGGAAAAGGGAAAATCGCTAGACAAAAGCTTATTGTTTAGGAATAAATGGGAAAATTCCGAAAAATAAACCTTACAGAATAATTATTTAAATAAACCGGTGATAAAAATAAAACAAAAAGAATCAAACTAAATATCTGAAAAAATATAAAGATTAATAGAAAAATAATATTTATCAAAAGTAATGAAGATCTTTACCAATAGTATGAATAAAAGTAGTACGATTAAGACGTTGGTGACCAACATGTATTACCCCTTACAACAACATACCAGTACAACAACCCTAATGATATTAAAACAAAAAAAACATGACATGAAACTCACGGCCAATAAAAGTACTCCGAAATGAATAGGACCCCTTCACAGATTTAATGTACATTTTATATGCACACACATAGATAATTGTAATAATTGGTAGAAATGTTGTATCGGTATAATATATGATGCATCTGTTCCAATGTAACTGTTAACAAATATAAAGTATAACTTTATATATTTTTTTTATACAACAAAGTGATACTCAAGGAAGGAAAATGGTACACACGATGTCATTTGTTAAAGAAATATTCAAGGTATGGAAGAAATGCTAATGCAACGGAGGTGTATATAGTCTCTAACTCCTTAACATGAATGTATTCAGTGTGAATCAGTTTAACAGGATTCAGCTTACATTTCACATAAAATGGCGTTGCCGTAATATTTAAATAAAGCAGTCTTAAGACGAAAGTGATCATACATAATAAAAATAAAATACTATGCCCATAGAACCAAACTGATTGTTTTCTTTAAAGAAAATTTCTTTAAAAAAAGATAATATCTACCTAATTTATTAGAAGCATCTTTTATTTTTTATAATATTTTCTATATTTAATTTAAATTGATATAATCAGCAATACTTTCATAATATAATACTCAAAAATATATCGATTGGTGTATAGTTATTTTAAAACCCATGAAATCGATTTCAATAATAAACTCTTCTTTCTGATAAAATTTCAAATAATGGTTAACCTTTCCCACGGGTTTCTTTCCCTAATGCATCAATGCCTAGGAGCAGAGAAAAACCTATTGTATATTTTCAATCCGTTTTTATATTATATTTATATTTATATTTACATAACTGAATGGAGTTTAATATTACTATACACCAAAAGATCTACAATTGTTTAAAAAAATAGCATAGACTTTTGAAATAGTATATTAAAATATTATAAACCAAAAGATGCTACTAATAAAGTTCGTAAAACTTTTCAATTAAAATTTTCATGGAGCATTTATGAAATTTAAAAAAAAATAAGTTTAACATTAAGATTCCTAATTATATGTTGACACAAATATTACAATATTATGAAACCTATTTAAAGTTTTATAAATTGTAAGTCCGTCTAAGGCAGAATCCGAATCAGACCACACAACATAAATCCTAGATCCATAAAATAAAATGTTGAAGCAATTGTTTACAGTAACGTTATCTCTCTTATAAAACCTGTACCTCTACAACCCATGAAGGCTCTGTGGCTCAGTACATGGTAGAGACTGGACTGTTTCTTTGACAATGGTTGTGCAGGGAGGTGATTGGTCCTGGATCACGCTCATCCAGATTTTTCCCCTAAATTTGGATATCGTTTTTATAGAGGCTGTGTGAGCCCCAGGAGGGTCCTATATCCCATAGGATCCATCTCCGGCCGCTAACACATTAAATAGAAGTCTGCCAACGATCGGGGTTTGATGTCAGTAACCTTCGGCATGGCAACTCAGCGCTCTACAACCGCCAGTCCGCTCACTTATGTCTATTATTCTTCTCTTATCGCTCCCATTCTCTCTTATAAAGTCATCAAAACCAAAAGATAATTGCTACTGGTATTGCTAGAGATCATAAGATCAGTTCTCCCATTGTTGTAGTGTAATAATAACCTTCAATGTGAATAAGGACCTGGGAAATCAGGAGGCCTTAATTAAACGCCGGAAATTGGCCGAAAACAAAAAACTTTCAGAGAAACCAAGTCGTTTTTTTCATGACAATCCCTATTGAATGGTTTAATTTAACTTTGTTCGTGAAATTAATTCCCTTTATATTTATCTCATTCAATATAAACGCCATTATTTATCTTTTATTTTGCATGAACAATATATAGATCGGTATATAATAACTTTGAAACCGATGTGGAGAAAACAACTAAAGAAATAATATAAAAAAATGTTTGAATTATGAATATGATATTTTTTCGGCTTCTAGACCGCATAGCCAAGAACCTTCGAATGTGCATCCTTATCATTTTCCTATGTATATGTACAAACACACATATATATAAAACCTGTAGCACTACATTCCGAGAAGTTTCAGGGGTTCAGTACATGTTAGAGGCTCTAATGTTTCTTGGACAAGTGTCGTGCAAGGAGAAGATTTGTCATAGATTATGCTCAACCACCAGATTTGTCTTCCTTATTTTGGTTACCCACTTTACAGAGGCTGGGTGAGCTCTAGTAGAATCCCAGATCCCATTGGATCCATACCAGGCCGCTAACAGATTAAATAAAAGTCTGCCAGCGAGCGGGATTTGAACCAAGACCTTCAGCATAGCAACTTAGCGCTCTACCACTGAGCCGCTACTCTATGTATATTATATGTATATAAATATATATATATCCCTGTGTATAAATATATATATGTATATATATATATATATATATATATATATATATATAGGATATGGACCGGCTGATAGATAAGAATAAAATTAAACAGTAGCTACTAACTGTTTAATAATTCCAAAGTTTTTACCACTTTGCTGTTCTTCATCAGGGCAAAAATCAAAGACACAAAGCAATAGTAATGGAGGAGTGTTAAAAAATAAAAATAACTCTATATTATAAAACATAGCAAATATAAACAAAAAGTAAGTTAAAGATGCAAACGAAACTGACTGTTGAAATAATAATATTCCGTTGAAAAGGCAATTTTACGATTCCATCTCGTCTTATTAAATTTTAATATAATACAAACGAAGTCGAAATTTCCTTTGGGATTAGTCTGGAATTGACATCGCTATAAATATGGAGATTAATCTGATTTTCCTGTAAGAGAAATGATTTTTTTTGTATATAAAATCTTTTGCGAAATTTAACAATAACGTTTAAAAAAATAGTTAAGAACATCAGATAATGTTCAGCTGGACAATGGATAATTGCCTGAATAATGACTTTATGAATTTCTTAACTGAATTTGGTGAGCATAATGAATGACAATTACAGAAACTGAATTTTTTAGCAGTAAAGAAGGTAAAAAGTATTAAAAATATATCAATGATGTTTTCACTACTAAATTTCAAAATGAAAAAGTTTATTTAGTAATAGTTCTATAAAGAACGGTAATAGTTCTCTTAAGAAAGAAAAGCGTTTCAGGAATTACCAAGAGACCAATTGCAATTACCTTAGATACCACCATAGATTTTCTTCTGAAAATATTAATGTTAAAACTATCCGATGCAAATAATAATTAATAATCAAAGCTTGCTAACAGTAAACATTTTTCTAAAGACTAATCCTTTGAGGAATTTAGCTAAAAATATTCCATGATAAAGTCTTAGGGCGACCTGTGGTTTAGTGTTTAGCATAAGTAACTAGTATGCCCAAGACCGCGGGTTCGTAGCCCGGCAGGTGGCCCTAGGAATTTTTAAAGGGAGTAAAAATTCATTGTTATGCCGTCTTTCGGAAGGGACGTTAAATGGGGGGTCCCGAGCCTTTACAATATCAACTTCTCGTTGAAAATTCTAATTAAACCTGGTGGAAAACATTTCTTGGTGCTCTCAATTAGTCGTTTTAATTTTTCTCCTCTTTCAACTTTATCATTAGATTTCATTTTTTAATTTATTTTTTTGAGATATTTAAGTTGTTTTAGTATGAAAACAGTTTGGAGATTAAACATTAAAAAATGATTTACTTGACTAAAAAGAAAAAAAAATTATCGTTTTTATTTAACTGTTCAATGAACCATTATTATATAATTAAATGCAGTTGGAAACAGAAGTTAATTGAAATATTCCCTTAATATATTCGGGTCAAAGTTAATGCAACGAAATGCTTAATCAAGCAAGTTTTAATGAGATCTCAATGAAAGCATCAGGTAATGCATGATAAAATTAATTCAATGGTTTTCTATGCCCTTGTTTTAGCTCTCTTCATTAGAAACGCTTTGTTGCACACATTCAATAACCAAATGCAGCAAGTATCAAAGGTATACCATTGCAGTTAAGAAAATAAAAATATATAGATAAATTCATGGGGAAAGTTTAAACAGTTATGAACAATTGCATAAAAACATTTTCTAATGTTACAAAAAAATAATAATAAGTGAAATGGAAAACATTTGAGATTTAACAATTAAAAATAAAATAAATAATAAATAAGTTTTGTTAAGCAATTAGAAAAATATATAAATCTGATAAAATAAAATTTCAAATTGGTCAGAGGTGCATTATAGTGAAAACGCCGAATTATGAAGATATTAATATATAAGAAGTTTGTGTGATTCTTAAATCATATTTTTTGCTGAATCAAATAGTTACGTATACAGAATTAATAAACTTAAATAAAAGATAAGTAAGGAATAAAATTGTCATTACCTAAATTAAACATCTATTCTTTTATAGATTTTAATAGCTTTGCAATTTAAAATGTAGCATTTTATTTGTATGTTATTCCATACTATTCGTGTAATAATAGTTTTAATTATTTTAAAAACGTAGCATTTACATTTTTTGTTTTCACTTGCAAAGTGTAAATATAATTCGCAGAAAAGTCTAATCCAACGCCCTTGCATGCACGCTGTATTGCTACAGACGTTCAGTTGTGATTTAAAAAAATTAGTAGCTTCGTAAGATAATCTGTGATAATCTATTATAAAAGATATTTATAATGTTTAACATAATATTATATATCAGATATTATTGGATAGGTATATACACTGCGAGTACATTTATATTATGATTTTTCTTACAATTATTAATAGCACAGAATATACGTAATCAAAATGCTTTCTAAAACATAAACTGAAAAATATTAGTTTCTTATGAATGATTAGATTTAGAAAAAATAAATGTTTTCAATAATAATAATGTTGTTTTAATTTTGTTTTCCTCATTAGTATATCAAACATAATGAGCTACCTAAATGTTGACCAATTGTTCTTATAAGCAGTAAAAACTTTTATTGTTAAAAAATACGTCTTTGCTAGGATTTTTTTTTTAAATTAATGCTTTGCTAAATACGCAATTGCGCAGGTGCAAATGAAAATTAAATAATAAATAAATTAATGCTTATAAAATAAATTAAAATATATCGCTATTAATATTTTTTTATCAGAATTTGGTTTGTTAAAAAGCGTTATGCTCGTTCTATTAGAATGGGGTTTTATTCTCATTTAATTATTTAATATCACCGTTTCTTTTGTTTTATAATAAAGGAATCGTTTATTGGGTCGTTTTAAAGTTGTATAGTAATTTTTCTCTCAATAAATTATCATTTATCGTCATCCTAAAATGAGGGAGCGGAGTGGGTCAGTGGTAATAGAGCCCTTAGTTGGTGTGCCGAAAGCCCGGGTTCAAATCCGAAATAAAAAATATTTGATTTAATCTGTTAGCGTCCGGAGATGGATCCTATGGGATCTATTTAACCCCCTTGGGCTTACCTAGCCTCTATAAAGTAAGTACCCTTAATTGAGGGAACACCTGGTGGTTGAGCGCGCTCTAGGACATGTTCCCTCTCTACACAACTTTTGTCCAAGAAACTGTTCAGTCTCTGCCAAGTACTGAACCCAAAACCCTTTATGGTTTGTAGCGGTACAGGTTGTATGTATCTAAAAATAACATTTCCAAATTTGTGAAGAGAAATTCTATAAATAGAGGAAGTTTTCTTGGCTGTTTGCATCTCCATTTGGAGGGGGAGTGTTTGTTAAAACCGTTCTATAAAAAAGGTCGCAAGCTTAAAAGGCCCCGAGGTTGAAGTGGAAGGCAAACATAAATTTGTCTAATTGGCTGGAAGAGCCCTCACCGAAAAGCGAGGGGGCGACTTAGTCCCGGCACTTCCAGGGCATTATCTTCTCGGTCGGGGAACCTTCGCCAACGATGGGCTTCTTCTGATAGTGAAAATCACACTAATTTATATGAAATTGAGCCGAGAATATAGTTTCGCTAATACCTAGTACGATATAACTCTATAAACAACTGTAAAGCATAATTAAACTATGGGTTCCTCATCAAAACCCAGTACAACTTTGACTATGTGTTGGTCTTAAGCGCGTCTAATTATTATAAAGTTTGAATGTATATTTATTTACGTATTGAGATTTCAAAATGAAATAAATTTGTACAAGTAAGCTTTTTTTAAACTTTAAGTTTGTTTGACGATATAATAAAACATATTTTAAAGAAAAAATAATAAATGAAATAGACTTTTTGTGAAAAGAAGACAGTTAAAAACTAATAATAAAGTTAACCTCAAATTAATAGAAACAAATTGAATCTACTTTCGTAAAAAGAGAAAGAAATAAGAACCAATAACTTAGTGCTTGCCTTTTTGATTGCTTTAAACGTCACACAACAATTAGGGCAGTTAAATAGGTACTCACTATTAAAATAAACATTCTGAAATGAAATGATACCCAACGGCAATATGAACCCTTCCATAATTAAATGCGGTTAATCCTTCGGGGTTAATCCAACTGTTATTATTTTTAAATATTTTTATTTTGAAGAGGAAAGTTTTGCCCTGGCCGGGGTTCGAATCCGGGTCGTCCGTCTCTCCATGACAGCACTCTACCATTTGAGCTACCAGGGGTCGCCTGACAGTCAGGACAAATCCGTTCTCTTCGCCGATCCCATATCACACGGTTTTTCGCAATTTTGCGATGTGTACACGAGGAACAAGATCCTAAAATTAAAGTAATGTTCAATGAACATTCTTCCTAGTGTATACATCGCGAAATTGTGAGAACACGGGGATATGGGATCGGTAAAGAGAACGGACTTGTCCTGACTGTGAGGCGAACCCTGGTAGCTCAAATGGTAGAGTGCTGTAACGGAGAGACGGACGACCCGAAAATTCTCACATCAAAATATTTGCTTTCTTAAAAAGGTCGGTGGGCTTTTTGTTCATTGAATTCTCTACTTTCTGATGGTGTAAAAAAAATATGCATTGCTATGGTAAATGTTCTCAGAAAATGCGATGAAACGAAAAAAACTCGAATCCGATTTTATTTTTAATCATTCTATACAATTTTGAGCTATTTATTTAAAATTAATTTCATCTGAATCATTAACTTCCTCTTCCACATTGGAGCATTTTTCAGAACCGTGACAATTTGAGCAGAAAATTGTGCATTTAAAACCATGTTTTCGGCAGCCACATTTTAAACTGTTACACCCAGTTTCACAGCTGCAGCAAATAAACCAGGGTCGACAATTTTTGAAATCCAAAAAAATAATTGACGTACGTCATATTATTATATATAATTTTTTATCAATTGTTTAATTTTTAAATATTTTCATTTTAAAGAGAAAAGATTTGCACTGGCCGGTATTCGAACCCGGGTCGTCCGTCTCTCCGCGACAGCACTCTACCATTTGAGAGTCACAGTTAGGACAAATCCGTTCTCTTCACCCATCCCATATCCCTGTGTTCTCGCAATTTTGTGATGCATAGACGAGGAACAAGATCCTAAAATTAAATTAATGTTTAATGAACATTCTTCCTCGTGTGTACATTGCAAAATTGCGATAAATATCATGATTATTTGAATTTTAATTGTTTAAAAATGACCAAAAGATCAATAAATTGAGCCACAACATTGACAGTTTTATTAGTATCTCTGGCAATTTCTATCGAGGTCTTGTACATTGTACATAATGATTTTTAAAAAAATTCGGATTCGAGATGTTTTCGTTTCTTTGCATTTTCTGAGAACATTTACCATAGTAATGTATATTTTTTTTATACCGTCAGAAAATAGAGATTTCAACGAACAAAAAGCCCACCGACTTTTTTAAGAAAGCCTTTTAGTCCCATATCCCCGTATTCTCGCAATTTTGCGATGTACATACGAGGAAGAATGTTCATTGAACATTACTATAATTTCAAAATAAAAATATTTAAAAATAATAACAGTTGGATTAACCCCGAAGGATTAACCGCATTTAATTATGGAAGGGTTCATATTGCCCTTGGGTATCATCTCTTTTCAGAATGTTTATTTTAATACTCAGTACCTATTTTACTGCACTAATTGTTTTGTGACTTTTAAAGCAATAAAAAAGGCAAGCAGTAAGTTATTGGTTCGTATTCCATTCTCTTTTCACGAAACTAGTTTTAATTTATTTCTATTAATTCGAGATTAACTTTATTATTAGTTTTTAAGTTTAAAAAGTATAAGTAATCATACATATTTATTTTATTTTGAAACCTCAATACGTAAATAAATCTAAACTCCAATATTCTTGGAAATGGTGATTTTTTTTCATTTGAACCTATTTTTTTCACATACGAGTTCAGATTAATCCTTGTAATCCTAAATTAATTTAACGCAAGGTGTAAAAAGAACTTGAAGATTGGATCTGCTTCGCTTAGGATGGATAAAGGAATAAAATTCCTATAAAATTCTGATACAACGTTTATAACGCCCGTTCAATGATTAAATATCTTCAATTTGCAGTAACTTTGTCCTCTTTCCTCTCAAATAATAAATAACACTCCAAATGATATCAAATAACTACTGGGCATCTGACAGACGTAATCAAATATTCTCTCTCGATATCAAAATACATAGAACAGGTAAAGAGATTGTTTTACAATTTTCTAAAAAATATATATATATATATATATATATATATATATCAACTGTATTATCTTGAATTTTATGTTGTTTTTTGGCGCTAGCAGTTCTTCAGTTTTTCTAGTTTAAGTTTGGATGGCTGAATTATTCACGAGTTTCAGCAATGGAAAGTTTGAGTAACGTTTAGATTAATTTATCTACTAATAAACGCAGACCTAGCATAGATCAGCACATCATCTTAAACTCCAAACACATCCCCTGGTCTAAATCCCTAGAATACCTCGGTTTAATTCTAGATAAGTCCTTAACATTCACAGAGCACATCAACAGGAAAACCGAAAAAGCGAAAAAAAAAAAAATTATTTTTATAAAAAATCCAGACTAAGCCCCAAAAACAGACTAATCCTTTACAAAACAGTAATCCGCTTGATAACATATGCCTCACCAGTCTGGAGTTCAACCTGCGCCACAAATTATAGAAAGTTTGAAAGGGTACAAAACCTATGGATGAGGATTGTCAATAATTATCCCCTCTACAAAATATCAACTATGCTTAGAGATCTTGAACTTCCCACTATAGAACAATATGTTTCAACCCAAACAATAGCATACTTCCAAAAAACTCCAGCTTCCGATAAACCATTAATCCTAGAAATCGGTAACTGTGATAAACATTCACGGTACACGCACAAAATAACAAAACATATACTTCTTACTTAACAAATCACTATTTGCAGGTATTGTAATCTAGTTATCTGTATTTTTTTATAGTTATGTTTAATTGTTTCTTTATTTTCTATTTAATTATTTATTTATGTTTTTCTTCTCAGCATTGCTGGTTGATATGTCTTAACCGGACCATGGTCAAGGTCAAGCTTAATCCCCTTATTTATCGATAGTTAGACATTTCCGTACAATACTAGCAGTTCCCAACAACACTGCTTTTTGTAGCATTTCAACTTCCTTGTTCAATTCAAGGATTTTCAAGAATCTTATTGTTTCCTCTGGGATAAGTCCATTCGTAGACGCTACAATTGGCAGTACTTCAACCCTCACCAGTCCACAAAGATGCTTCAACTCTTCGCTAAGCTCCTGATATTTCCGAATTTTTTCTCCTATTGTTTTGTGCACGTTATCGTCGGAAGGAACTCCTATCTCAATAATCTGTGCTTTCTTTGCTGTCTTGTCAATAAGCACGATGTCAGGTCCGTTGTGAGATATATGGTGGTCTGTTATCATCGTATGGTCCCAATATAATTTAACATTACCACTTTCTAATAATGCTTCAGGGTGATATCTGTAGAAAGGTTGGTGATCTTTAATTAGATCACATCTTTTAGCAACTGCTTGATGAATGACCTTCGCTGCATTATTGTTTCTTTGGAGGTATTCTTTTCCCACTAGTACCTGACAGCCTGAGGTCACATGTTGTATTGATTCATTTGTAGATTTGCAAAGACGACACTTATCATCAATGGCCTCTTGTAAGATATACTTCCTATACGAACGCGTTGCCATTACTTGATCTTGTCTATTTAATTATTATTATTATATTTATTTCCTTTATTATTACTATTATTTTTAAGTAAAGTAAATAAAGTTACTTTCTTCTTCTTCGTCTTCTTCTATCTACAAATAAATATATATTAACTTTTTAATAAAAATATGGATATAAACTTTTTATTTATTTATTTATATTCATATTTCAAAACCCTAATAAAGTGTGCAATAAAACAAAGTCCTGATAAAACAACTCCGAAACCTAAGGAATAATTTTTGGATAATGTGATATAAAAAAAATTAACAATTGTTGGATTGCATGAATTAGTGTTTCATTCCATTATTTGAAGACTTCTTTTTCAATTTTTATGGAAGAATCCTATGGAAGAATTTTATGGAACCTTTCTCTAATATTAATTTTCACTTAATCGGCAGAAAAAAGATATTTTTGCTGAGAAGAATCTCCATAATGTACATTTGGTTGGTAACGTTTCCTTTTGAAGCGGAGAGCGTAGCTGGGACAATGAAGGTAATTTCTAATGGCATTTCCATTATCATAATGAATTCCAACTTTCCAACTCCCTTTGTGTGAGAAATGTTCAACTCGGATTTTGGCAGAGCCTTCACTACAAGATTTCTGTCGATGGAGTGCGCTTTTGTAGAATAGAAAATGAAAGTTTCTTTATACTGGAACTCAAGGTCGTCAAGTTCTTCAGGGCTTAATCTGAGACAGAAAATATTCTTTTATACTTCGGTATTTATAGCTTCCGGGTCGGGGTGGAACCCATTCTTCCATTGGCAAAGAACTCGATGACACGGTTGAAACCAGAAGAAATAAGTGATGAATGGATTAAAAATATTGGCTGTGACAATTTAAGAGAGTATTTACCAAAATCCGTCATTTAATACTTATTCATATAAGCAAATTACTATCTTGCTTAAAGGGGCCCATATACGGTCAATATTACAGGCAGTACTGGAATGACGAAAATACTGAGGAGTCACCCTACAGTATTTTTAAACCATACACGGTCAATATTACTGTCAGTATTACTGAAGATTCTTCAGCATACACGGTCAATATTACTGTCAGTATTACTGAAGATTCTTCAGCATACACGGTCAATATTACTGTCAGTATTACTGAAGATTCTTCAGCATACACGGTCAATATTACTGTCAATAGTTAACTCATATTCCATATTTTGATGTAGTGTCGACTCAGGGCCATATTTTTGATTTTATCTTCATTACAATGTTTAGAATTATAATTATCTACTTTATTGTTCTGTATGCCTACTATTCTATTTTTATGTACTATTATTTTTGTAAAACTTATAACCTAATTCTCTCTGTATTTAGTTAGAATCTGTAAAAATCAGAAATAAAAAAAAATAAAAAACTCCACAATTTCACGAGTTCACAGTGAGCTCGCGTTAAGTGCAGTCATATTTTTCTCACACAGATGTACACCTACTTTTTTAATGGATAGAGCGTGTTTGGCAATGGGTAATGTATTGGCTATTGGACAGGGATGAGTTATCCCATTTTTTTTTTTTTTTTTTTTATTTAATTCAATGATATTTACAACTATAATGGTATTATATCAAGTAAATGTGCAAAAATGTAGAATATAACATGAAAACACTTGTGGAGAAACTACCCATCGATAGCACTCCAATAAAGTTCTATAGTAGATGATCTCGAGGCCATCTTCTTATTATCCCATTTAAACTTAATCAACGAGATTTCAGTAAAGGAACAATCAGATTACTATAATTATTTTAGAATGAATGAAAACGTATTCAATAATTTATTAAATATGGTTTCTCCTCATATTAAAAAACAAAATACCAATATGAGGGAAAGTACATGCCCAAAACAGCGGTTGGCAGTTACTCTACGCTATTTAGCAACAGGCCGAAATTTTGAGAACTTAAAGATTTCAATGCTAATTTCTCCACCAGCGGCATTGTGATTGTGAAACCTGTGAAGCTCTCATTTAAACACTAGGAAAAATATAATTGTTTTCCATATACAATACACAATTTTACATATAATATTAAGTTCCATCCTATTGTTATAAGAAAACAATAAGGTTATAAGAAAAACATTACATAAATCATTTATAACTTTTGAAAAATGTAGCTATGTTTTCATTATTGCATTGGAAATCAGTCGATGCATCGCACTCAACAGCTAGAAAATGCCGAGGAATGAATGAAACGGGCATACACGATCAGTATTGCTGTCAGTATCCCCTCCCCTACGCCGGGCTGAACTGAGAAATGATGGAGTGAACCATCACTCATCAATACCCCACTTCAGTACATCAATATTGCCATTGCGCGATCAGTATTACTGACAGTATCCGACTGTACTGTCCAGAAGCATCTGTTTGGGGAGTGAGTTCTTGGAAAAGCTCTGGTTTAAACGAGGATAGGGAAGAAGCACGATGGATAACAGAAGAGATTGACTTCCTTATGTTTTGGTTTGGTTGGTACGAATATAGAGATCGTTAAGCCGATTTTGTACTCTATAAAATACTGAGTAAAATCGCCCTCTGCTGGATAGTGGCATAAGAAAATACCAATCTACAGCAAATATCCCTTATAAATCCGATGAATGACAAGTTTTTGAAGTGAAGCGGAAAATTTCAATGGTTGTGCCCACTGTATGTTTTATTTGTAACAAGCAATCATTTATTTATTCTTTACAAGTTTATTGATACGGTGATTAGAAATAAATTATACAGGGATTGGAAATTAAATTCACAATTGCAGAATAAATATCTGGGGATGATTAGATCTATTAGTTCTGGTTTTGAAGTCAAGTGACAGGGGTTGAATATAATCTCCATAAACAGGACTTTTTTTTAACATTAGACCCACATGTTCGATTTATATAAAATGTATAATAGCAGTGACTGTATTAATTACAAACTTTGGGGGAATTTTCAGATACAGTCGTGATAGAATATAAAAAACATAATGAAAATATAACAGTATACTAATGAAATCAAATTATTATGTTAAAACAAATCTATATATATATATAATTATGTATTTAATATATAATAATCAATCAATCAACACTGGCTCTACAGCCCAGCACGGGTCCTGGCCGCATCAAGGCGTCGTCACCACTCTACTCTGTCCTGCGCCTAGGTCCTCCAAGCTCTGGATCCAATGATGCTGCCTCCATCACTCTTGGCTTCATCTGCCCATCTAAGTCATGGACCCCCGCGTTTTCTTTTTCCGTCTACGAACCCAAACAGCAGTCTTTTCAGGGTAGCGTCGTCCTCTATTCTGCCCACATGTCCAGCCCATCTCAGTCTAGCTATTCATATGTGTTTCACCGCGTCAGGCTCCTGATACATCAGATACAGCTCTGAATTTTGTCTGAGTCTAAATTACTCGCCAACTCATTCAGCTCCAAACATCCTTCTTAATATTTTTCTTTTGAAGAGCAGTAAACTGTTGGCATCTATAATAATATACAATAAGATAACAAAATATGCACATTACTTCCCAATGAAGTCATATACATGAATCAGAAAACAATATAAATCACTGTAATAAAACTGCAATTGTATTCTTTCCTTCGATTTATGGTTCTTAACTCTATTCTATCTTTGAAATTATCATTTCCACCATTTTCTTATCTATTTATGTGATGTATGTAAAGGAGATTAAATACTATAATTTATGTAGCTGAACTCAAATAATATTTTTAAAAGTTAAATTAATAAATATTGTGTATTGAAGCGAACCCGATATCTTATTATAAATTAAATTGTATGCATTCACAATATTTTTCTGTTAATCTAAACAGTAATATTGTTGCAAACGTTCGGAATCTTCGAAAGATTGAGAAGAATATCACTGATGTTTCACCAGAAACCAAGCGAAAGGGAGTATGAATTGAAATACAGACTCAGAACAGAAATGTTTTCATATAATACAAACATTTCCATGAAATACATTATGGAGATGAGTTCCTTCAGGAAAGAGAAATCTTCATCCTTCTAAGTGATTTAGAAATGTCTGAAAATCCGCTTCGAGAAAACGAACATCGATAGCGTTCGTTTTTTATAAGTGTCTTTTTTGAAATAATGAACAGAACTACCACGTTATATAATTATAAATTTATTTATATTACTGTAATGTGCGATAAAATATTAGCTATTAGCTAGTAATCGTTAGCTATTAGCTATCAATAGCTGTAAAATAATTAGATAGCTGATTTTTTGCTGTTAATTTCTTTTTAGTTATGAAACCGTAAGAAAAGTTTTTATTTATATGCAATATGTTTAAATAACTGAAGAATGACAAAATTAGGATTCGGGTGATTTTTAACACACTAGGAGAGGAGAAGTTAATGAATGTGTTAAAGTATGGAGATTGGGCAAAACAACATATGTAGAGTCTCGGGTTCAGTATGTGGTAGAGAAACACGCTCAGACGCCAGGTTTCCCCTAGTCAAGGAAACCCTTTTATAGAGGCTGGGTGAACCACAGAAGCGTTCCAGATCCCCCAGGATTCATCTTTAGCTTATAACAGGTTAAATAATTTATCTACCACTGTTCGATTTAGCTACACACTTAGATACTACGCTACCCTAAACAGATTTTTTTTTAATTAAATAAAAAAATTAAATAATTGACATAAGTACTCGTATGTAAAATAAAAATAAATAAGATGTAAAGTTATATAAGCTAGAAGATAAAAGTAGCGGTGAGGTATTCCCGATTACTCGCCGGACTAAGCCCAGAATTTCGGTATTTGCCAATCTTTAATATTATATAGTATTTTTCTTCTACCTCTTACCATGTTCATTCTTCTTACTTTTTTTTTCGTTCGCTTTTCATATTTCCATTCACACAATATGACCAAAGAATCTCATTATTTCCTATTATTAATTATCTTATATCTTTTGGATTGAATAACTTTATATCTTATTTATGTGAAAACATAGTAATACAAATAAATGTATCCAACTTTTATTTTAATTAAACATAATGCTTTTCATGCATTTAATTAAATATATATGTACATTTATATATATATATATATATATATATATATATATATATATATAATTTAAGCCTTGCTGGTAGGTATTTTTGCTCATAGATCTCTATGAGGTAAAACGCTCATTATCTGTGTTAAGTCAAAAATAGGAACCCTTCCATAGTATTCACCGATTAGCCATTGCAGCATAAAGTGACGTTAATTGAATAAACGACTAAAAAAATATATTGATATTGTTTTAGACCGTTCCGTGCAGGTAAAAAAATATATAAAAATTCTTCCATTGGGCTAGCTTGATGAATAAACTAGATCTCAATTATAAAGCCTTCCCAGTAATCACAAAACTAAACAAGACCGCCCTTCATAAAAACTAGAGATTAGTCAAGACTAATGGATTCCATTCCCACCTGAAAAAACATTTTAAAAAATGGACACTTAAAAAACTAACCAATCCGTTTCATTAATTCTCTTAAAAAATAATTAACCTAAACAATACACCAATAAGCAATAAGTGGAGTAACAACCGATATGTAAATCGGTTTCTACTTTTTTTGATTGTTATAAATAATTTGTACTTGAGGTTCTCAAGCTTTGGTCAGTTCATTTACTGACAACTTCTTTTTAGTGACCTTACAAGGCTATATTGGTCTCTCTAATATGCCAAATTGTTGAAGAATGGCTACATTAATCAGCCAAATTTCTTTTCAATACTTGCATCTTATGTAAATATTGTAAACAGTTGTGATCAATGAGTGGTTGATTCAAACTCTATATATATATAGTTATATACATTCAAATATTCAATTATACATTTTAGCGAATATTTTATTTCAGAATAAAAGAAATGGAAATAAATGAACAATTAAATCTTAATTGTCTTGGTAATATCAAAGCCCCAGATGTAAAGGACACTATGTTCACAAAAAGGTAATAATTTTGATAAATTCTCATAAATATATAAAACGATCAATACTCCCAGTTAGTTATCTATGTCAATAACTATGTGAAAAATTGTCTTTAAAATTTTTCTATAAATAACGAAGAAACGAATTTTAATAGGTCAAAGTAATGGATAATTCTACAAAATATTGGCTATCCAGCACAAATACAAAAATTACAATAATGTGTCATATCCATTACCTCGGGGGTACGTGTATATTAACATTATAATTGGAATGTTAACAAGCTATAAATTGAGAAAATAAAAATAAATTTTCTTCCTTATCTAGGTTAGTTTCAGTCGAAAATTTAAGATTTATTTATTATTTAATGTTTCATTTTCATTTGCACCTGCGCAATTCCGCATAAAGCAAATTTGATCCAAGTGTTTTTCTCTTCGCTTTTCAACATGATCTTCGAGGTTTGGAATAAAAATAACAATAGTTGAGTAGGTCTCTTGGCCAATGTCTTTTTAACCTTTTCTTATCAAGTCCAGGTAACAGGGAGTAGAAAAGCGGAAGAACGAGTGGGTTTGGGTGATATTGTGTCGATGAGTGGAATGTTACGTATTTGATATGAATATATGATTTTATAGTGGGAATGTTCATGTCGTTGGGTAGGGTGCGATTCGAAATATACCATGGTGCATTAACAAGATCTGTAGTCCAGAAGATGTGATAGTTGTTTGTACCGTCTAGTCAGTTCTTGTCTTATTAATTTTGTATGTACGTCCCATGTAAGTCTTTTGTCCAAGTATAGTCCGAGATAACGTACATAATTTTTGGAAGCTACTTCGTCCAATTTTGACTGCTGGGCACGAAGCTGTGCGTAGAGAGAAGCTTAATGGCTCGATTATTCTGATTTGACATTTATAGAACCACTTTTCTAAATCAAATAAATGATTTTGAAGAGCTACAGATGCTAGGTTTGGGTCTCTGTGAGAAGAAATAATGGTTGTATCGTCATCGAATGTATAGATGTTAGTCCAAGGGTATTTCGGAATATCAGAAGTGTAAACAGAATAGAGAATGGGGCTTAAAACATTGTACCGCAAGGCATACAGGGGTGTATTGAGGAAAGAAGGAGAAAATCGAAGAGTCGACGGAAGTACAGAAGAATCTATCTTGGAAATAAGATTGAAGAATTAAAAAGTATGTAGGAGGTAAGTGATATTTTATTAAATGGCAGAGCAATATTCTTTTTTCTCAAAAGCGATAGATATTGCATCCACGATACGATGACACTGTTGTACAAAACAGGCTTTGATAAGAACCAAAGCCAACTTGGTGGTTCGGTATCATTCCGCTATTTTCGAGGATAGGCTTTATGTGATTAAGGGAGAGTTTTTCAAATAATTTAGACACTATAGGGAGGAGTGCAAATGTGCGATAAGATGAAGGATTAGTGACAGGTTTAGATGTTTGGGTATCATTTTAATCGTTGAAATAAAATATTTAGTCGAAAATTTAATAAAATATTGTTGAAAATATGTTTTTTTTTAAATACCCCCGAAAAAATATTCTGGTTATTAGAAAATTGGTTAAATTTTACAGTTCTTATTTACGTTTTTACGTATGATTGATTTTTGTTTCAATAAATTGCTTGTGTAACTCAGCGAACCTGTACATATGAAAAAAAATGTTTTTGGTACCGATCATTAATCTCTTTTGGAGTACTTCAGCTGTGTGATAAACCTATTTGTCATCTCGTTTGGCATTTACTTCTTTACTGAAGAAACGTGTACCAAGTTAATATTTACTCCAAATAATAAAAACTTTTTTTCTTTTTCTTTTTTACAAAATCCTTCTGCAAATAGAGCCCGCAGATCACTATTTCGCTGAAGGAAAAAGTCCACTAAAAAATTAACAGTAAAAGTTTAAACAATAAGAGTCGTAGGTAAATATTTCTATAGTAATTCTATAGAACTAACACTTATATTATTGGTATTTTAGATAGGTTATTAAAAAATGAAAAAAATATTTTACCACAGCTGTTCACGATATTAATATGTTTTGTAAAAGAATAACAGTGCAAAATCTTCATTGGTAAAAGTGAAAGAATAAATTTGGTAATAGTGCATTCTTCCTTATTTATATTGTCTCATCCCTCAAAACAAGTACTCTTATTTCAAAAGATACTCATCATCTGCTTATACTAATGATATGCTATACTAACGATAACCTATTCACATACTAAAGCAAATAATTGATATACAGTACTATATTATGAGATAGTCAGTCATACTATGCATAACAATAGTATGGATCTGCAATGCAACTCAGAATTGTAACGAATTATCAGAAAGCATAATAACTCCAACAGCAATTTTGATTCTCAATTTCGCTATAGGGTTCGTGAGGATTTTCAATTCACTTTTAAAAGGATGCTATCGAAATCTTGAGCGAAACAACCCGTAAACGGGTATGGGGTTCTGTACCTGGTAGAGACTGTACTGTTTCATGAACAACGGTTGTGCAGGGAGGTGATTTGTCCTCAGATCACTCTCAACCACCAGATTTTTCCCCCTCATATTATGTACCCACTTTATAGATGCTGGGTGAGCCCAAGGGTCCTAAATCCCTTAGGGTCCATCTCCGGCTGCCAAAACACTAAATAAAAGTCTTGCCGGCTGCTGGAATTGAACCAGAATTTTCCGCATGGCAACTAAGTGCTCTACCACTGAGCCACTCCCTACATATACGTATATAAATCTCGTTATTGAATATCAATTTTAAATTTAAAATTCGGAAATGTGATTATTTGTTGGACCTTTTATGCACATAGCCGGTTGCCAGTTTAACTTTCTATAAGCTACCGGTTCTCCGGTTGTTGGTTATATGAATAATGAGAAAGGTTGACCAGGCACCCGGCTAGCCAGCGCTTAATCTATAATGGAACCTGGCTAAGGCATAAGAGCCTCACACTAAGCCTAATTCTAATTTAAATACTGAAATTTATTTAAGATTGTGGATAACGTTTTAGTCTAAAAATACTGCTTCATAAAAGGGATGCTTATGAGAACTAACTGAAAAAAATATTCCTAAATTATAGAATGGAAATATCAAGATTTAACGTAAAAAGAAAGAAAATAAATGTAACAAACTTTGTGTGAAAGTTTTAGGAAGTTAATGGTGGAATTGAAGGAACGGAAGAAAAAATATTTAGACTATTTTTTATATAGTTAAGTCAATTATATATTCAATAAATGAACTGTTATCTTAAAAGCTGCATAAATTAATTTGGATCTTAAAAAATGATATTATTAATTATATTTTTATATTATTATATTGTTTATTATATTTATATTTACTTTAATGATTATTATTTCATAATAAAATTTAAAAGTTGTAAGGGATTTAAAACACCACTCTTAGCTCTTAAAGTGCTAAGTGATAAAAACATTTTCCCCTTTGACCATATTTTAAAAGTAATTCAAATGGAAACTTTTAGATATCGTGGGTATACAAAAATGGACTTATATCACTTTCGAAAATAACTGCTCATATGTTCATATTCTTATTCCTGAATAATTATTTATTCAACATATGAGTAATACTGAAGAGATGAGTATTCCTTCAAACGTTATATTATTATATAATAATACTATATAATAATATAGTAACATAATTACTTTCACCGTCCTGAGCACTTTATACTGTACTACATTAATTATTACTAAAACTAAGTTTCAACCAATGATTTTATTTTTTATTTAACTACTTAATGTATATAACTATTATCTGAACCAACCATTTTACGTTCCTCACAGCTCTTTTTATGTTCGGCTGGCCAGTACATTTTTCATTAATACCTTCTTAGGGAAACAATAGCAAATGTGTCCAGATATCTAAACTATTCCATATTTTTATTTCATTGCCAAAACCTGGTACGCCTACTGACTTATGTGGTATCATTGATAGAAACTACAATTTCTATGAATAAAAAAACCGAAAGTCTTAAAATAAAAAGTTTCTTGAATTATAGATATTTTAAATACAGAGTATAGAGAAAACATTATATAAAAATAATACAGAATACAAAAATGTTTAATCATTAAAACGGAATTTGAATTCTTCCAAGTTCACTATAAATGTTTTCCATCGAAGTGTGACCCTAGAGAAGAAAAGGAATCAAATAAAGACGAGGTGCATCATTATATATATATTTTTTTTTACAATAACCTTCAGAAGAGATCATAAAGCCGTATTCCTTTCCCTCAAGTCGTTTGAAAGCCGACTTTCCATGAATAACTGAGCATTGTCAGTTTACATCCACTGCAACCAGCAAGCTACATTCTCTTCTATCTTCAAATTGTATGATGTCCCTAGAGTACAACTGTCCTTAGGTTCATCTTTCTACTCTATTTTATAAACAAATAATATAAAGTACATGTATTATAATGTCATGAAACAGTTTATATAAGATAAATATATATAAAAAATGTAACAATAAAAATATATTCGAAGAGGGTTCTCTGTTTATCTTAAAAATACATAAATAAAAAATGAAATGATTATATAAGTCCATCCATATACTACCCTATGTGGATGACATGAACTTAGTGGGAAGAATACCGAAGGATTTACAACAGGCTTTTCTTGCTATGGAAAATGCTGTATGGCCTATAGGTCTTCAGGTAAACCAAGCAAAGACTAAGTATATGGTGGCTATTATATGGCGCGTCAAGTTTATGGCCCTTCAAGGCAATCGGAACCACCATTACGTTTGGCGTCTACACATTTAGTAACGGTCGGTTAAGTATCTACCGTTTTCTCTGGACAAGATTTGCCAGAATTGAGGAAGATGCAACTCTAAAAAGTCTGCTGCTTGGGTTCGTTGATGGAAAAAGGTAACGTAAGCAACGACGATTTAGATGGGCAGACGAGGTGGAGAAGGATACACACAGGATTGTTGCACCCACAACTTGGAGGACTTCGAAACAAGAAAGAAAAACGCCTTGATACTAACGAATCCTTTAGTAAGCACTGAGCAGACTAGTAAGCATAAAAGGGGTAGACCGAGGCGTAAGTGGGAGGATTACGTAAGGATTGATCCAGCGGATTTGGGTTTGAGTGATGTCTTATGGACGGAGACTGTTGATCTTGGTATCGAGCCTTCGGTTCGCTAAGCCATGTGTTTATATGAAATTATTATATTTTTAAAAACATAATAATACCGCACCTTCTATGTCTTAATGAAAACCCTTTGATGAGTGTAAAATTTAAATAAAACTGGATGTTGGAACATCTGCAACCTTTTATATAAATATATACCTTTGTCCAAGTTGTGTTTGTTCTGTCGAAGTTCTGAAACTTTTTAAGTAACAGAAAAGTTTTCCAATGAACAAAGCATTTAAGATGGACCACTTTAAAAACCTTAAAAGTCATGCAATCCTTAATTCTTGCTTAAAAAGGATAAAAAGAATCGCTGTTGTTTTTACCAATGTTATCAGTTATTAATTTAAAAAATCGATATTGATTCAACACCTTTCATATTTATTCGCATGTTCAACCGAAGTTTGGTTTAACGTCAACTCTATCTAAATTAGAGAAATTATCTTAATGAGTAACAGAAATATCCTATAATATACATGTTTTAAGTTAATATAAAAAAATGTAAATTTAAAAAAAAAAAATGCATTTGCATCGTGCTGTTACTAAGGACAGTGGAGAGTAAGAGAGGAATTTTATTATCAAAGAGATTTTTTTTTTCCAACTCAACATTCAATTTTGACTCAAAGCGGAAAAATAAACTCGCCTAACTAAAGTGAACCCGCGGCCTTTGTGCAGTCATCACGCGCAACTGAGCAATGACAATCAAAGTTCAGCCTCAATAAAGTTATTAAAGCGTCACAAATATTTTTATCCATTAACCAATCCGCTCCGATATCAGGTTCGCATCCAAGGGTAAGTAAGTCCTTTGATGAAAAAAGTATGTTCAACTAATTCACTCAGATAAAATAGTGGTTTTGAGAAATCTATATTTATTTTTTTGTTGCAATTCGTTGCATTGTTATTGGCCACATAAGAATGCTAAAGTACTTATATTAAAATGAAAAAATCATGTTAATTTCGTATATTGGTATATTAGAAAGAAAAACCATTATGAAGGTGTATTACTTAATCTTGCAAGTCCATCATTTGTTAGCTGCTAGGAGAACTTTATTCTAGTTGTTATATCTATTTTATGTATACTTCGTCAAGTTACACGTTTGTGTAAAACAAAATAATACATAGAACATGGACAAGTTTGCTGGCCGCCTATAGTCAATATGATACACACAATCAGGGTGAGTATTTGTTACCTGTTATTAGGTTTCATAAACTTGCTTTTCCTTTTACTAAAACAAAACGAATCCGTATGTCTTGTGTGGAAGAAGGGGCTCCTAATAATAATTCGCTAACCTTCTATCCGAGCGAATTTGCCGGTTGTGAATTCAGTAAAAAAACCAGATAAATTTATTCCCCAAATATATAAATCAAGGCTATAAAAGAATTCATCAATTAAATACAAAGGAAAGAAAACACAAAATGAGTAAATAATAGAGATATAATGTAAAAATAAAAGAGAGAAGAATTACAAAAATATGAATGTGCACATCTAAAAAGTGATTTAAAAAGTAAATAAAAATTATGAAAAAGAGCACTAAGCACTTACAATTAATTGGTTTTACAAAAACAAACTTGAAATTAACTATTTAATAAAAAAAGAATGAGTTTTAAAACAAAAAATATTGATAGTCAGTGAATAAATAAAAATAACTGAATTCTTGAAAAGTTAGAGGTGAGTTCTTGAAGATTATGAGATGATAATTCGATATGATGAGGAGTAGAAATAACTAAATGTCTCTTACCAGTAAGTCCAAGGTGAGGTGATAATAAACAAACAGTTTTACTGGTGAGATTTGAGAAGATAAAGAAGATAGAGAGATGGCGACAAATCAAAGTGTAGAGTAGCAAGTAGAGTCACAACCTTCTCACTCAACAACTGTCCTGAGACTGATCATGTTTTGTTTTTTCGAACATCACACTACTTAGTATTGTAACATATGATTTAATTACAATGTGAAAATTAAATTACTATCTGAATTATTTTATTTTCCTTTTAGCTAATTTACTATTGTAAGAATCATATAAAACAAAAATTATGTCTGGCTTTTAATGTAAAAAAATATCCGTTTGGAAGAAGAAAAAAAAATTAAAATAAATTTAAAAAATAGCTATTGATACCCGACAGTCTTGTATATTGGGATATTAGATGAAAAAATAAGGACTATATAATTATTCGTTAAAAACCTAAATTGACAATACTAACTTTAACACAATAATCAAATTCCTAAGACATGACATATGTTTATTATCCTGGAATAATGAAAGTTATGAGTTATTAATAACATTCCCCTCTTTTTTATCTCTAAAAATCCATATGAAATAAATAAATCGTCTATTAGTTATACTATCATTTATCTTTCCTAAAATATTTAATTTTCCAAAAGCATATCATGCATCTCTATATATACGAGTATCTATTCCTTATTTTCCCTTAGTTCCGGATTGTTTTTTAGCAATGGCAATTCTGATTGATTCTCCTTTTTTATTTGTCGACTTCCATTTTAGTTTAAATTTATATATATTTTTTTTTGTTACAAACAAAGTGTGATGGTTAGCTAGTTGTAAAGTTGAGGCAATTTAACTGATAGATCTAATCAGCATAAATACCGTAGAAAACCATGTAAACTCAAATACAATTTCAACTATGAACCTCATAAATAATGAACCACAGTATCCGATTTAAGTGATAAGTTTCCGCCGTTTCAGGCTACTTAAACATTTACTAGACAAATTCTATAAGTTCATTATAAGATTCATAAGGAGGACTATTATAATACCTATTTGGACTTACGCAGCAGAGCATTGAGACTCCACTAAGTCATCGAATTCCTCTCGTATACAATCCTTACAATCTTAAAACCTTCGTAAAAAAGTAAATGCTTCTTCTTACTTTGTTACAAACAAAGTCATCCGTAAGGGGCTTAATGTCCCATTTGTTGCTGATTTGGTCCGAAACCGATATCAACTCTTTTATGAACTTTATTCCCATTCAAACACACTAGTTTCAAAAGAAGTTTCCTCTTCGATTTCCCATAAAGCATCCGTGACTTCTCGAAAGAAGATGGCCTTTAACTTAAACCTGTTGTTTGTATTGGTAGTTTCTCTACTAGCCTTAATGCCATACGTTAAGTTTATGGTTATTAGCTTTTTTGCAGTGTCCTTTCGAAAACAGCACATTCAATGAAATTTTGTAAAACATTTCAACCATCTAAGAGGGTATAGCAGGCCTAGTAACGTAAGACCTATCCTACCATAGTCCATTTTCGAAATCATATGTACCAACTACATTATGAAAGATTAAATAAACCCAATTATACTTTTTTTTTTGTTAGATATTTTTAGAATCTGTTAGTAAGTTATGAATTTAGGCAGGCCGATTTGGTTGGGTTTGTAAAGTCAAGAATATTAAAATGGCTTGGGCACATTGAATGGTTTCCGGCGGGACATATGGCAAGGAATATAATGAAGGAGACTATTCATGATTAAAAAAAAATATAGTGATACGTTTTTTAAAAATTATAATATACTTATTTAAACTGCTTGGACATTCTTAAAAATATTTTATTACTGTTATTATTATATATTATTTTATGTTTTAAAGATATTTTGCATGTCCTGCTATGAGAACCATGATACGTTCAGTGGTTAGAGATGGATCCAATGGGATCTAAGAGCGTCTTGGGACTCGCCTAAACTCTATAAAGTGGATATCCAAAATAATAGGGACATTTTAGCGGTTAAACGGGATCCAGGACAAATCACCTCCCTGCACAACAGTTGTCCACGAAACAGTACAGTATATACCATCTGCTGAACCCAAGACCCTCCATGGTTTGTAGTGAAAGAGGTTTTTTTAATAAATTAAAAAATTAATTAATAATAAAACCTATTTAAACTGACTCATTTAAATTGGTATTTAAAATTTTTATTATTTTTATTATTATTATACATTGTTTTATGTTTTAAAGATCTTTTATAAACCCTGCTATGAGCATTATACGTCCAGTACCCATCCAGGCGCTGGGCCTATACTAGACCAGTTGAGCATTGCGGTATTACAAAACTGAAGCATAGCGCCGTTCACTAACCAGATACTTTAAGGGATTATATCCAATTCTTTTAATTTTTTTCGGCTTACTTTTATTTTATTTCAAATTGGCAGTTATTCTAAATAATTCCAAAAATATTTTATACTAATCCGTTTAGTTTGTTCATTTAACATCACTTTGTGCTGCAATGGCTAATCGGACGATGCTACATTGGGAGCTCTAAATTTTACCTATCCAGGATTAATTAGGATTGGGCTTTTTAACGAGTACCTGAGGTTTAATTAGGATTTTCAACGGGAACTTGACACCAGTATAGGCTCAGGATCCCCGTAAAACGCCCCTTCCGAAGGACGGCATAATACTCCCACATCCGTTAAATAATCATATCCAGTTCTTTTAAATGTTTTCTGTTATTTTTCTTTTCTTTTTGAATTGACAGTTTTTCTAAATAATTCGAAAATATAAATAAATAAGTATTCTACAAACCTCTAGCCATTCTAATTGTTCTAAACAAATGGAATGAAGCAACCACATTTCGTTCATTTTGAAGAAGAGTGGCACAATAAGAAAAAAATGTTGTAGAAAATAGGTGAAGGACCATGAAAGCTGGAGACAGATGCTTTAATGCCAAGTTTTAAATACATGCCCTGGTTTAATTCGATATTTGTATTCTATGTATCTTAAATATTTTGAGGAGGAAAGTTTTAAGTCCAAAAAAAAAATTAACCAATAAATAAATTTAAAAACCAGTATAACCTGCAACCCAAAAAGATCTTCAATTCAATTCAGTGATTTAGACTGTGGTATTCCTAGGACAACGGCGCTGCAGAGAAGTGATGGAGTTCAATATAATGGCGCGAAGTTAAGACAATCGATATTATTTCTATCATTTTATAATTATTAATAATTAATGCATTTGATATTTTTCATGTTAAAAATAAATTCAATATTAAAAGCCATAACAGCAATCTAAGAATGACTTAGATGGATCTGAATTTAATTAAGAATTTAATGTTGTTATTCTTAATTTCCGGGAAGTGAAGTGGCTCAGTGATAGAGCTCTGAGTTGCCGTACTAAAGGACCAAGGTTTAAATCCAGCTGTGACAAATTTCATTTTACCTGTTAACTGCCGGGGATGGATCCTTAGGGGGCCTTAGACCCTCCTGGAGATCAGACTTAATAATGTAGTGCCCAAAATCTAGGAAAAATCATCTCTCTGCACAACCGTTGTCAGAAAAACATTCTAGTCGCTACCACGTACTGAAACCAAGACTCTTAATGAGTAGTATTGGTACAGAAAAAAAAAATCTTAATTTTCACCCCCAAATAACTTATAAAATATTTCGCTTAATTTACCTTTGATAGAATTATTCAAAACGCAAGCCAGATAGGTTTTAAATAACCATAGTTTTAGAGGAATAGTCAGGGGAGAACTATGCTTTTACGGATTTAGTTCTGTAGAGATGTAAGTCGTCAGGTTTGTTGCAAAAGTAATAACAGTTTATTGTATAAAAAAATTCTCATAGGTAATCTAAAGTGAGCCTGTTTGTTTAATCAACGCAGGACTCAATTTAAGCCGCGTTGATTACTTTGGAATATAACAGCCAATTAACTGACTGAATAATTACTCAGCTCGTCAAACCACTCGTATAAAAAATCCAACTTCGCACCCCCGAGTGTCTGACTGTGCAGGCTGTGACTCACCGTGGGTTTTATGAAGTCATGTGTGATCTAAATTAATGAAGTACATCCTTTAGGTACTTAGTACTTCTAAAGGCAGATAAATCGAAACGTTTATCTTACAGATCCATGAATCTGTACGTTTATTTTTTAAAACATGTATAGCTTCCGATTTAAAACATTATTTTAACAAGAGGGGTGCCCCTGTCCGCCTACTGCTGCACCAACCCCCTTATCTGAATTGGTATCTGTATCGATCTTTCATTCTTGTATAATTTTTATATTGTTATTGCTATTATAATTTCAAAAAAGTGAAGTACAAATTCAAATTTTTTATCAATTAATTTTCCGTTTATATATCGCTCCATCAAACGAATTGCCATTGTCTCTCATTGTCAAAAGAACATTGTCATTTTTGAGTTAAGCCTTCAGCAGCAATTGTATTGGTTGAAGCATTTTAATCCAAGAACGGCATATCTGATATTCCATTTCCAACATTTTTTTTATAAACTTGAGGTTTTATGGGAATAATAGTATGAATTAAAATCGAAAGTTTCAAGGTTTTAAACAATTTTAAATGGTTAGTAAAATAATTTTAATACCGTCATTACAATAGGAATGTTCCACTGTACCAATAGCCAAATTTCTATGTTTTTAACTCGCTTGAAACTTTCAAATACTTCTATTGAAAAATTAGATTTTATGAGTTATGACTTTGTTCTTTTGAAGCAGAATGAAGTTGGATATGCGAGCAACGCCAAGCAATAATTGCAGGCAACCAGATAATTCAGGAATATAATAATATTTTTTTAAGTATTGCATAATAATGGCAAATCTTGCCAACCGTCGATCGCTAGCATAACGGATAGGAGAACATTGAAATTACCAAACCAAATTAGTAAGCTTAACAAAACTACTTAACGAAACTACCCATTCCAATTATGGTTAAAATCGTTTTGTTTTTCAATAAAGTACAAAACTAATTTTATAGATGGAGAAGAAAAGAGAAGTAAAAAAGTGAAAAAACTAAAATGCTTTTAGCGTTTTAGACAGGTTCTATTTTCATGACGACAGCTCAGCTCTTATAGTTTTCATCATCTGTCCCAAGCCATTTTATTATATAGTGGGCGATGACAAACACCTGTCGTATTTTTCCCATAAAATAACTCTAAATAATAAATAAAATGTCAATCGTTTTCTCATTTATCAATATTCTCTCCACTTAGATTAAACTCTATTTATTCAAGCAAGATTAAATTTAGCAATTTTCAAATTTATTTCGGTATTTGTTATTAATTTCAGTTCTGTTTCTGAAATTCGTCGTTTTCCCAGAAGCTGCGACTTCTCTTGTACTTGATGTATTGCAATAATAACGTGTTTTGTGAATCTGTAGTTGTTCCTAAGTTCTTTCATTTTTTTATGTAATTTTTCTTTTTAATTCATAAATTTTGGAGTGCTACCGCACTATAGTTTCTCCACAAGTGTTTTCATGTCATAATGTACATATCAGCAGCTTTACTTGTTATAATAATATTGTAGTTGTAATTGTCAATAAATTAAATTTAAAAAAAAAATCATAAATTCTATGGATTTTTACTGTCGCCATTATCGTAATCCAGTTCTTTCGTTAATCCTGAGGAATTTAGAAATTTTCTTTCTAATCAATAATTTTCAAAAACCCTCAGTTTTCGCACGTCTACCGTTCTCTATCTTCCATATTCCTCAATTCTCCAGTTACTCGGTTTTCTAATTTCTAACAATTTCTGAATCTAGAACATTTCTCAATATTGTCTCTTTTCTTACCGTTTCACATTTCTGTATATTTTTGCAACTCTAAACTTTCTAAACAATCTTGAATTCCTTTTAATTATTCAAATATATCAATTTGATCATTTCACAAATTTTCTGATTGCTACAGCAATTACTAGTAGTTATGCCTTTTTTTATTTGCTATTACTTTAAAAGCTTTTATTTACAATTTCGTTTGAAAAGCAAAATATTTTTATTATTTTCACCGGCATACAAATTCAATACGCTAAAATGGAAGCATTGAATATTAACTATTTTTTTAAATTTTCTTTGTTATTTCATTTATTTTCAAAAAGAGGATTTTATATAATTTTAAATATAAAAACATGATTTTAAGTATTAGCGTCGTAAACTGAGAGTAGACGGTTTCACAAATTTCTCTATTGCACATCATGGAAAGTGACTTCCCTTAAATGGTTTCCTTCTTACTTATTATAGTTTTAAAAATTTTATTTCCTACATAAATACAATTTTAGAACGAAAAAAAAATTAGATCATGAAGATCGGTTAAATTATAATGGCTTTGAAAAAACAACTCACAAGTTCCGATAACGAACTAGGGATTTTATAAAATTGTTTGTACAAATAAATTTTTTACTAACTTTTGTATAAATTAAACAATATACAATTATTAAAATAACTACCCCTTTTTAAATTTATGATTAATAATGTTTTCATTAATGATTGTTTGTATTTTATTTTATTTTTATTTTTTTTTGGAATGGGAATCACCTCATTGCGCTAGTGATAAACAAACAACTTAACAAAGTTTACTTGAATTAAAACCCATTTTAGAGTTATTGGAAAATCATTAATATGTATTAAAGGTCCATATGAATGAAATGTTCAGCGTTGGTCATTTCTATTTTTATTATATTTATAATTAAATAGAGCTTCAGCTTTCTGCATTGAGTTCAATTTATCTAGTTTTTTTAATAGCTTTTCTTATCAAAGTACATTAAAAGAACTATTAGTTTGATGGCGCATTCAATGAGAGTGTATTCTACGTACATTTTAATTAATAATTATAAAACCTGTACCACTACAATCTATGAAAGCTCTTAAGTGTAGCACATGGAAGAGACTGTAACGGTTGTGCTTTTTAACTTTGTAGAGGGTTTTAACAGATTAAATCATTTATCTTTCACAGCCGGATTTGAATCCATACTTCTCAGGACAGTGACTCAGCGTTGTACACAGGGAGCTATGCCATTCCATAATTTAATACAAATAGTTGAAATTTATAAACGTACTTACTCAACAAATGGGTGGTATTAGCAACATTTGCTCCAAGTGGATGTAGGCTGAATCAGGGCCTGCCACCATGTTTTCATAAATTAATTACCACAAATGACCACTAATGCCTATATTGTCCATTCCCGTTATATTTACCCTACTATTTTTTTTTTTTGTTAAAACGTACCTAGCATTCTAATTGATTCTTTAATACAGTTAATTAAATATTAGATGAATTCAATTAACATTTACCTCAATTTTAAATATAATAAGAGTAATTATAATAAAAGGGGAGCGGACTGACTCAGTGGTAGAGCACTGAGTTGCCGTGCCGAAGGTCCAGATTACAAATCCTACTCACTAGCAGACTATTATTTAATCTGTTAGTGGTTAGAGATGGATCCAATGAGATCTAAGAGCCTCCTGGGACTCGCCCAAACCCTATAAAGTGGATATCCAAAATAAGGGGGACATTTTAGCGATTAAACGGTATCCAGGACAAATCACCTCCCTGCACAACACTTGTCCATGAAACAGTACAGTGTCTACCATCTGCTGAACCCAAGACCCTCCATGGTTTGTAGTGGAAGAGGTAGGTTTTTAATAAATTAAAAAATTAATTAATAATAAAACTTATTTAAACTGACTCATTTAAATTGGCATTTAAAAATGGTATTATTATTATACATCGTTTTATGTTTTAAAGATCTTTTATAAACCCTGCTATGATATGACCCTGATATAATTTTAATAATACGTTCAGTACCCATCCAGGCGCTGGGCATATACTAGACCAGCTAAGCATTGCGGTATTGCAAAACTGAAGCATAGCGCCGTTCACTATTTTTATGAATAATTTCCACATATTATTTCACGATACATGTGGATTAAACATTCATGAATGATAGAAAAAATGTTGATTAACTTATTTAACAAAGATGAAAAGAAAAAAGGTATTTTTAAAAACCATTGACTAGAAAAACTATTTTTTTTTTTACCGTGTTAGGGGTTTGAACCAGTCGCCATTTTCTTCCGAAAACAAGTATTTTGTTTTTTAATGTTTTATTATTCTCTAACGGTAGCAATTAATTATTATAATTATTAGTGGTTATTAATATAAGGGCATCGATAATCAAACTTCAGGGCGTTACTTCGCAGACCCGGGTTCGAATCCCGGCCAGGACTAATCTTTTCAATTTAAATTTTCAAAATTGTTTTTTCTAGTGTATCTTTGATTTTTCCTTTTTCATTTAAATATTATTATTTTTTGTTTAGGTTTATTTGTACCTCTTAGGGTTAATATTGTGCGGATTTTTAACATTAATATAAAATATTCACATTTAACTAAGCCAGCATAAATCAAATAAAATTGTTCTTAAATATCACTATATTCCTGGTACCTTAACATTGTTACGATATAACTTTTTCAATAAAATTTATCAGTTTTTTAAAAGTTTTAATCCTTCTTAAAAGGATGTGGTTTATAGTCATTAACTGCAATAATAAAAGGCTCAACGAACCCGAAAGTTCGATGCCAATTCCACTATGCGCGTCTTATAAACATCCACCATCCACGATTTACCACCCGAACTCAAACTCGTAAAATCACCTTTAATGCAATCCAAGGCATATCCCTATGACATTTATCAGCCGATTCAATGCTAATTAATGTTTTAAGAATTCCTTTGTTTATTTTAGAAAGTGTTAACTCATTAAATTATCTTATTCATTTATAGAAGTCAGGCTAATTTATGAAATTGGTATTAATGTTCGGTTTCTTTGCAACATATTTCTATTAGTTCTTTTTGATACGATAAGCAAAGTCTATAAAATGCTTTCAAATCATTGTTACTCGATTTAGCATGTCATTAGTTCGCTCTGATGGTGAAAATATTATTACTATATTACCAGAAGGTTCAGTCGAGAAAAAAAATGAAGAAAAAGACCCTAAGTGTTACGACCACCTGCACTAAGCACGTACGATATAATTTTCCTGTGCTCACTATTACGTGTTCAGCGTAAATAGCGTCATTTGGGCCCAACCACTTAAAAAGTTTCATACAATCTAAAAGGCTATGGAAATAAAACAAGTAAGTATGAAGCAAGTTATAAATTTGTAAGGTAAGGAAAAAATGTGAAAGGTAAGGATTGAAAATTCAATAAACTGCAAATTATTCAAAACTCAAAATTGAAGAAGCACTGATGTATATATACATGTATATATATAGAGAGAGAGAGATTATTGAGTTCCATTCAGTTCTTTTGGCGACGATTCGACACTAGGTTAGTCTCATACTCATGGATCACAACTATCGCAATATTAACATTTTATGAAATATTGAAAATGTCATAACTGATAAATGATTAACTGATAAATTCATTAAAACTGGGTCATGCGTATGAGACTAACCTTATAATTTTATAAATAACAATGTTTAACGTAGTTAGGTATTAATTTTTAAAAACACGAATGGTTTATCTAAGACAAATATGGCATTTAACTTATATAAGGCTCATAAAAAAAACTGTATCAACGCAACCAATGAAGGGTCTTGCTTTCAGTACGTGATAGAGCCTGTACTGTTTCAAAGACAGTGGTTGTGCAGTGGGAAGGTCTTAGATCTCAACCTCCAGGTTTTTCCTCCAATTAAGGGTACCCACTTTATTTAGACTGGATGAGAACCAGGAAAGTCATCAGATCCCACAAGGACCATCCCCGGATTTTAACAGAATAAATAAATGGCCTGCTACGACCGGAATTGATACCCAGGCACAACAACGCATCGCTCAACCACCGAATCTATAAGCATATTATATTTGAGGCGTTATAGATCAAAAGTCGATAACTCCAAATTTCAAAAATTGCTTTTGTACTAGTTTAATCAAGCAATGCTTATGCTTCCGAATCTTCAGATTCAGAACAAAATTGTTCGCCTAAACTTTTGATAATGAACACCTTCTTTATCATGTTTATTAATAAATAAATTCTAAATTAACGATATTCATAAATCAATCATTGTTCCTATCACTTTTATACATACGCACAAATGTATTTATCCTTTTCTCCTTCTGATCGACATGCGACGTTTACCATGATTCGAGAAGGCTTAAAACGGCTTAGTGCGTGGGCAGATTTAAATGGATTAACCCTAAACCAGCTAAGACTCAGGATATTGTCATTGGTTCCAAACCCCTCCTCGGATCCGTCAAATTAATGGCGAACCCAGTACGTTCTACACCTCTGATAAAAACTTATGTAACATCTGTGTGTGCCTCTCCTGGAATAACCCTATTTCCCACATTTCTTAACTTTCAATTTTACCCTTGAACTTTTTTTATTTTATCCGTTCGAGGTGGGCAAAGTAGTTATGAACTAGTTCAAATGAACTACATAGTACATTTTTCAAAAGAACTAGAAATGTATTGAACTAAGAGAGAAATTGAACTATGGAAAAAGGGGGAGAAACTGAGAGGTCAAATGAACTAGAAAGGTTCTAGAAAAAATAAAAAGCACTTCTATCTTGTTTCTACATTTATTTTATATTATTTACATTTTTTAATATTTATGACATACTTACATTTATTATGTTTATTTTCTATATCTTATTCTACACTTATTTCACATTATTTACACTTATTATTTTGCATTGCATTGAAAAAAAAGGATTTTTGATAGTATATTTCATTTGAACATTACTATTGTCATTACAAATTGTGATTATACATTTTAATAATTATTATTGTAATTATAGATCATAACTATCATGTGTATATGTACTTAAAATTATTACAATAATTCAATTATGTTAATTATAATATAATTAACACGACCGGTCTTAATTTATTTAATATTACGATAGGCACGCTTATCTGTCAGATATGCAGTGTAAATGCCCATTTAACTTATTTGAACCTAGTCGATCTTGACATTTCCCTCTTCTCACGATCCAACCCTACCATAGTCTGGCCGAAAATTCCTACAATAAACCGTTAGGTTAAAGTGTTGTGTATCTAAGGAATACGTATACTCAAGTAGCTTTTTATATCTTATTTTTAATTATTCAATGTAAATTTTGTAATTCATTGGTAATTTAAACAAGCAAACAAATTGAATTTTCACTTGATCCAAACTATCACAGACCATACTATTACAGACTACAAATATAGCTCGTATGCACCACGATTAAACCCGAAAATGAGGATCGAAGTAACGACGAACTAGTTAACTTAGTTCAGTCAGTATTAGTCTCCGGATCTAGTTCAATGAACTTGTTCCTTCATGTACTTCTCATCTCTACTGGTGAGTGGTGTGAACTAAAAAGAACTATAGTTCACCAAAACAAAGAGCACTGTTTATAGTTAATTTTCCGGATCTAGTTCAATGAACTAGTTCGTTCACGTACTTCTCATCTCAAGTTTCCGTCATCCCCAGCCCGAATCCACAAGTAGACTCCTAGTAAACTCCATTATATTTCCCCATTTTGACTATGGATGTGAAGTCTATGATGACCTCTGGGGAAGTCTCAGGGACTAACTGTCTAGAATTCTGAATAATTTAAGATTTATAACAAGGGCTATGAGATGGTCCCCGGTTTCCCACCCTAATGCCGAGTTTTACCTCTTTCCGTAGTATTTCATAGGCAAATTTCTTTACAAAATAACTAACACTCAACAACAGTATTACGTTTACAACCTCCTCGGCTATTTAGTATTTAGTAGCAGTATTCAGGCAATTAGCAGTTATTACTTACATATTTAGTTTTATGTTTTGTTGTACAAAATATCAAATTTAAAAGGAATTTATTTAATTATTTATTATTTATTATAATTATTATTTATTAAATGAAATATGTAAGGATAAAAATGTCTGAAGATTTTCATGTAAATTACCGCATCCAGTTCTTTTATCCAAAATTTAAACAGTCATTTCCATTAACACGCGAACCTTATATAGAAGGCGGGGTATCTCAGTGTGTAGCGTGCTGAGTCGCTATTCCGAAGCCTTCGGGTTCAAATCCGTCTTTGGCGGACAAATTATTTATTTAAATTATTTAGCAAAACTTTTACGAATCAGTAAGTTTGTAGTATTTTAGAGACATAAGGCTTTATTTATTTAAGTTTTCCATATACATTTTAATAATTATTTAATGTCTCCTACTGAATTCTCGGTCTTTTTTATTAATTTATTTTGTGGAGTAAGTGTGCTTCCAATAGTTTTTTCGATGTGTTTTTCCTGATGATGCCTGAATTGAAGAAACGTTGACTTTTTATTAATTTCCTATTTTTCTCGAGATGTTTTGGGGAGTTTTCCAAACGCATTATAAAACAATTCATATCATTCTTTTTAGCCAAATTAATTATTTTTTATGAGGCAGATTTCATTCAATGAGTTAGAAAAGTTACATGAGCTTGAAACAATGATATAAAGATCAATAATCCATTAATTTAGTAAATTACATTATACTTGATTTATTTATTTATTTTATAACAGCCATTCAGTGAGACACACCGACCCTCCTGGGGCCAACATAGCCTCTACAATCGCCATCATTGTTAGGAAAACCTGAAGTTTAGCGTGATCCACGAATCACCTCCTTGCTCATCCGTTTTCCTAAAAACAGTAGAGACTCCAACTCTGAATCTTTTATGGATTTTAGTAATACGTTTTTTTTAAGAGCCTTATATAACTTAAATGCCATATTTTCCATAGAAAAAAACCTTCGAGTTTTTTTAAACTAATTCAAATTAATACCTACCTACGTTAAACAAAGATCGTCATTTATAAAATTAAGTAGAGCCAAATAGCGAAATGGACGTAGGAACGGGCAGTGGACAATTTCTGTAATATATGGGATGCCAGTCTCCTTGGGCAGTTCATTGTACATTGTAAATGTGAATGTAGCAAGGTCGGGCAGATCCATTTATCACACCACTTAGGGCTAAAAGCGCTGAATCCTTTAGAAATTGGAATGTCAGAGAGTACTATATTTTTTCAAGTAAAATTAGATGCTGAATACAAGTTTCGTTAGCAATATTGTGATATCAAATAACAGAGAGTCAACAATAAAAAACATAGGCCAGTAATTTTCATTGAGTTTTTACATTTCATAACATTTTTATTTTTACATCTTTTCCTTATATTGTAAGAACAAATAAAGACAATTTATTGGCTAAATATGGATCATGTCATAGAGGCACACTATGGTTTCAAGTCGTATAATAATCATTTCAGTTTAAACTGAGAGTAATAATTAATAGTAAAAATCTTGAGATATACAGATATTAAATAAATTTTAATATTTTCTCTATAGTTTATTTTAAGAAAACTTATATTATTTATTTTTCAATAAATTATTCCAATTTATACTATAATATAATTTTAATTTTAATTTAATTTAAGTTTGCTGAATCATGGTGGTTTCCAAACAACAACAGTCCATTACCAGAACATTATTAAAAAATATTCTCCTGAATTAATAATAAAAAGTATATATTACATCTTAATTGATTAGTAAAATCTTACTCTTATTCTATAATTAAATCTGTAATATTTATTTATCGTTAATAATTAAAAATTGATTAAAGTTCTTTTTTTCCTGTACAAAAAAGATTATGTTTCCTTTTTATTAATTTTTTAATTATCTATTTTGAATAATATTCACAATTAATTACCAACAAAGAAGATACAGACTTTGTAAATACTTGATCGCATGCTATGCCATTCATTTGCTTTATTTAGCAATTCCGTTATTAACTATTATATTAATATTATTTATTATTATTTTGTTAATATCTCACCTTTATATCATTATCGAGAATTAGTTAAAATCCTGTAAAGTCTCGTACTTTTTAATCATTTTTTTTGTTTCCTATTTCTCTTATGTTTTGTCACTCATGATGACTTCATGATTTGTATCATTATGTAGCCTCCTGGCCAGATGAATATTATGTTTATTTTACTTGTTCTTTATTGTTATTCTAAAGGGACTTGATCCCAGAATAAAGTTTGTTTTCTATTCTATTCTATATTATTGTTGCACAGTTGTTTCAATTAAGCAACTACAAGAATATTGTCATTAATGTTCTTACACAAAATTGAGTATATAATTGTGAAGATCTATAAACGGCGGGGAGACTAAAGTTCTTTGGTGTTCAAGTTACTTAGAAGATATATCAAACAAGATCCTGCCATTAGCGGAGATCCTCCAAACTTGGGGCTAATCCGGGACTATCCTACTTTTCCATTAACAAAGATGGCCAAATATTCATCGCATCAAAAATATCTGACTCCTTTCTGAATATAATATTGACTCTTAAGTTTTATTATCGATGAAATGAGAAGCAAATATTATTCTATTTTTAATATCAAAATTAATTTGTTCGATCGAATCTAATGAAAATTTTTTAATAATGATAGATCATACTGCTTAAGTTTTTAGAAATAAAAATTGACTTTTTTACAAGTCACTAATAATTGTTTTATGGTTATGGAGAGATATAAATTTTATCTAAAATTTTATTGTAATTTCATAACTCATATCACACTTGTATTTCTAATAAGTCAAAAACCTAAATTTTTGGAAAAAGGGAAAAATAATAGTGAGCTTAGAATAATATAAGACACTAAGAGCGTAACAAGTGCCTTATGCTAGACAAGCTCTGAAGCTAGGTTGATACAGTTTGATGAGTGATAAAAAGATTTTTACCCATTTTTTTCCTGATCATAACGCACTACTGAAAAAACACCGAATTTTGCACCTATAAAAGATTAGATGAGGGATGAATGTCATGACATGAATGATGATGTGGGAGTTGTAATACAAAATGTTTTATATTGTTTTTTTAAAATTAATTTTCTTTTTTTTTTTATTTACTTCGAAAGACGGCTAGTGAATCCTTTGAGAATTCAAATTTCTTATCACACTATTAAGTTTAAGTGGTTACGAATCTTATATTATATAATTAAGGTTTAGGAAGTTATTTGAAGTGTTAATATATTTTGCTATAGTTTAATTTAACAGTTTTTTTATTTTATTGTATTTGTCATGGGTGTATTTATATATATATTATACATGTATTATATATATATATATATATATATGTATATATATATATATATATATATATATATATATACATATATATAAAGGAGCGGCGTGGCTCAGTGGTAGAGCACTGAGTTGCCATGCCGGAAATCCTGGTTCAAATCCCGCTCCAGTCCATGACTTTTATTTAGTCTGTTTGCAGCGGGAGACGGGTCATATAGGTTCTAGGACCCTCCTGGGGCCCACCCATTCTCTATAAAATGTTATAAAAATAGGGTACCCAAAATAAGGGGGAAACATCTGGCGGTTGAGTGTGATCGAGGACAAGTCACCTCCTTGCAGAACCGTTGTCCTATGAAACAGTTCGTCCCTACCATGTACTGAACCCCAGACCCTTCACGGGTTGTAGTGGTACAGGTTTTATATATAGAGAGAGAGTAGTTCCTTTATTTATCAACTGTTCTTCATTTTATTTATATCATTTTTTTCAATCTACTTTTGTATCATGTATACTACTATGTCGTATGAATTAATACAACAGCCTAAATATTCATTTCCCTACGTTCCTTAAAATTCATTTTTGTATTAAATTAGGATTTGCTCATCAAACTATTTTATTTAACAACTAATTGAAGGTAAAAATCTATTTTTTCATATTATCACCCTTTGATTAGTTTAATGATGTCTATTTTATCCTAAACTCTTAATTCATGTAATGTATTTCGATTATCTATCAGACTGGGCAAGAATAAAATAATTAAATTCCTATTTCTATGGTAATAATTATATAAAGGATAATCAGAAAAATTAACCGTAATATTGGATAATCAAGATCTATAAAGATTATCATAGGATTTTTACTAGAACTGTCGTAACAGTTATCTATATTTTTTTCATTTGATGTTTTAGGCACATTGCTTAAAATATTAAATAATGGACGAATACGAATATATTATTTTCAGGAATTCATGGTAATCCAATGATAAACTGAACTGATCCACATTATCATAAGAGTTGAGCTCCGCACAAACACTTCATAAGTCTTCGGAAGACACAGAAGTGCTGTTGAAACAGATACTATCAGACCCAAGCCGTGAAATAACTTTTAATATCCCAAACGTAAGCAATGTGGTACATACATTAGTTCTTGATATTGATAATGATTTTTTTTTTCCAGATTTTTTCCAAATTTCAGAGCCTCCACATTTAGTTACTACTCACAGTGTCTTCCCAAAACAGGCTGTGTTCATGATATGCGATAAAAAATGGTTATGGATAAAAATGAATATTACAAAAATTGTTTTTTAACTGAGAAAAAATATTTATTTATTCTTTTATATTACATTTGCGCCTGCGGAGCATCGCAATCAGTAAGTTTGATAGCAATGACTTTGCTCATCGATTTGTAGGAATAATGTTTTTTAATAGTTTCTGAGCAGGTCTCTTTGGAATTGTCTTTTTAATAATTTTTTATGAAGTCTGAGTAGCTTAAAGGAGGAGAGACTTTTGGTGATTTATTGACGAGTGAAATGTTGTGCATTTGTTGTGAATGGTTCATGTATTTGTGTATGAAGTAATTCGAAAAAAAACAATCAGTATATAAATTTTTTCTTAGAATTTCTGATTTTGTTTTAAGTATCTTGTATAATTATATAACTTTTTGCTTATGACAGACAGACACTTAGACATAAACGGTTGGGAATAAATCGTTTTTGCATGTTAATAATGTCCGCGTTTTAGAAGCTCAATTTTAAAAATCGCGTTTTTTTCATCGAAATTTTAACTGATTTACGGTAGCGGAATTAAATCTTTCGGCTCCAGTGCGAGACAATAGTACATGTTCCGTAGCTAGAGGAGATCTATAAAACGATCCATTTTGAAGACGTCCATAAGGCGGATCGTAATGTTTCAGATATTGGAAAATGGAATATGTTTGTGATATTGACCTCTTTTAGTCGTGGGTCCAACTGTGGTTTATGTTCACCCAAAATTTTTTCTTTACCTTTTTCATATAATCCAAAAGTATTTAAATAGGATATGACTTAAAAAATGGAAGAGATCCTCGATGCGGACGCGATTTAATAAAGTGTCGTTTGAAAATCAAAAGAATTTTTTGAAGGATTCATTTTTTGTCCAAGCAGGTGTTACGGGTATTTTTTTCACAGAAAAAATCGAGACGTGCATAAAGTACATGCTATATAAAACTTGTTAATTGCTGTAAAAGTTTATAAATTAAAATAAAATGGTGGAGAGGAGATAATCTCCATAAATAAGTTAAGTGTTTAAAGTGAAATAAAATCGTGTTAAGTTTTAATAATTTTTTTAACACTAACAATGAAATAACAAATTGTTGTGTACATATACAAAGTTTTCATTATCATACTTTAAAATTTTCTTCACAACGTGAACGAGTTGCTAGTTATAATGCACTTTTTAGACTACTTTGCTCGTTGAATCTTTCAGAACAAAATGAAATATTTTTAAGGTTCACCTTCCGTTGTTTTCATATAAATATGCAAAATGTAATACTTCTACGCAGATTATTGAACATTTGTTATAATTTTATAAATCACAAAGAAAGATCAAAATTACTACCAAAAATAAATACAAAGTCATGAACCAATGTTTTCTTATGATGACTCTGAAATTTCCTGCTCAAAATAAATGTTCATTTTACTATTTAATAAAAAATGCTTTTATTGATTTTTGCTACTTTTTTACTTTTGAAACAAATATAATTTATTATTATTTTTTAAATATACTTACAATGTATTCTCATGGCTACCAGACTAAGGACATTCTTGTAGTTAATTTCTAATCATAAAAGTTGCTTACATTCAAGATAGCTCAAGACCATTCAACTTTAAAATGTTACGGAAAATGTCCCTTCTGAAGTTCATTTCTTTTTTCATCTTTACCTAATTTTCATTAAGAAGTTTCTTAAACTAAAAATAATAGCTTTAGATTTGTTTAACTTTTTTTTACTAAAAATTAAATAAAGGGGTACTTTAAGACTTTTTAATTAAATAAGTTTTTTCTAGATATAAAAAAAGAGATAATGATCTCCTCCATCTTAAAAATGGTATCCATTTTATTCAATTTAATTAATATTTTAACATAATTTTTTAAAAGATAGATGACTTTCTCTAACATATAAATTGAATTCGTTTTTTTCTGTTTAATTTGTTAATATTATTATTTATTACTGCTCAATATATACAAAGCTGATACGCTGAACACACACACTTACACACACACACACACACACACACACATACACACACACACACACACACACACACACACACAAACACACACAGAATTTCCGAAGAGGAAAGGAAGACCATCGGAAGCTTCGGCCTATCGACCGATTTGCCTGTTGGATACAACTGGGAAGGCTTTGGAGAAGATAATAGCAAATAGACTGCAAGAGTTCACGGAAGGAGGGGCAGGCCCCTCCAGGAACCAATTTGGCTTCCGGAAAACAAGATCCACGGTAGACGCTATTGCGTTGGTGGTGGAAAGGGCCAAGAAAGCTATAGCGGGGAAGAGATGGAGGAGAGGTGCTAAGTGCTATTGTGCAATAGTCACGATGGATGTAAGGAATGCCTTTAACACAGCGAGATGGAGCTTTATTATGGATGCTCTGCGGGCAATGAATGTACCTGAATACCTCAGAAGTATTTTCTGTGACTACTTCAAGGATAGGGCCATGATATGTCCGACACAGGATGATACAGGTGTATGTACATTCTGCCCAGGAGCGGAAGAGAGCGCAGAGCACATATTCTTCTTCTGTCCCCGCTTTCAAGATGATAGGATGGAGTTCCGACGCGTCTGCGGCTCAGATCCCACTGCAGATAATATTGTCAACCTTATGCTGATCAATAAGGATTATTGGATGGCAGGCCAAAGGTTAGCAGCACAGGTGCTACAAAAGCTAAGAAAGGAGGAGAAAGAAAGGCGAGCCAGGAGGTAGCAGAAATCAATAAGGCGGCACTCAGCCACTCCCCCCCCCCCATGATGTAATGCCTAACGGCGGTCCCGTGGAGGGTGAGAAACAGGTGTAGGGAGGTTGGTTTTAGTGGGTAAAAATCCCACACACGGATAGATACGGGCCTATTCGCATCTTTTGAAGATTTCCACCTACCATCGTATAAAAAAAAAATAAACACACAGAATTTAAAAAAAGACATGCCCTGCTGTTTCCTTTACCTCCATACACGTTGGGCATTCAGCACTGTCGTCGAGTTTGAATCTGTACTGGTAGGCTCTAAAGCATTCATGTCCAGACAATAGTTGTGTTAGGTGAAAATCCACCTCACCATATCTAAGGTCATACCACAAAACTATGTCAGACACCAACCTGTAGGTTCACCTTCCGGTTTTAGTCGTATTCCTATGTTGTTGCGAACGGACGACGGTGGTTTTCCTCTCTTCGTCTCTTGATCCTCAAGAACTACGATTGTACCGTCTGTTTCTTTCTTCGACTAACATCTCGACCGGAGGCATGCGGGCTATTGCACATACAGCTTCGTAGGAAATAGTCCGAAAAGCATTTCTCACCCTCAATAAACCTCTTCGATACACTGAGACCATCTGTTCCCATGCAATGCGGGGGACGTGGCTTCTTTCCAGGTTGGAGCTCCATATAAAAGGATTGAGGAGACAACAGTTGCTAGGAGTTTTCTGCGATTCTCTTTGGGTCCTCCAATATTCGGTATAAGGCGCGCCAATAATGAAGTAACTCATGCCGCTTTGGCGCTGATATACTCCGTATGTGCGTTAAACTGGAGACGTGCATCGGTGAGAACTCCCAGGTATTTCAAGAATGGCTGGGAACGAATTTCGTGCCTACCCACTGTGAGAGTAACTGTTTCAATCTGCTTCCTGCTACTGACCAGGAGCGCCTCAGTCTTATGGTCAGCAAGCTGCAACACCACAGAAGTCACCCATCTTCGGATAATAGCGACAGCCCTGTTGGCAATTAGGGTAATCTCCTCAATATATTTTGTCACGACCACCACTGCCACATCATCGGTGAAACCAACAACTGTAACTCTATCCGGCATGGATAACCTAAAAACTGCGTCGTACAAACGTTCCACAAGAGAGTACCTAAGACTGAGCCCTGTGGGACGCCGCCAGTAACCTCATACCTCCTGAAAACACTATCCGTAACATAAAATAGTAACTTATTTCTCCGGGTACACCGCGAAAGCAGTCCCGACTAACAAAAATTACGCGCCCAAGATACCCACATTTGGGGGATTCGCAGGGGTCAGCCCGACCAGAGTGCAATAGAAGAGCCTTGCTCTGGGGGACCGCCTTAGTGATCACGGTAACCCCCACGCCAGATAAGTATTTTTTTTTATTTATCCGCTTCATTGACGAGAGAAGGGAATCGGAGCTGGTTTGTGGAAAGAAAGTGACTCCTGAAAATTTAGTGAGCTGTATGCAAAAATCGGATGAACAGTGGGCAGCAGTAAAAAAAATTCGCTATAGGGGTCCTCAAAAGACTGAGAGAGGAGGAAAGGACAAGGAGAGAAAATCAGTAAAGACTGGTGGCTTCTTGAAGAAGAAGAAGCTACAAGTTGGAAATGGCCTTGAGGCGGCACACAGCCATTCCCCTCCACGAAGGAATGCCTAACGGCGGTCCCGTGGAGTGTGGAAAACAGGTGTATGGAGGTGGTTTTAGGGGGTACAAATCCCACACACGAATAGGTACGGGCCTAACCGCGTCTTGTCAAGATTTCCACCTGCCCACATAAAAAAACACACATACATAGACACAAGCACACACACAAACAATCATATATATATCGTCGTGGTTTTGCAACCCGTCAGGTGGCGTCAGGATTTTTTAAAGGGGGTAAAAATCCTTGGTTATTTTGTCCTTCAGAGGAGGCGTAAAATGTCGATCCCGAGCTTTGCGGGTTCGGGTACTCATTGACGATCCCTACACTAATTACACCTGGGAATGCAAAATTTATTACTCCCATTGTAGTATAATCCAATTAGTAATAGCAGCATAAAGTGCCATTAAATAAATATTACTATTCTAATATTCTATAAACAATAATTGGCTATGATAAATAGCATACCTATTACTCTCTTTATTATTAGTTTATTGACGTTTGAATGAAACATCAGAAGATGGTTATCTAAGTTTGCCGGATGAAGTATTCTAAGCAACAAAATATGCACAATTACCAAATTTATTTATTTACTTCTACCAATAGAGATTGTGAACTTAATATTTTACAAAACATAATTATATCGTTTTGTAACCTAACAAGTTTTTTTCCTGTAATAATGTATATATATATTTTTAATAGCCTACCTAAGAAGCAGTTTCAGTTTAAGTGTTAATTTTATAGAGTTACTGATTTTATTTCCAATTTAACCTGATACCTTTTATTAAGATTATAGCATTATTTTTTACTTTTTTCTTAACTTTACTGTTATTTTCGGTGGATATAGATCTTACACTTTCATCCAATGATTGTAAATTAATACATACAAACCGGTCTAAAATTGAAATAGTGTTCTTAAAAATTATTTTGCATACATTATGTTTTTAAAAAATTATTTTAAGCTTTTACATTATTGTAGAAAACAAAGAAATAAGATTTTTTTAAAATAAACTTAAAATAAAAGTTTGTAAGATCATGAAGGAGCTTTGGAAAATCAACAATTCAGGTACAACCCTAGGGACTAAGAACAATCACGTCAAAGTTAAATGCCTCGCATATGCGGACGACCTTGCCCTTTTAGCAGAGACAGAAGAAGAGGCAATTGCTCAAATAAAGACCTTCTCGGAAATAGCGAGGACAGCAGGCTTACAAATATCTTTTGAGAAAACGGAACTGATGACCACAGACTCGGGTTTTAAGAAGTAAGAGGTTGAAACTAAATACGGAAAAATTAAAGTGACGCAGAGATTTAAATACCTCGGAGAAATCATATGCAGCAATGGGTCGGATGGAGAGGGTTTTAAGGAGAAAGTCGCCAAATTGGAGAAATTAAGCTTCGCCACCAGTAATTTTTACCTTCTTGTTGTAAAAATACTATCTACCTATCTATTAAAGCTAGGATACGACATTATAATACAGGCATCAAGCCGGTGATACTTTATGGAACAGAAACCTCTGGTCTTCCCAGCCTAGAGAGGCTTCTGAAAATAGAAAGAAGAATTCTCAGAAGAATCTACGGACCTAGGAGAACACCTGAAGGATACAGGTTGAGGTAGAATGAAGAAATTTATAGGGAAACAACGGATTTAGAAACTGACTGGTGGGAAGGCTAAGGTTCTATGGACACATTATGAGGATGGATCCTGAAAGACTGAACCATACAATTTTTCACCGAATCCACTGTTACAAAAATGCAACGGGATATTTTAAACAACTTAGGGATGATATGGACCAAGTGAGGCTAACAGACCGAGATTGTTTTGACCGAGATGAATACAGAAGGGCGCTCAAGGGAATAAAGGTTCTTGTGGGAAAAAAGCGCCCCAAAAAGGCTCTTGCGTGGTCTGAGGAGAGAAAACTTAGGCACATATGGGAAAAGAGGAAGCGGATGAAGAGGAAGCATTAGTTGTGATATTCGCGTGGTCTTTAAGGCCTTTTCGTCAGAAAAAAAAAAGTTTGTAACCTTATTCTTAACACTAGACCACAGAGGACCCCTAATAATATATAATATTGATAATGGATAATGGATATAATATTGATCATCACTGCCTTTCAGAATAGGAACGAATTATCAGAAAGCGTAATAAAAACTATTCAAATTTTTATTTTTACTGTACGTTTCTTGAGAATTTTTATATCATTTAGCAAAGTGTCCTATCATAATCTTGAGCGAAATAGTCTAATTATCTACCTTGTGAAAACATTTAATTGATTAGCCTCAAACACTACATACAAATAAAATCAATATTTAAAATATCTGAAATATATTTGGAATCAGAAGTTATATTATACCTATAAACTTTTCAAATGAGTTTAGTTTACTGCGATAGGGATAAATATTCCACGATCGGAAACAAATCAATGAACTATTTTGGTATTCTCCAAGCCGGGATATTTTAAACTGATTTTATATTATATTTTAGAACGGTTACTTCAGGCGGTTTTATTCAGAATAATTCATCTTCCGATTCATCTTCCCTATAGCTACAGGTATTATATATTTTTACATAATATCTGTAATATTATATTATATTATATTATTTCGTAACATATTTTATTTAAGAAAAAAGTCAAGAACGACAATACTTTTTCTTTGTTATAATTATCATGTTTTTTTTTAAAACAGGGCGGATTTTTTATAATTTCGGCGCATCATCGTTAGATGGAAACAAGCGTATACGAGGGTCATCCGGAAAGAGGTGCCCGTTTGTGGAATAAAGACACAGGAGTAAATATAAACATTTTTATTGGAAAGAGCATACTTTACACTACTTCTCCACATAATCTCCAAATAGTCCAGTAAAATTAGTCAAATGAGAGCAAGAATCTCGGAATAAGAGATATTCGGCTATAAAGTTGTATAAACTTTTATTTTGGCGCCGTAAAACTGGTCTCAAAACCTACTTATCGTAGGGTGTCTGCGACTACAGATATTCCAAGGGCAAAGGGAAAAAATCGATTTTTTACACATTTACAGCAAATATCTCGTTTCCTATGGGTTTTATGCTATTTGTATTTATTATAAATATTGTAGAAGATTAAATTTTCTACAACTTTTGTTTTAACATTTTTTTTATATCTTGAACCATTTTCGAGATAGAGGGCAGAGCGCGCGCAGTGTTTAACTATGTAGAATATCATTCGAGGTCAACCTGTAGTCCAGATTAAAAACACGCCGTATAAAGTTTATAAATTATTGATAAATAAAACAAAACTGAATAAAGCTGTGCAGTTGTCAAATCTTCCACTAACGAGTGCAGCAGCTCACCAACATTTGAACTTTGCCTATTATCAAGTTCAGACTTGGTTACGGCAAGAATTAGAACCCCAGAATTGGGGTTGGATAAAGCGTGATGAATTCCTGGAACCTGTTATGGCAATGAATCCACCAGCTTCGGAGGAATTGATTAAAACAATATTCTGCAAGAATGGTTGTGGTTCGCGATGTGGATGCAGGAAAGCAGGGTTACAGTGCTCTTTAGCTTGCGGCCAGTGTATTCGGCAAGCTTCCTTAATGCTTCACCATATCAGAGTGATATCAATGAAGAATGCAAATTATTTAGAATTATGTATTTATCAATAATTTATAAACTTTATACGGCGTGTTTTTAATTGGGACTACAGGTTGACCTCGAATGATGCTCTACATAGTAAACACTGCGCGCGCTCTGCCCTCTATCTCGAAAATGGTTCAAGATATAAAAAAAATGTTTCACAACAATTGTAGAAAATTTAATCCTCTACAATATTTATAATAAATAAAAATAGCATAAAACACATAGGAAACGAGATATTTGCAATAAATGTGTAAAAAATCGATTTTTTGCCCTTTGCCCTTGGAATATCCGTAGTCGAGGACAACCTACGATAAGTAGGTTTTGATACAAGTTTTAGGGTGCCAAAATAAAGGTTTATACAACTTTAAAGCGTATTTAGATACGTAGTCACGCCTCGTTTAAGTTCTTCATCGCTGTGAAATCTTTTTCTCGTCAGAAAGTCTTTAAGCTTCGTAAAGAGATGAAAATCCGAAGGGGCCAAATCGGAACTAGACGGTGGACGGTCGAAGGTTTCCCACTTGAATTGCTGCAAAAGTTGTTGTGTTATCGCACCCCTCCCCAGGTTTAAGTTGCGACACCAGCGCCGAACAGACGACTCGTCCATCACATCGTCTCCATACACCTCCTTTAATTGGCGATATATATCACAAGGTCGAACGGTTCGTGCATTAAGAAATTTAATCATGTCCCTCACTTCACAACTGGCGGCGTTCTCAATTTGCTTAAACATTATAAACGATCACAGACACAACACAGGCGATGCCAGCGTCACGCAACCTCGCACAGAGCAAGCAGCCAAGAGCCAAGAGCCAAGCACAGACGCGGTCTGACCCTGCCCAGCGGCTACGCTCGTCGTAAGCGCTTCATGCGGCGCTAACGGGCACTACTTTCCGAATGGCCCTCGTAAATAAACACGAAAAAATAATTTAAAATGAACTTATTTGCATTTCTCACTTGCTATGGTCTACATTTATTCCCTTTGCTTTGTATATTTATCTAAGGATCCCCCTCCATCTTTATGTTTTACCACTCAGATACCTTGATGCCTATGTATTTTAATACTTTCCTTATATAATTTTAATTTGTCTATGTTTTGTATATCCAGCCCTGAAATTGGCTTGCAATGTGGGCGATAACGTTGGGTTTCCAATAAACAGATCTCCCTAATTTTACACCCACCCGGATATTTTTCTTCATATACGTGACTATTATTATTCTGTAACTATTATGATCAACTATCATTATTCAAGAAAAAATAATTTATTCTAAATAAAACCATAAGTTTTTAAAAATACATGACTGCTCATCATACGTATCATCGAACATCTAGACTTGGTTCGCTGGCATCCTACATACGGTATATACTTACTGCATTCCACTGCACACTGTTGCTGCAAGCGGACGATGGTAACTAGTAATGAGGTTGTTAGTGACATAGATTAGTGCAGATGGTGGAAATCGTGTTGTGGAAACCGAATTTCCCTGAGTAATAACTCACGCGGGGGACATCTATCGAGCCCAGAAATGAGAAATACCCAGGGCTAATGAAGAGATTCAACAGAGGTCTGGCTAAACCGCAACACTCCCCCGACCGCTGGCTCTCATAATCTTTATGAAATCCTCCCGCTTCCTGTTTTTTTTTTTTTTTTTTGTGTTTTTCCCTCCCTCTTTTTTTTCAACCTCTGATATCTCGTTTTTAAATGCCAATTTGTTGGCGAAACTCTCCTCCGTCTGTAATTCTTAGTGAAGCGGTATCCGTGGAATAAATTTTAATAATAAATGAAAATGAAAAAAGAAAAAAACGTACACAACGGAATAGACTAATTACTATGCAAAAGCATACAAATATTCACAGGTTTTTTAAAGATATCTTTTCCCACAACTATGCTAATGTTTGTATTAAATCTTCTAGAAATATGAAAAAATAAAGAATACTATGGGAAAAAAACTTAACGAATTTCAAGACGATATAATTATATATTGTAAAAGATAACTAACTAATTGGAGCGGAGTGGTAGAGCACTGAATTGCCATGCCAAAAAAACTGGTTCTAATCCCGCTGCTTGAAAGACTTTTGTTTAATCTGTTAGCCGCGGAGATGAATCCTATGGGATCTGGAACCCTCCTGGGCCTCACCCAGCCTCTATAAATTGGGTTCTAAAAATAAGGGGGGGAAATCTGGCGGTTGAGTATGATTTAGGATAAATCACCTCTCTGCACAACCGTTGTCCAAGAAAGAGTACAGTCTCCATGTAGTGAATCCCAGTATTCCTTCACGCGGTGTAATGGTACCACAGATCCTTCATGGGTTGGTACAGGAAAAAATTAGATAATAATTCACAGTCTTCTGTAAAAAAATAAATTGGTAATAAATAGTGCATCCTTCCTTTTTTTAAATAATTCATCTTTCAAACTAACAACTATTATTTTTAGAGATTTCCTGCAGCTTTTATTACTTCAACAATAATCTCACACTAAAGAGAATAATGTATCTGGAGCCCCTGTGAATAAGTGGTTAAGTCGAATTTTATCAAGGGAGTTCACTGTTTTGAAGGGAGCGGAATCGTGCAATTCTCGTACTTTTTGGCTTGAAATAATGTTTTAATATAAGCAATAATTCCTTTTAAACCCAATGCCTGTCTTAGTCCATTATTCTTAGCGAAAATAACACGATTCCACTCCCCTAAGAACAATAAACTCATTTCGGAAAAAAATCGAGTTAAGCACTTATTCACCGGGGCTGTAGATATATAACGTACTATATTATACATCTAAGTCAGTCATGCAATATAGAAAAATATAAAATTATATGGTTGTTTGTTTAAATATTTAAATTCGCATTGTGATGCTGTGGCTAATTGTATGCAGGTATAATGGTTCACTTGTCAATCACCTCCTTAATCATATATTTCTAAGATTTTCAAACATAATTACAATAAACCTCTATTATCCGTCGCTCTATTTACCGTCACTCTCTGTTAACCGTCACCTCAGTTTTAAGAAATTAAAAAAAAGATTTGTATATATTGTTTGGTTGCTAAAGTCATAGGCGCCAGCTAATCAAGAATCAATCGTTGTGTCTTAACTTCGATTCCTAGAATCTGTTGTTAACTTAAAACCTAGGCTTTCTCAGAAATTAATTATCTCCTCATCCTTACCAAATGTAGTTTCCGCAGTTGGACGGATACTCGAGGTTTTACTGTATTTGGTTTTATATTATTTTTTTAATATTTCACTAATGGTACAGGTTAAATATATTACATAATTAGGTCTATTAGGAAATTTGTTTAAACGTAAATTTCAACTCAAGTAAACATCATAAGAAACTAATAAACATGACCTATAAACTTGGCATGAGGGTTACTGTTGCTAAAAGTGCAATTGATTCCATCTCAGTTAATGCTAACTAGGTCGTAATTAATTACGCAATATCAAAACAAAAATTAATCATCTATATGTGTTAGATAAACAAAAGCCAATTTTTATTTTTTTTAAATCGTTAATAGGGTGTAACTATTGTAATTAACAGATGTGATATACATAAACAGTTAAAATTATTAATAATCATAAAGATGAAAATCAATTATTCTATTAAGGTAACTAAATAACAGTCATTAAGATAATTAAAATGGTAATTAATTGCTTATTTTATTTTGTTTTTAATTTATTCGATTTATATGAAAACAACCACGATATGATTACTTTTTCTTTTTTTTTAGTCATTACCGTTATTGCAAAAAAAAAATTACGAACCATAAAAAATGTGGGAAACAAAAAAAATAAAAGTCAATAACAATTTTAATTGTAAACTTTTCACAGAAGTTTACAATTAAAATTATACTCTAGAATCGAGACTCGAAATAATTCAATTATATTATTCTATTCTGTTTATTTAAAATTATGACGTTTAATGCTAGTGATAATTTAATTTTAATCAATTTATTCCAAATATGAACAATATTAATTCATTTGGATACAATTATTTTGTATAGATAATAGTATACATTGAAATAAGTTCCTTTTGGCATGTAAAATAATATTTATTGCACTCATTCATGGCAACCTTACTATATTATTATCAAGAACTAAAAAAATATTTTACAAACTATATTCCAATAATTTTTATTTATTTTATTTTTAGCTCATTCTGTAAAATATAGGGTAATTCATCCTGATTACTTTTCATTTTCATTTAGTTTAAAAAATAAATATTACTTACCGCGTCAGCCAATATTATAAGATTAATTTATTCTTATGAAGAATTAAAACACTTTTTTTTTAATAATTTGTTTTTCAAAATGATTGGACTTACGCGATGTGGAGCGAGGAGATACGACGCGAAGCGGCCCGTACTCAGACACACACTGACCTGGCTGTTGCCCAAGGCGCAACCTCTACGCAGTCGTTACACACCCAAACAGGGCATGCAGCATAACTCAAAGAAAAATTAATTGATTTTACTACGCCATAAAGGAAACATTAACATATAATAACTAAGCAACTCGATACATAAACACTCATAACGTTCAAAATAAATCTAGCTCAAGCTCATAAAAATAGATTCTACAGCTCTACTCTTATTTAAAGATATTAATGGGAAAAGATTGGAAAAACATCGTAAGTTGTGAGAGTATCTATAAAATAAAGCTAATACACAATTTAATTTAATTGATAAACTATTATTTATTTAACAATCATTTGAGTCACTACATAATTATAATTTCTTAACATAAGTTTTTGCGTCACTCAGCCATTACCTTCTAAAAATTTTCAGGCTAAATTTTTTTTTTTCCTTTTCTAAAATGCTCTAAAATTTTCCAACGGCATACTGTCCATCTATATTTAGACAATACTACATATCTATATTTAGACAATAGGTAATATTTCTACTTTTTCTCTTTATGATAATTTCGCTTACCTTTCATGATACATTCGACGCGTTGAGAAATAGTTATTTCAAATAAAATAAATTAATGGTACCCGAAAAGAAGAAATTTAGAAAAATTAGTTGATTTTTCCAATAAGAATGAGGCCTCTCTGGTATCAAATAACACCACATCATTCATAGATAAAACGTGCTAAAATAAAATCGTTATAGCATGTTTCTATAAAAACCTAAAAGTTTAATGATAAATCAACATTAAAATGGGCGACCTTTGGTCAAAGTGGTTAGCAGAACAACCTATTAAGCCCAAGATCCCGGGTCCTAGCCCGGTAGGTGGTCCTAGGATATTTTAAAGGGAGTCCTTGGTTAAGCCGTCCTTCGGAAGGGGAGTTAAACGGAGGTCCTGAACCTGTACGATGTCAGGAACTCGTTAAAAATCCCTACACAAATTAAACCTGGATAAGCAAAATTTAGGACTCCCACTGTAGCATCGTCCGCTTAGTCATAGCAGCATACAAAGTGACGTTAAATAAACAACAAATCATTTGTCGTTTAAAAAAATAAACTTTTTTGTTATTAAGATAAATCAATAATTATAATTTATTATTTGAAAAAGGGAACGGTCAACAGAGACATCAAATAAATGTTAATACATTAGTGGAAAAATTCCAACTAAAAACCTTAAGTCTCCAAACTAAAACAGGAAATTAAAAATACCTGTCCAATATTTCGCCTATTCAGGCATCCTCAGGGCAGAAAGAGAATAATAGCAAACCAAAATTATTCATCATTTGGTTTGCTATTATCCTTACTTCCTACTATCCTTCCACCTGCCCCTGGGCCTCCCTCTACGCGTCTCTCCATCAGGGCAGTTTTCATACACTCTTCTAACAGTTCTTTCTTCTCCCATTCTCAGCAAGTGAACCAGCCACTTCATCCTCTGTAACCTGTAAACGACCTCCTAAATGAGGAGATCGTCATGTCATTATAGTGCTCATATAACTCTCTTTTTTTTCTTCTGCGCCATACACCGTTTTCCTGGACAGGCCCTACGATGCGTCTGAGGATACTCCTTTCGAATCTACCCACCAGATGTGCATACTTCTTGTTTGAGGTCCATGTCTCGCAAGCATATGCCACTAATGGCTGAATCAGCGAATTATAGAGAGTGATCTTAGTGTTGAGGTCGACATTTTTGCTTTTCATCAAACTGGCAATGGCAAAGTATGCCCGATTGCCAGCCAGTACTCTTCTTCTGATTTCTTCTGTTTCATCTAGTTTGTCCTTTATTGACAGAGCCAAGGTATTGGAAGCTGTTCACCACCTCGAAGGTATGTGTTCCCATTACGTAGAGTTGTTGCCGGCGAATTTGTGATTTTGCCTCCCTCTTCTCAGCACCATCATTTTCGTTTTTTCCTCATTTATTTTTAACCCTAACTTTTCTGCTTCCGACTCAAGCCTTTGCAGGTTAATCTTATTACTAGGTAATGTCCTTCCAATAATTACCACGTCATCTGCATAGGCGAGTACCAGCGTTAGTCGATTAAAAATATTCCCGCCTACATGTAATGCTGCTCTTTCCATAACTGCCTGTAGGGCAATGTTGAATAGTAAAGGGGCAAGAGGATCTCCTTGTCTTAGACCATTCTACAAGTCTCACCAGTCGTTTTAGAGTTGAATAGCTTGTCAGAAATTGGATCATTATCCAGTCCACCTAAGTTCCACGTGATTCACAGATTGCTAGCCAGATGGTTCAGAAAAAGCGCATCCGTGTCATGTCACGTTGCTTAATTACATTCAGGGGGCGCTATTAGTGTCTCAATTTTCTATTAGTTTAATTTTGCTTAGTATAATTAATATTAATCTTACTTTTCAGAAGTATACATAGAATTCAGGTCTTAACTCGTTAATTTTTTTTTAGAAGTAATTCTATTTAGTTTCTAGAGGAATTAACATGCGTGCATCAAAATGAAGACCACCCTTCATTTAAAACGTCGCAGAATATAACCACAGTAGGAAAAATACCAATTATTTTTTACTTGATAGTAATCAATTATAGCACTTGCTTTCTTACTATTCTTCATTAAACAAAGTGTATTTTATTTATATTTTCAGATGTAGTGTCATAACCTGGAAGGCCCCTGGACTGAACAAGGAGGACTGGCGGAAGCGTATCGAAGAGGCCAAGGCTCATTGAAGGTCTGTAGAGCGTCGAAAGAAGAACAAGACCTATCATAAGACCGAAATAATAAAAAAACACTTTATATCGAAAAGTTAACCTGGTTGAGAGGGCAACTTAACAAGTAATAATTAATAAAATAATTAATTTCATTTTTAGTTCACTTTGAGAAATTTAGATATATGTGTTCCGTATGTTAGCTTTCGATTGAAAAAATGGATGATGACTTTCAAAAGAAAAGTGAAAACATTTTTTTTTTAATTTAATTTATTGATATTTACAACTATAATATGATTATAACTAGTAAATCTGCTGATATGTACATTATGACATGAAAAACACATGTGGAGAAACTACCCATCGGCAGCACTCCAATAAAGTTCTATAGTAGATGGTCTCGAGGCCATCTTCTTTTCAGACGCCTCGGAGGGTTATCAGGAATAGTATGGGAAGCAAGTTGAGAGACTAGAGGATTCGAGTGTGTATGGAGCTTGTCGTGGAAGGATAGGTATCTAGTTTGGGCCAAATCAGTAACATATGGGCTATTAAGATCATGATGGATGAGTTTGTTTGTGACATAATAAGGAGCATTGAGGATTTTACGAAGGATTTTGGATTGTAAGGATTGGAATCGAGATGAATTGGATGGTTTAGTAGAGCCCCAAAGCTCAACTCCGTATGTCCAAATAGGCCTGAAAACTGTCATGTAAATGAGTCTTTTGTAATTAATTGGTAGCTTAGAGCGTTTGTCCAGTAAGTGTTGAAGTAGGCGAAAACGTCGAGCAGTTTCTTGTCTTTTCAGTCTTGTATGAGGATTCCAAGTGAGACGTTTGTCCAGATGGAGTCCTAGGTAACGTATCTGTTCGACAGGGTTCAGTGGAATATTATTAAAGGATACAGTAGGGCAGGAATTCGTAGCTTTACGACGAAGGGTGAAGGTTATTTGATGGGATTTGTTAGGATTTATTTTAATTCTCCAATTTTGACACCATTCTTGAAGGTTTGAGATATGGGATTGAAGAGATTGGGATGCAACAAATGGATCCTTATTTACTGATAACACACATGTGGCATCACCGTACGTAGTGAGGACAGTGGAAAACATTTAAAAACGTAAATAATTGACTTATTTCAATAAGGAGCTTTTATTGTGAATTAAGTCATATCTAATACAATTAATGCAAGACTATGCAATGTAAAGGGACGAAAGAGTACGTAAGGCACCTCTAGGTCGTATCTAATACAAATAAATAAAAACCAGCGATGAAGATTTATAATTAATATAGAAAATATTTATTTTTTCAAGCTTCCTTTATAGTTTTGAAGCATGTTGTTAAATTATATTAAATTATAATTATTAAATTATAACACGCGAACAGACTGAATTTTCAGGATATCTGAGTAAAAAACAAACGCCATACAATAAAAAAAAAACAGTTAAATTTAATTTTAGGTTACAAAAGCTTCATTGTTAACAGAGTATCCCACCTACCCGAAAAAATACATACAAAAATCAAATCAACAGTCATGTCGAATTTTTACCAAAATAAAAAAAGATGGAATCGTGTTGTTTTTTGCCGGCTGTCAAGAGATGAAAACATAAAAATTTCTCTTTGTGTTGGAGATTATTTTAAATTTATCAACAAAAAAAAAAGTGGAATGAACAACACTTGGCTTCCTTTTACACAGTTTTAAACTCTCTAAAAGTGATCCACAATAAATGATTGTTGTGGATCACTTTCAGAGAGTTTAAAACATTTGGAACATTTTAGTTAATACAATTTTCGACCTTGACTTACCAACTGACTCAAAATTAATTATTTACGCCGACGATATATTACTTTTAATCAGAGGAAAATGTTTTCAAAATTTACAACAGATAGCAAACTTAACATTAATTAAAATACATGATTGGACAAAAACATGCAAGCTAGAACTCAACATAAGGAAAAGCAAATACATTATTTTTGGTAGGAAAAGGTATATACCGGAGTTAGACATCGTCATTGGCAATGAGCAATTGGAAAATACTCAAACATTGACCTTTCTTGGTGTTGTGTGCGACAGAAAAATAAGTTGGTCAAAACACATAGAAAGAATTCACGTCAGGACTATGCAAACTGTAAACTCTCTGACTATTGCCACCTGGGGCCTTGGGGCCGAATGTTTGAAGACAATTTACGAGGTGGCGTTGATTCCCAAAATGCTTTACGCGGTACCGATATGACATAAAGCAATTGAGAAAAAATGCTATCTTCAGAAACACCAAAGAATCGTTGGGATAAGGATTGTGAAGGGGTATGAAACAATCTCATATGACGCAGCTTGTGTCGTAGCAGGAATTGTACCCATTGGTCTAAAAATTAAAGAAATAGTACAACTCTCATCGATTAAACTGCGTAACGAAAACTTTAGAGAATCGAAAACAGCATGAATGAACGGGAATCTGAACCTTTAGATTGGTTACACCCATCAAAATTTTCCAAACTTTATACGCACTTGACTGGACCTAAGGGAACGGATACAGAAATCACTACCATATACACAGACGGAAGTAGAGAAGACAATTATGTAGGTTGTGCTTGGCTACTTTGGGACACGAATGGGAAGATGCGAAGTGCCCACAACAAACTAGGCACAACGTGTTCCAACAACCAAGCTGAGAATTACGCAGTCGTAAAAGCGACAGAATTCCTTCTTGACCATTCAACCAACATACATACAGACATAGTTATACACACAGATAACGTGATATTGATACAAACAGTCCTCAACACAGACATACATGACGAGCTTACAGAAAATATCAGAATGAACTTATGCACACTTAGGCTTCTAATTTTCCAATATTGGATATATATAAGATAGTTACTCCTGCGTGGTTGAGTTGTACTATATATCTTTTTAAAGTAAGTATGTACTTTTTAAGAAGTAAACAACTATCTTTACTTATAATCTTTAACTTGATGATTTTGATTTTTTTTTAATGAAATTGTATATCATCAACATAGTTATAAAACCTCGTGACTCGTTTTTTTGTAAATTATGTTTCTAAATTAAATTTATATATGTGAATTAGTTGATGAAATGTGTTGCATAATTGTATTATATATATTCTGCTGATATTTTTTTCACTTTCAATTAACCTAGTATCCGTGTACATCTATCTAGAATGGCGTTGTGGTTCTCCAGGACATTAAGTAGATGCCCGGAGATTTGGTCCAAAGACGGTCTGCTTAGGGGAAAAATATAGCTAAGTCCGAACAGCCGTAATCCTTTGATCTAGACCAATTTGTAACTGCCCTTGCACACGACTACAAGTCGGAAGGAGAGACATGGTTGAATCCGCCCCAACACTTAATAATCCCTTTAGAGCTTTCTCTAAGCTGGTTTACTAACACTGGACTTCTTCAAAAAAAGCCTCACTTTAGTTATTTATTTCAAAGAAGACACATGAATTACGAAATTCTCGTAATTTTAAGACATTACTGGAAACAAAATTTCACAGCCGCTGAAGCAACTCGTGAAATTATTAAATATGAAAGGGAAGGTGTCCTTGACCAGCGCATTGCGTGGCGTTGGTTTGAAAAATTTAGCAGTGGAGATACGACGTTGGAAAGGAAGAAGGGCTCCGGGCGACCATTAATGGATATTGATGAGGTTCTGAAGGAAGCTGTTGAGTCAAATCCATCCACAAGTACTCGCGAACTTGCCAGGGAGTGTGGTTTGTCGAAAGATATTGTTAGTCGCTATCTTCTCTCCATGGGGAAGGTGAAAAAGGCCAGTAGACTGGTCCCTTACTGGGATGTATTTAAAGAGGAATAATGAGAGGAACATAGTAATCTTGTATCAGGCGTCGCGTAAGTTCTGTCCTAAAAGTTTTTTTAAATTTTATTCCACAACTGGAGAGAGAGAGAGAGAGAGAGAGAGAGAGAGAGAGAGAGAGAGAGAGAGAGAGAGAGAGAGAGAGAGAGAGAGAGAGAGAGAGAGAGAGAGAGAGAGAAGTGGTGGAGAAAAGATAGAGCGGGCCACTGGTCACACGGAATTAGTTTAATTGGCTATTACTCTCCCCTTCAGCTGAATTCCATTACCTTTCAACTAACCTATTATAAAAACTAGAAAAACAATTAGGATTTTTCTTTGTTGATTACAAAGGTTTGTTATTAAAAATAATGAATTGAAAGCAAGATTTTTTTAATTATTAGGAACTCTGATTCTAAAACTAATTTCTTCTATCATTTTGTTCGGTCACCATCAAAAAGCAAGTTTGATGGTAATCAATTTTTAACAAGGGCTAAAAGTAAGGATACAACATGGAATGTGGGAGGTATTTAATGAGAGAGGGCCACAGAAGAGACAGAAATGGGAAGGGGTGGCCAAGAAGGCCTATGATCTAACTGACCAGTATCATCGAAGTGTAAGTCTGTAATGTTCAAATAGTATTAGTCTTGTTTCGTTTTTTTTAGAAATAAAATTATAAATATATAATATAATGTAATATGATTTCTTTCCAGATCAAGGACAAACCGATCAATTTGTATTTATGTAATTGATTTATTATTTATTTTATTATGAGAATAATATTGACAGGAATCTATGAATATGTAGTTCAATGACCTAAGAGATTGCAGGCCTCTAGGCTACTACGCTATCGAAGCAACCAGTTGGTGATGCCAATTTCTCTCATCATCTTCTGCAAAATACACTTTAAAGGTCGCAACGTAAACCCTACTTAGGGGCTTTAAATTTAATTTTTATCTTTGTTATCCTGATGTCTAAGTTATAGGTATATACAATATTAATGACAACATAATTAGACAACACGAATTTTATTCAAAACCTTTCTATCCGCATTTAATAAAGCACTTTCCTTTCCTTAGACTGGAAGGAAGGGCCGAGTGGTCAACAAAAAGAATAAAGAAAAAGAATGGCTTCGATATTATCGATCAGCTGTCAGTGAAGCTCTCCAATGATCATCTTGCGGGTCTCCATGGAGATCGGACCCCAAGCCATCAGCCAGGCCCTTAGCGGAACTTATCGCCCTCAAACTCCCTTTAACAATGAGCCTAGAACTGGATTTTCCCTTGGTTATTTTAATCAAGTCGGTACTTTTTAAAAATGATACCGGGGTCCTTAGTCTCAGGATGGAGAGTATGATTTTATTTGATATTTTATAAGGAACATTAGTCCTAAACTCGGCAACGTGTCACATGTGACACAATTGTATAATCCAATATTCGAGAAGTTGAAAATATTTTTTTCATTCTAAAAGAAAAGCTTTATTATTTGTCCTCATTTTACTGGATTTATTGTACATTCATCTCATTTCTATAATTCAGAAATTGGTAATTATTCCACAGGTTATCGCTTCTAGTTTAGTCACAACAAGTTTTAATAGTTAATTCTTTTCATTTTTAACTTTTTCCGAAAATACAAGTTATCATGAGCTTTAGAATAGAAAAGATAATGTAATTATGAGAAATGTGTATACTCCTGTAATCATTTCATCTAGAAATGAAAGTTTCAACAAACCTCATCTATAGTTAGAAATGTTAATTGAAACATTTATTTCTTGATAAAATAATAACCAAAATCCACTCATTACCCATAATTACATTCTCTTTTCCATACTAAAGCACACGATAACTTGTATTTTTGGAAAATATTAAAAATGAAACGAATAAACAGTTAAAACTTGTTGTAACTCAACTCGAAGCGACAACCTGTGGAACAGATACCAGAATTTTTGTTTGTCAAGTTTATGGTTAATAGGACTTTAACGTAGTTGGTCTCATCCCACCCATCCCTTTTATTCAAGCTTAATTTGAAGTGATATTTTGTTTACTACGCCCTCGAGCCCATTAAAGCGAGAGGTACCTAATTACTACTGAGTTTGTCCACTGACGGTTCCGTGACTCGTTATGTATTTTGCAGGTCGCATACCCGCTTAACTGTTTGTAACCATAACAATGTTTATTTGCCAAAGAAAACTTCTTGTAAGCTTACAATTCATTCAGCTTTTTTTTCTCTTTTTTTTACAATCAGAAACAGGTATTTTTACTAAAAAGGAGACTTTTTAACCCTCTGTTCGAGGAGGGGGGCAATCCTCACAAAATCAACAGTTTATAACATTATTAGTAATAGCGAGTGAATATTAAGATGGGCTTGTTTTTGGGCTTGGTAACGATCGAATTCTTAAAAATTTAATCAGGCATTAAGCCGACTCGTAAACGACCGAAGGATAGATCGAGTTGGAGGTGTAAGAATTGCGTTAAGAGTGATCTGGCGGGTTTGTGTAGTGGCCCGTGGGCGGAAAATTTTGTAAGCAGCGATTGGTGGTATCGGAATCGAGCCCTCGGGTCCGCTAAGCCTTTTATTCTTGGAAATAAAGAGCGTCGGCTATCATTAGCTTTGACTCTATTAAGGTCGATGAAATTAAATAAAACATACTTCGTTCGTATGAATATGTAAAATATATATTTTTATAAGTGATACAGCTACGAAGCCACACGGGGAGCCCGCCCCCTCCCTTAATAGCCTTAAAGAAGACTTGCAATGTGGGTCGAAACGTTGGCTCTCCAATAAACAGTCTAATTACCTACATATATTTTTTAGTTAACCTAAAATAAAATTCAGTTGAAATTTGCTTCACTCTGAATTCTGCCGCTCAGGACTGTCCCCATCCCTTGTATCAGAATGACCACAATATAGATTGTAATCATTATTACTCATTCCATAATACTACAAAGTAGGTTAAAAAAAACAATATTTACGATTAGCAAATAATCATAACGAGTTCAGAGATGGTAAAAATTGATGTACCCATGAAAATATGAACATTTTCGTGAATGCAATACTGCTCCGTAAATGGTGGTAAAACGCTAAATTGAGCGTTTTAGCTCTGTTTAGTAATTATGAGTTAGGATCACCATTTTTATTAATTAATTTTTTCTTTATAAGCTTTTTTCTTATATACTGGACTATCTTTTGAAATCATATAATTCACTAATGAACAAAAAAACCTTTATTCCAGTCAGATAAATCTTGTTAAAACATTAACGAAGGATTAAAAAATACGTTTCGACAAATTCATTTGTCATTTTCAATTCTTGTTCTTCGTAACATCCAGTGGCGGATTATCCGTAAGGCAAACTAGGCACGTGCCTAGGGGCGCGTAGTTACAAGGGGCGCGCGAGCTCAGAATTTTTAAATAAATAAAAAAAATAACATATCGCGCATTAGCGTAAGTACAAGGGCCCTGATCTACTAGTCTAGGATGTGACGATACAACGTCACCGTAATTACAAAAACAATCAGTTAAAATTAAGATGGCCATTTATGGCCGGTACAGGGGCGCCGATAAAGTTATTGCCTAGGGCGCTCTGGACCTTTAATCCGCCACTGGTAACATCATATAAAATTCATAAGTAAAAACATCACTTGAGGTCAAAAAGGATTTAAAATAAATTTTACAATAAAGTCCTGGAAGTTAACCTACTTCCATGGTCAAATGCACAAAGATTTGACTGGAATAAAGGTTTTTTGTTCATTAGTGGATTAATTAATTTTTTGAGAAGAAATAATCTTTTTTAAATTCTATTAAGATCTTAATGTAAAGCATCGCTTAAGGTGACCTTGAAGTGACCAACAAAAAGGGTAGACAACTAGATGTAGCACCAACCCATTTACGGAATTTTAACTTTTTACGATTATCCTTTTTTTAGTTATACGAGAATAAAAGATGCACATAAAAGATAAAAGATGCAATAAAGGAACGAACATAAAAGATGGCTTATAGTCAAAATAATATAAACGTTCAAATCTGAAAATTAAAAATTTAATAAAAAATGAAAGATTAATATTATTCAAAGATGTAACAATGAAGGAATGAGGAGGTAAAAGGCATCATTAGCGGTAATATTTTTATCTCACGGTTTTGTTCGAAAAAACAAAGAAGGCATGTCACACTCCACACCAAACACTAAATAAATATCATCTGCTCAGCTTTTTCTCACCTGATTGGTGAGATAACTGCTTCAAGCTGATGTCATAAGTGTGTCCCCTTAGTTCATGTCCCACAGCTACTTCCAATTTATCAAACAGTTATTTAGTGCTGAATAACTTTTTTTTTAAATTTTACCAGTCATCATTTCTCTTCTGAAATATAGAGAGCTAAGTAGTTCTTAAAATCGATAAGCCTCACCAAGTTGGTGTAACTTTTTACCTTAATTACTGTTTTTAAGGAACACTGAACAAAATACATATTTTAATAATATCTCAAGAGGGACTTCTCCATTTGTTAAATTTTAAATGAGTGGCAATTAAAGCTGACCTGAATCAAATCAAAATCTATATTATAAGTATAAAAATTTATATTATAAGTATTACTAAATTGTAACTCATTACTAATTACACAATACCATAAAACATATAAAAATAATAGGTTTGGTTATCAAAGGAAAAACCTGGTTATATGCTTTTTAGCACACATTTGGAAGGTTGTAAAAAAAATGTCTATTTTAAGTAATTTAATATTTTATCTGTATTCATATAAAACTGTTGATACAAGATTTAATAATAATTTGTTAAATTCATAATGAGCTCATTTTAAATAAAAATCATAAAATAAAGAACAACTTTTGATGGTTATGTAGTGACACAAAAGGGACAGAGTGATGTTGAACCAAACCAAAAATACGAAATTTAAACATTTTACAATAAACAATTTTTTAGCAATACACGAGGTATACAATAAATTACTCTACTTCCAATAGTAAGCAGGCTAAGAAGTAAAAGTTCTTATCTACTCCAAAAACTTTTAGTTTTTAAATTAATATGTATACTTTCATTCTTAGTCTAAATCCAGGATAATGTTGGTTACCCAAACAAGCTTCATGGAAAAAAAAATACAAGGAGGGATGGGATCGACATTGCCATTTTTAGAAAATAATTTTGAAGAGTATTTTCTTTCAAATTTTATTTCCTGGAACTATTACTTGACTCTTACTTCTAAATCTTAAAAAAATAGACACTTATCTACCACAAAGAGGAAGGAAGTCAAGATTGCAGCAAACTAACATTACAACTTTTTTTGTGTCACAAATCTCGATACTTCTTACTTTGCTTGTAAATGTTTTTATTGAAAATTATTTTTTTAACTGGAGTTCGACTAAATAAAGATTTTTTTTTAAACTAAGTGATTATTGTTTGGAATGTTCCTTTATTAAAATGAAATTCAATTATCCGAACCACACCTGACGACATTAGTCTGAATAATCAACATTTTACAGTAACATTGTTTGATCCTAACTGTTCATTTTGTATCATTAGACTATCAGCAGTGAATTGGCTCAGTGTGTAGAGTTCTATTCTAAGTTGATATGCTGAAGGTTCTGAATTCAAATCAGACCTTGGCAGATAAAGTACTTAATCCACTGACAGCCACAGACGGACCCAGTGGGACTCCCCTGCACAACCGTTGTCCTAGAACAGCAGTTGTTCAGGGGAAAGCTGAGCTAGTAGATACAACTTGCTAACTTAATCAACTTAACCTCTACTTCTACAGTAAGGCCATCATGTACCATTTTTTATTTTATTTTGTATCAATTATGAAATTTGTAACCCGTATTTTGACCTAAGGGCGAGCAACAGTAAAGTTGTATGCTAAATAACAATAATGGCCTTATGAATGTAAAATCCGTGAAATGTTAAATTTTTTTTTTAATAAAATAGAATTTATCGCAACATTTACATCCTACTAATCTAACAAACTTATAAAACTGAAAAACTGATAGAATTAATCTAAATATAGGGCAATTATGGACATTGGGTAGATTCAGATACATTTCATCTGCAGTTTTTTTGTTCAATAGAAAGTTATATTCTAATATTCTAGTTCCTTCCAGAACTTTTTATTCTATTTATCTTTTATTTATTAATATGATAAATTCTTGATTCGAATCAGCTAAATCTTTATTGTTCATAGTTTCAAGAAGGAATATGAGATTAATGTTTGATAAAATATAAATATTGCTACCAATAGAGGATAAGAAAAGATACAATAATAAAATGTATTTTTATTGAAAGTAACAATTAATTATAGTTTATTTAATTTATTATGTAAATAAACATTTTCAATTTAAAAACACATTCATAACTACTATATTTGATTAATATTTACAATCTGTCACCCATAATTGCACTGTACTTAGTTTCGTTACTCATGTTTTATTTTTTGATATTTGTTAAAGAAGGGAGGTTTAAAATTTGTGATAACTGTTTCAAAAATAAAATGTAGAAATTACAGATTTATGTTTGCTTATTAGTCTAACGTCGATTTTTGCTACACTATGGCTGATCGGAAGATGCTACTCTGGGAATCCTAAACTTAGCCTATCCAGGTATAATTTATTAGGAGGGATCATTAAGAATTACCTGATACACAGGCTTGGAACTGCCATTTTAGATATCTAGATATATCTTAAAGATAAGCTCAGCTCAAGATTAAATTACAATAATAGATTTTATTCATAAGGAACCAGCAAGGATTTCAATAAGTTGGGCATTCAAGTGGTACATTTAATAGCTATTCCTTCTACCAAAATTCTTATTACAACGTTCTCGGAAGAAAATTTTTAGTGACCGATGTCAAAAATTGTTAGGTACATTCTTACCAAACGTAATTTCCCACCTAATAAACGACCTCTAATATCTGGAAGTAAGTTATGTATCCCAGGATTTTTTACTTGACTAAATAATTTGTGTTAAATTGTCAATTCTAAACAAAACCTGAATCAGCCTGTTCTGAGGTAAACATGTACTCTGAACTCTGTCGCGGGTTACATGTTTAAGACTATTGATCATGATGAATTCCTGGATTGATATGTGTATAAATTTCATGATAAGTATGTTCTGCCAATTGACTTTAATGCAATCTGCATTAACAATTTTTATTACAAGTTAAAAGATTTGATTGTAAGAATTATACAATACTCGACAATGATGTATGGCTAATTTTAAATTTACAGTAACAAAATTGAACCCTACAAATTCAACCACATAGACCAAGGACTTGTTGGGAGTTAGGTTCATCCCTAAATATATCAAAGTAATATTTTAAGAATGAATTAATTGTAATCTCACAAAGGATTGATATTGTATTTTAGTTCATACTTTTATCTCTTAAAGTGTTGTAGTTATGAATTTTGTTCAATAAAAACTAAGGGATAGCCTTCCCTACTAAATCAAGGATATGAAATAGACAGAAGATAAAGAATCTAGATGGCTGTGGCCTATCCAATCCAAAATTAGCAAAATAAAGATCACATTAACTAACTACGTGTAGAATGGGAATCTTTTCATGAAACAAATGAAATAGTTTATATATATATTCTTTACTATTATATTTTATAAATTTACACATTTAGATAAACAATACAAATCAAGTTCTCGTGTCCCTTGTTTCTTATTCCCTTATATTATCTTAATATATAACACTATATGGTTTACATATGTCTTATTATGGATAGGTCTGGACAATACTTTCCACTGTGTTCCTTTCAAATTCCTCAGAAATACATTAAACAAGAAAATCATATATAAAACCGATTTTAAACATATAAATAAATAAATATTTAAAAAGTACAAGAAAATAAAAAAGATTTTTGCTGAACCTTGATAAGTTCTGTGTCTGAGCTGATGGTAAAAAAATAAAAATAAATGTACATATATAAAAGAGTTCAATCTGAGGATGTAATATTTCAGTAAGGGCTTTAATACAATAGCTATTAAATATATATCGTGGAATATAGTAAAGTGATTTTTCTTTCTGTCAAAATTCGATTGTTTTCAATAATTTTTTTTTCATTTATTAAACTTTTACATATAACACAAGAGATCAAAGGACAAAGCAGAATGAAGTAACACCAAAGCAAATAATATTTACATTATCAGCTGCTCATAAGACTAATCAAAAGCAACACTGATATTATTAACATACAGGACATCTAAAAAAGACTAAAAATTAGTCTTCTATACTTAGCAGGAACTCATAATAAATGCCACTAAAAATAAATTTATAAACAATCACATGATGACAAATAGCTTTCTTTCAGTACAATTTATACATTAATTAAAAGTGAAACAATATAGAAACATCGTATTCCTAAATTCACAAATAAAAACATAAAAAAACAAAGATGGAATAAAATAATATTCGATAGTTATTGGTTGACTGCACAAATTATTACGAAGGATAACATTGTGCGGTTAGAACATGCTATAATTCCAGAAAAAAAATAAAAAAAGAAAATTCATTCGGTTAAACATAGAAAAAAGGCATCAAGATCAAATCATGAAGAATACTAATTTCTATGATCTCTTCATAAATTACATTATTTATTTTAATAATTATTTAGAGTTTTTTGACCCATGTTTTTTAATTAACAAATTATTTTTAATCAAATAAATTTGTTTAACCCTTTATTGGTCAATGTGCACTGTCATGCACATAATCTTTATTTATTATTTTCTACACTGTTTTAGCCTAGGTGTACAGCTTAATCATAACATCTGTTTGTTTATAGTGTTTTAGGTCTACAAACAGATCTTATAATTAAGTTGTACAACTAGGCTAAAATAGTGGAGAAAATAATAAATAAAGATTAGTTGTATGACAGTGCACATTGGCCAATAAAGCAATAGGATTTCAAAAAAATCAATAATAATAATAATAATAAAATAAAATAAATCTTTAAAAAAATTATAAAATCACAAATCACTTAAGAAAGATTAAAATACAATTTACAACTTAATTAGCACTACTGTTTTCCTGAGTTGGTTCTGCTACAAAACAAGCAAAATTTAACTGATTTATTAAATCAAAACATTCAACTAATTGAAAATACACATACCTTAAACAGAATAAAATAGTACATAAATTTCAAAATATGTAACTTAAAACAAGAATAATATTTTACATATCATTTAAAAACTGAAATTAAATGTTATATGGATATTTTTACTATACTGTTAAAAAATAATGTATATAAACTGAAAGAATGCAAAAAAAGATGATAGTTTACTGCATTATCAGATAATATTCAAAATGACTCATTATAAAAATAATTGGGAGTGAAATAACTGAGAAATCACAAACCCAAAAGAGTTATCATTAATCTCAATTCTGCATGCATTCAAAATAATAAATATTAAAATAAATAATGGATAAAAATGATCTTATGCCTTTAATCAAATGCTTAAAAAAAAAAAAAGTAACAATATCAAGTATAAATCATTCTTACATGAACATTTCACATTAAAAAAACAAATATTTAATAAATATACAAATTTATGTATACAAAAATTTATAAACACACAAAACAAGAAATAAAAAAACCTAAGCATCATAATTTAAAAAGAAATCTAGAAACTAGATATCTCACAGCAAAAATAACATATATTTATAAATGGATTTATTATACTTAGGTTTTATGAGAAGACCATATTTCACATTATACAATATCATACAAGTTACACTAAAAAGTGAAGAAATAATGGAAGTCATATTTACAGACATGTTTACATTTCAAGATTTTGTACAAATAAAATATATAATGTAATCGCTAGTATCATAAAACACTTCATTAACAACAAAAAAATATATATATATTTATATAAATCATGGAAAGGAAGAGCAAAAAAAAAGTTAATAAAAGTTCCAAATTTTCAAATATAAGCTATAAACTACATTTGCAAATATCGAATATGACTAATAAATACGGTTTTGATTAAAACAACTTTTTTGATCACTTAACATCAATATACTTACAAGTCTTTGTAACTGCTGGTATAACAAAATACCAAACACACACATACATATATACTAGTACTCAACGGAATGTATCCAACATAATAAGAGACACACTTGTGATAGTGGTTTACACATATAGGTTGAGCTATAAGTTATTGTTAACAAATAATTAGAATGTAATATATATTTATGATTAAACAATGTGTAGCAGCGCTTATACGCTTCATACACAACATCTTCACTTCGTACCTAAAACACTTGTATCGCCTAAAATATATCATAATAGCATACTACATTATTATTTACATATTTTATAATAAGTTACTTATCAAGACGCTATAAATGTATAAATATTTACTTTTAACATTATCAAGTAATAAAAATCAATGTATAAAAAAAAGGAAGATATTTCCGCATCAATAAAAATTACTAACTTATAAATCAGACAAATTTCAATCACAAATGAACCTTGATGCCGATGATTTCAACATACTGCTCTACCAAATTATTAGGCCAACTTTTTTTCTTTTTTTCCCTTTTTTTTTTTAAATTACAGTCATTTACTCATTAAACTGAACTGAAATAAAGCTGGAAGAAGAAAGAAAAATATAAAACGTACAAGCAATATAAACATTTAAAAAAGTCGTAAGCAACATTTTAACATACAGATTATAAAAAGTATAATTACAATGTTTAAAGTCAATTTATTGGCCATGTGACTACTAGGCAGTGACATCAAGATATGAAAAGCCATTTATGTTAAATATGTTAATTCATTTACATTTTGAAACATCTATTATAATTCTCATAATGTTACCAATCAAAATAATGCTATTGAGTAATGACATGTATGTTATTATAAAAGTTAAAAACAATAATTAAAAAAGAAAATCGAATTAGCACAAAAGTACCCTGGAATTGTCAGAGACTTTATTAAAATTCTTCAATAAAATATATCTAAAAAAAGGAATACGTTAATAGTGCTTTGCTGACTGTGAGCGTTATTAACAATACATTTCAGTGAATGATTCAGTCTGTCTTCCTTACTTGGTTCTTTGTTTCCATTACCTCCTGTTCAGCTCAGTCTTAAACGCTAAAAACATAGAAAGCATTAGTGTAATAGAAAGGTCTATTTGTTCTATTTTATGCAAATAGAATAAAATAAAATAAACTTTGATGTGTGATTATGTTACATTCAATATGCACTTGAAATGTAAATAATTGTTACTTTTCAATGCGCTTAATATTGGAATCTTAATTAAAATGAAAGAGTATGATAAACTATGGTATAATGGAGAGAAAAAAGCCTTAAGAAAATTTTAATGGTAAAGTACCCATTAACCATATACATGTGAGTGATTGGAAAGTGAAGAGGAATTGAGGATACAGGTTTTCACAATCTTATGAATATACATAACATGTATATGTGTAGCTAACATTTATGTGGTACAAGAGGGTATTGATTGTTGAACAATCAGTCGAAGAAACCCAGATCCTAAACTTGGATTCTACTTTTATAATATTGTGATTTCTGTTTAAAGAAATGGGCCAGATAATGAATATAGTAAAAAGGCCAAAATTTAAATCACAAACAGCAGTATCCTAACTACTTAAATCGTAATTAGGTTGTAAACATTCATTGTTCATGTAGAAATGCTTGAATGATATAATTTTTAAAGTTATAGTACTTATTAGATGAAATATTCACAACATACAAATATTGATTTTTAATAATTTATGATCACCTTCGATAATTTCAAGTTTGGCTTTATTAATTTCCCTACGAACTTCCCGAAGTAGATCCTGTTTCAGAGCTTCAAGATCGCCAAGTGTTTCGCCGTTCACTTTGGGTAGACACTCTTCACTGGAAGTGAGTTGCTTTCTGCATGGTTTGGGAGAAGCTTCCAGACCATTACCAACACTAGCCTTGCTCCCTCCCCGTTGCTTTCTTTCAGCAGTACTGTAATCAGGCTCCTAAATAAAGAAAAAAATACATAAAATTTATGCAGCATCAATTATATTTTGTCTGTCAACACTGTCTCTAGTTAAAAATAAAAATTAATTAATATTATTTACAAATTTATTAATACAAAATGTAATTGTACTTTACTAGGTTAACACAAAAACAACAAATAAAATATAGTATATATATGACGCGTGTGATTTCAAAATCAGGTACATCCATTTTTTCCCAAAATTTATTTTTTTAATAAGTTTTTAATGCCAGTAATGATTTATTAGATGTGTTTGTCTCAAAACCATTTAGATCCTTCAAAAATCAACACAAAAAGATTCCATTTCCTATCAAAAGTGGTTACATCCATTATATTAAATGAAATTTTCTGATGAATGAAAAATCAAAACTATGAATATATATTATTTAATTGTATTGATTAAAGTGATTTGTTTTTTAAAATATCTATTTTGTTTTTTAAAATATCTATTTTATTTATTTATTTATTTTTTATCAACCATAAACCAGATGTCGATATTTTCTGATCAGTCTGGTATATCCAACATATTTTTTATATTAAATGAGATTTTAAAAAATAGATCATAAAAGATTGTCAGTAATTATTGTTTGAAGTGAATTGATAGCAAAATAACAAAAAAAATTATAAAAACAATTTGTTAAATTGATTATTTTTGAAAATTGTTTCTTTTTTGATCAATCCTGAAAAAGTTTTGAAAATGGATGTAACCGGTTTTGAAAACAAAAGCCTCATATATAACTGATTTTTGCATCTCTTATTCCTAATCCTTTTAAAAGGGTAAAATATTTGATTTTTTTTCCCATGTTAAAAAGCAGATTTAGTATTAACTACCCTAATAAATGAGTATTAATTAAATAAATGTATTCAAGAAGTATTAATTACATTTAACTTATTAAATAAATGTTAATTAAATAAACTTATTAATAAGTGTTAATTAATTTTAAAAAGGTAATACTTCTTAATACTTTGGAGTAAAAAATATTTCTATTTTTTATAATCACTTAATCATTATTATTGGACCTGATAAAATACTTACATCAAATAAAAAACTTTATTAATGAAAGTTATAATGTTGATGAAAAAGCCAAGTTCAACATCAACTGGGTAATAATGCATATAAAATAAATTTGTATTAATAAAAACTGAAGGGTTAGAAAAACTATGCTTCTAAAGTATAAAAACACTTTGGATCAGACATATCAGTATAAAAAATATTACTTGAGGAGGAATTGGATCTGTTTCTTTTCTCTCTGCAGCAGCTCTCCGTCGCGCAAGAGTTTTAGCCATTTCATCCATCATACTGGCCATACCACCAGCGCCCCTCCCGAGGGTTCCATAGTTACCGCTACCACTACTGCTGGTACTAGAACCACTGTTTTCAGCTGATTGCTATAACAATTATTAGAATAATTGACAGATATAATTAGGACATTAAATTAAAACAATATCTGATTAGTTAAAAAAATAATAAGAATAACATGTCCATAACCATAATTAATAGCCTCAGCAAAACAGAGGTTTGGTACCAAAACTGAAGTGGGATAACCAATAACACCTCCCTCCTCCAATCTTCATTTAACCTAAGTTATTAAAAATATAAATACTATGGTGAAAAGAAAAAAAAACTGTACCACTATAACCTATGGGAACGTATCCCACCCTTCTCTTTGGAGCGCATCAGCCCAAGTGTACTTCCAAGGGGTAAGGGAAGCATAGGAGACTTGAGTTCCTGGGCCAGTGACCATTCTAGCCCTCAGGGGCTATGCCCGAAAATGGTACTACTACAGGTGGGTGGTGGCCGGTTTACCCAGTCACAGACGTAGTGCCGTGGTTAGAAGGTCGGAAGGGTATTCCCATCTCCATGGTGTTGCATCCGCATGTTGGTGAGATGTGGGCATGGACACATCTTTGCTGGCATGCGGCCGCAATACCAAAACATGATATGAGGAGTTGGTTGCTTGGTGCGGTGGAGGTAAGGCCGAGAGGCTATGTATCCCTTGCATCAATAGCTGCCAATATAGTATTTCATATATACAATTTACCACTACAACCAATTTCTACCTTTTATTGAGCCCAAGACTCTGACTTTAACCTACACATTGTGACCAGGTTGTGGGGTTTTCGGTCCAAGGTCCAAATTGATTAAATAGAAAGAAGTCCAAAAAAAAATGTTGTATTCATATTCTTTACATCAAACGGTAACACCAATGACATAATCATAATATAACATAACACCAACATAACATAACACCAACACTGAGCCGCAAAGATACGATAAGAAAAAAATAGTAAAATTTGGCAATTACTTAGCCATATAACCCACTGATATACATCGGTATGGAATGACAGTCTGCAGGAGAGTGAGGTCAGATAGGTAGAAACACCTGACGGACGAATTTAGCAACAAAAAAAAAGAAACTTGTTACACACTCCCCTCCAGCGAGTAAGTCCGTCGGGTTGGATAAAATAATTTAAGTTTTGAGGGATGCCATAAGCCTATTATCTTTCCATCTTCATCTCTCAATTTACAGGATCCACCACCCGTAACGGAAACAACCGTATAAGGGCCTTCATATTTGGGGTTCAGTTATCAGCTATCAATTAGCAGCAAGTTTATCAGCTGCCGAAGATAGCTGAAACATCATCTTTAAGACTTGGTCCTCCGGTTGGAAACAATCTTTTCGGCATCTCAAGTTAAATCGATTGCTCTGATTTAGACTTGCCTTCAGAGAGTTTTCCTCGGCTATATGATGAACTTCAGGCAGTCTGCCCACTTAAGCGGCCCAAGCAGCATGTTCGTCTGTGCGAGCCACAAGGGTATCATCGTCGGTAGCTTCATGTAGAGGCCTCAGTTCTCTACCATAATTCAAGAAGGGAGGACTGAAATTGGTCGAATCTTGAAAGGCGGAATTTAAGGCAAACTGGATCTCTCCTTGTTTTTTGTCCCAGCGCTGGTGTTTCTTCCCAAGGTACGCGACGATAAGTTGCTTGATATTCCGATTTGCTCGGTCTGTCGGATTTGCCTGTGAATGGTAAAGAGGAGTAGTTTCTCTCTTGATTCCGAACTCCTTAGCTACTTCAGTAACAAGATTACTAACGAAGTTCTTCGCATTGTCGGAAATTAATTTCTGAGGTGCGCCATATCTGTATATTATGAGGGATTTTAGTTTATTTACAATAACCGAAGAGGTAGCTTTTCTGATGGGACATAATTCCACCCATCTACTAAATAAATCTACAAACACTAGCAGATACACATTGCCTCTAGAACTTCTAGGATAAGGACCCATAATGTCAACTGACACCATTTCCCACGGCTGCTTGTTATAGCGAGGGTACATTAATTCACGAGGTGGAATGTTATTGGGTTTGACCTTCTGGCATAACTCACACTGCCTCACATACTGGCTTATATCTCGGTATAATCCAGGCCCATAATATAGTCTACTAACCCTAGAAACAGTTTTATCTATCCCCAGGTGGTCTGACTGCAGTAGATCATGATTTTCATATATTACTGATCCCCTTAAGTGTCTAGGAACGACAACTTTCCATTCCTCGCTGGGGTCTTCTAGCTCTCCCTTCAAAGGATTCTTTCGATGGTATAATAGCTGTCCGTCCTTTATCAACCATCCAGGGTGGAGTTCTGGGGACTTCTCTACTCGATAAAATTTCTGATTATACCATTCGTCGGTCGCTATTAAAGTTCCTGAAGTCGAAACTGAATTGGTAGAAGTAAACGATAACAAGATACGGTAGAACTTTCGGGAGAATTCGATACCACACAAGGAGAAACGATATCAGATTTAGCGGTACAAAAAGGTAAACGATAAGGCATGGTAATAGGCAAATCGGTACTTGGTGGGTCAGCTGAAACCCTGGGAATAGGAATGACCCTTACTTCCGATTCCCTTGCACATTTCCCGGAGTACATTTAGGACTTGCGTGAATGGAAACTCCTGGGTTACCACAACGGTAGCAAAACAACTTTCGAGGTAGCGGACATCTGGAATATACATGCGGTCCTCCACAATTCCAGCAAGTTAATTTCTTAGCAGGTAGAGCCGGTTGTGAGCCTTTTAGAGACGTTTTCTCGTAGAGAATCGATTCGATACTATTTCTTGATTCTACATCACTTGGAGAGAATACATGTTTCTTAGAACCAACTGCCTGAATTTCCAGCTGGTCGAATTGAGGATCGCGATTCGTTTTGTTAGTAGTAACATCGGTTTCTTTTTCCAATGGCGAAATAGTAAAAATTCCCAGAGATATTTGTTCTTTTCCGGAATTGGGTTTGTTATATCGTCTCGTGGAACTCGCAGAGCGGGATTTTTCTATACTAGGCTTTTCTGATCGGCCTTCTTGAGCCATCATCTCATATACTCTAGTTTGTTCTGTGACGAAATTAATCAAATCCTTAAAAGAGGGAATATCTGCTGATTTTATTCGTTCTTCGAATGCTTTTCTAGTCCCTGGGTCTAAATTATTAAGAGCTAAATGAAGTTTGATGAAATCCCCCATGTCTTCAATGCCTAAAGCCGACAAAGCAGAAAAATTATTTTCATGCTCAGATAAAAATCTCTGCAAATTAGAAGCTGAAGAATTGTTTAAAGGGGTAAAATCCATCACCTTCTTGATATAAAATCTGGCTAGTCGCCTTTTATTTTGATAGCGAGAGACCAATGCGTCGTAAGCGAATGAATAATTAGCTTCGTCTAATGCGAAGCCCGAGATAAGCGACAGAGCTTCATCGCGTAAGCTACTTCGTAGATAGTGGAACTTCCTAATGGTCGATAGAGATTCTTCTCAATGAACTATAGCATCAAATAGGGAATAGAATCTATTCCAGTCCTCTAATTTCCCTGTGAATATCGGTAAATAAACCACAGGTTTATTCTCAGGAGGGCAGGTAGATTGCACCACTTTGTTATAATTCGCTTTAGTAATATCGACTAAATCGTTAAACGAATTTTGTACTGCTGTTGTCTCGAGTTTTTCACTTTTGTTCTTTACACTTGCATTAAATATCCGAATTTTTGATTGAATTTCTTCAAATCGGATTTCATTTTCGAGTAAGCGGTCATAAGCGGGATTAAAAGCGGATGCTGAATCGGTACTCAAAGATTTGGATTTTGTGAAAATGGATTGAACTGCGGCAAAAATATCCTCCCTCTCTGACACTAGAACGACTAGATCACCCATTGTGACAATAAATCAAGATGTTACCCAACGTTACAAAAAAATGCCAAAGAAATTAAATATTGTAAGACAACAGAACCTTATAAAAGTTGTAAAATACTGAAAATTAAATTATATTAAAAACTAACAAATTAAATTAAATTGGTAAGCGTCCTATACAAACTTAATAAATTTTTTTTTTATACGTTAGCAATAGATAAAACAAATATTTTTTCTTTTTAAAACAAAACACAAGAAATACTAAATAGAAACAAACAAACAGCTGTTGCCCCTAAGTGAACTTAATGCTTACTTGCTAATCTTCAATTCAACTATTTAAACATACGGTAAAAATACAAAATAAAATAATATATTAGTAGATAATTTTCAAAACTTATGTTAAACAAAACTAAGTCGTACAAATTCTTAATTTTGGTTGTTGTTACAGTAGGAAATTAAAAATTAAAATATTTAACTATACACTCCTAAGTATGGTTCTAAGATAAAAATGTAGCTTTAATTAACAGAAAATTTAGAGCCTTCAATTAATACGAAAATTATATTTAAATTGTTAATATGATAATTATTCTTCAATTAACAACTTATCTGTAGATTTTTCTTTTGTAGTCCCTATAATCGAGCGGCATAACATTTGTGACCAGGTTGTGGGGTTTTCGGTCCAAGGTCCAAATTGATTAAATAGAAAGAAGTCCAAAAAAAAATGTATTCATATTCTTTACATCAAACGGTAACACCAACGACATAACCATAATATAACATAACACCAACGCTGAGCCGCAAAGATACGATAAGAAAAAATAGTAAAATTTGGCAATTACTTAGCCATATAAACCACTGATATACATCCGTATGGAATGACAGTCCGCAGTAGAGTGAGGTCAGATAGGTAGAAACACCTGACGGACGAATTTAGTGACAAAAAAAAAGAAACTCGTTACAACATTCATTTTAATAGTATGTAACTAATTTCAAACTCATTTTGACTTTCACCAATAACATGACATTTATTATATACTGTAACATAATTTTACAATATATAACATAGTTTATAATATGACATAATTATATATTGTAAAATAATTTTACTATATTTCATTATTTTCATAGATTTCATTTCACTCTTGTTATTTTTTATTTCTCATCAATTATTTTAATTACATTTGGTCCATTGTATATTTTCTTTGTACTGCACTGTTGATTTTGCTATTCTGTTTTATTCTCAGTCCTGATGATGGCCAAGAAAGACCGAAACATTGGTACAAATAAAATAAGTTGTACTTATTTGAGTAAAATTTATTGACTGCACTACATGACCATTTTTTGGTTGATCTAACCCTTCCTAACAAGACGTGTGATAGCAAAATTGTCAGAGAAATTAATGGAGTAATTCTCTTCCTCTATCAAACAGGATAGATCCAACTCAGCAAGAGTAAAGATTTCTTTCTTACAATATTTCTAAAAAAAACTTATTTAAAAAAATATTTCTACACTGTGGTGTAAAACTTTTCGTATGAAGACTCTACTTTTTGTATGGTAGGGTCAATCATTTTTCTATAACAAATAACTTCTCCTGTGAATCTTCACATCCTGTCAGAATCTCTGTGATATACAGTGTGACTGATAATTAGTGGCGGAGCCGTTAATGGGTAAGATTTATAGCTATTTCAAGATTTTAAATAAGATTTTTTGTAAAATTCTTTAAGTAGGAATATCTTGGAAAAGGTTAACTTTAGGACAGTAGGTCTCATAGTAATATAGACTGGAATTTCCCCATACTATCGCCCCTTAACGGCTCCGCCACTAATTACCTGTCACCCTGTATAATAGTCAGGGGAAATTGAAAAACATATCCTATTACTGATTATTTACTTCCTTATAAAATATATTTGATCCAAAACTCAATTTCTTTTAATTTTGGTTTACTTATTGTTTTATTGAATGACACTACTTAACGTTATGCACTAGCAAAATTGTTTTTTTAATGATTTATTTATTTTTTAATTTGCCAATCTTTTTATTATCATATAGAAATTATAACGATGATAAATATTCATAAAAATAACTGCATGATGTGACTAGTATTTCTAATATAAATATTTAACTTGACAAATGTTAGGAAGGTCAAAAGGAAAAATTTGGTGCTTGTGTGCTAAACGGGTCCTTATGATGAGAGATAACAGTGATTCCATGAATATTACTTTTAATTATCATATAATAACCTTATTCCTCTATGCGAAAACAATACTTTCGCAATTGATATGTACAATTTAAAGTGGCTTTTTGATACAATTAATAAGGAAGAAAATGCAGTTACGTTATGCCAGGAAAAGGACATTCATTCAAAAGAAAAGATATGAAGTAATAGACATTCTAAGAAGTTATTCCCCTCAGTTTATTTGTTAAAATAAAAAACAATGTGGGATGTATTCTAAACGCTTTTTGGTTAGAAGAAAATACGTAAATCGCAAATAAACATATATTAAAAGTTGTTACTGTTCTTTTCATTGAATCACTGTTATCTGGTATCAAATAATGGAGTCCCACCTATTACATAAGTACCAAATATTCCACCTGCTTTAACATAAATATAACAATCTTCTAGTATACAAAAAAAACTAACCTTATTTGATCTCCGGAGCCTTGCAGATTGGAGTTGTGAAGCAAGACTGGAGGTATCTTGGCCGTCATTACTTGATGAGCGAGACATAGCTGGTTGAGGAGGGGGGGGTGGTGGTGGAGGGGCCGCCATTGCCGGCGGTGCTGGAGGAGGTGGTGGTGCAACGGACATTGCAGGAGGTTGTGGCGCGGGCGGTGCTGACGAGGTACGATGGTGACCACTGGCAGGAGCTGGTGGCACCGGAGGTGTTGTTATATTTCCATTGTTCGAAACTATAAACATATGTAATTTGAGAAATAATATAAAATGATTAATTAAACTAAATTTAATTTACTTAATATTATTAGATTATAATATACAAATATTTTTTAAACACATAAAAAAAAAAATAAAGCATTATACTATTGTTCTGAAATCAGTTTAAGTTCAGAACTATAGTGTAATATACAAGACAAGGCCATCACCAAATGTTCATAATTAATCATCCTAATAGTTCATACAAATACACATATCCACGGTCCCTAAGTACAAAGCGACATGTCAAAAAGTGAGGTTATTGGAGAGCGCAATGAAAGTTCAAATCACTCTTCATTACGCTCTCCTGTAAACCTCAGTTTTTGACATGACGTAAAAAGCGACATGTCAAAAACTGAGGTTTACAGGAGAGCGTAATGAAGAGTGATTTGAACTTTCATTATGCTCTCCTATAACCTCACTTTTTGACATACCGCTTTGTACGTAGGGACCGGCGATATGAAGTATTTCTGATAAAATAGACACTACAAAAAATATTGATAAATAAAGCTGTGTAGCGGCTAAGAATTAAACCACAGCTACATATTATTGATAATAATTCACTAATGGTTTTGGCTACTTATTTTAAGTATTCAGTAAGTGATACACGATACTTTTCTCATAGCCTTTAACAATAATAATTTTTGTTCTGAATAACATTTACGATAAGTATGAGTTAGAATATTTTTTCAAATTTATCAGAAGGCAAGTTACTCTAAAATCAGGAGGGAAGGTTTACTTATTTGTTTATTTGTTTTTCAGAGATATAATGTAATATTTTTAAAAAGTAAGTAAAGAGTTATGAGCATTTTAAGCTATAGTTAGTGGATATTAATTTTGATTTCAACTACCAAACATTATTAGTAGGGTGAATAAGAGGTTAATCAAACTGAAAGAGAAATAGATAACATACACCCATTACAATAGATTCCATTCTCAGTCTCCGGCCTACGGAATCCTAAAAAACAAACAACAATATATTTATTCTAAGGAGATAGAAAAAGTATGTGACACAGTTCAAAACTTTCCCGATACATACCAAATAGTAATAAAGGCCCAATGTAAAATGGAACTCCATGCTTATGTTGGAAAGTCAAAATTTTTCAATAGGCAATTCTTTTATGAGAATTAAAAACTTTTTATAGACAAATTCCTATAATGTTATAAAACCAATATATATTTCATAAGTATGTTACAGTGATTACTCCCAAAAGGGACAGCTTATGCAAGAAAAAGAAAGAAAATAAAAATAATAACTTGTAAATAAATATTGAATCATGTATAAATATTTGCGCATAATAAAAGGCTATTTTCATTTCAGTTCATTTCATGTTAAAGTAAGTACCTTAATGAAAAATAAAAAAAATTGCATTTGTATAATTAACTGTTAAGGTCAAATAACATGAAACATAGTTTAGTAGAATATTATTTTGATACTTTATTAAATTATGAATTTTTATAAGATGATTGATAACATTTTATGACTCCAAAGTATCTAAAATCATTTCCCAATCAAAAACTCCCTCCCTGTCATATCAAATTTAGTGACATTCCAACTCTTGCATAGGAACACCTACTACTTATGTAGAAACACAAATCTAACTAGCTTAAAAACAATGGATGGGACTGCGTAGATCCTGTAACCTCTACACTAATGTACACCAAAAGGAAATTCATCAAGATAGACCTAGAAATAATGGTGGCAACAAGCATACCAATTACAAAATGTATATTCTTATTTTATGTATCATATACTTGTATGCAATGTTTTTTTATAGTTTTGTTGTTTTTTGTCAGTTTTTCCTTTCTTAGCACTGAAAATGACCCACAAAGTGGGTCGAAACGTTGGCACATAATAAATAAGTATCCACTTATTTAGTGTTTTATTTGACTGCACCCCCAACTACTTCCTACCTTACAAAATGTATATGTATAAAATATAGAAATAATATTGGCACAAAATTACCAAGGAGATGCTCGAGCCTATTTACACAAAAATATTGATCCAGCATACTTCTTCAATTGTAACTTCTTTTAGATATGCCTGGGTGATCAACTCATATAGCCTCATAAGCCTGAACAAGTTAGGACTGTGCCCTAGCAGAACGAAGAGTCTGTACAAACTTTAAAGGGTCCAAACACAGTTGGGCTGTCCACCAGAACTGAGATCTTTCTATCCCTTGTTTCCATCATAAAACCATCTAATGGTATCATGCAATATATGATATATAGTACCTGTAAGGATTTATCACCACAGCTTTATATAAATCAGGTGCATGGTTCTTACATCAATATTGCCTAATATTCCAATAAGCCACTTTGTTAACAAGAATATAAGATATAACCGGAGTCGATTTTCATCAAATTCAAGAATATTCTACAGAAGAAAATATATAAAGATAATGAAATCCTTTTACTGATAATAGCTAATTCATCTTTAAGTAATCGTAAGCAAGCTTATAAGTAACATTGGTGCTCATTTTCGTAGAGATATGCGGATCTTGCCTTCAATAAGTATTGGTTATTACACTCGAATCCTAAGTAACCATTAAAAAAGAAGAAAACTATGAGTAACTTGTGATTTCAGTTTTCAGTTACCAACACCAATGTGGGAAGATAAAGTTCTTTTCTCTTCAAAATAAAAACATTTAAAAATTTAAGCAATGATTAAAAAATTATTAAGTTCTTTTAATTTGAATTTTTTTTCAATTATGAAAGCTAACAATCTTTTGATATGTTAATGAATTATTCACAAGCGAAAACAAATTATAAATTGAATATTCTTTAAGACTAAAACTGTTTAATATCACAGAATCGTTATCTGATTCTAATTTATATCGTTTAGATAATCAATTATATATGTTCCGTGATATGTCCAGAGTAGATAAAATAAACTAACACAGAAACCTGTTATCAAAAATAACTGATTTATCAGTAACTAATCATTTATCGTTCACCTCTAAATGTTTGCAGATTTGAAGTTTGCGACAAAGCCATAGGTCTCATCAATGAACTTGAACTAAACATGTTACATTCTTGATAAGAAGACAGATGTCCACTAAAGCCATGTATTATAGATGTGGCAAGAGTCCTTTTATCATTTTCAATTAAGAATAAGTGACTCATTAGATAACAAATGACTCAACAGGTTAAAAATAATGAAAAAAAAGAAAGCAGGAAATCAAAGATAATTTCTCAGAAAATCTGTAGCAAGAGAATTCTTTGCATAAACAAAATTCGTGATTTGATAAATAAATAAAAATTGCAGTCTATGAACATAATGTTCGAGTAATAAAAATAAAGAACAGATGTTTATCTAAAGAAAAATTAAATAACAGAAGGCTTTTGGAATAAAAAAACAAATTGAAAACACTTGTCATTATTTAAATAAAGAGTATAATTTTAATGTTGGAATAAAAATGAAAAGAATCAGAATGAAAATATATCTGTATTTTTATTATTAATATTTCTCTCTCCTTTTCTTGTTTTTTTTTTTTTTTATAACCAAATATGAAACATAATTTTAAAACAAAATAAATAAGCATTATTTATTTTTAATCAACTTTTATTAATTTGAAAATAATATATATACTTTTATTTTATTCCAAGAGCACAATGAATAGATTTTAGTATTAGATTAAACTTCTTGTTTAAGGCATATAATGGACATTAAGTCTAATTAAAACATTTAAATCTACTATTGTTTTAAGCAAATATCAGATCTAATTCAATTCTAAACTGAATAATAAAATCTAATTTCCAAGTTTAAACTGTCATTTTAGACATTTTAAAATTCATGCAGAATTAGAAATTTGACATGAAGAGTAAAAATTATGTCTTTTTAAAAATAATGTACACCTAATTTAAAAAAAAAAAAAAAGTATTATTATTTGTAAAATACTTGCAAATAGGTATTTTCTGTATAATAACTAACATTGAAGAAGTGATACATTTTGAAACAAAAATAATTGGTGGTATTTTCAACAACAAAATGTTTATGTGTATAATATATTTAATATATAAATATATTAAAAATATTTTATGTTTTATTGCTAATAGTTTACTTAATATATGATATAGATTATATAGGAAGTGTCCTGAAATATAGGATACTTACTCTGTGACTGTTGTGACATTCTCCTTTCCTGAATGATGGCTACATCCTCTCTTGTCATAGTCCTAAGCAAATAAAGATAATAAAATATCTCCAATTGAAACAAATACTATCAAAGTTATGTAAACAAATATTTGGGGTAAATGCAAGTTAAGATACCGTAGGACATAAGGATTACAGTACGTTCATTTAGTATGAGAGTCACCTTGTACAAGTAAGAAAAAAGTAATTCAAACACAATGGCACAAAAAAGCATGGGAAAACAATTTTGCCTTGAGAACATTACAAATACATAATTAGTTCACCAAATGCAACGTATGTATACCTTATTTTCAAAATCATTTAGGACCTGGAGAATTGCTTCCATCAGCAAATAAATGATTGCAAAATAGGTATTTTCATAATTAGTTTTCTTTAAAATAAAAAAAAAAAAAAATAGTAAAACTTATCTTTAAACAAAACACAAATAAATATCATATGGATTTAATTCTTAATTATCATTTAGAATTAGTTTTTAATTTAAAAACAAATTAGGGCCAGTTTAGAATACTAGAATTAGAATATTAATGGAGGATATTAAAAGAAAATCAACTCTTTGAAAACTAAAAAAAAATGAGATCTTGCACAATTTACAAATACCATTCCTACTTCTATAAAAATTGTATATATCACAATCAATTTTACTGTCAAGGTTGTTTATTATATTTGTAGGATTGTCTATTTCTTTTGTACACAACTGGGACACATAAGGTAGGTTTTCTATAGGGTTTGAATCTATTCTAGCCAGAGTGAGGTATACTAAAATACTAAAAAGATTTTTTTTTTTAATTTAAATTTTAAGTTCTAAGAATATTAATTAAAAAGATGATAGAAAAGAAATATAAAATGGTCTTTTCCAAAGTATGTATCAGGTTCGATATTCCAATATTTTACATAAATGTTTTTATCTTTATATTTTGTTGTGGTAATTTTTAGACCCTGACTTCAAGTTATTTTTTAAATCAAATATTTTAAAATGGATTTAAAAAATGACAAAAATAAAAATGCTTGGTAAACTAAAAAGACAATTAAAAATCGTACAAAATATTCCATATAAAAGCAAACTATTTAAAGGAAGCTAAAATGAACTAAATCAAATCTTTATATCATTAAATTTCCAAAATAAGCATTTAAGCAATAAAAAGCTAAAATAAAGTTTTAAACCAAGTCTTATGGTATTTAGGACAAAATGTTATTTTTATATCTAAGGCAATAATGAAGAATTTAATTTAAAATGTTTGAGATAATGAGTCTTGACCTGAAAAATCAATTTAAATTAAAAACCTGATAAATTACATCCAATGCGTGACCTGAATTAAGATGTATATTACAATTCAGTTGATTTAATAAAAAATAAAGTAATAGCAATCCAACAACTGACACCTACACATCTAAATCCATTGTATCCACTGAAAACCCAGAACCAAACTAAAGGAAGTACCAAACAATTGCCAATTCAGTAGTGGATTTACATGGTATTGGGCAATGTAAAACATTACAATACTTTATATATCAGCAAACCTGAATGGTTAGTACCAAAATCTCTTTTCAATATAAGAATTGTATAGCAAAATAAATTATGCAAAACTAATAGGACGAATCAGCATACAAATTATTAATGATAAATATGCTAACATTATACATAACATATAAAGACAATAAAAACATATTTTATTTATAGAATATTACTTTGAGTAGCTTATCTGAACATTTATTTTAAAAACATCTATTGCAAAAAGGCATTAAAAAAACGTAATCATAATTCTTTAATCTTTAAAACATGATAAATACAAAAATGATACCCAAACAACCTATGTGGAGGCACTTGTCTTAGGTTCGGTACCCTGTAAGGACCATACAGTTTTTAAGCCAATAGCTGTGCAGTTAAGTGATTTGGACAAACTCAATCACACTGGGTGATTTAATCCATGGCTGATAAAAGAACAAATAATTTATCTGCCACAGCCGGTGCGAGCTACCACGTTCCCTCAAAGATAATAATTTCAGACATGATAGACAACGGTAGTCCAACAAAATAAAAACAAATAGTTTACTATCTCTACTTAGAACTACATCACTGTATTAACAACCGTTACACAAAACTAAAATACCTTATTTCAGTTTCATTTATTTATGTTAAATCCATTAAAAAAGAGACTAAAATAAACTTTTAAAAACAGCCAAACAACCAGCAAAAACAAATCAAAAAAGGAGTTAACATAATAACAAAAATATTTTAAAAAAAACAGAAAATCTTCATTTAATATTTTATATAAAAGCCTAAGTTTAAGTTAATGGCTTATATTTTAATAAGAGAAAAAATATACTAAAAAATACTGTAACAATAGGAATAATTATAAGTTTCAACTGAATAGTGAAAACAATAAATTTTAAAGATTTAAATTTTTGTAGACCATCAAATGTCTACTATACAAACATGATTCCACCTTTTCCTAACTATGGCATGATTTAAGTCAAACCAAACCTCAAATGTATACACAGATTTAATAGAGGATCTACAAAATAACTTATAAACATATCACTACTGCAATTAGAACTTATTAGCCTGTTAAATTCAGTTTAAACTATTTCAATTTAAAAAAAATAACAATTAAAATATAATTAATAAATATAAAAATATAAAAAATAAGCATAACAAATATATAAATATATATATATATGAAAAGATGAAGATGTAATTTAGAAATCAATTATGACCTTTAACTGAAAAGGTTATATAAATAGATTCATGTCTTCAACATGACATGATTACAAATGTGCTTATGGTATTTAGATATTCGGTAGTTTTTCAAATTTAAATTATGGTGCATATAAATTAATCAAAGATAATTAATAAAAAATAGTATGTATAACATGTAATAAATTTTTCTTTGAGCTTGGCTAATCCTCTGAGAAGCAAGAAGTGGCAGAAGGGGGTTGGAATTTTATCAATATACTTCAGTTGTTTAGCTCTTTAGCTATATTATAAACAAAATACTATTATTGTTTAGTTGTACTATCTGCTCTAGCATATCTGCACTCCAACATAGAGGTATAGAGCGACGGCTTAATAACAATTTAATCATGACGTAATAGCTGTAAAACCTTTAATTTTATCTTTTAGTTACGCACCTACATCCTTTCCAATAGCTTTTTCTCATATAAAGTATTTTAACAACTTAAAAATGACTGTACATACCAGGTCTAAAGACGTCCCTAGTTTTTTTTTTTTTAAAAGAACAAAATTGGTATGAGATAAAATAAATAACAAGGAACAATAATTCTGATTATAAGGTCAGATCTAAAATACATAGAGCTGTGATTTCTCAGTAAAACAAAAATGTTGAAGCACGGGTCATTATGAAAGTCAAAGAGGCATCATAAATGACAGCCATGTTGGCCGTGATAATGAATTAAGACAATTATAGAATTTCACAAACTTACCTGGAATGTTGATTAGTATTAATGGTAATTGGCATGTTTATGTCAATTCTAGGTTGTTCTGCAGGAGTAACTTGGTGGTATATTGTTGGCCTCTGAATCATCTGACTATCAATGTAAAAAAAAATAAATAAAATAAATCTAAATACAGAAAAAAAACACAACAAAAACAAGCAGGACTCAAGATAAATATAAAATAATCACTAAATAAATGCATAACTAACAGTAACTAAAAAAATAAATTCTAAATAGCCATGTTTCTAAAATATCATTTACTTTTTTTAATTCATGGTTGGCAATAAAAAAACACCATCATTAAAAAACCATTAAATTTAACAATCAAAAATCATTAAATTCAACAATCAACTCTTCAATGATTTATTTTTAGGAAATAATCGCCCGCTCCACCACTGTGTGGGAATCATTCCCTCCTTTCATCCGCCATGCTTCTTCACTGGCTTCATTTAAATCTTTGCTTTTCCAACATCTCTAGACATCCCAAAAAAATGCTCTCCAAGCAAGTCAATCTTCTGCTTAAATAAATTAGTATTGAATCATCGATTTCGTTGCCTACATGTTTTGTTTATTTTTCCCAAAAAAGATATAGACTATGTGAATACTTTATTGCGTGCTATCCCATTCATTTATTGTATTTAGTAATTTTGTTATTAATTATTTTATTAAATTTGTTTATAATCATTTTGTTGGTATTAATGTATTTATTTTCGACAATTAGTTAAAATCCTGCCAAGTTTTGTACTTTTTAGTTATTTCATTTCTATTTTTATTATGTTTTTGTCACTTTTAATTACTTCATGATTCTTATTATTATGTATCCTTCTGGCCAGATGTATATTATGTTTATTTTTTTTGTTCATGATTGTTATTCTATAGGGACTAGGTCCTAGAATAAAATTTGTTTTCTATTCTATTCTATTCTAAAATAGGGGTTTGTTTAGATCCGTCCAATCACGTTTCAGGCACAGAAATTTACTTTAAAAATTATTTTTGTTTTTAAATAATTCTTTGAACAAATTAATAGTCATTGGAAAACAAAATGAAAATAGCATCCGTATCATTCAGGATATAACTGTTAATACAAACTATTTTAAACATTTTTAGAACCCGTTTTGACTCCATACATTACCTAATGCATTTTGGTCAGAAAACTAGTACAGGTGTTGATTATACATTATTTATGTTATAATTGATTTATTTAACATTATTTTAAATATGTAATATTTATTTTCAGAACAAATAACTGTAAATTTCTAGCTTTAAACAAATGAAAAACATATACAAGTTTGCAACAATTATGAATAAAATAAAGCTTTTAAATATTATCTATAAGTTAAAAAATAAAACATATTTGTAAAATAAAACAATTGTTTCTAGAATTGTAAGCAGTAAGTTCAATATTCTGAATTATTGTAACAAATTTCTTACTGAGACATGTAGGAGGTCAATGTTTTTTTAGAAAAGGTAAAAAAAAAGTCATAACCACTTTTTAGAAACAGACATGCTTTCTAATTAAAATTATTGGTTTATTAAAACAAAATATAGGGGGGGGGGTATATACACGTACGGCGAATGATCAGGGTAATAATTTAAAGTTTAAAAAAGGAAGTAGTTATATGAGATTCTATTATCTACTCATTCATAAAGTTTAATAACAACAAATATAATAAAGGTATTTCTCATGTTTTTTGCCATATCTTGGCAGGAATTTGGTACTTTCGATGAATAATAAATTTTAAAAAAAATACAGGTGATAAAATAGAAATAAAACTTACCCGATAATTTTTTTGGGAGCTATATATGAACACACAACCAATCATGAAGACAAATGAAAGGTAAGCATTTAAGAAGGCCAAAATAGCCAGCATTAATTGAAACAATTAGTTGAGCCTTGAAACCTTTACAGCTGGAATGGTTCAGATAACAAAACTAGAAGGGAGTAATCTGTTACTTAAATATTAAAAAATAATAATAATTTATAAATAATAAGTTAATTAAAAGTGATTAGTCGAAGGTTTGTCCAGCAATCTTCTTCTATAGGCATATTAAAATTTTGAAATATAGTTTCAACTCACCATGGACAAGTCTGAATGCATATCTGTTATAACAAAATAAATTAATAACTAATAAGATATAAATTATTTGATTAGTACCTGTAGCCCATATCCTCTTCATACTGCCCATTCGCCTGTTGGTAGTGTGACTGTATAGGCGCCTGCGTGATGGTAGGAGGAGTTGGCCTGGGAAGAGAGTTGCTGTTTAGCACCTGTAAGTGAATGACATCATCAATCATCAGGGTCAAAAAGGTCCTAAATCATGACTCAGTCACTATTTAGGAATTCACACTTCTTTTTATTGTTTTGTTTTTAATTGTCACTATAACATAAGTAATTTATAAACATGAGTACAAGGGAAAAAAATATAATCAATTCATAAAATAGTCTTGAAATATTAATATACAAGAATAGACAAATGATGTATAGAAACTTCTAATTAGAGAATAATAATTTTTAATAATTTGTATACTTTAGAATACTACTTAATTATGACAACACAGAATAAAATGGAAACTATAAATTAATTCAAACAAATGCATTAATATTTAGATATCCCTAAAATAAATTTAAAAAAAGTCTGACGTGTAATAAAATTATAAATGTATAAGGTGGGACAAAATAAAAATTGAATTTGACTAAAGAAGAACGCCAAGGACATAAAAGAAAATTATAACAATGTGGGTTGTTCCACTACTCGGCAGATAGAGAAACCTCCAGTTAATTTTAATAAAATAGTAATAAGATGAACTTTTATGAACTTGTGAGAATATAAAATATAGATGGATAGACAGATAGGGGATATAGGATCAGTGAAAAGAAAGGATGTGTCTGACCGAGGTATGAACCAGGATAGCTCAGGTGGTAGAGCACCATGACGGAAACATGGGAGACCCGGGTTTGAATCCCGGCCCTGGACTTATGTTTTCATTTCAAATCAAAATATTTATAAACAATAAAAGGTTTGCCCACACATTAATCTTATCTAGGTCTTCCTAAATGCTGGCGTTCATTACAAATATTTTAGAAGAAGGAAAGGATAAATAAGTTTGGAAGTTGCCAACATGATACAGGAATTGAAAAGGAGTAGAGAGATGCTTGAATTTTGTGCTATTCCTGCAGACATGCAAACGGAGGCAGATAAAGAAAGAAAACTGCTTGAGTCCAAGTCATAGCGGAAGGATTGAAAATTGTGAACCACCGCAGTTGATAAATGATAATTATATTGATTTAGTGAAAAAGAATGGTTAAGGAAATCAAAAGCTTAAGAGAAGAGAAGAAGATTAGTATAGTAAATTTAAATATTAATTTACGCAAGACAGCATATATGTCACTGACGATTTAATAATGGATATTCTTTCAAGAGGTTTGGAAATGTTGGAGAGAATGTAGGTTGGCAATAATCTTAAGGAAGAGTAAATTTTGTTTGTTATTTTTTCAATACTCATATAAAACATTTTTTTCTATACAAAGTTTTGCTATTAATTGATCTTAAAATTATTCAATGCCCTAAAGATACTCAATGCTTTAATTAATTTTTTTTTTTAAATGAATAAATATTTTATACATACATTTTTAATTTATTGACTTAATTCAAATTCTTTTAAATATAACTTATTTTTTAACTATGTAGTTTTATTTAAAAATATAAAACAAAACAAAACTAAAAAAAAGGCTAAAATTTTAATTAGAAGAATTGTATTAAAATTTAAGTTTGACTTGCTAATATATTTTAATTGCTTTTGAGAATTCCATTTGAACTACCCTATAAATTTCATTAACGTTCAGTTCAATACTTCTTAAAAATAATGATTATTTCACTTTTTTAAATTTTGTATGAATTTCAATACAATTAATATCTTTCCAAGAACCTCCAAATGAAATGAGAAACAGGTTTAACTGTAATGTTTTTAGAATGAATGTTGTATATATGCATAATATTATTTCCTTTCTCTAAAATGTTTGATAAATATATGTATCTAAAATTGAGATAAGAATAGCAGTCCACCAATTATAAAAGAATACTGTAAGGTATGTTGAATTACTTTAATACTGTAAATTAACTGTAATATTTTATATCAGAAAGATATGGTTATATTAAATTCAGCGAAGGTATTGGTTTTATCAGAATAATGTAACTGCTAAGATGATTTTTTCTAAACTTATTAGATATATTAGGTATTTTACAGGCTTAATTTAGTAACAAAATATATTATGCAGGAGACAGCACATTAAAAATAATTTATTAGGATCTCTTTTCACAAAATATTGAATTATTAGAAATCTTTAAAAAAAATATAAATGTCCAAAATATTGACGTAAAAGTCCCATTAAAATATCTGTATTAATAAAGTTATCCCAGATTAAGATGATATACATTTTTTATCTTCATCTTACAAGCAATACCATTAAAGTCTTATCTCCCAGTAAACCCTAACTTCGGCCATACAAAAATAACTTGCAGGAGTTACTAGTATTAATTCTTTTCCTTAGAAAACATAATAAATGGCCTTGTTAGACTTCAAACATGCATTTATGTACATCAGATTTTCTCTTAACAATTGTACATTAAATTAATTGTTTTGCCACATACATATATAAATTTTCAAATTGGCAATCAGAATCCAATCATTATATCGAGTAAGTATTTAGTTTGAAAATGTAAAATTATAGGCTATTTCTTTTGGCATTTTGAAATGCCCTGCCTAGGACCTTATTTAAGCCTTTAAATTTTTTCACACCCTCATAAAAAGTATTCACAAAGACCTTAGTAGATATTTTGACAATTGGAAGGGAGTTGGGTTGCTCAGTAAGTAGGGTCACTGTTATCTTCTACCCATTTATAGTTATAAAGGGTATCACCCTTAAGGCATAAATAATTTTTCACTTAACGAATAAAAATATTCGTTAAGTGCAAAATAAAAAAATTGAGAAGTTATCATGAGTAATGAGTGAGAGTTGAGATAATTAATAGTCTTATCTTTATTTTGAATAATTATAGGTTGAATTATTATTAGTAAAGGTGGGGCCATCCAGTAGTGGGGGTATCGAGAGAGTACCCAGTTTTATTCTTCATCATTATACCTAATTTAAATGGGTCAAAATAAAATCTCAACAAATAAACTATTCATTAGAAACCGATATTAAACTTATCATTTTATTCCTCTCCCATTTCCAATATTTTAAAGTTAAATATTATTTGAATACAACAATGCCTAACAATATCTATGTAATAACTGACACTTTATGTTTGAATCAGGTTATTTGCACAATTCAAATTATGCATCTTACATATTGTGTTTATGTTTTACATGATTATTATAATTTTTATATCCACTAGTTAATTTTATTTTAAGCTACATTTTTAATTCAAGATTGAATTTAAATTAAAATCAGTCTAATATCTTATTTGCTTAATTCCTCCCACCCTCATAATCAGGGTGTATACATATCTTTTTTTCTAACAGTATTGGATTGTTGATTAAAGTTTTCCTTATAAATTCCACTAAAGCTAATAGACAATGTTCCTCTCAAGAGCAACACATATTACTATTAATTAAATAGTGATATTAGATAGAAATGGACAAAGTATACTATACTAATGCCAGTTGTTAGTGATTTCTGTAAGTATTTTTATTGTTATGGAAGTCCTTCATTTTACTGCTGTGATCACTAATATTAATTATTGTAACTTTTTTTTTGTTTACCAAATAATTGTTTTGTTTGATTTCATGATTTTTTAATCATCTTTATTAATTGATATGTTTAAAGGTGGTTTTATTTTTTGATAAATTGAAATGTAATAAACATAATTATTTGAACAAATATGATTTCTAGAGAAGTTAATCTGATTTTCTTCTGTATGGATGCTTCATTAACAAGTAAAAAAAAAAAAAATATATCAGGAGTTTATGCAATTATTGAGCAATACTACATAATAAAAATGAGTACAATCATTTTTTCAGGTAGGGTAAAATTTATTTATTTTGGAGTATTAAAATATTCAGACTATTTTTTTTATTTAGTTCTCTTTTTTATAGCAACCATCTTATTGTCATATTATTTTATGTATTTTTGTTTTATATTAATAAGATCTCATTATTATTTAATAATTGGATTAACCCATTTAATAAAGACTTTCTAAAAAATTGTAAAAAAGAAAACAAGATTTTGTTTTATAAACATAAAATATAGTAAAAAAAAAACAAAAATCTAATTATACAAATGCTATTCATGAAGTCAAATAATTTACTAAAATGAGGATACATTCAAAAGATCCCTGTTGAATTAATTGAACCAAGGGAATAAAATATACAATGTTGTTTTAATAACTCATAATTATGAGAAATATCAAATTTTTAAACATTACTTACATCTAAAGCATGCGTCATAGCTCTAGCAAAGCCATCAGCATCTTCACGACTACTGAAGTTTAATCCATACACTTGTTTCTGGTCCCTCCATTGATGAAAGGTGTTAGTGGCCTGGTTATATTTCAGCCCCTTCACGATGATGCAGTTTATCACAACCTAAGCGCAAAAACAAAAAAATGATTAACTTCATTTCAAACATTGTAAGTCCAATTGTAATTGAAATTTTCCAATTACGTTTCAAAGTTTCTTAAAATGTTTACCGTAAACACTACTAGATCATAGAAGTAATCAACTAACTGACCACAATACATTATCAGATTAATAATATGGACTACTCTCACATTAAATTTTCTTTTTGACATGACACCTACTCCAATTTACTGTCAGGAATAGGAATTAGGTATTAATGCAAACTGTTCATTTTTCATAAATTGAGGTAGTGAAGGACAGACTAAATTTTCACATAAACTTGAATAAATTCTCATTCTTAAGAGAACTTAAACCATTAATGCAAAATTATTAATACATTTCATACTAACAAAGTTATCACAAATTGGTAAGTTAGATTAATTAATAATAAATCATGTTGTTTACCTCATGATCATTTAACTTCCTAGCCACTACCCTAAATGAGTTGGTGGTGATGTTTTGGAAAATATGCACTTTTGAAAGACCTGATGATGAACCACTGGGTATCCATTTCTTGTTGGTGTCATCATACACCATCACCGAGGCCCTAGCAGAAGCTATGCTCTGCTCACTGAAAAAGGATAATTGAAAATTAGAAATATGAAAATAAGGAATAATAATGAAAAAAATTTTGTAATTATAACTATGATTAAATTTATGTAAGGTAAATTGAATAAGCAACTTCAATATTAATAAATTACATGTTTCAATAACACTACTTAACAATAGTAAGAATCATTTTAAAATATCAATTATTTCATCTTCCTAATAGGATTTCTTACAAATTGAGGCAATTATGTATGATAAAAAGTAAAAAGTAAATATTCCATCAGAAAGTAAAAATTATAAATTAAATTAATTTATAATTAAATAAGGAGATGATTAAATTAAAACCATTATTCTGAACTTACAGTTTATAACACCCTCCTGTTGCACACATAGACCCTTCACAATGTTGGTAGAAGGACTGAAGCTGAGCACATCACATCTTTTTGCATTTAACACTTTTAAATATTTTGAAAAATGATAAATATCAGCATACATCATAATTCCTTAGGTATCTTCTACCATTTCTAATATCCTAAAAACATCTAGGAATACCTAAACTATTGATTTATCCCAGATCTTATCGGGGTTTTTTTCAGACTTTTTTATCATGGTATATAAGTGAAGCTGATATGTTACATCTCAATATATCGGGGTTTCAATTTCAATTTCATATACAGGGGTTATGAAAAGAAAAGAATAAAAATGCACTTATCTCACCTAAATGATATTAAATTAAGTTTGACTTAAACTCTGTCCTATTCCTATAAACTAAATAAAAAAATTAGTCAAAGTTGAGCCAATTAAAAAAAAAAAATTGATTGTTTTGGTTACAAAGCTGTTGTTTATTTGCAATATATTTGTTTCATGTTTCAAATAGTTGATGGATCATTAGGGTAATTCATTAGTAATTCTTATTTTTTTTAATTTCGCTAATAGTTTAAAGTCCTCCTCCTCCTGCTTAGAATAGGTTGGTAACCTCCTGGAAACCCCCATTTAAATTACCTTCACAAGTGTTGGAGATGATAAAATAAAAGCTAACAATACATAAAACATGTATTATGCTAACAGATTTAGGAAAGTATTTCAAACACAAACTAATAAAAAAATACACATAATACTGTAAATTCAAAAATTTTCTTTCCCACTCTCCATCTCTGGGAGGGATGGAAGGATGAGAGAAAGAGAGAGAGACATAGAGGGGAGTAGTTCCTTCTAATCGATTTCTTGGAACATAAATAAAAAGTATTGTAAATATCAAAGCTATTTTCTTTAGCAATTGCTTTGAGAGCTTTCTTCCCCCAGCCAATTCTGATTTAGTTGATAAGATAATAAATCAAGTTTTCTTTTACCTCTGGTGGCTAAGGAAAAATACAATCTGAGGGCAGGAGGGGGGGGGTGGTTTATACACTATTATTAAAAATTTCAAGGAAAGACTTTTTTTATACAAGATATGTCTTTAGAAGTATTAATGGATGCTATGAATCGTATTAATTATCAGCGACTAATTTAGATTAAACAGGTGTAAAAAAAAAAATTGTGTGTGCTTTTTACTTCTGTGTGCGCTCGCGTTGAGTGTGTGTTACTACGAATATATGATAGGTCATAGTAAATAAAAGAATAATAAACGTATCATACTCTCTTTCCTCCAATTGAACTTTGATAGCCAGACAAAAAGTTTAGTTGACAAGAAAGAGAATCCTTAAAAATAAGAAGTAATCTGTTCGAACTTAATAAAAACATAAGTAAGAAATGCTTAGAAGTGACAAAGCTGTTAAGAGGCTTTGACTTAACTTTAAAGCCCCATCAAGATCCGTAAATTGAAAACATTTTAATTTGACAGCAGGATTTAACTGTATGACATCGCGAGACTTTCCTAAAACTTAGCAAGCGTAAAATATTAATAAGTTTTACACTAACTTTTTGGTGAGGAAAACGTAATAAACATTAATATTATGTCATGTAATAAAATCCCTTATGAACAGTTGTTTAATTAACAAAGATGTTTTATTTAAAGAGGATTGTGTAACTAAAGTTATTTCATATTTTTCGTTTTGAATAGTCGATTTTAAAATACAAGTCTGGTAATATTTACCAATTTGAGCAATACTAACTGCTGAACCAAATTTATTATTTATGAAAACCATAAGATGGACAGTTAATGCCATCTTATTTAAATAAAATTAATATTTTCTGAGCAAGGAACCCCTCCGTTGTTATAAGAAAAATTAAGGGGGGGGTCGCTAAAACTTCAATTTTTTTTAGTTCCCAAAAGCGTAAATCAACTCCATAAACTGCTGATGAAATAAATAATTATCTTTTAAGAAAAACCATATGCCCAGGTTGGATTGAAATTTGTACTTTCCACAAATTTAAATATTTTTATTTTTGTTTTGAAGAGAAAAGATTTGCCCAGGCTGGGATTCGAACCCGGGTCGTCCGCTTCACCTTAGCAGTGCTCTGACCAACTGAACTACCAGGGGTTGCATCCAAGTCAGGCAAATCCGTTCTCTTCACCGATCCTAAAAATATTTTTAGAGAATTTCAAGTCTAATTTGACTAGGTTACTCCTACATCAGGGGAGGGGAGATAAAAAAAAAATGGACGGGCAATGTCAGGATTATTCGTTGAGCTATTAATTAGCTAACATTGTATACTTTCAATATATATTATAAAAGAAAGTATACAATTTGTGTGCCGCTAAAACTCAGAAATCAGTCCCGGTACGATCAAGGGAGTTATATGGTGTGGTAGTCCTCTATCGCCCGCCCATGAAGAAGGTGCCGTTTTCACCTGAAGGGCGTGCTTTTGAAGATATATGGGCTGGAAGTTTCGCCAAATTGGAAATTTCTAGAACAGTCCAGAACATTCGAGAGCATTCCAAAACATTCTGGAATGTTGTGGAACGTTCGGGAATATCCCAGATCATTGTGAAACGTTCCAGAACACTCGCGAATGTTTTGGAATATTCTGAAACATTGTGGACCATCCGAAGACTTTTTTGTAAGAGTGGAACTACCTACTGCTAGGGGTAAGCAGTCCTTAGTACAGCAAGGAAACTCTGAAGTGATGGGAGGAGCTCTACTCATACTCTCAGGAGATTTTCGACAAACACTTCCAGTTATCCCCAAGTCAAAACCAGCAGACGAAATCAATGCATGCTTAAACAAATCATATCTCTGGCAAAACAAATACTACTACGGCTAACAAAAAATATGAGAGTTGAACTATCGAAAGACGAAACAACAGCACATTTTGCTCAACAACTTTTACCAATAGGCGAAGGCATATATCCTGCTAACCAGATGACCGGCCTCATTGAACTCACAGTGATTTCTGGAACATAGCCACTACTGAAAACGAACTCATCGACCAAATTTATCCAAACAATGTTCATAACAATACCAATCCGGCTATTTCTGGCTGGAATGACTATTAATCGCTGTAAGCTCCTAATTAATGACAAAAGATTCGGATACATGTATATTATAATTACATAAGGAGTAGACCTTTGGAACTCCACTAAGCCATCGAATTCATCTCGTATCAAATCCTTACAATCCAAAATCCTTCTTTATACGTGAATAAAGTCATCCAAAATGACTGTAATGTTCCTGATGTTGCTGATTTGGCCCTCTACCGATATTAATCCTTTCATGAATAAATTTATTCTCACTCAAACCCACTAGTTTCAAACCTAACTTAATATTCTTTTCCCGATAATCCTCCAAAGCGTTTGAAAAGAATTTGAATTTAAGTTGAATTTGTATTTAGAGTAATACCAGTGGTAGTTTCTCTACATGCCTTTCATTAGATATAGCAATGTCATTATGTATCATTCATTCTATTTACTGGTTGTAATATTATAACATAGTTGCGAATTTCAATAGATAATTAAAAAATAAAAGAAGATCTTAAAATCCTTCTTCTTTGGGCTACTAACAACACCTTAGTCCTAATATACAACATCTGTACTTACTCTTTTGAAAGCGTTCTCCTTGATGTCCTGTTGATGTGATTGAAGATTTCTTTCTTAAATTTGTGCAATAAAATAAATAAATAAATTACGAAGAATGAGAGATGTTATAACATCAGCATTTACAGCCCCGAAACTGCTGGTTAAAAATCGGACTAACACCATGAGAAATAATACGAAAAAGTGTCATGTTTGCCAAAATTGCATGACTAATCTAGAGAAAAGCAATCCCGAATTCCTCGAATAAGTTGTCTAAATATCCAACGTTCGAAACCGGCTGGGATAAGTAAATTATTTATTCCGTAATCAGCAATGGAGTGACCTTATATGACCGGGGGCCCTCCTGAGGCTCACAGAGCCTATATAAGAGGAAGATCCTCGAGTTTCAGTGCGTATCCCTGCACAACCTTTGTCTTGGAAACTACATTCCCCACCAAGTATTGAACCTACGTGTATATACTCCAGAGATAACGCAAGAAGGGAGTTAACAGACAAAGGGGGTGCGACCTATTGATCACTTTGGAGATAATCACGCATGAACTCGTTGGTGTCGGAGCCGTTGTTTAAAGCAAACTAATTAGGTAGCTGCCACATTGACTGGGAGAGATCCTAGGGTGCGAAAGGCAACTTCACGATTTATCGTCTGGCTTGCGACTAACACTGGAACCGTAAATCAATTCAAACTCCTAAAAAAAAGACATAAGAAACACTATGTAGTCAACATCAGGTAAGTCGTAGCCTATTTATGAATATACGAATCCTTAGGCAAAATTTGTAGATCAGGTTCAGAAACGAAGTTAAACTCTTATTTAACTCAAGCAAATGGCGCCATTATGCATAATTCCTATTAAGGAGTGGAATAACACCAGAAAAACAGAAAGGCAAAATGAAAAAAATGTCTAAAAAATTATCGTTTATATCAACATTCGCCATAAGATTACCTAGTCCAAAAGATGGAAAAGACAACGAAAGTTTAAGGAATTTACCTTAGTCCTACAGACAGAATTTACATCTCAGACAGATGCTCATCTTAGATAAATGTATAGATAGATATAAATGAATTAGATTAAAAATAAATGTGAAATTAAAAGGAGGAAAAATTTGAAGGAGCGCTATTAAAAACAACAAAGTATGAAGGAACTAAAGATAAGTATATAAGCAACATTTACAAAATGGCGGTTTTAATTTAAAATTAGAACCAAAAAATATATACTTTGCAACTGATTAAGCTATACTAGGAAATAAACAAGTTGTTGAAGTAAAAAGGGGCATTTAGTATTAGTTCCGCAGGTTGTTGCTTCGAGTTTATTCATAAGTTTTAACTTTTCATTCATTTTCTTTTTAATATTTTCGAAAATAAAAACATGAAAATATGAGTTTTAATATGGAAAAATAGTACAAATAAAGGGAAATATGTATATTTCCGCAATGGTTTCACCAAGAAATTAACGTTTTAAGTAACATTTTGTACAGATGATTACATATGTTTGTTGAAACGTTCAAAGAGGAAACGAATGAAAAGTTAAAACTTGTGAATTAACTCGAAGCGACAACCAGCGGAACAACACTTACATTAAAATATAAGATTAATACCATAGTATTATAACTCCTTGGATGTTTTAAAATTAAATCTCTGAAACTAGCGTTACAATAAAAAATATTAATAGACAATAATTTCGAAGAACTAAAGCATTAGTAGTGTTACGGCCGCTCATGTTGTAATTACATGTTTATATTTCATAATTTTTGGTTTCAATTATTTTATATTTTTATTAATTTAGTTTCAATTAAAATAAATTATTTGTAAAAATACGCAATGAAATAGTTTATATTTTGGATATAATTTGTGAATTAATCAAAAACAGCTGCGAGACTTCATTACATTTATTTTTAAAAAGTCGCTAAACCCTAAGTGTTTTCTCGACTAGCGTACCTTACGGACCTACCTTACACCAGTCAACTTAATTGTTTTCTTCGATAGCGACCCGCGCGGTGCAGCTGACACCAATCGTACATTACATACAGTTGTTTGTCAGTGTGGTCATTGCGTTTACACCAGAGGGAACTTCTATCAAGATACCCACCTGAAGAGTGAACCAGGAGGGAACTTCTATCAAGAAACCCGCCTGAAGAGTAACCCAGGAGAGAACTTCTAGGAGGAAACCCGCCTGGACAGGGTATTATAGAAATTTGTTATTTATTTTTAATTGCGCAATTAAACTAAATTATCACGTATAAATTCATTTAAAAAATACTGTTCACTTGGTTTATTGTATTTAACGAAATCTTGATGTATTTTCATTTAGTTTTCTTTGTTTGTATCTAATTTGGTTTAATAGTTTGTTTAATTGTTTTTGTAAGTAATTTGATGTATTTCTTCAATATAAAAGTTTCAAAATTAAGCAGTTGGTATTATATCTGACGTCCATTTATTTATTTGATTTTACAATTCAAATATAATTTAAATATATAACCTATTAGGTAATTTTATGTAAAGAATTGTCTGAGTCAGATTAAGGCAGCAGCCTATCAGAGATTAGTTCTACAGGGAAAGCTCTCCAAGAGTGCAATCCCTGTTACCCTTAAGGCGCCCTAACAAGTAGTAAAGTATACAAGAGAAGAATGAAACATTCACCCCAACTTTGTTGATGCTGATTCACCCCTTAGCCCCATGACAACAAGAATGCATCCTGTTCCTCTCAATTCTCAACTCGACTTTACTTCACCCTGTCTGGAGTGTTCCCGCAGAATTCCCATGAAATTAAAATGAACTCAGTAGGACATATTGCTTTTACCTTATCCGATTCCAGGGATCATTATAGAATTAGTGATCTTCAGTAATTAGACTTTATTATAAAAATAATTAAACAATTCTGCAGGTTGTCGCTTAGAGTTAAGTCACAAAAGGTTTTAACTTTTTATTAGTTTCCTTTTTGATATTCTCGAAAATAAGAATAATTTTAATACTGAGTGTATATAGATTGAAGTACCCGCTTATACATACTCATTAGGATATATCATCATTTTGTTGAAATGTTTACCGAAATATGCACATTCGATTATTACACTCTTTTTTCCATCATAAAACTCACGATTATTTTTATTTTTGAGTATATTAAAAAGGGAAACGAATGAAAAGTTACAACTTGTGACGAAACTTGAAGCGACAACCTCGGAACTGATACCAAACTTCGTGTATGGAATATCTGAATTTATACTTGTTCTTAGATAACATGAACAATTTTAGTAATAAATGTTTTTTCTTTTGCCACAGGAGAAATTATTGATAGTATTTGATTGACTTTATCTAATACATAATGCTCATTTTCTACAGAACAGGAGAAATATCTACAGCCCTGGTGAAAAAGTGGTTAAGCCTAATTTTCTCGATAAATTAGTTTCTTGTGCTTACGGAATTGTGGCTTATATTGCAACTCCATTTCAAGTCAAGACTAAGAGAATGACACGATTCGTCTTCCCTCAATACAGTTAGCTATTTTTAGGACAAAATCCGATTTAACCACTTATTCACAGGGGGTGTAGATTTACCCCCAACAAAAAAAAAATCGAAAACAGATTATTAAATCAATGCAATCAGCAACCAAATTTATCAGGCATTTCTGCATTAGTAATCATTGGTCATGTATTTATATTCACCACCGATTCCGCCAACGGCTTGCACGTACTATCATGTGCCTTTTATGGATTATATGTCGATTCCTCTTCTTCGATTAATAATTAACTTTTCAGGAAGTTACAAATGAAAATTTAATCGCATTTTCGACAAATACTAACGCTGAGCGCTTACCAACGCTTTGGACTCTTTTCACTCCTGCCAGCTCTATTTCTTGATTAAGTTCAAGGCACGACAATTTATTATAGTATTTCTTTTGCACCACAATAGAACATTATTTTCAGCATAGTGCTTAAAACATCAGTAAAATATATATTGGTACGACATAAAAATATTAAAAAATCTAAACTGCCTTCGCAGCGGTGTAGAGTCCAGGGAAATGAATAATCAATAACACCGAACATAAAATTTACTAAAAATATCAGAATATTTTAGCTAATTTGAACTCTTCAATATTTTGAATTACTTTTAATTTTGTTTTCTATAAACCATAGTCATTGTTGATGACTTTCAACAGACGCATATATATGCTCGGAGTCCTAACCGACTTCTTTCGCCGGAAACAAAATTGTGTCCATGACACTTTAAGGGCTAAAAAAACGTTGAATAGGCGAGCATGCAGATTAGGAGCTATGAATAAGTTATTTTTTTTTATGTTGTGTGTTGCTAGAGGGGAGGGGGATCGATGTGAAGGAGGAAGCTCCGTAGGATCCTAAACTCCTGTTCCATAGCTAGGGTGTTCTGGTGCCCCACCACTCCCCACCCTCGGCGGCCGGGGGTAGTGGGGCGAAGATGCCAAGGCTCCTGGTCATCAGAATGTGTCCAGTGTGTGATGATTGTATTGAGTCGTTTTATAGGAAATGCCGGTTTTTATTATTTATAAAATTCAAATTGGAATTAGTTGTCTATTGTTTACTGCTGTTTATGTTAACAGATTGTAATGAGCTGATCATTAATCTTCTTTAGGAATGATATTTACTATCACTAAAACTGAAAGAACATTTTTCAGTACGGCCTTTAAATATGAACACGGTAGAGGAAGAGTTAGACGCAGATTACGGTGGCTGGAAGTTGTCGAGTCTGACCTACAGCTTCTTGGAGTGAGAAAACGGGGAAGAGCTGGAGAGGATCGCTCTGAGTTTAGGAGAATTGTTGAGGGGGGCAAGGTCCTTCATGGGCCATAGCGTCGTCAGTGATGTATAGAGATTAATTGATAAATAATTCATTTTTCCCTTCTACCAGAGGTGAAACCATCACGTACATATCTTACCGCAGAGATATTGACAACACTTATCTGTTTTATCAAAAAACAACCTGCATTGGTTAAACACCGGACTTCATGTTTTACGAAAAACAGTGAAGAAAGTAAACGAGCTGGATTAAGAAGTTTTCCCATACCCACCTTATTGGTCAGGTTTATCTCCAACAGATTTCCATCTCATCAAAGAAATTTGGGCAGCTTTCATGATTCTGAAGTCAAAAATGCATTTTCATTTTATTTCATCAGGAAACCCTGAATTTTTCAGTTCTGGGATTGAAAATTTGAAATGATCTGGGAAAAATGAGGATAAATCTTTTGAATAAATATGTTTCGATTTCATAAAGTTGTTTTACTGAATAACCTTTTCCTTGAAAACAGAAATTTCATAAGATACGATTCAATGGTTCCTAACTGAAATAAGTCTAAACAGTAAAAGGCAATCTTCTTGATGGAAAAGAGGTCTGATAGATGTGATCAGACCTATTCTCATTGATAGGCTTCAAACAAAATAAGAATATGAGAGTATTACAAATATTTTTATATTATGCTGAATGAATTAACGGATCATTAAAACGAAAATATTAATCAAGATTGAAAATATAGCGTTAACTTTACAATTTTAGTTCGGATCAAAAATCAACACTTTTATGTGTTATATATATATATATAAACTAGCTGACCTGTTGTTATAGTTTTAAAAAATATTACGTTAAAATTTGAATCTAAATGAATGAAAAAAATGAACTAAATAGATTTTGGATTTTACATTTTATATCTTATATCTAAGTATAGTATATGATAAATAAAAATACACAAAATTGTTATATATATAAACATTAGTTTAATGAATGAGGTATATAATGGTTTATTTTTAATTAGGGATAGTCATATTGTTTTAAATTATAATAATATCACTAAAATCGGTCCAGTAGTTTCGGAGATTAGCCCGGACAAACATCGTGACAGGATATTTTTATATAATATATAAAAATCTCCTGTCACGATGTTTGTCTCTCTCTCTCTCTCTCTCTCTCTCTCTCTCTATATATATATATATATATATATATATATATATATATATATATATATATATATATATATTATATAGATAAGATTCCAGTTATTAGTTATATGATATATTCTGAACTTGGAATCTATTAGACGTAAAGAGCTGCAATAGGGCTCAAATTGTAGCAAATTTGATCTACTTTAAAAATGGTTACTTATGGTTTTTTTTCAAAAACGCACCTGTTAGAAGATACAGGGCAAAAACAGAAATAACTCCCAAAATGTCAAGGTTTTTTGGCCACCGAAGGTTTCCCTCGTCACTTTTACGGGTTTCTCCCCAAAAGAACCTTCTTTGCGCCTTAGAAAAAATATGAAAAAAATAATAGCCGAATTGGACGAGCCGTTCTCGAGTTTTGCGGTTAGCAAGGAAATGGAGATTCATTTTTATTATATAGATATGGATTATTAACTATTAAAAAGAAAGATAAAATACTAAGAGAAAGCACAGTATTGCGTAGATAACGTTTCCATTATACAATATACAACAATGTATACCAGAACAGTACGTGGGCTCCTTAAACAAACCAATTATATCCAATTACTCTCCTAATTATAGCTACTAGGACATCCTTTCGTGAATGACACATAGTCACTGAATGGCAGGCAATATCCTAATTACGTATCAACATGTACATAACCCTAAATGTCTCTGAACAATGTTTTATTACAATAAATAAATCAATGCATGATTGTCAGCAAATCTATATAGCTACATTTAAGTGGTTAAGTAAAATTTTGTCCAAAATGCGTTAATTGTATTGAGGGAACCGGAATCGTGCCATTATCGTAGCCTTTGGCTGTTGATGAACAAACAAACAACCTACATTAAACTATTAATACAATGTGAACCTCATTAGTATGTTGTCAAAATCCTTTCAGTTAAAGAACTATGTTATATAACAAGTTATACAACATTAATAAATAAGTGAAAAGATCAAATTTATAATATATATACAGGTGCATCTTTAAGTCGTGCTAAATGATTCATATCTGATTCATAAGGCAAATAAGCAGCTACCATTAGTTTTTAAAATTTAACGCTTTTCTCAGACATACTCTTAACAACCGCTGGCGTATTGACGCACTGACCTTTGGACCCAGAGTCATTTCGCTGTTGAGGTTGGAAGTGGAAATGCCAAAGGTATCGCACCACCTTCCTTATTTATAAAAGCACAAATGTCCCATGACGTTATTCATGCTTTTGTCCTGTTGACATTATAGTAATTGCGTAGTTAGAATAATACAAAACTTTGAAAATTTTCAGTGATAAACACACGCCTCACTTGGTCAAGGAAGCAAGGTAAAACATCCGCAAATTTTTTTTCCCAACTCCGCTTAATTTAGATAGTGACAAAGCACTAATTTAAAAAGAAAATTTTGTAAATGTTGTAACTTAAATACCTCATTCTTGTTTATATTTTCAGATCCCACATTAGAAATGAAGATAATTATTCTACCGAATTATTTGAAGAAATAAAAACACTAAAATAAGGTATTTTGGTGTCTGTTCCGCAGGTTGTCGCTTCAAGTTGAGTTACAACCATTCGTAAGCGTTTTGTTTATTCGTTTCATTTTTAATATTTTCAAAAAATGCCAGTTATCGCGAGCTGTAACCTGGAAAAGAGAATGTAATTATAGGTAAAGTTTAAATTTCGGTAATTATTTCATCAAGAAATAAACGTTGCAAGTAACATTTCGAAATATAGATGATATATGTTTGTTGAAACGTTCATTTATAGATGAAATGATTAGCGAAGTATACACTCTTCCCATAATTCTCATTTCCATACATTCTCTTTTCCATACTTAAGAGCACATGATGTTTCATTTTTGGAAAAAATTAAATGGAAACGAATGAAAAGTTCAAACTTGTAGTGACTCTAGTCGAAGCTAAATAATTACTTTTTATGTAACATCTATAATTTTCATGCCAGAAATATTACAATTTTTTTTATGATTTAAAAATAATATAATTGATTTATTCTAAAAGCGCCTTGGATGATGGCGATTATAACTGTTCATCTTATTTTACTGACCGCTACACGAAACAAGTCCATCGATATTAATCATGTCCATTCCTTGACGTAGTTTATTAATTTATTAAAAATACAGTAAAACCATTAATGGAACCATTAATTAATTAGAACCATAAATGGAAGTTTGACATGGCAATAGATGGTAAAAGGCATCGATATTTTAATTTAAAATCCAAAAAAGGATCTTACCAAATTTATATTTTAATTTAATTTGTGATACTGAATGACGTCCATGTTAGGGCAGGCTGGATATATTTACATCAGTCTATCATATTTTTTAAATAATATTTGTAAGCTGAATTATACGAAATCGTGAATGAAAACATCATAGAAATGCATAAATTTAATAGCAAAATAATTGGAGATTTATAAGTAGAAAAGTCATTGAAAAAAGGCTTTTCGGGAGAGCCCTTCCTTGTCATTCGGTATCTGACCTACATCTACTAAGCGTTTAAGCTCCCTCAAGTAGGCGGCTTAGCCGAATGACAAAGTTTTTTTTCAGAATACCCCCAGGGTACGTTTTCACTCAAACTGCAATTTCGGTCTTTCGCCCCCCTAAACCGAAATGACCAACCTTGATAACTTTTGGAACGCAAGTTTAAATGAACCACCATTAAGGGCTGAGTGCTACATGGTTTGAAAGGAAAGGATTTAGATGTAGAAAAACTAAGCAGACTGTACAAAAATTTCTCAGTAGTTACTCACTTGAAATGTCAATTTGGAAAATAGCATTAGAATTTAATAAAAAAAAAAAAGTCATAATTATTTTTATTGCACCATTATTTGGGGGCAATTACAGCCATTATACTACTTATTACTACCTTTGTAAATAAATACAAATATACCCACTATAAAAAAAAATAAAAAAAACCTGTACTGTTTCATGGACAACGGTTCTGCAAGGAGATGCCTTGTCCTAGGTCACGCTCAACCGCCAGGTTTTCCCCCTTAATACGGGTACCCTATTTTTATAATATTGTATAGAGGCTGGGTGAGCCCCAGGAGGGTCCTAGATCCTATATGATCCATCTCCGGCTGCAAACAGACTAAATAAAAGTAACTGCCCGCAGCGGGATTTGAACCAGTGCAACTCCGGTTCAAATCCCGGGGTTTCCGGCATGGCAACTCAGTGCTCAACAATAAAACATGTCACGTTTGTTTATGTAAGGCGATGATATAAATTAAAAATAAATAAATACATGACAATCCCATTATAATTAGAGCTTCGAAAAACAACAAATAATTGGATTTTTACAAGGCAAAAACGTAGTACTTTGTTAAATTTCCATATTGAATTTCCTAAAAAATTGCTCGTATAAATAAATATAAGGGATTCAAAAAACTACAGAGGAAAAAGGGAGCCTTACTGTTTATCAATGTAAAGCAATTAAATGTAAAATTCAATTATATAAAACTAAACTATATTTATAAATAATATATCTAGTTGATGTTAAAATGTTGCAATAGGCAAACAAACCAGACAACTACAATGGTTTCCCCGGACATGCCAAACGTAGCCATTAGGACTGGATTATTGTTATGTGTATGTATTATTGTTATATGACTGCCTTAGACATGTTTTTGTTGATAATCCATAATGTTTCTGTTTATCCCCCGAACTATTAATACCCATATTATGTGATTATTTTTTGAGATCATCATTAATAATTACTTAAATTATTAGCCAATAATTTTGATGATTTGAAAGACAAGCGTTTCTGCAGGTGAAGTTTATTCTCCTCCCTCACACTACAATAGCTTTCCCACAATAGGATTCCCACAGCCTTTATACTGGTCATATTTGTTCTCTAAAAATACTTGGTATCTTTTATTATTTCTATCATCGGTTCTTTCCTATATTTTGTACCCTTGTGATAAATAAACTATTAGTTTGAATGGGTAACATACCCTTGTTTAAACAGAATTGTATCCCCTTTCCCTGTTACCATACAATAAACACTGATTTGCCCTACGGTCAAACCTGTGGGCTAATGCAGAATTGTAAATTTATACAAATAAAGTAACGTTTTAGTATTGATATGCTCCAATTAACGGAAAAGCAATAAAATGAAATAAAGATTAATAACAATGCTTTTTATAAGAAAATTGCTATGTTATTCCATCCTCCCTTATTGTGCATACAGAGGCACTGAAGTACATCAAGAATACAGCCATTTTTGTTTTCAGTTTTCGTTATTGATCTGCTTTGCAGAGAATCATTCATTTGCAGAACAAACTGAAATATGAAAAACTGTTTGGATTAATGACGGAGGCACCTGAAGAAGAATGCCGTTAGCCTTGACAAGTTAAGAATGTTGTTCTCTTTCAATTTAATCAGCATCATTAGGCTTCCTGGGATTTGCCGTGTCCTCCTCGGTTTGTTACACTTCTATTATAAATTTGAATTATTTATTCTGCTTCCAATATACAACCAAATAAAAGTTACTAAATTAAATAAAAGTTCCATTATGGGGATCCAAAATTGCAAAACCGAATCTTTAAGTATTTGGGCAGTATTACTTAATACATTTTTCTCTGTAAACATTTAATCTTATAGATTAATGCCTTATAGACAGTTATAACAATAAGCAAATAAATAATTCTAAAGAAGATATAAACAAAAACACCCTATACTAGAGACAAAGCACGTTCATACTTTTGGTCAGCTTAGAGCGGCGCAATACTACTGTTTTCCTGAATCGTGTAAACTAAATGCTTTGTATTCAACTGTTAAATTCGTCTTCATTGAAATTATTATTATTATTTCATTTCAAAAGTTTTGTTGTTGCCAATTTCTGTTAGTCTGAGGAGTTTGTACCTAAATAGTTAATAATCTGGATTTCAGTTAGTTTTGACTTTGAATGAAATAGACTTTCCATGGGGGTTTGTACATCTCGTGAGCTTGCGTTTATTATTCCCAAGACTGAAATAGAGATCAACAGTAATAATTAGAATAATTATCATCCAATATTCAATGTATATAAATTTTACAGTCGAATACAAAGCATGTAGTTACTGAGACTCGCGCAAGGGACTACTACTGTAGCACCGTGAGCTGATAAGGCGGTGATAGTATAGACATTTAAAGCAGCTAGGTTCCAGTGAATAAGTCTATTACTTTTAAACAATTTAATTTAGATCCAGGTGCAGGTCCAGGTCGATATCAGTTTGAAAAAAGCTAATAATAGAACACAAAAAGTAACAACAGGTCTTAGCTATACTCCGCAAGCAACACAAGAGAACAGGACAGCTGGGGACAGGTTACGTATGTATTTGTCATTATAATATAAATAGATAATAACTGTACAATAATGAACTAAAAAATAAATATAAATTAATGAACGGGTACTTAATAAATATTGAATTAAATAAAATAAATGAACTGGTTGTGGCAGTGGCTAATCAATCCCTATCACACAAACCACTTTGGTCACCCAGCTGTTAGTAACCTTACTAACTTTTAACTTATCACCACACTCATGTCGCAGACATATAATACATAATAATTCTAATGAATGTGAATGTTTCAGTCGATACAAATAAATTATTTATAAGTACATCCTCTAGACAGCACTTATGGTACAGATAAGGTAGCAGAATTGTGGAGTTCTGCCGTACTTCTAAATAGAGAACGTGAGTCTAAAAATAGTATTGATAATAATAAATGATATCGTAAAACATATATCTGAAGAATTTACACAGCATACGTACCTGCAATCCAACCATATTATTTTTATTTGCTACATAGATTATATTTTTTTTTAAATGGATTCATGTCGCTACAATAAGCTCTGGACGACCTTGTCTCCATGCCGTAGCACAGTTTGGCAATTGAGTTTCCAATTTGTAGCCAGATACTGGCATATACTACATAAGGTTACATAAACTCCGACCAAATGCAGGTCATCCAGCCGGCTTTCTCTTTCGCAGGACTTGGCCATATTAGGAAGACCATTATCAACACTGAAGGTAGGAATCGACTCCCGCATAGGCACGCACTACTAGGCAAATGCTTCGGCCAGCTTCTCATGTTACAGCGTGCTAGCGGATCATAGGATTATATTCGCCAATGTGATAAGACTGTGCTACACTAATATTATTTCATTAATAAATCAGCAAACGTACAAAACTTGGAATTAGACATTATTATTAATATGCGAGTTGAAGAGAATAAGACTTCTATGCCAAATTAGAGTTTCTCCCGGCAAGCAAATCATTTTTTACGCCAATGAAACATTCCATAGAATAAATACTGAAGACAACTAGCCTCTATGTTTAAACAAATTCACTTAAAAGCACATCATTTAAAGCACACATTTTTTGGCAGTCGATTTTATGTATATGTCTATTTTATATAACCTCGGAACTGAACATTTAAGCTCATAAGATCAAGATATTTGAATCCAAAACACAAAATCACATTCTTAATTTTTATTATTTTCTATCTATTTTAAGTTCTAAGTATTAGAATAGCTCTGACCCAATGTCATATAATATGGTTGTTTATCCACATAATAATCCCTTTGATTTATATAATTTTTCATTTTCTTTTATACTAGTTTTGCTACTCCAATTTTTCGTAGTTTGATTTGTTATTAATTCTTAAAATATATTTATAATTTTATCTTCCCCGCTATATTCAGTAATAATATATTATTATCTAAGTAGGAAAGAAATTCGTTGACTGTAGGTACTATAATAGGATGTAATTAGTTGGGGGTGCAGTCAAGAAAACACAGCAAAACTAAGTGAAACTATTGTATTTTATGTGCCGACGTTTCGACCTACTGTGTAGGTCATCTTCAGGGCTGACCAGCGATCTTCAGGGATTCTTGCGCCAGCCTCCCGCTGGTCAGCCCTGAAGATGACCTACACAGTAGGTCGAAACGTCGGCACATAAAATACAATAGTTTCACTTATTTTGCTGTGTTTTCTTGACTGCACCCCCAACTAATTACATCCTATTATTATTATCTAAGTTAAATTTCAAGTTTTTCCCTGTATGCTTACATTTTCTTATGTACTTTTATTTTTGTAATTTTCTAACCAAACTCTTTGTATTTTACTATTGTAAAAATCAGAACTGTTTATTATTTATTATTACTTAACAAATAATAAAAATTAATCAATATTCGAGTTCTAAGATAAGCAAATAATAAAATAAAACTTAAGTAATATACATATGTAGATCAAATTATAACAAATATTCTCTAAGTGAGATAAGGTCAGTCGGGATAACAGATGGCTCTCGAACTACAACTAATTCAAGAAATGATATCATGTTTGATTATTATTATTAAGTATTAGATCCTCCTCGAAATCTTCCATTGTATTAAAGCCGGTATTAAAAGTCTAAAAAAACTGCAACATTAGAAAGAAGAGCTTGTTAAATGAAGCCCAGCGCTGTTCCAAATGGAAGAGTTCACAGCTGGTAGCTCCGTTCCGCATTTACTCTGGCAAATGGACAGTGAAAGTTAATTCCTTTCGAATTATCTATTTTTCCACACCTCTACGGTCTACCTGCCGCTCGGCAAAAAGTGGACTAGCCATGATGCTAAATTATCTCTTTCCCCCTTCCCGAAGTTAAAATTTCTTAGTGTACTCACAAATTTGGTAATTTACAACAGAGAAATACAAAACACATTTTAAAAAACCTGTAAGGGTCTGGGGTTAAGTACATGCTAGAGGACAGCAGTTGTGAAGGGAGGTGATTTCTCCTAGGTCACGTTTTCCCACTTATTTCGGGTACCCACTTTATAGAGGCTGGGTGTGCCCCAGGAAAATCCTAGATCCCAAAGGATCCATCTCTGGTCACTAACAGATTAAATAATGGTCTGCCAGTGAGCGGGATTTTAACCTAGGACCTTCGACATTGCAACTGAGCGCTCTACCACTGAGGCACTCTTTGGTCATTTTAAAAAATAAACTACAAAAATAATCTAAACTCTTAAATAAACTGCTACACTATTAAACACTTTCATTTTATCTCTTTCCTTTTAAGCATATTTTTCTATATTATAAATCCAGCAGGCAGCTTACGGTTTTATTAAAAGTTTAAATTTCGTATAGCAGTATGAGGTTGCTAACCATGAAAATTTATTTTTAATAAACCATTACTATACACTACACTATTTGAAACATTAGGAGTACCTAAATAAATAGGGTAAGGGGCATTGAGCAGATAGCTTAAATGCTGTTTAGGATCGGTACATTTATCCTTAAGATGCAAGACAACGGCATTCTTAGCCAAGAAGCGGACAACTCAACATGTAGACTGTCACATACAGCGAAATGGCCTCCTTCTTCTTTCTTTGTAAGTAGATATATAAGTTGCCTTGGAGATATGATCAGCACACAATCAATATAATGTTCTTCGATTAGACGTATCTTTACTAAACAACTAATCAACAACCACGTCAACCTTTGGAGAAGGGAGGGATATGTCTCTTGTTCATTAATGATATAGTATTATTATATCCCAAGTACAACGATCTCAGGGTGGCATTTTATTTTATTATTTAAATGTTATTCAGATCAAAGGATCTGACTTTTCTCTGAGAGGCAGTGAAGCCAATATAGCACCGTCCAACAATCATCGAGTCAAATCTTCCAACGATACAGTAACATGCACCATCTACGAGACACAGAGGGCCAAACTGTTGAGAGAAGCATGGATTCTGACTGAGATCTAATATAAATTTATTACACACACTTTCGGAATATCGGAGGTGGCGCTACACCAGAGAGATCGCCAGACAGGAAGGGAGACGTTAAAGATGGTAACTGAACAGAGGAGAGGAGAAGTGCTAAGTGTCCACAGCTCCTGATACAGTAGCATTGTAACATGATCCAGTCGCAGGATTGTGTTGGTACGCAGGAATGCATAACAACGCTAAGATACTCATATTGCCTTTCGGAGACAATATGATGGAAATTAAAATAATTTCATTTATAATTGTAATAAAAATGTATTTATTTATAATGGTAAATTATAAATATATAACAGATCAGTCAAAATGATGTGAAATAATCAGGAACATTGGCCTATTTTTTAAACGGGGCATTTAATATCGAGATATCCCAATAGTATTTCTAAAATAACTTATGTCAAAAACCTACATTTTTAGAAAAACGAGTAAAACTATTGGGTGAGTTTGAAATAGCATTAGGACGCAAAGAGTTACATAAGTTCTTACTAGGAGACGAGCTCTGAAGCTAAGGTTGATACAGTTTTGATGAGTGATAAGGACATATTAACCCATTTCTTTCATGGTCATAACTCACCATCGAAAAAAACTCCGATTTTGAATTAATTTTGAGATGTGACACTTTAGAAATACTAGTTCGATATATGGATTCCAGAACCAAACTCCAAGAACTCAAAAATATAAGAATACATAAAGATGAAGCTACACACAAAAATTGTTATTTTTTACCACACTACTCTAGTTAAGAAAACGCAAATCATATTTGGACTATATTTGGGCAGGAACATAACCTTCAATCATAATAGACCAATTATTTTCATGATGGAAGCCGAAATTCGATTGTCCCCCAAATGTCCCAGGGCACAAGGGGCTCACCTTGGAAGGTTAATAATCAACTTATCATAAAACAGGGTTAGGAAGCTTTCAACCTTTGTTAGTCGAGTGTCGAATACTTGTCGTCCGAATATCAAAGAAATGGAGGCATCATGAACGTATCACTGGCTGTTCTTCGCCTTCATTTCCATAATAAATTGATCACAGCAGTCTTCAAGAATATTAATATATTTTTAATAACTTTATAGGGTTCAGAGGTAACAACGTGAAAGGCCTTATGGTTTGGGACTCGCGAATGATTTGATAATATAGCACATTTCGACAGCTTAATTTTTATAGCATAATTATGTCACTGACCTAATTTAATTACACCTGTTTCTTCAGTCATTATGTTATGTAATTTATAAAGTGTGGCTTAAGGAGGACATGGCTACCGTTATTAAAGCTAGTAAGTCAAGAAAAGCAAAAAACAGTAAATATAAACGTTCATAGAAACTAAACAAATCCCAGTCATTCTCATGATTTGATGATGATTCCCAATATTGCCATGATTAATTACTACTTTTTCTATGAAAAAACATGATTTTTTTTTTTTACTTATTACCTTTTCCATGTTAACGCTTCAATTATTAGAACCAAGGGTATAAGTCTTCAGCCACTGATGTGACAAAAGAAAAGAACATATATTACAAAGATAACCATGACACTGTATATTATATATTTATATGGGAGAAAAAATAAAACTATAATTATAAGGAACGAGAGAAAAACTACATAAAATAATAATAATAAAGTATAACTCACATTTTATTTTATTATTTATTGAAATGGAATCTACGGTCTAAATGGAATGAAAGAACATTATAAATTGAGTATCCCGGGATATTAGGGCGGCAACTTACTGAAAAATATAATGTTTCTCTCTTATATTTAATATTTGATACTCCCAAGACACCAATTGTAGCTCTAATGGAAGGATATTAAAACGTCATTCATCAGGGAAATATTAATAATTTAAAACCGACGTTGGAAGATAGAGGGACGGGGAAACAAAAGAATTCACGAAGTAGCACATTCCTTTTATGTCTGTTCCAAGACAATGATATAAAAAGAAAGTCACCTTTAAAGGGTAAATTATAACTTTAAAATAAGAGAAGTTAGCAACAACTCTATTTTAATTATACCATTTATCAAGTATAGAGCATGTATATGTAAATTTGCTAGAAATCCGACTATGCTAGATGGATTAATCTGTTAACAGCATCGGGCGGACCAACCTGGGGCTTACCAAGCCTCTTTGAAGTGTGTACCCTTATAGGGGGAAAACTTGGCGGGTGAACGTTATTTCGAACTAATCACCTCTCTGTCAAATAGCCGTTGTCTTAGATGCAGTACAGTATCTTCCATGTATTACACCCAAGACTATGTGTGTATAAAATATATATACGCTGAAGAAAACAGTAAGATGGATAGAAGCAGTGAAGGAAGATGCCAACAAAATAGGTATTACAGAAGAAATAATATTACATGACAAGAACCGCTTCAGGGTATTGATAGAAAACGCAACTTGTGAAGAAGACAAGCCTAAGAGCCTCGACCGAAGAGAGTGTGTGATTAGAGAAGAACAGTTGGAGAGAGAACAAAGAAGTACTGGGAAGAAAGAAAGAAAAAGGAACACCATAAGTCTTAAGTTATGTGCGGTCCATAGATGGGCAAATTCATAGATTAAAAAAAATATATATATATACAGAGGATGAGGAGACTGCCATCAAGCAGCTTGAGATACTTAATGAATGTGCAGAAAAGGTGGGACTACAGATCTTTTTGAGAACAAAATACTGGTCTTGATAAGATCTCGCAGAAAAACCGTCTCCAAAAAATCAAGGAGGCATTGGGGTTAGTTCAAGACATTTACAACGAAAAATGCATGCTAAGATAGACATAAATTCGGCATTACAACACAATCATAAAACCAACAGTCCTACGCAAGTGAGACATTGTCACTTAAAAGAAAACAAGAATTAGAAGAAATCAAAAAGCAAGAGAGGAAGATCATCAGGAAAATCCTAGGAGTTATACCCAAGATAGTTAAAGGCTACAATGAATCAAAACAACAGAAAACGTTTCAAACATTGAAATTGACATTAGGAAAAGACGAATGAAATTCTAAGGACACCTCACGAGATTACCAGAAAATCGACTGTCAAAAAGAATATTAAATCATGTTAGCTCACTAAAGAATTCAACACCTTAGCTGGGCGAACTTTGAAAGGACCTCAAAAACGCAAACATATCTGCAACGGACATTTTAGAAAGAGGCACCTTCAGACACAAAGTCAACAAGTGGGAAGTTACATCAGAGCAACCAAAGCAAAAGCAGTGCAGACAGAAGTGGTCGGAAGAACGTAAACAAGCCTTCTCAGAGAGAATGAAGGCTTATTGGAATAATAGGAAGAACCCAAAGAAGGGTTGATTGAGTTGCTCAACGTCTTCCTATATTGGGAATATATATATATATATATATTGTCTCCATACTTGTTCCATGAAATGTTTAATACTTAGTTGGCGTAGGCACTTGTATTTTTGAAGTTATAATTTTTTCTCAAAGACATAATTTATTATTATCACTTTCATAATTATCATTGTCTGGTAAAAAATTTAGAAGAAAATAATAATTTGCAAAAAATTTTGCATTATGATACATACATTTGTGTATACATACATACATAATAATATCTACAAATATCTTTATATATACATACATATATTGTATATATTTTATTTCTCTTCTCAGTCTTCACCTGATAGGCCTCGTGATACTAAACAGGTTTGAAGAAATGAAAATGTCAAGAGCCTTTCCCAGGAGCTCCGCAAACAATGGATAAAAACAGCTGATCCAACAGGTTCTGGGGAATGCAGGATTACTCCGGGAGTACCTGACGTCACTGTTAGTGACCACTTAACAAATAAGGTCGCCATTTAAAATCGGAGCAACTGCGCAACGGCTAACAGGCGCGATTCAAAACAAGCAACAGCTGTGAGAGAAAAGAAATGAAACAACGTTATCAGAGCCAAATGACTGAGCCATAGGATCTGCTAGGCATATGTGAAATATTTCCGGGACATCTCATTTAACAGATTCATTTTTGTGAGCGTTTTTATAATAACCAGATACATCCGGTTTACGAAATCGGAGCATAATCTACATTATTTCTTATCCTCTCTCCTCCGAAGCTTAACTGCACTAATAAAGTCCTAATAGGAACGGAGGTAGATAGCGCCCAGATTGAAGCTCATTAAAGAAAGAACAGCGAGGAAGAAAGCGGAATAAGGTTTTACAGGCAATCTTCAGCCATCGAGTATAAAAAGTATAATAGAGGTAAAACAGGGGAGAAAATAGAGAGGAAAGAAAAGACGCTTTTAAGTATCAGTTGTGTTTTGGTTTTTAACCAGATCCATCTCCGTCGACCAATCAACGAAGGGAATCTCTAATCTAGACGACATAAGCGGAGCATACAATGGAGAAAAATATATCGCGTTAGCCTGAACCTTAACATAGGTACCTTTAACCTACAACTCCAAATCAAATATAAAAGGGGGGTTTAAGGACTATCATACCTAATCCTTCATTTAATACGTTTATTTTTGATGCTCGTCTTCTAGCTATTATGCAAAGTATGATTATAATTTTTTATTTTATATTAATTTTTATTTTGACGGTGATTATTTTTAAATATTTTTGTTTCTGACCATCTACGATCGGTGAAGAGAACGGATTTGTCTGACTTGGATGGAACGGAAATCCAGACGGCCGGGGTTCGAATCCTAATAATATTTAAATATGATTACAATTATTTCTAAAGTGACAGTCAAAAGCCTATTTTTTTTTTAAAAATGGGGGAAACTATTAGCGAGCTTGGATCAGTATGAGGGCACTAAGAGTGACACAAGTGTCTTCTGGCAGACAAGCTCTGAAGCTAGATTGATACAGTTATAATAAAGTTTTAAAGAGATATTGACCAATTTCTTTCACGGTCATAACTCACCATAAAAAAAATACCGATTTTTGAGTCGTTTCACTGTAGAAATACGAGTGCGATATTTAAAAACAATTACTGCGTACTGTTGCTTATTTTTAATCATTATATTTTTCAGGTATAAAGGATAGTTTGTATTGAGTTCTGTTGTAAACAAACTAGCTAGAAATGACTAAGCCCCTTTATAATAACAAACATGAAAAGAAAAAGAAACATAATATGTATCTGTCCAGTAGGCTACACAATACAAATCATTAAGTTTTTATAAAGTGCCAAAAAAGTAAAAAAAAGAAAATAGTAATAAATAAAAAAAAAGAATGAATCATTACAAGATATTAACCAACTTAAGAGAATAAATAAATTAATAACAACGGTTAAATGCATGAGCTAGGATGCAATAATTTCTTTACATAATGTAAATCTTGTAAAAAAATATATATATTCACACATTAAACGTTTCATTGTGCTCATGCTGCTTTTAAAATGTATTACATTGCAAATCTAATTGACAAATTCTATTTTAAACCTATATTAATAAATATAATACTAACAAAAAAGACTTTAGCAATGAATTAAATAATTTAGTTGTTTTTATTGAAAATTTATTCATGACGCAAAATCTACTATTTTAAATAGACACAGCTTAGGGAAGCAGAAGCTATTTAATTAACAATTATAGTAATAATCAATACAAAATATTTTATTAGAAAAAATATATATATTTAATACAATCACAGGTTATTTAAAAAAACAAACAAATTTATGTACAAACAACTACTATTTAAAAAATAGTAGAACAAATGCGCAACACCTCTTGCATTTTTAAAACAGTATGCTTGATTAATTTAGTTCCCAAGAGTTTGATAATCTGCAAAAATATTTCTAGTAGAGTCTTTTAAAATATAGTTTAAGTATTTGCTTTTCATTTCTCATAAATTGGATAATAATTTAATCTGTTTGGTTTAATCTTATCCCAATACGGTTCTAATAATAAACACGGTGTTTTATATACTAATTCCGATATCAGTGGATAAAAAAAAACATCAGATCAGTTTCATTTTCTAACAGCTTAGAAACAACGTTCCATTTAAGAAGCCTCTCTTCTAGTAAGAGTGGTATCATTCAAACCATACAAAAGAATTTATGTGGGTAGAGGTGATGAATCCCTTATAATAATCATAAATAATCATTTTTATAAACCAGGCGCAAGTTAATTTTTAAAAAATCTTTCTTTACTAAAACAGATCACTCTAAATCGAGACTTTGGACATCGTTGGGGCCCACAAGTCGTTTGAGGACGGTCGCCCACTGCCCAATGGATCTCAATTCACTTTCCATCAATTTCCACATCCTGCCTCTTCCAGCATCTGTTTCATTTCTGATCGTCTATGGCGTAAGAGAAAGGTAAAAACTATATTTCGTTTACCTTTAACTAATGATATTATAATTAATGTTATTATATATATACTTATTATTATATATATATGTTATTATATATTGATATATAATTATTTTTTCAATGTGATTTTATTACATATCGTCGCTGTCAAAACAGTATCGCCTAATTAAACTTTGAGCGATTTTATAGGAGAGAAAAAAAACCGCGCCGACTACAGACTTGGCAATTTATAATATATTTTTTATCTATACAATTTTGGAACTATTACTAAAAACATTGAAGAGAAGTATCTAAAAATCATACTCTGCCATGTTGCTGACCTTAATACGTCCGTTACCGTTACTAACTCATTTTCGCCAATAGTTGTAAATGGCGGTATTGTTTTGACAGCAACGATATGATGCGTTAAAGATCAAATAGTCCTCTTTTAATATCAAAAACTGATTTTTTTCGCTAGTTGAGTCACGCAATTTCGTCTATCACGAGACTTTACCGCCTTATTCATAAAGGTTTTAGTCCGATTCTTAACTTGATGTTTCGGAAGTATAAAATAGCTCGACTAACAAATGAAGAATGAGGTAAAGCAAATTTTTAAAAACTTGGAGTTATGCGCTTTTGATCCAAAAGAGGCTTTTGGATTTTGATCCGGGGAAGGCTATTTCATTCTTCTCTTCTTTCCTTTATATTCTCTTCTTATACTTTATATATGTGAGATATACATGAAGATCGTTGAGAGCTCAGAGGTAGAGTGCTGGGTTGCCGCCCTCCCGAGGCTCACCACGAAGCGTTAATTAAATGGAAACTTGGCGGATGAGAGTGATCACGAACAAACCACCTCCCTGCACAACCGTTGACCTAGAAACATCACAGTCCCTACCCACGTACTGAACCCAAGGTCCTTTATAGGTACATTGGTATAGATTCAAGATATCGAGATAAAATCATTTCGATTTGTTTTATTTTTTATATACACATAATTACTTTAGTTATTCGATTAGATTGAAATTACATTTGAAACACAGCTTTTAAATAACTTAGGATTGATCTATTGGGAAACTATTTGATAAAACATAACATGACAGCAAGACTTTCGACATTTACTGCCCAAATATTGTCGAGGAGTGAATTATCGCTCAAATATATCATGAGTTGTAACGAAGATTATTGACTCATCTTGTTACAAAGCTGAACGTCCTCCAGAAATGTCTGCCAGAGACCCAGATGTGGGCGACCCAGCCAGAACGCCTACGGAGCAGACCAGCTGTACAGTGATATATTCTTTAGCAGCTCCTAAGGACAACAGCCTGTACACCTTGAGAGAACGGATAGTGGGCCCTATGACTTGCATAATGGGTCCGAGCTCAGCCATGTGATAAATCACAACGATAGCACGACAAATAGTAGGGCGATTTCTTATACAAAATATTATAAAAGATATATTCCTTATATAAAGTCATATAAGAGATATACTGCTTGATTTCGGATAATTTCTCATGATAATTCCCATTGGCTAAACAATATCGAAATGACATTTCCAATTCTATTAGAACCTTTTCCAAGTCAACTGTAACCTTTTACATAACAAATGCTACCCTTTCCAAATCACAAGCAACCCTTTCCAAGCAAATGTAACGCTTTACGACTCAATTGTAACCCTTTTTGTTTCAATTGTAACCGTTTCTATTTCAATTGTCACCCTTGAAAATGTTTTGAAAATTTACCGTACTGGGAATGGGTGAATTTAGGGCCTCAGAACTCGCCAGGATAAAATCATCACAACCTTTTTCTTCACAATTCAAAAAACAAATAATTGATTCTTTGTTTCTGAGAAAGTTTATTTAAACAAAGTAAAACCAGGTAATCTGAACTAAACAACAGTACCTTCATATTTTTGGTAGTAAAATAATACTTAAGGAAAAGAATTAAAACAAAAGGTTGATTACTCAAGAAGTAAATAATAAAAAAAATGTAAACTGAACTTAACATTATCACATTATTAAAAAAATGTTTATTCCTAAGGAGAAATTAAAATAACCCTGTTCGTTTAAAATTAAGTTAAATTTTCAAAACATTTTCAAGGGTGACAATGGAGTCGTAAAGCGTTACATTTGCTTTGGAAAGGGTTTCAACTGATTTGGAAAGGATTAAGTTTGATTTGGAAAGGGTTGCTTGTGACTTGGAAAGGGTAGCATTTGATTTGTAAAAGGTTACAGTTGACATGGAAAAGGTTCAAATAGACTTGAAAATGCTACATAAATGAATTATACTAACACTAAAAATATTAATAAAGAAATAATAAAGAGTGCATTTTTTTAATTAAATGGAAGTAGATTTCTTTTATTTTTTTAAACAATTCATCTTAGTTCAGTTTCAGTACTTTTTTATTACATTCTTCTATTGTTAAAAACTAATACGTTTTAAATGTTATATTATAGTAATATACCTTGTTTTAATAATAGCTATAACATTTTAACTGGTACTCATTATGTCTTTGATATTATTAAATATTACATCTGAAGCCACGTAAAGCGGTTAAATTATATTTTGAACAGAATCATTAAATATACTTAAAAAGCGGAATCGTGCCATTCTCAGAGTCGTGGCTAAGGCCTTGGCTTGGAATGGAGTTATTCCTTACATTATAAAACCATTTCAAGACTAACACAACGAGAATGACATGATTCCGCTTCCTTAAGAACAAATAACTCATTTTGGATGAAATTTTACTTAAACACCGGGGCTGCAGACATAAGCTTCGGATGTCAGTTCCTTTAATTAATTTTTAAGATCTTTTAAAAATTAGTTTAAGAGCTGTATTATATTATTATTGGTAATGAGTTAACCAATATAATCAGTTCATGATTAACACTTTAAAAGTTTAAAACTAAAGTAAATTGTGAGTGCTGAAATAATTTATTCTCTAATCGATAACCATACCAAAAATAACCACAACTAACAGGCATATCTGCAATTCAAGTGCTTAAAACTTAACGTCGATATCTCCATTTCCGAAAAGAAAAATTCTATAAGTCTGAGAGGTATCAGAAAACTTTTTAAAAAATGTTTTATTTTACAATTGCATAAACTCACACAAAATATTTAAATTGTTACAGATCCATATTAAAAATAAAAATAACTACTTCGCCTAAAAAAAATAATATTAGACGAAAACCAATTTTGATCAGTTAACTGTTGTAGTTACAAGTTAACTAGTCTTTCATAAGTAGTAGTGAGTAGCATATTCTTAACCAGTAACACAACTACGAAATTGCTTACTAAAACTACTAAGCGCGTAGTTAGTAATAATAATTGTAGTTGAATATCAAACTATTTAAAATCTTCTCGAAACTGTTCTAGAACCTCACTCTGGTTAGAATAGGAAAGTAAAATGAATAACTACTGAATCAGGTGAAGTATATATCAACGTTAAACAAAATAAACATGTGAACCAACAACAGAATAGGTTGATTACAATTTAAAATTTTCAATAATACAACTTTGCTCAATTGTATCTACGACATATTTGTATTATGGGAAAAATTAAGGGAGGGGTTTAATTAGTACTAACAAAATTTTATTAGAAAAGCTACTAAATTACTAAATGCTATTCATTTCTATACACTGACTAAAAATATCGTAAAATGCTAATAATTCGGGACGGACTGGACATTATCAATCATATCTACATCTATAGATACGGGTTTTTTCTGTTTCAGGGAACTTGTACTTACCCACTTTGCAGGCTAATGAAAAAACAATAAAAATTAATCATGTATTAAGAAAAATAAATTATAAACAATATCGAATTTTCAACAGAAACAAATAAGATAAGATATATATTTATATTTAATTTATTATATGTATTAGTTTAAGCTTAAAAGAACTTAAAACTTAATATAAAAATAATTAGATCTTTAGCAGTAAAAAAACCTACAAAATGTCCAATCAGAGCTTGCCGAAGAACCATATGATATAACAGGAACCAAACGGTTAATTTAAATATCAATAAAGATATTTTAAATAACTCCTATGAGTATCGATGTAAGCAGCCAATAATGATACTTCAAAACTGCAGTAGACAAAATACAAGCCTAATAATAGTAATTTGTAAAATTCAGCATTGTTACCGAATAGTCTACTGAATTTTTCCACTAAAAAGGAAATAATTTATTTTATTTTATTTGTTACTATTTTTTCAAATAAAAAGGAAATAGTTACACAAATTTTTCTTTTTTAGAAGTAAATAGGATTTGTATACAAAGTAATGTAGTTAGGATGACATTAAAATGAGCAAATGAATTTAAAGAGAGACTTTTTTTACCAAGTCCTGTTGGACCAAATTTTCAGATTATATTTTGCTGCTCATTTGACCCATCTGGACTTACGGAATAGAGCTTTGGAGCTGCACTAAACCTTCGAATTCCTCTCGTATTCAATCCTTACAATCCAAAATCCTCAATGCTCCTTACTTTGCAACGAACAAAGTAATCCATAATGACCCATTTGTTTCTGAATTTGCCCAAATCCGTATCTATTTTTTTATGACAAACTTTATTTCCATTCAAACCCACTAGTTTCAAACCTAGCAACCTCTTCAATTCCCGATAATCCTCCGAGGCGTCTAAAGAGAAGAAGTTGAACTTGTTATTTGAGTACTACCACTGTCTTTATCCATGCCATTATGTATCATTTCTGCCGTTTACTTGCTGTATTAGTATATACAGTTGTAAATTTCATTAAATAAGTTATTTAAAAAAATATATATATTGCTGAACCACTAAAAGCAGAATTTTCAAGTAGGGTGTGTGTTAATTGACCGTTTGTCACAATATATTAAAAATAATATTTTTTCTGCCTTAACTTTTTTTTTGTTGATTTAACATCATATATGCTATGGTTAGTCGAAAGATACAACAACAAATTTAAGACTCTTCCTTATCCAGGTTATAATAATGATATGCATATGAGTTCCTAAGACACCACTGGCTTAGGATCGCCATTCTACGCCCCCGCCGAAGAACGGCACGAGCAAGGATTTTAACTCCCTTTAAAAAATCCTAAGGATACTTTGGGATCTTGGGCATATAAGGTTCCTATGCTGATCACTACACCACAGATGACCCCTTGTTGAAAAGACTGTGTCACTCGCACATTGATCGGTCATCTTTATTTTATTTTTTTTGATACATTAATTGTTTTTTCTAGACTGGTAAACGAGAGGAAATTAAAGGTTATCTTGCAAGAAATTTCTTGATTAAAGGCATTTCTATATAAGGAAAATGGAAATTTGTCTAAAAATTAGTATTTAAAAAAAATTATAATTTAGTGTTTCCTTGTGATTAAACGCCTTTAAGATTGGTGTGTTTACTGTTGTAGCAGTATTATACTATTAACAAACAACTTAAAGTTTCATATTCCATTGGAAATTCCGAAGTTACATGCACAGGAGAACTACTTTAAGTTCTGAAATATGACGTGAATTGAGTCTTCAACTCCATGAAAGCATTACATAAACAGTTTAATAACACTTTGTAATAATAATTTCAACACTTTGCCCTATACAAGAATAGCTTTCGCCTTGCCTCCCAAGGTAAGTTTTCTTATTGGAAACCAATTTTAAAGTTTCTGGGCCCCTATTGCTCGAGACACTTGCTGCTACACTCAGCCTCTGTAGCCAACACTACATAAGGCTAGCTTTGATCAAACCAAAAGTAGATGCCAGAACTTTTACAATTAATCTTTAAGTACAGGATAATTTCCTCTTGTCATACTCGAGGAACATTTCTTACTAGTGGCTTTAGCTATTCAATATTTTATTTATTTAAACATGGTCTGATTTAATTTTATTTCGATAAATCGCTGCGTCGATTTAGCATTCCTTAAAACCAAGTTATAAATGATAAATATACAAAAACAAAAACATCTGAACATTCTTATATTCCTTATTTATGTACATTATTTTTGGAGTGGCTCAGTGGAAGAGCGCTGAGTTGCAATGCCGAAGGTCCTTGGTTCAAATCTAGGATCTAGGATCCTCCAAGGAATCTCCTTCCCAGCCCCTATAAAATGGATATCCAAAATAAAGGGGAAAATATAGGATCTAGGACAAATAACCTGCCTACACAACCATTGTCCTAGAAACAGTACACTCCCTACCAAGTGCTGAAACTCCCTTCACGGGTTGTAGTAGCACAGGTTTTTTTTTGTTTTAGATAGGTATATATATTTTTCATACATTTTTTTTTATCTTTTCCACTAATTAGTTGGTCTATTATTTTCAGAATGAATAATATTTTTACAGTTTTAATCACTGTCCTAGCTTTAACTTCATCTACTTTCATCTTCCTTGAATCATCTGCATTAACATAAATTTTACAGCTTCTGCTTCAATTGTTAAATAAATATGACTCGTCCTTCTTTCTATTAATAAACTTCTTAGGATTTTTAAAGCATATTTTATTTAGTATTATTTTTGTCTAAATAACTTAACCAAACAATATAAATAATTTAATTCATTCTAATTTTTAAAAAACAAAAAAACAACACAGTACTTTTTAAATATTTATTCATCATCTACAAATCTTCATATGCGTTAAAATCGAAATTTGATGTACAAGCTAGAAATCTTGTGACAATTAAAACAGAGGTCATCCGTGGTCTAATAATAGTGTTTTAGTTCTGGGATTAAAAATTTTAATGTTGATAACTATGTACATAAAATGAGTGGTAAATACTTCGAATAAAAATTATTTGTTTTTATAAAGTTGTTTTACTAAATAATCTCTCTTTCACATGAAACGGCCCAATAAGTGGTCTAGTGGATAGCAAACACCCTACTATGCCCATGGTCGCGGGTTCGCAGTCTGGGTGGTGGCCTTAGGATTTTTAATGGGAGTAAAAATACCTTAGCGGTGCTGTCCTTTGGAATTGGCGTACAATGGGTGTCAAGCCTATCAAAGTTAGGTATTCGTTAAAGAACCCTATCCTAATTACACCTGGATAGGTAAATTTTAGGACTCCCACTGTAACATCATCTGTATGCCTTAGCAGGATAAAGTGAAGTTAAATGAATAAACATAAACAATTTAAAACAGCATTTTAGTGACTTTTAATGAAACTTCTTAAAGCCAACCGTCAGAAAGGTTAACCACGACTTGCCCTCTAAGCTGTATGTTATAAGCGGTTACCATCGCTTGTATACTTTCTCGCTAGAATAGACATATCAGCAACGACAAGGGCTATAAAGTTACAACCCGAGCGTTCGTGTCTCTTCCTATTTTACAGGGCGTCGTATGTTATTTTTGTTTTAAGCCTATTTGACCGCATGATATGACCAACGGCTGCAATAAAGTACATATCGTATGCTCTGATAGGAGCAGTTTCTGTCTCCATTCCTGCAAAATGAGTTCTGAAATGTAAAAGAACGATTTTGAAAACAGAGTTGTTGAGTCCAATCGATTGGCGCAATAAACAATTTAAAAAAACAACAAAATGTAATGACATAAAAATATAATATATGAAGAGGGAAATAAATTTGAAATTTATTGAGATGAATACTAAAGTGCCGTCAACCGTGTTGACAAATTTATAATCAAATCTGTAGTCTAGGACTAAAGGGCACCATCTCACACTTTTATACTATTTGTATTTGTTCAGGAGAGCCAATTATCCATAACTTTAAACTATTCGTTACTGATGGAAACAGCTTGATGAAAATTGTTCACTTTATTACAGGGATTGAAAAGTATTTATAAGTATTAAAGATAGTATTTATTTATGTCAATTTACAAAAAAATATTACCTATTTTGTAGACATTGTATCCCTCTCCTCCGGACCACAGAAATGTTGGATACTTTTAACCAGATTTTTCTGAAGCTAAAGATATTCTATTTGTGTGACAGTGATCTGAAGAGTACTGATACAGGAGTAGTTTCATTTGATATATTTCACATTGTCATCAGCAGTCACTAAGCTTTAATGAATGGGAGGATAACATGGCCTCCATGAGAGGTATAACTTAGCCCACTCACCACCATCACCAATATCATCACTTTCATGTTGGAAGGAACGTGAAGAAAAATGAAATAGATTCAACCTAGAGAATATTGTTAAAACATTATTATAAGCTTGGATTGCTGATCCCGACTTAATGTGTAAATAAATACAAGCAGACTACAATACTGATAATAATTAAAGCTTAATAAACACGAAGAAAGAGGCACAAGTGCAATGACTAGTAACCGCATACTCTGCCGAAGATCACGGGTTCGCAGCCCGGCAAGTAGCCAAGGATTTTTTAAAATAAATTAAGTTCTTGGTTATGTCATCTTTCGGAAGGGGTGTAAAATTGGGATCCCGGGTATATCGATGCTAGGTACTCGTAAAAAATTCGTATCCTAATTATACCTGGATAGGCAAAATCTGGAATCCCACAGCAGTGTTGTCCGATTAGCCATGGCACCTGAGGTTAAATGAATAAACGATCAAGATGAGTGGATTGATGGTATTTTCAACTGATGTCCATTACCAGGCCAAACCAATACTGACTAATTTTTTTGTTACATTAATTTCTTTTTTGTATTTATTTATTAACATAGCATAACATATAATAATCGATATTCTAATGTTAAGGATACATTATCTACGATAACATCTACTATACTGATTTATTTTTTTTAGCCCTAATCAGCATTGAACTTTGGCTCAAGGGCAGGAGGGAGACCCTTAAGAAAAGGTCAGAGGTAAGAGATGATCTCGAAGGGGACCGACCACAATCCAACCACCTTAATTGTCAACCTTAAGGTCAAGAGTCAAGCAGCAAGTACTCAAGGGTCCATTAGTGCACAGCACGGCAGCGCCAGGTAATAAAAACATTTATTCAACCAGCTATAAATATTTATCGATTGGATTTTAGGAGCTTGCGCACTTGGATTGTCTATACAGGAAAATAAAAACTAATTTTCGTGTATTCCGGTCATCATAAATGTTCGGATGAGATTTCTTTTTTTCCTTTAGGACATAATTGACAGAAATTTAGTGGGTCTTTCTAATTCTTGGTTAAAAAAAATAAGTTAAAACCAGTGCTTGTAGTTGGGGAGGAGAAATCCGATGATGTCAATTTGCATTAGCTGAGAGCAGCTACATAACCAATAACCCGAACGTTACAGCTTCAATTTGATTAATTAAAGCTGCCTAATCAAACTGAACTTTAAGCTACAAATTAATTGATTAATTTAAGTTTGCATTTATTCAATAATTATATGGTTTTAGCTTCTTAATTATATACAATTATATGCAACATAATTAAGGAGAAAAAAATGGTAAAAAATCTGTAGGTTTTTTGACGGATTCAATAATGTATTAGACAAAAGATTTTAATATGACATTGGTCATCGCTCACTGGCCAAAATTCGAGAAAACTACAATATCTAAAAGGGATTATAGTTTATTGTCGGATTTTGCAATTTTCTCACGTATCCGTACCCAATAGATCCAGTAATCCCCAATTCATACAATCCTTCCCTGTCAGGCATCTAGCTGCCATTTCTTCTCTCACTCCCTAAATTCATTGCTACCTTATTTCATCTATCCTCATTTGGGACATTCTGCAACCTGCATATGGCACAACTTGTCCAGAAATCATAATTTGTTCATTTACTGTTAAAATGTAAATAGAAATTAAAAAAAATAATAAAACTTCAAAACAGAATCAATTGACTCCTAAGTTATGTCACCGAAACAAAAATAGGCAGACCAATAGCAAGACATTTTTTTTCTGCTCAAGGGCCACGAAAGTGTGTTAAAAAGTAAAATAAACAAATCCGTGAGGGGGGTGTACATAAAATATGTAGTTGTTGAACTATGTTAAAGGATGCTAGATTTAACAATCAGGATCTAAAAAAAAAAAAGTTAACCGCATTGACAGAAGGAATAGGTAGTATGTTGCGCATAGCTGTGCGACAATACCTATTCGATTATATCACTGGTATTCCTTTACGAATGCAGACCGATTAATCTTCAACGATTCCCAAATAGGCAAAAACAATTTTTATTGGTACGTTGGATTATTGAAAGTAAACTATTTATAGTATAGCCACGTCTAGTATCTCCTGGAATAAAACATATAATGAAGGATAAGGCACGACCCACGTCAAGAGTAAACAAAATATTGATAGAAACTAATTAAGGTTTGGTTTCTGACAATGTTTACGATGTTAGAGTATTAGCCGCTCATAATTTCGTAATATACGAAAAATCATTAAAAAAAAATTTAGTCAACAGATAACCGTAAGCGGATCAGACTAGTGAATTATGGAATGGCCTTAAAAGAGATAAGAAGAACTGGAGTGCAAGCTAAGCCTCGGAGAGATGAGAGACAACAAGTTGGCTGATAAACACTTAATAAACTAACTAGATCACGGAAATATAAGATTGGACAAGGGCCAGGAGATGAGCACACTTCCTTCTCTCTGCCGTGCCGAACGGAACGGGGCTCTATCCATTTGGAGATCACTCGTGACTCCTTTGCCAATCGGGACATTATAATAAACTCCACACCAAACATAACAGACTTTAAGAGCTAGGTGCAATGACCACAATGAGGATATCCTATCCGCCTCGATAGAAATATAATTAGTTATGTCATCGCTATACCTGTACTACTACAACCCATGGAGGGTCTTGGGTTGAGTACGTGGTAGAGACTGTATTATTTCTCGAACAATGGTTGTGCAAAGATTTGAACTAGATCACACCCAACCTCCAAATTTTCCCCCTATTTTGGGTACCAACTTTATAATGGCTGAGTGAGGCCCAGAAGAATCTTAAATCACTTAGGATTCAGCGATCTACCACTGAGCTACCCCGCTCTCTTGAGGCATATACTTATCTTCCCCATTGGTTGCGTTTTTTATCAGTAGCCTGAAGCAATTATTCTCACGTATTCTTCTGTAATACTTTTTAGGTTAGCATCTTTCTTCACTGCTTCTACCCATCCTACAATTTCCTTATGGTTTCTTATTATTGCAATTACAATTTTTCTGTGTAATCCGTGATTCTTCCATTTTTTTAAATATTCATCCAATCTTAGCCGTCTCTTTCTTCACTGTATCTGTTATTCTTTCTGTATTTTAATATAAATCTTCATTTCTATTTTTAATCCGTATACTACATTATTTTTCTCAGGATCTTGAATTTTTCTCTCTATTTTCGCTAGTTGTCCTAGTTTGCAATTCATATTCTATGTTAGGTATTCTGATCTATTTCTTGCTTGAATCTTAGCTGAATTATAATGTCCAATCTTCACTTGTATGGATATTGATTTCTTATTGTAATAGTTTTTTGTTGATTTGTTTGCGACAAAGATCTGAACATAACTCGTGACTGACACGAATAAAAAAAAAACTAAAAAAATAATCATGACACATTTGCTGGATACCAAAACAGTACGGGTACAATAATTACTGATACACACAGAACCACAGGATCAGAGCAGGATACTGTAACGTCTCAGGAGCGGGGGGCTACTACAGAGAGATGAACCACGTTAGGAGTGCCATCAATGGGAGGTTACTCCAAACACGCTTCCACCTGAATCTCTTAGTGGGGTGCCAAATAACATTTGCATAATTGTTCTCAATAAGTAATAATTATTAATATTAATTGTATGCGAACCCTTTCTTAATTTTATTGGTTGTGTTATCCAGTCTGTTAGCTTTGATCCATCCCCTGATGTATTTAAATTTATCAATTCTTTTAATTCTGTCATAAATTTTTCTCTATTAAAGATGTGTTCTATATGTTCCATTTTTTCATACGATACTTTAATGGTTTATATACAAGACATAATTAACTCATGATTCTGGAGAATTCTCCATTCTCTACTTTCCCTTAAGTTTTGGTGCTCCTCCTCAGATTCAGTCACTACTCTTTTAACTACAAGTATCTTTAGAAGACTTTTCGAGACTTTATTGTCCTCGTATTCTTGCAATTAACAGCCTTTTAGTGACGAAAAAGCTGACTTTTAGTGAAGTTAAGGAATAACATCAAAGATAAGTTTATATTTATTAATTGAATCTCAAGAACTCCCCAAAGTAATAATATATATAAATAATTGAGGAAAATACATACTTATTTTAATATTGAAACAATTTTTCGTTACGACATACAATTAGTTGATTCTATTGTTGATTGTTAAAGCGGTTACTTTTTGTTAATCGCTTCTGTCTCTTGTTCTAAACCTGCTTTGTCTTCATCGCTAGTTGCGGTCCCGGCTCGTTCAATCCCTCTCAAAACCTGCTTTGACGGATCTCTCAAACAATGGGGACTTTGGAATAGCTTGAAGATGAAAGAAGGGTGGGGATGAAATAGGGACTCTAAACCACAAGACAACAACCAGAAACCCACTGTAGTATTTAAAAGGGAACGGAATCATTTCCCAGGCCAAAACTTCCCACTCAACCTCAATTTGTTCTAAAACAAAAGATTTCATAACAGTTGTGTCATAGTAGTGGTATCTGATTTTATTCCCAGGATAGAAAAATTGATTTTTTTTTATTGTTGGAACCATTTTTTCAAATAATATAGTGTATCCCATCTAATCGTTACATTATAAGATCATCAGTTTTCTTTAAAGTCATTTTTTTTTTGTATTTTACTTCAAATGATAGCGGGGGGGGGGGGGGGGGGTTGATTGAATGTAACCCCTACATTACTTTCTACAAAGCCCTCTTTTAACTTCGAAAGATCAGCAACTATGGACAAAATCCATTTATCAAGTTTTATTAAACGTAAATTTACATCACGATTAATGATTACTTGATTAACATATACACTAAGCATTAGTTTGTTGTTTGTTTGTTCATTTAACGTCACTTTATGCTGCTATGGCTAATAAACTAATAAACTAAGCATTAGTGAACTTATATTTTTCTTCATATACATAAATATATATATATATGTATATTTATGTATATATATATACATACATACATACATTTTTTTAATAGATTGTAATTATTTGGACCATTTTGATGTAAATATGTAAAAAAAAATATTATTAAAATATCTGATGTGATGGCGTCAGTTATCATATATTTATTTATTAAATGCGTATGAGTATATCTGTTATATAAATGTGTTCAGTATAAACTTCAAACTATTTTAATTAATATCAAGAAAGAATTAGTGTGCTTAATATTTTGATAGACTTATAACGAATTATTTTTATTGATGAAGCCTATTTCATAGAAAATTGGAATCCCATTCCCCAAAAATTGAAAATATTATATATTACCGATATATTAATCTAATTGAAAATATTAAATATTATATAAATATCTAAAGGTTTAATAGTTGTATTATTGTGAGGGAAAATATTAAAATGACCTGAGGTGAATCCCCATCAGTACGAACTTGGTTGTTTCTTTCAACTTAACAGGTGCCTTCAATGGGAGGTTTCTCCATTCACGCTTCAACATGAATGGAAGATGGATTGAATCCCTAAAGGAAGATTTTCAAAGAAGAGCACAAATACAACACATGCCGTTTGTATATTACCTTATAAATATTATTAAAAAAATTTTTTATACTTGGTACGAATCTAACTGCTCCTTCCACCATAAGTTATAATAAGATAAATTTACTTTTTAAAAAATGCATTAAATAATCTGTGTAAGACGAAAAATTATTTGGCTGTAATATATCTGAACCTTCTCAGATTTCAGCTATTTAATGATTATTTACGGTGAATTGCTCAATCAGGCCGTAAAATCGAAGTATCTTATACTTTATACATTCTTTAAAATACTATAATTTGCTTTATAGACGAGTCACCGTACTATCACCGTTTATAGCATTTATTGGAGTTTTATTACAGTAATAACCATTATTATGATAAAAATAGCTTATTCAGTTTTTCCTAGGCAATCCATAAGGCAAATTATGATTGATGTGGCATTTGTGAACATATGTTGTTTCTTCTTCATATATATTTATATTTCAGCCAGTCCAGAATGTTCTGATCTCTTAAATTTTCTACAAAGTTTGAATGATTATTATTTATTTTTCTGTTTGTGTATGTTTTGGGGAAATATCTAAGTAATTTTATACAAATTGACTTTAAAATACGTTATTATAGTTGAAATTGTTTGTACTTTTCTTTCATTATTTTTTGTTGCTGTTTTGGTTTTCATAAAATTTGTATATATATGTAACCATTAATTGTTTTCTCTCGATATATAATTATTGTTAGCCTATTTTCATTTTTTTTTTTTTCTTTCTTTCAATCTGCTATTAAAAAATATTATTTTTAGCCTACTCGCAATTTATTTTTATTTTATTAATTAAATTGCAATAATATTCTAATCCAAGAAATAACAGTTTATATATTGTTATTCTAAAGGGACTTGTCCCAGAATAAATATGTACGCCAATTACTTAGATAATATTTATCCAAAACAATGTGTACTGTCAGAAACAATAAATAATAATCCTTCAAACTTTGTGGAAAATGTAAGAGATTACAATATTCAGGACTGGCTGAGCTGTTTACCATGAGCAAACCTAAGAGAGCTGAAATCTCTAAGACTCTGTGCCGAAGTGATTTTTCTTCTCACACAGATTACTTCATCCGAATTTTCTTCAGTAAACTCCCTTATATTAAATTTCTTCTTCAATGTATTAATTTTCTCCTTTATATCTAAATTTCTTGGAACAATGAAATAAAGTGTGCTAATTCTGTGATTATAAAGATTCAATTAGTTTTTAGTTTTGTTTTTTTTATTCATCGATCTTCACGAATTCAAACTTTCCTCATGTTTCTTCCAAAATTATAAATAAATTATATTTGTAATAAATTAATAATGATGGCGGGACATGGAAGACTATGGTGGTGGGATTAACGGACATAATTTAAACGCGCAGAAGAATAATTCTCCACTTCGGGATACAATGCAGTCAACATCTTGTTCCAGCCATTTTCCTAATTGAATATTACATGTTAATAATTATGAGGTTTATTTAAGGTTGAGGTTGATTGATCATAAAAAATTCCACTCAGTTTCTGTGATTATAAGTTTAGAAAATAAACTGTATCACTACAATCCATGAAGAGTCTTGGGTTCAGTACATGGTAGAGACTGTACTATTTCTTGAACAACTGTTGTGGAGACAGGTGGATTGTCCTAGATCACGCTCAACCGCCATATCTTTTAAATTTTAAATATTTAATTTTCAACTATTCTTAAAATAATAAAGTATTGTTTTCATTTTATTTATTTAATATTGATAATTTTAGTAAGATGCTTTGCAACTAAATTAAATTTTTTTTTCATAAGATAAGAGATTGGAGAGAGAAAAATAAGCTACCAACAGTCGGGCTGGTAACCAGGAGAGAGAGGCATTATCAACGATCGACTTGTTACTAAGCAGTACGTAAAAATCGTAATGTTCGAACAATTTTATATAAGATTCGGAAAATAGCAGTTTAATAAGTACGATTTTATTACTTGATCATAAATTAGAATATCGATACCCTTTTAAATAAAGAAAAAAAAACATTATATGCAGTAAACATTATCGAAATCCATTTAGACACGAGTTAAAATGTGTTAAAAATAAATATATTCTTCTAGTGACAGAATGAATGAAAGAAAAAAAAATGTCTAGCCATGTTGATTAAAGTTGAACATGGTGACATATCGATACACGGAGCGCTAACAGACATTGATAGGTCGCCCTTGACCTCCAGGAAAAACTGAATGGTGAGTCCTGTTACCGGCTGGAAACAGCTTCACCCTTTGGCCCATCGCAAGGTTACAATTAAACTCCAACCTAATTGCTGTAATTAACCCGATTATTAACTATTTCATTGACTTATATATTCGTCAAAATAAAAGTACTTTAAAAACTATATGACAAATCGAATCTGCATATTCCAGTAAATAATATCAAACTTCTGACTTGCAAAAGCATAGCAGGATTTAAAATTCAGAACTTGATATTAATAATAACAATAATTAGACTTAGTGAACCCGAAGCCTCGCCAATACCAACAATGCCAACAAACCTCAGTCCACCGACAACCACCCGAACCCAAGATCCACGCAATCCTTCCATCTACGCCCACAACGCCTGGGGAGGGGGGGGGGGCAGACGCTTTATGTTATAAAAAATATTCGTTTCCATGATTATTAAACCATCGAATTTGACCATGGTCTCGACCACATTCCAATAATATGGAGAAGTGGCCACATTTTTGTTTTGATGGGGCTTATTATATGCAGAATTTAATGCATTAGATTCGATCTTAGATCTTAAATGCCATAACTTTTCTATAGAACGCATTATTTAGTAGTTAAAAGTGAATATCCTAATACGTTAGATAGTACTCCTAATACTTGCAGATTCTGCTGCAAGGGATATAATATAATACTACAAGGGATCTAAAAATTGCTATTAAACTTGCATGTCTGTTTCATTTAACGTTACTTTCTGGTACTTTGGCTAATCGGACAATGCTACAGTGGGCACCCAAAATTTTGCGATAACCCAGGTTTAATTAAGATAGGGATCATTAGCGAGTGCCTGACACACCACAGGCTCGGGAAAACCATTCTGCGTAATTTCCGAAGGACGATTTAACCAAGAAGGGTAAAGTTTTCTTGCGATTATAACTATTTTAGCATAGGAAGAAGGTCTACACGCAATAGAAACTCATTTCTCTTGTCGCTAACAAGTTTTAAAGCCTCTAGTAGCAGGTTACGGAAGCGAGGTAGCTTAGTGGTCGAGCGCTGAGTTGCCATGTCGAAGGCCTTGGATCCAAAACCCGCTCGTTGGCAGGCATTTACTTAATCTTTCGGGGCCGGAGATCTTTCCATCAACCTGGAAGACCCTCCTGGGGCTTAGCCAGGACTACATAAAGTGGGTACCCACAATAAGAGGAAGCAATCTGGCAGTTGAGCGTGATCTCGGAGGACCATTCGCCTATCTGCACAACCGTTCTCCAAGAAACATTACAGTCTCTACCATGTACTGAATCCCAGACACCTTCAGGGGTTGTAGTGGTGCAATTTTTTGTTGATTTTTTTTAGTAGCAGAACACAGTGCTCAATGGATACATCATTACAGGATGCAAACATCTCTGATTTTAAAAAAATAGAAAATAAATTATTTAAAATAATGCTCATTCACCGCCTAAAACGATTTTGGCCAAAGTTCAGGAACTACGAAACAGGGAATGATCATACAATCAATATATTATGTATTTCAAATGTATTGATACAGGTAGAGATACAGATATACAATACTAGGAAGGTTAGATGAGAGGAGCAGAGGTACTTGTTGAGCTCCGCCCAGTCTCATATCGACCGCTGAGCCACGCCTTCCACTCTCCACCTCGCTGCTTCCTCTTTCCCATTTCCGGGTTCGTATGCTTCGTCAGAACCTCCACCAGGCCTGCCAACCTTCGCGTCGTATCGGAAGCCCTGATTAAATAGGATCCAGGAGGCCATCTACCACGGTCCGACGGAAGAGGCATCGACCACTTAAGGCATTCTATTCCGGGTCTGAGGAGAATACTCTGAGAACCATTACGAAGTTACTGAACTCTTCAAGCGTAGGTGAACTCTCGAAATTGGTTTTGTTTCGAGAGCTAAAGAAGTCCCTAATCAATAACAAGACCTCATCGAGAGGATAACAAAACGTTCTTAATTTATTCTATTTATGCCGCGAGATATACCGATAAAAAATTCTTATTCTCAAGGATCAATTTATTGCATCTGAAAGCCTTGAAGAATGGTCGTTGTCAAATTACGACATCATATTTAACAGTTTATTATAACCAGATTATAGCTACTACTTCAAGGACAGTGAATATTATCTTGCAAAGTAACAGGGTATAGTCACATTATAATGAATCAAGAAATAGCACATATAGTTTCGAATAATAATTTTTTTAAATTATCATAGCTTTGTGGAGCTTGGCCCACTTGTCTCGGTCCTGTACCAGCTCAATTCTTGAATTATTTTTAAATATTTATCAAAATAACTACAATTTAGCCTATAAAGAAGGAAGTAGACAATCATGGTTCTTTCTAACGAATCGATCTCTTCACAAAATATTAAGTGGTTACGGCTAAAAATATCCATAGCATTGCTTAGTAATAAGAATTCACAGACGCATACCCATCAAAATCCATTCATGTCATTAAATACTTGAACACAATTTCGAAAGCCCAAATTACAGTGCGTTTGTCGATAGGCATTCCAAAGTTTAAGAAAAACAAATCTTATTTTGCTCTTTCTTGAAATTTTCTTTTAAGAGAAATATTTAAAAAATAATTAAGTTAGAATTTCTGAATTGTATAATTCCCATGTATTAAAATATATTAATTAGTAGAAATAAAAATTAAAAAATGTGTAAATAAAAACACTCTAAATATTACATAGAATTTATTAATGTACCGTTTAGCTTTAAAAAATATTTCTAATAAATAAAAAAAAAACACAGCATACATCAAAGACAAAACAATTACCAATCTACAACGCTGCAAGTACCTTCTATATCTTATTTCCAGTTCGACAGTTACAACTGAAAACAAAATCCACGTGTTTTTTATGTATTGCTGAATATTGTAAGTATGTAAGAACCCTTATAATACTAAAGAAAAACAAACATGAAAAAGGTGGTCCCATGTTGAAACCTCACATTAAAACTAAGGGTTACATATCTTTTACTTTATCGCGAATTAGCATTTACATCCATCAACCTTTATAATCATTACATTATTTTAATAATTTAAATTATAAAAATAATTTTGAAATTTCCAAAAGAGAATGTCTCGTCTCCATTGACTCACTTAATAATAGTTACCTATGGCCATACATTCAGTAGAACGTTGCATTCTTTTCTCATACACACCTGAAACAGAAAAAAAAAAAAACATAAATAATGTTTACAATAAAATAATTTCTGATTGTGAACATTATAGTAACAAATGTCTGCATACCGTATAAAATCTTATAATTACGTGTAAACTAAAAATAATCAATATAAGAAACGACATGCGCCCATAAAAAAAAAGCGATTTACAATGTTGCTTCTAATGTCTTAGAAGATAATAATTGTACGGAACTCATAGAAATAAATGATCTTCATCACCGAAAAAGATTTTTTCGGTTTTATGATCTATTGAATTTAGATAGATAAAAAATGAACAATTAGAAAACATTAAACTAAAATATAGAATTTTTTCTTTTGTTTTACAGTAGTAACGGAGTTATCAGAAATAAATCGAAAACGAATTAGTGCTTATTGCCTCCCATTCTTTCTATAGATTGTGTCCAATCCCATTCCAGGTCAAGAAGGATCAGTGAAAGATACAAACGGGCAGGTCATGTCCCCTGGAGTAATCCTAGACGATCTGGCCTGGTTTCGATATTGGATGAAAAGCCCCATAGAAAACAGACGGTGTCCAACCCATGGCTAAAAAGTAAAAGATGTTAAGTGGATAAAATACTCATCATTCAACTATATTTACATAAACAGTACTCTATGAACTCTATTCACTTCAAAAACAGCCATAAAAAAAGAGAAAAAAAGGAATCTGTTTTAATCAATAGGTTTCAGAAACACACAGATTTATTTATTAACATTTTTTTGTATATTCTTTTACTAAGCTCGCGGCTTGTGTCGCAAAATCTAAAAGTAAGAATTTATAAAACCATCATCCTTTCAACTCTTCTTTATGAGTGTGAAACGTGGCCGCCAACGCTGAAGGATGAACAACGTCCTAAGGTATTGAGTAGAGTATTTAATCTAAAAAAGGAGGAGACCGCTAGATGTTACACAACGCGAAATTTAATATTATTCAGTTGATAGCGTCACGAAGATTAAGTTGCTGGGCTTAGCGAAAAACGAATTCCTGCCGACAGGGAAGCTTCTGAGAGGTAGACCAAGACGTAGGCAGGAGGATTGTGTAAAGAGTGATTTGCCGCTTAGAGTTGGTAGTCCGTGAATGGCAGTGTTTAAGCAGAGATTGGTGGTATCTGCATACTGTCTTCGGGTTGGCTAAGCCTTTTATTTATATAAATATAGCCTTATATATATATATATATACGATGCAGAGTCCTGATACAGGGAGATGTGTCTGAGGCCTTTGAAGTTGGAACTGGTTTGAGGCAGGGAGACGGACTCTCACCTTTACTGTTCAATATAGCCCTTGAAAAGGTGATAAGAGCAACATCAAGAGAGAACGGTGGGGTGCACGTCGGGAAGGTACATAAAATTCTTGCATACGCCGATGACATAGTAGTCCTCGGAAGTAATGAAAGGGATATCGAGAGACTCGCTAAGGTGCTTATGAAAGAGGCAAACCAAATCGGCTTACAGGTAAATGAGGAAAAAACAAAATATATGATAGTAAGCCGTAAAGTCCACCCCAGAAACAGCATCTGCGTGGATCGCAAATCGTTCCCGAAAGTAGATACCTTCAAATACCTCGGCTCCACAATAACCTCAACTAATGCCCTACTGACTGAGATAGACCAGCGTATAACAAGTGCAAATAGAGCATGCTTCGCTCTTTCAAGAGTATTGAAATCCCGAAGTATCTCTAGAAATTTAAAATTAAGGGTGTATAATGCTGTAATAAAGCCGATTCTGATATACGGCTGTGAAACGTGGGCTCTCACCAGCACCCTAGAAAGCAAAATCGAGAGATGCGAAAGAAAAATACTTCGCACGATAACAGGAGCGGTATGGGATGAGACTCTTAACTCATGGAGGAGAAGGACCAATAAAGAATTGCACACGGAAACTGGTCAGGCGATATCTCAGGATATGAGAGCAAGAAGGCTAAGATGGGCGGGGCATGTAGCTCGAAGTGATCCGTCAGGACGCCTCTACACAACTATGAATGCCGGAATAGTTGGCAAGAGACCACGTGGGAGGCCAAAGACCAGATGGATTGACAGGGTCAACAAAGATGCTGCGGAGCTACATGTAGCAGACTGGAAATCAGCGGCCCAGGATAGACAGAGGTGGAGAAGGCTGGTAAAGGCGGCGAAAGATCTACAAGGTCTGTAGAGCCAACCGAAAAAAAAAAAAAAAAAAAAAATATATATATATATATATATATATATATATAAAAGGCTTAGCCAACCCGAAGACTGTATCCAGATACCACCAAAATATATATATATATATATATATATATATATATATATATATATATATATATATATATAATGATAATTGGAGTATTAACATGTACTTATTTTCATCCTAAAATTTGCTAATAAAACTTGATTATCAAGATCTCTAGTCTCTTACTTATTAGTTCTAATAGTAGAAGATCAATATTGTTAAAACTTTATGAATTTAAACAAACTCGTAAGTTGTTAACACGTTTTTATTAGACTCCCCTGTGGGGTACGTATGTATGTAAAGAAATCTTTTAATCTGATTTTCGACCATTTCAAAACATCGAATTAAATTGAAACTTCGCAAACTACTCAAGTACCGATAAAAATAGATTAATTTAATAAGTCTGTCTCATTATCCTGACCAGAATCTTCAGGATTATCGGAGGTCCCTTGTGCCAAGTACGAAGTGGCTTCATCTCTGAGACAAGCAAGACTACTTTCAGAATCAAATCAACAATCGTATATTTTTCAGAAAAAAATAATAGTTTAAAAACTATTTTCTAGAAATAGAAAAACATTTTGTAGCTAGCCGAACTAAAAAGTAGAAAATCAATATTACTATAAAAAATAAAAAAAATAATAAGATGCGTTTATATCTAGTTGACCTAAAAAGTGGAAGGAAATAGTAGTTTAAAAAACACGGTTTTAAACGAAACGAAACTAAAAAGTAGAAAATAACTAAAAATTAAATTTTATTGTGAAAAAGCGTGGTATGCTTGATATTAATTGTAAATATTTTATAGACTGATATTGGTAAAACAAGATTGATTATGAAAAAACAATTTGTAATAATAATAAATTATTAATTGAGAGAAATTATACAAATGATATTATCTTTAAATATGCTCTTAAAAGTACGCCACATTTTTTTACGATAAAATGATTTTTTTTTTTGTTGATGACTATATTCTTATTTTTAACTTATTCAAAATTATGTTGACGCATTATTTTTATAAACAATAAAAAATTCAATCGAAGACGAATTCATGGCTTAATTAAAAGAATCTTAGAAGTATAGGGAAAGGAATATCTTTCAAGTTTTTATATATTTAAGGGATGAATAGAATTCCTACCCGTACTGATGAATTATTGGGAACATCATTGCGTAAAGATAAAATGTTAATATATCTTATAAAGGGAAGTCGAGACCTGGATATCCTTGAGCCACATGTCCATTCGTATCGAGGCATCTCCTTATCTTGTCGGTGCTGGGATTCATCCACGTACAAATACGTGAAATACCATAACTTCTGAAGAAGAAAGCCATGTTCCATTAAATTTCTGCATACTCTTCATCAGTACACACATAAGTCGGTTTATTGCTATTGATTTAAAAGTGAAGTTTTAGACTGGATCAGCGAAATTAGAACTTTCATTTAACGAACGAACTTATAGTAGAAATTTGATGTATAGCTAATTTAGTTCGCATTTTACGAGGTAACTCAGGATCTAATATCTCATGGGCCATATGGCATGTTTTGTAGGTATGGATGCGTGTATGACGTATATACATGCGTATATAACAGTTCTATAACTTTATATTAGAGACTAAGTTAATGGAAAATGTAGATAATAAGCTAGCTAATGTAGATAATAAGTTAGCTAATGTAGATAATAAGTTAGCCGATGTAAATATAAAAGTAGCTGATGTAGAATCTAGGTTAGGAGAAAAATTGAATTCAGTTGAAAGCAAACTTAGGCAAAGAGTAGAAGCTCTAGAGGGACGTATGAGCAACCCACCGATGAACGACACCGACCGTTCCCCCGAGGTCAGTCTTCATAAAACCATTCTGCCCGCCAAAATGGGACGCCACCAGCTCACAACACCATTCCAGTATTCGACGGAAAGACGCCGTGGGAGGACTACATGACTCTCTTCGAGACAGCGGCTTCGATCCACGGGTGGTCACAGGAGACCCAAGCTTCAGCGTTGTGCCTGGCCTTGCGTGGAGACGCCTTGGGAGTTCTGCAGGGGATACCCATGTCGGAGCGGTCCAACTACGGGGAGCTGATCAGAAGACTGGAGATGCGTTTCGGCCACCACCACATGGACCAGCTGTATCGCTCACAGCTGAGAAGCAGGGTCCAGAAGACCAACGAGACTTTGCAGGAATTTGAAGCGGATATTGCCCGGCTGGTGAGGAACGCCTATCCATCGGTCACCGACGATGTTTACGAAAGCTTGGCTGTCGACAAATTCCTGGATGGACTTCGGGATCCAGAGACACAGCAAGCAGTGAAGCTCGCCCGCCCGAAAACTTTGGGAGACGCATTATCCCAGGCCATGGAGTTCGAGGCTGTTAGACAGTCCGTACGGGGCCATGCGCGAGCTAGAGCAGCAGAAGCGGAGCCTAATGTGGTCCCTAGCATCCAAGACATAGTAACTAAAGTTTTGGAGGCTCTCAGGACCCGTAAGAAGGAGATACGCTGTTGGAGCTGCGGCCAACTTGGACACCCTAGAAGCAAGTGTCCATCGAAGAAGCAAGAAAAGCCACAGGAAAACTAAGTAGGGTTGATGGGAAGGGGCAACTGTCAACCCGTAACGTCAAAGGCCCCAGGAAGACCATCAGAGTTGCGTCAATAGGAAGCAGAACGAACAGTTTCTACGTTGATGGGATGGTGAACGGGCAGCTGCGAAGTCTGCTAATAGATACCGGCGCAACCATGACAATCTTGAACTCGAAAACACTTCCAGCTGAGAAGATCTTACCAACAACTTGGGCATTACGGACTGCCACGGGACAGCCAGCCAAGGTCTACGGGGAGACAGTTGCCACCTTCATCATCGGGGGTCAACATCTGAAGCACCGCGCTCTCGTGGCAGAGATCGATGAAGATGTCATATTGGGCATGGACTTCATGATCGCATACGGGATCAAGCTGGACATGTCAAAAGGTGTGCTGACGATGGGAGACGAGGAAGTCATCCTTCGGCAGGGAAAGGATCTCTACGCACGAGTGCTCTTACTAGAAGACACCACTTTACCTGCACAGAGCCAAATCGTGACGCATGGGACGGTCGAAGGACATCTACCAGAGGGTCAATGTGTACTACTGGAACCCGGAACGCACGAAGAACAGGAGATCGGACGCGGCGTACTGGTTGCTAGGTCTCTCATCAAGGTTGGACGTACCACTCCAATTAGGCTAATGAATCTGAACAGCTTCCCGGTAACGCTGAAGAAAGGAACACAAGTCGGGGAGTGTACAACCGCCACCTCAGTGGTTCGTCAGCTGCAACGTCGTCCCACCGAGCTCCGAGGACTGCCAGGGGAACTAAAAGGATTTTTGGACGAATCATGTCGCGACCTTTCGCCCGAACAGAGCGAGGAAGTGAAGAATATGATTATCCGATGGCATGACGTCTTCGAGATCGGACCAGGACCACGGGGCAGAACGGATATCGTCCAGCACAAGATTGACACTGGGGATGCGAAGCCCATCCGACAGGTCCCTCGGAGGCTACCGTTGGCCAAACGGGAGGACGCCGAGGAGATTATTAAGGAGATGGCAGCTGATGGTGTCATTGAGCCTTCGGGTAGCCCCTGGATGTCTCCTGTCGTATTAGTGAAGAAGAAAGACGGCACAACGAGGTTCTGCGTGGACTACCGCCTTCTAAACAACATCACCAAGAAAGACAGTTATCCGCTTCCCAGGATTGACGATACGCTGGACACCCTGGAGGGGTGTAAACTCTTCTCTACCTTGGATCTCCGCAGTGGATATTGGCAGGTTGGATTGGCACCTGAAGATAAAGAGAAGACGGCGTTTTCAATTGGCACTGGGCTCTGGCAGTTTACAGTAATGCCATTCGGGCTTTGCAATGCTCCTGCCACATTCGAGAGGCTGATGGAAAACGTGTTAAGAGGTCTCTCTTGGGAGGTATGCCTGGTATACCTAGACGACATTATTGTGCTGGGAAAGTCCTTCGCTGACCATCTGAAGAATCTGGAGAAGGTCTTCGAACGACTGCGTGCAGCAAACCTAAAGTTGAACCCGAAGAAGTGTAATCTCTTCCGAAGGCAAGTCAACTACCTGGGGCATATTGTGTCAGACAACGGAGTTGCTGTTGACCCAGAGAAGATAGCAGCGATCACCAACTGGCCAGTACCTCGGGATAAGCACCAGGTGAGAAGTTTTCTCGGGCTCTGCACCTATTACCGGAGGTACGTGAAAGGATTCGCTAACATCGCAAAACCTCTTGCCAGACTTACCGAGGAGAAAAGGACTTTCCATTGGGATCACGAGTGTCAGGCATCCTTCGAGGAGCTGAAGAGCAAATTGATTAGTGCTCCTATTCTGAGCTATCCACGCCCCGAGGGCAAGTTCATACTTGACACAGATGCCAGCAACATCGCTATTGGAAGCGTCCTCTCTCAGGTCCAAGACGGAGAAGAGAGGGTGATTGGATATTTCAGCAAAGCACTCTCAGCTCCGGAACGCAACTACTGTGTCACGAGGAAGGAGCTTCTGGCAGTAGTAAAGTCCATAGAGCATTTTCATAAATACCTATACGGACGAAGGTTCCTCCTGAGAACGGACCACGCGGCTCTAATGTGGCTGCTGAGATTTAAGTCACCAGAGGGACAAGTGGCGAGGTGGATCGAGCGCCTTCAAGAGTATGACTTTGAATCTGCTCATCGTTCTGGGACAAGTCACAGAAATGCGGATGCGCTGTCAAGAAGACCTTGTGATGAAGGCTGCAAGCATTGTTCTCGACAAGAAGAGAAGCAGGCAGCGGTGTTGAGGACTACAGTTGTCATCGACAGTTGGCAAGACGCAGAGGTGTCAAAGGGACAGGACGAGGACCCGGACTTAAAACAGATAAAACAATGGAAAGTATCGGGGCAAGGAAGACCTACCTGGCAGGATGTTGCTCCAATGTCGAAGAATGTAAAAACGTACTGGGCCCAATGGGACTCCATTCTAGTGGACAATGGGCTGCTGAAACGGGCATTGGAGAACTCGGAAGGAGATCAGCGTAGGCTACAGCTCATCGTTCCAAGGAATAAAGTGCCCGAAGTGCTTAGGGAACTACATGACGGTGTAACTGGCGGCCATCTTGGAGTTCACCGTACATTGGAAAAAGTTCGTGAACGCTTTTACTGGGCAAACCTTAAGAACGATGTGTTGGACTGGTGCAGGCGATGTGCGACTTGTGCGGCTTCTAACGGACCAACAAGAAGAAAGAAGGCCCCTATGAAGAAGTACAACGTGGGAGCACCGTTCGAGAGGATAGCGATTGACATCGCTGGCCCTTTCCCTGTGACGGACGAAGGCAACCGATATATTCTCGTGGCCATGGACTATTTTTCTAAGTGGGTGGAAGCGTATGCCCTTCCGAATCAAGAGGCAGTCACGGTTGCAGACGTACTTGTGAAGCAGCTCGTCAGCCGGTTTGGAGTACCCATGGAACTCCATGCTGACCAGGGAAGAAACTTCGAGTCTGCAGTCTTCTCCGGAATGTGCGAAGCACTGGGGATACGGAAGACCAGGACAACACCTCTTCACCCTCAATCGGATGGCATGGTGGAGCGCATGAACAGGACAATGGGTCGATATTTGTCTAAAGTGGTCTCCGAGCATCAGCGAGACTGGGACCAGTATCTTCACTTGTTCTTGTTAGCCTACCGGAGTTCAGTCCATGAAGCAACGGGGCAGACCCCCGCAAATGTGGTGTTCGGCCGAGAACTTCGTTTGCCTTGTGATCTAAAATTCGGGTTCAAGACTAATGAGGAAGTTAACGGAGAGGAATACGTCACGAATCTACGGAAGCGGATGGATAATATCCACGAGAAGGTTCGTGCAAACATCCAGGGAGCCAGTGACAGAATGAAGGAGCGTTACGACATCAGGGCAGAGAAAGGTGGATTCCAACCTGGAGATTTGGTCTGGTTACATGACCCTCGAAGGAGGCGAGGCTACTCACCTAAACTTCAGAACTCCTGGGATGGCCCGTTTGAGATCATCAATAGGATAAACGACGTCATCTATAGAATCAGGAAGCAGCCAAAAGGAAAACCCAGGGTAGTCCATTTTAATAGACTGGCCCCATACAAAGGAGACCATGGCCCGACAGAAGACCAGCAAGTCAGGAACCTCAACAACGTGGAGACCAGTAAGGTATCAGTTGCACAACCTAAGGTACAAGGTTTCCGTGGAGTAACTCAGACAGTATACAGAGATATCTTCTCGTTACCCGCGGACTATTCTCTGGCCCATTGTGTAGCCGAAGATCTGAGGACTTCCCGAGGGATTGCAACGGTCTTCAGGAAGAAGTTTGCTGGAACTGAGGAACTGGAACGCCAAGGACCACGCGTCGGGAAAGCACTCCACCATACGCACGAAGGACGACACCTGTTCTACTTAGTTACCAAGTGTGCTACTGATCAGAAGCCCACATATGACGCACTGCGGCGAAGCCTCGACGACCTGCGGAGTAAGCTTCTGAGACTGCGTGTCACCAAGCTCGCGATCCCTAAGTTGGGCTGTGGATATGACGGCCTGGAGTGGAAGGTTGTCAGGAACATGCTTGAACAGATATTCGCCAACTCTGGAGTCGCCATATTGGTGTGCACGTTCAACCCCTGGAAAGGAAATGCGTCTCCATCGAGGGAAGCTTATAACCGCCCGATTTCTCCGGACTATGCTCTGGGGCAGAGCACTTTTAAGGAGGGGGCAGTGTTACGGTCAGAGCAGGAAGTCGGACCGGCTGGGAGGATAAGACAAACAATGGGATTAAGCGGAAGGGATTATAGAATGGCGTAGATCCTTGTGGGTCGGTCTAGGCGGTTCTGGGCCTTCTTCCGAGAAATCCCCACCCCGACCGGCCTTGCCTATATAAAAAGGACAGCTGTTCTGGCCGGTAGTAAGTAATAAGACGAGTCTGTAATAAGCCAGTGAGTAGCAGTCGTTAACTAGTGGCAGTGTGTGTGAGTTAGTTAGTATTAGTATCAGTCTGTAATAAGTGCTTAGTGAGCAACAGTGACAATTAGTGACCGTGTAATAAGTGTAATAAACTGTGTGGCAGTTTGTCATATTTGAAGAGTCTTACGGTCGGTGGACTTTAGTTAGCGAACTGTAAGTGTTAATTTGTAATTGTAAACTATAGTGTAATATTATTGTATTTGTACAAATCTATATAAATAGTTTAGTTACTTAGTATAAACAATATCTTATATTATTTGTATATTATCTTAGCAATTAGATAACATTTAGTAGAATATTATTATTGTATATTGATATTAGTTTAATAATTTAACTGTTTTAAATGATCTCATTGTATTCTTGTTAATTTGTTAATAAATATTAGATTCTTGAATTAAGTAATAGTTTAGTCCATTTTACACCCAGTAGCCCGTAACATTATTAAAAGGGCCGTGATTAATAGTTAGGGATGGGTAAGGTTGTATCAATCTGACCGTATCTGATACTTGTATCAATTGGTACAAAAGTATCAGGTACAATTCGACTGTATCTGATACTTGTATCAACTACTTTTTAGTATCAGATACAAAGTATCAAATAGATACAACCTTACCCATCCCTAACACTGAGAAGGGAGATTCCTCTATGGTTGTGGGAGTCTTAAATATTGGTATTATGACTGAGGATTCCCAGTCTTTTGGCACCACTACAGGGGGTTGAAGACCGACCTCTAACTCCACGTGGTACCCCCAGGAAACAACTTTGAGTAGGCTAACAGAGGCGGCTAAGTCTCTCGGCAGCCTGATGGGTGTCAAAAAGGATCAGGAGCCATTGTCTCTGGAAAAACTAATGTACAGCATGCAATAAACACAACGTCTCAGGCAATTAACTGCTGTATGATTTAAGCAGCGAAGCAGAGAGAGAGCGGGCCTGACGACTCCAAGGAGCCAATCCCTCCATCAGGCTTTGGGGTAGCGCGCCCATACCCCGTTATCTCGAGATTTAACAATGAAAAGAATAGATAGAAATAGAGCCGATCAGATATCATGGGACAGGACATGGCGCGGAAAAAGGATTTGTAGACTAGGAACTTGGAACGTCAAAGGGCTAAAGGGTAAAGAATTGGAATTGGCTGAAGAGATGAAAAAAGCGAAGGTGGAGATACTGAGTAACTTTTTGTTCCTTTACTTTTTAACTACTTATTTACTTTGTAACTATTTATAATCTATTTTTAAAATACAAACAAAAGACGTCTATCCTTAATATGATTAATAACCGAATAGAAAAAATTCCAGGCTGAATTGGTGAAATTTTGACTGGTAAGTTTTTACATTATTTTATAGACTTAAGGCTTTGCTTAATGGGACTTTTCCTAATGCATCTAATTTAAAATTTATGTCTTGAGTTTTCGTTCGTTTATATTAATTTATTTTTTTGTTTTAAAGTATAAAACATAAATTTATAACAGGTTTACATAACAGTCCCAGCTACCTCTCAAAAAATTGTAACTTAATACTTTAAAAAAATACAAAATAATAATCATTTCTTTAAATAGTTTTTAAAAGCTCTCTTTTTTTATTGTTTATTTACATAAATGGACTAAATATGAAAGGTTGTAAATAGAAAGAGTAAAAATATTATGAATAGATTGCTTTTGTTTTATTTTTAATGGGTTTGTTGCCACTTGAAATCTAAACAATTTTTTAACAGTTCAAGGCTCAAACCTTATATGACTAAATTAATGTAAACAAATTATAGTAGTTGTAAGAGAAAAAAATACTAAGTGTCTCAACAAAGAAAACTTCATCTTCAGAAATAACAAACGACTGCCCTAAGATTGGTTATCATGCCATGAACATTACAAATAACTATAATAAACCAACTACTTGTTATGAAAGGTTTACCTCACTAAATTATTATCAACAAGACAAAAGAGTAAAGAGACCTATACATCACTGGGACAAGGAAAGACATTCCAAAACAGATATTTGCTTGAATATTTTATGACAACTTAGAAGTATAAACCCTTCAAATCCCCTGACCCAGTTTTCTCTAGAGACGGAACAGACAGCCTTGTGAAACTCCAATGAACCTGGAGTAGTCTTCAGTCTAAGATATCAAATATTTTTGTTATTTAAGTTAATCATTGATGTATCATGTTTATTACATTATAAATTAATTAAGTTGGCCTAAAATAATATAACAAAATGTAAGTAAGAAAGTGAAATATATACTTATGAAATAGTAATTAAAAATGTATTTTAGCAATTTACACGAATGTCATTCGAATATGATATGATTTGGTCTTCGAGTGTAATGAAAATTATTCATTCAATCAATCCACGAAGTAATAACGATCTTATACTTTAAACATATGTTTTCGCAATTTGTTTTAAAACGTTATTTTTTTTAAAACTAAATTGAGTAAATTTCTTGATTAAATCGCAAGATAGAACACAAGAATACAATAAGACATTTAATGATTCTGTTTTAATTTTCCTTAATAAATGATTATTTGTTCTTCATGAGTTAAAATCCACTTATTACGACTCACTTTTATTATTCCACCTTACATGTAAAATATAATTTTATTTATTACACTAAAAACTTTTTATAACCTTTGTCGTTTGATATTTTTTTCGTAAAATGCGATTTTTATCAAACTCAACTTTTAACGATCTAATATTTTTATATTACATATAATAATATGTAATTGCATCACTTGTTTAAAATAAAATATTATTAACATTATTAATATTATCACTTAAATTGGAGCAACGAATCCAGGTATCGTTGTATAACCATACTAATAGGTTTACAATATGCTATATTATCATAAAACAATTTATGAATAGTATCGTAATTGGTTCATAGGTTTTTATTACAAGAACGGTACAGCTCCCGACTCAAAAGATTTATCATTATTATTAATATCATTTTAAGAAAGAATAAATCAAATCTGTCACACTGTTTTATGCCATTTTGTATCCCTCGGGACCAAATAAAAGAAAAATACATTATCCAATAAAAAATAATCTTAATAACTTATCTTATTTGCTCTTTACTCTTTCCACTGAAAAAAATATTTTTGTGAAGAGGGTAACTTTCAAGAAAAAAAAAACTACATATAAAATATAACTTATTGAATTGGTTGTATTTGTTTTTCATCAAATAATATTTATTTATATGTTTTTATTTTGAAGAGAAAAAATTTGTCCTGGCAGGGATTCGAACCCGGGTCGTCTGTCGGCCTTCAAAATAAAAATATTTAAAAATAATCACCATCAATAGAACAATAAATAAAAAATAAATTATAAATATTTATTTATAATAACTTACATACTGGGATGGCCACACAAACCGCCAACGGTCTTTGGTCTGTCAATATTTATTTATACATCTTGTAAACGTAATAAATCCCTTTAGAAAAGTAATTGACTAAGTAAAAAGCTCTTTGAGAAGGGTGTTACTTTATTTGATCCTTTCTGAACGCCTTGATGAATATTCATAATTAACATCTTTATTCAGTTATTTTTTATCAAATGAAATAAATAAAGAAAAAAAATATTAATCCAAAGGACTATAGACACCCTCCATATTTTATTATTCGTATATTTTTTTAATCAATAAAAGACTCTCCATGCTCATGAATGAAAGAAAAATCTTTTAAATTGGCTTATATATATAAAAAAATATGATGTGTAACTTATGCGATTTTTTTAGAAGTATAGAGATGTACCTATATACAGTATTAAAAATACTGTAACCTAGGACTCGGACATGATATCATTTTTTTGTACATGTTCCGCAGGTTGTCGCTTCGAATTGAGTCACAAGTTTTAACTATTTTTGTCCCATTTTTTAATATTTTCCAAAAATACAAGTTGTCGTGGGCTTTAGTATGGAAAAGATGATGTAATTATGGGTTATGAATAGATTTCGGTAATCGTTTCATCAAAAAATAAAAGTTGTAAGTAACATTTAGAAATATAGATGATAAATGTTTGTTGAAAGGTTTATTATTAAATGATATGATTACTTTACTCATAACCCATTATTACATTCTCTTTTCCATACTAAAGCTCACGATAACTTGAATTTTTGGAAAATATAAAAAGAGAACAAATGAAAAGTAAAAACTTGTTGTGGCTCAACTCGAAGTGAAAACCTGTGGAATAATTACCCGGTTTTTTAAACTGAATAAAAAAAAAAGTAAACATCAATTATAACAGAAAATAAAACTTGAACCTTAAGTCGTAGTACTACTGACGCCGTCGATATATCATTCATTAGCAGGTCTAACGAATTCAACAGCCCTGGGTTTGTACGTCTTGAATGAACAATGAAAATCGATTTCTCTTCTTTCAACCAAGCAGTAGAAGAATCGATTTTGAATAAAATATTATAAAAATCACATAAATACGGTAACTCCTTAGAAAGCTTAAGTCCTGTAGTTTGATGTTTAAATTTAGTATTTCCTATAATTTTATGTCACTTTTTTTTTGTATACACTAAAATGAGCTTAAAATATCTTTTGTTTTTAATATTCTATTATCCTCTAACAGTGCTCAGCTTAAAATGAGCTCTGCGGTTGAATTGACACCATGGTATTTAACACCAGTTGATAAGCTTGAAAAAAATTGTCTATTTCTATCTGTAGTTATTATTATCGTCTCTGGCGGAAATCACCACCAGGGAATTCCTTTAGCTATGTCTTCCCCATCTTTCCTTCTGGTAGTATGATTAAGACAATACTTCCATCCTGAATATCTATTAATAATGCAATTATTGAATACATCCAAACACAAGAGTAAGTGATTAAAATTGTCTAACAAATACTTTTTTTTAAATATATGTTTTTCTTAATTTTCCTAGTTCTTTCTCTTTCGGTGTCATTCCCTTATTAGGATTAACAACGGCACCTAACTCAGCAGATGATAAGTATTTTTATTATTTGTTAGTTAATAAAAGAAAAACAGATTTAATACTTCATATTTTCTATAATTGATAATTAAGTTATTTGAATAATGAATTAATCTGTATTATTTTATCATTAATTCAGCTCTCCCTAACTATAAACATTCAAGTCTAACCATTAAAATTTGTTTCATGAGTATATAAGAGATGGTAAATACAAAAAAATTAAAAATTAATTACCTATTAATTAATTACATGATATTGTAGCACAACATCTATATACCAAACAGCAATAAAATTTATTTCGAATATATTTTCGCACTTTGAAATATCCTAATTAATTGAATTATTAACTAGTATTACTTCATTATTAATTATCAATTAATTAAATTACCCTATTTAACAACCGCATATATAAATAAATATATTAACATATAAAGAATACCTTTAAAAAATTAAAGAAAAAAAATTATAAAATCCTCAAACAAATTTTTGGACCAGTGATTAAAGAAGGAGAATGGATTAAGAAACTACCATCAGAAATCAATAAAAACATAGAAACTGTCACTGATACCTTCAGAAAGAGGAGAGCTAATTTAAGTTACAAATGCAGAATGGAGCAGAAATGAATTACGAAACAAATTTTCAGCATCACAATCCAGAATAAAAAAAGTACAATTGGATACAGAGGCTGAAGACCTCAAGCAGGTAAAAATTACATTACACGATCTAAATGATCGAAAGTTATTTTTTTTAAACTCAAATTCGATAAAGGACTGATACCAAAGATGCCATCAAAAAATGGACGGACGGAAGGAAGAAAGAAAACAGGGGAAAAACATAAATACAAAACAGATAGGAAGTTCAAAATGTCAAATGGTTGTCCCTTTTTCACTACCAAAACATATTTCAGTTCCATCTCCGAGATGCGGCTGCAAATATTTCATCTAATAGAACTCCTTATCTGTTTGGCGCGCTAGAAAATTTTATCCCTGATAAACAGTTTACGACTTTGATAAAATGGCACGAAACTAAAAATTGGATAGGAAGCGAGAGGAAAAAAGGCGAGGCGATGTGGGTTTGTCGACAGGAAACATCGCTGTATCACAATATCCGGGCCTAAGCGTAGTCTCGTATTTTCAATCAGACATTAACAACTCCAGTCTACCTTTCTGAAATATTAGCAACAATAAAAAACAAAACTTAAAGGGGTTTACTGAATGCTTGAATAAATCAGTATTTAAATATGAATGGTTCTAGCACAAAGCCTTAAGTCTCTAAAAACACAGATTTCGATTATTCGGGCATCATAAGAGGAAAAGCATTAAATTAGACGATTATAGATTAGGGGTAGAGAGCTTACAAGAGTCGGGAAAAAATAATTAAATAGAGTTAATAGCTCACTACCTCAATGATTTCATATCGCTCCTTCTGCCATAACTAAATGTCAACAATGTTATAACTAAAAAACCTAATTTTTCAATTGAGGTATTAAATGGAACCATGTGAATTTAAAAATTAAAAAGTTGGGTATTGGTAAAGAAAAGGAATCCTATTGTAGTGATGGTATTGAAAGTCTTTTAATTACCATTAGACAATTTTTAACAACTTTTTTGATTTTTACTAATGTCATTATACCCAAAAAACTTCAAGTTCAAATATGATACGACTCAAAAAACTATGACTTATAACTTTATATATATATCCCAAAATAGTTACGTCAAATCTTCAAGGCATTTTTGGCATTGTATAGAAAATATAACACCATATACGAGGCGTTAAGGATCAAAATCTGATAAATCCAAATTGTGAAAATTGAGTCTCGCATTTTTCGCTAGTTACGTCAAGCAACGTTAACCCTAAACATCAGGTTCAGAATCCGATCAAAAGCATAAGAAATAAGGCGGCAAAGTGTCATCTAAAACAAGATTGATTCAGTAGACTAGCGAAAAATGTGAGTAAATCAATGTTTGAAATTTCGGAGTTATTGATCGTGAACACCTCAGGTTTAAAACTGCAACATAACCCAAAACTAATAAAATATTTATGTGCCATTTGGATCGGCTATTTTTATATTTCATCGGATATTTGTAAGCTTTCATTTATGCGTCCTTGGCAGAAGTAATTAATAATTCTAATGTCTTTTGAATAAATTATTTAAATTACTAAATTATTTAAAGACTAAGCCTGGTTTTTATACCGACAATCTACATGAGTATGAATTGGTTAATGCGATTATGACGAGGACATGTTAATGGTTCTTAACTACTCCCCTGGTACTTATCAACGCTACTTCACACAATGTAAGCCGTACAACTTGACCTACTTATTCCCTGCGCTTATAACCCAGCCCCATGCATTACGGTAGTCAAGGTATTTATTTATTCCTTTCCTCCCGTGGAACTTTATTTTATTCATATTTCACTTATTTCTTGATATCTTCAGTACCTAATTATATTATTATGATTCAATTATTATTATAAATAATTATTTTATCACAGCCAATGATGAGATGTTGGTGAAAAGAATCGGAAAAACAGAAATGCAGACATTTCTCAAGATAGATAGAAGAAGAAAAGTAATAAATGGGCCAAACAAAACTTATTTAATATCAGTCAGACACATTAACTTTCCCCCGCATTTATCTTAATCTCGAAGCTATGTTTAAATTTCGAATTGTATTTTATTGCATCTAGATGAATTTATTTTAGATATTATTGATTTTACAACAAATGAGATTCTGCAGTACGTTTCTTTCATGCATTAAATGTTTCAAATAAATTTCAGTATAAGTCAAAATAATCACAGTAGTCTCAAAAATGAGCCATTGAAGAGGTCTAGGGGCGTGTTCTTTAGTCTTATTAATAAATTTGGAAAATGTATACCGATAATTTTTTTTTTTTTACAGCGTTTTGAGAGATTCGTTTTATTTCTTAACATTTACCCTCATATAATCAAGGTACTTTTACGGGCTACTGGGGGTGAAATGAATTAAACTACTCCTAAATTCGAGATACTGATATTTATTAACAAATTGAAAAAAAAAAGAATACACTGAAATTATTAAAACAATTAAATTTTTAAACTAATAAGAATTTTACATAACAATGTTCTAAAGATTATGACCTAGGCCTAACTCTTATCTAATTACTAAAATCTGTACAAATAATATAAGACATTGCTAATACTAAATAACTTACCTATTTACATAAATTTGTACAAATATAATGAAATTACACCAAAATTGCAACTACAAATTAAACACTTACAGTCCTCTAATCCCACCGAGCGTAAGATCCACCAAATATGTAAAACTGGCACACACAGAAACAGTTTATTACACTCGCTGACTGTCGCAGTTCACTGACACACAAGTTTGACAAGGTTACTACTCACTCAAAAGGTGGCCGTCAGCGGATATATAGGCCCGACGAACGTTCTAGACGAAGGGGAGTGGGGGCTGGACCCTTCTCAGCCCTTCGCGATCTTTCCAGTCCTTTATCTCTACCTGTCCTCCCCCTTCTGACCGTAACAGTACTTTGTGTATTCCCTCCTATTAAGCTTCACAATAAAATATGAAATTGGTAATAAAATACAAATTTTAGATGTTCTCTTAAATCGTAAAACCTTAAGGGATAATAGAAATAAAATTTGTGAAAACCCCATTCATTCATGTGGATACAGTTATTAGACAATCCAATGCTTCATACAATATAAAATGAGCACCACATTAAAATTAAAAAATCTTCTTGTAAAATAATCATCGCCTCAATATACACACCAGCTGAAAACAACTGATATAACATCCTGTTATAAGATTAACTTCAATTGCTTAGTGCAATTTACTTACTTATTTAATTACTTATTCACACAATTATATACATGTATATAATATATACATGTATATGTATATATGTTTAGTGAAAATTTGGTATTTAAATTAATCGCGATTTTTATGCCGCATAACTCTATACTGTAAAATAACTAAAACCCTGTCAAGACAATAAAATCTCGACAAGACAACAAAATAAAGTTTTGGCTGAACTTGAAATCCCATAAACACCTACATAAATAAAAATTTACTAGCATAAATTAGCTTCATTTCACTTGTTAAAACATAAACTTAAGTATGATTTAACACTTTAGATGAAAATTTGGGTTTGTAGAAAAAATAAATACAAATAAACTTAAGAAATAATTGATAATTAAGTAATTGAATTACTACAAATGAAACAGACGGTTTTAAAAAATGCAAATAGACTCGAAAGAATTCTTACATTTGCATTCCACTGTATATCGTGCATGACTATAAATACCAGAGCTACGCGTTAATATCGTAGTATGTTTATCGAAGCCAATGTAGTTTTATGGGCGTTGAACTGGTTCTATAAATAACCCTAACTCCTGTACATGTTAGCAGTTAACTGTTAGATTTGTAAACATTGAAGAAACCAAGCCGTTAAGACTTCCGCAGATATTCTTGATTTGTGTGGTAGTATAGTTGCTGGTAATAAAATGAAGTTTCGAGCGGCCATTAACTATTCGCCATTTTTTTCAGTTTATTTTAAATAAATAATGAGCAAATGTATGAACACGTGAACGAAACGATGAAAACGTAATAAAGAACCTAGCTCTCGAGATCAGTAAGAAAGATCATTTCCTATTTAGCGACAGATCTACAATAAAAGGTAATGTAACCATGATTCGTGAATAATTTCTATTGGGTTGTCACACATGAAATGTCAGATTTTCTAAATCTTGATCTTTGTAGAGGATTAAAGCTTTGGCTGTTGATTCCTAGCAAAATATTTACTGTCTATAATAAGCACTTGTTAATCTTCTATTTGCAAACTGTGTTTGTTTTTTCCCCAAGTGGGCATACAGATTTTAGTATAATTTTAACCGTGGGTCTCACACGCGATTTCCGAACGATTTTTTTTTTTTTATGAGTACAAACTCGGTCATTCCGCTGGCCAGGCAGCAAGAAATATTAATCATGCGTTTAGTGAAGCAAGTACTAATGAAAGAACCATCCGTTGTTGGTTTACAAAATTTTCCTCAGGAGATACATTAGAAAATCTGCCCCGTTGACGTCCCCAAACATCAATGGAGGACGAATATCTTATGAATGCTGTGGAAGAAGACCCTCATAAAACAGTCAGAGAATATGCGTCAGAACTAGGCACGAGTCGTACGACAGTTTCCAGGCATTTAAAATTGATCGGAAAGGCAAAAAAGCTCGATGCACGGGTCTCACACGAGCTCCTTCATGATAACGCCCGACCTCATCTTTCAATACAGACAGTGAATAAATTAAAGGAGTTGGGCTATAAAGTCTTACCACACCCCCCATATTCCCCAATCTATCCCCTGCAGACTACCACTTCTTTCGGAGTTTGGACAACTCTTTGCGAGGAAAATTGTTTACCAATGATTTAGACATTAAAAATGAATTTACTGAATCCCTTTCATCACATGACTCAACGTTTTTCAAATCTGGAATAGAAAACTTGGTAAGCCGTTGGCAGAAGTGTATCGAAAATGATGGAAAATACTTTGAATAAAAAATATGTCAGATTTGATCCCAATTTTTTATTTTCTTCCTGGTTCTAAAAACTGTTATTTCATGTGTGACAACCCAATAGTATACGGTAGTCGAGCAATGTTTATGTAACCGTGTGGGAGTAAATAAAATTGTTAAATAGTGATAAACTATTTATTAAAAACCTACGTTTCGACCCATATTGCAGGTCTTCTTCAGGGCTTGTAATGGAAGTATGGAGCTGAATCTGATTAACGACCAAGAACTATAATTGCTGGTATCGTGGAATACCACTAAGAGATTAACGATCCAATAGGCTGACCTGATAGAAATCCTCAAATGACCGCTAGAGGAAAAAATAATTATATATATATATATATATATATATAAAAATAAACAAATATATATATAATAGTGTGTATATATATATATAAAATAGTTCTCCCTTTTAAATGTCAATGCCCAAAGGATTAAAAAATGCTATAAAAGGTTTATAAACAATGCCCATTTTTGGCACGAACTGTCGAGGTTTTTGTTATAATAATTTCAAACAATCATTGAATGGAATGTTTCTCATCATTGTTTTTGTTCCGAATAATTCATATTAAATGATTTAATGGACTGTTTTCAGATGTTTGAATCAATAAACGAGCTGCTTAAATGGACATAACGAAGATAACAATATCTGCCACATAAACAGACAATATTAAACGATACTCCTAAATTTTATTCAGGAATCATGAAACTAAGAACATTATATTTTATGATACCCGGTGTTATAGTTAATGGGCCACGTTATTGCTTAAAGTCGTGAGACATACAACGCACAACTCATGAGACCTACTTTTACCGCAACTAAGATTAATGCAAGGCTATTAAATGTTGCACTCTATAATCTCTAAAAAGAGTCCCTTTAGGCAAATCCAGACGTTTACGACATGGGAGTAAAATAGAACACACTGCAGGGAGAATTTTAAAGCATGTAGTCGTCCGTTTGAGGGCATTACCATCCGTTAGTCATTGCAGGGAATGGAATAATAATAAATTGCTATAAATAGTCCAAATTTATTAAACTTATTAATAAAACCAGAACAGTATAACGTCTTGAGGTATTAGAAGAAAACATCGTTCATCGTTCTAATATTTTTGCCATAAATAGATATATCGTCAACTATAAAAAAACCAAATCACCTCCCTGCACAGATGGTTGGGTTTGGAGAGTACAGACCCTGCCTATGTACTGAACCCAATACCCAATATAAATACATATGTGTGTTTGAATTATTAAACATCAAAACATTTTTCAACTTCCTTTCCACATATATTTCATTATGATTCAGTGACGACGACTCTACTATCAAACTTGTTACTAATGGAAATGAATTTTCTACTGAATCCTGTCGATAACGAAAAGCAGAATTCCGAAATTAAACAGTTAATGGATTTAAATTTTTATTTTTAAATCCCATACTCATATATCCTAGTGAATCTCTGTCTAGTACTCTTTTTCATTTGTCCTATTGCTAATATTATTAAATATTAAACCTGCTTTATAAGTAAATATTAATTCCTGTAAAATATATTTTATAATAATAATTACTCACAGTGAAAATCAAATGATCTATGATACAGTGAAAATTTCTTACTAACCTGTAACATAAAAAGACAGATAAAAATTAGCGTAACGTAAATTACATAGATAACACGAATACAAATATATATGGGAGAGGGGTAAATATGTATGAATAAAAATCTTTTGATTTCATAAAGTTGTTTTACTAAATAAATTCTTTTGAAAACGGACATTTCACATGAAACGGCACAATTAGGGCTCGAAGCACGCCAGGTAGCCGTCGGATTTATTTAAGAGGGCTTTTTTAAGGAAAAATCATTAGTTATGTCGTCCTTCAGAAGGGACGTAAAATGGAGGTCAAGAGCCTGTACGGTGCCAGGCACCCGTCAAAGATCCCTATCCTAATTATCCCTCCTATTCTAGTAAATTCTAGTGCTGTCTATGAAATAATGCTATCAATCTATCAAATAATATTTATTTTATAAACTAATCCCTAATAATAGTAAAAGTTTTTTAAGCCATGTTTTATATAATACAGAGCGCATCCTCTTGTAGACCTCTCCGCCTGCCACATGATTTATTCCCTGCCCCTCCCGAAGCCACTCGACCTACAAGCACCGGGGGTGTGGTTGACCCTCTGGATTGATCTATCCCTGGATCCAGTTCCTGGAGCACGGAGGAGGCAACGCCTGGAGAGGTGGGGGCGTCCAGAAAAAGCCCTTTTAAAAATGGACCAAACATCTAGTTGGCCCTTCTCCAGACCTCCATTTAGGCTAACCAACATCCACGGATTAAATAAAATATTCCCTACATTTATCCCTTAATTTTCCTTTCCTTACTCCTCGCAGTTTCACTCAGGGAATCGAATGGATCCAGCTAATTCGATTTGAAATGTAACTCACTTTTGGCCAGGTTCTTAGTTCTATCTTTAAGGTGGTCTGATTTTTACCCTTAAGTGCTCGGGGGAGGTATGAGCAGATGTATAAGTTTTATTTAATTTTTGTTCATTAATTTTTTTTAACATACTTTTATTAGCTTCGCTTGTACATGGCTTTAATTTGCACTTAACACATTTGTGAACTAAGGCATCGATATGTTGATAACGGAATCTTCGAACTTGGTTTTTGGCCACTTCAAAGTATCAAATTAAATTGAAACCTTACACACTTCCCAACACACTTGTTAAGAAGGGATGTTTTATTACGTGAAAACTACCACAGATCTGAAGTTTATAAACCTTTGCTCGATAAAATCCAAACACAAACACTTGTGGAACTATTTAAGTACAATATAGGACCGTGTAATTTTATAACTAATTATAAATAACTAAACTAAACTGAATCTAACAATATATTTGTATATAAATAAATATTGTGGCCGATTGTTTCAATATTGTTACTGACAAAAAAAATAAATAACGCCAGGATCAAAAATGACTCTTCTATTCACAAATCTTGTAATGCATATGGACCATTATAAGATCGTCTGCAATATATTTAGTATGACGGTACAGTTAACAATATATAACGAATATGAGAAAAAAAAACAACTAATACCAGCATTCCTCAATACAATACAAAGGGATCAGAACTACCACTAGAATATAACAAAAAGGGTATGTGAGGCAAATATCCTCTTGCACCAGCAAGAGAGTAGTATACCAATGAGGCGTGAAATCGAAGAAGGAAGACAATTGTTAAGAACACAGTGCACTGCAAGATAACGCTAAATCTTTCAGGGCTAGATATGTATTATTGTATATCGATTCCTTCTAAAGAATAAGCACTGCTCCATGAGAATGTTACAACATTTATTTTATTTTTAAATACGGAGGTATACCTCTAGCTCGCAGATTTAAAAAATAACTCGTTTTATTGGAATATTCGTTCATTATTATTTGGCATTTAATGATACGTCGTAATTTTTTTTAAATCACTGATGTCCTAAAGACCTTAACATTAGAACTACGAAGATTTATCATATACCTATTTCTACCAACTGGTCAAAATGGTTTCTTTGTTTGATTAAACAAAATAGAATTCAAGAAATAAAACTATAAATTCATAAGATAATTTAATTTTAAAGAAAATAAAATATATTTCATAACATAACGAGTAGTATCAACATAGCATAAAGAGTAGTGTGTATTGCAACTTGCAACTGTACACGGCAAGCAAGAATACTAAATTGAAATTTTATATATTACATATACACAAATTTACGCATAATTTATTGAAAAAGTAGAATTTTTGATTTCCGGGAATACACTACATGTGTTCATGATATTTTCATGACCGCTCAAAATGACCGGTTCGTATATTTAGGTATAACACATAGATATCTCTGAAAATCAGAAGCGTAAGAACGAAATAATTTATAATATTATTGTGGACACAAATTTAATAAAAATCATGACATTATCGTAAAATATTAAATAAGACTTAAAGAGGAAATGTTGTAAATAAATGATGCAACCGGTCATTTTGACACCGTTTCCTAGCGTTAAAAGAAAACAGCAAAGTGAAAAAATATTATTTTTAAAACTTTAAGAGGACACGTTCAGTTTATCAATTTAATATTATTACACAACTTTTGTATTTCCTCAATTTATAATACTCTCTTTTAGACTAATCGTAAGGAAAGTATCACCATATTAAAAGAAACCAAGTCCATTTTCACTCGTAGAGAAACAACTACTACCGAGAAGCCTTGAAGATTGCAGCCCATTATTTGAACTAAAAATTACCCTAATATATCAGACAGAAAAATTTTAATTCTTATCGATGTGAGGATAAATAGTAAATATGTAGACAATTTTGAAAATTTTTCTTATATTACATTGATTATTTTCTTTCTTATCTTATACTGATTATCTTCTCTAAAAAGTCTTTAAGAGTTCAATACCCTTGCAGTTTAGATTGATTAATAAATCATAATTCGTTACTTTAAAAAAGTTAAAATTATACATGAATTAATTAATAATTTATCAATAGTTTTATGATCATTAGAAATATTAATGAAATAAATAATTTACAATTTATCCTGGAGGATAGTTGATTAATCAAATATTATCCCTAGTTTTCTGTAATGAAAAAAGGTTAATACCTTTGGCACAAACTGGTCTCGAGACTCATTAAGGAGACCAAACTAATCCAGTACCAGTTTATCCCAAGGCTAAATTAAAACCAGCAATTTTTTTTGTCTAAGAATAAAGTAAAGCTGGGGGAAATAAAATGTAAGAATTTTCATCCCTATAAATTAATAAGAGTTTCAGTTTATTCCAATAACTAAAAAAATAATGTTCAATAACATCCAACCTTTTGCATATATTTGCAAAATTTTATAATTTCTCAACTTTAATAAAATCATGCTTATAAAATAAATTTGGATTTTTAAATGAATTACTTTTTGGCATTTGCATTTTTTTTTTCATAATAATACGAATAGTCCAGGATCCATGGTCCATTTTTTCACTTGATTAGTATCAAGCTGAATCTTCGTGAATAGCTTCGTTTCGATGAGACGCCCAACAATTTCTTGTGCGAAAATTCTCGATTGTGGCAGCTAACAGAAGTAGCAAGGATAAAATATGTCGATTTGATAATTCTCAAAAATTTATTACTAACTGGGTTTTTTTTTTTTGTTAAATCTCAAGATAATTATCTAAATTATTTGAAAAAATATTTGTCCTACAAAATGTATGGTTTGATCAAAGAGTCCCCTCCTTCCAATGTGTATCGATAACGTAGTAAAAAAAAAACAGCTGGTTAGTAATCATTTTTGATGACCTCGTTATCGATACACGTCTTTTAGCTACCACAATCGAGAATTTTCGCACAGGAAATTGTTGGACGTCTCATCGAAACGAAGCTATTCACGAAGATTCAGCGTGACTAATCATGGGCAAAAATGGACCATCGATCCTGGACTAGAAGTCTTATTGTTGTATAATTTAATAATCCTACGAAACCCAATATGGTGGAGTTAAGGTACAAGTGTGTATTGTAGTGGAGTTAGATAAAAGTGTACAAATCTAGCGATATGATTTTTTTTATAAATCAAATCTATTTTAAATATTCAAGCACGATATTTTCTTAATAGATTTGGCAATTATTTTATAACAGCATATACCTTCATAGTCTATCGATTTTCCATGAAATAAAAAAATAAGTAACAATATATTCAGGCGAGATGAACACTCCAGGGAGCTTTAAATGTTAAATTGGTTTTCTGGGAAATTTTACATTAAAATTCCTGTCTCTTCGCTGTCGAACAAACTTTTATCATGATTCGGTAGAACTCCTTCCTAAGTGATTTCAAGACAGTTTCACAATTGTTCTGGAATGGAGAGAGATCATTACAGTCGTCTAACGATAGCCTGTAGGTATTCCTTGAAAAATAAATAATGCTTCATCTCTTTTATTTAACATAATACTTCTCCTAAATTATTGTTTTAAATAAATAGCGATGGCCCCGTGACTTCTTAGTTGAACTTATGATTTGATTTATACCAGTGGGTAGTTTCTCTACTTGTCATTTTCACATGTCATTATGTATCGCTTAGCCCATTTACTTGTACTTTACTTGATACAGTTGTAAATATCAATAAATAAATTAAAAAAAAAAATAAATAGCTTTAAGTTTTAATAATGAGCATTGTAAAACGTTATGTTAAAATCTAATAATATTTGTGTAAATCAGTGTATTTTATTACTTTGTAAGAGGGAGAAAATGGTCCGGGTGGCGGTAAAAAAAATGATCTTAGTTATAAGAACTGCTTATTTTTAAACCCAGCGTTTCGACCCATATTGCAGGTCTTCTTCAGAGCTAAATATAAAAGTTACATATAAATTAAAATAATATATGGTCAATAATAACAGTACATGTAGAATATTGATAGAATAATATATGAACTAAAGAATAAGAAAATGTCTATCAAAGAGAAATAATTATAACAATATTCGATATTTCTTTATAGCTATTCCTTCTGTTTTTGTTAGATCTACAAAAAGGGTTCCCCATTTTGGTTATACATTTTTTAGTCACTCGTATCCCTACATGAATATATATTTTGTTACCATATATTATATATATGCGTTTTGTAGTTTTATATATATTTAGCCATGAAGAAGGCCTGCAATGAGGGTTGAAACGTTGGCTTTCAAAATAAACTGATCATCTTACTAAGTGAATTTTTCTGACCATTCTTTTCCTCATATACATAAGGTCAACAAATATTATTCTACATATTATTTTGTAAGTGTTGCCAACAGCCACAGTTCCCGGAGCAATCTTGCCACTATTAAAATTTCATAGGAGTGATCTCATGACCTAGGGGAGGGGTGCAGTTGGCCAGACTGGAGGGTGAGCAGCTAAACCAGAGGCTTGCCAAACCTATTGATCCGTACAAAGCTCAACAAATCCGATAAAATCAAGTCATGTGATCAAAAACTAAAATAATTATTTTCCTTTGTTATTAACAGGTATTCATAAAATGAAACTGAATTTAATTGTTTCTATAACAGTTATATATTTATACACCTACAGCCTCGGTGAATAAGTGGTAAGGTCGAATATTGTCTAGAGATAGTTGATTGTTTTGACGGATGGGGAATCCTGTCATTCTAGTAGTATTTGGATTGAAATAGTGTTGTAAGATTATTTTCTTCACAATAATCTGCCCAAAATTGTAGTTTATTGTTCAGTCATAATATGAAAATATATTACTAAAATTTAAGTATTTACAATGTACGTATAAATTCTTAATTCTTTTTCTTGCAAATTGATTTTGAACGTTATTTTGAATATTGATAATAATACAATTGGCTATTTAAAGCATTTTTTTAAACGTCACGAGACCTTATTCTTTTCAGACGCACCGGAGGATTATCGGGAATTCAAGAAATAGTTAGGTTTGAAACTAGTGGGAATAATGTTTATCATGAAAGGACTGATTCGGGCTTCGGTCAAATCAGCAACAAGGTCATTATGGATTTATTTGTAACAAAGTAGGAGCATTAGGGATTTTACGAAGGATTTCGGGTTATGAGGACTGGATAGGAGAGGAATTCGATGTCTCAGTGAAGACCCAAAGTTCAACTAGGTAAGTCAAAATAGGTCTAATTATAGTCATGTATATGGGTATTTTGTAATCAATTGGGAGCTTAGAGCGTTTATCTAGTAAGCGTTGTAGCAGCCTGAAACGGCGTTTGAAACATTGATTTTTTTATGAAGTAAACGTAATTCAATATTAAGTTTTATATGAAGAGATATAAAAGTGTTAAGTTAAAAGCTACTTCGTATTGGTTTAAAACGTTATTTATTTTATGCGAAACTTCTCAATTTATTTTTTAATGAATTCATTTACTTAACTCTTGTTATTCTTAACATTTTGGGCTTACGGATTCTTTCTAAAGGAAAATATAAAACAATTAAGCTGACAGGAAGTAATCACACGACAACTGACACACATAATCATGCAACTCTATATATTTAAGCCTTTAAATTATCATTTGTTTGTCTGCCTCACAATTACTGTTATCCATGTTTTATGTAATAAGAATGTTCTCTTTTAAAAAAGATCTTGGCAGATTTTTAGCAAAACTATTCACATGCACAATAACTAGCCCGATTCTCAGGAATCAGTTCATTGAACTATAGGACCAGGTAGTCACTCCTCAGAATATGATTTATAGTTTCAGGGCGTTCATAGAAGGGCCTACCTAAGCATTTCTAAACTGAGTAACGTTCCCTCTCTGTAAATGCGAGGTCTTGAAACTCCATAACAATACATATGGGCTTAAAAATATTCATTAAATGGGGTAATAATTCCGCAGGTGGTACGTTCGAGTTGAGTCACAAGTCACACTATTCGTTTCCCTTTTAATATTTTCTACAATACTAAATACAAGTTACTAAATAAGTTATGATGAGCTTTAGTATGGAAAAGAGAATGTGATTATGGGAAATGTGTATCATGTGTAAGTATAATCAATATTTCAACAAACATATATCATCTATACTTCGAAATACTATTTGAAACTTTTATTTCTAGATGTAATGATTACCGAAATCTACTAATTACCACTAATTACATATTCTTTTCCATAATGAAGCTCACGATAACTTCTATTTTTAGGAAATATTAAAATTAAAAGATTTTACACGCTAAACTTGTTCTAACTCAACTCGAAGCAACAAACTGCGAAACAGATACATTAAATAGTAACGAAGAATCATTATATGATTGTCGACAATATCTGAAGGACACTAGGGATATTATTTCTTGTCTCTAATAGAAAGTCAGTCAGCGGCTTAGATTCGCCAAGTTATTTTCAAAACTTAAAACTAAGCATCGTAATGTTAATGCAATTTTTAACAAACAACTATCTACCTCTTTTACATAAGTATTTGTATTGACAATTGGATTTTTATTTAAGAGACTTATACAAATAATATAAATTTGAGATCTGGAAATATTTCCAAAATTGCAAATTAGATATAAACCTAGCCGTTCTCATTTAATTAATGTATATTAAGAGCCGCCAGGTTTTCTCCACAATTAAAGGTAACCGCTTTGTAAGGGTTGGGTGAATCCCAGGAAGGTCCACAGATTAAACAGGGGCTTTTAAGAGATTAAATAATTTATCTGCCAAAGCCGAGTTTGAACCAGGAACCTTCAACACAGCACCTTAATGCTCGACACATGGAGCCACCACGCTACCCTTGACTTTTGTAATGAATTCTTGCTACTCACAGCCCTCCCATTAGGGAAACGAGAAAACAAGTCCAGTACCCGCTTAAGTTGAGCGGACTCGATCGTATTAGATTGCCATTGTCATTAAAGTAAGTGGGCGCCATTTTGGTTTGTCAACTTGTAGGTTTTAAAAAGTAAAGTAATTGTGTACTTACCTGCTTCAATGGCATTGCAATTTGTTATTCAATGGAGATAAAAATGAAGAAGAGAATATGAAACAAGGTTAATGAAACAGTGGAAATTTTCTGGGTCTAAAAAATTGAGTTTAATAATGTATTACATTTTTACCCAGACGATATTAGAATTGGCAATTCACGAATTCCATTGTTTGTTTTAACTGTGCACAATAATTTAAGCATTTTCTAAGCGTAGAAAAGTACACTGAAAGTACACTTATTCAAGTGATATACTTTTTCTGGTCATTATTAGATAATAAGACTACAAACCATGTATTATTTCGAATAGCTGTGTGTAAATGTGAATGAATAAAACTCATCAAAAAGGAAATAACATATTTTTTTATGTTTTTTTAATATCCAAATAGTAACAGGTGTTTTCTATGAGGCCTCGTGATTGACAAGGGAGATAAAAACGTAATTACGAAATTCATTTTGGTTTTCGTTACAGGGTTGAAAGTAAATTTTCACCTGACTCACATTCCATTTTAAAACATCTGGTCACTGGTCACTTAACTACATGCTCGTTATCTGCTTCTACACTTACACAATCCATAAGAGGAATGTCAAACTCAATTAAATCAGGGAATCGCTTCTCATCTGCTTCAAATTTAATTAAAGCGATCAATTAAAAGCGAGGGTTCAGAAATATTTAAATGAAAAGAGAATAACAATGCTATCAATAATCTCACCGAAATTGGTGATTGGTATTCAACAATTAAATAAAAATAATTGAAAAAATCGAGCATGTGGAAGTAACAGACTGAATCATAGGCATTCCCCTCGAAGATGTTTAAATAATTTCTTGGTATAAATACCTGACACAACTCGAACAGGTTTATATTCTATTCCTTCATAGGAGAACATTGCGCAAACTAGTGGACGCACTTTTCTACATCACTAATCACTCACATAGGTACGTAACATGCTATATGATTAATATGATCAATTCTAAATTATAAGCAACTAATTTTAAGTTCAATCAAATCAGGCTAAACCGGCATGGTGTACCACGGTCTTTATGTGGAAACATGTTGTGATTTCGTATTATTTTACTAACCTTGATTTATTAAACCTATTTTAATTTAAAAGCAAGGATTTGAAATGGATCGGTTACGTAATTGGAAGGGACAAGTCCAGTATGCTTTACCAAGAATGGAGAAGGGATCCGTTTGTAAGGCGACCGCGAGGTAGGCCAAAAATCCGCCAGAAGGATCAAGTCAAAAAATAATTAACTAAGCTGGGGGCAACAGAAGAGCACGCTGATGAAGTTAAGTACCAACCAAGGTAAGGGAGGAAGGGAGGCTATATAATATTAAATAGAAAATAAAAAAATGCAATTTATGTATCCACTAGAATAAATAAAATATAAAGCAAATTATTACAAAAAATAAATAAATAAAGGCTATATAAACCTAGGTTTAATATACAAAAATAATATAAAATTATAGCAAATATACCATTTTATCACAGACAGCACCACTATAATTATAAAGCATGATTCGATCGAACTTTACCCAGAATTGATCATGTTAATCATATATCGTGTTAATTACATTTGTGAATACTTCTATGATTAGTGATTTAGAAAAGTGAGTCCACTATTATACGCGATGTATCTATTCTATTCTATTTCTTAGATACAGTCACAAATGAAACATGACCTAATTGAGTCAGATATTAATACCAAGAAATAACTGAAACAAGTTTGAAGGGAGTGCCTGTGATTCAGTTTTTGAGTACCACGTGCTCGATCATCTCATTCGTTTTTATGTAAAAGTTGAAGCCAAATCACCGCCGTGAAAATGATACCTGTGTAAAATGAAGTTTATATGCTCGAGAACCCTAATTTTTCATAATTAATAATAATAATAATTCGAAAGTACAAGGAACTAGCGGCTGAACTAAAAGAGCTCTACCTTATAGAAAGCGTGGTGGTAACACCAATAATAATTTTCACAAATGGATGGATGTAATAATTTCTTTAAGTCCACAGAGGAGGTGTCAACTAAGAGTTTGGCACTTCCACTTGACGTTTTAATAACTTATTGTTGGGTCTATCCCCCAACTCTGTTTGGGCTCACAAAAGCATGGAAAACTAAATAATAATAAGGCTGAGCGAACCCGAATGCTTGATGTCGATATCATCAAACTCTGCTTACAAACTTCTGTCCATGGACCACTACCAATACCCAAATCTGCCAGATCACTCTTAACTCAATCCTTCCGCCTTGAAATTTTTCGTAATTAAATATAATATTTATTTTATTTCAAAAAACTTAAAAATCTAGAGGAAGAAAGGTTTGAACGAGTGAATGTGTTGGAGCGGCAACTTTGTCATTCTCAAACTAGCCCTTATACCTTATTTTAATTTTATGTGCCTCCGACCACTTAATGGCTTACCTACCAACTAAAAAAAAGATCAGCTGAGGCTCATAATATGAACGAATGAGTATTCACTACTTCAGAATTTTAGCCTATGCAGCAAAAAAAAAACCTATGAGCAATTAATCAATCATCAGATAACACTGTTTCAACTGAAATTAATCCGTCTGAAATACAGGTATTTCCTTAAATAAGCAGTTTTAAAAGGTTGGAAATGATTCATAACTACTCGAGTTGACCAAATTGTCAGTTTCTGACGAATACGTCCTTGACTTTTCCGAGAAAGTTAGACCCACCTCAGCAGGAGCCCATTCAGAACCGGAACACGAGCAGAGAATTCCCTTTAAACAAAATGAAGAGCAGGCCAAGCATTCACCACTTATTAGTCACCTTCGTGAGGTGGACCTGAAGCAGGGTTCTTCTGAGAAGGGTTGATGCTAATATAATTAAGATTTTAACGTAGACAATTTTACGGTAAAGATGATTGGATTCTTTCCAAAAATCATTTCATAACTCGAGTCCATATGATGAAGCAATGATCAACATGTACAGAGTGATGACATTTTCGGTCATTTAGAGATCCGCAAAAGGTATTTCAACTTAGTACTTACATACATGAGTTAAACTAAAGAACAAACCGTAGAGAGAATGTCTTTGTATCGGACTATACTTGGACAAAAGACTTACATGGGACGTACATACAAAATTAAAAAGACAAGAACTGACTAGACGGTACATACATACAACTATCACATCTTCAGGACTACAGATCTTCACTTGACTTACGGAACAAACGACCTATCTATAATAGTATACTAAAACCAATTTGGACATATGGAGCAGAACTTTGGGGTTCAGCAAAAAAATTCCACATACACAAGATAAAAACAACACAGTCCAAAATTCTCAGAAAAATTGTTAATGCACCATGGTATGTTTCGAATCACACCATACACAACGACACGAACATTCTCACTATAAAATCATATATTCATAACAAATACATAACATTCCACTCATCGACACAATATCACCCAAACCCACTCGTTCTTCCGCTTTCCTACTACCTGTTACCTGGACTTGATAAGAAAATATTAAAAAGACATTGGCCAAGAGAACTACTCAACTATTGATATTTTTATTCCAAAACTCGATGATCGTGTAGAAAAGCAAAGAGAAAACCACTTGGATCAAATTTGCTGGATGCCCAATAGCGCAGGTGCAAATGAAAATTAAATAATAAATAAATAAATAATTTACTACTTACCCTTTGGATTTTGTAATAGGATATAATTCAAAATATTCTGTATATGTCAATGGTTATAAACTATGTTAGGATTTTATATTGTAAATAATTAATTATCAGGGAGCGTGGTAGCTCAATGTGCAGTGCTAATTGCTGAGCTGATAGTCCTGGATTCGAATCCAGAAGAAGATAATTTATTTAACCTCTAAACATCTTTAAATCGTCTTTGTGGTATCTTCAGATCCTCCTAAGGCTCACACACCCAGCTTCTATAACCTGGGTACCATTAATTAGGAGTAAAACCTGACGGATTAGCGAGGACCCGCCAAATCACTTCTCAGTAAAACCGTTAGTTTAGAAGCTGTACAATCTCAATTAAGCAATGAACACTAGACCCTTCAAATACCTAAGTGCTACAGGTTTTTAAATAATTATAATTTACACGGTGTACATGTTTATGGAATATGCAACGTTCAAAGACAGAAAAAGGAAAACCAACAAAGAAAACAAATGAAAGAATACAGGAAGGGACGAAAGAGAGAACAGAATGGTAATAATTGAAATTGGCACGGTATAGAGCCAAATCTTTTAAAGAGTACAACTTTTAACATAATGGATCAAAAAGCAATCTTATTAGTTGCTGAGGAATTTCCACAGGAGTGCATCTATTTGAATCTATAATATATAATCTAGTATATTGTAGAATTATACTAAAAATAAATTGTTAAAATTATGGTTAAATTATATATTTATAATCAAATAAGATTGCTAATGAGATGATGTTTTAAAAACGTAAGATTTGTATCAAATGATACCTTTTATTTTCTGCGTTGATCATTTATTTTTTTAAGGAAAGTTAAAATCAGCATTAACAGAGAGTAGAGTTTTTGTTTTTAGATTTCATCGGCAGATGTTTGTGGTGGAGGTTTGGCTGGAATGGCATTTCACGAACTCTTATCACCCAATCCCGCAGTTACATAATATGGAAAGACCCGATCAATAACTATTGAGTGAGTAAAGTAAAAGCCCCCTACGGAAGCTGGTGACAGGCGTAGAAGTGAAGATAACATGGATGGACATGACGCTTTACCTACAATACGAAATCTGAGGTCACTATCGTTGCGTGTAATCTTATAGTAATCTTGTACATGAGAGGCGTGAAGAATAAGATCGGACAAAGATTCAACAAGAAAACCTGCTGGACATTTATGAAGGCAGATAAACGGAATATAAAGTGTCTCGGGATCATCAAAGAAAAATTAAAGTTAAAAATAAAACTTTACTAAAACAGTAAATAAACAAACTTTCAAATTTTATATATGCTTTGTATTAATGATTTGTTTTAACGAACAAATAAATAATATAATCCTACAATACGCAGATTTAATATACCGAATAAAAAATTTTTAAAAATAAGTCCATCACGAAAATAAATGCGAAGATAGTCTGTGACCTTTTCCCGACTTTTTTCCCCAACCTCCATAAACCGATTTTGTTACTATAAGTAACATATGTTACTATAAGGAAGATAATTAAATTTAAAAGAAGAAAAACAATAATAAAGAGACTAATGAAGATTTAGGCTTGGGTAATAACCTTCTTTACTGAATTGTTAAAAGCTATAGCATTATTCTGCTGTTAATTTCATTGCTAGTATATTTATAAGTTACATATTATTGCTTATATAATATTATTATAATCGAAATATTCGTATGAAACCGGTCCAGCGTTGTTCATTAACTCGAACACGTTGTATCCCTCGAAACATGCCAGAAATTCATTTGAAAGATAATCTGGTTGCCTGTACACTGAACCAAAACAAGTTAGCAATTATTTAACATTTTAAATTCCACCCCTTCTTACAAATTTAGATGTAAAACATTCACATCTGCATGTTATTTAATTCATTATGTTCATACAAATGCTGAATCGATTTCTATCATTAACTTTGGCACGCTCTGACCTCGCATGTCATCAACTGAGTGCAGGCAACTTACAGAATGACAATCAGGCAATAAAGACCAGAAATAGAGGAAATTATGCACCAGGCATAACCGATCCGCATTGAGGAAATCATTTTGAATATAATATAAGATTGTGTAGGCATTGTGAATACCCCTTAGAAGTACACGAACGGTAATATGTGGACGTCATCATACCGTATAAAAACTAAATTATAATATTAAATGATTCATTTAAGTTTTTTCTAAATAAGTAAGTAGCTTCGAAGATATGAGATATTTAATTTTATTCTCATCAATGAAAAAAAAATTAAAATTGTTGAGAAACATATCGTTCATTCAAAAGAATGACGATACAACCTTCGGTAGCTATTGTATTGATTGAAGCTTTTTAATCAGGAACGACACATCTATATATTTCCAACATGATTTTTTTTCAGGTCATATTTTGAGTATATCATGTTTGAACTTCTATAGGAATAATGACATAAATTAAAATAAAATAAGTTTCAAGCTTTAAGAAATTTTCTAATGGCTAATAAAATAATATACATACCATCATTACAATAGGAATGCTTTGCTTTACCAATACCAATTTTTTTATTTTCTTAACTCACGAACTTTTAAATATCTCGATCAAAAAATCAAGTTTTTTTAATTATGACGTTCTTTTGAAGGAGTTATGAATTTAACAGATTCATTATAGGCCAACAGTTAAAAAATATTTTTAAAAACCTTTCCAACTCCTTTCCAAAACCTTTCAAACAACTCCAAATATAAATACACTCAAAAACATAAACCTCTACTCTGATATAATTATAATTATTCAAACTTTTTATAATACATCAAAGCCTAACAAACCCATTATAACTAGATATATCCACTACTAAACCCAAGATCGCGGGTTCGTAGCCCGGCAGGTGGCCCTAGGATTTTTTAAAGGGAGTAAAAAATCCTTAGTTACGCCGTCCTTCGGAAGGGACGTTAAACGGGGGTCCCGAGCCTTTACGATGTCAGGTAGGTACTCGTTAAAAATCCCTATCCTAATAAAACCTGGATAGGCAAAATTTAGAGCTCCCACTGTAGCATCGTCCGATTAGCCATAGCAGCATAAAGTGACGTTAAATGAACAAACAAACAACAATAACTAGATATATCCAATACAGAAAAAAACATAATAAAATGCTTTTTACATTTGAATTGTGATGCAGCATTAAGATTTATCTTAACTACACGTTTTATGTTGCTGTCAATTGAGAGGAGCTCGTTCAACAAAAACGCTTGTGCAAGATGTAAATGCAAGATAAGCTAGAGACAATAAAACTGCAACGCCCTTGAGAAAACGAAGAATGTAAATCGATCGGAGTAAAATATTCATCTAAAGGCTGGAAAAAATAAACGGAAGGAATAGAAAATGGATATACCATAATACAGTATTATGTTAAAAAATGTTTATAGAGTCATTTCAGGAGTAAAAACAGAGAAAAGTTGTAACGAAAAGAATACTATATTTATGCAAAAGAAAATAAATGGGAACAACTAATATACACTAATGCCTGGATAAGTATCGTTTTGGAATCATCTTATTAAAAGCTATTTAAATATTGATGGGTCAAATTTTTATTTCGATGAGGTGTTATTTTTCCATTTCTGGACATTTTTCTGATCACGAAATTGTATTAATGTGAATTTTTTTTAATAACAATTCAGCTAGTCTGTTGCACTATCGCCCTTAATAAGAGTTAAATAAAAACGTTAAAACCCGAATGAAAAAATAATATTTCTGTGTATTTAATTAGATAAATAAAAATAAAAGTTTAATGCTCGGTATAATTACATACATAAATTACAAAACTGAAATGATAGTAATAACAATTTATAGGTGCTATAGCGATTATTATACGATTAGGCAGTCATATTAATTTAAAAAGAGTCATACGTGGTGGATTGGTCAGTATAACAACCAACCATGCCCAAGATTGCAGGTTCAAAGCCTGGCTGGTGGATTTTTTAAAGATGGTAAAAAATCCTTAGTTATACTACCCTTCGGGGGGGGCGTAAAATGGCAATCCCGAGTCTGTGCCAGGTACTCGTTCCTGGATCCTATCATAATTATACCTAAATAAGTAAAATAGGACTCCAGCTGTAGCAACGTGCGATTAGCCATATCAGCGTAATGTAACGTTAAAAACAAAAACCAAACAATTTAGAAAAAATACTGAAATCAACGATATTTCAGTTACATACAGTATAAAAATTATAGAATAATATCTTAAACTAACCAAATTTCGATTAAAAGGTAAAATGATAAATGACTTATTAAATAGTTCTATAACACCCAAAAAATGTGTGAGATAAACAATCTATATAGTAAATAAGAATCCATAAAAAATAACGGAATTAATTATTTATTCCAAATTATCAAACAAACATAGAAATAAGCTGACATATTATACATTAATTGTATATAATGAATAGCTGAATTGAAATAATATTAAACATTAGTGTTATTACTGCCGAACATTTCAAATAATAATTAAAAACTAACTAACACAATAACAATAAGGGAAATTGGGCTTCTCTTATTAGCAGTTTTCACTTTTTGCCAAAGAAAGGAAAAAGCGTAATGATAACAAAGACTACCTTTTGCTGGAGTAAACAAGTCTGACTCATTAGAAAGAAAATATTCGACTGAACTGACACATTAAAATTTAGGTCTAAAACTATAGAATTCATCAGCAACATCGCAATAGAAATGTTTACTTTTCAAAATATCAGAAGGGATTGGCATGAGTATGACGAAATTTAAAAAAGAAATTTTCAAATACTGACCTAAACGAATTTTAACGGTTTTGCAATTCCGTGGCAGTGTTGTAACACAACATTCGAGTTAAATGACCCGTAATTATCTCTAAAATTAGCAAAGAGGACGTCAACCAGACGTGTTCTTTTTTCGATATTCATTCGCAATGAATGAATAAATTAGTTAAAATATTGACAATGATTATCATTATTAATGTCATGATAAGCATGAACATAATTAATGACAAACATTTGCTATAAGCATGGGTCAAATAATTTTTTAAGCATATTTTTATCGTATGTTGATAAAATACTAATATCAAATAAATAAATTATTACTAATTAGGAGATCGCAAAAACAGACCAATAAACCTTTAAATCGTAAACTTAATTACATTAACCTTGCCGAATGCAAGAAGCGTTTTTTCTATAATTAATAAAAATAAATTCCATGCATTCATATCTAATTAATCACATCCTGGGAAATGGAAAATCACACTTAAAAATCTTACATACGAAATACAAATGATAATATCAACATAAAATGACTATATGAGATCATAAGTAAAACAATCATTAATGGGGAAAAACATGTTTTTAACAATTCCGTCAACATATGTCTTTAAATCCATTTTAAACAATATTTTGGTAGCTAAATTAAATAAACTAGTTACATCGTAAGATAGATTTTAGCTAAATTATTACTTCTTTTTTTTTTTACCCAAAGGCGCACCATATGGAACAATGTTTTTCTTGTTTATTTGTTATGAATAACCACAAATTATACATAGTATTAGGATTATTCCTAAATTATTATTTTCATTATTATTCATATTCTACCTGTACCAGAATTAAATTCCGAATGATTATTGAAATTATCAGTAATTTAATATTAATAAATGAATATGGTTTCGGGCTGTACCAGAGTAGCAAAAAAGTAATCTCATCTTCGAAAAATTGCAGTACATTCCATTTACCCCGAAAACCTTCTAAAATCATATTAGATAATTTAGTGTTTATAATATTGCCTTATTAAGCTGTTTCATTTATTCCAATTTCTCACAGCGTAAAAAATAAATAAATTGATCATTATCATCTTGCTTTTCATAAATGTATTATAATGATAAAATTAACAGCAATTATTATTGAAATTCTACTTATGCTTATGTTTTTCAGGTATTAATATTGATATAAAAAATCGCTTTAAACAGAAATATTAACAAAATTTTTAAATCAAAGGTTCAGCGGAAGCAGTGAAAAGAAGTTACTTCTTCCGTTAATTATAGAGGTATAAAGTAAAATATTCATTAAAATAAATTATCCAACAAAAATTTAAATTTCAAAGTAAAATATAAAGCTAAACATTTAAAATATTAAAAATATAATTGTAATGCTATTTAAGTTTCTTCCAAGTTTGCAGCTTAATAGGAATGTTATTAAAGAGTCCATAGTATTCCTATCCTTCATGTTTAAAACAGTTTAAAAGCTGAGATTCAAGGAGATAAAATAAAAAAAGGATTTGTCGCTTGCATTTAAGAGATTGCTTTCAAAGCTAAGCATGCACAAGGAACATTACGTCATTGAAGGCCGTAGCGAAGTCAGCAACTACAGAAGTAATAATCTCTTATGTGAGTATCCGTTATATTATAGTTCTATTTAACATTTAAGTAATAATAATAATAAGCAAATAATAATAAGTCGTAAAAAGCTGGATGTGTATACGCGTAATATAGAGACAATTAATTTAGGTTTATGCGACAACATAATTTTCGTTAGCGGACAAAAGATTTTTTTATGTAACTCGGTTGACTTATATGCGCAATATTTTAACACTGCAAATATTTATCCAAGAAAAATAAAACGGGAGGTTGACGTGAAAAATTCCATAATCCAACGAGGTCACCCTACATTCACTATTAGGTAATATCCAACTCTAGATTTGTGAAAAATATATAACTGAATTTATAAATACATGATATTAGTACCGATTGCACACAAATAATGGCGTTTTCATATATCCTGATTTTATTTTATTTTTTAATAATAGAGCGATTAAATGAGAGTAGTTATAATGACCGCTGAAAACGTCATAATGTCTTGGGTCAATGAAGGAACACCGAGTCAGGCAGTCCAAAGGTATGGCGGTACACAGATCTTGTCCAAGACTAACGAGAATTCCAAGACGAGTCGAAATTTCCCCGGTAGATGGAGGAGAGAATATCTCATCCTTCGGTGAATTCGTAAAAGGGTGAAAAGAGGCGAAGAACCAAATTCAATTCAAACTTAGAAAGGACTTACTATTCGTTGTCTTGGAGTCGTAATGTGAAGAAGAGAAGTTCAAGAATTGAAGGTAACCAGATAAAAGTGAAGATGACCGTGACGTACGTGACAAGGAGTAAGATTGCTACGTCTGCGGGTTCTTGTGACTTACCCGGTCTGCAGGGACTGTTATCCGCCATTGTTTACAACCTGAATATTGATAATTCAGACACTGATAACACCTACCTTACTATTCACATTTATTGAACTCTACAAAATCCAAAAGTAAGATTTACTTGTGCTATTGTTATTTTATTTCACTGAACAAAAAGGTACTAGTTTATCAGCAGATCACCGAGAACTCTTATCCGCCATGATTTGTATCAAGAACACTGATAATTCTGAAACTGATAACGCCTACCATATTATTCATATTAATGAAAATTGAAATATACAAAATGTAATAATAAAATGATAATTGAATAGTTGCCTGGAAGAAGGGCGTATGTTACAGTTTTCGGTTTTTTGTGGAACAAGGTCCATGTGATGGCCCCTACCGCTAACGTTAGTTTTTAGTTGCCTGAACAGTCAATTGAGGTCAGAGATAGCACAATCGTCCATATCAGAGTATGATCGGTCTCTCAAGAGACAAAGTTCCAGTGGAAGAAAGGCGCATGTGAAGAAATCCTAACCTTACTTAAGTGAAAAATCTATAAAATGGATGAAGGGCGTATGTGACAGTCACCTTCTTCCAGGCAACTATTCAATTACAGACTCCTCTGGCCATGTTCCTCTTAGTTTTTTTTCCTTTTAACATAAATGTTTCGCTAAACTTACGACGAAAACATCTCTATTTTTATTCTAGTCAAAATCCATTAGATGACGTTTTTAGTATAATTTCATCTCTGCAATTATCCGGAACTTCTAGAAGTATTTCAAAGCTTCTCATTTTAAAGACGACTATTCCCAAAGTGTTATTCTGTCAATTTTAAGTAAACAATAACAGAGGAAATAATACAAAAACACAGAATTTTTAAATTTAATAAACAATTTGATAACGCAACTACAACGAGACGAGTGATAAGATAAGTTTTCACGGGATAAGGAGGTAGGTATGATACGGAAAGTATAATACACAAGTATCCGTGTGAGCGCTAGTAGTATTTAACAATGCCATAGTAGAACTAAACTCTCTGATTATTCTCTACAGCCACATTTAAGTATTGTAATTGGGATCTAAATCCCTCGCAACTCATGTTCCTTTTCAGATCTAACTGATTAATGATCAAACTAAGAAATTAGCGAACCAATTAGAAGTGGGAGCCGCGGTTGGCTCGGATGGGACCGGATCTAGACGGGAGTGGTCAGATGATGATAAGAGCCTCCCTGTTGATGAATACTGATGAGGCAGCCGACGACTCCTGAATAATCTCATCCCTCTTCCTTTCGGCTCTTTGACGGTTAACTCAGGCTAGCAGCTATTGGCCTCAGCACTCGAGTCTTCTAGGTTGTCCATTCTTGGTGTACCGTCGTGTAGTTGAGGAACTATTCATTTAGGATATGGGTAAGAGCTATTTATGTTCCTAATATTTGTATACTACTGAATATTGTTGACATGGTTTTATAGGATCATAATCAGGAAATTATGAAGTGTCATGTATCTTCTTACATTCGTAAGTTGCAATATAATCTATAGCCCCAGTTGTCGCTGTTCTAATCAGCAGTCGTTTTAGTAGTGTTCGGTTTAAACTGTAAATCGTTAATATTCTGTTGTTTTTTTATCAAAAATATTGTTTTGATCTATTGGACTTAGAAGAACATAATGATTTGAGGAACTAGGCGTTAATGTTAAATGTTATTTTGCATATTGCACTAGTATTTCTAAAGTGACACAACTCAAAACTCGATTATTTTTCGTTGGTGAATTAAGAACATGAAAGACATTTGTAAATATCTCTTTATCACTCATCAAAAATGTATCAACCTGGCTTCAGAGTATGTCTGCCACTTAAAAGTGTTCTAATGCTTTTCCCCCTCCTTAGGCGGGAGGGACACATTGTCACTTGAAACTTGAATTTTCTGGTGAACCGAATTGAAACTAATTTTAAAAGTGTATTATTTCGAGTTGCGAAATTGTTACTTTTTCAGAGACTGTGAAGACGTTTTGCTACTAATAATTTTTCCAGTTTTACAAAAAATGTAGGTTTTTGACTTGTGTCACTTAAGAAATACTAGTGCGTAAAGTTAATTCCAAAATAGCTGTGATGAAGATACTGGGTTCAAACCTAGCCGTAACAGGTAAATTATTTAACCTTTTGATATGGGCGCGATCTCCTCATCCTCCAGTGGCTCACCGGACTCTATAAAGAGGGTACCCTTTATTAGTGGAAAACCTTAACGGTTGAGAGGACCTCAAACAAGTCACCTACCAGCAAAATCGTATCCTTGAAAACAGCACGGTCTCTACCATTTACATAGCCCAAAACCTTTCATGGATTGTAATGGTAGTTTTTTTTTCTTTTTTTAACTCCAGTTAGCAATTGATTATGGTATAAAAACTTACTATTGTCTTTAAAATAAATATTTTTATACATTTTACTAGTCCATCAACTTCAACTAGTCATCGACGCCAGTCAAACTATCAGAGTATAGCTTCTTAGCTTTGATTAGTAACAAAGGACCCACATCGAGAGAAATTACCCTATCTGCAATCTAAGAACGATTGGAAATTCAAATCACAATCCCTCTATTGTCCGTGGACCATCACGTGGGATCATCTAATAAATGTTTACTTCCTTTAGGGACTAATAACTAAAAAATATTCTCCAAAGAAAGAAGATTCTCCATAGATTTTTAAAACAAATGATCATACATTATATAGTGTAAAAATAATTTGAACTTTAAAAAAAGTAAAATAAAATGGCATTTCCTTTAATATTTCTTCACATTACAGGGAGAAATATTTAACTATGTAAGTTTTAAAAATATTTCATAGCAAAATCAAATGTATTCCTTTCCCAAAACTCTTCCACTATTTATACTCATATTGTATGAATATAGTGAGGTTGTCAGAGGCTTGATTATGGTCTGACTCGATCCGAGAACAGAATTTAGAGATCACGGTTTAAAAGAAATATTTTCCACTATACAGATTTCTCCGAGTTCTGAACAGACTGTCGCCACACGAACTTTATTGAACTCAGATGTCCTTACTTTATTGTTCTAGACCAACTTGGATCATTCATTCCAAGTGATTTCCCTCGTTGGGAACCAAACCACATTTCCCCGCCTTGACTATTTTGAATTAAAAAAATTCAAGGTTATTTGCTCTTAAATTTTACTTTGAAAATAATAATAAAGTAATTAACAAGAATCTCCGATATTACGCTGAACGGGAGGCTGACATTCCGTGAATAAACAAGCATCATCTATGACTATAAAGAAAAAATATTAATGTCTTTAGAAAAAGAAGACCACGTTTAAGTGGATTAAAGAAGTAAAAAAAGATTAGGAAAAATTAAACGTCACAGAGTCTCACATGGTAAAAGCAGAGTGCGAAATCTGGTGCTAAGTGTTTCAGGATGAAGAAAGACCAGAGAAGGTTGGACGAAGCTGGACAGAGGATCAGAAGGAACGTGGCAGTGAACGGATGAAGGATATTGGAGACAAAAAGAAACTCCAGCAGAAGTAAGGAAAATAAAGTTTTAACGTAATCCAAAGTGGTTGTTAATACGGGGGGGAAAGTGCGAGAAGCAACGTAAAATAAGTTATCGCATGCAAATTAATCCGTGGATATTAGAAAAAAAACACCTTATAACAATATAACTATAAAAAAATAATTTAAAAATAATCAAAACGACTTTTTTCTATAACTAACTACGATTGGATAAGAAATTAAAATACCCTTAAAATATTCCTATTGCATCTCATATGGAAACATAGGGAAATTTATTTAAATATTCCTGAAGGAATTGAGCGAGCGGAGTGGCTCCCTGGTAGAACACTGAACTGCCGCGCCAGAAATCCTGGTTCAAATCCCGCAGCTGTCAAGACTTTTATTTGGTCTGTTATCAGCGGGAGATAAATCTTATGGGATGTAGGACTTTCCTAGGGGTTACCCAGACTCTATAAAGTGGGTACGCCAAATAAAGGGGAAATTCTTGCGGTTGAGCGTGATCTAGGACAAATCACCTCCCTCCGCAACCGCAGTCCATGAAACAGTAAAGTCTCTATCATGTAACGAACCCCAGACCCGCTCACGTGTTGTAGTAGTTCAGGTTTTTTAAAGGAATTGAGACCCTTGAGGCATTTCCATTCACTTATGGAAGTCCATTTAATTCTATTATTTTAATTACTAGTACTCACTGTGGTATGCTCATAAAGCTACATACTTAATCAAGTAATTAAAAGGAGAACAATGGACCGTTCAAAGCTTTCTTGTTGTTAATTATATTTCTAACAATTTTCACCAAGAGCTTTGATCATTTTCGAAGTAATGACCCTTTACAGGAGAAAATGAAAAAAGTATTTCCCTTAAAAGGAAAGACTTTTCATTAAGATTCTAGTATTTTTTCTTTTATTAATATAATGTTAATAATACGTTGAATACAACATTTCCAATTCAAACGTAAGCATTTCCAAACTGACTTTTTTCATTGATACTGCAACATTTTCGAAACGAATTGTAACTGTTTTCAGTGCATTAGCAATACAATACAAATGCTACTTAATTTAAATTATAATATTTTCAATTTCAATTGTAATCCAACCTGATAGGATTTCATTATATTCCAGCTATTTTATTGATGAAAAACTATTTTTACATATCCCAATTTCATTTATCAGCGACCGTGCGAATTACGAATTAATATAACCGACAATATGAAAGTTTTCAGGATAGGTATCATTTATAAGAATTTTAAAGGCGCTATTTTTATATTTACTAGCATTTTTACGATCGTATATGTGCATTTTGCTTTTCTAATACTGTTACCAAATTTATGAAATCCGCACAAAAATTTTTCATTTTATTTGAAGGTATTTTATGCAACATAACCAAACAACTTAATCATCAAACAAGTAAAATATTTATTGTATTTATCTTGCTCGCAATACTCATAAACAGAATAATTTTCATATCAATAAAGCTCCAGTAATATTAATATTTAACAATATACAAATAAATATCAGTTCACACAAAATAATCATAACCTGCCACTACAGAAACTAGTTGAGTCGTAAAGAAATCTTCCATGATAATAATTAATATTGACTATTCCAAATAACGAGCTACTTACTGTAATAGAAATATACCAGACAATTTGCTAATAAAACTTTTTACTGACCTGCAACAAAAACAGAAAAAATAATATAAAATTATGCGAAATTAGACGTAAATGAACCACCAAAAGAAAACAATTATTTAATGTAAATCCACAACAGTTCTATTCATACCTATTGATAATAATAAAGTAATAATGATACATCATGATAAATGACATTACAAAACTAAAAATAAAATGCAATAAATACTAAATCCGCTTATTTGATGCATTAAGACGTCTCCAAGGACCCCCAAAACATTTCCATTAACGTTCTTTTTGTTTTTTAAGTTTTTATATTTCTTTAATTTATTTTATCTTAATTAACCATTAAAATTCCGGTTAATTGAGATTATTTTAAATAGGGGATGTTAAGACGTCAACTCCAATCAAATGCCTTAGATATCTAAACTAAAACAGGAAACAAAAATACCGGTCCATATTTCACACTTACAAGCGTCTTCAGGTAGAGAGAGTAGTAGAAACGAAAAAGAAAAAAAAAAAGATCCACATCCTAACCTCAAAATGCAGCAAAATATTATTCAGAGGGAACATCCCACCACCTCCAAGGCCCAAATGCACCTACTCGTAAAAGTTGCCTGTTTTAGTTTTTACATTTAAATCCAGATTTTTGGCTGACATTTTTTCTCTAACGTCTAAATTTGTATTTTATGTCTCTTTTGAGCTTTTGGTCTTCAATATTTAACTAGTAGATATGTTTTAGTCAATTTATTGTTAAACAGGCAGTTATTCATTGCATTTCAGGACGAAATGCTCAAAAATATCAAGGAATGTATTAAAAAATCACGAAGTAAAAAAGTATGTTTTACTATCAGAGAACGAACTGTGAGGCAGGATAGGAGTAGAAGGAGGTCAACTTCCTCGAGATTGCGTCACCAATAACGTCAACATTTGCTTAAGGTATCTTATATGGCCCATCCGGGATGGAATATTTTACTGCTCCAAGCTGGAAGTGGTGACTAAAAATACGACGTGAGAAGTTTAACATATGGTTCCCGAGTAATAGTGTTTGAATATATGTGTATTTGAAATTACTTCTCATTTAATATTTTTTTCTAGAAATGCTTAAGGAGAGAAAAATCTTAAAGATTGCGCCGCGTTCTACGTCAACATTTACATAAGGTATCTCATATGGTCCTTTCCGACCGGGAATATTTCACAGCTCGAGGAAGTAGGAGGTAACTCAAATAAAAGATAAAGAGTTTAATGTAGTTCACAGATGATGTTAACGTTTATATTTTTAATTTCTAACTGACTAATATCTCAAACATTTGCAATTTCAACGAAATATTAACTAATTTCATTATTTTGCATAACCGCCGAAAAAGAAAACTACGGATGGATGCAACCCAAGGACACACCAATACAAACTTGCTATTGTTTTATTTATTCCACTACGAAAACTGAAAAAAATTGTGGGAAGCTGATAGCGGTAAACAATAGTTACACAAAAATAATTGTATTGAATTAAAACACTAGCTATAAAATGTACTTGTTTAAATTATTAATACCATAAGCTTAATAATGATCTTACAGATGGAGTAAATAAATGTTAACATGGATGAAATTGTCATGACAATGAATGAGAGAGCCAACATACGTTTATTATACAAAAGATCTAATTTAACCATAAAATAAGTGTTACTAGTAAACGTTTATCTGCTGAGATTAGATTATATATCTAAATCCCCTGTGAGTAAGTGGTTAAGTCGAATTTTCTCCAAAATTAGTTTGTTGTACTTAAGGAAGCGGAACTAATATATTTAATGCTTATATTACAACTCCGTTTCAAGCCAAAATCTACGAGAATTACACGATGCTATTTCTCTGAATACTGTTAACACTGGACAACATTCGGCTTAACCACTTATTCACTGGGGCTACAAACATATCTGTATATACACCGTTAGAAATTTATTAAATATATAGAAATGTATTGAAAGTGAAAAGAAACATTTTGCAGCAGAGTGAAAAAACTATTTCAAGGTTTCAAAATCAGTATGTATCGTCAAACATATTTTGCGTACGTAATAATTTTGTGGCTTATAGATAGATGACTATTTTTTAACTTGATATCAATTATCAATCTTGAAGCAAACGTTATAGATGGAAAACAAAAATTGTATTATTTTTTTTCCGCATTCGATACGTTGCATTTGTATCGACGATATCTGTTCAGAGTTTTATTAAAGCATTCACAGATATGAATCTGTTGTTATATTCTGTTGAGATTGGAGTACATCTATGTGTTGAGAACTGGTGCATACGTGAGAATTTTATTAGAAGATATTTCATAACTATCCGTCATTTAAATAAAATAAATGTATATATGTATACAAAATTAAACCCCGTTGAAGATGTCTGTAAAAGAACACTATGGATAAGCTCCAGGAGAAACATCTGGAGAGTAGGCTGGAAGCTCTTCAACTGCACCATCTCCAGGCTTGGCTCAAGTGTGATAGTGTGACAGCGAAACAGCTGTCGTGCATCAACATCTACACGTGACCCAATCTGGGTGATGCACTGGGTGTACAGCTGTGAACGTATCGTCGTCTACGACTATAAAATGCGACTTTGAATAAAGCCAGCAGATTAGAAAACAATTGTTTTTTAAGACGAGTGAAAAAATTACAATAAAAAATCATTTATCTAAAACAAAAACAGAAAAAAAATACCTGCCAATATTTGGCGTATGCAGGCATCTTCGGGACAGAAAAAGCAAAATTAGCAAAGAAAATAAGTAAATAAAGCAACTTAAAATGCTGCAAGACACCAACCAGAGAAAACACCCCACCATCACCAAGTCCAACTTAAACTGTTATATATGGGTTTAATCGTATGTCTATGTCGATGACTAGATGCCGATGGGATGGTTAACACCCGAGACCGTACGTAGGAGAATTATCTTATGGGTGATATATAAAGCGTGGCCGCTATCTTTAAGGATGCAACAACTTCTTAAGATCTTCAATATAAAGGAGTTGCGTAGGATTTTTAGTCCGAAAAAGAGAATGTCCAGGTAAACGTCCGAAGGCGTAAGTGGGAGGATTGTGATCATTTAACAACAGACTTGGGTTTGGGCGGCATTTCGAGGATGGCAATTTTTGAACGTCGATAAGTGGTATCGGTACCGAGCTTTTGGGTTTGCAATGTCATTTATTTTTAATTTAACAAATTCTTTGAAATAATAAGAAATATATCAATAATTAGTAATGCAAACTTGACTTCTCTCATCCTAACAAATTAAATAAAGTGTATTTATACCAATGCATTCTTTATGACAAGACCAGTGGCATACATATACATATTTTTACAATTTTATTATTTATACTACATTTGGTAAAAGCATTTGGCCATTGGTGGTGGCGGGATGGTTTCTCTTGTTGGTTCCTGCATTTTGAGTTTGAGATCTGATTTATTTCATTTTCAATTATTCTCTTTCCATTATTATACAGTTTTGAATCTTTGTATTCCAACTACATTAAATAATTGCATTTTTTTTCCCTTTTTTTGTTGTCAATAAATATATATGACACATATTTATATTTATATATATATAAATATAAATGGGTACAGGAACCAAATACACCATTACTATACTGACATGAGTGGACACAGGATCTACTGTAAGGCGCCGACATTCCACGCACTTGCGGTCAATTGATTAAGAGATCAATATAAACCTTTTAACGCCAGTTTATCAAACAAGCTTTGAAGTAGTGGAGATTCAACACGGTAAAAATTTAACGGTTAACACGATTTACTACTGTTACTGTTATTTCTTTCATTTAACAAAAAGGTACTAGTGTATTAGCAGATGAACAGGAACTATTATCAGCCATTGTTTATAACCAGAACGCTGATAGTTCTGAAACTGATAACTCCTACCTTCTTATTATATACTCTAGCCATGTTCCTCTTTTTATGTAAATGTATTTATGTAAAAACATCTTTCATTTCTTGTCCAAATACATTTGATGACCTTTTCCAAAAAATTTTCTCTATGGAATTATTCCGAAATTCTGGAAGTATTTTACAGCTCCTTCCTTGAAAGAAGCTTAGTCCCAAAGTGTTATAACCTTCATTTTAAATAGGTGTTAATAAGAGGAGTGAGACGAAAACACAAAATTAAATTTAGTAAACAGAAATTTAAATAAACAAAATTAACAAGAAAAAACGCTTAAAAACAATATAACGATTTATTAACGCACACACATATAACTCAAATGAGGCGAGTGGTAAGAACCACTTCTTACCCACGAAATAAGGAGGTTGGCTTCATGGGTACCGGCTAATATACAAGTACCAAAACAAATTAACTTTTCATTTCAATATTTTTATTAAAATTATGAGGAGGATCTGTGGGATGGTGGTTAGCACAACAACCAGCTATGCTTATGATTGAGGGTTTTTAGCCCGAGAAGTGGCCCTAGAATTATTTAAAAGGGAGTAAAAATCCACACTAATGCTGTCCTTCCGAAGGGATATAAAACAAGGGTCCCGACCATTTACGATGTCAGGTACTCGTTAAAAACCCCTATCCTCTTTTAACTTCGATAGACAATATTCAGGTATACCAATGTAGCATCGTCTTACCTACCACCTTAGCAGCATAAACTGGCGTTAAATAAACACACTTGGTGTTTTGTTTTGGTTTTTACGAGGAACAGTCTCACAAATGTTTCATGGGCATAAAAAAATAACTAAAGAAATCATTTTTAAATTTACGCATTCCTGGATATTGCATCTATACATATTTTCATAGGTTATATAAAAATATAATGATCACAGCTATTGCCGTAGGCGTCTTTAATTGTTGAATCATTTACCTTATTGAGTACACAGAGTAAGGTATAATGTTCACGATTAGGACAAATTATTCACTACTGTTTTATCGTAATTAATAATCGATTCTAGTTATAACAATATTTATATTTTTATTTGAAAAGAAAAGATATGTCCAGGACCGGGACTCGAACCCGGGTCGCCCAGATCGCTAGTCTGGAACTCTACCAATTGAACTATCCTGGCTCAATCAGACTCGCTCTCCGGTAATGGCCATATACTTTCTTTTCTCTGATCCCAAGTCTCCGTGTTCTCGCAATTTGCGATGTATAGGAGGGGAAGAATGTTATATGAACATTTATTTAATTTGGATCTTGTTCACTTACGTCATTATATATTATTATAATTTATTTTATAAGTTATTGATCCTATTATAGTTATATATATATATATATATATATATATATATATATATATATATATATATACACATATATACACTTCCTAATTCCAATAAGGTATTATAAAGGCTAAAATGTTCTCCTTCCAAAAGAGGTCATTCACGCCTGACATTCTGCAGAGAGGATGCTTACCCTTCCAGATTGTAGCTAAACCTCGTGTCCCTTCATCCGTGAGGTTATGTCATCCGAACTGGGTTATATTAGTAGAGTAATTCGGGAAAATTATTCTAAAAACCAATCGAAAGCTATAATTACTAGTCTCTTTTAATATATTAAAATGACGTAGGTAGAACCAACACCAATCCTTAGTTCCATAACTCTTATTTAGTTCTGATTGAACTATTTTTAGAACAATAGGTTTATATCTTATATTAAAAGCTAAATAAAAATCTAAATAGGTAGTCACGAGGACTGCCGACAGAAGTGAAAACTCAAAACTATGGAATAAATATCTTTTTGAATTTTGATATATAATTCGATCTATAATTTCTAAATCAATTCTAGTCTGAATTATTTAAATTTCAAATTTGTAAATTAAAATTATTAACATTAGTCTCGTTTTCACATATATCAATACTCCGAACAATAATCATTTATCAGGATAGCTCAATTGGTAGAGTTCCAGACTAGAGACGTGGGCGACCCGGGTTCGAGTCCCGGTCCTGGACATATCTTTTGTTTTCAAATAAAAATATTTAAAAAAATAATAAAATCAATAACTAAACTAATAAAATAAATTATAATAATTATAATGACGTAAGTCAACAAGATCCAAATTAAATAAATGTTCAAAGAACATTCTTCCTCTCGTATACATCGCAAATTGCGAGAACGCGGGGACATGGGATCAGTGAAAAGAAAGGATATAGCCATGACCGGGGAGCGAGCCTGATTGAGCCAGGATAGCTCAATTGGTAGTTCCAGACTAGCGATATGGGCGACCCGGGTTCGAGTTCCGGTCCTGGACATATCGTTTCTTTTCAAATAAAAATATTTTAAAAATCAATAACTAATAAAATAAAATAAATTATAATAACAATTTACATTTTCAAGTAGTTTATTTTTTAATCCAAAAATATGATACGGTGAACAAGCACAATGAAATTATTAATAAGTTAATTGAAATAACTGATATAAATACTCTCTTAAATTGCCACGGCCAATATTTTTAATCCTTTCATTAGGTGTTTCTTCTGGTTTCCACCGTATAGTCAAATACTGGAGGCGATTAGGATGATTAGGATAAGGGTACTGAAGGCAATCGAAATAGTAAAGTACCCCGAAAATTTCAACAGAGAAGATGGTCATAAACTTAATAAATTATGGCTCCCAAACATACCAGTGGCACCCACGGACTCAGAAGCTATAAATACCGCAGCGGAATAACATTTTCATAGAAGGCTGTATTATTTTTACGTATATATTCTACTGTTAAAGTGTAATGTAATAGTATTATATTAACGAAAATAAATAAGGTTTAATGGAACAAGAAAAAAGTAACATTTTTAGTCTCAGATTAAGCCCTGCGGAAGCTTTCATTATAGCCAGCGAAACGGCGGCAAAGAATTTCACTACACGGTCGAAACCAGAAGAAACACCTGATGAATGGATTAGCATGTAGTTATATTACTTATAACTTGTATTTGTATTTACATAAAATGTATTTTTATTTTTAGGATTATCATCGTTAAGTTCAACTATACTTGGATCATTTTTCCTTCAATCATTTCATAAAACAAGACATTTAACTATTACAAATAAAATCTTTTAGGGGAAAAGGAAAGTTCAACCAGTTATAGATGTTATAAGTTGTTATTAGTCTCAATTGCACAACTATTAAACTACTTTTTAAATAAATATAATTATTCTTATATCAATGGAATGCTAACCTTTAAAGTAAACTAGATTAATAATAAAAGAGAAATTGTAGAACTCCTGAACAGGCCGCAAGGTGTCGCCAGTCTCGAGCATGTTGCAGACGCGAAACCACAAGTGAACCCCTAGAAATATCACTAAGCACGGCCTAAGAAGTTTCCTGTTCAAACATTTTAATAATTTAAGAAAATCTGTTTCAGCATACTGCTCCAATACCTTGCAGCCCATATCGAGAAGTTAATTTTGAACGCAAATATAATAAGTAAAAATTCGAAGAAAACTCTGATACATTAACAGACATGATTGCCAGTTAAACGATAAAACAGTTGATACATAACATTCCATCTTCATTAATTAGTTTCATCATAATTCTTATGATTACATACTTTATAATTGCATTCTTAATGAGATTCAGTGAAAATTAACTATTAATTAATGCCAGAGGTCACAACTTGGCTTTTATAATCTACATAAAAGTAAAACTTACTCGGATAAAATGATGGAGCGATCATTACGAACCGTCTCTAATCAACAAACATTAAATTAAAATCTTTCCTTGTTTACTGGGCTAATGATACAAATGATAAATTACCTCATGTTTGTTAATTCAACAGTAATTACATTAAAGTTAAATGTGGAAAACGTGATAGGTCAATGTCCTTTCAATACTAATATTAAATTGTTTCTAAAAATAGTCAACATGCACATTGGCTTCTATAATAAATCAATTAAACTAATGTAGTCCTTACAAATATTATTGTCACTTCAAGGTCTCATAAGTATTTCCTGAACATTCCATGGTGTTTACATGAAGATGATTATTAATATATTTTTCGGTCTCGAAAAATATGAATTAATAAAACTAAAATCCATATTATGCGGATCAGGAGGGCGACATTTCTCGGACACTTAAACCGAATGTACAAAGACTAAACTAATATTCGACTATTTCTGAAAGAAGAAAACACTACAATGTTGACTAAAGAATTTAGGAAATGTTTAGAAAAATTGAACATCACATAATCCCATATGTTAGAAAGAAGTGAATTAAGCGCAAAGAGAAAATTATGGAAATGGTTCAGGAAGAAGAAAGATTAGAGAATGTTGAACGAACAAAGTAAACATGAGAGTGAATACATGCAGGAATATTAGAGAATACTCCAGTGGAGGAAAGGAAATAAAGAATCAAGGTAAAAGTCCGGGGACGAAAGTGGGAGGATCGTGACAATCTTACGGATTTGCACTTGGAGCAGTAATTCGTTGACGAAAATTTGTAAACGTCGATTAGCGGTATCGGCAAGGAGCGATAAGCCACTGATTTAACATTACATTTCCTCTATATTTACATCAGAAACTTCTAATTCCAGTTTGTCAAACAAACCCTTCACCCTAAAAGGCTCGTTATGAAGTTAAACAAAAAAGTTACGTAACTTTAACATGGCATAACTACCAAATTTTCTTCATTATAAAGTATACCAAATTTTTACTCTTCTTTACGTTCCTCTCGTTTATTTAATCTTTTAGGTAGGATACGTAGTTGAACAAATTTCTGCTACTATTATCATTATTTTTTTTTTGGCGATTTGGTCGAGATAACACTCAATCGCTACGTTTTTAAGCCAAATTAGGAGTAGCTACTGTATAGAGGTTGATTGAACCCCGGGAGTGTCTGGAGATCCTACAGGACTGAAGAACGGTTGTTAAAAGATTCAATAATGTACCTGCCACGGACCTGGCACCTTCAGTTCAGACACTCAACGCTCTACACACTGAGCTAACCCTTCCCTAAAATCTATAATAAAAAATAAAACTACCAATACAACCCATGAAGGGTTTTGGCATCAGTACGTGTTACAGATTGTACTCTTTTTAAGACAATAGTTGAGCAAGGAGTTGATCAATCTGAATCACCACGTTTTCCCCTCAATTAGGGGTACCATTTTATAGAGGCTGAATTACACCCAGCAGGATCTCCAGATTTGAACACCATCCCCGATGCCAAAGAGCTGTTAACAACGATCCCCGGTTAACAGCTTAAATAAATTATCTGCCACAGCCGGATTCAAACATGGGACATTCATCTCTGCAACGAGATGAAACTGAGCTGCAAAGCTCTAGAAGCTGAGCTGCAAAACTCTAGAAGCTGAGCTACCCCCTAAAACTTATTACAGGATAAAATAAATATTACTCTATATCGAAAAATAATCAAAGCCCGAAAGCCTTCGGGGACGTACGATATTCGATCTATTGTTTATCGGCCAAAAACATGCTATTATGAAGTAATGAAACTGGGGTTTCACCTAATATATACTATAGTAATATATAATACCAAGATAATAAGTTATAATGATTTCATACTTAGGGAACATTTAGGCATAAAAACCATTTTTTAAATATTAAAGAAATGATGATCGTTTAAATAAGATCTCTGTACCTTTAACCTTCTTGCATCAATTTAATCATTTGACATTTTTTATTTAAATATTTGTAAATATTCATCAGGAGTCAATCGCAAGAAATCGTACGTAAAATGTGTATTTAATTAACATCAGCATTGATCTATGGTGGTAATTAGATAATCTATAATCGACTACGAAGCCATTACATTGCTTTCTGCATTAGCTAAGCGTTGCGAACATCCACACTCAGACTCAACTACTAGCGACTAATTACCTACGAAGTACCTAACAACAACGACGGTAGAGCATGCACGGTTACAAAGACTGTATTATTCTCCCTCGGATAGAGCTTTATTAATCATTGTTCTAGCCGAGAAGACCAAGAAGCTCTTAATGATGGACAACTACAAACAATGAAATTCGATCTACAGCTTCCTCGCTCAATAGAAGCCACTCGGGGGCAAGGAGTAACATCTCTTGTTACCTCTTTCATTAGCACTCGTTTATAATTTGATATCAAACAAAAAAGGGTAATTAATACTTTAGCCAACCAATATCTGAATTGAACCGCAAGGCAACTAGTCCACTTTTCTAAATTTTACAAGAGAGACCAAAAACGAATGTTGACCAGGACTAGTTCCATACTTGCAGTAAACTAAATATTGTAAGCGTTGTTACCTAACCAATACCACTACACTACAACGCATGAGGTCACGCTCAACCACCAGGTTTTCCCCCAATTAAAAATACCAACTTAATATAGGCTAAGATGATAGAGTTTTGGGTTCCCACTTCAAAGAGGCTGGAGGGACCAGGATGGTCCCAGATCCCGAAGGATCCATCCCCGAATGTTAACAGATTAAAGAAAATCTGCCACAGCTGTATTTGAATCCGCAACCATCGTCCACCACTGAACTGCTACGCTCCCTAAAGGCGTCGTCGTCAATACTGTGATATCTTTTAGACAAGCGTCCTTTCTGCAGTAAACAACAATGCGTTCTGTCTCTAGTAAAAGTAAAAGGATTTAAAAACAAAAATATGAAAAGTTGTACTGTTTTCTCTTTTGCAGTCAGTGATTCAAATCATATAAATGGAACGAAAATTTTAGGGTAACATTTAATCCAATAATATCTGTCAACTTTTCTCAACAAGTTAAATAATTTTTTTTCTTACTCCCTTGGGTTTGAAGTCAGATATTCTGTTGTTCTACGAAGGATTTTTGAAGGGTTCTCTTCTTCTCTACTTTGCACATCTTAAGAGAGGCCGTGGAAAGGGAAAAGGTTCTGATTTTTAGTTATAAACAATTTAATTTCAATATCTTAGAAAAGCTTCAGAATAAATTTTAATTAATGGGTTGTACCAAACCAGGTAAAGGTGGTGCCTTACCTTTTTTATTCGCTTCGTCAAAATTATTTTCTGCTCAGAGTAAACAGCAGATGTTATTTCTTGAAAAATATATTTACGACGCGGCTAAGAAAAAAAAATCTCTTGTGAGTACAAAAACGGGGAGGATTGATGGATTATGTTCTCTTCTTCCTTAGCAAAAGAAAAGAATTGGAGGACCCCGTATTTTCAGGAAGGAGAGAGGGAGACTTCGAAAACCCTTTACAGTTCTTATTCACATTCTTCTTTATTATTCTTTATCACCGAGAGTGTTAGTATAAAGAATAAAAACCAACCAAGAATATCCGTCACAGGGCAAAGCCAATAAACTGTTAGTTCGAAATTCTCATAGTAAGTTTAGCCTTTCGAAATTGCTTGGTGGTTTTCTGCTAAGATTTGAATTATTTTGAGGGAAACGGATTTGTGGGGAATGATCTAAGTAACAAGAACAACTATAAAAATATTAGTGAAAAGAAGGATGTCTGGCTGGGATGCGAGCCAGGTTAACTCAGTAGGGAGAACACCACGCTAGAGACGTGGGCGACCCCCTAAGGGGGTTCGGGTCAGGTTCGGGTCTCGGTCCTGGAAATATATTTTTTTTCAAATAAAAATATTTAAAAATTATAACAATTAATAAAAAATAAAATAAATTATAATAATATATAATGACCTAAGTCAACAAGATCCTACATAAAGTAATGTTCAACGAACATTCTTCCCCTTGTATACATCGCAAATTTTTACAAGAAGTTTTACAAGAACACGGGTGTATGGTATCAGTGAAAAGAAAGGATATGTCTGATCGAGATGCGAGCCAGGTCCAAGCCAGGTGGGAGAGCACCACGCTAGACACGTGGGCGACCCGGGTTCGAGCCCCGGCCCTGGACATATCTTTTCTTTTCAAATAAAGATATTTAAAAATTAATGGGATGAAATTATTCTATTAATATTTTGAATTTCTTAGGTTTGTGCGGTTCTAACAACATTAATAACTTTTTTTCTGCTCACGTCTGTTGATCTAAAGGGACTTAGTCCCAAAATAAAGGTATTTTTCTATTCTAATAAAATGTGAGAACCAGTTAACATTAATGAACACACTTTTAGTTTTATTATCTTCTATGAAATTAATCATGAAAACATAAACTTAAGTACCTTTTACAAATTTAATGTTTTACACATGAAGACAGTGGAAAAATTCCTATCAAAAAACCTTAAGTCTCTAAACAAAAACAGGAAACAAAATTACATCTCTATATTTCTTATTAGGCTTCTTCCTGACAGAAAGCAATGGGAGGAAAACTAATGAAGCAAACCCTAACCTCAAAATCCAGTAAGACAGAAGAAACATCCCACCACCTCCAAGGCCCAAATGAAACTACTGAACCATAAGGAAGAAATTAGTATTTAATGTATCAATAGGATTGAAATTGTTAAAATGGTTGAAAACATATAATGAGAGTCTGAAAAATATTTTTAAAATAGCAATAAGCACAAAAAATGATTGGAGAATAAATAGTATATAAATTACCAAATTCAAAAATGTCGAGCAACAAAATTTATCCAAACTGGGGGATTTAAATAAATTAAATAGATGGGTACCCAGATATACGCCATACACAATGCATCTAAATACATACCGTGTTAGTGACTATATCTACAGCTCCGGTGAATAAGCGGTGTCAAGTCGAATTTTTTCCAGAGTGAGTTAATATTATGGGGGGGGGGGAGCGGAATCGTGTCATTCTCGTAGTTTTTGGCTTGAAATGGTGTTTAGATATAAGGAATAACTCCGTTTCCCTAATTACAAGCAACTCACGGAGAAAATTCGCCTTAACCACACTAAATCACCGGGCTACGGATATAGTTAGTAGCATACTGCTGTGATATTTATTTTCATTTAATGGAAATAAGGATTTGTTATTGACACCATCCGACCAAACTATTTTCGTTATGGTTAGTTTTCGAGAGTTAGGGTTAGTTTAATATTAATTAAACGAATTAGATAATAAATGAATGAATAAATCCAAGTCATCCGATAATAAACATCGATGGCCAGTATTGAGGCCTAATTAATCTCAGATTAATTAATAGATTGCTCATTAACTATAAATTGTCATTAATCCTCTCGACCATTAAGACCTAAGTGGGACCAGGCGTCGACAATGCCATTGGCAAGATGCCATCAGCCAACACTAACTAGCCATGAAACACGATCCTTCCTAACTACCTAGGTGCATCTACAAGACGGGATAAAAATCATTAGACGTATAAACATTCGTTTATAGTAATCTTACAACTGTAATACAGCGCAGCCAGCAAATGTCTTTCCTTTCATATTCATGATTCGACAAGATAGATCTGCTTGACTTGCATTGACTGTAGTATTGCAAGAAATCCACTGATATGCGATTATAAAGTAAAATAGATCGTACAAGGATATTGAGAAGATTATAAATAGAAGATCTCGTCCTATCTAAATGCATTTTAAAATACTAATCATAGAATTCAACCAATAGATTAACATTAATAAATAAAGAAGTGCTCAAATTCAAAATTTGTGCAAGTAAAACATAAAAAAGTTGAAAAATGGAAACTAATTCCAAAACTTAAAAAATCATGATATTTTATTGCTGTCAGTTGCAGTTGGTCTATTCATTCCTGCGCCCTGAAGATAGCCTAAAAATTAAGTCGAAACGTAGGCACATATAAAATAAGTCTATAGTTTACACGTATTACACTTATTTTGGGTAATCTGACACTTTTTTAAAAATTTTAAATTGTTTAATTTTTCGTCAATAAATACTAATAAAGCCAAACCATGACAATTTACAAGTCAATAGAATATAATTTAAGAAACTTATCATTCTACAACCGAAAAGTTATGAGTTTCCACAAATCAAAAGCATATAATAAGAAAATACAATAATAAAAAGCTAAATTCTGAAACGAATACCTGATATTTGCCATGATAATTGATTACGATCCAGAATTTGGAATTCTTCCTTACCTGCAAGAGACAAAAAAAATTAGTTTATTTTTATTAATTACATTACCCTAGTAATAAAATACTTATAAGTAAACAAGGTCATTCTTTAATTCCAACAAACAACGTATAATTCATTTTTATTTTGAAGAGAAAAGATGTGTCCTGGCCGGGATTCAAACTCGGGTCTTCCGCAACTGTAGCGCGGTTCTTTGCAAAATCCTTCTTTGTTGCTTCCTTGAGGTTTTTACCAAGGATTTTGGATTTTAAGAATAGGATACGAGAGGAACTAAATAATAATATAAAATTTAGAAAGCTGGTTACTTTTTTTTGGTCTTATCTTATTAAAAAATGGTCCACATATTATTAGTTACAGAGCAGTAACTCTGCGTGACCACACAGCCAGCCATACTTATTCATAGCCTAACATAGGACGCTAAACGGCGCTGCGGGCTAAGCGAGCAGACCCAACGACCTAACGGGAGCCAGGGCGTTGCACTAGACTGGAGATCGCCCGAACATTATTTGCAGAGCGTTCTCTTCGGTTCGTCAGCTGCTTCTGGACTTCCATCGTCGAAGAGTAATCAATGGGAATATAAGTTTAATAGAGGGCATCTGAGGTCCTTAGTACAAAGTTAATTCGTAATGCAAGGCAGGATACGTGTACACACAGATTTTATGAGTCGTTCCAAAATAGAAAGAAAATGGTGTGGAAACTAGTTCGAAGTAGGTAATGCAGATATAACGTAACCAAAAGTAGAATTTTTCATTACAAACTTACCTGATTTTACCTTTATTTTAAATAATATAAAAGACCAAGTAAAAATATATAACTCTCATCCTCAAAGTTTGAAGTTTAACGTTTTAATATAAATGGTATTCAAATATAAAAAAAATCTATCCAATCACCGTCCTATGCATTCGTCCTTGTAATACTTTTATTCTATCTGTATTACTGTGTAACCAGGGGTATTTCTTAGGTTCAGAACATAGTACTGTACTGTTTCCAAGACAAGGGTTGTGCAGGGAAGTGATTTATCCTAAACCGCCCACAACCGCCAGGAGACCCATTGGCACCTGTTGACAGATTAAATAAATTATCTGCCACAGGCGAATTTGAACCCTAAACCTTCGGCATACACAACCATTGATCTACTCCACTCCCTATTCTAAACTTTACTACTGTTTTTTTTTGTTTTTTGGGGGTTTTTTTATGGTTTATTTTTAACATACCTTGAAAATTTTCTATAAACACAAATTAGTAAAATAATTGAAATTGGACATGGCTCTACATAGATGCAGCGTACTAAAGATTGCATTGGCGCTTCTTGGCCTCCACAATTATCCTTTCTTATTTCTCTTCGTACTGCACACTCTTTTAGCTTCGTACCATTTTCGATTTCATTTTAATATTCAGCCCATTATAGTCTACTCTTATTGTGATACTGTTTCTTTTTAACACTCTCAGCTTACATCAACCACTTTGGAACAATAATAAACCTTCCCCTCCAGAGATGATTGCTGGTCCTACAAGAGATTTATATAATTTCAATTCCGTTGCTTTAGGTTAATATTGGAGACTTGATAATCATTCGTAAAGATGATTTGAGAGGAATAAAAATTCAATACATAATGAATTTGATTCATATTGATTTCGGCACGAAGCAAATGTTTAAATAAAAATATTTATTATTTAATTAAAAAGTAACAATAAAAACAATTATTTTTACTTTAAACAATAAAAACTAATTAATTTATTCTATAAACAGGAACTTTCTTAAAATTTGGCTCATGAAGATATTCAGAATGCTTAAAACATATAAAAAAACAATTCTCTGGTAAAGCTATATGATTATTCTCGTACACCGATACAGGATTTCTACTTGGCACTGAATTCAACAGATGTAGTTGGCACCTTAACCAAGTCAGGTATTACTAAAAAAAAAAACTATTAAAGAAATTATCTATAGAAAATCCTATTTTTTTCCTCAAATGATTGCCAACCAATATTTCAGTCTCACATCACCTGAGTTCCTGAAGTTGAATCTAACGGATACTTAGGCATATTTGGATGGTGTGACAGTTGGAGGAAGGTAAAAAAGACTGAAATCCTGGCATGGATTGTTGCCAATTCCCGAGGACGACTGGTCTATTAGGCGAGCATTTGGGAGGTTATTCGAATAATATTCTGGTATTTGAATTTCTCAGAAGACTGAAGATTGATCACTTGACTTCACTTGAAAAATTTAGACATCCTCGTAGCAAATAAGAGACAACTTTATTGTTGAGACTGATGCATCTGAATTTACAATAGGACTAGTACTTGGTCTGGTTGGTCTTCATGTTCTTCTGGTAAGCCCTGATTAAGTCAGTTATTATTCCTCTGTCAGAAACGAAGCTCAAAACGTAGTAGAGGCACTTGGAAAATGAAGGCAATCAGTAATGGGGTGAAACTTCATAATAAATAATAAATAATGCTCTGCACAATGCATATAAGGAGATTATATAATTATTGATTAAATTAAAATAAAGTCAACGTCTTGATATAGATTGGTCTTAACTACTGGATTACTAACGAAGCTATGTTGTTTCATTTAGTATATTGAGTGTATGACCTGTTTAAGTAGATTAAAATATATTATTGTTTCTCATCTGAGTATTCCTTGTAGAAAATTCTGTAACTATTAGATTTGTATTTAGGTCGATCACTATGCCAAAACAGTCTTTAATATGAGAAAGAAACAATGAAAAAATTTCTATTCAGTTGGAGCAGAATAGGTTTACGAATTGGAGGACAATAAAAGTACTCGCTCATATTGTAAAAGTATCGGCAATACTTCTATAGTAAATCAGAAATAAATTATTAATCCAACAGTCAGACCATCCACCGTTGCCTTCATTTGTTGTTTGTTCATTTAACGCCAATTTATGCGGCTATGGCTAATCGGACGATGCTACAGTGGGAGCTCTAAATTTTGCCTATCCAGATTTAATTAGGATAGGAATTTTTATCGAGTACCTGACATCGTACAGGCTCGGGACCCCTGACCCCTGCATAACGACCCTTCCGAAGGACGGCGTAACTAAGGATTTTTACTCCCTTTAAAAAATCATAGGGCCACCTGCCGGGCTACGAACCTATTCATTTTAATTAAAATGATAAAACTAGTTTGTTGTTAAGACTTTTGATCATTTTCTTCCTACACGGACTAAACATTTCATTACCTTGGAAATTTAGTTAGGCCGATTGGAAGATTTTTTTTTTCTTTTTCCTGTAACTTATTTATCGTAAAACTGTTTTCCCTTCATTCTATAATTGTTTCGCTTTGTTATTGTATATCTTTAATCACTAATGTCATATAACTCTAATATTCTTTATTTTTAAATATGCCAATTGTTTTAAAAAAAAGTGGGAGCTATTTATGCAATTTTGTTACCCTTTCGTTTGTATTCTTTTTAAGGTTCTTAACTAATGCCTTCGTGTTATTATATAATTAAATTCCCCTTATATTTTAACTCTTCTATAATTATCTCATTTATCTATTATAACTCTTATATATTTTAGCTTTATATAAACTTTAAATATTCTATATTTTCTAACAACACTTCTATTTTCTATTTTATTAATGTACTATTACAATATTTTATCAACAAATTCTTCTATATCATTAGCATCTATTTCTTACTATATTCCACCATCTCTCTTTTTTTCAAATACCATTTACTAGACTAACTTGCATTACCTTCTTTATTACTTATATGTTATTAGTATATTATTTCCACTGTTTTTCTATAGTTATCTGAGGGTTTCCCATCTTTATTTTTTATCAATCATATACCCAGGCTATATTTTTACCTTTCTCTTATGCTTATAATTAGACTGCGATAAGCAAGCAGAATCATGAACGACCAAAGAACAAAGCCAAGCTGAATTAAAACCTGACGGGTAGAAGGCAAGAGAGCGTGGAGAACAGAATGGAGATGGAAAGAGCTAGGATTACCAGAAGGTGGGCACAAAGGACAGCAGGTGGTCCGTAGTCCGCCCACTCGCCTCTTCCGACATTGTCAGCCTCTTTTTGTCTTTTAGAGGCAGTTCTTGTTCCGTGGAAAGGAGGTGGATGCTAACCACCTGTCGGGAGGAAAAAACATAATCGGAAGAAAAGAAAAACAATTTCTCTAAACGTGAAAGTAGGTTTTCACCGTTTGGATACCACAGAAGCAACAGTAAAGGGTAAAGAGAGAACAAGGACGTACATTATACATTTGCTACTTGAAAACATTGAATTTAAATGGTACTTATCTCAATCATGCGGCACCCGGGAAATTATTTTCCCTGGAATATCATTATGTATTACTAAAATACTTAAAGACTTTTTTTAAAGTTTTAATATCCTTATTTAGAGTTTTTTCGATTTTCGGTATGTTATATACAACCCATGAAGGGTCTTTGATTCAGTACGTGGTAAAGACAAAGTGATTTGGCGTAGATCTAACTTAACCACCAGGTTTTATCCCAAATAAGGGTCACCATTTATAGAGGCCTAGTGAGACCTAGGAAAGATTGCATCTTTCACCGGGTCCATCCATTTGGCTGTAATCAGATGAAATTACATATTGTTCTGGTTGGTTTCTTGTTGAGTTGAACTCGCTTCTGTTATTTATTCATTATCCTCTTTCTGTCTTAAGATCCCGCAATTGGCAAAATAACGTCGAAGTTTAGGCTTTTGTTTGGAAAGAATTTTTTCATTCGGGTATTGAAAAATATTTTATGCGTATTTTTATATTTTGCTTTTCTAAATTAATAAGTTTATTAGCTTCATTTATAAAGTCCTTTTAAATTTTAGATAATCTGTAAACGGTCTTAACAATTTGTTTTTCAGTATTTGTATCGTTACTGTATTTAATTATATTTGTGAATGTCTTGTAGGCTGATATTTATTATTAGATTATTACTTAAACGGAACAGAACATATAAATACATACTGTATTCCCAGCTCTAAGGTGGGCCTTACAATCCTACTTGTCTAGAAACAAATTAATGCCACAAATTTATCCATAAATTTTACATATATGTGAAAAAAATATGAATATTCATTTAATTTAAATAGGTTCAAGGTCATTTTACATTGGACCTGACACTCATCAATGTGTCGGAGGAGTGAGTTCTGAAAAAATGACTATCAAGTAACATTAGAAGAGTTTTTTCTCGTATTAGATGTTCGGAAGGATGATAGGAGGGAAATATACATAGTCGGGCTAGACCCCAAACCTTAAAATGTTTAAATTAAGCAAAATCAAGATTAAAGTTTATAATGGAACACAACTCCATTCACCTCAAGAAGTCACAGATGTAGCTAGACAAATGATGCATACATAAGTAATAATAGTAACTAATCCGTATCAACAAGATGACAAACGACGTTTAGATACCACGAGAGAAACAAATGTGTGGAGAGCAGTGGCCGAATGCCAACACATAACTCCCGCGGAGGATACACCGACCTTCCAAGGACACATCCTACTATTAACAGTTATACCCAGTCCATTACAATCTCTCCTATCACTAATAGATAAAATTACAAAAACAAAATAAAATAATATTATTGCATAATAAGTTCAAAAAGCCACTGGATTGTAGGACTAGTATCTAATGGATGCAAAGTAATCCTGATAAACAAAAATCAGAACAGCTGATCCACGACAGCATTTCGACAATGAAAAGTTCAACAAACGTTATTCTTTGTTAGTGGTCGAGAATATAAAAAGATTTTGTCAAATTTAGAGGAAGAGAAAGTCAATGGTCAGTGCCACGAACGCACTCTTTTTTTTTTTCTTTTTTGGGATCAGTTGTATGATGGTTGTTTTTTTTCGAAGTGAAACGTTTGAGCGATTTTTAGGGGGAAAACCTTATGGGTTCGCGTCAGCGACATGCTGGTGACGAGTTGCGCCCTTAGCATGAGTTATAGGATTTAACTTAAATTTGTCTTATATCGATTGATATAAGAATGACAATACTAAAATAAACGGTCATTCTATAGTTGTGCGATTAATAACAACTTAGAAAATCAATAAGTAGTTAAAATTTTCGTTTCACCATATAATTTCAATTGTTGATATTTTTTATTAAGCTTCTGCAGCCTATCATATGTTTTAGTTAATAATTTACTTCAATGAGTATATAAATATTGCTCGGAGTGCCAATAGATGAGAAAATCAGACTAATGTTAATTTCAATTTAAAAACTATGAAGCTTAATTAATTCAAACTATAATTAATCTATAAATACAAAAAAGGACTTATTATTACATTATTCCAAAGTCTTGGATTTTGAATTATGTAAGCAGTTCCTTAAGATGATATATATTTTTTTTTTTGTATTGTGCCAATATTATGAGAATTCAAAAAATAGATATAGAAATTTTCTTTCAATATTCACTACTATTTTTTCACGGGCTCTAGAACTTACTATAGTTAAGAGACTTCAAACGAATGCAATTTAACTAAAAGCAAATCAATGAGGCGATTACCGAAATACAAGACAAAACACACACACGACTTTTGCTTTTTAATTATTTACGGAAATTGGGAGGAACCATTTTCATTAAAGGAAATTATTAGAAATGTTTAGACTAATTAATTTAAACATTTCCGAAGGCGATGTAATCGATCAATGGAAGTTGTTTATTTGATGCTACAGAATGATCTTGATTACTGTTAGAGAGACAATAAAATAGTAAAAACAATTTGGTTTTATGTATTATTAAATTATAAAATATGAAACACACTAATCAAATGTTAGTGTAGGGAGAAAAACATCCTTGGTTATACCGCCCCGCCCTTCGGAAATGGAGTAAAATGGGGACCCAGAGACTACGGTACGGTGTCAGGTACTCGTTTAAGATTTTTATCCTGATTAAATGTGAATATGCGAAATATAGGACTCCCCCCGTAGTTATCCATCATCAGATTAGCCATGCTAGCATAAAGTGAACAACAAAATTAATATAGATTAAAAAAAAAAGAAAAAGAAAACCACACGACGAAAGAATGATTACCACACGACATTGCTGACGTCATGTAAACACTTTCTCTAGGACTGTATCTAGTCCCCTAAGTGCCCTACACAGCTGACAGTATTCAAGATCCCGAACGAGGCCAAGATTAGGTTAAAAGAACGCAGAGATAATTTTAATGGAGTCTTCGTCTTTAATGTTGAGCGCTCTATATTTAAAACATAATAATAATCACAAAGAATATTTCACAGTTACAAAACCAAGATTGTAAATACGATAAACCGTGTAATATGGTTGCTTATATTGCTTCTTTAATAACGGCCCAGCTGCTTAACTTCATGCTCCGAATGCATAACCAATTAGACGTAATTAGTAAGCGGAGCTCTGCGTGGGGTCAGTAGCAAGATAAACTATACTAAAAATTTAAATCAGCGTCCTCATTAACAAAAAGGAGGAGATCTAAGAATAGAACTTAAGAATCAATCTCATGCTGAGAGTTGCCATCTGTGAGAGTGGTCCGCATCTAAACAACTATCAAATAAATAAATAATAGCAAGGAATAACAGAGGCCAAATGTTGATAATCTTGAGGGGCAAGTAGGATTAAATATATACTTAGTTAAAGTAAAAATGGTTTGAATTTGACTAGTGCTGACGCGGTCTATAGTTCCAAATTGTTGATACTTTAAAAATAAAACTTCGCATTTAAAAATATAATCTACAAAAAAAAATCAATCACTTGTCTTACAGATGTTACGTGTTAACGAACTAATTGTCTCATCAAAATTAGTGCACCTTTCCCAGAATACTGACAAGGAAACAAGAGTATTAAGCTGAACCATACTAGATACCAACCACAAGGGTTCTTCTTGAATTAAATTAGTTGACCTTATATATTTGAGCAAGAAAATGGCCCAGGTGGATTTATCAGGCGGTAAATAAAATTCTCTAAAATAGGGAGAACTGTTAATTGGAAAGACCACTTTGTAGGACTTTTAATTAATCAAGGGTTGAGGTTCAACTCAACCAGTTAAAACCATCCATTTTCTTCCTCACAAGGTTTATATTTTCTTAGCATAAGTTTCTTTTCCAACTAAGGAAAACAACATATTAAAATTTTAGGTCAATAAAAGAAAAACAAACGGTTTTTGATAGATATATAACAAGAAACAATGAAACGTCCAGAAATCCACCAAAACTTGTATCGATCTTTAATTTCTCCAAAGGGAGAATTAAATAGGGAAGAAAATGGCCCGGGTGGAAGTCGGAGAAAGAATTTCTTAAATATGGTTGAACTAGTTATTTAAATAAACAGCTGAAGAAGTCCTGCAATGTGGGTGGAAACGTTGGTTCAGCCCTATTTAAGCAATACTTCCTCTGACTAATATTATTCAAGAAGAATTACATCACAGAAATAAAACGGACCAGAAGTACTTGTTATAAGAGCATGAGTGCACCCCCAGTAAGGAAGCAGATAAGGATAACGCAGCGATTAATGGAGTATGACTCGGCTGAGTCAACGATCTGCGGCGATGAGTCAGCCAAGAAGAACGGCACCTATCCGGACTATCACCTGTTCAAACGCCTCTCAAATCGTAAGAGTCTCCCGATAAAAATGTTCTTTGTTTCACAAGTAGCAAGGCCGATAGCGGTGAGTGAGTCATACTCCAATGGTAACAGCTGTGCTCGTAGCTGAGGGCGCTCGACGGGCAAGGAGAAGGCATAATTAACGGTTTGGGAATCAGTAACTCACGAATGTTACTATTCGTTTGGTAGAAAACCATATAGCAACCCGCACTTATTTTGTCAGAAATGATATTGAAGTCTAACAGAAATTTAAAAAGTATTGATACACAAAACCTTATGTTTCACAAAACAAAAAAAAACAACCTAACTACAATCCATGGAGGTAATGGGGTCACCTATACTTCTTGGTATCCAACGTTTGTGGAAGTTGGTAATTTTCTTGAGAGCCTCAACCGCCTGGTTTTCCCCCAATATGCTTATCCTTTTACAGTATTACAACTTTTAAATTAAAAATTACATTCTGGGCTCACCCAGCCTCTATAAATTGGGTACCCAAATTAAGGGGGGAATCTGGGGGATGAGCGTGATTTAGAATAAATAAACTCCCTGCACAACCGTTGTCCAAGAAACAGTAGTCTCTACCATGTAATGAATCCTAGACCCTTCAAGGATTGTTCTGGTACAGGCTTTATTTATTAAAATTAATAAACCTTAAATCCAATGTTAGGAACCAAATCATTGATTTTAGGGTGGCCTGTCATAAAAAAAGGTGAATTTTTTGTACACAAATTCGGCCATATTATAAAAACATGTTAAAAATAATTAATTAGATAAAAGATTCATTAATTGATTTGATTAATTCTTAATGACATTAATACTATTGAATATTGAATTACAAACTAAGGAATAATAAATCAAAATAAAAAGAGAAGAAATAATCAGAAGGTAGTTCTACATAAGAGAATCACAGGTTCTTTTTTATTTTAAGCAATCAAATATGGAGTAATTTTGCAAAAGTTAGCCACCATCTGTGACTCCACTATGGTGACAGTCTGCATCCTGAACTTAGTCGACGAGTTGTTTGAGAGTTTGATGTCATTGTAAATGGTCCTTGATAGATTCCCTCGCAGTTTTATAGGACATTCATCTGAAAAATGGAAGCGCTGAAAATGTTTTGTAAAAATAAAAGTTAGAGGACTTACAGAACAAGAAAATCTGGGGAGATCGTTAAAGCATGTTTTCCACAGATCACCAAATTTGTTTCCATTTCAGGTCTTTATTACTTGGAATGGCTTCTTCGGCGCAGTTCAAGAAAATAAAGCAATGAATGTTCTTCAAGTTTCCATTGAGTCAATTTCCCGAAAAGAAATATAAGTTCGAGAAGAGAAAGAGTTGATACTGTTCTTATCAAAAGGTGTGGCCCTGATGTGAGAAGTAGGGATTTCCTGAGGAGAATAGTGATAACAGGTACTGGTTCAAATGAGTCAATATTTGACTTCGAGGAAGCTCCGCCCAGAGCCCACGCTTTCCAGGGATATCGCTTCCATCGAACTGGAATTACACAATGCTTCCAATTCCAGATACTCCATTTATTTTAAAATAAATATATATTTTTAAACTTTTTTTCATTAAGTTTATTCTGGCTTTAACATTTATTCATTTCTACGAACTCAGAAGCTCTCTGGTTTAATTAAAAGTACAGTAGACAATGTTTTATTCGCATAGGGGGTTAATAACGATTCTGTAATAAAATACATTTCTAAGAACTGTTACAGAAATACCCAACAGTTGTTACAGCATAAGTGGAAATAGAAAGGTTTTCATTATAACACATAAAAAAAAGAATATGTACAACAAATGTTTTAATTAAATATTAATAATTTAACATTGAATAATAAATATTACATAAATCGAAAGTTTTATTATCAATGGGCAAAGATGCAATGAATCTAAACATAAATGATGGTTTCATTTCATTAAAGCATTCTGAAACCTTCCAATTCAATATTATCATTCCAAATACTGAACTCCTAGTAGAAAAGGTTGATGATGGATTCTTTACTAACATGTTATAACTCAAAATTACAAGTATAGCTAAAAACTGTATGCGGGAATAATAGTTTAACAGCAAAACATTGGCTTTTGCGAAACCGTATCCAAGATCAATTCATATATATAAAATATACGAATATTTTAAGGAAGTGCATTCATCAGCTTTGTATTTTTTTTTCTTTAATTAGAACTAATACACATTTCAATGAAATCGTATAAAAATTTAAATAATCCATTCTTATTAAAAACATATAAACATGCCGCTCAAAATAAGAAAACCAATTGTAGCTAAATTGGAGGCTTTGAAGCACCATTGACGCTGAAGAAGAAAGTTTCTGTAATATCATCAATTTGAACGTAAGGTGTAATCATAGTGTATTTTCAGACGAAAAAAAAGATTTTGAATATTTTTTCCGAAATTAAGTACGTAGTTTAGTAACTTACTGATCTCTAGGTCCTGAGACCAATACAGGCTGTGGTTAGATAAACCATTTATTCTATATTTACTGTGAATCGACTGTCAACTCACCTCTTTACACAACCGTTCCCTTGACACAACAGTAATTCCCTACCATGTCCTGAACCCAAAAACACAGGGGTTGTAGAGGTACAGATTTTCATTATATTTAATGAAAACACCTCCATGCTTATAACATTTCATGTATAGAATCCAATAACAAAAAAAACAAATCTATATGATAATCTAAGAGCTATCGCATTTAATATCAGCTTTGTCGTCAAATCGGCAAAGCAGTTAAGTGCCAAATTTTCAAAATGGGTCTCCTTACAATTAAATGAAATTTAATTGGAAATAATTAATTGTCTGCCGTTGTCAGTAGAAGTGAAAAACGTATAAACAACGAAAGAATTCGATAATTAACTTAATGAGAAAAAAGGGGAAAGAAATTTCACTAAGTAGAAAAGAAACTCCCGGAAATAAGGATATTACTATAAGCAAGATGTTAGTGAAAAATACATATGTACATCTTTATACTCGTACATGTTATAATAAATGCTGTACTACCGACAATGTTTATTTTATTAGCAATAAATGTGAATACTGTATGAAGAAATATTGTCATGAATTATAATGAGGAATTTAAAGTTTCGAAATAAACATTGATTTGAAATTTTATCTCGTATTTTCAACGAAGAAACAAAAAGTTAGGTTTGCCAAAATAATTATTTTCAAGATGGTAGTGAGCACTTTATTTGTAGATTAAATCCTGCACCCTCTTAATCAAATTTTCTACACTAATTAGTTTAGACCAAGTATAGAAGACAAACAAACCTCCCCGAAGTGGACAAGATAATCAGGAAAAGCTTTAGAAACTGAAAATAGTTGAGGTCGATAGATCTAGTTGAAAATGTGGAGAATTCTCAAGAGACTTATCATGTGGTTAACGAGCTTATAATGACCCCAGTTCCGAGGAATGCTCTTCCTTTTTAGCTCCACTTACAAACGGCGATAATTCGGATGTATTTTTCTTTTCTTTTTTTTAAATTTCAACTCTTCTTATTTTTCTATTAAGATGATAAAACGACACATAACCCGGTCAAATATAAGAATGATAAGCCCATCTTAACACGGGAGTTCTCGCAATTTTGAGATGAATAGACGAGGAAGAATTTCAGTGAACATTACTTTTAATTTTAGGATCTTTTTGACATACATCACTATATTATTTATAATTTATTATAATTTTTAATCATTGCTTTGATTTTTAAATATTTTTTATTTTGAAGAGAAAAGATTTGCCCCAGCCGAGATTCGAACCCGGATCTCCACCTCACCGTGGCAACGCTCTAACCATTTGAGCCACCGGGGTCGCTCCCTACTTTAACGTTTTATCTTTTCATTCGTATCCTTTTTAATATTCTCGAGGGAAAAAATATCATCAGATTTAAGATGAAAAAGAGTGTAGGAGTGTAGTTAAGGATTTTTCTGACTAGGATACGACCCCTGGTAGCTCAGCGGCTTAGAGCAGTGCTACGGAGAAGCAGACGACCCGGGTTCGAATCCCGGCCAGAGCAAATCTTTTCTCTTCAAAACAAAAATATTTAAAAATACTATCAAAATAATAATAAATTGTTGATTACTTGATGAATTCATTAGCGAAATATACACTTGTCCCATAATTACACTCTATTTTTCATACTAAATTTTTTTATTTTTTAAAATTTAATTTATTGATATTTACAACTATAATATGATTGTAACTAGTAAATCTGCTGATATGTACATTACGGCATGAAAAACACATGTGGAGTAACTACCCATCGGCAGCACTCCAATATACTAAAATTTACGATTATTTTTTTCTCGACCATATTAAAACTGAAACGAATGGAAAGTAAAAACTTGGGACTCAACTCGAAGCGACAACCAGCGGAACTGATACCTTATATTGTTTTCAAAAATAAATTACTTAAAATTTTAACAGTTATATATAAATGCTTATAACGTAAAGCAGAGCGTCGATTTTCCGAACTAATATCGACGGGGGATAATCGAAGTTCACTTTAAAAAGGGAAATGCCAAACAGTCACTAGTTTTGTAAAAAGAAGATGTGTATATAATTGTATAGTAAGCAAGCTAAACAAACAAAAATATGACGTATATAGCAAAATTCTTAATGGTTGTTGTATTAAGGTTTTAAGTATTAAATAATAGTTCCATGAAATAAAATTTTCGAGAAAATTCTTTTTTAAAACTCATTTTCTAGAAATGGCGAAGTAGACCCCCCCCCCCCTCCTTGTATATTTTCAGCAAAGTCAGTTCGGATAATTGAATGTTCTGTTAATTAAAGTTCGGATTATCGAAGCTCTTATGTAAAATAAACATTTTTAATTTATTTGATAAATAAAATTTTATTTTACTTGAAACTCTAAACAAAATTGTAATTTAAGGTATCGAATAGTATTAAAAATCATCTATACAAAATTTAAATTTACCTGTACGATGATATAAATTATAAACAGAAATTCTACGGACGAGAACGTTCCGATAAATTATTAACTGATGTAGTGAAGCAGTAATCTCAATTAGTACAGTAATGGTATTAACGTTGAAATTGAAATTGCCCAAGCACTGAATGCATTTCATCTCTAAAATAAACACCAAATTAGCCTCATATTGAATAACATGCCTTTACGTCAATACCATACAGTTCGTATTAATTTAAACTGAAACTCTACCATTCCTAACATTACGGATAACCTATAATTAATAAAATAATTGAGAATATGAAATATCAAAATTATTTCCCAGGGAATCGTAATTGTGATTATTAATTAATAATATTTATCATTAGTTTCAGTATACTTTGTTAAAAACCATCACAATATCAAATAATATTTAATACAATGGATTTTAAAAATCCCCTATGGTGAAATCTTTTTTTTTATTTAAAGAAATATGCATATAATGTTCATATAACATCAGTAAATTATAAGCTGAGGACACGTAGAAATTACTTTTAATTTCAAATAATTAATTTTGTTAAACTATAAATATATTTCAAGATAAATTTAAGTATACTTTGGATATAATCAGAATATTAAACATGCATATGTATTATTTTGGTAAACTATATGATCAGGGCATGTTTTTGTTTTTTCTGATCCCACTTCCCAATTACATGCTAATACATATAGTAACAAAATATATTATTATATTTGAATAAATATTTTAGTAACTGTTCCGCAGGTAGTCGCTTCGAGATGTGTTACAAGTTATAACTGTTTGTTCGTTTCATTTTTAATATTTTCCAAAAATACAAGTTATCGTGAGCTTTAGTATGGAAAAGAAATTGTAATTATGAATAATGTGTAGATTTCGGTAATCATTTCATCAAGAAATAAAAGTTTCAACAAGCAAGTATTGATGATATAATTTATTTTATTGTGATTATTTAAATCTTTTCTCTTCAAAATAAAAATATAGAGATGATATATGTTCGTTGAAACGTTCACTTCTAGATGAAATGATTACTGAAGTATACAAATTTAACATAATTACATTCTCTTTTTCGAACTAAAGCTCATGACAACTTGTATTTTTGGATAATATTAAAAGAGAAACGAATGAAAAGTTATTATTTGTTGTGACTCAACTCGAAGCGACAACCTGCGGAATAATTGCCAATATTTTGTTTCGCAAAACAGAAAAACACAAAGAAAATGGTAGTGAAAAGAATATATATTTTTTTTTTTAATTTAAGAAACGAAAAACAATACTTTAATAGTTTTACTTTCATAATTACAAACTTTAATAATAATTATAATGAAACCTTACTCTTACTACACACACACAATGACAAATTATATATTTATATAGATAAATAGCCGCCAAATTATGATTATTTTCCGCTTTAATAGATATAAATTATTAATTTTATCCAGTAAACTCAGTTTTTTTTTTTTTTAACAGATGATAAAAATCGAAAGGTACATTAGCTGCAAGCTACTGAAATAGATTACCTCAAACAACTAAAAAAATAACATTTTTAACAAAATACAAGATGGTACTGTGTTAAAAAAAATATAAAAACACAAATAAAATGTGGCATCACCGAGGATGTCGAAAGCTTATCAAGTCGTGATAAAACTGTATCACTATCGCATTCCACAAAGAACAATGCAAATGTACAAATGTCGCTTTAAATACCAGACCACAAATATTTGCGCTGTATAATACGCAACAGGGGACTGTTATAGCAATTAGTAGCAAAACATTTGTTTGTCACTGGGTTCATTTCCGCATAACTTAGCAACATTCAAATATGAACAAAAAAAATAAGATAAATAAAAATACATGTTCTAAAGATCATAGAATTTACAAAACAGGCAGAAGTTGACAAGAATTTTCTTTCAAAGCACAATAAGAAAAACTCTCATTGGAAAAATTACCTGGCACAATAGTCAATAAAAATGACAATATAATATAATAATAACCTATGGATTTAAAACAATCAATCACAAATATTTCTCGTTCAAATCAGAAGCAATTGATTTTGATTTCTTCTTTCCACTGTTTGTCATCTACCTTGGTTCAATTTTCAAAAAAAGATCCTTGCTCTCTTGCGAGTTTATGTTCAGCAATTGTGTAACTATTGTAAGGATTCTTGAAGTATCGCAGAAATTTGGCAATCACGGATCATTATAAATAGGTCTGGCAATAGGCATGTAACACTTTCCAAATATACCAAAGTAAATGCAAGTCGCATTTACCCTGCAAGTCTTTAAAAAAAAAAATCGAATAATATTCCAACATTTAAATTCTAGAGTAATTTAATTTGTTGCAACGAATAAAAGATGAATAAATTATAAAAATGAGTGAACTCGATTATTTATGTGGCATACGATCGGCATTTTCTTGAAATATTACAACCAAAAAAAAAGTATTTTTTTCTTCTGTATTTTCGGTCACAATCATTTTGTATATCAAATCCTTGATTTTTTTATATTAAAGAACAATGTTAGTGCGGCATTTTGCAAGAAGAAATCAACCTTCAATTCAACTGTTTCCATTAAACTCAAACTTAAACGAACTTGGGCTTAATCATTGGATACAAATAAAAATATTGGATAATAATTGGACATAAAAATTCTAATATTTTAATAAGTAATGTATCAAATATTAAGAGTAAAGTATCAAGTATTTTATCAGAATATGATAATTTTATTCCAAAATATAAATACATTGTGATTTGTTGCAATAAAAATCACCATCAAATATAGTTTCTCAAAATTAAAGATCACATTATATTAAATATATGTTTTTAACTCACCCAATTCCAAACCACCAATGACTCATTTTTTTGAATATTTTTTTTATTTGGTTACTATTGGATAAAATCCAGTCCATCTATATTTATTTTGAAAAGGCAAAGTGCAACTAATGTATACAAAACAATTATGTCAGAAAAATTAATCCGATCAATAGATCCCCCAACGCAATAATTAGGTATACAAGTTAAAAACAAATTACCAACGATCTCTAGGCTATTTTCTCGAATTTATTTTAGCCACAACTTTACCTCGAAAAGGTTAAAAAAAAAACAGTCAAGTAGAAACGTCATTATTACACAAGAAATGACCAAGAGATATTTCTATCAATGAGCAACCAACTTATAAATCAGTTCCAATGACGAAAGAATTTCTTTAGAATCGTCAAACTTCACAGCGGATATTACAAAGAGCACTCTATATATCTATCTATATATATACATACATACATACAGCTAATAGCTAACACGTACTAAATTCTGCTATATATTATTGCATGGTGTTATTTTAACAATAAACAGCGAAGGTGTTTTCATTTTTAACCTACATTCATGAATCGTACGGTGTCTAAAGTTTGACAGTTTACGTAGAGCTGAAAACAAATCGACAGCTTTGCAGTGAAACTGGCAATTACATGCAAAATTTTATATATAACTTATTATAAACTTTATATATATTTTTTTTCATTTTTAAAAGTTATTTCATCATTTCCCTGTTAGAACTATGTGATCAATAAGCAATCGTTAGTAATTTTAAAAAATAATTCAAATTAATAGACACTTATTTACACGTGAAAAAATCAATCAAAACTGACATTAAAGACAAAATAAATTTTTACCAAACAGACAAAGTTTAAACCGTATAAATAATTATTATTGATATTTATATATCTTAACACATATACTTTATAAGTGGAGTATAGCAGTTCATGTCTGATAAAACGTAACTATCAAAAGACTCATTCTCTGTATATTGACAATATTTTTTTCTCTAATACTATTTTTTTTTTCAAATAACACCTTCAAAATGCTACCTTAAATTATTTTTTTGTTTTAATATAAGGTTTTATTAAAACAAATTAAATATATTTTGGAAAATGTAAACAAGAAATAAAAATTAGGTTTAACGATTAAAACTTCGCATTTTATTTCAGTGTATCTATCATTATCAAAGATAAAACAATTACGTCAAATATTATAAATAAGCGATACTTCATACATGAGATATCAGACAAACACATTCTTTTTTTATCGATAAACTGCAATAAAAAGAAAGTTTATCCCGATTATGTCTCTCCTGAAGTAACTCTTGAAAACATTTCAATAATTTATTTTTACACCTCTCTACATCTAATTTAAATTTTTTTAAATCAATAAGCGGACAACAAATATTTTACTGGGATGACCGTCATTTCAACTTATATCCATTTAGGATTTAGATATCTTTGTTTTATTAAAAGACTAATCACACACTTCAAACTCGATAGCTATGAGTTACACAGGCTAAATAAAATTATTTGAATCAATATTATAAAAACACAATCATTGTTTAAAAAATATATATGATTAATCATTAAAACGACACAACGATATAAATAGACCTCAGACCAAAACCAATGATTGGTTTTAATTTGATAATAAACGTACAATAATACCAACGAAGGACTATTTTTTCAGATATAATGCCACACTATTTAATACTATCAGTACTAAATGATACGTAAAACGTACAAGCACTTTAAATTATCATTTGTGGTACTAAAAAAAAAATTAATAACATTTCCGACATTGTAATATTAACATAACATTAACTTTATACTTTTTATAATTTAATTACTATAATGTCTGAAACTAATTAATAATTAAATTTAAAATATGAATGTATCATTCTTATTTAACGATGAACTGATAAAAAATTCTAACCAGAGATATTAAACTATAATATTAATAATTAATTTATCGAACAACTGTGAAATACTTTATTACTTTACATATCACAATTATGAAAAAAATCATGTAATAAAAAAAACAAGAAAAAATTAAAATGATTTTTATACGTATATAAAATTATTATATAATATAAAAATAGTAATTATAATAACAATAATAATAGTAAAAAATAAAATATTACTTTCTAAAGAGAGTAATGGTAATGGGGTAGGAGGAAGTGAAGGTCAGGTTCGGTTGGAAAATGGACTTAAGTTAAAGCCACTATTCGAAATCATATAAACACTAATCTTAATTAAAATCTATCAATATAAAAAAATGTACCACTAAAATCCATGAGGAGTCTTTTGGATTCACTTGATAAGGACTATATTGTCGCTTAGTCAACGGTTGTGGATTTTAGCGAAGATGAGTATCAGGAACTCCAAACTCACAAGGTCATTCTATGGCTTTTAACAGAATAACTAAAATATCTGACACAACCAGTCTCGAAGAACCCAGAACCTTTTGATTAGTAGACAGTGCCCTCTAGCTTATTTTTTGTCTATACTAAGTAATCAACTATATAAAAATCTAGTTCGTTGTGTTAACATTTATTTTATTTACATTATTTTTAAGTTAAAAATGTTTTTTCTTTGAAAGCTGAAATGGAAATACACTGTAAATATTATAAGGATAGTAATTATAACAGAAAAGAAAAAAAACAAGAAACTTTAAAATGTTGGCCACCTATTGGAAAAATGCATAATGGCCACAAAGTTTAGCAATGTTTGTTGATGTACGATGAGAGAAAAAAAGCAAGTACATTTCTTATTATTGTTATGTTAGTTGTAACAATTCGTAGCTTCATCCTTGACTTAAAAACTACTAAAGAATAAAGAGTGAACTGTCTTTAATTTGGCCAAATTACAAGTTAGAATTGTATATTAAAGCCCATTTAGACTATCTCAATGAGGACAAGACCCAACAACTATACTTTTTTTTGAGGGGTGAACCCAGCCTATATAAAGTGTGTACGCTTAGCTGAGGAAAAAACCTGGCAGTTAAGCGTAATCTCGGAGAGGTCACTTCCCTTGTCCACAGGGTGGTATAGTACAAGAAACAGTACAGTTTCTATCACGTATTGAATCCAAAATCCTTCATAGGTTGTAGTGGTGTTTTTTTTACTTCAACGTAATTTCAGTCCCGTATTTCTCGGACAGCCTATTTTGCGGAAATGGTTGTTTGGTCGCAGCATTGGAACCAGAAAGATTCAAACCGTCAATTAGCAATAAATACTCGGATTCGAAATTTTACACGATCGCAATACTTTAAATTAATCTATGCTCCATAAAGAAAAAGTAAGAACTTATCTTTAAAATTAAAACTGAACATTATTCAACAGATTATTCATCGACTCAACAGTTCAATAAAAGCAACTAAACAAGTACATTATCAATTACACAAGTGTATCATAAGGCAATTATAAAATTATTAGAATTTTAAAACTAAAGTTCAACCAATATCGATTCCCACAGTTGATGTGGCAACTGTCAGTGAAGAATAAATTGAGAAGTGACATAAACTCCAATATAATTCGTTTTAATTCGACGTCAAATGTCAGCGTGGCCTAGTCAAACGAACGCGCTTTCTGACAACCGCGTTGTCAACTTAAGAGCACACGTTCATACATCGCATTCGCATCTTTCCAAATTATTTAAAAACTTCACAAGAGAAATGAAAAAAATTAAATAAAAATCGAGCCATACTGGAATCCTCATCAGTAAGAAGTTTACCAAGAATTCAGTTTTTGAACACCCTTTAATCCATTTTGAGTAATTTCTACGTTTTCTCTCGTATAACTCACCAAACTATTAATCCTTAGAATAAGTTGAAATTATTCAACTTACAAATTTAGTATAAATAAGTAAATAAGTTGAAATCTCATCTTCCTATTTGGACAAAACATGATCAGCAGAAGAGATACTTCTCTTGAAGTATTTATAACTATTCGGGATTTAATGTAAACTTAACTTAACAACAGCCATTAAAAGGCTGGTCTTCTGATGTTATTTTTCGCATTACTATGAAAATTCGTATTTAGTTTTATCTCCCTAAAAATGATTAAACATTATTCGAAATTCTCCCAAAATGATAAAACAAATTCAGATGGGCTTCTTATTCCAAGTTGCAACAGCTATTGTGATTTAATAGTGTTAGCTTCTAGTTTGCATCTATTGTAGCTGTTGGGAAATTTATTCCTGAATTCATTGATCCATAATGATGATGGGAAATAAATATAAAATAATATAATAAAATAAAATAATAATATTTCTTAAAATAGCTTTCATAGAATTATTAAATTATTTAATTTTAAAAGACAAATTAAAAAATGATATCATATTATTCTGTTCATTAAGTGCTTTAAATTAAGAAAAGCTCTAAAAAACAAATATTTTTTTAATAAATGAATTAATACCTTTAATAAATTTATAGATGAGTAAAATAATAAATAAAATGATTATTCTCCATCATATAAAAATCCATAAAAGTGCCCATTAATGACCATAAGCATGGAAAACAAAACTAAACCAGTATCAGTGCAAATGATCTGTTCACATTGTGCTTTGAATTATGAAGAGTTCTTAAAATCAAATATTTTTAATAACAGTGACATAATTCCTTTAAAAATAACTAAAAACGAATATTATCCACCATAAAAAACAATAAAATTACCCATAAATCATAAATAGGGATAAAGTATAATATGAAAAAATTAAACCACTATCAGTGTGAATACGCTATACACACTTTAATTTTACAGCTCTAAGATGATGTTTGCATATATTTAATTTCTAAATGTTTTACTACACTTTTTCTTTATCGGGATTCTTACTACTCAACAAAAACCAAGCCTCTTGTAATAACTACACATTCTTAAATAGCTTGTTTGTGCAATTTTTTTTCTTCCTTTCCTTTATCTACAATTACATACTGACAACAAATATATACCAAAGGCTAATACTAATTGTAGGTATCCAGACTAACATCATGCCTTCCTTAACCCAAAGGTATTTTAAGGCTCTTACCACTGTGTGCGGGAGTAACTTGCGCATCAAAAATTATGGGAATCGAAATAGGTCTAGGTGGAGGTGTGATAATTTAGTGAAGGATTCTTGATTAAGGTGTATTGTAACAATAACATTAAAGCATGATGTATACAGTATTCCATCAAAAGTATGATAATATGCAATATAGTATCCTATCAAAATGTGAAAAAAGTAATAATAATAAAATATTGAGTCACAGACCAATTTATCATCGTTTATATTTTTCATATTTACAGTTGTTATATCATTTAGACTTTTTTTTTCTTTTTTAATTTTAAATAACTATTTTATAAATGAAGATCATTATTTTCAATATAATTATTTCAATATCGTTCCTCCTTTATAATGACATGAAATTTAAATATTATCTTTATGGGTTTGAGAACAGAAATCCAAGTTTTTTACCAATCGCTCCTATCAACATTGAATTTCAGCAAACCCGGAGGGTTATAAAACTTTATGCAAATGGTAGAAATTGGAAGAAAAAATATGCTCCATCAAAATTAAGTCTAAAAATTACTATTTTTTCCCCATGAAAATTTTAATTAAAGGTTTTGAAAAAACAAATATTTTTATTTTTTTGTCCCACTTTACTAAGACTTTAATTTTTTTTTGTTTATTTTTTTCTACACAGTAACTCGTTTAATTCTATTAACAATATTTTATTATCATTTTTCTCGAAAAAGTAAATTGATTGGTTCCTAACAAATTCTAAATATATCCAAGTACCTTATTCGAATAATATACAATATATTTTATTTATCTCGTTCCAAGAGCTCTTGGACATATGTCTACATAAATCCTGTTGATTTAGTATAAGAACTAGTATCAATAGACATAGTCTCCCGGAGTCAGGAAGATTATGTTGAAATTTCATTCATTCATTTAATCAAAATAAAAAATTTAGAAATTAATAGATAGCCTTCCAAAATCAGGAACTTTATTTTGAAATTTAATTCATTAATTTTATTAAAAGAGAGAATTTAAAAATTAATGATTTTATTTTAAAAACTGGATATTGATAGATCATAGGTATATCAATACCTATCAAAGTACAAAGGTATTTCAGAAACTTACAGCCTATGGAGTATATTTAGCTATTCGAAAACAATGAAACTGTGTTAATTCAGCTTATCAAAACTGACAGAGGAAGTGATTACAACTGGTTGACAAGTAATCTATGAAAGAAGCAGGCCATCTTTTACATTTTTCATTCAAGGTAAAATGCAACTCAACTTGCAGATTTATTTTACACAGTTTGAAAGGAGCAAAATCAATAATCATCCCACAGAGGTTTTTAAAATAACTACAATACAATCTTAACGGTCAAATCATATCGAATATTGATCCAGACCAATAAAGATATCCTGCGGACATCAAGCATTCTAGTCTAGGTATTTACAGTATTTTCCTTATATATCATGTTAAATTAAGAATTAGATAAAAGGAATTATCTAAAGAAATAAAAGTATTTTAAAACAAGAAAATGAAAAATAATATTATGATGGTGTTTTATGTAGTGAATTTATTAAACCATGAATCATAGACTTGTAACAATAGTAGAGAAGAAAATTTTGTATGGTTATAATAAATGCAGAAATATAACATAATTGAACCGTTTATTAATTCATAAAATACATACTAGTAACTTCTACTATAGTTGATTGGTGATCAGAACATTTTTGTAGGGCATTTAATAATATTTAGAGTGACGAAATTTGGCATTGATAGTTTACGCTAAATATTTTTATATTTCAGAATATCAATAATGAATCATTTTTCATTAATAATCGTGAAAATAGCAACTGTTGTTATTGAACTAATTGATTAAATAAAAATATATAGATAAAATTGATAATTAAATAAAAACAAAATTGATCTTTTCTTAGTCCAATCTTAATTTCTCTGATAGTTAACAACTTGCAAAAAATCAAAAGTCAAAGAAAGTAAATGAATCCAATAATAGTGCAATATTAACAAAAACAAATAAAAAGGTATAGGAATCTTTAGTTACAGAATATTCTGAGGTTCAAGTTATTGCCTGAGTAGGTTTTATTTCTTTAAAGCTTCTAACATTATTTCTCTAATTTGGTTCACTGAACCATGCAATGCCTAGCTAGTAAGGTTATTTAATAAAAAAATCACCAAAAAGGGAATCAAATAAGTTTGGCACAACTTAATTTAATTTCTAATCACAAATTCAATCATTATTATGAGCTTGGGACAAATATTTCAAAGTCAACTTATATATATAAATCCTACAATAAGTAAATAACCCGAGAGTAATCTATGCCCGAGCAAATAATGCATGTTATTAAAATATAAAGACAACTAAGTGCAATAATATGTTACCAACTGAAATAAAACAGTTATTAATTCATATAATGGTACAATAAAACAATAAACAAACAAAATCCCACCCCAGTGCATCATCAATGCTTTGTGTTTATTTAGGAGAGATAATAACAACATAATTACTAATAAAAAATATGTTTTCCAAATATTTACTTAGTATTTAATCACTAAAACATAATATAATAAAAATTGGACAGAATAAACTGCACAAGTATAACAAAATACACTAGGACCATTAATCAATAGTATAATTTCCATTGTCAAAATGTACTACCCACAACATTCAAGTAATTTTAAGACAAGAGACTTTAAAACACTCAGTGATTCTGTAAATGGCCATGCCTCTAGTAAAACTGGTTTAAAAAAAAAATGATTCCCTTAATGGTATTGCATGATTTCTTGCCAAGAAGCAACAACATGCTTTTAACAGGCCTTTGTGTTAATATGAAAATAAACAAAAGCAGTAATTAATAATCACTCTAATATTTATTTGAGTGGAAGGTTTTATAAATTAGTAACTAATATTCATTAATGATAGTACTAATCGAAATTCAAATATATCAATACTAATAATGTGATTAAAGATTAGAAACCTTTTTATTGACTTTTAATATCATGTATTAAACAAAGGAATCTAAAAGATTATGACTTAAGAAAAGTAATTCATTTCAAGCATAAAAAATGAAACTGTTAAACATGAAATTAAATAATTAGCTGGTATAACTTAATACACTCAGTTGCAATATGCCAATAATGAACTAATCCAATATCCCTGCTATGAAACAAGCACCAATTTAATTAATTGTGGGGAAATTGCCTGATTGAAAATAATAAAGTGGCCCTGCAATGTTTTGGTAATTAACTGTCGGATACCATTCGATTTTACAGTGCTATCCAAACAACGGCTAAGGTAACATGGACAATCACTCTTATCAGTAACAATAGGAAGCTTCCTTACCTCATGTTTGCTGTTGTTTCACCTTTCTTCTTTATCTGAATAGGATATCCCACTGAATAGCATCCGTTTCGAGGTACGCCTCCTGTCACCCCTGTGCCAAACCAGTGTCACGATACCCAACACCAAAACTGTCCAAACACGTCAACACATAAACTGATGCCTTTTTAACAAAGGTGATAACTGCAATAAATAAACTTAAAAAATAGCGGAAGGAGAGCTGTCGAATTCACAATTGTATGAGAGACGCCATTTTAGCGGCCCCGAGAGAGACCAACATCGATTGTACACGGCCCTAGAGCGGAATGGATGGGCTCAGCTCCCGGCCTGAGGGTAGGGAGGTAGTGGGGGAGGCCCTGCCCACGCCCATCTATCTTTCCTCTGATCGCCGCCAGAAATCGCTAGCGGTTAACTTCTATACTTCGATAATTTAGTTCACCTTGCCGCTCAAAGAATGCGCTCTAAGCATAAAAATGTTTTTATTGCTTTTATTAATGACTTTCACATAAATGTTAATAATACAGAAAGGAGAAGTATTAATATGTCCATCAGTAAACTTTTTCAAAAACGATTTTTTGTGTTTTACCCTAATGTGTTCAAGTTGGGCATCAAATTGAAGCCCATTAAACCCTCTTTAAAATGAGCTATCTCTCAGCTCTCTACCACTAATAGAACCAAAGTTATTGCAGATTTTAGCGCACATTAAAAAACGTGGCATTTTGTGATTTTTAAAAATTTATAACTAAAAAACTATCAGGCATCCAATTTTTTGAAAATTATATTTGAGTTCAGGATGTCAGAGAGTATAAATAAACCAAGTTTCAGCCAAATCTGAAATGGTCAAGTTGAGTGCCTTGTTGGTTTGACATGGAATGACCCTACAAACTCTTTCAAGAAAAACTATAGGGACTAGAAGACTAAAAAGAACGTGAATGGGAGATCTATTATCATAGGAAATTAAATCGAGCCATGGGAGAGATACTGCTGGGTACTGTTGTTCTTCATGGTTCTCATATTTTTTTTTTTTCTGATAGCCATTCTGCTGATTGTCAATTGTTTTTTACTAGATAGGTGTGGATAGAAAAATATAAAATACACTTTTATATACACATACAGTTTTTAACTAATAAATGTTCAGTTTAAATAAACATACAGCTTATTAATATTTATATCTTCTCTTCATCTTTCTCCATCTCCTTTCTTCACATCTATTTCTCCCATCATCACTTTAGCATCCATCATAGTTTTAATCAAAGAGTTCATTTTTATTTAGCATCATACTTTTTTATAATTATGTTAGTTCTCAAACTGATATTTTATATCTCTGATTCTATAGTTTCTCCCATACTGACATCATATTTGTATTAATATGATTTTATTTATATTAATATAATTTTATATTATATAACATCCGATACTTATATTTTAAATTTTATATTTATACTTTACTTCTCTGCCTGTCAAATACGAGATTGCTATTCTTTACTTTCTACATAATTCTTCTGTATTTATTCTTTGGCATCATATTTTGTATCAATTTTCTTTCATTTTACATATGTAACACCCTAGGAGTCTATTCTCATACATTTTTTATATTATCTTTATTAAACTAAGTTTTCCATACTTATATATCTCACTCTTTATATTTATATATTTTTAATTTTGTAACTTTCTGTTTAACTTGATTTCTCTCTTTGTATTTTGTTTGCATTATCACCTTTCTGTACATCTATTCTGTAATCAACTTTATTCATATATCCTTTCATAATAGATCCTTCAATTTTTTCTCTCAATTTTTCTATATCTCTATATTATTATTATTATTTTATTTTATTTTATTATATTCTTAGTTCTGTTATGTATTTTTATAGTCATTTTTGTTTTTGTCTGTTTTTTCTCATAGCCCTGAAGATGACCTACAAACGTCGGCACAAATAAAAATAAGTTTTCACTTATTTATTGTGTAAATTTTTGACCTCACCCCCCAACTATTTCCATCCTCCAAAAATATAAAATGATTCCTCTTCCAAATTAGACTTGGAACAAATGAAAAAAATCAAAATTATGGATAAAATAGTTATGGATGAATTTCTAAAGCTTATCCCCGAAGATCACAAGAAGATATTAGATTATATCTGGCTTTTGCAAAAACCCACTTGTAAGAAAAAGCATATCCAACACAATTTTTTTAGTCTCAGTTTATAAACATTTATTCATCTGTCAAATGGTTCATTCATATAACTGATAAACAGTAGTTAAAAACAAATATATTTGAACTTAATTTTACCAATATTAATGTTTAAAAAAAGACTACTTACTAAATAATTCGCCCCAACAACCCAGTGATGACTCCTGGCCTCCACAAAAGAAATAATTGAAAATTATTTTAAATTTCAAAAGGCCACTCCTATGAGAAAAAGTGATTGTTTAGTCGAATTGGACAGAATGTTGCTTAAAATTACCCACAAAGCATTTAAATACCTAAATCTAACAAACTTTGGGATACAGTATTACTTAAACACTGTATAAATAATAGCACACAAAATTCATAATGTTTATCGAAATACCTTTTGCTGGGTTCTAAGAACTTTTTGGCTTCGCTAATAACGATTCATTTTTCTCTAAAATTCCGACAAAGCCTTAAGTCTATAAAATTCTGAAAAAAATTAACCAGTCTATGATTCACCAATTTAAACATTATCAGGACTGTACACAAAAAAACATTCACATAAAAGATCAAATGCAGCATATCTCACATCAACAACCAAAAATGCTCATCAATCAGGAAAAAAATCTTTTATTTTTTTTTGTTGAATGTTTTAAGAGTGATTGATAAGTTTCTTAGGACAGTTTATTTGAGATATTTGACCTATGAAGTGAATTGTTTTTTGGTGCATCCTGAGTTGTTGGGATATGGAGGATTATTTAAGACATAATGTATTATACACTAATGTTCTCAGTGGTTAGTTACATTTATCATCTATTTTATTTTGCAATTATTCCTTCTCCTTATGATAGTAACCATATATGATCATTAATGTCACTAAATCCTTGATGTTTGTAAACATATAATAAGGTTATTAATGATGAGGTATTCGATTAATAATTTTTACCTTATGTTTAAACAAAGCCTGTGTTAATGATTTCGCTAACAAAATCACAGAAGTGAAAATAATGAATTTAGTAACATGATAACATTAAAGAAATTTATATTTATGTTCAACAATAGACTAAGTTCTTGTTTTCAATTACAATTACAATTTAATCTACTTCCTATCAACAATTGATCAGTTTAACATAAGATACAGTTTTTTTAAGACATTCTTTGTTGCCATTTAGACTGTTAGTAATTACTCAATGATTTAGTTTTGGGAGCCAAAAAGATTATCAACTTCTTTGAATACACTACAATTATTGAAAAAGTAGATCTTTATATTTTAATAGCCCATTGGGGATTTTGTATTTATTTTATTTTTTGCGTAAGTTAAAGTCTGTATAATTCACTTCTTAATTCCATAATTCTAACTTTCATTATTACTTTAATTTATTTTTTTCAGTAATTCTATTAATGCTGAAAATATTAAAAAAAAATATAAACATGACCTCAGCCTTAACATACAAGTTTGGGACAAAACGATAGCAAGTGCAATGAAGAAAAAATATTTTTTGTTAATTGTCTTAATATTTTTATTTTTAAGAGAAAATATATTGACTGTATTCCAATTTTTTATGCCATGAATTCATATTATGGCAGTATATGGGAGTTGTAGTAAATTTTGTACAATTACAAGAATTACAGTTAAAAAGTCACAAAGTTGTAAAATTACCCACAACTTCCTTTTTAAACAATTTAAGATACTTATATATTTAGCGGACAACATTTACTCTAACAGTTTCAGTTAAAACCAGCTCATACAATAACATTCGATAAGAATAATACCTAATAATAGAATAAGTACCTATTACTGGATAATAAATAACTTCTGTATGTTTTAAAAGAAAAATTACTAAAATTTTCACAAAAGGATATCTCATTATTGATTTCGGGAATATTTTACAAAAAAAAAATCTTTGTGTGGGCATGATTTTTCCATTACTTAACTAGCTTTAAATAGGCTAAGGCCCCAACTTCATCTGAAAAACATACTCGTCAAGAATACTCTTGAGAGATGTTACTTACAAAATAAATCTTAAATAGTTAAAGAAGCCATGAGTTATAATACTTTAAAATAATTGTAAGCTAAAACACTTAAATAATTCGCAGTACTCAAACTTAGAAATAGGGAAAGTTTATATAAAATAATTAAAACAACCAAATAAAAAAAAAAATGCATGATGCAATAATTTTTTTCATGAAGAACTGATTGTTTAAGTAAATATAAATTAACGCAATTGAATATTTGTAAGTCCTTTGATACTTAAAATTTCTTAAAGAAGTAGTGATTATTATTATATCCATATTATTATCCATGGTACCTTATCCTTTAATCTTTTGAGTAAAACCAAAAAGATCATCAGAATCTCCTATATTTCAGGAGATGAAAACACAACACTACTGACTAGATCAACAGGCTAAAATTACTATCAGTTAGTGAATTGCTTTATGAAAATCGGAATCACAAAGAATCAGCAAATTTTCAAAATTATTCAGTAAATAAAGGAATTAAACTATAAAATGTTAAATCCAAAAAAAAGTTTAATAAAATTTACAAATAATACCAAATTGACTATTTCAATATTTCATGTGTACACGGTACACTTTAACAAACAATATACAATAAAATGATGAAAACAATGAATTCAAAAATTGGAGATTAACATATAATAAATAAATAAATAATTTTATTATTTATTCATTCATTTTTCTTTTCGGTCATTTAGTAGACTGTTGTGCAGCTTCGAAACTTCAGGTTCTACTAGGTCATGAATGACAACACCATTTTCATCAATGAAATTTGCAACTGATTTGGAAATCGTGGCATATCTCATCACTTTGGCCTTTCCATCTCGAATTGTCAATGTCAAATTATACTTGTCATCATATCTAAAATCAAAAATTAATTATCAGAAAATCATAAATAAACTCAAGCTTATTTACTTCATATACCATAAACAGAAATAATTATAGAAATAATAAACAAGATTTAAAATTTAACACAAGACTACCACCAGAAACTACATAAAATTATGAATTGGCTAATAATAAAATTCTTCAAAGTTTCAAGACAATTTTCAAATTTAGAGATTCTTCTGTACATTTAACCACAAGCATTATAACAACTACACAGTTCATAAAAAGAGTATAAATTGAGAAAAGCGCACTAATTAGGGTTAAATAAACCACTTAACAAATCATTTAAATAAGTATAATAAAAACTCTGAATCCTAGAAGGAAGATGAATTTACAATAAATTCAGTATAATGAAGAAAGATAATAAATTTTAATGTAGCCAATTGGAATTTGACAAATCAGATATAATAATTGCAATCTCAAGAGGTGATGTTAGTAATTGAAAAATAACTCGGTTTTACAGAAAAAAAACTGTTGGCACAGTCTAATTGTTCCGAATGATGATATTACCCCTCAGTACCCCAGTCATTATAATTAAACATATATACTCAAATTCTTATTTTAATTAAATTCAAGTAATTTATTCCAAAAATTTTAACCTTCTTTTAGATATGTGTATAGTTGGATCGTTAAAAAATAATCTTGAGAAAAAAATATGTATTTTTATAAAAACTTCGGTTAGATGGTTACAATTCATTATAAAGGTTAAAACCACTTATAGAAAAAAACGAATAATTTTAAAACTGATAATAATTTAAAAAAGTGATGTATAAGTAATACAAATATGTTTTAAAAATTGGAAAAAAATGAATAATAAAAAATGCTGCTACAGTTATGTTTTCCTACTTCTTCGCACAGTTTTTGCATAGCACTTGGGAACACTCCTTGCATGTTGGTTGTAGACAAGAGTTGCACACCTGTGTAGTTTTTTTATCACTTTTTCGAGGACACGTGATACACCTAGAGCGTTTTCTGGGCCTTTTTGGATCAATATGTGCTGGGGGAGGAGTCGTACTTGGAACTTGTGGGCTCCTCTCTTTGAATATAACTTGGTGCATGCGAGCGATCAGCGCCTTAGGGAACCTAGGGTTTTCTATTTTTTCTTCGAATGAGGAGAGATTAGGCTGTTCCCTAATTCAGAGCCTAGATGCACGAAAAATCATGCATAGTCCGCCGGTTGTTCAATAAATTTTATTATCTGATAAATTTAATCATTTATTGATTTTAGGAAAATTAAAATTTAAGAGGAAATTCAGGTTTTGAGAAACGTTTTAAAGTCCGTTGGGGAACTGTATACTCCACCTCCATACTTAAAGGACCAAATGAGAGGAAAAACTAAGATTAGATCTTAAAGAGATTCACATCACCTAATTAAAAGAACATTTATTGGAAAGGAATAACAAACCTAAAAGTTTGAGTAGTAGCTGATAGTAACTGTCAATAAACAGATATGGTATCTCATATAACCCTGTCAGTCAAGTTACAGTTAAATTTAAGAAAGTGGTTAAAATTATATAGGAATATAATTACATATAACATTTATGTACATTTGCAAAATATGTACACTTACTAAAAATCACAAAAATTTATTGACACCTCTAACATTCTAACCCCCTCATTTACTGGTCTTTTATAACCTGGTCCCAACTAATCCTTAAACATGTTAATCAACTCAGGAATAAGTAACAAGAGGGAAAAAGAAAATCATTTGAAATAAAACAGTACTAAGTTGTGAACTGTAATATTTAAGAATTAATAGATAATCTTTTATGTTATAATGATTTAAATAAAAGATTTTTAAAAAACACATAATTCATCAACAAAGCAGAAATAAACTATACTTACTTTTTAATAGAGGAGCTAGCTTCCCATGTATTGTCAGGAATGAAACCAGCAGGATCTTTCTGAATAGCTATCACGAATATTCCTCTTTCCTTATAGGTTGTGTACAATGTCAATAAAGCCATCATTATAAAGTAAGTACTAACACAGACTATAAGAACAGGCCTGAAACCACAATATTGTCGGGTTAAAACAATGGGTATCGCAATCATAAGTGTTCAATATGCAGAATTGTACCTAGACTGCGGGAATGGGTACAACCAATCCCAAAGTAATGCAAACATCGCAACTGCTACTGAAAAACCACACATGATCAATCTTCCATCTATGAGTGAAAAGTTTTCAACATAATTATATTTCTTGGTCAGCACCTGTTAAGAAGTTGGAGTTAGATTCTAATGAAACACAATTTTATTTCTACATCAAACTTCATACTTACATCTCTCACAGCATCATCTAAGGCATTTTTTACAGCAGATCCATCCCATTTATTTATTTTCACCGGCTTGTCCTACAAATACATAAAGAACAGCTTTTGTAAGGTAGGTAAAATTGTATTAAAGAAGCCTAGGTATAAATTATAATTTGTTTTTAATTTCGATAAGTACAATTATATCAATAATGTCAGCATAGTTAATTTATATATAATTTCAATACATACATCTCCTCTCCACGATTTCGTTGCCATTTCACAGTTTAAACCCATACATCTGACGTGTCCAAACAACTAGACAACCACAGCCTGTTGGATTGGGATTTAACTAATTCAATGGATTAGAGCCACTAAAAGGCGATTTACCTTCACATTTAATTACGAAAAATGTTTCTAATGGTTTTTTTTTTTTTCTTGTAAGACAATTTTTTAAAATTGTGCGGTGTTTTTCAAAGATAGAACAGTTAAGATATGTTCTCAATAATATCTGATTGTCAATGTTAATCTTGGAGTAGGCTTATTAAAAATCGCTCACAGTATAGTAGTTAACTATCCTTACAATATTTAAACTTAGGAAAAAAGGAGATCAGTTTGTTCTACATTGTTGATTGCGTAAAACTTTAACAGTTAGGGTTTTTTTTTTTAATGCTTTGACTGTGATAATGAATCCATTTGGAAGAAAGTGAGATAAATATAGATTATTACAAAACACATACTTCGATGGAAAGAATTATGATATAAATACAAATAAATCAATAAAACATAATGGAAGTCCTGATAACAAAAAGACTCCATTCAAATTAAATAAACAAATTACTTATGAATGTACCCAAAAGCAACAGATCAATCAACATTTGAAGATGTATTATTTTTTTTTTTTTAAACATGCTTATTAATAGAAATCGTTATCTCTTTAAAAACCTCCTTGTACGATGGATCCCGAACAGTCCCTACCATTTACTGAATCCAATACCCTTCCATGGATTGTAGGACCCACTTCCATGGGTTACAACCAATTTAATATTATACTCTATTACTAGTAATAGAGTTTTCATTTACTATGGGAGTCATTTTTATATACAGCCACTTCCTAAGGCACTATTCGAAAGTCACCTCGATACTCTTGTCTTCCCGAGATTTTATGCCTAAATAGGTATATAAAGCTTTAAGGAGATAGGATTGCTTTAGTCCTTATCCCTTATTACGGACGTTTAGTAGGCAGTGAAGCCCTAATTTGTATATCTGAGACACTTTATTTAACAAATAGGCCTAAATTCATGGTTTTGCTGACGATGTGGACGTACAAAGAAATAACTAGAACGTTAATGATTGTGCAGGATAGAAGAATACAAGGCAATGTAGGAAACTGCTCGTGGGAAAACAAGTTGAAGCAATTTTAAATTAATTTAAACTTCATTTTTAAAGAACAAACTTAAAAAAAAAAAATAAACTATCATCTACTCATTTTCTCTCTTTATAATAAAATTTAATTACCCTCGGTAAATCGTTACGAAGTGTGTTGCAGAAGAAGATTACATCGTACCTTTTCAAACTTATTTTCGACTTCACTAATTTTTAGGCTGATGCTTCAGACAAGAACCCATGGACGAGTAAGAAATTAAGCTAACCACTGAATATAATGAACTACTGGTGTTCAAGATGACTCTGAACAGCAGATGATAATGATAAATAATGAGGCTGAGGATTTTAACTGACTTATTTATCTGACATTTTAACTTTTTACATTGAGAAACTCGTTAGGTGTGTGTACTTTCAGATGTTTTTATTGCATTCAACTTAGTTTAGTTTCAACTCTATTTAGTTGGTTTCTAAACATGCTTCAAGCACAGTGAACCCAGGTAATTCCATTATAATTTTGTTGGCGAGCATATATCCTACGTTCCTATCGGTTAATGCCTTTGATGAAAATTCTTGGATCATTCCATCTCTACATCTCTTATGCCCGCTCAGCTATTCGAAAACGTTAGTGGATGCACATTGTTCGAGACCTGGTTAAATGGGTCACCCTAATATTAACAACCTACGATTAATCCCCGCAGATTTCTTTCTCTGAAGTATCAGAAGTATCTGATAGTATAAATAGTAGCAAGCTTCTAAGGCGTGATCATGAGCTTACGTAAGTTATTGACGAGAAACACATGAAAGCCACAGGGAGTTCTGGTAGAACATGCATAATGTTTTCCATTCCAGTTGATTTGTTTCTGCTCGTTTTTCTAATAACAGTGGCCAATTTTTATTGGGAAGATTCACTTATTTATTCACTATGTGAGAATAGTGGTGGTAAATATGGAGTCTGTGCGAGCGGCATCACGTCTAGCGTAATAGTTTGCAAGATCGGCTGGTCTGTAGGTATGAGAAGCTCATGGCTTCATCGTTGCGGCTTCTGAATAACTTCCTTAAGTTATGAGGGTCGCTGTGAGTGTTCTGGAGTAATGTATGTCTGATTAAGAGAAGTGTATATGTGAAATTAAATCCGCAACTGGAGAACTCATAGGCTGGTGAAAGCTCACAGAGAAGGTTATGGTCCACACAGGGCTGTAGTGCCAGGGATGAATGGGTGGATGGTACATGAGAAATTATTCACGCCATAACCTTGGCTACTAACAGAAACGTTGGCTACTGAATATATATTCTTGGTATTCAGAAAAACTTATTGACCTCTTCCCGGACCATTTTCTTCCACAATTTTCATCAAGGTCAACCATTTTCTTTCAAAATGTATACACGCCATAGTTTGTTTGTTCATTCAACGTCACTTTATACTGCCATGGCTAATCAGACGATGCTCCAGTGTGGGTTCTAAATTTTACCTATCCAGGTTTAATTAGGTAGGAAAGGGATTTTTAACGAGCATCTGACCCTCGTTTAACGCCCCTTTTGAAGGACGGCGTAACTAAGGATTTTTTACTCCCTTTAAAAAATTCAAGGGCCGCTACGAACCCTAGGATGTTGGTGCACACAATCCTTCTACCAAATTCTTAGTTTAGGAAAGGCTTAACAGAAATTTTACCTGCCGGGCTACGAACCCGCGATCATGGGTTTAGTAGTTTGCGCTAACCACTAGACCATAATTCGCCCTTCCCGTCATAGTGATCTTTACCATTGAAAATTAGATATGTGATTTATCCAGTAAAGTTATTACTGATTAGTTTGTACGCCGGATTTTCATTGAAAATAGGTACATTCCCCCGTAAATGCCCAGTTTTCTATGTTTTCTTGTTTGTTTTGTAATGTTTTTTCTTTTTGTCTAAATGCTTTTATTCTACATAGTGCAAACAATTTAGAGAGGATAGGAAACTAATTAATAAATACTCAAAGGAAAACCGTCAGAGACTTGAAGAGTACTAAAAGAGGTGTGAGCCTAATCCTTTGTATGTTTGCTGAAAATAATGCTATTCCCCCTACTTAAATGGATTACTACTCACTGAATGTGGTGATTTTTAATCCCACTCATGTGTGGGAAACTTTCCCTACTATTGTCTAACCTGGCAGATAACCAGTTATATGTTTGTAAACTCACTATTCTTCTACAGTTGTTGTTTTAAGCTAATAAAAACCTTTCTAAGGGTAATTCATTCTTCCTCCATTTTCATCACAATTTTATTAGCGGCGTGACTAATGGAGTAGCCTGCTTCCAACGCGCAATAGACCAAATAATAACTGCCGAAAACCTCACTGGAGTGTATTCATACCTCGATGACATCACTGTGTGTGGGATGGATAAATCCGACCATGACCTAAATCTAAACAAGCTTATATTGACACTCGATAAGCTCGGCATTGAAATCAACAAAGAGAAAAGTAAATTTGACCTCTCAAACGATAAATAGGTATACTCTACTTGATGCCTACCCCTTACCAAATGTTGACCAACTTGTCAGAAAAGTTGCTAATTACAAACATTTCAGTGTTGTGGACTTACGGCAAGCATATCATCAGATCCCAATATGTGAAGATGAGAAGAAATATACTGGTTTTGAAGCAATGGGTAAGCTGTATCAGTTTACACGCATACCTTTCGGCGTGACTAATGGAGTAGCCTGCTTCCAACGCGCAATAGACCAAATAATAACTGCCGAAAACCTCACTGGAGTGTATTCATACCTCGATGACATCACTGTGTGTGGGATGGATAAATCCGACCATGACCTAAATCTAAACAAGCTTATATTGACACTCGATAAGCTCGGCATTGAAATCAACAAAGAGAAAAGTAAATTTGACCTCACAAACGTAAAACTTCTGGGACATCTTGTTTCATTCCAATCAATCAAGCCAGACCCAGCAAGGCTTACCCCGTTGCTTAATATGCCACTGCCACATAACTCTGAATCACTGAAGCGGGCTCTTGGTTTCTTTGCCCATTACTCGAAGTGGATACATAAATTTTCAGATAAAATCCGTGTCTTGATTGATGCCACATCATTTCCGCTGAATCCATCTGCTGCTTCTGCTTTCGAAAATCTAAAAAAGGATATTGCCAACTCAGTCGTCACAACCATCGATGAATCTCGCCCGCTTGTAGTAGAAACCGATGCCTCTAAGTTTGCACTGGCAGCTACTCTTAGTCAAGATGGACGGCCAGTTGCATTTTTCTCACGATCACTAAGCAGATCTGAAATCAGTGGACATCCACCAATCGAAAAGGAGGCTGCGGCAATTGTTGAATCCTTGAAACATTGGAGATCATTCCTCCTTGGCAAGCATTTTCACCTCATAACTGATCAAGAAGCTCTGTCTTTCATTTTTGACCGAAAACATGGGAGTAAGGTAAAAAATGAGAAGATCACTAGATGGCGAATAGAGCTAGCTCCGTTCGTTTATGACATATCTTACCGTCCCGGTGAGGACAACACCAAGGCAGACACACTCTCCCGTGTCTGTAATGCGTCCACTTCTACTGACTTGTTCCAGCTTCACCAATCTTTGTGCCACCCTGGTGTTACACGCATGTATCATTGGCTCAAATGTAAGAACATCCCCTATTCACTTGAAGATGTCAAGAAGATGACTTTAAGCTGTACCATCTGTGCTGAAGTAAAACCTAGGTACTTGAAAACATCTGGAACCTTAGTTAAGGCCACCTCTCCATTTGAACGCATCAACATAGATTTTAAGGGCCCTCTCCCTTCCAGGACACAGAACTTCTACCTCCTTACCATCATTGACGAGTACTCCCGCTTCCCTTTCGCATACGCCTGCCGTGATGTTTCTGCTGCCACTGTGGTTGAGTGTCTCAAAAATCTCTTCTGTTTGTTTGGAATGCCAGCCTATGTCCACTCAGACCGGGGACCTTCCTTTATGTCTAGGGAAGTCAAGGATTTCCTCCATTCAAATGGTGTAGCTACCAGCAGAACAACACCATACAATCCGGCAGGAAACGGGCAAATTGAACGCTTCAATGGAACTCTGTGGAAAACCATTTGTCTCTCTTTGAAGACTCTAGGACTGCGGACAGAGAACTGGGAAATGGTCCTACAGGAATCCCTCCACGCTATTCGATCACTACTTTGCACAGCAACTAACTCCACTCCTCATGAACGATTTTTCACTCATCCTCGCCGTACAGCCAATGGAGTCTCCTTGCCGTCTTGGTTAACCCCTGGTCCTGTGCTTGCCAAAAGGAACGTGCGAATCAGCAAATATGGAGACCCTGTCGAGGAAGTAGAATTACTTGAAGCTAACCCACAGTACGCCCTAATTCGCTAGAAGGATGGATCAGAATCAACCGTGTCCCTGAGACAATTAGCACCTAAAGGAACTCATGAGATGTTGGAGAAACCTTGCCCTGATGGTGATGAACCCGCTTCAATATTAGAGCCCTCTAACATGGTACATCCGGAAGAACCCTCTGCCACTCCATCTGTTCATGGCTCTCTCTCTAATGAAATTGGAATCCCAGTGTGCCCCTCAAGACCTCAACGGGTGACCAAGGCTCCATCTTACCTCAAAGACTATGTTACTAATTGAAAACCAATCCTGGTGTTACAAATCTTGAATGAAGTTTAAATCTTTCTTTTTACCTCAAATATTGTTCTGAAATTTTGCTAAATGTTTTCTTAAATCTTTCTATGTATCTCATATATTGTACTTAAATTATGCCAAATGTTTTAAGAAAAAAACTCAGGGTGAATGTGGTGATTTTTAATCCCACTCATGTGTGGGAAACTTTCCCTACTATTGTCTAACCTGGCAGATAACCAGTTATATGTTTGTAAACTCACTATTCTTCTACAGTTGTTGTTTTAAGCTAATAAAAACCTTTCTAAGGGTAATTCATTCTTCCTCCATTTTCATCACACTGACCATCCATTCAGATGGTTATTTTGAGCCTTTTTAAATTAAAGCCATAAAGACTTTTACCGATACTTTGTAAAATAATATAAAATTTTCTGGGAAAAGGATAATTATTTAAAGGTTGTATTGTTACTTATAACACAATAATTAATGTGGAGTTGAAAATAGAGGGAATAGTAACCCAAAGCTACTAACATGGCCAGATAAGAAACAATAAGTGATGTAGCTGCACACAATCCTACCAAATTCTTAGTTTAGGAAAGGCTGAACAGAAATTTCAGAGGATCTGAATAACTGAAGTAAGGATAGTTGAAAACACCAATAAATAGAAGAAAATAATCCAGGATATAAAATACCTGGAAGATGCCATTGGGCCCTTGGTTATCAGCTATTCTATTTTTTACATCTATGGTTAAACTGCTAAGAACAACCAGTTTTTTTTTTTAAAGGACAAAACCAATTTACTGAAGCAAACAATTTTCTGTTAACCCTACTAGTTATCATCAACTGGAGGTTAAAGATTGTTTCAGCTAAGCAGCATTAAAGAAGTGGATACTTATGACAATTTTCACAAATTTTCCTAGGTTTTATTCATCTAGCAGATCAATAGCAGGACTAACTTGTTATGTTATTAAGGTAAAGTAACAATTTTAGGAATTTAAAAGAAAATCTCACACAATTCATAACTTCCTTAGTAAGTTTTTAGAAATTTGATAATGCTTATTTTTAAAAGCAGCTAATAATTTAACCACTATTTAAATAGCCTCAGAATCTTTAAACTGGTAATGCTTTATTGTTTAATAATGTACACAGTAAGAGATTTTATATTTATGTGGCTCAATTCCTGTCTAACAACATCTAATTTGTGATTCTAAAGCAGTATCTGTTCTGTGAAGCTCCTGGCCAGTTCTGAATCCTGAGGTAGCCCACATCTGTCTCCATGCAGCCTGTCTTATTAATTTTTCTAAGAGGTTTCTTGCTGATAGTATTTATCCTTTTTATATATACCCAGAAGCCTGAATGAGTTAGATATTGGAATTTTTACCTAGGTTTTACAATTCTTCATATATAAATGAAATAAAACTGTTATGATAAATTAGCAGAGCCAACATTGAAATGAAAAGAAGTTTACATAATTTATAAATAAGACAAGAACATTAGAGTTAAAGAATTCTTACTAATTTAATTTAATAATGTGATAAGGAATAAGGAATAATAATTTTGACATTTTCAGTGGAAATTTTAATAATATAGATAATCGACATACATAAAATATAGCATGTAATCATTTTCATATATATGCATATAATTATTTAATTAAATCCTATAGAATTTTAATATATAACCTTTTATGACTGCACCTAAAATTTTAACAATTCATGTTAATTATACTTGATATAGCATATTTTAACAGTAACAATTAATAATCTAATAGGTTAACTTTATAAAAAGAAGAAATGCACCAACAGTCACAATAAGTGTTAAGAGGTCTCTTGAAAAGGAATGGAACATTAAAGACATCTGTACACTATAATGGAACTGACATTGATACATCTATACGTAAATACATTAATCTATAATGTAACATTTAATTAATAATGGAAACAGCATTGAAAGGTGCAGCAATTAGTGCTTTTGATGCACCCCGTATAAGAAATAACAACACACTTTTATCAATATAAATCCCAACTGGAAAAGTGTTTCAAATAAAAATAAAAATACAGGATAAAATAAATATTAAAACAATTTATAGTCAATGCAAAACTTCATATGTATATTTACAAATTTAAATAATAAAAATACACATTTACCAAAGATAACAAAAATAGCACTTATGCACCTTTCAATTTTGGACATAAATTTTGGTACACCAAACACACATCTGGAAGTGACCATAGGTAACTATCATAGTATCAAGCACCGTTTATATTGCACAGTCTTCACCATTACATTAACAAACTCTTAGCATACCATCAATAAGTGGTGTAAATATATTTGGGGGTTTCATTAGGTCTCTTGAAGTTATGTGTGAATCTTTTGTAACATAAACCTAACCATCAGTAGTACCGCTCGTTGCGCTGTCAGTTAAGAGCATGTATTAGTCCAAAGATTAGTGAAGTTTAAAAAAAAATAACAATAGTTTTAGTGCCTTTTTTAGATTTCTCCTAAACCTTAACATCCATTTTATACACCACAGATAAAAATGATCAATAACAATGATACAACTGTTAAAAATGTAAACAGGCAAAGTAATTATATAAAATTATAAAACGTTTAACATGTCATTTCAATATAATGCTCTTAAGCTTGCGCCGTTAATCTCAAGATACTAACTTCTGCAGTCTTTTCCTATTTCGTTTCTTAACCTTTCCTACATCACTACATAACTGCAATTAAATTGACACGTTATTTGGCTGAGCAATATATCTGAATGTACAAAAAATCTTCCAAACATTTGTCGATAACAAAATAAATTAATTAAATATGTATATTTCGAAAAGTTACGATAAATTCATTTCGTTTAATTTAATAATATACAATTTATAAATGTAAACCATGATTAATTCATACCTATATATATCAAGAGTATATATACATATGATGAACACTTAAAAAATAAGAGAGATTACGATATTTATATATTTACACATACAAGAATTCAATAAATTCATAAACCCATTTTTAAATAAATTTCTAATATATAATACATATAATTGCATAATCATATATACTTTTTATAGTGTTTAAAACACTGATTTTTGTATGACCAAATACTGTAAGGAGAAATATGAACAGGTTCTTATAAAAATAACTCTAAATCTCATTTTCCTGTGCACAACTTTGTGCTTTATGGAATCGGGCTTTGGAAATGTACTAGTGGTCAAATAGCTGGCGCTAAAGGTAAGTCGAAGAGATCCAGCCACGATCCTTTCATTCAGTAGATGATGTGCGCGATGAGCATTGCGAACAGGACAGCAAGGACGATGAACCCTGATAAGATGATTCCGGCCCACTGCTGGTCTGTAAGTGGCCTTCTTCCATTGCCCTGCATCAGAAAATAAGTCAGTGTCGATTGGTAGGGAAAATAATATGATTGAGTATATTATCTGTTTACTAATCAGTCACTTATTTAGATCTAAATACTTGAAAATAACTTAGGCAGTGTATATCCAAGATTAAAAGATTATTCATAGGAACTATCTCCTTCATAAACAAGAAAAAACTTATCAATGTAAAAATTGCTATCCTTTGAGATAAATTTATTTATTACAGGAGCCGAAATAGTGTACTAATATTACAACAAAATATTTTCTAATTAACTAAATAAAATCTTTGTAAGTTATCCAATTGTACAGTAAAGAAAGGAGAGCTAACCTGGTGATGGTGCTGTCTTACGATCGGGTGCTGAGGAGGCTCGTGATGGACGGGAGGGGTCGAGAGGGACACTGGGTTACAGAACTGCCCCTCGATCAGACCCTTAGGGCTCAGGCGCACGGCGCAAGCACGCACGAGGTAATCCGCTCCTGCTTCCAGGTCCGTTATCTCACACTTGTTATCACTTCCATGATATACCTAACAGATATTCGAT